>CM057720.1:13373322-14738322 GCA_030064385.1 Melaleuca quinquenervia
CCGAAAGGGCATTAACTAGATAGTTAATATACTCAAGTCCCTGTACCCTAGAAATCTCTAGTTGCATAAAAAGTGAAACATTTCTCCCATGCTTTCACTCGGTTTCTAGCCAACATAGTAGGTTAGTGGCGACTCCTATAAATGTTTCAGGTTGTTAAAGAGTTTTTAAAATGATCACACCTAAATGTCACGCGAGGTATGTATTTCGGAGAATCCGAGCTCGAGATTGAGGAATTAAGAGTAAATACCTCTAAACTTTACCTTTAGGATCCTGGGAGGTCCGGGTTGGTTGCGACATCCATGTACTTTAACAAGGCAACCTAGTCTAGAGAAAGGTTATGCCACTATTCTCTAAGCTAGGGGGCATGTTTTTCCCGAAGTACAAGGATCCCTACATCGTGAAGAAAGCTCTTCCAGGAGGTGCTCTCGTCCTGGTTGAAAATGGACAGTTGGGTATTCTCTAATCTAGTTAATTTTGATTTTGTCAACAAGTATTACCATTAAGTGTATTAGCCGTTTATGCAATGTTAATAGGGATGTTATTTCTTGACCCTACTCAACTTAAGGTTTGAGGTTAAGTGTCAGCCTTTTGGTGGTCTTAAAATAGCTTTATGAAGAAGGTGGCCGATAGGGCATCGTGTGCGGTCTCACGGTCGTTTGTTGAATGAGCCATGTCAATCCTTAGAGAATTTTTGATTATCATGTAATTGAGTGTGATGATTGTCTCGTCTAGTCATAGGGTCATGCCAAGAATTCTAGAGTCGATTCAGAATTAATTATTGCCACCTAGAATCACCCATGAGTTAGCCATAATTATCTGACGAATTGTTCCTAAATTGTTGCACATCTACTCGTGCTAGCACAATGTTGTCCTGCTTCGATCCTTATGATTGAGCAATTACTCTATGGCCAAGTACTCTTTCGATTGCACTTGTTGATCATTGATTGCCTTTCCAAATTTATACAACAAATATGCTTTAAACATCACTTCTATCATACTCATACAATACTCAATTTTTTATGTTACGTTTGGTTGATTGGATAAAAACTAGGATATGATCTGTTTTATCCTACCTCGTGTATGATAGATATCTAGGATATAATAAGGTCGAATGTAGAAGGAATATAAATCGGATAGAAAAATCTAAGGATGAGAGTGGGATAATGTCAGATAGGTTTTATTTTATCCGAAACATAAAACCCTACGCTTTTTCTTTCTCCGTTGTTTACCCACAGATGATTCCAACTCCTATATTGGGTCCAGGTCATAGAGTCAGATCCGCTTTTTCCGACCCGGTCTGAAGTCCATTTTTTTGAATTAAAAAAATACTAAATAATAAAAAATAGAAAAGTAAAAACTTAAAAAAATTAGAAAAAAATCCAAAATATCATTTTTTAAAATATAAAAAATTAAAATTCAAAAATTCAAAAAAATTAAAAAATGTTTAGGTGGGTGACCATAATTTATTTCATGGATTTCTAGTATTAATTCTATAATTCTTGAACCACTTTTATAAAACTCTTAAAAAGTTTTAAACTCATTTGAATAAGATTTTATCCAAAGTATTGATATTGAAATCTTCTCATCGGTAGCTCTCCGATTCACATCCATATGATAGTGACGGATTGTAATGTACTTTATTAATGTAAATTGTTCAAAGATCGTTTGTTAACATGATTAATTGTTATTGCATCCTCATGAAAGCTAGAAAAAAAGAAAAATGAACTTTGGATTTTATGTTTTGTTCTAATTAGACATTTGTTTAATTTGGTATTGGACTCGTAACAAAATGAAAACAAATGAAAAATTTGTAAGAGACAAAGAATTCATATTTCCAAGTGAATATATTAAAATTGAGGTTATTATAAAAACATTTGATGTTGAATAGGTAATCAAAAGATTATTTTAAAGGAACAAAAAATATTATTACAATGTGTAATCATGAAATTCGATGAGAATATGTTAATATGAAAAATATATATTGTTTTGGATGATTTTGTGAATATTAAACCTACAAATTTGCACTTGCCTAAAGTATCAAAGTTCCATAGTTTCTTAGCTTAATAACTCAAAAGTTAGACTTTGCGGCTTAAATTTCACAAAATTTAGATTTGATGACCTAACTCCGAAAACTACTCTGATTAGACCAACAAAGGGCTTGAGCACTTAGCGGGTACTCGGTATGTAGTTGATTTGACCTAACGAGGACCAATTGTCGACATGAGCTTCTCTTCCTTTTGTTCCTCTTAATCTTCTTCTTTCCCTTCCTTTTCCTTCCCTTCTTTTCTCTTGGACTCCCCCAAGCCTCCCTTCTTTTCTTCCTTTTTATTATTGGACTTTTGACCATCCTTTCTTTTTATTTTTTTTCCTTCTTTTATGGGACCCACACTTTGAAAAGTCAAAATATTACCCTATAGTACCATTGTTAGTCCCAAAACTCGAGAGCGTGCACATCCCTTAGTAGTCGACTAAATTGATTGAATCGATTATGCACATGTGGAAGCGAATCAAAAATTCCCTAACAACAATCAAAGTGACGAAGTAGGACCATCAATTTACATAAACCATATTTTATAAACAACCCTGAGTTTAAACACACAAAAGATTAAACTAAATGTGGTTTACAAAACTATCTAAACTCCGAGATTCACAGTCACGAGCTCCAGGTTCATCCAAAGGTGTGCTCCAAAAATCATCACTTGCAAGACATCCTATTATACGATATGCACCTTCATCTAAGGACCTGCAAAATTGTAACCATTCAACGAGTCTACCCCCTAAGCCTTGATTAGGAAGGGATTCACTTAGAGGTAGCAATCTCAAGTCAGATGCAACATCAAATCAGATACAAATCTCAGGTCAGACGCAACAAAGTCTGGTGAAGGTCAAACTCAAGTAACTGTCAGACTCAAATCTCATCAAACTCAAATATCAAGCGCAGATGACAAAGTCTAACAACTACCAGGCTCTACAATTCATGTACATACGCATATAACCAACATCTTTAACAATTGGAACATTGCACATTAGTCATCAAATACTCACAAAGGTCCCAATTATGAGGCCAAATCAATATTACATGTCCCATTCCATGTCACACGATTTCGTCCCATAATAAGGCGTGGCAAATCAATGGTTCAATACACACTCAATATGAGTTCTAATGTTTCTCGACCCATGTGAACACGCCTCAGGTCCTCGCCATAACTCGCGTAGTAATTCATGCCTCAGGTGTGTGACTCGCCACGAACCGCATAGTAGTTCATGCCTTAGTTGTGTGACGATTGGTCTTGTTAGGCTCAACTATGCCCTGCGTAGAAGTTCACTCCTCAAGGTTAACCCACGTAGAATTTCACGCCTTAGGCTTATCTCTTGTTCACGCCTTAGGCTTAGCTCGCGTACAAGTTCATGCGTCAGGCGTAGCTCATCACAATCAATAGTCATCACTCAATCACATATACACTGTCCAGTAAGCACTACATCAAAATCAACCACATAAACAATATTAGTCCTAATCAACAAAAATAGGGCCATTCACGTCTCCAAGTTTAAATCCAGAAATCTAATCAAACGAGTTCGAAAAATTCTCGAACTCTAATATGTCATAAAGAACACTTAAATGAACATTTTCCATAAAGACACTATGACCCAAATCCTCTTGGATTGAGAGCAGTAAATCGCTCAAATCGCTACAAAAACTGTGTCCATTTTTAAAAGTCACGTCTTTCAAAACCAACTTGGTTCTAAATCCAAAACTTGTCCATTTGCTTTGAAATTTGACTATGTTCAAGTACAAGATGTGACAAACAACTTTTGTGAAGGAACCTTCTCAAAATTTGAACCTTAAGAGTTGATAAGAATTCATTGAACACTAAGAGATCACAAGTTTCATAAAAAACAGGAGTTATATTTTGTTCCAAATGAAGTTGAAGTATTATTCTATTAAATCCATAAATTATTGGGTAAAATATATGTTTTAATCTAAAGATGTCTAAAACATTTCTCAAGGAGTCGACCTCAAAATCTTAACATGTTTCAATCCACAAAATTGGCAAATGGCTAGGGTCCAACAAACAGATTCAAGAGAAAATTATTTATTGGAGTAAACCATCTTCACCAATATTACTCCAACCGAATACGAATCTCACCAAGCTAAGTAACACTCAACTAACCCTTTAAGTGTAATCACAACTTAAGAAAGAATTAGGAAGTAGACTTACCTGTTTAGCAAATAAATCAACTCACGGTGCCGGCAGTGCGAAAGCGACTAAAACTTGAGTCTATAGCGTCTCCAAAGAAGGCTCAGAAGAGGCTGAACAAGCCTTGCAAATCGCTGCTTGAAGTGCTAGTTGATAGCTCCATATCTCAGTTGGCGTAATCGAGGAAGAAGGGAGTGAGAAATGAAGAAGAAGCTGAAGAGGAAGAAGTCGAACATATTCTTCTAGGAAGGGGGACAAGAAGCCCTCAATGTCAACCCAAAATATCTAAAACACTTGAGTGCATGCTCCATAAGTCTTCAACTCTTATCCAGTAGTCATTTCCCCTCACAATCTTCTCTAACAAGTCAAGAATGAAGGCTAGAATGCAGTAGCCCTTCCTACCTACAATTGCACCCATTCCCCTTAAGTTACATTTAAATTCTCACCAATTCAAATTCGCAAAATTCTTGGCTTAATGGAAATTTTTCCCAAAAGATGAGATGAGGTCCTAAAGATAAATCATGACATGCTCGAATGTTCGATTCCCAAATCCAAGTTTCAATTTTTGTAGTTAAAATCAACCAAACACGATTTTGGTCCAATCCAACTTACCGGGTAATGGCTTCACTCGATAAGTTAGTTAACTTGCGGGTGATCAGCTCCGAGAAAAAGACAATAGGTGTGTCAGTGAAAAGCCTACTTCATTTTACTTCGAATGGGGTCAAAATTCAGGATGTTACGATCATGATCTCACCTTTTGGTGTATGCAGTAGGTTTGGCTCTCATGCTAACTTGGAGGTTGCAAGTATCAATGTTATTATCATTAACTATTTTTGAATAGCTGTGTATACTATTGAGTTGATGACATCTCTAATTTTACTTTGCATTTAAATGAGCCAATCGCCAATCATCTTCAAAAAAAAAAAAACTAGATAAAAATTCTACTACTTAGATCATAATCAAGAACAATTTTGTCGTGACTATGAGGATTTATGACATTTTCATAATGTTTATGATGGGTTGTCGTGATGTTGTAAAGACTAAAAGAAAAAAGTGACAATTAACATCTGTCGTTCGGAAACCTAGGGCATGGTACCGCATTGTTCCATAAAATTTCTCATAAAGTATGTCCAAATTAACTTGGCATATTATACTACAACTTCTTCTTTCAGGATGATTGTTGAGAATATAATATACAAGTGAATCAAATAAAATAGTAAGAAGAACCTACATCTATGTGGTTCAATTGGTATGTCAGAACCTACATATATGGAGAGAGCAATACAGAATTTCACTATAAAATAAGGGATACAATGGAGATTATAGTCACTCGAATACTTAAACTATCTCTCGATATTTTCCATTCTCAATTATACTCAATAGCTCACTCGGTGATTAACATCTCATGATTTCACACAAGAATCTAATTGGTAAAATTACTATGGGTATAATTACAATAAACAAACGCTCACGAGGGTTACTCTCTGCGCAAATCCCAGTATAGTCTCAAGAGTTCTCTCTTCTTTCGGTGCTCAAATACACCCTCATCTCCTTTGCTTTTTCTTTGTCTTTTATAATGAATATAAGTTGCCAAAGACAAATCAATCCGCAACTTCGGCGCCTCCCTCATTATTTCTCTTGGACGTACACAAGTAAAACGATTGCCTTTGACTTTACATTTTCTTCCTTCTTCATTTTCACGTTCATATAGCCCTTGTGTAAGAAGACAAAATGGCAAGAAGGGAACACATAAAATGATGAGACGTCATATGCAACAGCTGAAGACTTGGAAGCTTCAAAATTTAATTCAAGGTCGGATGCCGTCCACTTTCCTTCATTCATTTAATGCGTGAGCGCGTGGCGTTCAAGATGGTCATTACATGCATCAAGAGAACATTCAAAATAAATCCTTTGGAGCCCACATTCAGAAAACTTGTTGAGCATGCGAAGCGTGTTTCTTTTTTTGCAACGTATTGTTCCACGTGCAAAGCATTTTTGCTTTGCTTGTGCGGTAGATAAATGATCGGATTTTATACATAGGCTCAACTTGAGAAGCATTTTAATAATGATGAGAAATTACGGCTGTTACTTTTCTTTTTGACTACTTGAGAGCAATAGTCATAAATGACTACCCTAATGATTTCTTCAAACGTTCCCTCAACCAAACTTTTAATCGTATAACATCATATTGTTTATTAAGGTTGAACATTCTTATGATGATACCTTTTTAAAGCACACCTCCCATTGATCTGGGAAGCAATATATAATGTCAGATGGCATCCTTTTAAGTTTTAAATTCAACATAGCTCAATGTTATCGATCATTTATTTTGCATACATTTGGTTGAGGCATGAATCCAGTTATCTTCATCGTTACAAGAGAGAGAGAGAGAGAGAGAGAGAGAGAGAGAGAGAGAGAGAGAGAGAGAGAGAGAGAGAGAGAGAGAGAGAGAAGCAACTTTTATTCGAAATCAATCATATGTAAGATACATTGTTTAATTATTTGTTTAAAGCAATTGCCAATGGAGTAATAATTATTTTGCAAGTCTCGTGATTTTACTATTTTGTGTAACTTATGATAGATTCATTTAGTTGTTGTCGTACCAGAACTGCGCCTGGAGGTAGTCAACAACCTTCTTGTCCACTTGGAAGGCCTTGGTGAGAACATCAGCAGAGATCGGTGGCTTCGATCCAAAGACAGCATTAGCAATGGTAATGACCCCTGCGTTCTGGCTGCTAAAGCTGGAAAAGGCCAGTGCGTATGTGTTTCCGATGTTCAATTGGAAGTGAATGAGACCAATAGGGAACACAAACACGTCCCCCTTGTACAGGACTTTGGTGAAGAAAGTGTTGTTTAATTGGTTGGACGTGACGAACCCAACAAGGAGCGTACCCTCTACCACTACCAAAACCTCGGTGCCACGAGGGTGGGTGTGGGGAGGATTTAGGCCGCCAGGAGCAAAGTCAATGCGAGCCATGGATATTCCCAGAGTGTTGAGTCCTGGGAATTGGTCAACAGAACCCTGTGTGACTTTTGATCCTAGAGGATTCGATGTGTTTCCAGGTTTCCTGAACCCCATAAAGACGAAATCATCAGCTGAGGCTTGTTTGGGGTCCTTGCAGAACTTTCCATTCACAAATACTGCATAAGAAAAAGAATTCATGTTACAATTTAGGCATCATAAGCCAGATACAAAAAACATGGATAATGCAGGAATGGGACCAACCTCCGGAGTCTAGGTCGTTGGTGGCCACGCATATGTCCTGAAGAGGACTCGGGTCGTAAGCTGAAGCAATGGCAGTTGCCAAAGCCAAGATGAAAAAGCTAATTGGAAGAAATTTCATCGTGATTGTGTGCAGGAGTTAGGGCCTCGATCTCAAGTTGTAATTCCGTGCAGCGCACTAGTATTGCTTGAGGGAGGAGTGAGGACTTGCGTGGCAACATGATCTCTATTTATACATTAAAATGTTTGACCCAGTATTTAGTTTGTTCAGCAGGTTTCCCTGCAAGAAAGAATTAGTCTATAACAACTACGACTACTCGGTTATTCGTTTGATTTCTTCTCCTCCTACTTAAAGAATGCACAAAAGTTAGACGAGCTTACTGTTTATATATGATAAGCTCATTGCTGATGTTTCGATGTTTTGATCTTTTAATAGGTTTTTCTTTTTCCCAAGCATGGTTCGTGAGCAGCCTAATGAAAAGAAGGCTTTATATCCACTTTGTTTTTAAGACGTGACAAACTTAATGATTAACGGTACATTTATTTTGAGATATACTTTATAGAGGAGGCTATGCTGCATATGACAAAGTCTTCAGCAGTTAATTCTATTTTCCCGTTCTCAAGTCAAACGATGAACTGCTCTATAACAACTACGAAGACCTGGTGTTTTCTTTGATTTCCTCTGCTTCAGGTTGGAGAAGGCTCATCTCTAATACGGAATTGGTCTTTGATAACTTTTTACATCCTTGTGCCGATTTCTCTTTATTTATTTATTTATTTTTGGTGCAAAAAACAAAAGCAAAAACTGTCTATCATCATCTGGAAGCAACATGATCAAGTAAAGACCAATTCATTTATGACAATGTGATGTCTCAGTAAGATTAAATTGTTTTTCTTGATTGCAAAAACAGAACAATATCTATATCCATCTTCATCATGAAAATATTCATGACATCAATATCCCCCATGTTTGGTACCAAATACCACAGTTTTTAACATTTACTTTGGTTGCAACACACTCTTTCTGTGTGCAAAATCAATAAATAAGTATCCTGCGTAAACAATAAGACACCATTACTTTTCCCAAGCTGCCACTTCTTCGCAGCCTAATGTAAAGAAAGTCGTAGTTCGAATTTGCTCATGAGAATTTGATGATATTCTAGTGGCTTCTAGAGCTTATAAGAGATGATTAGTTAATGGTTAAGGGTGCAATTATCTCTTTGCTCTGCTGGCCGCCATGACATGATAAGTTACCTTGTTCTGAAACCAAGATTGAGAAGTAACCGACTTTAATGGTCAGGAAACGAAAAAAGGCGAAGCATCATGGTCCAGAGCCAAATGAACAAAGACTTTTGGATCTACAACTTCTATGCTTTGAGATTTCTGAAATAAGCTTAGTAGGATGGTCGAATTTGGGTTGGAAGTGGATGAAAATAACACACAGAACAGGAAAAGATAGAAAACTTCATTGGTTGCTCTCCTAGGCTTCCAAGAAAGTTGAGAGGGCATCGATTCTTCTAGATCGATGATTGCAACTTTTCAAGGATGCAGATTTCAAAAAGCTCTAACTTTTCAAAGACGGAGTGAAAACTCTTCAGGTTTTCAAGAGTATGAACTTTACAAGGTTCATGATATTTGCTTGAAATCAAAGTTTTTATTCATCAAAAGTCGTCTGTCTTTTACAAGAAATTAGATGTCTTATGTTATCAAAGAAATTAGATGGCTTATGTTATCAAAGAAATAAAGATAGAGCATCGAATTTAGGAAGTCAAAAACCTAGAAACTTAAATCATTAAAAAAACTCTAAAACTAGGGAAATACTAAGGGCCCGTTTGGTTCAACATTTAGGAAAAGCCATTGAGAAAATGCAAACTTCTTAGCCTGAAAGCCATTGGGGAAATGCAAATACTGTTTGGTAAATTGAAATTGACAAGTGCCTTGAAATGCAATTTTGAGGGAATGCTGTTTGGTAAACTTATATTTGGAAAGTTGTTTGTTGTAACGAATTTTTTAAATATTTAGCTTTAATTTGTTTGAAATTGAAAAAAAGTATGTTTATTTTCATGTCTAGAGTAATGTAAAAGAAGCATATTAGCAAATTTATAAATACAAAAATTCATATTAAACAATATCTTTTCAATTAAAGAAGATATTCATTTCATTTATAAACATAAGTTGCAGATAATTCAAGTAAATGGTTCCATTGTTCCTAAATATTACAAACATCCTCAACAATTTATTAAACTCATAGCTATTTGATCACGTAAATATGTAATATCAAGTGATGCATTGTCATTTGAACCACTTGCTCCATCATCTACATCATCATCAACTTCAATTGAATAGCCATACTCCGGATCCAAATTTGTTACTTCGAAATCCCTATCGATCACGGGATTTCTCCGTATATAATTGTGCAAAGCCATTGTTGGCATGAAGGGACCATATGTTGGCATTCAAACCTGTGATGGGACAAAGATGTGGACATAAATCGTGAATCTAGTGGAAATGTAGGCACAATAATAGTTTCTTTGACTCCTGGCTTGAAGTCAATATCCAGGTATGAAACATGACCACTATCAATGGCCAAAATACGCATGGCTCGACTCTTTCTCCAGTCACCCATCTCCCATTCCCAGAATTCTTTGGATGGGGGCGCTCCAAAAGAAAAATTCTGATCCGGTAAAGTAGGCATTTGGTGAATGTTTAGCTGGAACAAATTGTGCGGAAAAGAAAGGCAATCACTTGACTGGTGATGATGCTTCAAATTCTTGCCAAACCTTGTGTAGAGATGTCCGCAGAGATAGGCAGATAGCGAATGTTTAAGAAAAATATCTCTCAAGCTCTTCGCCGAAAATGAGGCAGGTGAGAATGAAAGAGGGAAATGCCCGAATGATATCTTGGTTACTGGGCTAGTGGTCAGGGAATCCCACTGTGAAAAGCTCAGAATCCAATTCCTCTAAGAGTTGATCAGTGGGATGTCCATATAGATTAGTCGGGCCTCGTGTACCCACCGACATTGTGCCGTCCAATCCCACAAACAGGTGTTTCTGCTCCCCTGCCTTGAACAAATGGATCCGTAACAGGGCATACAAAAGAAATTTCATATTGAAGAACACAACTGTTGGAATTACTACATAATAACAAAATAAGAGTTATTATGGAGACACCACGCTGTGCAACTAAAGCAAAGAATCTCATCAAACAAGAGCCACTTTTGGGAGCCAAAAAAGGGGCAGAGGCTAAATTCATGATTGAGCTAATTCTAACAAAGCAATGGAAAGGGAAGGGACTTCGCATATATGATCTCGCCAAAGAAAAAGAACACAGGAACAACAGGCGGCAGTGCTGCAGAACACCAGTATCTAAGTGACGGGAGAAATGTCAAACTCAAACAAACTTGAAGATTGACGCTGTTGATGTTACCGGTTCTTACCAATTGGGCGTTGATACTATACTTGGAGAAGAAGTCGAGCGAACCACCCTCAACGTTGACGCCGAAGTTGTCATGATTCCCTCTAAGATCGTAAAAGAGGCTCTTATGGAGACCGCTTTGTCTCACCACGTCCTCCATCACGTCCCGGTACTCCAACCACTCCTCGTTCAGCTTCATCGTGAGCAAATCCTCGCTCTTGAAAACCGGACCGTGAGTTGAAATGCGCACACAGAGAACGAAAAAGAGCATCAGCCGCAATAAATTAGGGGAATGACCAGTGAGGTCGCCGGTGATGAGGACGAGAGACGGATTGATGAGGGAGAGAGCAAGGGTGACGAGGGTCTTGAAGTGGGCCCCTCGGAGAGGATGGTGGACGCTGAAATGGAGATCGAAGAACTGGACTACCCACATCACCAACTTCGGCGAGAGGAGGCCGAGGTCGAGGCGTGCAGCGGATGCGGAGGCAGAGCGCGAGCGGGAGCGGGAGGCGAAGCGGGAGCGCGAGCGTGAGCGGTTGGAGTGGGAGTCAGAGGGGAGGGAGAGGCGACGGGAGGGAGAGGTGTAGAGGGGACGAGCGACAGGAGGTAGAAGCAAACGCAGCAGATGGGAGGAGAAGAGAGGCAATGCAGAAGAGAAGAAAAGAGGCAATGCGCATATGAAAGCTAAGGTTAAGATGGGGGCAAAAATGGAATTAATGATAAATAATGGGGGTAAAGATGGGATGGTGAGTTATTGTCATTAATTCCTCAACTTGTATGCCGAGAATGCTTGTTTGAAATGCAGCTCAAGACCTGCAGTGGGAAAAAGGCGTTTGAGGGCCTTTGGAAATACAATTGTATTTCCTAAAAGCTCTCCAAAAGTCTTACCAAACAAGATGGCATTTGGCCAAAGGCCTTTACAGGCCCATAGCCACTTTGAATGCTGAACCAAACGGGGCCTAAAGAACATAATGTCTTCATGACTCCCAACGTGTCTTCTGTCAAGCTTTCAGGATGGACTCAAGATATCAATATAGCTTCTCGGTTGAATCAACAACTTCATTGAAGTTCATCAACAATCATCTTCATTGATAAGAGCTTTCATCGAGCTTGAATGTGGGCCGATATTCTTGATCGAGAGAGCTGGATTTTAATGTGGGCTGCATCACCCGGCCATGGGCGGGCAACCCTTGCTTGACTTGGGGGAGGGCCACTACCCTTGCCTAGATTCGGGCAAGGGTCTGTAGGGGCCCTTGCCTGTCGTTGGCAAGTGTCGCCAGCCCATGGTTAAGGGCTAGTGACCCTTGGCGGCCATCCCCACCTTCATTGACCCTTCTTGACCGTAATAGCCTGCTTCAAGCCCCCTTTTTCGAGGTCCATTTGTGCGAAATTACGAATTTAGTTAGTGGCCTGTTGGCCTAGTGAGTGCCCTAAACTAAACTGTGAAAATTCGTCTCTGGCTATTTTGGATTTTCGAAAATCACGTTTTGGTCTCCTAACTTTTAGATATTTGCCTTTTGGCCCAAAAAGAAGTGAATTTTGGCCTTAGGGGCATTTTTAGAAGAAATTGGGAAAAGTTGACTTTTGGTCAACCCTGGTCAATGTTGACCGTTGACCAGTTAACGGTCAACTCGAACCGGATCAATGGACTGGTAAGCTAGAGTGTGGACTGGCTCACTCGGAGTGGACTCGGCTCGGCCCGCGATGTAATGATCCCTTTCTAGAAGAGATAGTACTGCTCACTTGAAACACCTATGACCACACAATAAATATTGTTTGAATTGTCATGCTCATGATCTTATCAAATAAGTGAGAATGACATTAAAACCGAGTAAAATATTGCCTCAACGACAAGTTCACTAATTCACACATACTTCCTAACAAAATGACTACGCTAACAAAACTCTCGTCCGAAGAGGATATTCAAATTATCCGCAACACCAAGTTTTAGCATGAAACTTGATTGCGCCATAATCTCTCCACCAAACTTTGTTTCAAGTGAGTTTATAGTCAATATAAAGAGATTTCAGAGCACTATAAAACCCATAAATTGACTAACCCAAAAGCATGCCGAAAACCAACAAAATTCAGCCTAAAGCTCTGTTAGCATGCTATTCATCACATGCATCTGACTTCAAAAATTCGTCTCAGGCAAACCCTAAGCTAAATTCGAGTTCCATAAAATCCTACGGCTTCTCAACACCCTAAAGTATCAATGCCGTATAATTTCTTAGCTTAATAATTCAAAAATCAGACTTCGCAAAACTCTGATTTTACAAACTAATTCCGAAAATGACTTTGATTGGACGAACAAAGCGCTTGAGCACTTACCGGGTATTGCGGTACATAGTTGATTCAACTCGACGAGGACCATCTATCGACACAAGCTTCTCTTCCCTTTCTTCCTCTTCTTCTTCTTTCTCTTCCTTTCCCTTCCCTTCTTTTCTCATGGACTCCCACCTTGCCCAAGCCTCCCCTCTTTTCTTCCTTTTTATTCTTGGACTTTTGACATTCCTTTTTTTTTTTCCATTTTTTATGGGACCCACACTTTGAAAAGTCAAAATATTACCTACAGTGCCATGATCTTGCCTTTTGGTGGAAGCATTTAGGTTTGACTCTCATGCTAACTCAGAGGTTGCAAGTATCAGTGTTATTATCATTAACTATTTTTGAGTAGCTATGTATACTATTGAGTCGATGACAGCTCTAATTTTACTTTGCATTTAAACGAGCCAATCATGTATCATCTTCAATAATAAAAAAAAAGCCTGCATACAAATTTTACAACTTAGATCCTCGTCAAGAACAATTTTGTCGTAAATATGAGGATTTACAACATTTTCATCATGTTTACGATGGGTGGTGGTGATGCTGTGAAATCTCAAAGAAAAAAGTGACAAATTTACATTTGCCGTTTGGAAACCTAGGGCATGGTACTGCATTGTTCCGTAAAATTTCTCATAAAATATGTCCAAATTAACTTGGTGTATTATACTACGACTTCTTCTTTTCGGATGATTATGGAGAATATAACGTACAAGTGAATCGGATAAAATAGTAGGATGGAAGGAAGTGAAATTGGACATCAAATCTATGCGGTTTGGTTGGAATGTCAGAACCTACATACAATGGAAATTACAATCACTCGAATATTTAAACCGTCTCTCGGTATTTTACAATTCTTAATTATACCCAATAGCTCACTCGGTGGCTTAACATCTCATTATTCCTAGTGAAATCTCACTCGAGCAATTATACAAATAATATTCACAAGAATCTAATTAGTTAAATTACTATGGGTATAATAACAAAACGCTCACGTAACTCTCTGCACAAATCTCAGTTTAAGTCTCAAGAGTTCTCTCTCGTCTCGGTGCACAAAGGCACCCTCATTTCCTTTGCATTTTCTTTGTCTTTTATAATGAATATAAGTCGCCAAGGACAAATCAATCCGCAACTTCGGCGCCTCCCTCATTATTTCTCTTGGACGTACGCAAGTAAAATGATTGCCTTTGACTTTCCCTTTTCATCCTTCTCATACATATAGCCTTTGTCTAAGAAGACAAAATGGCAAGAAGGGTACGCATTAAATGATGAAGACGCCATATGCAATTGCTGAAGACTTGGAAGCTTCAAAATTTAATTCAAGGTGGCAGGGCGTTCAAGATGGTCATTACATGCATGAAGAGAACATTCAAAATAAATCCTCTGGAGCCCACAATCAGAATAATTGTTGAGCATGCGAAGCGTTTTTCTTTTTTTGCAACGTATTGTTCCACGCGCAAAGCATTTTTGCTTTGCTTGTGTGGTAGTCAACTAATCTGATCTTATACATAGGCTCAGACTTGAGACACATTTTCATAATGAGGAGAAATTACAACCGTTATTTTTCTTCTTGAATTCTCGAGAGCCATAGTCATAAATGAGTACCCTGATGATTTTTTCAAATGTTCCCTTAACCCAAACTCTTAATTGTATAACGCCAAATTGTTTATTAGAGTCGAACATTCTTTTCAAGAAACCCTTTTTAAAGCACACCTCCCATTGATCTAGGAAGCAATATTTAATGTCAGACGGCATCCTTTTAAGTTTCAAATTCAACATAGCTTAATGTTATGGATCATACATTTGGTTGAGGCATGAATCCAGTTATCCTCATCACGTTACGAGAGAGAGAGAGAGAGAGAGAGAGAGAGAGAGAGAGAGAGAGAGAGAGAGAGAGAGAGAGAGGCAACCAACTTTTATTCGAAATCAATCATATATAAGATACATTGTTTAATTATTTGTCTAAAGCAATTGTCAATGGAGTAATAATTATTTTGCAAATCTCGTGATTTTGCTATTTTGTGTAACTTATGATAGGTTCATTTAATTGTTGTCATACCAGAACTGCGCTTGGAGGTAGTCCACAACCTTCTTGTCCACTTGGAAGGCCTTGGTGAGAACATCAGCAGAGATCGGTGGCTTCGATCCAAAGACAGCATTAGCAATGGTAATGACCCCTGCGTTCTGGCTGCTAAAGCTGGAAAAGGCCAGTGCGTATGTGTTTCCGATATTCAATTGGAAGTGAATGAGACCAATAGGGAACACAAACACGTCCCCCTTGTACAGGACTTTGGTGAAGAAAGTGTTGTTCAATTGGTTGGACGTGACGAACCCAACAAGGAGTGTACCCTCCACCACTACCAAAACCTCAGTGCCACGAGGGTGGGTGTGGGGAGGATTTAGGCCGCCAGGAGCATAGTCAATGCGAGCCATGGATATTCCAAGAGTGTTGAGTCCTGGGAATTGGTCAACAGAACCCTGTGTGACTTTTGATCCTAGAGGATTCGATGTGTTTCCAGGTTTCCTGAACCCCATAAAGACGAAATCATCAGCTGAGGCTTGTTTGGGGTCCTTGCAGAACTTTCCATTCACAAATACTGCATAAGAACAAGGATTCACGTTACAATTTAGGCATCATAAGCCAGATACAAACAACATGAATAATGCAGGAATGGGACCAACCTCCGGAGTCTAGGTCGTTGGTGGCCACGCATATGTCCTGAAGAGGACTCGGGTCGTAAGCTGAAGCAATGGCAGTTGCCAAAGCCAAGATGAAAAAACTAATTGGAAGAAACTTCATCGTGATTGTGTGCAGGAGTTATAGCCTCGATCTCAAGTTGTAATTCCGTGCAGCGCACTAGTATTGCTTGAGGGAGGAGTGAGGACTTGCATGGCAACATGATCTCTATATATAGATTAAAATATTTGACCCAGAATTTAGTTTGTTCAGCAGCTTTCCCTGCAAGAAAGAATTAGTCCATAACAATTACGACTCGGTTATTTGTTTGATTTCTTCTCCTAAGAATTAGTCTATAACAACTACGACTTGATTATTTGTTTGATTTCTTCTCCTCCTTTTTAAATAATGCACAAAAGTTGACGAGCGTACTGTTTATATAGGATAAGCTCATTGCTGACGTTTCGATGTTTTGATCTTTTAATAGGTTTTTCTTTTTCCCAAGCATGGTTCTTGAGCAGCCTAATGAAAAGTAGGCTTTATTTCCACTTTCTTTTTACGACATGAAAAACTTAAAGATTAAAGGTACATATATTGTGGGATATACTTTATAGAGGAGGCTAGCTGCATATGACCAAGTCTTCTGCAGTTGAATCTATTTTCCCGTTCTCAAGTCAAAGGATGAACTGCTCTATAACAACTACGAAGACCTGGTGTTTTCTTTGATTTCCTCTACTTCAGGTTGGAGAAGGCTCATCATCTAATACGGGATGGGTCTTTGATGACTTTTTACATCCTTGTGCCGATTCCTCTTTTTTTTTTTTGGCAAAAAACAAAAACAAAAACAGTCTATCATCATCTAGAAGCCACATGATCATGTAGAGGCCAATTCATTTATGACAATGTGATATACCAGTAAGATTAAATTGGTTTTCTTGATTGCCAAAGGAGAACAATATCTATATCCATCTTCATCCTGAAAATATTCATGACATCAATATCCCCCGTGTTTGGAACCAAATACCATAGTTTTTAACATTTACTTTTGTTGCAATACACTCTTTCTTTGTGCAAAATCAATAAAGAATTATCTTGAGTAAAAGAGAAGATACCATTAGTTTTCCCAAGTTGCCACTTCTCTACAGCCAAATGTAAGGAAAGTCATTGTTCGAATTTGCTCATGAGAATTTGATGATATTCCGGTGGCTTCTAGAGCTTATAAGAGTTGACTTAGTTGATGCTTAAGGGTATAACAGCCCGCTTTCGACCCTTTTTTGAGGTCAAATCGTGTGAATTTATAGGTTTAGTAGTGGCCTGCCGGCCTCGAGAGTGTTCTGGACTAAACTGCGAAAATTCATTTTGGGCGATTCCGAACTTCCGAAAATCACATTTTGGTCCCCTGACTTTTAGATATTTGCATTTTGGCCCAAAATGAGTGAATTTTGGACATATGGGCAGTTTTGGAAAATTTCAGGAAAGTTGACTTTTGGTCAATGAGCCATTGACCATTTACCGATCAATGATCAACTCTCACCAGTAGAGTACTGATCAAACTGCGAAGATCTAGCCCAGCCCAGCCCGCACGTGGCCTAGCCTCTCTTTCTCTCTCTCCCCCTCTACGACGTTATGTTAGGTGGGTGGCGTGCATACGCGCACGTGGGCCACCACGCAACTAGTGGTCGATCAGCTGTAGGCTACGCCTACTAGACACCGCGGCATGCATCTAGCCGTTGGATGGCCACCAGCTGCTCTCGGATGGCGGCATCTTCCTCCCTCGCGCGATTGAGTCTCTGTTTTCCTACCCGAGTGATGACCTCCCTTCAAACCACTTGTTCTCCCTCCTCCGACCTATGTTTTCCACGCTGTCGGTGGTGTTGGCTTCTCTATGACACCGCCTTTCAGTCTCGACCAACCTTCACCCATGTCATCACCTTAGTGATCGTCAAAAAGCCCCGAAAGAGGCCCCCACGACTATTGTTCATCCCTACTCGCGAGAAGCTCACTCAGAGGACCTAAGGCCACTGCTCATTCTCCGACTACACCCAAGCCAAGCTGCCACACCCAACGTGTCCCCAAGAGTCCCCTCAACCCCATCAAGGTCGTCGTTACTGTCAATTTGCCCCTAAAGTCGGCGATTCCCCCCCCCCCAACTCCGCGACTGCCCCATTTTTCGCCCGATAGACTGTTCATGGCCGACGTGCTCTCTCCGAGGAGACCCAAACACCATAACCACCATAAATCAACCGTTGCCGCCGGCATCGCGCCATTCTCTAGGATTTGGCCTCGAGCATAGATCTACCCACCGTGATGTGGACATCGAGCCTTATCGAGGAGGAGGTGCTAGGGATCCGTTACTCTATCCGCTAGAACCAATCACTCGAGCGAGAGCGAAGGAATTCAAACAAGCTGTCGGTATCATGGTTCAAGATATTTGGCATGGAGACAATCCGGATTCTAAACTTAAAGATTCTGAAGCTCCTTGGCATAACATGATTATTTCTGGAATTTCAAATTGACAATTTCAGAATTGGCTCAAATTTGGATAGACACTCGGAAACGGGCCACTGAGAATGATGATGTTTTTTAGCGATTTGAAATCGTTTAGATAGACTTTTAGGCATTTTTCTAGTTTTGAGCGAATTTTTTTCAATTAGAGTTATTTTTGTAATTCTAATCCTAGTGGGATTAGGATTACGAATTTTTATTATTTTTGTGATTCCAATCCTAGCATAATTAGGAATATGACTTTTTTTTCAATTATTTTGATTCCTAGTAGGATTACGATTAGGGTTGACAACCTATATAAGGTTACTTATAGTTTTTTATGAGACAGACAATTTTACACATAATTTTATACAGAGAGGTTTTCTTCTTTGAGTTCTTTTGAGAACTATATCTCATCAAGTTTTCCATTGTGGCGATCGAATTTAACTTAGCGGGTAAGATTGCGATTTCTCTTGTTCGTGGCGTTATAGCGTTGATTGGTTGACACGGGTTCATCAACACGTCGCGTTCATACCAAGATTGCCAATCACAGGTTCGATTGGAGGTTGAGGTCCGCAATTCGCAACCTATGGATCTTCGTAGAACGATCACTTCCGCTTCAAATATATAAATATATATTGTCTGGTATATAGATATATATCATTTGGTATCAGAGCTGGTTCTACAAGGTCTAATTATCATGCATTTATTGTTTTTCGTTCATCAAATTAGAGTTTACTTATTTATAGAGTTAGGGTTCTGAATTTGTTTTTGCTATTATTTCAATTTTGAATTAGGGTTTTTGGTCCTAGTTATTTTTTATGTAATTGAGTTCGTAAAAAAAAATCGGCCAAAAAAAAGCCAAAAAAAGTTTTGGCAAAAAAAAAAAGAAGGCCAAAAAAATCATGAAGACGACTCATTTCTATTTGTTATTTTTGATAGTCGGACTAAATAGTAGCGAAAAATTGATTCGGAATCCAAATCTAGCAAAAATTTGTTGACTTGCTGATTTTAGCATTATATTGCGGAATTTGATCTTGCTTGGTGGTTAATCGATTGTTGTGGGGAGCTTGTGAGACTGGGACAAGTCCGATAAAGAGCTTAAAAGAAGAAATTGAGATGTAAAAGGCAAGAGTGTGTGAGCTTAATTGAGGAAAGAAAAAGCTGAAATTGAGTTAAACACGAGAGGAGTGACAAACACTTTGAGCGAAACACGTGAGAGAGTGTTTGGTGAGGATTTTTTTCTAACGTTTTCTTGCAGGATTTTTTTTGTTAAAAATAAATGTCACGCTCAGGTCAAGAAAGTGTAAACCAAAGGGATGATGGCACTCGCCCAAGAGATGATGCGATTCTAGCAGGCATCCAGCAATTGAGTTTGCAAATTGAAGCACTTGGCAACCGAGTTGCAAGATGTGAGACGAGAATTGATGATGACCGAGAGCCACCCAGAGGGAGACGAAAAAATCATCAAGAGGAGCCTAGGGCACAACCTAGATGGCAGCGGCAATTTAATGATGCATACGTGTCCGATACAGAAGATGATCGAGATGGAAGGTTTGAGAGGATAAACGAACGCCGAGGATTTAGACATCGAGCAGATGATGATCTTGGCAATATCAAGATGAAAATTCCAACTTTTCAGGGAAAGAACGATCCTGATGCGTATCTTGAACGGGAGAAACGGATGGAGATGGTATTTGATTGTCAGAGATACTCTGAGCTCAAAAAGGTAAAAATTGCAGCTGTTGAATTCACTGATTATGCTATAATTTGATGGGATCAACTTATGACTAGCAAGAGACGCAATGGTGAATGACCAATAGAAACGTGGGATGAGATGAAAGTGGTGATGAGGAGGCGGTTCATACCAAGTCATTACCATAGAGACTTGTTCCATAAACTGCAAAATCTCACACAAGGAAATAAAAGTGTGGAAGAATACCATAAAGAGATGGAGATTGCTATGATCCGCGCCAATGTGGTAGAAGACCATGAGGCCACAATGTCACGATTTTTGTGTGGTTTGAATCGAGATATAGCAAGGGTGGTAGAACTGCAACACTATGTTGAATTGGAGGAGTTGGTGGACAAAGCCATCAAAGTTGAGCGACAATGGAAGTTGGACCGAAATTACAAAAGTGGTGGAGTTTCAAGTTCGAATTGGAAGTCCAATTCGAAGAGAGACGAGAAGTCGAATTGGAAGGGAAACAACACCAAGGCAAAATCTTCAAAGGAAAAAGAGAAAGATGTCAGAGTTGGTTCAAATCATATTTCAGGTACAACTGAAAATCCTAACACTAGAACACGTGAAATTAAATGGTTTAAGTGTTTAGGTAGGGGTCATATGGCAAATCAATGCCCTAATAGGAGGGTGATGATAATGACTAGACTGGGAGATGTTCAATTTGAAAGTGATAGGGATGAAGAGGATGATGACATGCCACCGTTGGAAGACTGCAGCGAAGTTGAGATGCCAGTCGCAGATGAATTGATGGTTGTCAGGCGTTCTCTTAGTGTTCAAACTAAGGAGGATGAGCATCACCAACAACGTGATAACTTGTTCCATACAAGATGCTTGGTGAATGGTAAGATTTGTAGTTTGATTATTAATGGAGTTAGTTGTACGAATGTAGCAAGTTGTACCATGGTGGAGAAATTGGGATTGAAAACTGCAAAACATCCAAAACCATATAAATTACAGTGGTTGAATGATAGTGGAGAAGTAAAAGTATTGAAACAAGTCCGAGTTCCATTTGAGATAGGAAGATATAAGGATGAGGTGGTGTGTGATGTTGTACCTATGCAAGCATGGCATATCTTACTTAGTAGGCCATGGCAGTATGAATGGAAGGTACATCATGATGGTTACACTAACCGATATTCATTGGTGATGAATCAGAAGACTTACACATTGGTACCTATGACACCTACTGAGGTGCGTGAAGATCAATTGAAATTATAACGTGAGGCCGAGAGAGAGAAAAAGAATGATAAAATTGAGGGCTTTCATGAAAATTCTGCAATGCAAGCAAAAGGAGAGGAAAAGAATAGTGGAGTGGTCAAAATCGAGGGAAAAAGAGAGAAAAAATCCTATGCAAAATTGAGTGAAGTGAGGAAAGCTTTGGTTCTGAACAGACCAATACTTGTACTTTTGTACAAGGAGGCGCTATTTACTACTAATGAACTTGACCCAAATTTTCCAAGTTCGGTTGTATCTTTGTTGCAGGAATTTGAAAATGTGTTTCCTGATAAGATCCCTGGAGGTTTACCACCGATTCGAGGCATAGAGCATCAAATCGATTTGATTCCTAGTGCACCATTATCTAACCGACCCGCAATTCGTAGCCTATGGATCTTTGTAGAACGATCACTTCCGCTTCAAATATATAAATATATATCGTCTGGTATATAGATATATATATCATCCACATGTTGAGTTTGCTTATAATAGAAGTGTACATTCTGCTACTAAATTCACATCGTTTGAGGTTGTCTATGGTTTTAATCCCTTAACTCCATTAGATTTAACCCCATTACCTGTTGATGAGTGTGTGGATTGATATGGTGCAAAGAAAGCTAAATTTGTGAAGACTTTGCACGAGAAAACACGGTTGAATATTAAGCATAAGACAGAGCAATATGCGAAGCAAGCCAATAAAGGGCGCAAGACAGTAGTGTTTGAGCCCAGCGATTGGGTTTGGGTTCATATGCGCACAAAGCATTTTCCTAAACAACGACGTTCTAAATTGCTACCGCGAGGGGATGGACCATTCATGGTGTTGGAAAGAGTCAACGATAATGCTTATAAACTTGACCTTCCATGTGAATATAATATTAGTGCAACTTTTAATGTTTATGATTTAACTCTTTTTGATGCAGATGATGATTTGAGGACAAATCCTTTGCATGGGGAGGGAATGATGTGGACATCGAGCCTTATCGAGGAGGAGATGCTAGGGATCCGTTGCTCTATCCGCTAGGACCAATCACTCGAGCGAGAGCGAAGGAATTCAAACAAGCTGTCGGTATCATGGTTCAAGATATTTGGCATGAAGACAATCCAGATTCGAAACTTGAAGATTCTAAAGTTCCTTAGCGTAACATGATTATTTCTGGAATTTCAAATTGACAATTTCAGAATTGGCTCAAATTTGGACAAACACTTGGAAACGGGCCACTGATCAATACTCACTACTTTAGTAGTGAATAATGATGTTTTTTAGCGATTTAAAATCGTTTAGATAGACTTTTAGGCCTTTTTCTAGTTTTAAACGAATTTCTTTCAATTAGAGTTATTTTTGTAATTCTAATCCTAGTAGGATTAGGATTATGAATTTTTATTATTTTTGTGATTCCAATCCTAATAGGATTAGGAATATGACTTTTTTTTTCAATTATTTTGATTCCTAGTAGGATTAGGATTAGGGTTGACAACCTATATAAGGTTACTTATAGGTTTTTATGAGATAGACAATTTTACATATAATTTTATACATAGAGGTTTTCTTCTTTGAGTTCTTTTGAGAACTAAATCTCATCAAGGTTTCCCTTGTGGCGATCGAATTTAACTTATCGGGCAAGATTGCGAATTCTCTTGTTCGTGGCGTTATAGCATTGATTGGTTGACACGGGTTCGTCAACAAGTCGCGTTCATACCAAGATTGCCAATCACAGGTTCGATTGGAGGTTGAGGTCTACAATTTGCAACCTATGGATTTTCGTAGAACAATCACTTCCTCTTCAAATATATAAATATATATCATCTGGTATATAGATAGATATATATCACACCGTTGTCGCCGGCATCGTGCCTTTAACCGAGATCTGGCCCTCAAGTGCAGCTCCTCCCCTAAAAACCCTAGCCTCGAGCCGCCACCTTTTCCAAACGATTTATTGCCACTCTGACCACCTCAGCCTCTGCCACTAATCGAAAAAGATTCGTGGGAGTCTTCTTTATAAAACCCAGTCAGTCGCTGCCGTCGATTTTAGCTTGGGAGAGCAAATCAAGTTGCAACCCGACTAGTCCCCTCATTGACCCAATTTCGTACGTAGTTTAGGAAATCAGGTATGTTTGCTAGATTCCAATGCAATTGGAGCTGTTTCTTCACCGATGACCACCACTAACGTGCTTGGCTAGCCTCCGATGGCCAATGGCCACCGCCGAATGGCTCGCCAAAGCTCATCGAAGCTGTCTAAGAGATGTCCCAAGGTTAAGCTTTCCCATCCGTGGTGTCGAGCAAAGGTTCGAAGAACCACATCGAGCCCGAGAGCGATCGGAAGTGCAAAGCACGTCGCAGCGAGCTACCACTTAGAATGCACGAGCCAACATGCGAGTGTACTTTCTATACTTCAATTAGACGCATATATCGTTCTTGTAGAATTATCTAAATAGATGGATTGCATGTTTGGATGAATGGCGCTAAGTATAGCCAAGTATAGGATACTGGTGATGAGGCAGCTAAATAAATCGATTAGGTGACCTGTGAGCCCTAATCACTGATTAAGGTTGATAAGATTCAATGGGATGCTTGATTATGTGACCGAAGGGATTGATTATGTGGCTAAGGAGCCTTAATTAATGATTTGAGGTCCATGGGATCCAAAGTGAGATTGACAGGATTGTAATTGGTGGCGGTTAAGCTATGAAAGTGACGAGTAGAAATAGTGGGACTAATTGGATTTTAGGATTAAGCGGTTAAGGCCATTGAGGGCCACGTATTAAATTAATTATTAGTGGTGAATGACCGGACCGATCAAGTGACTAATAGGTCATGATTAGTCGACGGGAATGACAAAACCCAATGGGGTGATGACGAGAAATATATTGATCAAATGATAATCGCCGGAATGACCGGTACAGTCATCAGCACTAGACCGTTTATAAAAGTGACAACGTACCAGAAAATAGTGGCTAGAGGGCTCTGCTTAGTCATGGAGCCAATTGTGGCTTTAGCTGATACGCCAATGAGGTAGCGAGTGAATGAATTGGTTGTGTGGCCGATGAGCCCTAATTGTTGGTGGGATGATGATGGGTGACTATTGAATTAGGAATGTGACAATGAGCCAAGGAGGCTTAGTTAGGATCTTAGGCCGGTTGTGGACGGCCTTAACCATTTAATTATGTAATTTATTTATTTATTATTCATCATTTACTTAATGATGTATGTATGATTATGGCCAACCTGGATATGACAAGCATGTTAGGCTTAGTGCCAAGTCTCGGTCACGGACCAATTGACTCATAGGTAGACTTGGTTAGCATAAAGGGAGACGTTAGCATAAAGGGAGACTTTAAATGAGCTGTATGATAGAAGATTGGAATCGTTGGTGGAATTAGGAGCATATGAAAATTGAGCCAATTAAGGGCTGGTATGTGGCTTTGGTGGTATTAAGAGTGATAGTAAATCTAATGATTTTGCAAACTATGGTCACAATGTGAGAAGTTAAACAACTTTACGGACTAGTTGACTGATAGGTCTAGCCCATGAGTGTGATTAATATGAGAATGTGGGCATGAACTCGAGATTAAGCGTCGGATTAGCCAAGGAGAGTGAAAGAGAATTTCAATATGATTAATGGAGTTGAGAGAATATGAATCAATGGAACTCGGGGAAAGAAGGAGTATGATTATCAAGGAGATAATAGAGGATTACTTGAGTGAACTAGTGATAACAGTTGACCTTGAGAAATGTGACAGTTGGAGGGCGAGAAGCGAGTAGGGACTTAAGTGAACTAGGGTGATAGTGTTTCTAATTTTGGTATATGGATGAACTCACTGAAATATTCTCATATCTCTACCCACCACCTTAACCTCCTTTTTAGGTACAGGTTGAAGACTGATTTTGGAAGCGAGTACTGAGGAGACCCGCGTTTCCATCAGTGACTTGAAGGTTGGTGACGAGTCCTAGGACATTGCGTTCTATTGGCCGAAGGAAGATGACATTTAGGGATTGCCACGCGCTCGGGAAGTGGGGCGTGACGAGCTTTGACAAAGAGTGCAATTATCTCTTTGCTCTATTGGCCATTATGACATGACAAGTTACCTTGTTCTGAAACCAAGATTGAGAAGTAACTGACTTTAATGGTTTTTGAAGTTTGTGAAAGTAAGTGCACGGAAACTTGAAACAAAGGAATGTAAGTAGAGAATCTAGTGAGTTATTGTGAGCTTTTGTCACACCCTATTTCCGAGCGTGCGGTAGTCCCTGAAATCCTTCCTTCACTTTGTTTGTTAAGTAGCGATGTCTCAAGACTCGTCACCGGCCTTCAACACAAACAAAGGTACGAGTCTCCACCTGGACCACTCCCACAGGACTCACCTCCAAAATCAATCTTCATCCTTTACCTTAAAAAGGAATTTGGAATGGTAGGATAAGATATGGGGATAACTTAGTGAGTCAACCCTAAACCCAGACTAGGAAGGCTATTGCCTTAAGGTCCTAAGTCTGTTGATCAACCTCTCACAGGCAACACTTGACTTTCATGGGCCTACTGTTGATACCTCATCTGGTCATTGACCACAGTGTAATAATGGATACCTCTCTAGATACTAGACACTCTAAACAACATACAGCTCAATCCGTAAGGTTCATTGGCCCAATAGGTAGAAACCTCAGTTGACAAGGCCCAATTGGCGTATTAATCAATCCTCGACCTCTTTGGCTCAACAATTGTGCCTCACATCACTCTCACACAACTACTAGCTCTTCTTCTATCAAGATTTGCCACGTCCTGCCCTTAGGCACGCGACGGTTCTCGATTTCTTTTGCCTTAAACCATCAAAATCAAGCGACGTCCCAAGTTAGTTGTAATCTTCTTAATCCTCATATTCACAATACCAACGGAAGCGAGATAATTAAAAACTTACTACCATCCATCAATGTCGAGTCATAAAACAACCTTACATTTCTTTTGGCCCGTTAAAGTCTTATACAAAGCAAAGACATCACAACCTCAACATATACATCCAAAATAGCGGGGGAGGGGGGAGGGGCTGGACTACACAATATATACAACAAAATGGGGTTCACGCCTACCCATCAACCTAGACTAGGTCAATCCTGCGTCCCACTAAGCTCGAGGTCGATCACTATACCATTCTCATCATCTTTTCCACTAGGCTCATAATATCCATCTACGTAACCTCCCTAAGGTGACCCATACCTCGAAGATTTCAATTTCAAGTCGCTTACTCGAACTCCGACATACACCCTAGTGTACCAGTAAGGAACCCAAGTCCAGTTGGTCGCATTCCAATGCCAGTTCACCCTCACATGCTTCTCTTTCAAAAGTTCATCGAGCCTACCTTTGCTATCTATAATCCATCCTGTATCGCCGAGCTGGGGCGGCACCTCTTTATCTTATTCCTCCTTATCATCAGGGTCTTGGACCACCTCTAGCTCTTCTTCCTCTTGACCCTAACCTAAAATTAGGAACACTGCTGCCCTAGAGTCCCTAATCTCACCTAACCTTTCTATCATTGTCTCTAACCACCCGATCATCGCCTACCTTTCGCCTAAGGTTCATGGCACACTAATCCAAGTCAAAATCAGTCCTCCCATTGTGTTCCATCAACCAACCCATTCAATAATTGTCTTAACTAAAGTTCCATCGCCCAACTTCGCCTAAAGTTTAGCCATTTCTAGTTTTTCCAACAAATCATAAACTTGGCACTAAGCCCATCACACTTATCAAATTAGAATTAGCCCCGATAATAACATTCATTCATTCAAATAATATAAGTCAACAATAAATAAATAAATTTGCGATTAAAATAAATAACAACCATAATTAAATAAATAAATTACAATTAAAGTAAATAACGAACGATAATTAAATAAATTACGTAATAAATGAATTATGCGATAATTCAATGATTAAGATCGTCCATAACCGGTCTGAGACCTAACTAAGCCTTCCCGGCTCATTGTCGTTTTGCACATTCAATTGTGCCCATTGCCACTTTATCATCAAAATCGGCTCATCGGCCACACCATTGACCGATTAACTTGACAAATCCGTGTCACATGACCTCAAGTCACAATTGGCTTAAACCATCCAATCAATTGGTCCGGTCAAATGCCAATTCCATGGTACAATAATAAAAACCATAATTGGCCATAGCCATCCGACAATTCAACCGATCATTCAAGCTATTCTCTACAAGGATTTCATCGACGTGCAATCTATCCCAATAAATCCTTTTTTAACATCAAAGACAGTGATTAGGGCCCTATGGCTACATAATCAGTCCAAAACAATAATTATGGCCCCATGGTCACCCAATCGGTCCCTTCCAAATATCATATTGCATATACTAACCACACGGCCTTAAATCAGCACCCATTCATCTAATCACAATCTAAACCATTCATGATTAATCTACCAAAATAATAGCACACCTAATAAATGTTTAGAGCCCACTCACTTAAATTTGGGTTCGTGAATCGATGTCCAGTGACGAATCGAGGCAGGCTAGGTCCGTGAGTAGCGATGACGGGCGACAGGACGGATTCGATTGTACGGGTGGTCATGAGAACAGAGCCGGCTTGCTGGTCGGGTCGGGTCTAGACCGGGTCCGATTTTCGAATCGGGTTTGAGTTGGTTTCCCGGTCAGCTTTCCGAGCCAACTGACCTTTCATCGGTTGGGAGCTCGATTCTCCCTCCTCGAGCCAAATTGGAGCTGGAGACCAGGGCTTTGAAGAAGACTCAGAGACGGTTCAAACAGTGGTGGTGGCATCACCAACGACAGCCGGAGTTGGGAGAAATCAGCCTTCGAAGCTAGTGGTCGGACTGTAGAAATTTTGGAAAAAGGGGGAGGAAGGATCGAGCTTCGATTTGTGAGTTCCAAATCGAATCAATTGAAACCAAGCCTAGATCTAAGTCAAGGGGACACCCAAGAACCTATTGGTGTCAACAATTTCAAGTAGGTAAGGCCGGAGTGGCCGGATTTTCAAATCTAGGGTTCTAGGGCTCGATTTTGGGCAAATCCCGATCCAATCCAGAAATCGTCCATTCCAAGCTGATTTAATCTAATCAAAAGCCATAAATGAGTTATAGGAACTCCCAGGGATAGATTACATGCAAAGGTTTGAGCCCTAGGTGGAAGATTTGGAAGAAATCACGAAGGAGGAGCTCAATTCAGCTTACCGTGAACAGGAGCTGGGCTGGCCAAGTAGCCCTCTTTCGAGGGCCTCCAGCGGCATCTTAGGAGGCAACAGCAACGGTGATTGGTCAAGGCTTAGATAGGGAATTGAGAAGAAGCCGTGAGAGCTGGAATCACGCAAAATGGACGTCGGAGCACGAAGTTATTTCACATTGTAGGTGGCTACTCGAGTAGCTTAAGGGTAGGGGGAATCAAACGGTGGGGGGGCGAAGATGGGGTCGTCGTCAACATCCAACAGCTCTCAAATGGCCAAGGCCTGCTCAAAGGGGACGCCTTGGGCTAATGGCAGTCCTTGCCGGCAACTAGCTGGCCGTAGGCTCGCCGATGAGACGGCCTAGGCTTGTGAGCTCCATGTACTAGCTAAAATGCCAAAATGGCTAGAGAAGAGAAAGGGGAAGGGTTGGGTAGGTCTCACGGGCTGAGCCGAGTCTGGGCTGCCCTAGGCCGGTTGCACGTGCACTGGACCAGTCCGACCGGTCCTAGCCGATCACGATTGACCATTGACCATTGACCAAAAAGTCAACTTTTGGAAAATTTTCAAAAAATACCCCAAAGCCCAAAATTCACTTCTTTTGGGGCCAAAATACAATTATCCAAAAGTCAGGGGACCAAAAAGCGATTTCCGAAAGTTTGGAATCTCTCGAAATACAAATCCATGATTTAGTCCGGAGTACTCCCGAGACCAATAGGCCAATAATTAAACTCATGAATTCACCCAAATGGACCTCGAAAAAGGGGTCAGACATGGGTTATTACATCTCCCCACTGATGGTTTGTCTATAACCAAATTCTGGCCAATATGAGTCATTTATTGGGTCTATGGGTCACTTGGTATGTTTCTATAATGATTTGGATATTTTGAATCAATACTATTCTCTACCGATTTTGTCCTCAATTACCTCTCATTGGTCATTACCGAGTCCAATTTTCACTTTACATAGTCAATCTTGCCTTGTCGACCATTAATTATAGCTATGGAAACTCAAGTCGGAATTCTCCCTCACTTAAGAAATTACATCCTTGAAAATTTGGACTGGATATGATTCTTTGAATAATTGAGGGTAACAAGGGAGGCTTATGGAGATGAAGTGGTGAGCTTGAAGCTTATCCACGTGCACTTACTATCTTCTTAGTAGGAGTGGATCGTTTGGTAACATAAATTAGCTAGAATTCAAATAAATAAGGAAATTTACGGCATCTTAAAACCAGTAGGGCTGAGTCAAAATAGAGAATGTCAAGCATATATTAATTTAATAAATTTGAAACTAAAACATTATTGGACGTAACATTTGGGAAAATGTCCGTTCTTCATGAAAATCTGAGATTGCCGTAAATAAAATAGCGTTACTCTATAAGTTTTATGAACACATCAACCATCTCCATATTTTCCATAATGCACACTATTTACAACCCAAGTATGATTAACCCAAATGATAAGCTAAAAATATATTTAGATTTATAAACTAAATACCATTATTTGATGTGGAAATTTCGGTATGTCACAGATTCTATCCAACATCTTTTAATTTGTGAATGTAGTCCTAAAATTTTGAGTGAAATTCCAGTGGATTTTCAGTCAATTTATGCTTGAAATTGCTAACGTAGTGGCCCAATCGTCGCTAGTGATTATATGTGGACCACTTCTCGAGAAGACTCCAAACAAGTCTAAAGAATTTTCCAATTTTCCCAAGTTTCCTACTTATTGGATTTTGAGGTTTTGATGCTTCTCCTACAAAAGAACTACTGAACCCAATTTGACAATTCCTTACAAGCAAGATGTCGAGTTGTCTTGAGTTGAGACAAAAAAAACTCTTATTTTTTATCCGCCTTTTATAATAATTGAATTTCTATAATGGATTTTGAATCTCATATCCCCATGATTTTTTCTCACTAGATTTTCCACGTCAATTTGTGGGTTCTTTTATTCTTGTCAACTTTCAATTTCGTTATTAGTTTCCACATCAGGCATGAAAATATGGTATCAAAGCCTTACCTATGTTGTTTCCTCAATCTTCCGTTTATGGCTTCAAGCTTAACAACGAAATTTGATATTAAGAAGTTTGATGGGAGCGGCAATTTCAACCCAGGTTTATATGTTGGCTATTCTTACGTAGTAAGGTTTGAAGAAAGCTCTGTTTGGGAAAGGGAATAAACTAGAAAGCACATCAAATGAAACTTGAGAAGATTTGAATAAAAAACGCTTTGTGTACTATCCAATTATGTCTCACAAATGAAGTTATGTTAGATATACTAGAAAGCTCAGTTAAGGTTCAAGCAATGAATCCTCACTCTTCGCATGCATGGCTAAATGTGCTCCTCTTAAGTCTCATATTTTTGAGTTCAATGCTATCATCTTTGAATTAAGAATATTGATGTTAAGATTGAGGACGAGGACCAGGCTCTTTTATTATTAGTTTCACTACCTTTCTCTTTTTAAAATTTTAGTAAGATCATTATTTTCTGTAGGGAAAGTATTGATCTTGGAGAGGTCAAGAATATTCTTGTAAATAAGCAAAAACTAGATATGAAATTGACTTTTGAAGGCATAATGATCATGTGGCTGGTTTGGTTGCTAGAGGAAGGTTTGTTGAGAGAAGCAATGGTGTCGGGAGTAGGTCAATATCAAATTATAAGGATTTGACTTGCAACTCCTATAAGTTTAAGAGGTATATCAAGATAGATTGTCTAAAGCTAAATGTAAACCATCAAAGAGAAAATAATATGAATTAGAAAAATTAGAATGCAAAGCAGCAAAGCGATCAAAACTACCAAAACAGATTGAATCTAAAAAACGAAAAACTCTTGCTCAAGCTAGTTTTCCTGAAGATGAAAATGAAGATTAGTTATTGGTTGCAAATCATAAAAACAAATTTAGTGGTAGTTGAATTCACCATTCAGGCTATTCGTACTACATGTGTCCTAATCGTGATTGGTTCTCCACGCACAAGGGATATAATGGTGGAGTTATACTAATGGGAAATAACATTAAATGCAAAGCAATTGGGATTGAGTTAGCATTAAGACGCACAACATGATCCAAAGTTTGAAGAATGTCGGACATGTTCCACTTTAAAGAAGAACCTCATCTCTTTGAGAACTCTTGATGCTAATGGTTATAGATTTATGACTGGTGCGGCTATAAAAATGTAACACCCTAAAGATAAGTATTTCAAGCTTTAAATACCAAGGACGTATTGTCACGGTCACGACTTACATTTCCAAGTCTCTATGCAATTAATCTCTTCAATGGATTCCTAGTCAGGAGTCAAGATATTTTGTATCAAGTGATGTGGAAGCGATTTCTTAGACTTACCCTCTACTTCTCCTACCAACCAATACTTAGGGTCATACACAAAAACATGAACACAAACATAGTTAGCTTCATTGATATTACGAAACAAGCTTAAAAGGAGTAAATGAAGAAAGAGATGGACTTCTAAGATGGATACAAAATTTCCTCATTACTTCTAGGGAAAGAAAAGACATTCAAACACTTGTCAAGCCATCCTAAAGATAACTCCATCCCAATCCGCTCTAACAACAAGGGGATCTAAGCTACATATCCCCCTCAGAGTTGCTGTCACCATTGCTCCCAAGGTCGTCATGTGCGGTGGGAGGTAAAGACCCACACGATTCATGCCTTGCCCACACGAAGTAGGCAAAGAAGTGAAGGTGAAGGTGACCCATAAATAATTCTGTGTTGACTGTCACATGGGTCTCCACCCTCTTAAAGAGGTCCCAAGGGTAACGGTAGTAGGTGAACTCCACCTCTTCTATCCACACGTTGATGAGTGTAACATAGCCCAGGCAAAGCAAGGAAATCATATATAATCTGAAATAAATGTTAACCCACAAAATAAGCAAATCTAGCTAATAACACTCTAGCACGCAACTTAGAATGCCACTTGTCTCATGAAAAATGATCAAATGCCATGAGTAAATTCGCAACAAATGCATGCAAATCATTGAAAAGAAACCAACAAGGTTCTGAAGATCATTTTCCAAAAGACATGCAATATCTTATACTCCCCCTTAATTGTTTAGCATCGGTGTTTCCGACCGATCACGAGAAGGCTTCCGAAATCTCACATAGGGCATCTTCCCTCCAAAGGCATCCAAATTGCACACCAAGCATCTCGTCCGGAGGCATCGCGCACACTCTCTCCAAGAGCTCTAACCCTCGTTCATCTTAGGCATCCCCTAACTCCAAGGAGGATCGCCACATTGTTTGACGTCTAACATCAGAAGTTAACCCACTCCATGCAACTTATAGCATCTAGAAGCTATTCAACCTATCACGAGGGAGCTACCTAACCTCTTGTCCAAACATCTTCACTCTAAAGGCATTGTGTCTTACTTTACAAGGCATTTCGTCCGGTTGGCATTAGAGACCAATTCTAGTTTTAACCCACCATCATTCGAAGCATCCCAACACCAGGGGCAACTAGTTGCAAGCAATCACCATTACAAATACTAACAAGATCAAATGTCTAGACTTGCTACACACGTCTTATACCATGCCAACGCAACTAAAAATGAGATCATGCAATCCAAGACATTTTAAACTCAAGTACACATCCATGTCTAAACCATACATGTCACATTCCATATATGATCGATGCATGCATGCGTATGCAATTCCTATAACTTTTCATGTTGGACATGCTCACGATGGATAAGCTCACAGACTTAGCAACTCGAGCACATAGCAGCTGGCAATAGACAACTGTCAGCAATTGGCAGCGGCGGACGGCAGGTTAGGGAGGATGAATGGCAGTGAATGGCAAGGAACAATGGCTCATGATAGTGGTAAATGGAGAACGGTGGTCCTCACTGGCGAGCAGTGGCGAACAGCCATACAATGGCAGCTCTCTCTCTCTCTCTCTCTCTCTCTCTCTCTCTCTCTCTCTCTATCTACATGGCTATGAGATTTCTAGGCAAAGAAGAAGAAGAAGAGGGGAGGAGAGACACCAGTCTTTTATAGGCCTCCAACCACCTTGGCCAGCCCTGCCAAGTGGCAAGGCTGGTTGTGTTGATTGACACAGCCGCTGGCCGTGGCAAGGCTACTGTTTGGGTGTCCTAAGTGGCGGCTGTAGGACCGCTAAGTGGCAGTCGTGTAGTCCGTTTGGCTGCACAAGCATGTAAGACACAATTAGGAGGCTAGAAACATAAGTCTTAAGAGACAATCATGGCCTTTAAAGCTAATTGTTGCTTGACACATGGCCGCTAAGTAGCGGTCTTGCTTTTGGGAGTGTCTCTTCGCCACACTAGCCACCATGGGTAGTTGGACAAAAGAGAGAAAGGGAATGACGGTGGTTGATCAGAGGAGGGAGAGAGAGGAAAATGGTGGTCGGACAATGGCCATCCAAGTAGCTTTGGCAGAGGGGGCTAATGGAAGACGTTCTCCAAGTGGTCATGCATGTCACCCCGCATGGCAAGTGTTCTGGTGGTAGGCAGCAGTCACCGAGCACTCCGAGAGGTCAATGGCAAATGGCTCCCCGCTGAGTGGCCAGTTGTTCCATTGCATGGGTCTGGGATCGAGGTGTGAAAACATGTCACCTCAATACTAATTCAGGGGTCAAGTCTAGGATCATGTCTGAGTGGATCTAATTCTACTATCAATATAATTACACTCACATATTCGATAGAAATTTCCAAAAAATAATATATAAAAAAATCTTACTGTACTGTATGGTTTCTACCGACTAAAAGAGATGGATAAACAAACTGCAAGGTGGTGGCAGATACGACAGGATCATCCACGCATCTATTGTCTAAATCGTTTCTTTTGGCTGATGGTTTATGACTGAAAAGCAGCTTCAATGCCCTATTTACTTGCATCACATGAGGCATTCAGATTTTGATGATGTCATAGAAAATCATGAGAGGTTCACTTTTGTTGATGAAAGGACTGAAAACTAACACTTTGTATCAACTGCAATACACTAAAATTATTAGTTCCATTGCAATCTCATTTGCCATGATGGAGTTAGACAACTCTAAGGCTGCGTTTGGTCGACCGGATAAAAACTAGGATATGATATGTTTTATCCTATCTTGTGTTTGGTAACTGTATAGGATAGGATAAGGTGGGATATAGAGGGGATATAGCCCGGATAAAAAAATCCAAGGGGAGGGGTGGGATAAGGTCGGATAGGATTTCTCTTATTCGAAGTAGAAAACCTTATGGCTTTTTTCTTTTTTCTTTCTCCATCGTTCACCCATAGACGACTTCCACTCTTCCATTTCTAAAGCATCAACATCGAATCCTTCTCCTCGAGAACTCTTTGATTCAGATCGCAATTTTACGAAATCGGCTAATTTTCGAAGGTAAATAATCATGTTTTATCTCTCTTTCTCTCTATCTTACGAAAAGCGACAAATTTTTGACGGATGTGAGGTTAGTTATGTACTTGGCATCGTGGGTTTGGTATGGAGTTTCATAATCTTTTTACAAACGATTCTTGTTTTTATGGAATAATTACAATTTGTTAGTTTAGCTCAAATCAAATTGAGCTTTAACTATGTTAACAATTTGTTAGTTTAGTTCTAAATAGTTTGAAAATTTACCGATTTAGTCCAAACTTATCATTTAGATATTTAGTTGTAATAATTACATCATCTAATTATCAAAAAAGTTTACGATTAAATTGTTACGATTGAAAAGTCCATGATTAAATTAACAAATTATAAAAATGTTTAAGATTGAATTAGTTCGATTGAAAATTTTACAACCGAATTGGCTTTCCTAGAATAAATTTAGGATTTTAGGACAATTCTTCTATAATTTGACTTACTCTCGATTATGATCTTTCCAATCTATTTTTAAAAAAATTGCAAAATGATATCATTCACGTAGATAAACTTGTTCATCAACATGAAAAATCTGTTAGAAATAACCAATTCAGTAAGTTAAAAAGTTAAAAAGTTCATTAACGTGATTTTATATCGTTCCTAATTTTAACTTCATTAACGTAATTTTATATCGTTCCTAATTTAACTTTGACAAAGCGAATTTGGAGTTTTCGTAAGTTAAAAAGTTCGTTAACGTGATTTTATATCATTCCTAATTTAACTTTGCAGTAAATTAAACGACAAATTTGATACGATACGAGGATATCTCACTTTAAATCCGTAGTCCACCAAACAGTAGATTGGATAGGATATGAGGATATCCGACTTTAAATCCGAAGGTCACCAAATATCGGATGGGATATGAAGAAATATGGGGATTTCTTGTCATATCATATCCAGTCTTATCCTGTTCAGAAATCCGGACGACCAAACACAGCCTAAGAGTGTGTTTGGCTAGGCATTTGGAAAGCCCATTTAGCCTACAAAGCCTTTTTGACTAAATTTCGGGTGTTTGGTTCAACTTTCAAATGCTCACTTGCCCAAATATCAACATTTGAAATGCTAAAAGCTCAATGATAGTTGAAGGAGCTTTGGGCTTTCAGTATTTTTGTTAGTTACCTATTTTACCCTCAAAATTTTATCAAAAGTCCAATTTTACCCTGGACTATTCATCTTCTCCTTTTGTAGCCCTACACTCGCGGCTAAGGTCACATCCTCACCGCTAAGGTCGCGCGACCTTAGCCGAGCTAGCTGGGTTGCCAGATGGAGCTGCTAGGACAACTAAACGGGGCTGTTCGTGGCCGAAAAACGTAGTAGGATGGCGCCAATGAGCTGGACGTTGGTCGAGATCGATCTATGCCACACCGGAGGTGATGAGGACCTCCGTGGACGGTGTCTGGAACTGGGGAGGAGGCTAGTGGCTCAATGGTGGAGAGATTTGGCCTCAGATGATCCCGATTGCTCAAGCCAAGTCAGGTGAGCAAGGGATTAGGGTTTCAGGTTTAGGGGCAGTAGACGTCATAATGGCATCCAAGGCGGCAATGGCAAGCTCCGGTGAGGCAAGCGAAGCTTCTTGGACAATTTCCCGGCCAAACGGCGTCGATGAATGCCAAGGACGAATGGCTAGGGTTTCTTGGGGGCAACACACACGCAGGGGAGAGAGAGGAAGAAGATGAGCTGACGTGGCTTCCTCCCTTTGCCTTATTTCTTAAAAAATAACATAAAATAATTGATTGAAAGCCCATTCCAAATTCGAGTTTTGCCAAACACTAATTCAATTCAAAGACCATTGTCAATACGTTTTTAATAAACACATTTTGCATTCTCACAATGGGCTTTGAGCTTTCAGCATTTCTTTTTCCCCAAAGCCCCTTGCGAATGCCTAACCAAACGCATCCTAAATTGTGGCACAAGAGAGTAGGGCATGTGAGTATTGAAGAGATGGGGGAGCTAGGTAAGAATGGTTTTTTGTGTGGTTAGAAAATTGGAAAACTGGATTTCTGTGAGCTCTATGTCTTAAGGAAATACAAAATGGACAATTTCAAAACAGGAACTCATACGACAAAGGGCACTTTGGATTTTATTCATTATGATATTTAGGGGCCTACAAAAGTTCCCTTGAAAGGCCTTGGCTTGAGGTATATACTCATTTCTATTGATGATTTTTTAAGAAAGGTTTTGGTCTATTTTCTAAAGCAAAAGGGTGATCATCCTCCACGTTTTCGATAATTTAGAATATTAACAACCCAAGTATGATTTACTTGAATAGTACCAGGATCGGATGTGCAAATTTTGGTATACAATTGTAACTAGATTAGATTAGATGATTGGAAAACTTTCAATCAAGCATTTGACTGAATTTTAGCTGAATTTTTCAGAAGTGGAAGTTCTTTTTTATTTATTTTTACTGAAGAAGCAATGACACAGAGAAGAAGAAGATTGGTTTACCACTTTTGCTAATGGGACTCACTTATAGGAAATTGCGTAAGAAGGGTCAGAACTGATAAAAAGGGGTTAGATGACGGTCACTTTCTAGATGGTCTTGGGTCACTTTGTCAGTCTACGGTTCACCTTTTTAAAAAACCGTGAATCCTTCACTGGATCTTCTGTGTTTATATCCCTCTCCCAGGAATATTCGATGCATGTACTGCATTTTGCTTACCACTCCCGCGCTCTCCATTCTCCACCTGCACCAATAAAACTTCAAGGCAGACGACCTTGAATTTGGTTTGTTATTGTTGTGTTCACTAGTCTTCTTCTTCGCATGTTATATTTTCAACGTCATTTTGTCTCTTTTGTGTAACCAACCTTATGAATGAAGGTTCTTGAGATGTAATGTAATCCATTATTTTCACTTCTCCGAGCTTCCATGTAACCGGAGCGAGAAACAATTACACAAATGGAGATGCTAATTGAGACTAATTGAAATGTGATGTAATACGTAATTTCATTTCATAAGTGGGTTGTGGAAAATCTTCCACTCCTATACTAACGGCTTCAAGGCAAGCCTCTTAGATCATGAAATCGTATAGTGATGAAGAAAATTGATATGTCCAATGCAATTTAAAAAGAATCATGATCCTCATTTTGTGCTACAAACTTTGTAACGCAAAGTGAAAACAAACATAATTATAATTAGATTAGATTAGATGATTGGAAAGCTCTAAATTAAGCATATCACACATTTTAGATAAAATTTTTTAGATTTGGAGGGGAAAGTATCATAAAAGTCATAATCTTGTTGTAGTGATACCAATTTAGCCCTATACCTTTTTAACTTAGTGTCAATTCAGTCCATTCAACTAATTTTGATTGGAGACGTCAGTCCTACATGACAATGGTGGTGCCAATGTGGACATTTAAAAAAATATATATTTTAATGTTATTGTTACTGTAATTTTTTTTCCTTTCTTCATCCTTTTGCCGGTGACCGACCACAAGCCATGAATGCCAAGGTGGGTTGGCCTTACTTGGGCAAGAATTGCCATCGCCAACAATAGGCAAGGCTTGACTAGGCAAGGGCGACATGCGATGAGGCCGCAAAATCGCAAAAAAAAAAAATTATCCACACCCACACCAACAGTGCCATAGAGGCTAGCTGGCATCCACGTTAGAAATATTCAATAAAAACTAGTTGAAAGAATTGAATTGTCACGAGTCAAAAGTTTTAGGACTGAATTGACACTTTTAAAAGTTGTAGAACTAAATTGGCATATTTAAAAGATTTAATACTAAATTAGTACTAATGCAATTGGTCCAGAACTTTTCTAAAACATTTCCTATTAATTAAAATTTATTTTTCTTTTTTTAATGAAGAACTAATGACACGAAAAAGAAGGTTATTTTTCCACTTTTGCTAAGGAGGACTCACTTAAAGGAAATTGCAAAAGGAGGCACAACTGATAAAAAAAAAAAAAGGGGTTAGACGATGGTTTCTTGCTAGATGTACCTTAGGTAACTTAGTCAAAAGTCTAGGGTTCACCTTCGTAAAAAAACAATGTAACTTTCATTGGATCTTCTGTTTTTAATTCCCTCTCCCAGGTATATTCAGCACATGTACCGCATTTTTCAAACCACTCCCGCGCTCTCCGTTCTTCACTTGCACCTAGAAAATTTTCTAGGTAGACGCTATGCATATTATATTTTCAGCGTCATTTTGTCTCTTTTGTGTGACAAACCATCTAAATTAAGATTCTTTATATGCGACATAAGCCGTAATTTTCACTTTTTCAACCTTCCATACAACCGGAGCGAGAAGAAATAATACAAATGGATGGAGTAGTTGAGACTTATTCAAATGTGATTGTAACATTGTGATGGTTAGCCATGAAAGGATATATATAACAATAATAGGATGTGTTTAAGAGGGACCGCTTGCAAGGTGGAAGCCATTATTTTCAATTGACTCCCACCATCTCTATTTAAAATGAAAAGAGAAAAAGTCTAGGGTTCACCTTCTTTAAAAACAATGCGTCCTTCGTTGGATCTTCTGTTTTTAATTCCCCCTTCCATTAGTATTCAGCGCATACTGCATTTTTCCAGCGACCTCTGCGCTCTTCATTCGTACCCGGCACCAATAAAGTTCAAGGTAGACGCTTTCAATTGGGTTTGTTATTGTTACGATCACTAGTCTTCTTCTTTGCATATTATATTTTCAACGTCAATTTGTCTCTTTCGTGTAATTTTCAAATCCGATAAGGGGCTTTTTTTTTCATGAAACTCCATCACTATTATTAATATATGAGTGGAAACTAGAGAATCTCATCCATCTAAATTAAGGTTCTTGAAATGCGACATAATCCATTTTCACTTTTCTAAGCTTCCATGCAACCAAAGCGAGAAGAAATAACATGAACGGATGGAGTAGCTGAGACATATTGAAATATGATGTAATCTGCAATTTCGTTTCATAAGTGTGTTGTAGAAAATTTGTGTCTAATTGAAACCTAACATATTGATGGAAAGTGGTGCCTTAGAGGATACAACTCAATTTAAAGTAAAATTAGAAATATATCACAACTCAATTACATACATTAATATTAAAAAATAGTTAATGATAATACCACCAATGGGGGGAATAGTTGAGATTTATAACATATAATTTATCTGAGAACAGAACCCAATCCCATGCCCCAATTCATTTCCATCTCCATGAATAGTTTTAGTTTGTTTTCTATACAATTGCCGTGTAAAGTCATAAATCTTCTAAGCTAAGTTTAGCTTTCTAGTTCTTTTGGAAATTGTCAAAATCAGTTCACAAGAAGCAACGCATTCGTGTCTCCGCATTGCCCGACTCTATCCGTTGATGGTCTTTTTTAATACTGATTGCTTCAAGAAAGATGAATGCTATATATTTTATTCAATGTTTTGACTTTGTCCATGCATACCCATTTACGGACCATCTTGTAAGCTCGATATTCTTGGAAATAACTATCCAGCTTAATTGACTAGTTTTCGACCCTGCGTTTTGACTGTAGATGGAAAATGACTGGTGGAAATATTTTGCCATTGGCCATAGTAATGACAAAGAAAAGCTATTAGCAGAATTCAACACATTGATGATAGAATGAGGAATGTCATCAACATTAATTTATGAAAATTGAACTCAGTGCCTTAAAGAAGTTGACGTATCATACTGCAACTTCTTCTTTCAGGATAATAATGAACATTACGGCTGTTCTTTTTCTTTTTGGCCACTAGAGAGCTGCAGTATAATAATTACCCTGATGATTTCTTTGTCAAACACTCTCTTAACCCAATCGATAGACTGTATGAATTAGATTGTTTATTAGAGTGCTACATTCTTTTGATGATACCCTTTCTAGGTCATACTGTCGTTCATTCGGAAAGCAATATTTAATGTCAGCTAATGTCCTTACAAATTCCGAATTCTTCAGAGCTCAATGTCATTGCGCACTTATTTCATAGATATTTGGTTAAGGCATGAACCCGATAGTCCTCACACGTTATGAGAGAGAGAGAGAGAGAGAGAGAGAGAGAGGCAACAATCTTTTATTCGAAATCAGTCACACATACAGTACGTAGTTTAAACGATGTGTCTAAGGCATGCACCCTGGCGCAATATTATGCTTTGTAGCTTATGATAGATTCATTTAGTTGTTGTCATACCAAAACTGTGCCTGGAGGTAGTCAACAACCTTCTTGTCCAGTTGGAAGGCCTTGCTGAGAACATCAACAGAGATGGGTGGCTTCGCTCCAAAGATGGCATTAGCAATGGTAATGACTCCTGCGTTCTGGCTGCTAAAACTGGAAAAGGCCAGCGCGTTTGTTTTTCCGATATTCAACTGGAAGTGAATGAGACCAATAGGGAACACAAACACGTCCCCCTTGTACAGGACTTTGGAGAAGAAAGTGTTGTTCAATTGGTTGGACGTGACGAAGCCAACAAGTAGCGTACCCTCCACCACAAGTAGAACCTCGGTGCCACGAGGGTGAGTGTGGGGAGGATTTAGACCACCAGGAGCATAGTCAATGCGAGCCATGGATATTCCAAGAGTGTTCAGTCCCGGAAATTGGTCGACAGAACCCTGTGTGACTTCTGATCCTAGTGGATTTGCCGTGTTTCCTGGATTCCTGAACCCCATAAAAAGGAAATCATCAGCCCTGGCTTGTTTCGGGTCCTTGCAGAACTTTCCGTTAACAAATACTGCACAAGAAAAAGAATCCGTGTTACCGTTTCGCCTTTATAAGCCAGATACAAAAATAAATGAATAATGCAAGAATCAAGGAGCAACCTCCAGAGTCTAGGTCATTGGTGGCCACGCATATGTCCTGAAGAGGACTCGGGTCGTAAGCTAAAGCAGTGGCAGTTGCCAAAGCCAAGATGAAAAAGCTAATTGGAAGAAAATTCATCGTGGTTGTGCACAGGAGTTAAGGACTAGTATTGCTTGAGGGTGGAGTGAGGACTTGCATGGCAACGTGATCTCTATTTATAGATGGAAAATGTTTGAACCAGTATTTAGTTTGTTCAGCAGGTTGCCCTGCAAGGAAGAATCAGTCTAATTAAAACAACTACGACGACTAGGTGATTCGTTTGATTTCCTCTCCTCCTCCAGCTTAAAGAATGCACAAAAGTTGACGAGCCTGGTATTTATATATGATAAGCTGGACGCTGATGTTTTGGCATTTAACCCAATTTTTCTTGTCATATAATACTTTTAGTAGGTTTTTCTTTTTTCCCGAGCATGGTTCGTGAAAGGTAGAAAATAAGATCCTGTCCTGTCCCAAGCTGCCACCTTTCCCGCAGCCTAATGAATAGAAGGTTTTAGTTCCACTTTCTTTTTAAGACATGACTTACTTAATGATTTAAGGGGCGATTATTTTGAGATATTCTTTATTGAAGAGGTTACCCTTTTCAAGTCAAAAATGAACTGCCCCATAACAACTATGAAGACCTGGTGATTTCCTTGATTTTTTTCTCCTCTAGCTTGGAACAGGGCATATCATCTGACACGGAAGTGATCTTCAATAACTTATACGTCCCTGTAATGGTTCTTCTTGGCTTTCCTTGTATGAAAAAAATTGTCTAGCATCATCTCAAAGCAGCATGATCAAGTAAAGGCCGTTTCATCTGCAGCAATCTGATATCTCAGAAAGATTGAATTGGTTTTCTTGATTGCAAAAGGAGAAAGACATCCATATCCATCTTCATCCTGAGAATATTCTTGATATCGGATATCCCCCATGTTTGGTACCCTCTTTCGTGCACAAAAATCAATAAACAAGTACTCCTGCATAGACAACAAGAAAATGTTCTTGTGCAAGGCTGCCAATTCTCTGCAGCCTAATGAAAAGAAAATCAAGAGTTCAACTTTGCTTATGACCATATAATGCCATTCCAGTGACCTCCAGGGCTTACAATACATAGACTTTGTTGAGGATTATGGGCGCAATTATCTCTTTGCTACGCTGGCCATTATGATATAGTAAGTTGCCTTGTTCTGAAACTAAGATTGAAAACTGACTATTATGTTTTTTGAAGTTTGTCGGAGTCGGTGCACAGAAACCTAGAAACAAAGGAATGTAAGTAAAGCATCGGATTAGTTCTCGTAGGCTTTCACCGATAAGCCCACTAACATCTCTGTCCGCTCTCATTGTCACTTTACTTATCAGAACAAACAAGGCAAAGCATCTGTATCCCCACATCTCTCTGGTGGCCATTTGTATTCTATTCGTATTCTAGTTATAGTGGTAATGTTGATTGGATCAAGAAAGAATGATGCTAAACATATCTCATTCACGGTTTTGATGGTGTCCTAAGAACATGCATACACCTCGACATGAGTTCGAACACGGGTTGATTTCACGCTCCGTGATTTGAGATATATCATGTTATAGGTCTTCTTGGAGAAACAAAGGCAGCTGACTCGAGCAGTTTTAGACAAGCCATCAACCAGGCATTTCACCTTTCTACTGTCAATGAAAGGCCATTGTACAAAACGTTTTTCCTTCCTTTCACCCTGATGGAGAAAATTGTATGAGATTTGAAGCATCGCAACGGAATGTGCTCTATAAGTTGACAACACCATTTCAATGATCATCTTGAGGCTGATCCAGGAGCCCAAGTCGTGTCAATTATTTTTACTAAATTCATAGACTTCATATCAGAACCCGGGCGACAGAGAGGCACATAATTACTAATTTTCTTGCCACAAGCAAGTTTATCAGTTGTGATACAAAGGCAATTGCAGCTATTAGACATTTCCTAGAATTTTGTCTGACGATTTTGAGACTGCAATCTTTGATTTTATTAAGATATCGATAGATAACAAGATGCACGAATCAAGCATTTCGATGTGAGTCTATTATAATCCTGACAACCTTATTAATATTGTGTGAACGATTCGTGGTGCTGTGGAGAAAATGAAAAGAGTTTGCAATATCAATTTGAATCAAGGAAAATTGTGATCTTAGAATTAATGTGGACTGAACATGATATTATCGCTCTAATTGCCAGCATTAGTTTGAGTTGTAAGTTTATTTTCATTAGCGTAATGATTTCCTCATTTAACACAAACCCTATTATATATTCAATTTAGTTTAGTTGCAAGTTTTAGCTAATTACGTAATCTTATTATTACTCATCAGAGATTTAGTAAATTATTCCACTTTTATGTCATGAGTTATTATATTATTCCATAAAAGCTTAGAAAAATAATGAGGGATGGTATCAAGAAAACAAAATCTTCAATTGATTTACACTGGAAATTTGTTCGCTTTTCATATTGTTTAACGCTTTTTGGGGGTATATAAATGTTTATGTGATTATAATGGTTCTTTAAAGTATTATTATTATTTTCCTTTTGGATGTATTTTATTATTTTAAAATCATTCCAGGCAGGGAAAAGCCCAAACCAGAACCTTGAATCAAATCAAAATCTTTGTCCTGCGGCTATTTTAAAAGCACGGGCAAAAACAGAATGTCCAAAACAGCAAACCTCGCTCGATAATTCGGACCAGACACAACTCTAAACTTTCACTCCACCCTCTTTTTTCTTCTCTCTTCTTCGAGATCTGCTCTGTTTCGGATGTCTGACAGATTTTGCAAGTCTCTGTATCCTGACCTCTTTCATCTCAACAATCCCCGTTTGTTCCTATTATAAGCCCGAGAGAAGGAGATTTTAATGTCTTTTGTCTCACAGAAGAACTCGAGACGGATCTCAATTGTCGCGTTGTCAGGGCAATTCATCTTCAAGCTCTGCTCTATTTCATCACAACTCTGTTTCGTCAAGTGTGACGGATTTGGCAAGTTCTAAATCTCTGATTTCTTTGGTCTTAACAGTCCCGGTTTGTCCCCGCTACCATCCCAAGAGAAAATGGTTTTCACATATTTTGTATCCCACAAGAACTCCACGAGGATCTCAATCGTCTCAGAATCAGGGCAATTTCAACTTCAAGCCCTGCTCTGTTTCGTCACAACTCTGTTTCGAAGTGCAACGGATTTTGTGATTCTCTGTATCTGGTTTCTCTTTCGTTTTAAAACTCTCGTTTACAACGCTGGCATTTCTCAGACGGGTGTCGAGGGTTTTTCGTGATCACATTTCAACGTTTCACTGCTTCACCCTTTAAAGTCTCTCCTTAGTAGCCATAACGTGGATAGCCTTCTGCGGATATGGTATAAAACTGAAAAGTTGTTGTCTTCAGCTTCTTGGTCAATTTGCACCATTCTTGGTCGATGAGATGGGTATGACAACAAATTTTTAAGACAGAGTCGAGTCAATTGCTTGAGATGCCGTTCTGCATCCTCCAATGGCAATCATCATGTGAAATGCATATCGAGAGAGTACTCGATGGTTAATGTAAGGTTTATTCTTCGTATGGCTTTCCAAGACTCAGGTTATGGCCATCAGCAGTTCAACAGGAGCATAAAATTGGATTTGGTTCTCAAAGGGCAAGTTGAAGTGGAAATTTTGAGTCTCTCTTGTGCGGAGGATGTGAGTCGGATACCAACCAAGTCATACAGGGTGTCCCGAGAAGCAATATCGAGAAGCTCGAGCAGCTCTGCTTGAGACGGTGATAGATATTGTTGTATTTGTTTAGAAGAACTGAAGGGGGCAGAAAAGGTGATGGAGATACCACCCATTCCTTGGACAGTAGGCGTATTGTCCAATTGCTCAAGAGGAACGATTCTTGTCCATTGTGTCGATGCAAAGTAGAAGATAATTAGTTGGTTTTTCTGTTTATAAATTAGTTTCTCATTTTTGCGATGGATTAAGTGATTAGCCACGATTGTTTTGTAACTAGTTGCATTAATAGTTGCATTAATAATAGAAAGTGGCTCTTCCAAGTCTGTTCTTTCATGGTCTATGCGATTCAATGAAATGCTGGTCCACTGTGACTCTACAACTCTTTTGCTAGTAATTTCGTCTGTGGCACTGGCCTCCAAACTACACTGCAATGTGAAAACGGGTGATTGCTTCACTTGCATAACATGGAAGTATTAGGGAAGAATACGCTAAGAAAGGCCCTCCACTATTACACACCGCCAAGTTCACGACAAATCATCTGCTTTATTATCAAGTTTACTTAGCTATTGAGAAAGCTTAGGTGGTGGAAATACTGTAAAGGAGATGGCCTTGACAATCTCATATCATTCATTGTAGTATAATGTATTGCTGAACAACACCAGAGGTCTCAACACTTACTTAACATTTTTTCTTGACTCCTGCCTGGGGTTGAACCCCTGAAATCCCCATGTCCACTAGGGCGCAAAGCAGATTGTGCCTTCCTAGTAAAACTTGTTACACAGTAATTCGACCCAATCCTGTTTGATGTTCTTGATTAAACAAGTTATCAATCATCAAAAGCATGAAGACCCTACTAGCTTTTACATGACATTAAGATTCATCACAGAAAAATCATAAAGAAGTTTCGGAAATAAGTTTTAGTACCCCTAGCACTGCTCCCGCTTTGCTAGGTATATGATGTAGTTAAACAGTCACCCTTGAATCAATCAGATTACCATATGAAAGACCTGAGAGGTACACTAAGAGACTTCAAATTGGACGACTAATCAGTAGATCTCAATATATCAAACTGTTTCCCTTGGTGTAAAATGCTGGTGCAAATCAGATGGAAATAATCAGATTATGTCAATGGCGCCTCATCCTCTTGTCAAGACAAATTACATCAATCATTTCTTAGCAAACTAATAGAGACTACCAACTGCTGAGGTCAACATAACTTGAACCACATTTCAATATCAGGAACAAAAGGCTGAAAATGAAACTTCATTCTCCATGCTGAACATGCAAACTCGAAGGCTTTCAAGTGTTTTATGCTGCTGATAAATTTTAAAAATCTAAAGTCCATTGGTATTGACCTGAGAAAACACAGTTCATTCCATAAGAAGTCCTTTGGTATTGACCTGAAAAAACACAGTTCACTCCATAAGAATGCTCAAACAGCATTTCAGAATCTTAAAAGAATGACAAAAATTATTTCACAAGAGCATACTAAAGATTCAATGCGAGGATTCTAATACCCACAACTTACATGCCACAATCACATGTACATTAACCTCCACTAATAAAGCGGGTGCTTTATCCACTAATATTTTTCATCCTTCTGCTTTGTATTGTTCAATCCAAATATAGCATGATAGAACCAGCTAAATTAAACAGCAATTTTGCAGCTTTCACTAGCTATCTGAGTCTCTAACAGCATAAAGACCAAGGATCACAAAATGAAAGACCATTTGACACAGGAAGTAGCAAAATTAGTGGAAGAAACCATAACCATTGCATCCAATAAAACACAAATACTTCCTTGTTTAAGGAAGCCAAATAACTATAAAGCAGAACGACAAGCATGCCATGCTCAAACCAAACCATAAAGATGAAAATACGGACCTTGAATTCTTCTATATATCAAGCCATCCATTCCCTTTTACCATTCAACGCTCTCATGTCAAACTGTTGATCCACATTAGGGCTGTTAGTGCCTCTCTTCATGTACTGTCTACGCTGCCACTTCATCATAGCCCTAGTGGCACTCACATCCGCTCTTGTCACTGCCTTTTTATGGTCGAATCAAACCCAATTGGAATTCCTAACTTGATCATCCTCCACAGCTGCCTCCCCTCCTCCACCACCACCATCTTTCTTCTTCTTGCTCAGCTGCTCCTTCATGATTCCATCAACAAAGTCCACTGACTCTGGGAGCACATTTTCCAGGATCATCAACAATGAATTTATGGACAATCCCATCAATCTAAATAGAACTCCAACCAGAAACTGTGATTATTTTGTTATCCTTCATAGTTTTCCTCAGCAGCAAAACATCGTCCCAGATGCCCATCTTAGCATAAATATTGGCCAGAAGGATATAGCGTCCACTATGTTGAGGTTCTAGTTGGATCAAATGCCTGCCGACTTTCTCTGCTAACTCAAGATAGCCATGCATCATACACCCATTTAATATAGATGCCCAAATTGCACCATCTGGTTCCATTGTCATACTCTTTATCAACACACCAGCCTCTTTGATTCGTCCAGCCCGAGCCAAGAGGTCAACCATGCACCCATAGTGCTCGATATTTGGAGCGATACAGTAAACTTTGCTCATACGCCCAAACAAGCACCATGCTTCATTGATTAGGCACTTCTGATTGCAGGCCATCAGAGCTCCAATAAACGTCACAGCATTTGGTTTAGGACCCCCATTTTCCATCTCGTAGAAAAGCTGCAGCCCTCTTTCATTCTCACCATTAACAGCAAACCCCATTATCATTGCACTCCAAGTTGTCACATCTTTCAGAGGCATTTGGTCAAACACTTTTCCTGCAAATTGGACAAACCCACATTTGACATAGAAGTTGATCAATGCAGTACCTAGCTCAAGTCCATAACCAATGCCATTCTCATCTATGTACTTATGAACCCATTTTCCTTCTTCAGAGGCTCCCACAAAGGCACAGGCACTAAGTACGCTAACCAAAAGAGATTCACTTAATTTCGCATCAGCACGATTTTTAACCTCAGAAAACAACTCGATGGCCTCATCAAACCGCTCATTCCTAACGTAGCCAGAGATCATGGCACTGTAGGAAACCTCATTTTTCTCTGGCGATGAATTGAATAGTCCTCGAGCTTCATCAACGAGGCCGCCAATACAATAGCCAGTGATAAGGCCTGTCCAGCAAACTACATTCCTCATTGAACTTTGATCAAACAGGCGGCTAGCACCCCTCACAGCTCCATGCCTAGAGTACATGCTTATCAGAGAACTCACCACATATACATCACCATCATGCCCGAACTTCATCGCGCGACAGTGAACTTGGCCAAGCAAAGGAAAACCAGCGCATGCCCTGACCAGTGCAGCAAAAGTGCGGGCATTTGGCTTCACGCTTTCCCTGCACATTCGAGCATAAACCGACACAGCCTTCCCATGCTCCAACTCTCCCAAGAAACCCATCATCATGACATTGAAGTCGTAGTCACCGGGGGCGGGAATGCGAGCGAAGACGCTCGCCGCGTAGTTCATGTTCCCATATGGCGCGAGCGCAGAGCAGGCCAAGATTTTACTCGCGGTGTACGCGAAACGGGAGAGGCCGGAGATGATGGTGTGGGCATGGATTTGCTTCAGGTGGTCAATGGTGGAGCATCTCCGGAGCAGAGCGAGGTACCGGAAGTTGGCATGATGGTTGCTCATGCAAACGATGTCCGGTTAGTTTTGTGATCTTGAGAAGCGAGCGATGGTGAACGGGATCAAGTGCCCATGGGGGAACACTGATGGGGTCGTGCGAACAACGTTGTAAACTAAAACTACATGGTATCAACCGCCTACTGAAGTTAGGTTTTCATGATTAGGTTTCTACCGTCCCATGATAGTTTTGATGTTCTAAAAGCAGGAGCTTTCATGTACTTCGATTTGAGGCTGGAACATGTTCAATTTATCTATGCTGTAATCTTATCCAGCATTTGAGAAGCAGATGTAACGGACTCTAACGCTCTATTACCAATTTAGACTTTAGTCCAAGTTCAAGTTACATTTGTTTTCATCTAATCTGCGTAGCAGAAGAGGGTTCTCCTCACTATTACTTATGGGTGAGCAACTTAGACCGCCTGAACCGAGAACGCTAAGTATCGATCTAGTTCCCAATTTCCAAAGGTGGAACCAGTATCCGAGCGATTCGATTTATGATTCTCAAGAGGACCTAACCGGACCAATAAATTTTTTTATATTTTAGTAAAAATAAAGATGTAAAAAAAGTAAAAAGAGCTCAATTTAAATTTCCAAAATTTTGATCTTTACCCAACTTTACCAAAATAATTTTATTAAAAAAAGTAGATAAACTCAATCTTTTTTTGTAATTTTCATGATTCACAACCGATCCCATTAGATTTTTTAGAAACTGGATCAGATCGAAGGATCGGGTCCAGTCCAATCTAGGACTAGGCAGTCTAATCCCCGGTCTTAAAGATCGAGGACCTATCCCATTAGTTCGATTCCCAATTCTAGAGAAAAATCATACCACCATGAACCATGTACACCCTTACTATTACCCAAGGCCAAGCACAATTGAACTAGAATACCTAAATATATAAACACAACTATACCTCTTATTACATAACATAAAGAGGTATATAGGACGACAAAACAGTTAAGGCTGCGTTTGGTCGTCCGGATTTCTAGACTGGATAGGATTAAATAGGATAGGATAAGAAATCCTTTGATTTCTTCATATCTCATCTATTGTTTAGTGAATTTCGGATTTAAAGTCAGATATCATCATATCCTATCCAATTTACTATTTGGTAAACTACGGATTTAAAATCGAAAATCCTTATATCTTATCAAATTTGTTGTTTGGTGAACTAAATATTTAAAATCAAATATTTTAATATAAATAATATTAAGCAAGTACAAATTTGCATGTTTAATATTCAAAAAATCATCTAAACCAATAATTTTTTTCAAACCACTCCCGCGCTCTCCGTTCTTCACTTGCACCTATAAAATTTTCTAGGTAGACGCTTTGCATATTATATTTTCAGCGTCATTTTGTCTCTTTTGTGTGACAAACCATCTAAATTAGGATTCTTTAGATGCGACATAAGCCGTAATTTTCACTTTTTCAACCTTCCATACAACCGGAGCGAGAAGAAACAATACAAATGGATGGAGTAGTTGAGACTTATTCAAATGTGATTGTAACATTGTGATGGTTAGCCATGAAAGGATATATATATATACCAATAATAGGATGTGTTTAAGAGGCACCGCTTGCAATGTGGAAGCCATTATTTTCAATTGACTCCCACCATCTCTATTTAAAATGAAAAGAGAAAAAGTCTAGGGTTCACCTTCTTTAAAAACAATGCGTCCTTCGTTGGATCTTCTGTTTTTAATTCCCGCTTCCATTAGTATTCAGCGCATACTGCATTTTTCCAGCGACCTTTGCGCTCTTCATTCGTACCCGGCACCAATAAAGTTCAAGGTAGACGCTTTCAATTGGGTTTGTTATTGTTACGATCACTAGTCTTCTTCTTTGCATATTATATTTTCAACGTCAATTTGTCTCTTTCGTGTAATTTTCAAATCCGATAAGGGGCTTTTTTTTTTCATGAAACTCCATCACTATTATTAATATATGAGTGGAAACTAGAGAATCTCATCCATCTAAATTAAGGTTCTTGAAATGCGACATAATCCATTTTCACTTTTCCAAGCTTCCATGCAACCAAAGCGAGAAGAAATAACATGAACAGATGGAGTAGTTGAGACATATTGAAATATGATGTAATCTGTAATTTCGTTTCATAAGTGTGTTGTAGAAAATTTGTGTCTAATCGAAACCTAACATATTGATGGAAAGTGATGCCTAAGAGGATACAACTCAATTTAAAGTAAAATTAGAAATATATCACAACTCAATTACATACATTATTATTAAAAAATAGTTAATGATAATACCACCAATGGGGGGAATAGTTGAGATTTATAACATATAATTTATCTGAGAACAGAACCCAATCCCATGCCCCAATTCATTTCCATCTCCATGAATAGTTTTAGTTTGTTTTCTATACAATTGCCGTGTAAAGTCATAAATCTTCTAAGCTAAGTTTAGCTTTCTAGTTCTTTTGGAAATTGTCAAAATCAGTTCACAAGAAGCAACGCATTCGTGTCTCCGCATTGCCCGACTCTATCCGTTGATGGTCTTTTTGAGATTATAATACAGATTGCTTCAAGAAAGATGAATGCTATACATTTTATTCAATGTTTTGACTTTGTCCATGCATACCCATCTACGGACCATCTTGTAAGCTCGATATTCTTGGAAATAACTATCCGGCTTAATTGACTAGTTTTCGAACCCTGCGTTTTGACTGTAGATGGAAAATGACTGGTGGAAATATTTTTCCTTTGGCCATAGTAATGACAAAGAAAAGCTATTAGCAGAATTCAACACATTGATGATAGAATGAGAAATGTCATCAACATTAATTTATGAAAATTGAACTCAATGCCTTAAAGAAATTGACGTATCATACTGCAACTTCTTCTTTCAGGATAATAATGAAAATTACGGCTGTTCTTTTTCTTTTTGGCCACTAGAGAGCTGCAGTATAATAATTACCCTGGTGATTTCTTTGTCAAACACTCTCTTAACCCAATCGATAGACTGTATGAATTAGATTGTTTATTAGAGTGCTACATTCTTTTGATGATACCCTTTCTAGGTCATACTCTCGTTCATTTGGAAAGCAATATTTAATGTCAGCTAATATCCTTCCAAATTCCGAATTCTTCAGAGCTCAATGTCATTGCGCACTTATTTCATAGATATTTGGTTAAGGCATGAACCCGATAGTCCTCACACGTTATGAGAGAGAGAGAGAGAGAGGGGCAACAATCTTTTATTCGAAATCAGTCACACATACAGTACGTAGTTTAAACGATGTGTCTAAGGCATGCACCCTGGCGCAATATTATGCTTTGTAGCTTATGATAGATTCATTTAGTTGTTGTCATACCAAAACTGTGCCTGGAGGTAGTCAACAACCTTCTTGTCCAGTTGGAAGGCCTTGCTGAGAACATCAACAGAGATGGGTGGCTTCGCTCCAAAGATGGCATTAGCAATGGTAATGACTCCTGCGTTCTGGCTGCTAAAACTGGAAAAGGCCAGCGCGTTTGTTTTTCCGATATTCAACTGGAAGTGAATGAGACCAATAGGGAACACAAACACGTCCCCCTTGTACAGGACTTTGGAGAAGAAAGTGTTGTTCAATTGGTTGGACGTGACGAAGCCAACAAGTAGCGTACCCTCCACCACAAGTAGAACCTCGGTGCCACGAGGGTGAGTGTGGGGAGGATTTAGACCACCAGGAGCATAGTCAATGCGAGCCATGGATATTCCAAGAGTGTTCAGTCCCGGAAATTGGTCGACAGAACCCTGTGTGACTTCTGATCCTAGTGGATTTGCCGTGTTTCCTGGATTCCTGAACCCCATAAAAAGGAAATCATCAGCCCTGGCTTGTTTCGGGTCCTTGCAGAACTTTCCGTTAACAAATACTGCACAAGAAAAAGAATCCGTGTTACCGTTTCGCCTTTATAAGCCAGATACAAAAATAAATGAATAATGCAAGAATCAAGGAGCAACCTCCAGAGTCTAGGTCATTGGTGGCCACGCATATGTCCTGAAGAGGACTCGGGTCGTAAGCTAAAGCAGTGGCAGTTGCCAAAGCCAAGATGAAAAAGCTAATTGGAAGAAAATTCATCGTGGTTGTGCACAGGAGTTAAGGACTAGTATTGCTTGAGGGTGGAGTGAGGACTTGCATGGCAACGTGATCTCTATTTATAGATGGAAAATGTTTGAACCAGTATTTAGTTTGTTCAGCAGGTTGCCCTGCAAGGAAGAATCAGTCTAAAACAACTACGACGACTAGGTGATTCGTTTGATTTCCTCTCCTCCTCCAGCTTAAAGAATGCACAAAAGTTGACGAGCCTGGTATTTATATAGGATAATCTGGACGCTGATGTTTTGGCATTTAACCCAATTTTTCTTGTCATATAATACTTTTAGTAGGTTTTTCTTTTTTCCCGAGCATGGTTCGTGAAAGGTAGAAAATAAGATCCTGTCCTGTCCCAAGCTGCCACCTTTCCCGCAGCCTAATGAATAGAAGGTTTTAGTTCCACTTTCTTTTTAAGACATGACTTAATGATTTAACGGGCGGTCATTTTGAGATATGCTTTATTGAAGAGGTTACCCTTCTCAAGTCAAAAATGGAACTGCTCCATAACAACTACGAAGACCTGGTGATTTCTTTGATTTCCTCTCCTCTATCTTGGACGAGGCACATCATCTGACACGGAAGTGATCTTCAATAACTTATACGTCACTGTAGTGGTTCTTCTTGGCTTTCCTTGTATAAAAAAAATTGTCTAGCATCATCTCAAAGCAGCATGATCAAGTAAAGGCCGTTTCATCTGCAGCAATCTGATATCTCGGAAAGATTGAATTGGTTTTCTTGATTGCAAAAGGAGAAAGACATCCATATCCATCTTCATCCTGAAAATATTCTTGATATCGGATATCCCCCGTGTTCGGTACCCTCTTTCGTGCACAAAAATCAATAAACAAGTGCTCCTGCATAGACAACAAGAAAATGTTCTTGTGCAAGGCTGCCAATTCTCTGCAGCCTAATGAAAAGAAAATCAAGAGTTCAACTTTGCTTATGACCATATAATGCCGTTCCAGTGACCTCCAGGGCTTACAATACATGACTTTGTTGAGGATTATGGGCGCAATTATCTCTTTGCTACGCTGGCTATTATGATATAGTAAGTTGCCTTGTTCTGAAACTAAGATTGAAAACTGACCATAATGTTCTATGAAGTTTTTCAGAATCGGTGCACAGAAACCTAGAAACAAAGGAATGTAAGTAAAGCATCGGATTAGTTCTCGTAGGCTTTCACCGATAAGCCCACTAACATCTCTGTCCGCTCTCATTGTCACTTTACTTATCAGAACAAGCAGGGCAAAGTATCTGTATCCCCACATCTCTCTGGTGGCCATTTGTTTTTTTTTTTTTTTTTCTGGTGGCCATTTGTGTTCTATTCGTATTCTAGTTAATAGTTGTAATGTTGATTGGATCAAGAAAGAATGATGCTAAACATATCTCATTCACGGTTTTGATGGTGTCCTAAGAACACGCATACACCTCGACATGAGTTCTAACACGGGTTGATTTCACGCTCCGTGATTTGAGAAATATCATGTTATAGGTCTTCTTGGAGAAACAAAGGCAGCTGACTCGAGCAGTTTTAGACAAGCCATCAACCAGGCATTTCACCTTCCTACTGTCAATGAAAGGCCATTGTACAAGACGTTTTTCCTTCACCCTGATGGAGAAAACTGTATGAGATTTGAAGCCTCGCAACGGAATGTGCTCTATAAGTTGACAACACCATTTCAATGATCATCTTGAGGCTGATCCAGGAGCCCAAGTCGTGTCAATTATTTTGACTGAATTCATAGACTTCATATCAGAACCCGGGCGACAGAGAGGCACATAATTACTAATTTTCTTGCCACAAGCAAGTTTATCAGTTGTGATACAAAGGCAATTGCAGCTATTAGACATTTCCTAGATTCTAATCCTTTCACTGAAAATTTGGTAGCTACTGTGAGGGGGGTGGGGCGCGGAGAATCTGAGCTATTGGACACGGCTGAGAAAACTTGATGCTTTATAGCAGGTGGGATTGGTATGGGGAATCAATGTTTTTTTTGTTTTGTTTAAATTTCGATATTCAATTTTGCAATATCAATTTGAATCAAGGAAAATTGTGGTCTTAGAATTAATGTGGACTGATCTCGCTCTAATTGCCAGCACTAGTTTGAGTTATAAGTTTATTTTCATTAGCGTAATGATTTCCTCATTTAAAACAAACCCTATTATATATTCAATTTAGTTTAGTTGCAAGTTTTAGCGAATTACGTGATCTTATTATCACTCATCAGAGATTTAGTAAATTATTCCACTTTTATGTCATGAGTTATTATATTATTCCATAAAAGCTTAGAAAAATAATGAGGGATGGTATCAAGAAAAGAAAATCTTCAATTGATTTACACTGGAAATTTGTTCGCTTTTCATATTGTTTAACGCTTTTTGGGGGTATATAAATGTTTATGTGATTATAATGGTTCTTTAAAGTATTATTATTATTTTCCTTTTGGATGTATTTTACTATTTTAAAATCATTCCAGGCAGGGAAAAGCCCAAACCAGAACCTTGAATCAAATCAAAATCTTTGTCCTGCGGCTATTTCAAAAACAGAATGTCCAAAACAGCAAACCTCGCTCGATAATTCGGACCAGACACAACTCTAAACTTTCACTCCACCCTCTTTTTTCTTCTCTCTTCTTCGAGATCTGCTCTGTTTCGGATGTCTGACAGATTTTGCAAGTCTCTGTATCCTGACCTCTTTCATCTCAACAATCCCCGTTTGTTCCTATTATAAGCCCGAGAGAAGGAGATTTCAATGTCTTTTGTCTCACAGAAGAACTCGAGACGGATCTCAATTGTCGCGTTGTCAGGGCAATTCATCTTCAACCTCTGCTCTATTTCATCACAACTCTGTTTCGTCAAGTGTGACGGATTTAGCAAGTTCTGAATCTCTGATCTCTTTGGTCTTAACAGTCCCGGTTTGTCCCCGCTACCATCCCAAGAGAAAATGGTTTTCATATATTTTGTATCCCACAAGAACTCCACAAGGATCTCAATCGACTCAGAATCAGGGCAATTTCAACTTCAAGCCTGCTCTGTTTCGTCACAACTCTGTTTCGAAGTGCAACGGATTTTGTGAGTCTCTGTATCTGGTTTCTCTTTCGTTTTAAAACTCTCGTTTACAACGCTGGCATTTCTCAGACGGGTGTCGAGGGTTTTTCGTGATCACATTTCAACGTTTCACTGCTTCACCCTTTAAAGTCTCTCCTTAGTAGCCATAACGTGGATAGCCTTCTGCGGATATGGTATAAAACTGAAAAGTAGTTGTCTTCAGCTTCTTGGTCAAATGGCACCATTCTTGGTCGATGAGATGGGTATGACAACAAATTTTTAAGACAGAGTCGAGTCAATTGCTTGAGATGCCGTTCTACATCCTCCAATGGCAATCATCATGTGAAACGCATATGGAGAGAGTACTCGATGGCTATTGTAAGGTTTATTCTTCGTATGGCTTTCCAAGGCTCAGGTTATGGCCATCAGCAGTTCAACAGGAGCATGAAATTGGATTTGGTTCTCGAACGGGAAGTTGAAGTGGAAATTTTGAGTCTCTCTTGTGCGGAGGATGTGAGTCGGATAGAAATCAAGTCATACAGGGTGTCCCCAAAAGCAATATCGAGAAGCTCGAGCAGCTCTGCTTGAGATGGTGATAGATATTGTTGTGTTTGTTTAGAAGAGCTGAAGGGGGCAGAGAAGGTGATGGAGATACCACCCATTCCCTGGACAGTAGGCGTATTGCCCAATTGCTCAAGAGGAACGATTCTTGTCCATTGTGTCGATGCAAAGTAGAAGATAATTAGTTGGTTTTTCTGTTTATAAATTAGTTTCTCATTTTTGCGATGGATTAAGTGATTAGCCACGATTGTTTTGTAACTAGTTGCATTAATAGTTGCATTAATAATAGAAAGTAGCTCTTCCAAGTCTGTTCTTTCATGGTCTATGCGATTCAATGAAGTGCTGGTCCACTGTGACTCTACAGCTCTTTTGCTAGTAATTTCGTCTGTGGCACTGGCCTCCAAACTACACTGCAATGTGAAAACTGGTGATTGCTTCACTTGCATAACATGGAAGTATTAGGGAAGAATAAACTAAGAAAGGCCCTCCACTATGATAAACTGCCAAGTTCACGACAAATCATCTTTATTATCAAGTTTACTTAGCTATTGAGAAAGCTTAGGTGGTGGAAATACTGGAAAGGAGATGGCCATGACAATCTCAGATCACTCATTGTAGTCTAATGTAATGCTGAACAACACCAGAGGTCTCAAGACTTAATTAACACTTTTTCTTGACTCTGGCCTGGGGTTGAACCCCTGAAATCCCCATGTCCACTAGGGCGCAAAGCAGATTGTGACTTCCTAGTAAAACTTGTTACACAGTAATTCGACCCAATCCTGTTTGATGTTCTTGATTAAACAAGTTATCAATCATCAAAAGCATGAAGACCCTACTAGCTTTTACATGACATTAAGATTCATCACAGAAACATCATAAAGAAGTTTCGGAAATAAGTTTTAGTACCCCTAGCACTGCTCCCGCTTTGCTAGGTATATGATGTAGTTCAACAGTCGCCCTTGAATCAATCAGATTACCATATGAAAGACCTGAGAGGTACAATAAGAGACTTCAAATTGGATGACAAATCAGTAGATCTCAATATATAAAAGTGTTTCCCTTGGTGTAAAATGCTGGTGTAAATCAGATGGAAATAATCAGATTATGTCAATGGCGCCTCATCCTCGGGTCAAGACAAATTACATCTATCATTTCTTAGCAAAGTAATAGAGACTACCAACTGCTGAGGTCAACATAACTTGAACCACATTTCAAGATCAGGAACAAAAGGCTGAAAATGAAACTTCATTTTCCATGCTGAACATGCAAACTCGAAGGCTTTCAAGTGTTTTATGCTGCTGATAAATTTTAAAAATCTAAAATCCTTTGGTATTGACCTGAGAAAACACGGTTCAATCCATAAGAAGTCCGTCAGAATTGACCTGAAAAAACACAGTTCACTCCATAAGAATGCTGAAACAGCATTTCAGAATCTTAAAAGAATGACAAAAATTATTTCACGAGAGCATACTAAAGATTCAATGCAAGGATTCTAATACTCACAACTTACATGCCACAATCACACGTACATTAACCTCCACTAATAAAGCGAGTGCTTTATCCACTAATATTTTTCATCCTTCTGCTTTTCGTATTGTTCAATCCAGATATAGCATGAGAGAACCCGCTAAATTAAACAGCAATTTTGCAGCTTTCACTAGCTATCTGAGTCTCTAACAGCATAAAGACCAAGGATCACAAAATGAAAGACCATTTGACACAGGAAGTAGCTAAGTTAGTGGAAGAAGCCATAACCATCGCATCCAATAAAACGCAAAAACTTCATTGTTTAAGGAAGCCAAATAACTATAAAGCAGAACGACAAGCATGCCATGCTCAAACCAAACCATAAAGATGAAAATACGGACCTTGAATTCTTCTATATATCGAGCCATCCATTCCCTTTTACCATTCAACACTTTCATGTTGAACTGTTGATCCACATTAGGGCTGTTAGTGCCTCTCTTCATGTACTGTCTATGCTGCCGCTTCATCATAGCCCTAGTGGCACCGCTCTTGTCACTGCCTTTTTATGGTCGAATCAAACCCGATTGGAATTCCTAACTTGATCATCCTCCACAGCTGCCTCCCCTCCTCCACCACCACCATCTTTTTTCTTCTTGCTCAGCTGCTCCTTCACGATTCCATCAACAAAGTCCACTGCCTCTGGGAGCACATTTTCCAGGATCATCAACAATGAATTTATGGACATTCCCATCAATCTAAATAGAACTCCAACCAGAAACTGTGATTACTTTGTTATCCTTCATAGTTTTCCTCAGCAGCAAAACATCGTCCCAGTTGCCCATCTTAGCATAAATATTGGCCAGAAGGATATAGCGTCCACTATGTTGAGGTTCTAGTTGGATCAAATGCCTGCCGACTTTCTCTCCTAACTCAACATAGCCATGCATCATACACCCATTTAATAATGATGCCCAAATTGCACCATCTGGTTCCATTGTCATACTCTTTATCAACACACCAGCCTCTTTGATTCGTCCAGCCCGAGCCAAGAGGTCAACCATGCACCCATAGTGCTCGATATTTGGAGCGATACAGTAAACTTTGCTCATACGCCCAAACAAGCACCATGCTTCATTGATTAGGCACTTCTGATTGCAGGCCATCAGAGCTCCAATAAACGTCACAGCATTTGGTTTAGGACCCCCATTTTCCATCTCGTAGAAAAGCTGCAGCCCTCTTTCATTCTCACCATTAACAGCAAACCCCATTATCATTGCACTCCAAGTTGTCACATCTTTCAGAGGCATTTGGTCAAACACTTTTCGTGCAAATCGGACAAACCCACATTTGACATAGAAGTTGATCAATGCAGTGCCTAGCTCAAGTCCATAACCAATGCCATTCTCATCTATGTACTTATGAACCCATTTTCCTTCTTCAGAGGCTCCCACAAAGGCACAGGCACTAAGTACGCTAACCAAAAGAGATTCACTTAATTTCGCATCAGCACGATTTTTAACCTCAGAAAACAACTCGATGGCCTCATCAAACCGCTCATTCCTAACGTAGCCAGAGATCATGGCACTGTAGGAAACCTCATTTTTCTCCGGCGCCAAATTGAATAGTCCTCGAGCTTCATCAACGAGGCCGCCAGTACAATAGCCAGTGATAAGGCTTGTCCAGCAAACTACATTCCTCATTGAACTTTGATCAAACAGGCGGCTAGCACCCCTCACAGCTCCATGCCTAGAGTACATGCTTATCAGAGAACTCACCACATATACATCACCATCATGCCCGAACTTCATCGCGCGACAGTGAACTTGGCCAAGCAAAGGAAAACCAGCGCATGCCCTGACCAGTGCAGCAAAAGTGCGGGCATTTGGCTTCACGCTTTCCCTGCACATTCGAGCATAAACCGACACAGCCTTCCCATGCGCCAACTCTCCCAAGAAACCCATCATCATGACATTGAAGTCGAAGACACCGGGGGCGGGAATGCGAGCGAAGACGCTCGCCGCGTAGTTCATGTTCCCATATGGCGCGAGCGCAGAGCAGGCCAAGATTTTACTCGCGGTGTACGCGAAACGGGAGAGGCCGGAGATGATGGTGTGGGCATGGATTTGCTTCAGGTGGTCAATGGTGGAGCATCTCCGGAGCAGAGCGAGGTACCGGAAGTTGGCATGATGGTTGCTCATGCAAACGATGTCCGGTTAGTTTTGTGATCTTGAGAAGCGAGCGATGGTGAACGGGATCAAGTGCCCATGGGGGAACACTGATGGGGTCGTGCGAACAACATTGTAAACTAATACTACATCGTATCAACCGCCTACTGAAGTTAGGTTTTCATGATTAGGTTTCTACCGTCCCATGATAGTTTTGATGTTCTAAAAGCAGGAGCTTTCATGTACTTCGATTTGAGGCTGGAATATGTTCAATTTATCTATGCTGTAATCTTATCCAGCATTTGAGAAGCAGATGTAACGGACTCTAATGCTCTATTTCCAATTTAGACTTTAGTCCAAGTTCAAGTTACATTTGTTTTCATCTAATCTGCATAGCAAAAGAGGGTTCTCCTCACTATTACTTAAGGGTGAGCAATTTGGACCGCCTGAACCGGGAAAGTATCGAAGTGTCAATCCGATTCGGCGTCCAGGCGGTCCGATTCCTGATTCCTAGGAGGACCTGACCGGATCAATAAATTTTTTATATTTTAATCAAAATAAAGATGTACAAAAAGTATTAAAAAACTCAATTTAAATTTCTAAAGTTTTAATTTTTACCATCGAAATAATTTTATTTAAAAAAGTAGATATGCTCAACTTTTTTTTGAATTTTCATGATTCATAACCGATCCTATTAGATTTCCTAGAAACCGGACCGGACCGAAGGGTCGGGTTCAGTCCAATCCAAGACTAGGCAGTCTAATCCCCGGTCTTAAAGATCGAGGACCTATCCCATTGGTCCGATTCCCAATTCTAGAGAAAAACCAAACCACCATGAACCATGTACACCCTTACTATTACTCAAGGCCAAGCACAATTGAACCAGAATACCTAAATATATAAACACAAACTATATCTCTTATTACATAACATAAAGAGGTAAATAGGAGGACGAAAAAGTTAAGGGTATATTCTATATTGTACAGTCTACTCTTCTTTCTATTTCAGTAGTTTCATCTGAAAAGTGATAAAGAATACTCAATATAGCAAAAGTATATGTTCCTATAATAAATGTCCACCGCGTCATGTCTTAAGGACCTAGTCATGTGTTCCTATCTAAATCACCACCACTATTAGTACTGAGCTCGACATCCATCGAAGGTGATACTAGCCCAATCCAACCTACGCCATGCCTAACATAAATAGTGAAGAAACAGTAATGGATGTGGCCCGAGAAAAGTCCAATGTTGATCGTAAATCAAGTCTCGGTACATAGGAAAAGCTCTCCAAAGAACACTGCAATGGTGAGCTCGTCAAACCAAAACTCAGTGAGGACTCCATATATGGGTGGCGAGTTCAATGAATTATGGTTTTCAAACCATTGCTTATTGATTGCAAGACTGCCTCCTAGGCATTGTTTAGAACTTATACTTACTGAGTTTATCTCACCCCATGGTTATTTAACATTTTTAGGATCGCACCATGGCTAGCCCCATGATTCATTTTGATGTGCCCATTGAGATGACCACCGAAGTAGAAGCATTTAATGACAAAAACCTCCTCGCCCCCTTCTTGTGGAGATGTGAGGTTAGAAGAGTTAGCAATAACCAACCTCTGATTTTAACTAACTCGTGATTAAATGTGCTCTTGGCACATCTTGTTGTAGTAATCATACTTTTGTTGGGGTTCTGTCGGATGGATGCTTGCTACGGTGATAATGTTTATTAATATGGTGATATATGGGTGCCTCCTCTAATGATGTTTGTTAATATAGTGATGTATGTTTGATGATATGCGAAACATAGGGTTGTGCTACACGTTTTGTAAGTTGCCTATATTAACTACCATGATATGTCAGGGTTTACTTCCACAGTTTTAATTTAATTAAGTTGACAATTGAATCTTGATTTAACATTGTCACAAGAGAACACAAATGTCTGGACTTATCACGTGCCTTTTCTTGAACCATTCTTGCGGTGGGTTCACATTCCTAATGGACCAGGGCGTGATAACTCCGACATGATGAACCATGGTACTAAATTAGAATTTAATCAAGTACATTATGCTATAAAGGGGTCGCTTCACCAGCCAAAACTCTGATCAAAGAGGGATTGAATAATTTGTTTGTCTAGTCAACATCATAACATTGAAGGTCAAGGAAGAGCTTTAAGAGATTCAATTTGCTCCATTAGGTTTTGATATTCAGTTACTTCATAGAAGAGATAGAAAATTGGTGGACCATAGATTGCATAATGAACAAGTATAACTAATTCAAAGTCACCTAAACTGTGGGCATTGATATTAGTGTCGCACCCAAAATTACATGTTCTCTAATTTCAATTCAACAACATGACCTATCTTCTACAAAGCACCCAACTCTACGTAAAACCTAAGCATTTATCAGGCATCTTTGAGCCAATCGCCCCCAACGGACAAATGCTGTGTCTTCCTTATGAATTTGAAGAATGACATCAATCTTGATGCTTAACGCGTCATTCTTTTAAGATCCAAAAGAACAGGCATCATCTCAGTAGAGTAGCCATTCCGATGAAACCAAGTTGACCAGCCATCGACAAAACTAATACGTAAACCAAGATTTCCTGCAAAATTGAATCTGGCCACGGGAAAAGGAGCGAAAGAAACGCGAGGGTGGATGGACTCAAAGACAGGACATGGGTTGGTAGGTCCTGTAATCACAATATCTAAAAATTATAATCACTCAAAATTTTCTCAGGATCATCCTGTCTCTCTCCAAAAAATGTGTATATATACCGATATTACATTGTCAATTACTTAAAAGAGAAATTACTTTTCAATGCAGAATATGGAAAAACATTAGTGCAGTGCAACCATTGACACTCCCAAATGTGAGCCACGCCAGAAATTGTATTATGGAAATCTCTTTGTGCAGCTGATGCTGCCACTGATCAAAACCGAGCTTTGCGCTTGCGAGCCGTGTACTTTGTATCAGGAGGCACCACATTCCCTTTTCTCCTCATCTGTTCTTTCTTTCTCACAACCCACTCTCTTCCCTTGCCTCTCCTATTTAGTTTCTGTTTCTTCTTTGGCCGGTGCCTGTCAGAGACACAAACCTGCATTTGAAAAGAGCAAAAGGAAAATACAATCACCTCAGTCGAAATTTAATTGAGAACACTCAACAAATCAAATGTTCACATACAAATAACAAAATGGGGGAGCAGGAGGGAGGGAGGGAGGTAGGGAGGGAGGGAGGGAGTTCCTTAAGCAAAGCCACATATACAATGAGCCTAAAAAAGAACAAAGAGAAAATTAAAAGAAGAAAATTAACAAATTTAATATGCAAATCCATGTTTAGAACAAGTGTAGTATAATATTCAAATTTGCAAACTCACTGTTTGATTATCTTCATCGCCACTGCTATCATTGGAGGAACTCTCCCCATCTTCCCCTTTTCCCTTTGGTAAGGCAGTGCTGACAGATGGCGGCCCACAAGTAAGCACAAGGTATTCTTTCCTGCTCTTTGAGCTGTTTCAAATAATGATTTCAAGGTTAGTTCATTTTTTTGGTAAGATTCTCACAAAGGCATCCATCCAAATTATGGGGGCAGTGATCAGCCTTTATCCAGAACAGTCAGACATTTCCATATTTCCATTACAAGACAAATCATCTATAATGTTGATTAAAGCATTTCCATCCACACATAACTTTCCAACTTCCAATAATTTCAAAAAAGGGTGTTTTTCTCTGATAAAAGCTCTCTTATTCCATTCTTAGAAACTTTACTTTCATAGATGACTCCAAACAGCATGAAATACTGAAATATACTCACCGTGTTTTTTCATCAATGTAGAACACTTAAATAAGTTCCAGTAACAATATAGGTACCTGTGTGGAAAGTCAACCACCACACCACCTGCAAATCCAGCCCGCATAGCAGAACTCAAAATCAACTCACGCTGGGCTATACTTTCTGGATAAACTTGAAAAACTGCTCTTGCCCCCCTTGCTAAGCATCTATATAACGATCCGAAAAATGCCCTGAAAGAAATCAAGGAAAATGTCACTTATAAGCCAGCAGCCAGCCAAAAAGGGACTAGAAATTCTGCAAGATAGGAAAGCAGAAAAGATCTTTTTCAATCATTTAAGAAAATCAGCCAATCATCTACCAAAAGATGAGGAACATACTTCAATCTTAACCGTGGCTCGTGAGAGGACTTATCTGCATTGCATAACCACTGCATGACAAACGGATGTAGAGTCAACAAACTACAGAGAAGAAACTGAAAAGGATTTTAAGAGTCACAAAGTTTAGAAAGGTAGAGAATTTCCAGAGAGTACTGCAAGATTATGAATTAAGAATTTTTATTCTGTAAAATTAGTGCACTACTGGAACACAAAAAAAATGTGCAGAAACAACAACTACTACACAATGTTTATCCCCAGGGTACAGTCCTTCGGTGTTCCAGACCCAACTATGTGCAAGTTCTAATTAACATTTTATGTTCACACCATACTTCAGGGAAGTACGCACTAGACAACAAGTCATTCTATCACCTTATTCTGATGGTATCTAACTAGCAGATAAAGTAGGAAAGAGAGAGTTGAATCTATTGAAGGTGAAGAACAACAGTAGCTACTTCTTCAAATTCCTGCAGGGAACTTTTCCGAGCTGATTGGAATATTAGCTGCTTCATACTACCCATGTGGCCACAAGATAGATGAAAAATCAACTATGTTAACGCACATAGGTTCAACATACAATGATTTCTAGCGAAAGCAAGAGCTTAGGATGATGAGGATTTGCAAATGCAACTGCAAGTGATTTAGAGGGCAGAATGCTCACAAATCTTGAATTTAATGTTATTTTAGCAACTTATACAAAAAAATGAAGCTACTCTTATGAGTATTCACCCAGACACCCAGAAACTAAATATTTAAGGAGTAAACAAGTAGTCGTTCTTGGGACAAAGAAACAATCATATAGTCATTCAAAGTAACACAATTCCTATGCTTCCGCATCTATATAATTAAGTCCAGTATCACAATAGGCGTAAAATTCTTCCAGATGTTCCACCATTGGATGTAAAGACCATGCAAGACATGTATGCTTCCACATGTGGCAACTGTATAAATTATTTTGAACACCAGTACTAAAGCCCACCATCTATCATATTGACACCAGTTCCTTGCCAATGCACCAAAACTTGACAGTTATAAACAAAATTTATTTGCTGATACATGCTTACAGAGTTCAACTAATTGCAAAATGAATCATCACTTGATGTAACAAATACTATAGTCTCCTTTACCATGCAGAACAGTCTTAGCTAAATTCTTACCAAACAAAATTTAGCATAAGTGGTCCTTCTTTAAAAACAACTGTCTTTGGAGAAACTTTGGTTAGATCCATTGCGCAAGTACCCTACCATATCCTCCAAAATATATTAGCTGGACTGAATCACTTTTACTTGAGCGTAAAAAGAGAAAATATCTTGTTTCATAGACTATAATAAGTGTGCTCTTTTTGGTACTTACACTAAGGAACAAAAAAATACAGAGGCTCAACTGATATTTGCTACTTTATGCACTATGAACTTATGAACTGTGAGGATAGCAATTATGTAGCTCCTAATGAAAATTAGTTCCATTAAAATCCAAGAAGAGAACTCCTATAGAATAAAATCATTATAATTACAATCTATATAATGAACACAAGAAAGTGAACCTGAACAGCAGAGATACTGATGGCTCCATCAATAACACCAGGTCTAAGTCCCAAGCCCTAGAACAAAAAGTTCACAATAAGCACAATGGCAAAGAAATCAAACAAATTAATAAAATGCAGAATGATCAATTGCATCAAATCTGACAATGACAAATACTAATACAACATGCCAGTACAAAAGTTCTTCAAAAATAGAGAAAGCAATCAAGCATGCATGCACATATACTTAATAACCACACCATTACATTAGTGTAGCATGTCTTAAAATTCTGGCGAGCCTGTCGATCATCCTCTCATTCACTGTCAGGTGTCTTTTGCTATTTAGACTAGGGTTCAGGAAGGATGGAATTGCCCAGTCCATGCTAAAAAAAATGGGCTTAGATGATTCCTAATAGAAATGGTATGAAGGATTTAAATCCACAAAGAAAACTCCCAAATCCTTCCAATCTGTTGTTCACGGGTACTCAATTTGTAACTTCGGTCTAATTCAATAAAGTGCCTACATATTATGATAACTAAAAAGACAGAAAAAGCCAACAACAATAAGAGAGAGAGAGAGACAGACAGACAGACAGAAAACATTGGCCACTAAAAAGCATTAAAATCTAAGTAGGAGAATGAGTCCACGTGCAGAATTTCCTCAGTTCCAGAAATCACACAGTTCAAAAGCTTTAAACTGGTCAATACCTGACCCATGTCACCAAGCAAAAGATCACCTTCTGCATCTCTCTCCAAGGCGACGTCTACATTTCAACTGGCAAAATATCAATATCTAAGCAAACTAACAAACTCATAAATCAATAGGTATTAACACAAACACACCAAGCATCGATGACGAAATGTCCAAACCAATCCAGATGTGTCCATTTTCTGATAGCGTCTCCCCACTTAATCCAGATCCACAACCTAGAAAGACCAGAATTTCAATACAACATGATTAACATCAAACCTCAGCTTACAACCACTAATCAGCAGGGGAAAAGAGAAAAAGGAAAAAGAAAATAAGAGAGAAGTATTCCCATCAGACAGGTGTTGATTTTAATGCCAATAAAGTGTAACTGAACAATAAAGTCTCAAGCCGTACTTTAACAGGGGAAGTTGATCGGTTCTTCATGCCTGAAGACCTAAAAGAGAAGACTCAAAGAACCCAGCAAGCAAATTGACCCTGTCTCTTCATCAAGCTAGAGTTTACGCAATTGACAGGAGACATTGTAGAAGTTCTAATCATCAGTCATCAACATTAACATTTCAACTATACACAAAGGGACATACTTAGTCACTAGAGTTAGAATGTCAATCAAGTCAACTTTCCCCTTAACATAAGACACACGTACCCAACACTTTTCGACTCAAATTCAAGCACAACTCACTCAACACTCGCAGAAGCAAGAATATACCAATATCAAGTAGTAATCTCGGTACTCCGTCGTTCGGCAAAGCAAGAAGCTCCAACGCCCTCTCCGACAGTTTAGCCTTTTTTTTAAAAAAATGACAAAACAGTAAGCAACCACGTTGGTCAAAAACTACACACAAAAAAAGAACGAAGACATAACGCAACTACTAGCGAACGTTCAAACTGGACGGACCTGAATCTCGATTATACGGGAAGAGGAAGTGTACTTGCGAGCCTCAACGTCGTTGTAGAATATCTCAGGCGGCGCCTGTATTTCTGGTCGGGAAGCCATCGGCGGAGCGACCCAGAAGAACAAGAAGAAGAAGAAACTACTCACGAACTGCTCAGGCTCGGACGTTTTCAGCTGAGCACCGCCAGCAACCGTTGACTGACCGTCCTGAGCGTGCGTCTGAAGAGATAGAGAGAGCCGATGCGGCGGCTGAGGCGCCGATACGGCGGCGGAGATACAGACGGGAGAGGGAGCTAGGGCTTTTCTGGTGAGGGCCTAATGCTGAAGCAATTTTCACTTTTTTTTTCGAATTTTGAGACCCACCCTTCGTTCTCTTTTATTTGATAAGACTCGTCTTAACTTTATTTTCTTCGACATCTTACATTCAATTTTATTAAAATTTCAATTCGTCCAGCGTCATTTGTTACTTTAATTTTATGAATTCACTATTAAGTACTAACTTTCTTTTATTATTTATTATGATTCAAAAAAAATTAAAAATCCTGTGAAATATTGGGAGTCAACTTTTAACATATTATGATCAAAATAGTGATTTTATCCAAGTAACATATAACACATGAAGAGGATAAAATGGATAATTAGGTGGACATGGACTTTCATGAGTTTGATTAAATATGTGAGTATTTCAATAAATAGGCCGGGTTGAGTATCGAATAAATAAATAAATCCATTTGAGTTGAAATATTTTCAATCTAAACAATACTCGACCTGATCCGGCCCAACCCATATATTTTGATGGTCCTTGCTATAAGCATATGATTTTTCTACAAAGCTTTGTATGTATAGGATAAACTCAAGTGTATGAAACAATTGTAGCAATGTATTCTCCACTTTATCAGTGAATTATTTACTGACTCTCTCGTAAAAGTAAATTCCCACACTCGAATAGAATCATGTAAATCTCTTATTTTCATCTTTGTTGTATTTCCTTGACAATTTTCAGCTAATTGCAAAGATCCAGTCCATTTCATAAAACACAAAATGTTGAGATCTAATGATTTGTCTTCAAAGTTGACGTGTCTTATTTTACTTTGCCAGTCTTTCTTAAGGTAATTTAATGGATTGATGATCTCTTGGGCGATTGTCTATACATCATATACCTAGCAAACTGGGAGGAGTGCTAGAGGCACTAAAGCCTTTATATGAATTCCCCTACAATTTTTTGTGATAAATCTTGATTTCGTTTAGACAGAAGTATTGTGTTCATGCTTTTGATGATCGATAACTTGTTTAAAATTCATGGTCCAATTAGTCGGTAACAACATCGACATAACAATTGGCTGTCACAATTTCTTTCCCCAAACTTAACATCGACATGATCTAGTGAGTCCGGAGAAATACTGTTTCCTTAGCTTTTCCAGATTCCAGGTCGACACCTTTGAGTTATGCTGCCTATGACTGCAGAAGCAGTGATAAACACTTCTGGTGGATTGCTGGGAATTCTTGAATGATAACTTGCCAAAGGGTAGAACCAATGCAACGGGGACTGTCACGCCCCGAACCTCACGAGTCCGATAACATCCCACTATTGTCAAAATAGAATGCGACGTCCCAGGCTAGTCACTAACCGACACGAAACGATAACGAGATGCACATGCGAAAGCGAATACAATCTCCGTACAAATAATTTATACAATGGAATGGTGGATAGAAAGAAAGGGTCAAATAACAACAAGCCAACATTTATTTATATACATATACGCAAACGTTTAATTACATGAGCGTTACTACAAGTCTTACTAGAGGCCACGAACTACGGCACCCTATACATCAAAAAGGGTCAGCGGTGCGGGGTGTCTAACAACCCTACTAATGTCATCATAAAAAAATATATATAAGCTATCCCAAGTCTTGATCATCGCCATTGTCCTCATCCAATACGCAATCTCCATGGAATCTATATCCATGGGCACCCCCAAAACGTTCTGGCGCCGCATTCATTTCAAGGGGTTCGGGTCTGAAATAGTTTGTAAACAACAAATGAGATACACTTATCTCAATAAGTCTACTCCCTAAACCCGACTAGAGTAAAACGTATCTTCAGAATACCCTAACATGAATTTCTAATCATAGTGAAGAGATAATCACAATAATAGACAAAGATAAAATCATAGCATCAAAATTCCAATTAATAACCTAACATGGCATAACCCACATTTCAATATCATAGACAATATGCTCAAAAGCACACAACCACGCTAATTACAATTTGATGCATGATTCGATCCCTATAGATAGCAAGCATGTCCAACAATTGAAACACTGCACGTCAATCATCAAACACTCACAGAGGTCCCGATTATAAGGCAAAATCGTTATGACACGTCCCATTCCATGTCACACAATTTCGTCCCATAATAAGGCGCGGCAAATCAATGTTTCAATTCACAATCAAGCTGAGTTCTGATGTTTCTCGACCCGCGTAAACACGCCTCAGGTCCTCGCCACAACCCGCGTAAAGTTCACGCCTCAGGTGTGCGACTCGCCACAACCCGCGTCAAGTTCACGCCTCAGGTGTGCGACAGTTGGCCTCGTCAGGCTCAACTAAACCCCGCGTAAACACGCCTCAGGGTAGCCCGCGTAAGTTCACGCCTCAGGCTTATCTCTTTATCACAACCCCGCGTAACGTTCACGCCTCAGGGTAGCCCGCGTAAGTTCACGCCTCAGGCTTATCTCTTTATCACAACCCCGCGTCAAGTTCACGCCTCAGGGTAGCAAAACCAATCAATTTCATAAATACAACATGCTTATGTCTCAACAAGCATATGATCAATGATTCAAGCCATGCGATTTAAAATCGAACCACCTGATAGATAAATGTACCACATGATTCTCACTCACGGCCACGTGATTAATAATCGGACCACCCAATTAATTAACGTACCACATGATTAATCAATCATGGCCACACGATTAATGATCGGACCACACGATTAATTACGTACCACACGATTAATCAATCACGGCTACACGATTAATAATCGGACCACACGATTAATTAAATTTAATAATAAATGACATCATAATTCCTAAAATATCTTCTAGAAGTCTTTTCTTGCAAGATAACTTCATTTGACATCATCCATGACATCATACTCATAAATGCCAATAATTACACATGTGACATCATCACATTTGACCATGACATCACCAAACTTCAAATTCGGAACTCACCATGGTAGCCCACAAAACTTCTATTTTTCTCACTCAAATCTTCACATAAACATCTCTAATTCATGCCATAACAACAACTACATGATGGCACACCAAAACCATACAAGAAATCCAAGTTTTGGCATCTAAAAATCACCCTTTAACCTAGTCCAAGTTTAGAAAGAGACTTACCTCAAAAGTGAGCTAAACACATGCACAAACAAAGACGGAATAGGCTCCGAACCGCTACTCCAAAATCGTTGTGGCAACCAAGTTGAAACCGTATAAGAAACAAGGAAGAAATGAAGAAGTTTTTGAGAGGATTTGAGTGAGCTTTGAGTTGGTGAAAATGTTGGGCGTGTGAAATGGTGGGGGGAGAGAGAATGAGCTGCAAATTTCACTTTTAAGAGAGAGTAAAGTCAATCCAAGGGCTAAGGATCAATTTTGATCAAAAGGAGATCTAATGGCTTAAATTTAACCTTAAGAGATAAAGCTAATAAAGTAAAAAAAAATGTGCTTCTTTTTCCCTTAATGAAACAGCCATAAATATAATTACCAAAGTAAATTATCCAACCAAACGATAACCGATAACCGAACTAAGGGCAAAACGGTAATTTTCGATTTTCGGCCAATCTCACAATTTCTCTCGATTTCTCAAACTTTACCACTAAAATTACTAACCAAATGAGGCGTTGTCCAAATGATATTCATTGATGTCATCGGAAGTTCGATACCCAAGTTCGGAGTCAATTCGTGATCAAAATCGATCAATTGCAATTTCAGTGTATTTCAAACTAACGGGTGGCTTTTTAGGTATTACGTGTATCGACCCGCGATTGATTCAAAAATCATATCGCATTTGGTTTGCTCTAGTTATGGAGACCTTGGTTTCCATGTAGTCGTAAGGTTAAATCACTAGTTCCGAAGATCACGATCATTAGATATTCGGTTTAGAGTAATTCACAAATTATACTATGGTCAAACGGAGTCACCCATGAACCAATTGTATAACACTAGCAAATTGTTCTAAACCGATCTTAGATCGACTTATATCGGCCCAAGATACTCCCTTAACAACCCTTATGGCTCAAGTGTCGATCCACGTTCGAGTCCTTAGGTCAACGTAAAAATTCCTAGTTAGCCTTTCCCTCTTGGTTAGTCTTCTCAAGAGTGATCAATTCCGAGTGAAATTTAACTGAAACACAATCGATGAAATATACATCATTTCATTTACCTCGAAAAGGGTCGAATTTCAGAATGTCACAGGGACCATCCAAAATTTACTTGGCAGAGGTTGGAAGTCTACAGCTAGATCTCCGTTTTGTCATTGCGGATGTGAAAGAAACAGTCAATCACTTGTTAGGAGTGACGTGTGGAAGTAATCAGCATTGAAGGAATGGACCCAATGCTGATTTTCTATAACCAACCTAAAGGGAGAGACTAAAAGAAGACGTTTTTGGTTCCCATTGCTTTTGAATGCCGAACATGCTTGATCAGCAAGTTACTACCAACTCAGTCGAACCACTTCCATAGGGAATAAGAAAGACACAATAAGCACGGGGAGTGAGAGTCCTACAAGGAGAAACCAAGTAATTAGGGCGCGTGTTGTAACGTTTATATATCAAGGAACAATTTTTTAATAGAAATACTTTTTTGTGTTTATACTCCCTTGAACAATTTTTGACTAAGATAGAGCATTTGGTTAAAAGTATTTTTGGAATAGAAATGTGTTTGATATGATTCATAAATTTTTTGTTCTTTTCGCTTTTTTCTTCTTGTTCATGGATGCCCCACTACCGCTGCCCAACACCGCTGCCACCAGACCGACGGTGGCGATCTGGCGACGGCAGTCCAGGGGTAGCGGACCGGCGGTGGCGGCACAGGGTGGGGCTGGCTGTCCAGCAGCCAGCCAGCCGACTCCAGGTAGCCGAAGGTTATAGAGGCAAGAGAAAGAGGAAAAAAAAATGTTTTCTTAAAGTGTTCAAGAACAAGAAATAATTTTTTTTGTTTGTTATTTTTGTTTCAAATGTGTTCCTAGGAACAAAAAAAACATATTTTTTGTTCCCGGGAACAAAAGAACATATTTTTTATTCTCGGGAATAAAACTGTAAATAAACATGTTTTTGTTCTTTTTTTGCTTCCCGAAATAAAAGAATAGAAACATACTTGTTTATTAACATTACAAAACAGGACCATGGATGATTAAAGACAAGGTGCTTATGACCTTAAAGCCAGAGTTACTTTAAGTAAACGATGTGGATGATCAAAGACAACAACTGGATGGATTGAGGAAAGGAGCGGAGGCTACATGCACTTAGGCTGCAGAAGCCATGACCATTATGGTTGCTCTGCATTGTTGGATTGCCACAGCAGTCTCGAGATCGGATGAAGAAAGATGAAAGAGATGATCGGACTGATCATATAATTTTGCATTTATTATGGTGATTGGTTAATACGGTATCGTATCTTAGCACCAATTTAAGGGCTTTCCAAAGTTATGTTAAGATATCCAATCTACTTTATCACACAAAAAAAAAAAACAGCCATAAAGTTAGAACCTTATCTAACACATCTCATGTGTGATTACACTTAACCCGAGAATTAATACATACAGTGTTGGTTCTTAATTTTTTAGACTAGAAACTAACTCTATTGAGCCTGAGACTGAAGACTGGACTGATCCTATGGGTTCGGTTCCATGGTCAATCGAAGACTAATTGATTATTTTTTATTTCATATTTTGTATTTCTTAAAAGAATAAATATGCTTTTTCAAATTTTATGTCTATCAACAATACGATATTGAGTAACTAAATTATGAATACTTATACATATGAAACATAAATCTAAGATAAGATACTAATAGAAATCCCCATTTGTTAAAAGCAAGAAATTATATAAAAAAACGAACATGACCATAAGAAATTCAAAATACTAATATAAACCATGAGTTATACAACTTTATATCTTGTTCATTCTTAAATGAATGCTTTAATTTTATAACACCCAAAAACAAAACAAGTAACATACATAATTAACATTTAACAATGGTTTTAAATTGAAATTATTTTTAGTGTAATTGATAGGACATCTCACCACTTATATTCATTCATTTTCGATATATAAACTTTATTTTTTATGATAATAATCTCCTCGATAAAATAATCAATACTAAAAAAGAGAATACATTCACTAGATATAAAAAAGAACTATGCAAAATAAATGACAAACATAACAAAGTCAAGACATGATTTAACAATAGTAGATATTGAATGCTCAATACAAATTGAGAAATCACATGAGTTTGAAACTTTTAAATCAAACACAAAATGGAAACTCACTAGCTCAGTCGCATTCATGAAGCAAATGCAACAAAGTGAGCGAGTTGGGTTTGCGAGGTGTGCTAAGAAAAGCGAATGATTTCACTAGCTGAGTTACACTTGTGAGGCAACGGATGAACAAGGTTGAGGCAAGCAAATAATGTAATGCAAGCAAAGAGGGTTTTTTAGTTTTCTTAGTCAAATCAAGGCTGGGTCAAGTGAGTTTTTACTTTTAATTTACATAATAGATTTGCATAAGAAAGCATAGGGGTAGAGGCTCTTGGATTTAAAGTAGACAAGAATATATAAAATATTATTTATATATTATATATAATATATATTACATAATATATAAAATATGTAAGATGTACATGGTTGATTCGGGTTGGAGCAATCCTAAGGTCTTAGTATCAATGATCAATCTACACGTTGTAAGATTTATGAATCATAGGATTAAGGACCAACTCAATCCCTTGGGACCCAAACAAGGATCGATCAAGTTGGGCTATTCTATGGTGAATCCAAGGTTGACCCTAAACCGATACTCACCCTTATGTGTGATCCTTTTTTCCGACCCATCTGAGGGTTAGTAGACAACCATGTGTCTATCCATGATTCATGTGTTGATCCATGATCCATGAACCGATCATGCACTCATCCTCTCGGCCATGCATTGGCCATGCACTAGCTACAGAAGGCCATAAATTAATGATGCCTGACTATCCCCAACTCTGCACTGGACCATCGACAGGCGACACCTTACTGTCGATGGGCCACTATAATGCCAAGAATGACCAAATTGATCCTAGATTAGTGAAGTTTGGCAATGGATCGGTCAAGTTTTCCATCAACCCGATTATGCTTAGCCACACATCACCATTCGGTCAGGCACCGACCGATATACCTTGGCCACCAACTTTCTAGCTCAAATGGACACTGGGCTTCAAATCAACAAGGGCGAACCCAATAGCTAATATGACGATGCCATATAATCTTAGTGCATTAAATTGCATTTATTACAATATTAATTGCACTAAGGCAACTCATTACTATAAGCTTGGATCTATGGACATACTTGACTTGAGGTGAGAGGCAACTTATTTTGGTCACTTTAATAGATCATTTGGACAAGAATTTTAATTACTAAGACCCAAAGTCCATGACAACCAAATCTAGCCATTAAAAGGTCATAAGATAAGATTGAATTTTAGACGATGATTATCACATCTAAACATTAAATACTTATAAGATAATGATAAATTTTAGTAAGATCTAGGCATGAAATGCCTATAATATTAATGCACCAACCCAACTCATCACTCTAGGCTTGGACCTTAAGTCACACATGGTTTGAAATGAGAGACTATCTTATCTTGGCTATATTGCTGGACCATTTAGACATTGATATATTAATTAGTGTGATCTAAAGTCTATAATGATCAAATCTAGCTATCAAATATAAGTACCATGTCTCTACACTTTCTTGGTTAAGCAAGAAGATAGGATTGTACCACTTTTATCTAAGATCCCTTGGTAAGATCCCACGCATATCTTGATACAATCTTAGGCTCTAAAATGAACTAAGATATTTGGACCAATGAAAATCAAGTGTTTAGAACTATCATTTGACCTAAAAGACACTTAAGCTAGCCTAATTAAAGTGCCACTCAAGCCCTAGGGTGTGAGGATGTTAGAATGTCATTGAGCCAAATAAGATGTCTAATCATGAGGATAATCATATGGGCCAATAATGAAGGCTATAAAAAAAATGAAAGACCCTTCATGAGTAAACAACCCTTAAGCCTTCCTCTATCCTCTCCTCTTCACTCGCCACTTGCCACTCTCCTCTCCTCTCTTTCTCAACCGCCCTTGCCACTCGTGCAACCGTGTGATTACATTGCGGTAACAAATTCATAACATGAGTGAGATTCCTAGATGCTAAGTTTGGCGATTCCTCCTAGCACTCGGCTTGGTGAGGGGCATTTAGGTGGTCATTAAATTGCGTGGTCCTTGCACTATGTAGCATGCTTAGATTGCACCAAGTCGCAAATTTACATGAGATTTGGTGACGCCCTCGACAATGGTCGGGAGATCCTTATTGAGGAGATAGGGACAACCCATGTGGGTGATATAAGGATGCCATTGGGAGTCAATGATGCCCGGGTTGCATGGTTCCTAAGATACCCTTGTGGCATGGTATAAAGATGTTGTGAAGTTGTGAAGCCTCGTCATATAAAGTATGGGAATTCTGTTTAAGGAAATCCATTGGGATAACCCATAAGAAATGCCATGAAATTCTTAATACATTAATGTGAATTGATGTTGATTGGTTATTGACAAGCGTTCGTGTTGAGTTGAGCATTAAGCTGTTCTCCTACCTTGGCACTAGGGATTGGGTGTATAAGCTCATTATTGTTTTTTATCCTTTTAGGCTTTGGAAATGGATATAAAAATGCCAATTCGCTTTGAGATACGAACACTATAGAATCAGCCCTGACATTGTGGACATTAAAAAGAAACATGACCTATTGATGCTACAACACGATATGTGTGGACATCAACTTGAATTATGGGGATCTCGTGAATCCTCTTCAAGGATTACACAGCCCTATGAGGGTCTGTTGGGTTTTATTATGAGTGGGCCGCCCAAGATGGGCTGAACCCGGCCCATAACCCAAGGTAGTTTAAATCTTCTTTTGTAGAATATTTGGTAACTACCAAGTTTATTCCCTCCTTGAATTTCTCTCTCTCTCTCTCTCTCTCTCTCTCTCTCTCTCTCTCTCTCTCTCTCTCTCTCTCTCTCTCTCTCTCAAAGAAGAAGAACGAACGACGTTCTTGATTTCCTCCGAGAGGCGCTTCTCGGGCAATTGCGATACTCTCGTCTTGAGCGACAGATCTTCCGTGGACTACAGGTACGATTCATGAGTCGTGATTGTATCTAGATCAGTGATGCAAGTTTTGGGTGTTCGTTGTTATTGTTATCGCTTCGTTCTTCGGATTTGTCCGAAGTGTAAGAAGGAATTATGTATTCCGTCATTGGTATCAGAGCCTAAATTACTTGTATTCATGATGATTATACTCGTTTCATCGTATATGCATGTTGTTTTAGAAGGAATTTTTCTGATTAAGGCATGTTTAGGAGAGGTCAGTAGGTTCTAGGCCTTTTCTGGAATTTTTGGTTCGGAAAAATTGGATTTTTTATTGCATGATTGCGTAGTACTCGAAGAGACGAGCGTTTCGAGTGGTCGCACACCCCGAAAGGAGGCCGGGAAGGCCGCCAGAATGGCCTCGCCGTCGTCGCCGGCGAACTGGCAATGGGCAGTTTATTTGCGCGAAAATGGGCCGATTTTTGCGGACGTGGGCTAGACGTGGGCGACGTGGGCTGGACGTGCAGACAGGCTGGACGTTAGGCCCAATTCGTGGGCCAAATAAAAAAAAAGGAAAGAAGGGCTGGCCGAGTGGGCCGTCGCGCGCGGCCCGCCCGACCCGGTCCGCTGATCCGTTGACCCGTTGACCGTTGACCCATTGACTCGTTGACCAAATTTTTTTTTTGAAACTTTGGATTTGTGTAATCCATTGATTGACTGTGTGTCATATTTGATTGTTTTATGGATTTGTGTAATCCTTTGGTCAACTAGTGATCATGAGAGCTATAGATATGTGGATTTGTGAATCCCTAATCTTTTATGCATGTGTTGCAGGAACGATACCTCCGATAATGAATTCACCCCATGTTGTACGCACTCCAATGCAAGAAAAGATCTTGCAAGAGCATAAAGACAAGCTTAAGAAAGCTCTCTGGAGAAAAGGTACAATGGTGGACTATATAATTAAGATCAATGGGTTGATTCAAGAGGTCATCTGGAAAGGTGATCGGTCAATGGCTGAGGACGATAAGAAGGCAACGGTGCTTCGTTCTAAACTTCCACCTGTGTGGAGGAAGGTCCTTGATAAAGTCAAGGAGGAGGTCTGGGACACGACTGAAGACAAATATGAAACGCTGGTCATTTATTTTCTGAATGAGTATCAGAAGCAAGAGGATAAGACTCTTTGCACCAAGTCCACACGGCGTGGACCTTACCCAAAGAGGGTTCCTTCGTGTCCGTTATATAGTTATACTCGACTGAGGAATTCCTTTCCTGTTCTTTTCAAGTTGACTCACATTTGATGTTTTAGTTTGCACAGTTGATACTGTTTATCAGTTATTTCATTTCCCTTGTTAGTTGGAAGTTTTTTTTTGTTATTCATGAAAAAAATTTCTGTCATTCATGGCATTGCTAATATCAATTATTATTTATCATGCTTTATGGATGTTTTAAATTGTGTTATGATACAATTATGTGGTATGTTCTCCTAGTTATAAGTAGCTAGATAGAACTGGAAATCTTGCCTAGATGATTATATTAGTGATGGTTTCAAGTTAGGATTTTGTAATGATGATTGGATACAAAAGTGTCCTTTCGAATTCTAAACCTAAAGTGAAATTGTTACTAATATAGTTAACTAGTGTGAGATAATTGCATAAACGAAGACAATAAAATACTTGTGCTTATGTGTCTACTGAACTTCGTGTTCAGATAATGGCTTCAGCATCAAAGAACATAGTTGTTGAACTGAACAAGGGAGAAAAATTGAACGGCGATAATTTTGAGATTTGGAAAATAAAAATCCAATATGTGCTGGAAGAGCAGGAAGTCTTAGAGGCTTTAAACCTGATCATGCAAGAACCTAAGGACGGAAATACTGCCCAACATAAAAGGGATAAGGATGCATTTGCTACTTGGAAAAAGAAGAATTCCACGGCTCGCATCACGCTGTTAAGCAGCATGGAGAATGATCTGATGCGAGAATTTGGGCGTTTTGACAACGCAAAGGATGTGTGGAGTGCATTGGCACAGAGGTTTTGTCAGACATCGGTCACTAGACTTAGGCAGCTCACTGTAAGATTCGATTCGTACAAGATGTCACATGGTCTGTCCATAAGGCAGCATCTGAGGCGTATGGCCAATATGATAGAGCTGAAAGATGCAGGCCACATCCTGACCGACGAGCAGCAAGTGCAGGCAGTAATTCGTTCGCTTCCTCGTAGCCTGGAGCACATGAAGGTGCACCTGACCCATAACTAGAGCATCAAGACTTTTGAGGATGCTATGCGCCATCTAGAGCTGGAAGAGGACCGCCTCTTGGCAGCCAAACCCGATCCGATATTTACTATGCTGGATCAAGCTCAGTGGGAGCTTTGGGTTTCAAGCGCAAGCGTCAAGGTGGGTTCAGAGGGTGGCCGAGGAAGAAGACGAATCCGTCAGAGAAGAAACCGAGAGAGGACCAACAAAAAGATGGGAAGCGTCCCAAGAAGAAGCTGAACATTTCAAGGGTGAAGTGTTTCAACTGTGGCAAGAAGGGTCACTTTGCTCGCGACTGCGCAGAGCCCAAGAAGGTAACCCTTGATACATGTGAAAGTGTCACTTATATATCTAGTTCTGTCTTTCTGTCTGAATCTCATCCTTTGTGGACTGTAGATTCGGGAGCCACGGACCATGTAGCGAAGGAAACAGAGGCCTTCATGGAGTTCCGACGACTCCCACATGGAGCGAAGTACATATATGTAGGAAACAACTCCAGAGCTAAAGTGAAAAGGATTGACACCTGTCAGCTACAAATGCGTGGTGGTCGCATTTTGTTTTTACATGATGTATTGTATGCTCCTGAGATACGTCGGAATTTGGTTTCAGTGTTGGTTTTGGTTAAACTTGGTTTCAGTGTGAATTTTCATGATCGTTGTGTGGATTTGTTCTTAGGAACAAACATGTATGGCTCTGAATATTTTCTCAATGGCTTTATCGTTTTGGATGTTGAACACCATAGTGTAAATGTGTGTTATTCCTTATTCACGTCCCCTAACTCTAGTGTTGACGACGTGAATGTGTAGCATGCTAGGCTTGGTCACATTGGCCAACAAAGAATGAACAGATTAGCCAAAGAAGGCTTATTATGCAATATTGAAAATGTCGATTTGCCTGTTTGTGAGCATTGCCTGTCTAGAAAAACAACACGTAAGTCATTTGGAAAATGAACTAGAGTTGAACTTCCATTGCAATTAATCCATTCAGACATTTGTGGTCCTATGAATGTTAGGGCAAGGCATGGGGCTGTTTATTTCATCACATTTATAGATGACTATACCCGATTTGGATATGTCTATTTGATTGCCCATAAGTCCGAAGCTTTTGGTTGCTTCGTGGAATTCTTGAATTTGGTAGAAAATCAATTAGACAAGAAGGTGAAGGCCTTAAGATCCGATCGAGGACGAGAATACTTATCTGATGAGTTCAGAAAGTTCTGTGATGAAAAAGTGATAGATAGACAGTTGTCTATTCCCTATACTCCGCAACAGAACGCTGTTGTAGAAAGGAGAAACATAACCCTTTTAGAGATGGTTAGGTCTATGATGGCACATGCTAAACTCCCGATCACCTTTTGGGGTGACGCTTTGTTGACTGCTGCCTTTATACTTAACCGGGTGCCTTCAAAATCAATTGCTTCCACTCCATATGAGTTATGGACAGGACGGAAACCCAACTTAGGTTTTATGAAACCATGGAGTTGTGCCGCTTATATTCACGAGCCATCTCATAAATATGGCAAGTTGGGTCCTAGAGGAAAGAAGGGTATCTTTATAAAATACTCAGAGCACTCAAAAGGATATGTGTTTATAGGCGAGCAAGAAAGTGGGAGTGTAACTGAGATCGAATCAAGGGACGTCACATTCTTAGAGAATGATTTTCCTAAAAAGGGCGAAATAGATGAAAATGTTTCCCTATTTGAGACCTTGGATATTGATGACATAAACATAGATACTATTCCAAGTGGGAGTGAAATGAGCAGAAGGGAATTAGCTCCCGAGCAGTCTCAGATGGAACCACTTGATATGACAGTGCCACTGTCATCTGATCCGAGTGGGAGCAACACGACATTGAGGGATTCGCCCCCAATAAGACGAACTAGTTGTCGGAGAGTTCCCCATCGACGTTTTGACGTTGAGGGAGAAGCTTTCATGGTTGCTCCACAAGATGAAATAGAGCTAAGGAATGTAAATGAGGCTCTAAATGGCCTTGACAATGATAAATGGATGAAAGCAATGGAAGAGGAGATGAAGTCTATGAGATTAAACCAAGTGTGGGAATTGGTTGATCTCCCTAAAGGACGAAAGGCTGTTGAGAACAAATGAGTTCTCAAGATAAAACGAACAGCTGATGGCTCAATTGAGAGGTATAAGGCCCGCCTTGTGGCAAAAGGGTTTACTCAACAGGAATGAATAGATTACAATGAGACCTTTTCCCCTGTAGTGAGATTTACCTCTATTCGTCTTATATTAGCGATAATGGCAAGTATGGATCTCGAATTACATTAGATGGATGTAAAGACTGTTTTTCTCAATGGAGAATTGAAAGAAGAAATTTATATGAAACAACCTATTGGTTTCATATCATAAGGCCAAGAACAAAAAGTATGTCGACTTTTGAGATCGATATATGGCCTTAAGCAGTCATCGAGACAGTGGTATATACGGTTTCATAATGCCATCACGGCATATGATTTTTCAATGATAGATGAGGATCATTGCATATATATCAAGAGATCTAATGATCAATTTGTGATCATATCATTATATGTTGATGATATACTAATTGTCGGAAGCAATTTGGAGTTTGTTAAAACGGTCAAAGATTGGTCGAGCATCAACTTTGAGATGAAAGATATGGGTGAAGCTGCATACATCCTTGGAGTTAAGATTTCAAGAGATCGTTCAAAGAGATTGTTGTCTCTTTCGCAAGAGACTTACATAAAGAAAGTTTTTGAACGATTCCGCATGCAAGATTGCAAACCTATAGACACTCCTATTGCAAAAAGCGTTGAATTGAGCAAGTGGCTTTGTCCTGAGACTTCTAAAGAGATGGAACGAATGATGAAGGTTCCATACAGACCTGTTATCGGAAGTTTGATGTACGTTATGACGTGTACAAGGCCTGACATTTGTCATGCGGTTGGAATGGTTAGTAGATACCAATCCAATCCAAGTCAAGCACATTGGATCATCGTCAAGAGGATTCTCCAATATCTAAAGGGTACTGTGGACTACTCACTGTGCTATCAAGGAAGAGATCTGCACCTTGAAGGCTATAGTTATGCTGATTGGAGAGGAGAATTGGATGCAAGAATGTCTACCTCTGGATACGCATTCTTACTGAACAATGGTGCCATATCATGGAGCAGTAAGAAACAGACATGCGTAGCCCAATCCACAATGGAGGCAGAGTTCGTGGCTTTATTAGCAACAGTACAAGAGGGTGTTTGGTTGAGGAGATTCTTGGATCATCTGGGAGTTAATAAAAGAGCTGCAGAGACATTGTTGGTTCATTGTGATAACCAAGCAGCGATCTCCTACTTAAAGGATCCCAAGTATCATGGAAAAACTAATCACATAAATATCAAATATAACTTTGTTAAAGATATGGTAGCACAAGGGATTGTGAATGTACAGTATATATCTACGCAATGAATGGTTGCGGATCCATTGACAAAAGCCGACGACTAGAGATGTTTTCAATGGTCATGCAAAATCTCTAGGTCTGCGTAGAGGCTGATGTACTGAGTTATGTATTTCCCAGAATATTCACAATAAATGTGAATGTTGTCTTCATTACTAATCTCAATGTGAATGTTGTCTTCATTACTAATCTCAATGTGATTGGTACGATGTTTATGCAAGTTAACACTTTGTGTGTTAAAGAAAGTATGTCGGACAGATGAGATCGACCTACTCACACGGGTGATCGCCTCTATTTAAATACGTTGAATAGAGATGAGACAGTTTAAACTAGATATGAGAGCCCAAGCTTAAACTAGATTGTCGCCTTAACAAAAGGGTTAAGATGAGGTCACATTTCATTTGTGACCGAAAGTGACATTGACTACGTGGTTCACTTTATCTGTCTTTGTGCCAGATGTGAGTTCAGATGGAAGTTTTGAAAGAGTAGAAAGTGAACTCAATTTTGGATATTGTGTATATCTAAAATATAATCTGTACAGTATTATAAGAAAAGACATATGCTCCATGGGAAAGGAGAGAATACCGTAATACGTTTTTCATATGATGTATGCAAAGTCGACCAAAAAGAGATGGCAGAAGTTTTGATCTCAACTTCTTGTGCCGTGTGAGATTCTGATGGAAAACGTTCCTCAACTAGTCCCCTTAAGACTCTAACCCATTCTCAAGATTCCTGTTTGATGGTCGCTATCTTAGAATGTTACCAATGGTCATGTGTGATACGATCTAATGGGACATCTCTAGAAAAGCGAGTTGGATTGGGATTAAGAAGTTTGGGAAAGAAGAAGATCAACTTAGTGTCGCGTTAAAGAGATTGTGTTCACAGACCGGTCAGTTATGATTGATGAGTTAATCATAATTGTGAATACAATACAACATTGATAAGAGATCGTGAGTGAGCAATGCAAATGCGGCTGTCTTTGATCTAGGGTACTGCATACTATATCTACTCTAAGCCCGAATTTCTGAGCGGCTGTACACTCCCAACGGATGTATAGCAAATTAGAGCTCTCAGAGTATGCTGGTCGCACGAATTATCTGTCAATATGAAAGTCGACGAGATGTTAATGAAGCGTTCAACCCATCGTGGGCGAGTGGGAGATTGTTGGGTTTTATTATGAGTGGGCCACCCAAGATGGGCCGAACCCGGCCCATAACCCAAGGTAGTTTAAATCTTCTTTTGTAGAATATTTGGTAACTACCAAGTTTATTCCCTCCTTGAATTTCTCTCTCTCTCTCTCTCTCTCTCTCTCTCTCTCTCTCTCTCTCTCTCTCTCTCTCTCTCTCTCAAAGAAGAAGAATGAACGACGTTCTTGATTTCCTTCGAGAGGCGCTTCTCGGGCAATTGCGATACTTTCGTCTTGAGCGACAGATCTTCCGTGGATTATAGGTACGATTCGTGAGTCGTGATCGTATCTAGATCAGTGATGCAAGTTTTGGGTGTTCGTTGTTATTGTTTCCGCTGCGTTCTTCGGATTTGTTCGAAGTGTAAGAAGGAATTATGTATTCCGTCAGGGTCTAATGAGAAAGGATACCAATGACGATGTCTGTCCTACCAAGATAGCTCCCCACTAGGGGTCTGATTTTGGAATAGTCAACCCAGGACCCCGCCCTATGATCCAAGCTAAGTTTGTTTTGTGATCATCGGATTAATGAAAACTAATTTTTGTAGATGAACTTTGATGTTTTCTATGTTGATGATTATCTGGTTTTGTTCACGTACTTCCACTTGCGAAATTAATGAAAGGGCATAATAAATGAAATTAGATCGCAAGAGCATGGATTGAAACACGTGAAGCATCAAATCCTGACATTGATCGGGCGTCAGTCCCTCGTACAAATGATCGGATCCCGGCTTGCTACAAACAACAAATTGGCTACTGAAGCCGGGACTCACTAAACAGGAATTAAAAAGATTACCAAGAAAACAACGAAACAACTCAGGTGGAGAAGATGAACAAACACAATGCAAGATCAGATGGACTCGTTTAGCGAGGAGTAGATGGAAAAGCCACGGACGTGGAAACATTATACGGAAGTAAAATTCTGAGCAAACCCTATTAAACATGACTTACATTACCAAATGTTCACAGCGATCCAACGTGTTCTAACCAAAGAGGACAAAATTCATAGAAATTTCGGGATCCAAAACAAAATTCTCATGCTATTAAGGATATGGTCGACGTGGGGGTTTACCGCAAGACATGAAAAGGAACCATTCACTAATGTAAAAGATGGAAGCACAAATCAACTGCCCTAATCAAATAGAGAGAATCCCATGTCTTCGTCACTTTCTTCTTTCTCTTCCTTCTTCTCCTCGGCCGGAGGTGCTTCAGCAGCCGGTGCTGCACCACCTGCAGAGGCCCCAGCAGCTGCACCTCCTGCGATGAAACCACCACCCCCACCTCCTCCAATAATCACCTGAGGCAAGGACAAGTTCCAATCAGTACAGAAAAAAATGCATTCAGCACAAGATGAGCTACCACAAGTCTGCATGAATGTTGGTCTTCTAACCAACAAATAGTTAGAATGTTCTACTACATAAAAAGTCCCAAGCAAAGGTAAGAGGTGTTGCCCATGATGACAACGCATCCGACATACAACGTTCAATTTCATTCACAAATCAATAATTGCATATATATGTTTCAATGGAGACATCTCGTAGCCCAAATCAACATGTAAAACACAATAAAACTCAAATAACCCATGTTCTTCAAAAATCACTTTCATGTTTTACCTAATATCTCAAATGCAGTTCACATTCTTTTGAAATTAACAAAGAAAGAGTAAAATATTTAACCCAGCACCACAATGAACTGGTATCTGCATCGGCAAACTTCATCATAAAACATCTCAGTACATTGCCATTCTGTCCAAGATCATTCACAATTCCGATCAATTTCGACCGAGCAAATTCTTGCGATCTCCTTATTTCGAGCCATACTCCAAGCAATCGACCCATCTGTACATAAGCTCAAGAAATTCCTTAACAACAGTTCAGTATGCATATACACCTAAGTAATCACTTTGATGATTACTCGCAGAATAGCATCTATGATTACCGAACAACGGGCAACTAGAAAAAGGAAAGATTTGCAATACCTTCGCGAACAATCGAGAAACAACACAAGCAAAACAATCCGAGATTTCACTCACGAAAAGAGCATCAAGACATATATCCCCCAAGAGAAAATCGCAAATGTCTATTGAATTCTATCTCAATACTTGAACCACCACTTCAAATGCAGATCGACTATTCGCACACTATCTACGAGAAACACTACAGTTTCGACATGACGATTGTACCAATGAACGCAAGCGTATATCTCGCGGACAGACCTGGAAAACGGCAGAGGAAGGGGTGACGAGCGAGAAAGAGGACTGGACGCCGCCGGAGGAGTCGGCGGCGTAGGCGCACTGGACGAGCTTCCTCTGGAGCTCGAAGGTGGAGGCGGCGGAAGCCTCGAGCTCGCCGGAGACCTGCTTCGCCGTCCACTCGCCGCCGGAGCTCCTGCAAACGAAGGTGAAGACTCCCATTGCTCTCTCCTACAAGAAGCGAACACAAAGGCGGAGCAAGAGGTTGGGGTCAGCTACGGCCGATGGCTTGCGGTGGTTTGAGTGGTGGTGGAGGGGAAGGGGGACGATGGGGGGATTATATGTGGAGAGTGCGGCCAAACCCTAGTTGTAGATGAATTTACGGTTATATCCTCCACTAATCAGTGTATTTCCTAACTTGGACAGAGTCAATTTCCCCATTTTCTTCTCTAATACTTTTAACTCAAAATGAATTAGTCGGCCATTGAGCTTACTCAATTTCTTGTAAATCTCGGTAGAATTCTTTTTTTCGGAGCGGTCCAAGAGTAAAATTCTGAATTACTAGCCTTAAAAACAAGATGCACAGGATCTTAAACGCCCCGTGATCATTATTATAAAACAAAATTGAGTTAAAAGAAAATCAGTATCATATTCGATCGAATTTCTAAACTTTTTTCTTCTAGTGGTTCAGCTTGATAGAAAAATTTTTCATTTCCATGTGATTTATGTACCTAGCCTTGGGGGCCGAACTTTTGGGCTGCTACTTCCGAGCGTAATCAAATTTCCACTCATTTCTAAAAAAATTTTCTTATATGGTCATCATACAATATTGAAATTCAAGGGTCATGTTTTCCTCCCATGAATCTTGATTGGTTCGAGGGAAAATATAAATAATGAAAGATTTACAACGCAAAATTTGAGTTGTTTAGGATTCAAGGAAAGGTTATGGGATAAATGAACAAATTTCAAAGACCATAACGCATAACCTCATCAGAAGAAATAGTCAAATCTCTTATGGGCCTCATAGGTACTGGCCTCGTCAATCCAAGCATGCAATGGAGAGAAAACCATGGGGACGTTAACATTTTCTTGTGCATTACCGATCTCTCGAACCAACGAGGCTCATACAAACAACACACGAACTAGCGGCTAACATGTGCCTAGATGACTAGATGTCTTCCCCATCAAAAGACCTAAAACGTTAGTTCTCATTCGACCCAACTTCAGATCGATAGCAATTCCATAAGAAAAACATCCATTTTTATCGTTAGATTGTGAACCTTATTTCACAGAAGATCTTTTTTCTCAGAAGTGTCTCTCTCTCTCTCTTTAACATTCCTTTTTGGGTTCCAAAATCGGTCTTCAAAGGCGACAGCGGCATCGGCACCATTCATCAAGCGCATCTTCCCGCATGCAATACTAAATGAAATGATTGACGTATCCCGAAAGTGGCTTCTAAAATCGGTCAATTGAATGCGTTGGAGTCACAGCTTCCGTACATAAGCTATTCAACATGACATTTACACTTGCTTAAATGCCCAGTTGCTTTAATCATATTAGTACACAAGCATTGCTCACATCTGTGGCCGAGTCTAACTGTACCGGCATTCTGTCTCGCCGGCCTCCCAGTCCATGAATTCTACCACGTGGGTAAATCTTCTTCTTTGCTAATGTTTCGTATTTCTAAGTTTTAAGATAACTGAATATTATTTGAAGACGAAGCAAATTACCAAACCTCCCTCCACAATAGAGCAAACTTTGCAGTGCCAAGTCATTTACGCAGAGTCAACAGCTGATGTATGCAAAGGTATCAAGATCAATCATCCGGCACTTCTTGGACACAGTATAGCAGAAGCTAAATGGAGAACAGAACATAGAATTAAAAGCGCAGCCGACACAAACAAATTACAGCAGATCTAAACTTCGCAAAACACATTTGACATTTTTCCAATGCTTGAGGTTGAAACTGCCAATATGCACGTTTGCTGTAAGTTAGGGCTCCTCCGACTAGCTCTATACAAGAAAGAAGTGAAAACTGCTAGACAAAACTGCGGATCCATCTCCAGATCTTCATTTCATTCTCTTCTGTCTATTTCACAAAATTGGCTCGATAAGGCTCCATGAATCCTACAATCCTATACTATCTTCTTTTGGTCGAATAAATAAATGGCACACTATACTCATTAACTCCAACTATCCACCATAAATCAATTAACAGAAAGCAAATAGACTCTTCTCCGATGTTATCATCTTCTTCGCAGCGGTGGAACCAACAATTCTCTCCAGCTGAATATAATCACCACAAAGAATAAGAATAAGGAAGCAAATCGCCAATGCACAGTGCACACGAGCAATGTCCTTACACGAAATATAACATAAGAATCATCCCACGAACTGTCTTTCCAGTTCACCAAAATACTGATATCTGAAACAAATTGCACTCAAGTACTACTAGAAAATAGAGAAAAAAAAAGTCACCGATCTAAAAGAGAACTAGAATTGACGGGAGACTTGGACCTTGACTCAACTGCAAGAAGTGAAACCTTTCTTATTTGGCCATAAGAAGTGAAATCCTTGAGGGTATGCAACTTTAGCAATGATATGAACCTCTCAAGCCATGACTAAGCTTAAATAGTTTCCTGCTACTCATCAATGAAAAAATATCCGCAAGAAGTGAATTCCGTTTTTTTTCCCTCTGGACAATAAAAATCGAACTACTTGAGGTTGAACCTCAAGCTAAATAGTTTTCTGCTACACACCAATGTCAAAACTAATTAGATGTCACTAAATCCTCAGATATGCACATTAGAAGAAGCAAAGGTCATTACAAATTGATATCAGCCATGTAGATCCAACTGCATTGATTCTTGAAACATTCAAGTCAAAAGAAGGAACAGACCCTTAAAAGTGCTCATTTTTTCTTGAAAGTAGTTGAACAAGGTATTAGAACAAAGTCATTGGAAAGCACACACGCCATTGGAGATATATGGCTAGTTGTCTTCAAGGAATGGCTAGTACAATCTTATAGAACCAAAATTTGGTTCAAGCGTCTTTTAAATGGCTCAAGTGGAAATTATACATGACACCTTAAGTGAACGAATTTATAAACGAGTGAAGCAAAACAAGTCATTGGAAAGCACACGCCATTGGAGATATATGGCTAGTTGTCTTCAAGGAATGGCTAGTACAATCTTATAGAACCAAAATTTGGTTCAAGCATTTCTTAAATGGCTCAAGCAGAATCTACACACAACACCTTAAGTGAACGAATTTATAAACGAGTTAAGCAAAACAAGTCATTGGAAAGCACACGCCATTGGAGAAATATGGCTAGTTGTCTTCAAGGAATGGCCAGTAGAGCCATATGGAACCAAAATTCTGTTACCATCTGTTAAATGGCTCAAGCATAATCTACACACGACACCTTAAGTGAATGACCTTATAAACGAGTTAAGCAAAACCAATACGATCAACGTCAACTTTAACACTAATTGGGAGTCTTGTGAATGAATTGTACCATCAAAGCCAGACCTACCGATCGGTGCACAAAATAAACATGGACAGTCACACAGTGATTGGATCAGATAGGACTATATTCAAGGGGAAGCATGTATATGGCTAGATCAACAATATGATGAGAATTAGCTGATCTGAACACATGAAAAGACAAACTTCTCATGCTAAACACACAATGTCATCGGAAGATATATGGAGCTCACATAGCTTATCCCACTCAGTGAGCAAACAGAATCGAGCTTGCATCCTAATGCTATATTTTATGACATAGAGTCGATATGCATTAATCTTCCTTTACTCACTAATAGGTAAGCTACATAAGCTGCATTAATCTTCTGATGATATTGCGTTAACACATCAATGTCACACAGAGACACTCCTATTCACTCAACATATGAAATCACTACACACAACCACCCAACACTATCACATCATGAAACAAGCAAGACAAGAAAAAGTTATAATCAATTCCTCGACATAATATCTCACAGATAAGTAAAACAAAGGACAGAATAGGAACAGCACATTACCCGGAGCTGATCAAATCGAGAAAAAAGAGCGGTGCATGTCATGCCATGAGAGCCCTCAAGCATATTTACAATCTGTCATCAGAATATATAATATCACAGTAGAAAAACCTAAAGTGAATCATCAAAGAGAACATATATTGAGCATGCATCAATGACAAGCAAAAGATGCCTAATACTATAGAATGATCAAATGCTGGGGAAAAAAGGAGGAGCATAGAAAGAAAATGTCTACCTCTGGATAGAACTCTTTCCTCTCAGGCAAAGAATAGATTATTAAATTTTGCATGCCTCGGATCTGTGGGAAAAAATATAGACAAATTCTTTAACAGTATGCATCAACAAAATGGAAGTATCAAAAGAGAGACCATGGACGAGGACTCAGAATATATCATCAAAAGCTTTATGAATTGGCAAGCAGAACGATGTAAGCATGTAGTTGTCGCTTAAAGGGATATTGTATGTTCCCCAAACATTAGTTATCTAGATTAAGTACAGGAGAATTTTTAATCAGCTGGCAATGCCTGTGGTTTTGTTGAAGAAAGTTTTTGGCAAGGACATAAAATGGGCCTGCACAATTAAATCAGTGATTGCAGCTCTTAGCGAAAAACTAAGTACATTTTAAATGTTTTATTGCGGAAATGCAGTAACTGGACCCCCAGCGTCACTCTGTAGTATCCTCTTCTAAAGACCAGACGTGTCTTCACTCACAATATAAAGAATCATTTGAAATGCATTTAAGGCAATGCTACCCCAATACAACCTAGATTATTTATCAAGCCCCACAGGCAATGAACCTTATAGACCAAAAAAGTCATTAGCCACAATCATTTTAATAGACAAACAAACACAATCCAAGTAAGAGAAGAGACATAGTGTAGCAACGGCTTGCGTCAAAATCTTTAGAAATACATCCAACCATTCAAATACTAGTTTCAGATTTTGACACACTTCTCTGATTAGGTTATTCAGATGGGTTTGCCGTTGACTGCTATCACCTTGACAATGTTAAATCCATTTGCAATCGTCTCCATATGTATGTAGGCACAAAGAACTGCATGCACATGCTCAAAGGCATGCATGTATATGAACAAGTATATGTATACTTGTTGGTGTATATAGACAGTGGACTGATGAGGAAAGATGTCTACCTATTGACTTGATGAACCAAGTTTTGCAAAACTAACCACACCTACCAATCTAATAGTCAATCCAGAAAGCAGGTCCAAATCTGGTTCAATTTGATTATTTGGGTCTGCTCCCACATCACTTGTTTATGGGGTTTATATATATGTATTATTTATACATTGGTCTCACTCCACCCAAAAGCTTTTAAGTTGAATATTATAACATGGTATGAGAGCAAAGTTCGCCCTAGATTTATCTCACATGAGGCTCTCCATTTGTTAATTCTACATATCCAATTGGCATGTAAGAAAGAGCTCAAACCACAAAAGGGGGCTCATTTATAAGACAAGGAATCCACAATATCAACCAAAGCATTTACATCCAAGAGCAAACCCACACTATACCAAAGATGTAAAATTTTAAGCTAAGGTTGAATAAGATCTTGAATAGAGGACTCGCTGGCCTCACCCCCCCCCACCCCAATTTTTTTTTTCCTCTCCCTTCAACCCTTCCCCTTCTACCCAAAAAACCGAAAGCTCTATTTCCAAACCAACAAAATGAACTTATGTATAATTTATTTAAGTTGAACCAAATAATGCTTTCAAGATTATTGGACTGAGTTCCAATAGGTGAGAGAGAGGAAATTGGAACAATGGGTTCACATAAGCTGGATTTGATATTGCATGTATCCTTTTAATGAAGTTGAAATGTTGGGGTAGATTTACACAGAGTCAAGTACCAGTTCTTTCTTCAATTATAAGCATAATTACAACTTCATGCAAACTTAAAAATCATATTGAAGCCCAATACGTTGCCTATTCTTGCTTAACAGTGGGTGGGTTCTATTGACTCATGAAAGTCCCGCATGGATTTCTATGGACACAATAGTTTTAAACATACGACACAAATGAAATGTCATGTGCTACGTAACCTTATATCTATGGTAAAAGTGAGCCCTTTCGGTGTACAGCATAATCTTCCTCCTGCCTTCAAAGAACCACACTCGTGAACGAGAGATATCACTCTGCTTTGTGTACCTAAAAAAGAAAAAAATTCAGGCACATTTTTCAGATGAATGCACAAAACTAATTGTCAAATTTGATGCCTTCTAAGTTAGAAGAGGCAAGATAACAGGGCATAGATGGTCATTATGACAATAGGAGAAAGGTCCTTACTCCCCCAGTAGGCAGAAAGAAGCACTTTGTGACTTCAAAAAGTTCCGAACTCGAACAAACTCAAAGTAGGAACTGATAAACAGCACGATCCCCCCCTGCATAAAAAGTCATCAGGTTCAAAAAAAAGGGAATCAATTTTCTCTTAAAATAGGTTTAGTGCCCCTACAAATATTAACTATAACATGCTATCTTAAAAGATCGCGGAAGTCCTTTTCCTTTTTTGCCACAAAAGGTCATTTGATGAAAGAAAAATGAATGTGATGACAAAGAATATACATATACTCTAAATATAAAGTGGTCCAACTTTTAGAAAAAGGAAGTTTTCTTTGTCCTAATGAAGGTTTCACTGCCCCCTGATAAAATTACCCTCAAGAAAATCCTATCAGAGATCATCAAAGTCTTTTCATCTTTTGGCCATGAAAGGTCATCTAAGCTGGAGAGGAAGCTAATGTGAGGATAAAAAAAATACTCTGATAAAAGAAAACAGCCTTCAGGTACAAGAAATAGGAGATTGATTTTGACCTAAAGTAGGTTTAGTGGCCCCTACAAACATTAAAATTGAAAACATGCTTTCTTAAAAGGTCATTAATGTCTCTTGTTCAGCCTTTGTGTCTTTGTCATGAAAGGTGAAATGAGTTGGAGAGGAAACTGAATCTGAGGAAGAAATAATACTTCAATGATGGAAAACGGTCATCAGAAACCTTACACTACGAATAATCTGATTGAATTAAATACACAAATAGCACAGCAGAGATCTTGCCCCCAAAGAAGATATCAAATTGTACGGTCAACATATCCAGCGCAAGCGTCAAGAAATCTATTGCATGTACCATACAGGAGATCTATTTAATAAAAATCTGATAAATCTACAAAAATTTTACAGCAAACCCCACAAAACTATGTAAAATGACGCAATCTACGTCCCTTTGTGTGTGTGTGTGTGTGTGTGTTTTGGGGTTGGGGCGAATGATGGATATCTGGATCCGTCACTAATCTATGCTAATTCCAGTCATCATACCTGTATTGAATCTTTAATTTTTGGGAATACCTGCACCAAGAAACTGAAGTTAGAATTCAAGAAAAACAAGCTTATGCCTGACTTAAAAAGGCATGCCCATAAATAATGCAAATTATTAGATTTCTGTACAGAAGCATCTCTACTGCACCCCAAAGGTAATATTCTGAAAAACAGTTGCAAATGAAGGTGGAAAGGAGTTTCTTAAGCAGGCCCTTTTCATCATAAAACATTTTAAAAGGAAGACATGTATCCTTAGATTCTCCTAGCATGAACCTATGGAGGTTGTTGACTTTCAGTCATCATTTTAGGTTTCTTTCTACTTGTTGATTGCTCGGTTAAGGGTCATTCAGTTCACTTGTTTGAACTCATGCCTCATTCATTTCAATAATGAAATAAGCACTTGTTTAGGTTTTTCAATATTCTTCATCATATATTTCCATTGAGCATAGTTATAAACCTCTTTTAAAGTTACTTTTCCAGCTATATATAAATTATCCTCAAATATGATCACACTTGGGGCTGTCCTCTTCAATTGATTTGCTGGAAATTCATCATAAAGCACACATTCGTACATAAAATTCATTATTTAGATTGTAGAGTGCACAAAAGCCTAAAATTAAACTGACACATGATTTGACTTGTAACCTCAGTCAATTAGCCATATAATTAGAGAGATCTAAGTCATAAAATCAAATTAATTGAACAACACAGTATCAGGAGACAGATATCAGCATGGAATGCAGCTCATCAAGGAAAAACAAAAGGAACAAAAATTGAAATATCACCTAAATTAGGCATATGCAGCATTATTTAAACATCACACAATTTGATGTTACTTTCAAATTTGCACCAAAGTACTTCACTTGGTTCAGTATGCCAAGCTGCTTTCAAGCATTCCAGCGAGCCTGTCCTTTTTTTTTATATATATCTTTTAGAACACTTAGCTAGGAGGCTAGGCATTGTGCAGTAACATTATGGGCCATTTTCCAAAGGAACATTCAAAATCCTAGGATAAAAAGGTAGATCATTGAAAGATGGAATAGGAAATTCAGATGCAACTTAACTACAGAAATAGACTTAAAACAAATCAATAACACAAATGAGACCAAAATAATATGTTTTGGACAGAATGAGAGCAGCGAGAGAAAGGCCAAAACAAACTTTAAATGACATAAAAAGAGGACAAACAACCACTCAGCAAATAACTCAATGATGCAAAATGCACATATAACTGATGCATACATGCAACAGACTGAAGCGGACTAAGTTATGCAGACTACTGAATGTCCCAAATGAAATGAACATATGAGAACATAAAATGGAAAAATAACCAAACCCATACCTTCCTAGTAAAATATTCAAGCCGTGCATCATCAGCTTCTGCTATTGAGTCAGCATCAAAGCGTTCATAGATCTGCAGGGAACAAAGAAACTTTAAATCAGAGGAAGAAGCCCACCAACCCAATGAAAGTAAAAAAAATGAATTATTGTTAATCTAAAAATATGAAATAAGCATAAGTCAAAAACTGTATATCTAAAAAAGAAAGGCTACCGTGAAGTTTGGACAGAGCCAATATTGTATTGAACACTGTTTCTCATGAAGACTGCTTAGGTCAGGCAACTATTGATTATCCAAAACTTTCTCCAAAAACAAAAACTTTTAACTCTGGCAAGCAGATGACAGCAAGAAAACACTAATAACAACTAATGCCATAGCACTTAAGGATCAATTTGCAATTAATGTGGTGAAAGTCAACAAATATTCTCAGGACCCCATTGATTGACTTGGTTATCAAAAACCATTTGGTTAGGATTTTAGCAATCATAAGAGAGGAGAGAGAGAAAAAAAAACAGAAGTCAACATCTTTACTCACTTCTATTGTCCAAATAAATGTTTAATCAACTAATTCAAGATTACGTAGAGGCTCTCTTTCAAGCACATAGATATACACAACCCACTTAATACTCAAATCCTTGATTAGCTTACTTGATAACTACCAATAGAAATGCAAATTTTCAACAAAATATGATAGCATGTCACACCAATAAGAACTCGTGACATTTCATATCTATTGCATCAGGTTGCTGTATACAGTATGTAATTGAAATTCATGGAAAAGAACAATTTAATTATGTCCAATAACAGCAGCTGGAAAACTCAATTGGTCATCTCAGGACTCCTGTGGTATATTGACTATTGTGGATCGCTTCTTCTACACTATATGGAGGGACTATTAGGAATAAATCTTTAGAATTGAAGGACAGAGTGCATGGAAGGACTATAAAAGGAATTTCTCGGATTTAACAACAAAATCTACCCTGCAACAGAAATGTCCTACCAAGTCCAAACACAATCATATTGATGTAGCCGAGGTGAATCTGACTGCACATTACAAACAAGAATTAGCAAAGCCATTTACCTGACGCGCTTGGATTAACACTTTAGGCAGAATTCCTTTGTGCTCGCAGACCAACTTCACCTGCACAAGTTAATACATATAAAAAAATAAATCAGTGATTGAAAGCCAGGGGAGACTCTTTGATTAAGATCCACCAAAACATCCAAGAGCATTGGAAAGTACAATTCTCTACATCTATATTAAGCATGCTAAAACATCCAAAAACAAATGTAAGGTTCTCACACACTATCATCATAAGAAGACCAGATATAGATCAGCCTTCTTCTCTCTAATAAGAACCTGCAAATGAGATCTTTAAAAGAAAAACACCAATCCAACGCTATGTTGCCTCCTTCGCTATGGCACTAATTGTTATCTGGGCCCAAGTCATCCCCAAATTTTTTTTAATTTAATATTGAAAGTTTTTTTCCCTGATACAAAAAATTGAACATCATAACACTAAGGAAAACAACAAACTAACTGTTCTCAATGTTTATTCAGGTACCTTACCATGATTTTTTCTCACTTTGTTGAGAATGAGAGTTGATATAATTTGCTCAAGAACAAAAATTTTACCTTGTGTCTTAAATGAGTGTGGCAGACATAAGATTGTATTCTTGGATTTATGGGCACTGGAGAAAAGATGTCTAGAAATGAACTACCCAGGAAAAGACGACTAGTGATGAACTACCCAGGAAAAAGTGAGTGTTTTCTTAGAAATAAGCTATGAGAAAAGCTATTGTAACTCTCCACTTCCACTTAAATTACCTGAGCAAAAGGACATTACCCTTTCAGACAAATCTGTGTCTCAAAACATTTCAGAATGTTTGCTCCAAGAATAAGTGGAAAGAACGATGCAGGGCACCTTAAAAATTGCAGTCATCTCACATCTCTTCTAGCACTAGATTATATGTGTTCCGCATACATAACATCAATTAAAGGGTTTAAACATAGCAAAGGCCAAGAATGCTTCACTAAGCACCTCAAAGGTTTACCAAGAAAGAAAATCTACACACCTTTCCCTCATAATTAAGGCAGTGATGATTGAACAGGGCATTCATATCTGCAAAAGTAGTATTGTCAGTTTAGATCACCTAATATAATTTATCCAAGAGTCAGATACTACTCCTCACCCTGTGCATCTGAAACCAAAGATGAGTGACAGCAATTGGATAGCCCCCAAAACCACACCACCCAAAAAGAACAAAACAGAAAGGAGAATACGAAATTTAACCACAGTACTATCAGCATCCAAGAACGTATACACACACAATAACTCAACATCTCTATGCGGCTTTGTGCATATACACAGTGAATGCACGAGGCCAGAAAAATCTGATGAAGAAAATTGACTGTGATAATAGTGCGGGTAAAGCTAAATGACACCTATCCTTCATTGTTTCAAAGGTTATTCTTTTGCTGAAAATTAGACCTATATAAAATTTACCCCAACAGAAATTTTCCACCTGTTATGTTTCTAAAAGCTTGCCTCCCCAATAGTTGTGGAAGAAGACGTCCAACGAGGTTAAAAATAAGGAATTTGTGTCTGACTTACCTGGATTTAATAAATAACCAAGTACTATTGACTGACGATAGAACCTTGCATATCCATCCAAGTACCTAGCAAAGAGAAAACATGAATATCACATTTAGGCCGATTCAGCAAAAAAAGAAAGAATAAGACTGCACAATAAGTATTCTGCATAACTCACCACTGCCTCATGCGCATAACATCCATTCCATGCTGCTTCAAGGGTAAGCAGTTCAATTGCTCAACCACAGTATTTACATGCGACCAATTCTGGAAATTTTGAGCCAGTATGGGTCAAGAAGAGATACTCGCTGAAATCTAAACATTTTTCTGGAATACGAGACATGTCATAGGCAAGAAAGCAGATGCCTGCTGTACCTGCATGGCAATGACATCTGCATGATCTATGATCAGGATCTGCACAGTAAACATCCCCACTCATTTAACAGACAAAAACTGCAGTAGCCTCCCAAAAAACAATTAAGTTAACTACTAAAAGTATGCAAAATAGGATGTGTATGATGAGCAACCTCTATAGAAGATAAGTAGTCAACATCCTTTTCCTTCTCTCTCTCGGCCTCCCCAATTTTCTGTCATTCACAGTTTCAATATCAATTGCATGAATTATTAAGAGCAAGAAACTTTATTATGAGCTTTACGTTAACATTAAAAATTCCACAAGAAATAAACTTTCAGTCTAAAGAACAAATGACCTTTTCAAAAATAATACTTTCTCTACAGCTGCCAAGCCTGTTTGGCTGGCCAATCAGCTGTTCCCCTCATGTGTTGTACTTTATCAAGTGAAAATCTCACCAACAGTAATAAAAAAAGGTCTTGTGTAAGCACAGGTTCTCAGACATGTATCTTTGTAGACAGTATATCCTAATAGACAATCCTATTCCAATCTGATGAGAGGAGCCGTTCTAAAATTGTAAAAACTTCTTTTATGGTGAAAACTAGACTTAGCTAAAAGAACATGTCCATTCAGATCATAAATACACACAAACATATCAAAAAGAAAGAACGAATAGTACCCCAAGAACTAAGAAAGATCAAATAATCCCATAAATGTTTGAAGCTAAAAAACAACAATTTAATGATCCGTCAAAAGATCTTCTGTTGCATTCACTCCAGACACACCACATATGACAAAAAGGAGCAGCCTTCCCAGAATTTCTTGAGTAAGGGCATTAAAAGCAATATGGGGAACCGAAAGGTTCCAGCACTGAAATAAGCACAAAGAATATCTCAGCATGACTCTACCCTGTTAAGAGTGCTCCTTCAGGAAACCCAACCCCATGTGCTTCCAAAAGCCATTCATCTTTGCTTTATGTGCTTCTGTTATCCTAACCCATGCACTTCCCCAATTAACATAGTTATTATCCACCCTTCATCATGGATCCCAAATGGCAGTCATCACCCTCCTCCAAAAGCATTCACCACCACTTTGCAAGCAAAAATTTATTGAAGAATACCAATTATTCAATATCCATTACCGACCAAGTAATCTATGATTTTCCAATTGATCAAACTATATCTCAGGTTATCCCAGACAAACCTGTTTTAAGTGGATAAAGAGGAGTCAAATATTGATAGGGTAAGAGTAGATGCCGGATATATTGAATACATGAAACTTACATAAATTGGAAAGCAAATTAGATTTTTTTTTTCTTTAAGGCCAATGAAAAGCAAGATACATTTCGAGTGGCATATTGTGGCACAAATGTTTATCACACCAACCCTCTGAAAATTTAAGAGTTTCTTCAGAATTCCATGCAATAAGAAACCAAGACTATAGTCGTGTTTGACTCTTCAGGAAGGGAAGATACTTTAGGGTGTTGATTTCATCAAACACATTCATGACAAAAATTGTGGTTAGTAGCAGAATTCTTCCAAGTTATAGAGAAAGCAAGGGTGAATCTTGACCGCAATAATTCTCCAAATAGTCAGCGATGAGATATACGGAGTTCAGAGAATCACAGTAACGGTCCTATCAGCAATTATTTACTTTGATAAAGGACAGAGAATAGATGATCTTGGTTGGAGACTAAAAGTCACAACAAAAGCTTCAGTTCATAGCCAGCTCCATCACTTTATGATCATAAAGTAAAATCTGCCTTCTAATTAAATATTCTTGCTGCCATATAACCTCATTGTCAATCAATAAGAGTGTGGAGTGAGGAAAAAGGAAAATATAATTCTTCCAGGGACTTAATAATCCTTAAGCGTAGGAAGTATTTGCTTACTGTAATCAAACCGAGAGGAGAAGCTACAATCATGTCGGATGTATAGAAGTCGCTGTACAGCTTTATGCTTTTCCTGTAGTAATTAAGTACAATACAGGAAGATTAGTACAAACAGAAGAGATAAATCTATCAGAAAAGAAAACAAGATGTTTCCTCTTTATAGGTAAAAAGAAATTCACTATGAGGCACCAAGGCAGTGCCAACCCATTTACATGAAGAGTCGAAAGCCCAAAAAGAGCTTAAAGCCATAAAACAACTAATTTGCAAGCATAGAATCCACAATGTTAATGAAAGCCTTTAATCCAAGAGTAAACCCCATGATACTGACAGTTAACCAATTTTCAATAAGTTCCTTAACAAAAGTTTCTTCCCCCACAAAGGCCCAAATATTTCGCTCTTTCCAAATCAACCCAATACCAGAGATCTTCACTCTATGGGGTGAAATTTGTAGAGCAGAAGGAAAATCATTAATCACCATGTTCTGGTCTGCTTGAACAGAAGGCATTTTAAATACACTGTTTAGTTAGCAGTTTAATATGCCTTAGGAGCATCTGCTTACTGGAATCTAATGTAACATTCTTTATTAAATCAACTGTTGAAATAACTGGAAAATAGACTACTCCGCTAATTCTACACTATCAAAGATGCACTATACACCACCCTGCTTATGAGGGATCCTATTGTCTGTCATAGGTTGGAATGAGAAGAGAATCCTAGAAGGCTGAATAATTATCAAGCCCCAAGTCTCAGAGTTTTCAATGACTAAAAATTGTGATCCAGAACAAAGCCTTATATCACAATTATACTTTTAATTTATTTAAATTAGCCAAAGTGTCGCTCTTTATATCTGGAAAAGATCATGAAGTAGTTTTTTCTGGGCAATACGCTTTCCTCATCCGAAACAAATGGTACACAATTAGTAACATCAGCACCATTATGTTACCCTTGCAAGAGCTCTATCCCAAGAGTTGGATGTTAAGTATTTGATTCCTGCCCAAGGGATTTACACCAGCAAAGTTTGCACGGTGTAAGGTAAGGGAACTACCTAAGAGCCCTGAGTTAACTGCCCATTATGACTCGCAGAGTGGCTCTTCCTTCAGGATGTTCTCCGTAGGAAAAAGAAATAAATAGATGACATCAAATTACAGCTGCTGTACTGATACATTCTGGCATACTTCTTTTGTTCTCTTGGCTTGTATTCACTCTGATATTCTTGCTTTAGTTACTTGATGGAAAACATCGCAATATCCTCCTTATGTCATATAAATCATAATCTTTCATTGGGTAACTCTTTCATATAATTTTCTCTACTTTATGGTAAAAAATAAGCACCAGAGATGTATACTTAGTAAAACCAACAATAATCATAGTAAAAATGGCTAGACTGCTCTAAATACCACTTTAAATACTCTATTATCATCTTTACCATTGAGTTTCAGCTGATAAATAGAAATAGCATGGAACTTAAAAAAAAAAAAACTGGCACTAAAGGAGAAATATATACCTAGTAAATTTAATTCCAACCATAAAGTGATCATCAGGATTTCCATCAAACAGTGCATGGAAGTCAGTAGGTTTCCAAGACTTCTGACCAGAGCCATGGACATCCTGAAACACCTCGTTGTCCTCATTGTCATGAGCCTCTCCAGCACCAAAATCATCAGTGAACCGTCCCAAGTACTCGACATTAACCTGTGGACAATCCATGCTTCCATTATTCAAACAGAGCATAACACACGTTTTCATTTAAAGGATTGAAAAAGGCCTTGAATTAACTCTTTCATAAGAAAACTTTTAACAACACAATGGCACCAAGGGTATGCCAACCCTAAGTTATGTAAAGCATGACACACTTAGGTACATGGAGGAAGTATGGAAATGAGGAGCACTCCTCGTCTAGCACGTGGTAGGATAGGGGTCTGCTTCTGTAATCATTGGTCTGAGGCAAGATATGATGCCAAGGTAAAACAGTCATATGTCATGCAAAAACACAATTCTTTTAATACTATTGAAACAAATTTGAATGGTGGTTTTTGAGTCCACTATACTAGTAGACAATTCGTCATTTTTTATTGATTTGTCTACACTTACAGAGAAACAAAAAAAAAATTATGTAATTGGAGATAATAGATTCTCGCAAAGACTATTAATATTAGGATTTTCAATACACAGCATCAGTTCATAACATGTGCAAGAAGCATTGCATATAATACTACATATTAGTCCATTGTGAACATGTTGTCTAAAACCATGGCCGCACAATATCATTTTTCTTGATTTGAGGACTGTTGAATGCAAAAGTTTGACAAATACAAAATTGCTTTTATGGTGGTTTTTTAAAAGTTGTCAAACATCAAGAGTGTTTGTTATAGTAAAAAAATGTGAAAACCACAGAACTGTAAAATAAATCATCATAAGATATTCAGCATCTAATGTGCTTATAACTTGTCACTTCATAATTTTGAGATAAGTAAAAAATGAGCAGCATTTGCCCTTTTCATTCAATTGATTCAGCACTTTCCCTATTGGCCAGTTTTATTCGTCTTATGTCAGCAGCAAGGAGCAGTTAGCCTTCTAGCTTATGAACGTGAGGGCACACATGACCCTTCCCATCCATGGCAAGAGCTTGATGAGGATCGTGCCTCACAAAGGTTCAGTCAAGGTTCGCAGAAGGCTGGGCAAGGGCTGCACATCCTCACCTTAGTTCATGAGAGTCACATCAGGCCTTGAAGGTGAGGGTGGCATGACCCTGGTCCTAAACCAGCATGATTCGACAAGGCCAACAATGTTCACTCTTTGGACCACCTACCCTCTCTATGCTTTTCTCTTTAGTTTCTTTGATTTTCAAAATTCTATTGCAGTTAATTCCCGATTTCCGTAATATTTTGTGAGATATAGGGATGATGTGGCTCCACATCAGCCTTACATGGTGCCAGTTTAGCCCTGACCGGCCACATCAGCAATTTAACAGCACTCTTAATCATCGAAGCAAAGGAAATTATATTTGATAATATATTATAGGGGCATGTGCAGTGAGTCCTAAAACTTGTTAAAAGTGCAATCGAGTCCTAAAACTTGTCAAGTTCATTCAAATTAGTCCTTCCGTTAGCGCCGTCCAATTAAACTCACGGAAAATGCTGACATGTCCTTCCGTTAAAACGGAATGATTGATTTGAATGAACTTAACAAGTTTTAGGACTCCTTTGCACTTTTTGCAAGTTTTTGGACTCACTTGCACTTTCGCTGCAAGTTTTAAGACTTATGGTGCATGTCCCTATATTTATATATATATATATATATACACACCTTCATCTAACAGCTTAAATTTTTAGTACAGTTGGCAATAATCTCACAATGGAAGTTCTAATTTCAAATCTTTTCAGCCCCTATTTGCCTCCCAATTAAATATGTCCATGCTTAATATTAGGCAAAAAAAAAAAAAAGACCAAAACAAGCATGAGGTAGAGTGTCAAAGTAATTAAATATTAAATAACGCCTTCATCTAATAACTTAAGCTTTTAGAATAGTTGGCGATGGTCTCACAAAATCTTTCATATTATCAAAACTACTAACGTGAGATTTTCTGGAAGTTCGTTCTCAACTCTTTTTAGCCACTTCTCCTCACAGAGACCTCAAACCTTATCTTTTTCCTCATCACTCCGCCATACTTCACGTGCATTTCCTTTTTTCTTTTATGTATTGATGGCGTTGCATAATTTTTGCCCACTTCAAAGGTTCACTCAACTGATTATTTCCTATTTGATTGCTTTCCTTGTTGTGCTCCAACTTCTTCTGTTTGGTAGCCACTAAACAATTCGACTACCAAGGTACCATGCAATGCAGCAAGACACTATTATTATTTTTATCATCATCATTATCATCAAGAAAAAAGTGAACATGCCAGAATAATTGATATTGATGAAGAAAAATACATATGCAAGGTGATTATAAATGTCCTTTTTATTACTTAGATGTAAAAGATGGCACAACCACTATTAAAAGATCTGTTGACTCCATCACCGGATGTAGTGTACTTATAGCAAAATGTGCCAACTACACTTTTTTAATGAAACTATATAAAACATGACAAACACAACTCATAGTCCCTTCTATTCAAACTGCGAGAGATAAGAGAAGGGAGGGGAACCAAATAGTTCTTGTACAATGATAGATCAGACTTAATCTCTTTGGTGCTGTTTACAATTAGATAATCAAAATGATAACTGCAGTGGACTACAGGAGACAGTAATAGGATGTTGGATGAAGGGTAAAACCATTTACATTTTCATAAGTGTCTATTGTCATTGTTAAGAACTTTAACGATTTTCCTGTCTCCCTTAACTTGGTCTCTATCAAAAAACTTATAAGGTAGCAAAATGCCAAATTATGATGCACACACTATAGTCATGTCTAGAAAAATACCTTGACGAGTGTAACAATCTTTAGATCTTAATTCTAAAATAAATGTTTTGATTTTTTTGGCCATATGGTTTGAATCTTCAGCACTTATCAAATGCAGCATATCAGCTCTAGAATTTTCAACACTAGGTCAACAACTTTAAAAAACAAACTTAAAATGTACCTTGTGATTTGAAGGTGTCAGCTGTATTAGCCTCTTAACAACTCGAAATGCAATGTTACGAAGTGGCAAAAGGATCAAAACCTGAAAAAAACATTATGAAAAAGCAAATCAACAAAGTTAAATACCTGAAAATAACAACACAGGAAGGAAATGAACAACAAAATAAATGTCAAGAGTAGATAACATAGTTTTGTTTTCTTAAAGGCAACAAAAACAAAGTTTTACTCACTAGAAGCTCACCAAAACCAACACAGGAAGGAAATGAACAAACTAATAATTTGTTTAAAGGGAAAAAACACACATAATTAGCGCCGCACAATACAACATGCGTGATTTCTCTCGCATGAGCTGCCAAGATTGAGGACAGAATTTTCAGCAACAAACTCAAGATTCATGTGGGATATAGTAGTTTGAGTGGATCTGGAATGCATATCCATAATATTTTAATGGTTTGGGAAAAATATTCTTATTTCAACGAAAGAGGTTAGTTTCCTCCAGCCATTATAAGCAACACTATCAGTCATAAAATATAGTAAGTACCTATAGATTGCCCCATGTCAAATGAAAATGATTATTTCAGTACTACAAACTCATTTTAACCATCACCATGAAAAATGATTAAAAATAAAAGGTACTTTTCTAGAATAATTTCACAAATCATCAAAATTGCTTAGTAACAGCTTTTTCAGGGCAAAAGTTGCATTACATCTGCTGGACATTGCACACAGAGAAACAGAGCCCGGGAGGTGGAGACAGGGAGAGACCCAGAAATACTAACACAAGTAGCATAGCTAATTAAGGGTCATAAGCAAGTCATAGCAAGAGGTGCAGGAACACCCAACCCGAGTTGATTCCCTGAAAGCACTTGTGTCCAACTCATTCACTTATGCCCAAAATTAAGTAAATCCTAAATTCCCTCCTAAGTACAATGAACCTTCAAAACTAATCTTGAGACCTGAATCCACAATTAACAATCAATTTTGAAGTGCTCTCTCAAAAAAAGCCTAAGTAGAAGTCCTTAGTAGTAAGCTCACAACACAGAGCATTACTACAGGGACTTAGGACTAATGACAGTCAAAGTGACTAAAGGTCGTATCACAAAAAAGCCATGCCCAACTAAAATGAAATAAGATACACATCTGTTGACCAGATTACCAACATTTTGATTTATAAATAACTTAACTAGATCTGGAACATTCAAAGCAGCAGTGACATTTGTCGGTATACCTTGGGACGAGTGAAGCCATGATCAAGGAATTCACCACCAGAAAGTATTTCATCCTTCACCGTTTCTTCGTGTTTGGCTTTTTTTGTGTCATTTCGAGTCACAAGATCTCTTGTTCTGAATATGTGATTCAGCTGTCAAACATATCCCACGAACTGTAAAGTTCATAATACTACCAAAAGACTCAAAAAGGAAAAGACAACAATTTCTCAACAAAGTTAGACTAAAAGACTAAGTACAGGGAAGATAGGGGCGTACAGAATGCATGATGTATGCATCCATGGTACTTGAGTCTTCTCCATGGCTCTTGTGATAAAAGGGCCTCTTGCTGCAGTTCAGTATATCTCGATAGCTGTTGCCTAAAAGATCAAAGTAGTTTGAGTATTTCAAATCAGCATAGTTATTGTCCACTGGTGATGAAAATTCATTGAAGACGAACACTTGGAGGAAACAAAAATATTCTGTTATAACTGAAAAGCAAAACACAAGAGACAACAAAGGAGAAGGAAAAAGTTAATAAGGAGACAGCGGGATTGCTTATCATTTCACCACACAGAACAGAACCCAAGAAAGGGTTTTGCCAAGTAATTAAATGGACCAGCAACTCCAACATGCTGAGGCAATCGGAAAAATGTACTCATCAAGACAGAGGATTTTAGTCTGCCAATCAATCTCAACTTCACCACAAACAGATTGGTGGTGACTTTTTAATAAAAAATCATAAAGCGATTCCAAAGAGATTTTTAGGATTTTGAGAAAATTTGGGGGCATAACAAGGTAGTAAGCTAATCATCTTCATCTTAAACAATTAGTTCCCCCCGCATAAACATAGAATAAAGTATGTACAAACAAAAAATGAAACAATGTAAAGTTTTTAAACAACAAATGCAAATACAAGTCCACAAAATTGAAGTAACGAAATCAAAAGTAACATAGCCAACCCAACTAGCCATACAATCATTAAAAGCCAGATTAGAATGCAGCCACCACAAAACACATCACCCCCCCCTTCTCCCCTGCCCCGGGGGGGTTGGGGGGGGGGGGGGCGGCGCAGCAGGGGTCCTTCCCCTTCTCTTCACAAATAAGTTGCTAAAAATATCCATGTTAAAGGCATTGAAGGAGCTGATCAAAGACAACAAAGCATTGAAGAAAAAAGAGATGGACAAACATTAAGGAATATCAATTATTCAATGATTATAATAAATCCAGAAAAATAGCTGACAAGAACTTCAGGATCCCAACTCACAGAGGGAAAAGAACAATCTTTCTTTTGACGTATGAAAGTCACTGCCTCCAGATGTCTCGTAGATATTTAACCAGTGTTTATACAAGCTTGGCTTCAGGCCATACCCAGGTCCTAAGTTGTCATCCTAAAAAGAAAATTTTGTATTAGGTTGGTGTAGATTTGCAAAGAAAATTTAACCTGTGTCTATACAAGCACCATCCAAATATTTGAAAATTTCATTTATGTTCAGTCGAACAGAAAATATATGTAAATAATTTAGTAACCACTCCAAGAAAACTCATGCAACTAAAAGTCATTTGGGATCTGATCCCTAAGGGTCTGCATGACGGGCAGCTATTTCTCGTCTAGAATGGGTTCTGGACCAAAAAAACCAGTTCTGGACCAAAAACCTGTTTGCTTCGCGGTTTTGTGAAAACCGGTTCTGAACCAATTTTTCCATCCAGAACCAACTTTTGTCCAAGAATAAGAAACTAAAAGAAACCTATTTCTCATCTTGAAAGAACTGGTTCTTCCCCCCCAGCTTCTTTTTTCTTTCCTTCTCCTGCGCTGCACTTTCTTCCTTCTCCCACTGCATCAACTTTCTCTTCCTTCCCTTGCTGCCCTCAGCTCGCCGCCCGCCGCCATCCCCAGCTCGCAGCTCGCCGCCCCCAGCCGCCCCCAGCCGCCCCCAGCTCGCCCCCAGCTCCATGTCGAGCAGCAGCGACACGAAGACCGGAGGGGAAGCGAAGGAGAAGGCGAGTCCGCCGCCCGGCCAAGCCGTCGCCGTCGTCGCGGAGAGAAGGAGCAAGGGGAAGGAGAAGGCGCCGGCGTCCGCGCACAAGGTGTTCTACGTGAGGAATAGGGCGCTGAAGGAGGGCGACAAGCGGAGATCCTACTTGCCGTACAGGCAAGAGCTGGTCAGCTTCTTCGCCAACGTGAACGGAATGGGAAGGACGTTTCCTCCGTTCTGAGAAGCCTCAGCTTCTTCACTTCCTTTTTATTAAAATTAAATGGGATTTGGTTCACCAGAAGAGGTCTTTTCAATTGGGACGTGAAGTAGTGTCCAGATTTGAGGGGTCGTGTTGTGTACATAACATGTTAATATGAACATCTTCCAATATCCCAAATCATATATTTTAGAAAATGAAATAGAATCAGAAATAAATTTTTTTGTCATATCAAACAGCTTCCTCTTTCTGAAACAGAAATTGTATGTCTATATCAAACGCGTTTTTTCCGTCAAAAACTCATTCTGAACCAGAAATAGAAAAAAACGAGTTCTGGACAGAACTAAGTTTCTGAACCAGAATGAGTATCATGCGCGCACTAAATGACTTCTCGAATGTGCCTTTTCGGTTCAATTTTCTATTTGAGAGATCCAAAGTGAATTCTAATATTGTCTTAACATAGCAGGCCTACAGCTCCTAGGCAAAGCTGTCTCTCATAAAAAAAGCAAGAAATGAAGAAAGAAAGAAATAGGGTCTGCGATCAACTCCTTTTTATCGTCTTCACTTATTTACTACTAATGTCATTTATCTCCATGCGGAATATTAAAAAAATAAGGTCTAAAATAGTAGGCTGTCAACAAGAGTTAACAAAGATAACCTGGTGGTTGTAGCTCTGAGGAAATAAGAAAAAATGTGCAGGTCATAAAAAGATATACCTTTATAAAGCACTCTCCGGTTCCTACCCACTTGCAATTCTCAGCAAAAGACACCTCCCATTTATATTTCCATCTTTTTCTTGACAATTCATCAATCTCTCCTTTTGATATTTGGTGATCCAAGTGCATAGAGTATGAACTGCATCCAAAAGGAATTCAAGTTCGATGAGAAAAATCGGCCACAAATAACGACAAAAAATGGGGGAAAACAAAATAAGCGTATATAAGTCCAATATAGATAACAGTAGGCCAACATCTACAGCATCATCTTTTAGGTAACATTAACTTAGTCAATATTGACACATGCATAAGCAGTATTTCAGAATCCTTGTTCATAAGTCACATGCACCAACATATCTGACAAGATAAACTCTTCCTCCAATATTTGCGGATAAGTCTTGCCCAGCTGGGAATGGATTTCAATCTTTTGGTTGCAGCCTTTTTTATTTAGTTGTGACTTTTAGCACTTGGCTGTAGCCTTGACTTCTGCTCAAGTAAGTGTTTTCCTTTCATGAGCAACTAAGGCTTATTTTGAAGATGCTTTGATTTATAAAATTCAAACTCTAAAGAAAGAGAGATATTTGACTTTTCGACAACCTAAGATCACCTTCAAAAGAGCCTGTCCCCCCCCCCCCCCAAGAAAAAAACCCACAAAAAAAATTCTGTAAGCCAGCCGAATGTTCAGAGGTTGAATCAAAGAACAAATTCCCTTATATTATCTCGTAAAATAAATCCATTGTGTTTATACTTGATGAGTAATTCAAATAACTTTCACTAATCTTTTCCTCTCCTTCTCAAGAAACATCTTGGGAAGTCTATGCCTCAGCTGGTTAAACAAAAAGTACAGGAAAGCCCACACCGGACAGGGGACATTGCTGCATACGAGACACCAAAATTACAGCCAAATATCCAATTATTAAGCAACCAAATACGCCGACCAAAAAAACAATAGGGAAAGAACCACCAGAAAACTTAAACTATGTCCATTGTGACACATTTACCCTTTTTTTTGCGATACATAAAACTCCAAATTTGTACCCATGTGATATATTTTACCCTAAACCTTTTTTATGACATAAAAAATCCTAAACTTGTGTCTGTGCAACATATTTACCTCAAAATTTAAGGTAAATGTATCACATGAGTACAAATTCGGGGTAAACGTGTCGCATGAGTATAAATTTAGAGTTTTTGGTGTCACAAGAAAAGGGTTTAGGATAAATGTGTCACACGAGTACAAATTTGTGGTTTTATGTGTCAATAAAAATAAGTTGGGATAAATGTGTCATAGTAGTAGTTCAGGATTTTTTATGGTTCATTCCCAAAAAAAAAAGGTCAACAAATATAGAAAATTCTTCAAAAAGCTAAATTGGCAAACACTAAAGAAAAACTATTCATAAGGGATCCATAAAATTAGGTATCTCAAGGTCTAACCATTCAACGGTACTGCAGCACCTAAAATAACTTAAGGCGGCTCCTATGAATAGTTTACTATTCTCATGGCCATGCTCATGTGGAGGCACTTATTTATGCAAATAAGACAGACTAGATGACCTTGCTGGCGAAGGGGTTGAATTATGGAAAAATTCAGGAGAGCTAATTCCAATCACAGACCAGCAGGTCAATGCCAAAATGTCAACTTAGCAACTTGGTTGACAACCCACTGTAAACAGCTCACCCTACATATCTATTATGTTGTTCATATGAGGCAAAGCCTCCATGTAAATGCCATGTTGTCTGCACAAAACCATTAATCTACGCAGAAAATTAATCTGTCCTGCCTTTTCCTTCAGGTTCAAAAATTCATCATTTTTTTAGCAAGTAGATCACACATGAATTCTACAAAGATACTTGTAAGCATGTGTCATAGCAAATGAATAGATAAGTGCATTTACTTAAAGAAAAATACTGGCAAGGACTAGGTTTATTATTGCATTTACTTGAGCACAGACTGACACTACATTAATTGAGATAAAACAATAGGCTAGCAGAAGTTCAACCATATAAACATGTAAGTACTTGGAACAGGAATAATAAACTATGAATTCCTGAAATTGGGGAAATGTGCTGCAAACTATGAATTCCTGGCCAAACAACAGAAATCCAAGGTTGTTTGTTGATATTCATGTCCTGTTCTTTCTATGAGTGCTGACAGGTATCATGTTTTAGAAAATCCTGTATTTGAGTACAGACTGATATATATAACCAAAGGAACAGTAAGCTAGCACAAACTGCAACCTTCACTTTTAAATGATCTTCTTCTTCCCTTCTTCTGAATAAACCACAACTTCAATTAATTTTGTGCATGCAGCAACCCACTACATAGCAGAAGCTCAATATTCAAATTGAAATTTTTCACAGAGAGCTAGCTTAAATTCAATTCATGATATTGGACCTGGGCTTCAAGAAAAAAGTTGAAATAGATGATTTTCATACAGATAAGTGAAAAAGCATTAATTTGTGGTTTTGGGGTAATGAGAAGTCAATCTGACTAGCGTCAATCATATCTGGGAAGACAAAAGCTCCCATAACCCATAACTTGTATAAATTAATGCTCACTATCGAAACTGAACAATGGACATGCATCTTATCAACATTTTTTCAGAAAAGGATCATTATATGGTACCAAGGGGTGCCTTCCCCATTCAAGTACATTGAAATTCATGTGACCACTTATTTATCCAAGTAAAGTAAAATTCAACCAAATAAAGATAATCAGATATTTAATGGAGACTTTTTTGCCAACAAACCTCACACAGCCTGATGCCTCAAGAGCAGCATTAGTATGGACATCTAATTCATGCTCTTGCTCAGACTCAGATGTCTCTCGATCATTCTCCATTTCAGCATCTTCATCCTCCTCTCCAGCATCAACCACAACAAAATTTTCTATTGTACTTTCCCTAGCATCAAACCTAGGGGACTCATCATCAGATCCTACAACACAAAGCATGAAATACAAGTTAATAAAGAAAAGGTTTTACAAGTCATGCTCGTAAATAATAAGTCTAGAAGACATTACATCCAAGATGCCATTCTGTGACAGCTCAAAAGCCACCGAGCATGTGATTTCATTTATGATTGCTAAAAGTGGGAACTTATGCAAGGACGCTAGGGTCACTATGTGCTGCTATTTCTACCTTTCAACTTTGAATATCTCAACTCTGATTTCGGGACTTTCAAAAGCTATGCTCCTAAAGCATATAAATGTCCTGATATCAAAGCCATAAAGAACAAGCTCTAAATTCCTGGTCAAGAGTTAAGAACTATTCTGCAAGGTTTAGCACAATCTTAAAGAGTCCATGCTTAATTCTAAAATGGTTAACTAAGATATTTGTACACAGGAAAAATAAAAAACTTAAATACAACTTCAAAATCTTTAAGTTAGTTTAAAATATGGAATTTAAACACATCGAACTCTAAAAAATAAATGTAATACTTAAATTTTAAGCTTTCACCTCTTTCAGAATCATTCCGGTCTGATCCACTAAGAGAATCAGATTCATCGTACTCATTTTCCTCACTGTCACTTTTACCTTCTTCTTCTCTCCGTCTGTTCACAGGAAAAGTTTCCAGCAGCAAAAACTCTATTAGTATGCAAGAATGACAACTAGACGACAAATGTAATTCAAATGCTATAAATCGATCAAAAGTATACTTGTATGGAAAATTGTGAACTTTTAGGTCGTAGGAAAGGATGGAATACATTCGCTTTATCAGCAATGTGTTATCATTGGTCAAAACTCATAAAAAAAGCTGTTACCATATGTGTGTGTGTATACATATATATATTTTTGGAGACTTGTTTAAAATAGACTCTTTCTTTGAAGTCATTCCAAAGTGACCTTTTATTTTCTTTTTGGCTAATTCCTATACTTTCACCAGAAACACAAGCTGTTGTCCAGTAAATCTCCAATGAAACTTATTTCACCTAGCATGAGTGGCAGCAGAATGAATCCACAAAAAGCCACAGACAATGATAGCTCACCCGGATATAATCACCCATGTACATTATGATATGTAAGTACAACTAGTAATATAGTCCAATCCCCTCGGCCGAGATGTTGTTAGAACATCTATCTAGCAATTGACTTCCACCAAGCGAAACAAGGGAGGAAAGAAGAATAGTACATTACCTTCTTCTATAAGCATCGGAAAAATATTTGCCACTAGACCCCAGAGTCTCCAACAAATTGTCGTAGGCAGAAGGCTCTTTATAAACTGCTTCATCATCGTTTTCAACATTACTGAGTTCTGCAGCGAGTGATACCGGTATAAAATTATTTTAAGGTAGAATATTCAATTCATTCACAATCACTTGACTTCATTACAGGATCAACAAACTGATCCTAAAGGATGCTGGTCCCAGATCTCATGTCAAGCATTACAATTTCACACAGAATCATCAAGTAAGAGATATACTAACAAAGGTAATTTCTACAAGTAAAATCTCATTTGAAGCATGATAATTTCTACTAGGGCTTCATGAAAGGACCATTGAGGAGTGACCTGGACCTCTAAACAAGTCCATGAAATTACTTGATAAAGAATGTCAGAAGAAAAGAACAGTAGTTGACTGAAAATTGAGAAAGCATGTAACAAGATGAATAGTTTGATAATGAACACTTCCAAAGGTATTTATATAAACATATTATCTCAATAAAGCTGCATTGACATGCCTGCAGTATCAAGAGGTATCTTTTGTAAAGTGTGTTCTTCAACCTTATGCTTCTTTCTCACAATCCCACCATCTTCAGATATCTCGGGGGTCTTGGGTTTCTTAAATTCTGCTTTACAATAAAATGTAAAAAACAATTTGCGTCAGCTTCACTGCAACGAATTTGATGAGCCATATATAAAAGGAAACCTATGAAATGTGAATAAACCTAAAAAGAGCGTGATTAAAGTTGTGAACCCGAAGTTACACCTAAGGGAAAATGTAATACAAACAGACAAATTTCAATCTATAACTTATCAAAAACCTTCTCTTGGATAGGCTGTTGTAAGCAATCAACTTATGTCAAATACCAATTTTAACCAACTTTAAGGCAAAGCATGATAAGCATAAAAACAAGAAATAGCCAGAGAAATATACCATGCTTCTGACGATTTCTCTTGCCCATAGAGGTCAGAAAGACTCCTCCAATCGCTGACAGATGGATAAAGAGTTTCAGTTGAATTTTACCAACAGTGGACTACTTTTCAAGAAAACAACACACTGGTAATATATTGAAATTCCCAAAACCAACAACAGCATGGAAGACAGAAACATAGTTTCACCGACAAATCTGTGGGGATACAATTGTTAAAATCTCAACCTTTACGGTGGACAGGACTTCTCATAGTATGAAGTGAATAAAAAATCATAGAATCCTCATCAAAAGTGCGCCCGGGTTTCAGTAGGTAATTTCTTTTCCTTGTTTCAAGAAAAGAAATCTTTTCATCCAGTTAGTAACCACTGAAATCAGACAGAGCAGATGGACTAGAATATGGTGTTAAGGTCTTAGGTTATGCTACATCCTTGGTGTTCCATTCATTTATTGTGATTAGCATTGCCATATATTCTGTCACTGGGCCCCAATTGCTCCTAGGAAACACTTTGTGAAAACAATGGTCTTCTTAATAATGCCATTGATAGCTATTTTAGTCATCACAATCTGTTAACATGAATGATATAACCTTAGGAGTTGCTCAGTACATTTTTAAGTAATATAGCCATGATACTATATGATATAATCTTAAGAGTTCGTCCGTGCATTTTTTAATCCCATGGCATGATACTATACAAGCATTGCACTTGTCCTTTTCAGTTGAAGTAATGGACTAAGCACCACCTTCGCTTCCTAAGCTAGAACCACACACTAAATGTCTACTGGCAATGCACAAAGGTTGGAGAAACCATCATAGAATTTTTCTAAGCACAAAGCCCACCTCCTTCGCAAAACCTATGCCCTTGCCCACTAACTAAATTGATAAATGCAAAGCCAGCTTCTCAGTGAAACCACTGTACACCTCAGTAATGCTAAGTAAAAACCAAGCAACAGTTTTCCTATAAAAATGAATAACCAAGAAAATTATGGTTGCCAACAAAAACCTCTACAAATCAGTCAAAAAATAACCACAGCTTGACCATGGCGGAAAGCAATCAAGAATATTCAGTGTCAACCCTTGTTATGGCAAACCGACCGCCAGATACTTCTACAGAAATCCAATCAATTTCTATAATAGATATTCTAGCTAGAAAGAAGACGAACCAAAATCAAGCAATCCACTCTAAAATCAATCTGCCAGCTTGCCTCATGTTGAGTCATAGCTCATATTGCCTTAAGACTATTAAAGAAAAACACGAAAATAAGTACGAAAAGCTATGGTAACCAAGTGAAAACGAGCCACACTCCTTGTGACTGCTGGAGCTACAAGGGTAGGTGAGAGCAGAGCCAGCAACACTCAAGTGCCACAGCGACGGCAGATGCGAGATGGAAGAAGGAGAGAAGGAGTACAACGCAGCCAACAATGAAATAAAACAGCCACAACGTCCACTATGACTAGAAGTTGTTCGACCAAAGAACACACAATCAATTCAAGATGGCCAGAGGGCGGCCTGGCCAAGGTCCCCAAGCAAATTGCCATCGCCAGCCCATGTGCAAGCATTAAATTCTCATCCCTGTCTCCCTGGGGCAAACAGGCTGATCCCCATTGCCCCATTGATGCCCCAGACACCAAAATTCCTCATACTATGAATAGGAAAATCAAAAACAAACATAAAACAGGTAAAAAAAGAGCCAGCGCAATCAAGCAGACATCCTAGTTCTTCGAACGCGAGAAGAAGCCATCACCCTGATTGTTTAAGCGCGACGCTTCTCCACCCAAGGACCGAAGGATCGACGGACGCACACAATCTGGCCGACACAAGACAGAGTTGCAATCTGGCCGGCAAGTGGAGACTCGGTGATGGTGGTGGCGGCGGCGCGAGGCTGGAATATTGTGGCGCGCAGAGAGAAGAAGGCGAGAGTGGACAGACTAATGAGAAGGGGGAACGTGGAACAAGAGAGTTAGGGTGCACATGATTCAAATTCTGTCTAGAAATGTCATTCTGAATGGAATTGATTTTTTCTAATTCTATTCCCGAATGAATTTCTGAAAAAAGAAACACGTTTGATAAGAAATCCATTTCATATAGTAAAAAATTACTGTTTCTAGACCCCAAAAAAAAATTTGAGGAGATCCGCAAAATTATGGCGAAGAAGAATGCAGTCGGCCGTAAAACACCAGAAGAGAAAACACAGTCCAGAGGAGAAGAACCCGAGCAGTAAAAATTAGAAACAAAGAGGTATTATCACTGCATATGGATCGTTTCTTCTTGACGAACAATGATAAGCTCTCATAGACATTTCCTCAGACATCTTGGAGGCGACAAATCTGTGCTCCCTCGGAAGCCATGAACTATCGCTCGCCGTAAAAGTTCCGACCCATCTGATCCCCTTGATTCTTCTGGAAGGAGTGAAGCATGAGTTCTCTCCGCAAATCTTTGGACACTCTCCCCGTACAGCCTCCTCCCCTGTCGCTCAACCCCCTGCTTCACCTCCAATCCACCAAGTCCCTCCATTTCTCTCGCTAAGCGACGGACTAACAAGTTTTCAGCGGAAACAAGAAGTGGGATGGCGAATTACGACGAAATAATTAGAAGAACAAAACAGAAATCATCGAGCACAGAAGGCGAGAGAAACATCAGAACCGTCGTGCTAGGGAGAGAAAAATCAGGCTCGGGAAAAAAGAAAAAAGGGACTGTAGCTGTCCAAACTTGAGAATGCGAAGAGGAAGAAGAAGAAACCCAACCTCAGAGTATTCATTCGAGAGACGAGCTTCTCGTACTCGTCCAAGTCCACACAAAACAAATTCATTCAAGATGTCAAATTCACCCACGCAGCAAACGCACAAATCCACCCACGCAGCAAACGCACAACGCACACACCCAGATCTGGTGAGCACACACGCACACAGCACACGCACAAAACCTGAGAAGAAGAGAGGAGGCAGAGGCAGAGTCGGAGGCGGAGGCGTGCGGCGGAGGCGGAGGCGGAGGCGGAGGCGTGGAGGAGAGGCGGTCGTTCTTGAGGAGGGAGGGGTTCGCGGTCGGTCTGTTGCGATAGGGCACACGAATAAGAAAAAGAAAAAAGGAAGAATGTCCAAGAATGAATTCTCAAAAGTGCTCAAGGATGAGAATTGAAAATTTTTTTAATTCTTATTCTTGCCTAAAAATCAATTCTAAAATAGAAATTTATTCCAGAATTGATTTTCTAAAAAAGTTTTACCAAACGTGATTCTGTTCCAAAATGAGCTTTTCTGGAACAGAATTGAGCGCGTGTCATGCGCACCCTTACTCGCTTGTGCTTTTCTCAGGTAAATTATTTAAACTAATTCAAATTTCAGAAAAAAAAAAGATTATGAAAGGATTATGTAATAACAATAAGTATTAATTTCGAAAATTTTAATTGAAAAGAAAATTCAAATTGCATATAAAGAAAAATTAAAATAAAAAGGTTATCCAACACAGTGATGCAAAACGGTCGAGCTTTCCTTAAATAAAATTGGGCCCCGCTGATGAGATCTAGGGTTGGAACTTCAGGCCCCAAAGATAGGCCCGAGAAGAAGCGGCATTACGGCCTGACATGCATTAGCTGGGTATGCTTTGAAATCAAGCTCAAAATTCAAGCCTGGCCCAACCCTCAATCGGGTTGAAATTCACTCGGCTGAATAGCCCAATTCGGGTTCTCAAAGTTGATTCGGTATTAAATTTTGGGCCACGTTGGGCCTGAAAGGCCCGGCCCATAATTTTTTTCTTTTGCATATTATATCTTTATATTTCTAGTAATACACCATTAAATCTTTTCAACCCTAGATGAAAAAAGTGAGATCTTATAAGTGAACTTCCTATGCTATTATACTATTGAAATAATAAAAAAATTCGATTTTTCGCGAAACTAAACTATTACTTAATTGACCTAATCGATTAAAAAAATTATATGGCAATAAAAGTTATCATCATAAGAGTAGTCAAATTGAAGTCAATTTGAAATCACAAAATCCATTGAATATTGGAATTCCGAACCCAAATAGGCATAGTTTACTTAATAAGAACGAGGTCATCAAAATCTTCAATCTAATACTAGTATTATAGAAAAATAGTCATCATGAAAGTGACTAATCCAAGTTGAAATCAATTCGAAACCACAAATTACATTAAATCCTCACAGTTGGCATCATTTTCTCACTCAAGAAAAATGCACATTAAATTCTTCTGCTGAATTTATTATTAAGTGGACTAACAAGATGAAAAAACATAGGAAAATCATCGTTAATTCATTGTTTATGCCAAGTAATGAAATAAAAATATACCTAAGACATGGTGGGAAAACATAAGTTTTTACAATTTGAAAAACATGCATATTATAATAAAATATTTGAAAATAATATTTTATTCAAGTAAGTGAACTTTAGCATGACCATTTCGTTAAAGAAGTTTGTTAACCCATGTCTAACTAAAAAAACACAATTTGGGTATTTTTGGTGTGTTTATTCACTATATTATGAGTAAATGTCACGACCTATCCAAACCTTCCCTGCATAGGGGGACAATAACAAATGTAGGTTTAGAGGTATCGCTTGTGAAGAAATCCAAATTGGCATTCCTAAAAGATTGCTTAAAAGTAACATCTAATCGTAATCCAACTCGATTCATTCCTTACGAGCACAAACTCTCCCAAGTCCATAACTCCCGTGACGTTCAGGCGTTTCGATTTTAAAAGCTTTTCGACAACCTAAAATATTATAGGAGTTACCACTAGAAACCCTTTGAGACGCGAGAATGTCGTCTCGGTCCCTACGAAATCAGAGATTCTAGAGTATGGAGACTTGTTGGTTGTTTAATCTAAACTAATCATACATTTTTTTTTTGGTAAATATTACATAAGGCTACAACATGGAGAAAGAGATGCAGAAGGAACGCAAGCAGAACTAAAAAGGGGCAACGAGGCCCCTAATCATACATTTTTGCTCGTCTTTTAAACCCTAAAAAGGTCATCAAAATCAACTAAGTGTTAATGACTTTGTTCTTATGGAGTCATTTTCATATAAGTCTATACTAAGATTAAGCTAGTCTAAAAAAGGAATTAACACACAATTTATTAAAAGATTATGCGATAGGTAAAACAATCAAATTATTGAAATACAATGCAGTAAATAAATACTCAAATAATTGAATGCAATTATCTAATGTCAATAAGATAAAATCCGCAACTCATTGAGTATTTAATAATACATGGCCTTATTATAAGTCTCGAGACATGATCCCTCGAAAGTTGATTGCTTAAAGATTATACTAATTAGATAACGTAAACATGAATTAGATCACACTAATCACTCATAAGATAAGGTAAACCTAAGTATAAATTTATTTTACTAGATTAAACATATATAAATCCAATTATGCATCTAAATCGACATAATCCTAGCGAACTTGGGGTGAAAGTTCACAAAAATAAGACCGGAAGGGCCATTAGTCTACCTCTACCTGATCTATGCATGCCACAATTGGTGATATCATTGCCATGCTATAACTCAACAAGCATAAGTTTTGATAATCTAGCATTTTAACTATTAGATTCAAAGTATATATCATAAACATACATTGAGCGTCAACATACAAAACTCAATTGGACATGCAATATGCTAAGGAGCCATAGCACAAAATGGTTCTACGATGCTAATTCTTTGATATTTTCTACAAAGTTGATGTTTAATTAGTTAGCAAAGGCCGATCCTGAATTAAAAATTAATTAATTTTTTCAAGTGAATTTGGTATTCCTAACCCAAACTTTGATTTCCCTTTTTCGATTTTTTAATTAATTATTTATTTCGAAATTTTTGGTAATAATATAATAAAAATGAATATTTATTTAATAATAAGTAATCCGGATCTGGCCCCCAAAAATGGACTGGTTCGGACCAACCCGGCCGAGGGGAACGGCCTTCCACGCGAGCCCGCGGACAGGATCAACGGCAGCAAGTCCAATAGCTTAAACATTTTATCAAGCAAGCAGTGTTCATAGGAGAAAACAACGGTTTCGAGGCTAAGCATAGTTAAACCTTCGTCTACGATGCATGATGAACAGGCAGAATTTACGTATAATACAAAGTATGGAGCAGCGAATAGCCATGAGGAACCAGAGACTCCAGAACAGGTAAAAGAAACAGCACGGAAAAATGGCGTCGAACACCCTACTTGATCTAGTGGCGTGACAAAACAGATCTGAGTTGCGGCTTACACGGGAATGACGAAGGTTGAACGGGGGGTGGACCTTGGCCTACAGCGCATAAGGCATATAAAACAATACGCAGACAAACACAAAATCACCACGAACAGGGGCGAAAGTTAAAGCTCGGACCGCCTAGCAAGCACGGCAATTTGACGAATCAAAACGAACAAAGCAAAGGGGTCGGATCTTCCGGAAAAACTGAATGGCTCCTCTCGTTAGTTCAGGAGGTTTGCGGCTGGTGGGCGCCCTCGAAAGAGTTCGAGTCAAGCCTTGAGGAAACGGACGGGAGAGTTTGAATCGTGGCTTACCCGGAAAAGGGGAGAGGACACGAATAGGGGGTGGCGGACGGAGGCGCCAAAGCTGGAGATATCGGACGGCAGGAGGTGTGTCGTGGGTGAGCTCAGGCCAAGAAATCTTCTTCTCCACCTTCGCGATTCCTTCCGCCAAGACCTCGTTCTGCTTAGGGGTGAACAGCGGTCCAGGGTCGACCCTGGACCGGCCCAACCCGGCCGGTCCTGGTCGGGTTTTTGAATCGAACGGGTCGGTCCTCGGTCCTAAAATCCCTAACCCGGTACTGTACGGGTTGGTCCTCGGTCCTAGGAGGTCGGGTTGGTCCAATCCGGACCAATCCGACTATATATTATATATAAATATTTAATATTAACATTTTTTTAATTAGTTCATTCCATTTTCACCTCCTTTACTTCATTGTTCAATTCATTGTTTCGAAGTTGATCTACTTTTCCGCTTTAGAATGTCTTTTGGCGGTGAACATCACTCGTTGCTTCTAATTATCTTAATAAGATTAGTGTATAGTATGTTGAAAAAATTTTAAGTTTAGTAGTCTTTGGTTCAAGATTAGAAATTACGAGCTCAAGACTAGTAGATCGTAAATTTTTTGCAAGCGGTGCACACGTAATTCTACTGATTTACATGATGCTTGCTTTATATAGTTACTCTTTTACTTTTTCTTCTATCTTGGCGTTTATCGGTTGAGTTTAGTTTGAGCATTCATTTTTTATATTTCTTGAATTGCTTCTTGAACAATTTCATTTTCTGAGTCTTTGGTTCCAGTGAATTGCTTCTTGAACAACGCTCTTTTGCTTTAAGTTCTTTACCTCATGAGAACTGTAATGCCAGACTCCTATGTGTATGCGGTGCTTACTTCATAATTCGTGATTTTGCTTTTGGAGTACTACTAAGTCAAGCAAATACCCCTCAAACCATGAATGAGATGCCTACTGTATTCGGTGAGAAGAGTGCATTTATGTTGATGAGTCTTTTTAGAGCAGGCATTATGCCTCATAATTTTTACCTTTATTTTGGAAATGTGTACGGTGTGTAAGTTTCTTTATGGGGAGCATTATGAATTGATCAATATTTGTAGCTATTAAGGTCTACAATTTTTTACATTTAATTGATATCGGATATTTTGCGATACTTGTGCGAAAATTTTAGCGGTCCCGGGTTGACCCTGGGACTGGAGGGTCGGTCCGGTCCTCGGTTCCAAGCTTGACGGGTCGGTCCACGGTCCCAAAAATTGAGGACCGACATTGTGCGGGTCGGTCCTCGGGTTGAGCACGGGACCGGCCCAACCCGGACCATGCACACCCTTAGTTCTGCTTCCTCAGTCTCACTCTCTCTTTGTTTGTTTGTTTGTTTTTTTTTTCTATCTCCCTTTCTCCCACGTTTTTTCCATTTTGCCCTTCCCTCCTTTCTTTTTTTTTTTGTTTGCCTCTCGCCTCCTTTTTCCTTTTTTGTTTTGTGCGGTTCAGCTAGAGGTGGCAAAATGGGTCAAAAACCCATATTTTAACCCATATTTGATAATATGGGTCATAAATTGGTCAGCGTAAAATGCTAAGTGGGTCTTAAATGGGTTACTTACCAACCTTATGGGTCATAAACGGGTTACCTAATTAATTTTAAGTATTATTAACAAATAATTTTAAATATTATTAATAATTCGTTTTTAGACCATGAAAATTATGTTATTCTAATTATTTTATTTTTAAAAACAAAAAATTGATTATTTTATTTTCCCATCTTTTTCCTTCTTTTTTTCTTTTTTTTTTTCTCATTTTCTCCTCTTTCTAAGTTGGTCATTGGCCAAGAAGCGAGCGATGAGCTCACCAAACTCCGGAGGCTGGAAAAGGAAAAATGAAAAAAATGAAAAAGTATATTTTAAAAATAAAAATAATTAAAATTTCGAAAAAAATTTAAAAATTTTAGAAAAAGTATCAAATAATCGTATTTCATAAAATTATTTTAACAATACATTTTAAAAAAAAATCGCCAAACAAAATTTCCTGAATTTGGTTAAATATGGAAGTGTTTATTAATACGGGTCGGGTCGGGTATGGGTCGGGTATTGGTCACCATATTTGCACTACATGAATATGGGTCAAAACGGGTTAAATAGGTCTAATATGGGTCGACCCATATTTGACCCGACCCAAACCCGACCCGACCCGACCCACCCTTTTGACACCCCTAGGTTCAGCTAGGGTTTTAGATGAGGGAGGGAGATGGGCTGATGGCATGGAGTGGGCCCAAAAACAGAGAAAAGTGGGCGACGGGCCCAAGGAAAGAAAAAAAGAGCTCGCGCAGGCAAGTCCGTTAGGCCCGATCAGAGATCTTCTTTTTTTCTTTTCTTTTTTTTAATTTTTAATTAACTAATTAAGTAATTAATGAGTAATTAATCACTCTTTTTTTGCTCTTTTCAGAAAAAATAAATAAAATTAGTTTCTAATTAATAACAATTTGATTAAAAGCTAAGCCAAAAGTGAATCACCAAAGTGGCAAAATCAAATGTCAATAGTAACAAAATCCGAATTCATAAAACATTGATTTCTAAAAACAAGGATGTCAACTGTAGCTAAAAATCTTCTGTTAGCTCTTGTCGCACATTGACTTGCGAGTGAAGAATTTCATATGGCATGGTTTTGTAGAGCAGCTTTAATGTGGGAGTGTTAAGGATGTCATAAAAGCTTTGGCCATAAGAGCTTGGACGTTTGAATGGACTATTTTCAATTCAGATTGTATACGACAATGATTTGCAAGAATGTTAAAATTAAATCTATTGATGATAGTTAGTAAGGCTTCATTTATTTCGTAAAAAATGATTAATTTGAAAAAAAAATCATAGAAATAGTCGCTAACTTTTTTTTTTTGGTAAAAAATAGTCGCTAACTTCACTTGAAATAATTAGTCCATAAAAATTATTATCACTGTCACAATAGTTTATGTCTAGAAATTTTTGTGGATGATTTTCATTTTTTATTTTTGAAAACGACATAAGTCATCATTTTTTTTTTAAAAAGCATTTGTTTAAATCATTTACTTTTCATGAAACAAACTAGTTAAATTAGCTATTGCTACTCATGACAATTTGAATTAATATACCATAGGGTTGCATTTGGTCAACCGGATAAAAATCAGAATATGATATGTTTTATCATATCTTGTGTTTGGTAGCTGTCTATGATAGGAAAATGTTGGATGTATAAGGGATATAGACCATATAAAAAAATTCGAGGGGGAGGGTGGGATAAGGTTAGATATGGTATAATTTATTCGAAATATAAAACCCTCCACTTTTTTTTTCTTTCTCCATTGTTCACCCATAGACAACTGCAACTCCTTTGTTATGTTTAGGTCAGAGAGTTGGACTGTGTTTCCTTGACCCGGTTCGAAGTCCATTTTTTGCGAATTAAAAATACTAAATAAAATAAAAAATCAGAAAATAAAAAAAATTGTAAAATCATTTTAATTTTTTTGAAAAAAGATAAAAATATCTAGGTGGTTGACCACAATTTATTTCATATAGTATTAATTCTATATATCTTGAATCAATTTTAAAATTTTTATTTTGCATAAATATTTTTAATTTAGCATAAAATGAGAAAACCCTTAAAAAGTTTTAAACTTAATTGAATAAGCTATTATCCAAAGTATCGATGTGGAAACCTTTTTCTTGATAGCTCTTCGATTTATATCGAAATTTTACAAAAGTGATAAACTGTAATATACTTTATAAATGCGAATTATTGAAAAATCGTTCGTTAATGTAATTAATTGTCATTACATCCTTGTGACATCCTGTAAAAAAAAAAGCAAATGAACTTTGAACTTTATAATTTGTTCTAATTGAGCATTTGTTTGATTTGGTATGTTGAAGGGGGTAACAAAAAGTTTATTTCAAGGGAATGGAAAAGAAAAATGTGTAATCATGAAATTCGATGAGAATCTATTAATTTTAAAAAGATATTTTATTTTGAATGATTTTGTGAATATTAAGCTTACAAAATTGTGCTTGCCTAACGTTATTGTTTTTAAAATATCTTAATTTAAATCTGTAGTTCACCAAACGGCATATTTGATAAGATATGAGAATATCCGACTTTAAATCCGTAGTTCACCAAACAGTATATTGGATATGATATGATAATATCCGACTTTAAATTCGTAGTTCACCAAACAGTGGATAAGATATGAAGAAATCCATAGATTTCTTATCATATCATATCCAGTCCTATCCCATTTAAAAATTCGGACAACCAAACGCAGCCTATGAGTTGATTTTTAGTAAGTGGTAGCACCCTAAATTTGCAAAATCATAGCCAAATTAATGTGGAGAAAGCAATGTTACTAATTGTTCGAGGACGGACCAAGAATTTTGTCCAAACTCCTTACGCTCATATTCCTTTATCTGAAGAGCATCTTGAGCTCCTCAAGTCTAGCAGACCAGACCTCCTCGTCGGTGAGGGCACCGGTGATCATTCCCTGTTTCCTCGCCTGAACTTGCTGCATTTGCTCCTCTACTGTGTCTTGCACAAAATTTTGGTTTCAAGTTATATTGTTCTAATCGAACAAAAGTACTTTGGGTCTTGAAATTGGTGATTTTCTTTAATCACGGATTCGAGACCACAAGATGTTAACTCAAGACCAAACGATGTTTGCATGATTTAAACGTGATTTCGAAATGCACTGTCTATTTTTTGCACTGTCATATGCAACTTTAATATATATTATATCTATTGAATTCTAATTTGAATTGCATGATTTATCAAATTAGTGGCACGCAACATGTATCACCTAATATTTACCAAAAAAAAAACACATATCACCTAATTTTAATGATAAGCAAAAGTTATGAACTAATCCAACATGACATTTGCCGTCTAATTAATATGACACTAAACGTATGTTTAATAAGTGATGTGGAAATTATGACATGGCATGCATGTTAGCATGCAAGCATGGCATGGCAATCATGACATGGAAATTATATGACTAGTTCTAAATAGTATGCATGTTAACTTTTAATAATTTTCTTTCAAATTAGAATAGGAAATCACCTAAAGTATGTGATTACCTATTTAAAATTAGGAAATAATCCTACTCCAATCCTAGATATGCCATTCCAAACTAGGAAACTAATATGAATGAAATCTATCCTAACATGCAATGGACTTTTTTTTATTGGATTTTTGCAATATATTAGCCCAAACAATCAAAGAGCCACCATAGTCAAAGCAAGAAATAATGAACTTCAATCTTAAGTATTTAATTAAGATTAAAACTGTGACATTGCACACAGTTCAGGATAGAAACTTGCCTAGTTGAGATTATGCGTAAAAATCTAAAGAAAATCATGTTAGATATCAACAATTCCAAATTAGTTAAAAGTTTGTTTCTGGAACGGGGCTGGTGCCAAATAGGCGAGAATGGGAGAGCAAATGAGGACTTAGAGGTATCAAATGGGTGGGTCGAGTCGGGTTTGATCCGTATTCATGTAGTGTAAATATAATGACTTATATCGACCCAACTCGTATTTGTAAAATGCACTAATATTTTAGGAAATCTGCACCTATGTAAACTATTCATATTTATGAGTTATGTTGATAAATTCAAATCAAATTAAAAAAAAAAAATTAGTTTGTCGGACCCTCTTGTGAAGGTGAAGGAGAAAGCACAAAAATATGTTTTGTCAAGTCAATTCGCTTGTTATGTATTGGTCAGTGTTGACACATTATTTTGCCTGTCCGTTGAGTTATTTTTAGCTTAATTTTTTAAAAAAATTTTATTAATTAGAAATTAGAAATTTATTTTATTTTTTTAAATAAAAAAATTAATTAAATTAAAATTAAAAAAGAAAACAGGCTGGTTTGGTGGGAATTTTGGGGGCGAACGGCCAAAAAATATTAAAAATTGAAAAAAAGTAAAATAAATAGTGAAGAAAAAAAAGGGACTTGACTGGAGTCATTAGAGGGGACGGGGGCAGATGGCGTCAGGTATAAAAAAAAAATGTAGGGGACGGGGCTTTGCAGAAAATGAGAGAGAGCGAGAGTAAAAGGAAAAAAAAAAGGTCAAAAAGTCAAGATGAGGAAGTAAAAGTGGAGTGAAGAGGCGCGAAGACAAGAGAAAGGCAGAGGGTGGAAAAGTGGGTTAAAATATGGGTTAGAGAGTGACTCATATTTTACATATTTTTAAATTTATTTTGACTCATTTTAAAAAAAGTGAGTTATCTATATAAGGTTAGGTCTTCCAAAAATAATTTATAAAATGGACTAGTGGCCTATTTTGCCGTCCATAGTGAGGACCAATGAGGTACTCACGGGGGTCTTGTGACGCGGCAGCCAGCAAAGTACGAGCTGGACGATGTTGTCGAAGCAGGGTGGTTCCAATTGGCGGCGATTGAGAGCTCCACAGCTGTTGTTGCGAGGGTAGCGCAACGATGGCGACAGTAATTGCTCCAAGTCTTTGCTGGTGGCTGCCGTTGTCGTTTGCGGCAAATTCGGTCTTGCTGGTTGTTGTCGGATGGATTGTGGAAGTGCGACGGGGGAAGAGCCGCTACTCGCGAAGGTGTTGTGTCGGTAGGTGCTGAGGACAACGCGGCAGGCTGTCTTGACGATGAAGACAGCAGACGGAGCTGGAGATCGTGGTTGGGCTAGAAGCGCGACCGCTGGCCACTGGCTTCACGGCGTCGAGAGTATAGATAAAGTCTAGGTATTTTGTTTCCTAATTCTGATATTCAATTATAGGTAATTTTCTGATTGTCCCCCCTGATTGAATTTTGTAAAATAAACCAAATTATCTTTCCAATTTTGCTGGTTTATAATTCAATTATTACAACTCGGCTTTGTACATGCAAAATTTGGGCCCTTTGACGTGTCCATGGGCTTGGATAAAATTTCGTGCTTTTATAGGCTTAATCTAATTGATTCATTAAGTTCAAAATCATTCATTCGATAAAATCTCATGCACTTATAGGCTTAATCTAATTCATTCATTAAGTTCAAAATCATTCACTTAAATTTATCTGCCGCCGATCCAATGATCATGCAAGCTATACGGGCTTAATAATGCATAGAAAAATGCAACTAACATGTAAATGCAATTACTGATTTTCTTTTGTTAGGGATCTGGGTCGATTTCTGAATCTTTTATTAAATCATGTTTAGATTGATTGTAATAAATTAGGTGTTAATAATCAGTTTATTAATAAACCAAATGGGAAAAAGTAGAGCCTCTAGTGAAATTAAATAATTTGGGGTGTGAAAGAAAGGGGGATAATTAGACCTCATGTTTATTAGTTAATTAACTGCAGCATCGAGACCTAATCATAGAGCAAATACTCAAATGACCTATTTATTAATAGGGAAAATACCACAAAAAACCAAAAACTATACCCTTCATGACATATTACTCTAAACTTTTTTTGTGACACAAAAAATCCTGAACTTGTCTCACTATAACATATTTATCCTAAACCATTTCTTGTTACATGAAAAACCATGAACTTACATCTTTGGGACATATTTACCCAAAAAAAATTCTTCTTGTTTTTTTTTTAAAACTCACTTGTTCCGGCAAGTTGAGGTCGGCAGGACCACCAGAGCTCGCCAACCATTGGGTGAGAGCCACAAAACCCTTGTCGGCATCTCTCGCTAACTAAATTAGATGCCAAAAATAAAGAAAAGAAGAAGATATTTTTAGGGTAAATATGTTACAAAGATACAAATTCATGATTTTTAATGTCATAAAAAATTTAATATAAATGTGTCACAAGGAAATACATTCGGGATTTTTCGTGTCAATAAAAAAAATGTCATAGAATTTTTGGCGTCACAAAAAATAATTAAGGCAATTATGTCACAAATGAAAAAAAATTAGGATTTTTGGTGGCATTTATTCTTTATTAACAAATCTTATCTTTCGATAATAGAAAAAAGGGGGAAAGAGAGAGATCACCGCCCGCCGTTGGTTCTGGGAGTGCGTTATTGAACTGAACCTCATTAATGGTCAACAACCCTGTTTCGATTGCTATTCCGGCAGTCCCTCTTATTTGACTTGTCTTCCGTCACGATACACATGTCATTTGACGTTGCTAGATCGGCACCCACGTTTCCAACTCTCTTCCTTTCACTCCCCTTTCTTCGTCAATCGTCATACGTCTCCAAGCTCACGTCTCTTTCAGATTGTCCACGATTTAGATGCAAAGTCAAAGGCGCACTAGTTATTCACTCAGTCACCTCTCTCGCAAAATCATCTCGACCTCAGGACAACGAAATGGCCATGACTGTGAGGTACCGAGGCACTTACACCATAAGGCCCGCCACGGCGACGTGGGGCGGCCACCTACCCCTCTCGGAGCTGGACCAAATCGGCACCATGACCCATGTGCCCACCGTGCACATCTACAGACCGCCCCCCGAATGGCTCCATCCCGACGACGCCATCTTCGGCACTCTCCGGGGTTCGCTGAGCCGAGTGCTGGTCCCGTTCTATCCGCTCGCGGGAAGGCTCAGGCGGCTCGAGGGGGGGCGGCTCCGGCTCGATTGCAATGCCATGGGCGCTTGGCTCGTCGAGGCCGAATCCGAGGGCGAGCTCGATGACTTGGGCGACTTTTGTCCGAGTCCGGCGTTTGAACAGATTGTGCCAAGCGTGGACTTCAAGATGCCGATCATTCATGAGCTGCCGCTGTTGCTAGTTCAAGTGACCAAGTTCAGGTGTGGTGGGCTCGCCTTGAGCGTCTCCATGTCTCACGCGGTTGCCGATGGGCGTAGCGCTGCTCATTTCATGACCGAGTGGGCCCGCCTCGCTCGCGGCGAGCCACTGAGTGTCGAGCCATACTATGATAGAAAGGTCGGTCTATGATTCTAAGAGCTCTCTTTTCAACGACACAGAGCGTCCGAATCTTTGTTTTTTTTTTTTTTGTTTCATTCTTTTTATAATTTAGGGAAGGCTTACTATCTTGAAAAACTTCAAACTTTATATGTAGTTCTAACTCTACGCACACTTTGACTATCGTCCAAAATCTTCTACCTTATCCAAAGATCGCCACTAGTTTCCGTAAAATTATCAATATTAAGAGTAGTTAGGAGTCATATCAGACCACCTTCGTATGGAATAACAGTAGTCTCGCGATATTGATATTTTTCGGAGTAATTAATGGTGATTTTTTAATGTGAAAGCAAATTTGGGACTATAATGAAAGTTTGTACTTTCTTAGACCAAAAAAAGAAAGTTTAGAGTAAAAAATGAGATGGGCATAAAGTTGGGATTTTTTTTAATAAATAAAACAAACACTCTTTGAAATCATATAATTTATTACCCCTGCTTGCAAATAAATGACAACCAGTACCGATATAATACACCCGAGGTTGACCACATAATTTGGATTGATGGGACTTTTCCTTAGTCTCAGTGGACTCCCCACTGCTCGGTACAGGAGAAAGGATTTTCCCAGATGCCTGTGCCTTTTGGCATTACGAGCAACAATGCACCACCTTTGACAACATTTAACTTAATACAAGTGAATTCTTTTCACGAAAATTCAAGATTTAAAAAATATTATTAAAAAAATAATCGCTCATATTGCTTATCAAAATGAACGAATAAAAAATATTTTCATTGAGTTAGGCATAAATTTTTATTAATAATAAAACTATTTCTCATTACCTAATTTCTCTAAACGATATAACTAATCATTTTTTAGAAAATGTTTTCAGATCCTGAATTTTATATTAAGACAAAGGCACCCTATTTTCCTTTCTTATCTTCTCCGCCCTATTTAGCTCCTTGTTGCTTTGTACGTAACACATTATCTTTATTTATGTAGTTTTAACTTTGTCGTCACCAAGCAAAGGAGGTGACTGTGCTCGGTTGAGAAGCATTGAAGTCATTTCATATGTTCTGTTACCAACGTCTAACCAAGTTTCATTTGTTCAGTATGTCTTATTTGTTGCGTCCTGCATAAGCCAGCAGTCTAAACGTTACTTTGAGTGCAAAAGTTATTTGTTTAATCCTGTTTACGTACATCAACTTGCGTTCGAATGTGTTTTGACATCAACTTGCATTTTCAAATTCATACGAGCTTCTCCATCAGATAACAAGAATGGTCGTTTTATGTTCAATTTTTCGTCAATTTGGATTTGTCACTCATTAACTTGAAATCTTCCTTACTGACGTTCAATATCTTTCTTGCTCGCTTTTGAAATTAGCCAGGTGCTTTCCAGATAAAGCTAAGACCATCATTTCATCCACGACAGTCGTCTGTATGCATTGTTGATCCTCGAAGTCCTAGTTTTTCGAAGAACTAATATTTCATCTAGTCATCACATTTCCGGGTCAAAACATTAAAATTGACATGTTGTATTTAATTCCATAAAGCTCGAAGCATGATTTTTGTTCTATAACTTCAGTCATTATAATCACTTGCATAGCTTTTTGTTCTTGACAAGGTTTTATGGGCGGACGAAGATTCAACTTGCGCCCTGCTACCGCCGCCAAACTTGGAGCACTCCGAGTTCAGCTCCCCACCGCTCCTAATCGACCATACTAATAGCCTAGAGCAGCGTAAGAAGAAGACCACCATGGCCATGCTGAAGTTGACGAAGGCCCAAGTTGAAACCCTAAAGAACGCGGCAAACAAGGATCGACCCGGCCACCACCCACGCCCCTACACCAGATATGAGACGATGGCCGCGCACATCTGGCGATGTGCATGCAAGGCGCGCAAACTCAAGCCTGAGCAGCCAACCACACTTCGCATCTGCGTAGACGCCCGCAGCCGCCTGTGGCCACCTCTAAAGCCCGGATATTTCGGAAATGCAACCCTTGACATGGTCGCCGCTGGCACGTCTGGTGAGCTGGTGTCCAGCCCGCTCAGGTGCACCTTGAGCAAGATTCGAGAGGCCATCGAGAGGGTGACCCATGACCATGTGAGGTCGGCCATTGAGCACATTCGAAGACAACCGGACCTGACCATGTTTCAGGATCTGCATGCCCTAGAGAGCACACAAGGGCTTTCCTATGGAAACCCTAATCTCGGGGTGGTGAGCTGGTTAACGATGCCGATGTACGGCCTTGACTTTGGGTGGGGGAGAGAGATTCACATGGGGCCCGGGAACCACGATTTCGACGGCGATTGTCTGGTTCTTCCGAGTCTTGAGGAAGGTAGCTTAGTGGTGGCTGTGGGCTTGCAAATCGTGCACATGGAAGATTTCAAGAAGTTCTTCTACAAGGATATCGATGATTAATTCACGAACTGATTAATGTTTAATATTGCTTATGCTTTTGGTCGATATACTGTTAAGTCTGAGGTTGAACAAGGTTCATGTTGTTGGGTAGCTGGATATGAATTTAAGTTTTGCCAACTTCAAAACACTAACAAAATTTTCTCTAACAGTATTTACTGTGAAAATTTTCAAAGACCTTTGACATATGTTATGTGAGGTATTTTCAATAGTTGAAAAATGATAGCCCACATTAATGGATGAGATCAAAAATCCTTTTGAGAGGTTGCGAGAAAACCTTTATAAATAGGGTACTCCAATTCAACATATTTAACATGCTCCTTTGAATAAATCGAAATCGTTTCGTTTGAAGCTCTCCACTAATGGAATTTTGAGAAATTAATGGTGGTGTCCACAAATTAATTAACAATTGTTCGAATGTCTTTCAAAGTCTTCATGTTGATATTAAAACTACACCTTTTACATGACTTACCTATGTAATCTTGGGTATTTTGTAGTAAATGAATAATGCCTGGTTATATCAAGCGCTTCTAGTGCTTTGTCTTAGGAATTTTTGCATTTGAAAATGATGACTGATTATGCCAAGTGCTTTTAGTGCACCCTTTTGAAATCTTTACAGTTGATGATTATGCATGATCACGTCAAATGCTCTTAGCACATCCCTTTGCATCTGATGTTAATGCGTGGTTACGCCAAGCACTTCCACTGCACTCTTCCAAAATGGCAATTTAATAGTCATTCCTCATGATCACAAGTTGTAACCTTGGACACTCTCCTTTCAAGAGATCGCAACTTGTAGCCTCGGGGTCTCATTCAAATCAGTCGAAACCGTTGTCGCATGGAAGACTCATTCAAATCAGTTGAAACCGATGTCACATGGGGATGCTCCTTCAAATCAGTTGAAATTGTTATTACATGGGGAGACTCCTTCAAATTAGTCGAAGCCGTTATTATACGGGGAGACTTCTTCACATTAGTCGAAACCCGTTATTATAGAGTGAGACTTCTCCTAACTCTTTTAAAATAATTCATTCTATAATCATGTCTGAAATCTTTTGAATTTGCGAATGATGTTTGGCCAGTGCAAAAAGCTCCCAGTGTATTGTCACGTTTGATAATCATGTCTAGTAATCCAAGCACTCCTAGTGCATTCTATTTAGAATCTTTGAATTTATAGCTGATGCTCGGCTAGTACCAAAAGCACCCAGTGCATCGCTGCATTCAATAATCATGCCCAATAACATCAAGTGCTTTCTGTGCATTTCTTTGAAATCTTTGAATTTGTAGATAATGCCCCGTTGGTGCCAAAAACTTCCAGTGCATTGTCGCATTTGATCATGTCTGGTTATGCCAAGCGCTACTATTACATTTTTTTGTTCCATTCGATTCGCTACATGAAATTCGAAACCCCCCAAATTAGTGATTATCAAATTTTTCAATAGGTATGTTAAAGTAGATTACAAGTTTGCAACACTGGGCCTTCACTTTCCACGCGGACGCAGCTTGTAGCTTTGAGTATGATGATCCTTAAACATGATATGATATTCCAAAGCAGATCACAAGTCTGTGACATTGAAGCTTCACCCTCCGGGAGAATCAGGGGTTATGGCTTTGAATATAGTGATTTTAGATATGATATGATATTCTAAGGCAAATCATACGGTCGTAGCATTAGAGCTTCACCCTTCGAAAGAATCATGAGTTGTGGCTTTGAATAGGTGATTTTAATGTTCTTTCCAAGTTATTACAGGTTCCTAGCCCTAAAGCATTCACCCTTCTTGAGATTGCAATTTGTAGTAGCAGGAGACTGATATATGTCTAACAAAACCTACCCTCCTTTACAAAGAAATATTTTCTGACTTTCTCACAATATTAGGTAAGTATTTCTTCTACATAAAAAAATACAAATTGAAAAAAAATAAATGAAAAATGTTTTACCAACATTTGCCATCAAAATTTAGGTGTCACTTTTCTTTGAGTGAAATTTCTTTAAGCTCCCCTTTAAAGATAAGCAATTGTTGACACCTAATTTTGCTTGTTCGGGAATTTATTTTTGACTTAATTTTTGAGAAACTTGTTATTAATTAGAAATTATAAATTCATCTTATTTACTAACAAAAAAAAGAGAGAAAAAAAAACAAAGAAGAAGAAAAGGGTAAGGGAGGTGAGTCGGGCCTCATCAGCCCGATCCATGTGCAAGCTTGCGTCGACCTAGCCCATGTGAACACCTTCCCCCTACTCTGCGGCCTCCATAAATGAATCTAGCATGCAATTCTAAATAATGGACTAAGCTTAGTTGACATTATTTTAGATAAATTCAAATGATTAAACCTAACATGTAAATCATATGACATATGAATATAATTAAATGATATATTAAATTACGTGACACACACATTTTCCAATTAATATAACATGTGCAAACATGAATGCAATATAAAACACAATGTGACACGCAAATATGTTTACTTAATCTATGATGCAATCCACATAACATGCATAATAAATTAAACAAACTTAGACATTTATATCTATTGCAATGCATGCAAAACATGGTGGCATAATAATGCAAATAGATTATGTGACACATGCATCATATAATTTTTGATATTTTTTCACGAGAATTTCAGAATAAGTAAATGACCTACCCTAGACATGCATTCTAAATTCTAAATGTTATTTAATTTGTTATAAAAGGTATTTTTTTTATTATTTATGAAAATTCATAATTATTCAAATTCTTATCTTAGGCGTGCAATGTAAATGGATGGGTAAACAAATCTAATCCTAGAATGGCAATTTCTATTATTTTTCCATGGAAATGGGGAATAAAAATCTATCCTAAGTTAAACGTGAAATCTATATGAGTTATGAATCTAATCTATCTTATTTTATGATGTTATCTAAAAAGTTATTCAAAAAATATATATTATCATAATATAAAATCTACTAAAGATAATTGCCTAATTTTTAAAGGAACAATATTCTTTGGATTTTAATATTTTAGAAAATAAATCAAACAGAAGATAACAATCAGCATACACAAATGAAGCAAATGTTATTTACAAACAAAACAAGAAAAATATTATCCTCAAAAGATAATATAAGAATTTGGATGATGGAAATTCAATTGTTCGTCCCACATAGTGCTGGGAGGTATGGAAGATTTTATGTGCCATTATGGGTAAGATCTCAAGATACAGATCGGTTTCACTACAAAAAAAAATGTGTTTTAGCTACATCCATCAGCGATGGAAATCCATAAAAGACCGTCGCTAAATGAGTTTAGCTACGACATTAGCTATGGCTCATATACCGTCGCTGCTAGGGGGTCGCGAAATTTTGGTGATGGGAAGTTCGACAATCCGTAGCTAATTAGCTACGATTCATACGTTGTAGCTAATTAGCGACAACAATATACTATCGTATACATCATGTCTAATTTACGACGATCGTATATGTCGTCGCTAATTTCGTTACTAATTAGTGACGTGAATATCATTGCAAATCTGCCATGACAAACTTCTGTCTCAAAATTTGTCACTAATGTCACGTTATTTTTGTCACGATTGGCGTTTGTCGCAAACTTTTGTGACACCCAATTGTACGTCGCAAAAGTCGTTGCTTTGTCTACGCCATTTTTTCGGAGCATATTTGCCACGACCCATAGATCGTCGCAAATTGGATACAATTATGTTTGTAGCAAAAGTTGTCGCAAAATTTACAAGATACTTGGACGAACTATGCCTCGTTCGTAGCTATTCGGCGACAAAAAGTCTACTTGTCGTAGCTAAATAGCGACAAGTGAACGTTCCATTGCTGATTAGCAATGGTATTACGTTGTTGTCACTGATTAGTGATGATTATTAGAAACATATCGTCGCCATTTAGCTACGAGCAGCAGTTTACCATCGCCAATTTGAGATGCATGTGTCATTATCTATAGCTACTTATGCATTAGCAGTAATCCCAACACTTCCATATGGAATAAAAACAGCACACATAACAACTATGTATATAAAACATTTCATACACCAAAATAAACTCAATTACTATGCACATCAGTCATAACTCAGCACAATAACATCCAAAAGATACATAGCAGCAAATATTGAATGAACTTTCCAGCCATGGAGGATAATTACACAGATAGCAACATCATAAACAATTAACTATTAGTAATTAACCTCGTATTGCCTTAAAAAACAGTTTTAGGGTGTCGAAAACCCTAAATCCCGAAATTGTTTAGCTGAAGACAGTGTCATTCTTTCGTCTTGAGAACATCGCCAATGATAAACTTGCCATTGCCTGTTATGTAAATGGTCGGGGGAGGGGCGAAGGTTTTGTGGTGGGGGTATATTGTATGATGTGCCGAGGTGGTCAACATGATGTATTCATCATGTATTTCTGGTGGAGGGTCTGTTGGAGGAGTTAAATCAAGTGTGGGGGAAGTCCAAAGGGTTAGGGTTGGGGTTGGGGTTAAGGTCAAGGCTGAGGCTGAGGAAGGGGAATCGGCTATACTAACTCCATGGGGACGACGAGCCCCAACGCCTGCACCCCACCTCCTATACGTCGACTATGAGGTCTATGCAATCGGAGTAACTAGGTTATTAAACATTCAACAAATTTATCAACTATATCATTATATTATGCAACTCACCATTATTGGTTTGTAACCCCCGGCAATACGTGCTCAATCGGACACCCGAAGTATTGATCCTTGGCTCACAAATTCATCTTCTTTCTCCTAACAGTAGTACATTAAAACACTTTCACTTGAATTTCATCAATTGACTCCAGCCAGTAAATAACCTTAAGTTTAACTGCGCAACATAGTGTGTGCCTTTAATTATCAACAAACATTCCATATTGATTGCACATATCGCAGCAAATCAAATATAATTATATACCATAAACTCAACCCACATTGACTTCATGCACAAACAACAACCAATACACCAAATAAATTTAAAAGTAAATGGACAACACAGTGTAGCAACACTGATTAACACATTTTCCAAACAATATGTCCTTGCAAACTCCATTACAACAACTCAAACAACAATGGCCAAGAGCAACAAAGACAAAACATAAATCAACCTAAGTCATGGTGAAAGTCAATCCATTCATCTTCCTCACTTCCTGGGAAAACATTCAACAAACAACACCAAATGGAATAGCAAATTACCCAACGTAAAAAAAAATTTACGATTAATGTGAAGTTCGGCGAGCGTCGACTTGCTACACAGCGAGTGATGAGGACTCGTGGGCGAAGGTTGGCTAGACTAGTCAACCAAAGGTCGAACCACAGCCTCATCCTTGTTCGGAGGACAAAGCTCCGTCATTACGCAAATCGGCGATTGGGTGGGGAGACTAAGCCCTAGCTCGATCTAGAGAAGGAGGTGGAGGAGCAGAAGGGACTACTCACTTTCTTACGGACGCAAATCGGCGACTAGGTGGAGGAGGATGAGCGGATTGTCGGAGGACGAGTCGGGGAACGTGTGATGGGCGAGTGGGGGACGTGCGACGGTCGGGTGAGGAGATTCGTGCTATAGCCCTAGCAGAGAATGATGAAAGTGTTTCGTGTCCTAGAGGAGAGAGAAATTGGCGAATAAAATATAGCTACTTAGCTATGACTAGGGCAAACTCGTCGCTAATTAGTTATGGAAATAACTTATCCATAACCATTTAGCTACGACTAGGGCAAATCAGTCACTAATTAGTTACGGCAAGCCCTATGTTGTCACTAAATAGGGACGGCAACAGTTCGTCGCTATTTAACAACATGTTGTAACGTGTGTCGCTGATTAGGGACACACGTATGCCCACCCTCGCTAATTAGCAGCACGCGTTTAACCTCTGTCGCCAATTAGTGACACTCATCAATCGTGACTAATTAGCAATGTACAGATTTGTAACTAATTTGCTACACAACAGTTGTTCGTCGCTAATCGACGACGCACGTTTTAAAACCGTCGCCAATTAGCTATAGAAATGCTATAACTGTCTCTAATTAGAGACGTTTACATATGTCATAACTATTTTGCTACATGTCATGCCGTTACTAATTAGCGACAGCTGTTTCGTGAGTAGCTAAATAGCGACAGTGCAATTATCCTATAGCTAATTAGCTACGATATTTATGTGTTGTAGCTAATTAGCGACGGTGAATGCCTTATCACTAGCTAAATTGCTACAATACAAAGAACAAGAGAGGAGAAATGCACATACCTTAGTTAGGGTTATATGGGGCGGACAGAGGAAGGATAGAAAAGGGGCGGACAGAGGAAGGATAGAAAATGGGTGTTAGGGGGAGAAGGAAAAAAGATCGACCGATCTGCAAGTGGAGAAACACTTTTATAGTCCCAAATTAGTGACAGGATAATTTGTCGTAGCAAAATGTGTGGCTAATTAGCTATGGAAAAATAATTTCCATAGCTAACTATCGACGGGTAATTTTTCCATATATAATCAGCGACGCATTTTGCGACAACTATTCAGCCATAGCAAATCAGCTACAACTTTAGCGGCGCACAGTTAGTCGTAGCAACAAATTACGGCATCGGTAGCAAATTAGTTACCAATTTTTCCATAACACAAATATTCGTCATAAATTAGTAATGAAATACAAATATGTCACTAAATTTTGTCGCTATTTACCGACGAACAGGGCTGGCGTCGCAAGTTAGCGATGTAATTGGCGATGGAGTATATATGTCAAGGCAAATTAGCGACGACCGTAGAATGTCCTCGCAAATTAGAGATGCTTTGACCGTTCGTAGCTATTTTTGTGGCAAATTAGAGACGATTTTGTGGTTATTGTGGCTAATAGCGACATAATTGGCGATGAAAGTGTTTGTCGTCACTAAATTGCGACGACTTTTATATTGTCATTCCAAAATGTGTGGAAAATAGTGACGACTATTGTTTTGTCGCAAATTAGCTACGTAAACATGCTTTCGGTCGCTAAATTCGTCGCAATTGGCGACGATTTTGGTGACGGGGCTTATTTTTTGGCTACATCTATATTTTGCAGATAAAATTTTCATACAATCCTAGTTTATCCAATCAAGATATCACATTTCCAAATTAGGGAAAAGAGATGAAATAATTTTAAAAGCAAATTGCGATAATATTTTTTTATATGACTCGTGTAGGTAGGTTTCCAATTCGAATTGGCCTATTGGGACTGTGGAGTCTAGCGGTGGGCTCGCGCACGATGATCAGCAGTTCGCGGCTGCAGGGGTTATGTGCGCCAATGTGCTATGGGTTCAGGTGACGGCAAGGAGGTAATGCTGGTGATGGCAATGACGAGACAATAGCAGTGTTCCGCATGTCGTCACTAGCTCCAAGCAGCGATCTTGCGCAAAGGTGGAAGCGTCTGGACAGTGACCAGGCATGAGCAGCGACCAGATAATTCTCTCAAATTAGATGCTGAACTTCGGCTAAAGCCTCTCCTATGGTGGACTGGCTGAAATTCTCTACTAGTGGGCTTAAAATCCTTAGGTGTTGACTTATTTCTAATGCTTATTCTAATAAATTTCAATGTCTAATAAATTAATGGGCTATATTTACTTCAACTAAAACTCAAATCACCTCAAATTAGGGGTTGGAAATTTAGTCCACTTCTCCAGGGTGCAAGTCAAAAATCCATGAGGCATGGGCCAAGTCGACATGATTGATTTATATCATATGATCACCAGTTTGATGCTAGATGCTATCATAAATGCTTAAAATTATATGTTGTGTAATGTTTAAAAATAAATTTAGTTAGTAACAAATTAATTATTCCTGAATTGTTTTATGAAATATGAATCTAAATGGTTTGTTGAAATTTAGGTGTCAAAAGTTGTGCTCTCCCATCATATGTCGTGGTAGAAATTGAGATTCTTCTACGCATCATAAAACTTTGATTTGATTGGGTGAAGACATGCTTGGGACAAAGCCAACACCGATTTATTCTAATGGTTACCTTTTCTTTTCTACTTAGCTCATAAGCTAAATTTGGATAATAGAGAGGAGACTCTTTTTATAGCAATTGAAATCTCACAAAAATGTACTTCACTCATGGCCAAGCAAATAATTGAAAATGCACTTCTTATTAGTTGTGGTATGAAACCACAAAGGTCTTACACAATGCAATTCCCTTCGTTTAATCATAACAAAAGGAAAATTTCCACACAACTCTAGTGCAATGGATAGGCCTTTTGGCAGCCCTGAGAGCATGAATCCGCACAAGCTTCAACCTTTTTCACATCCACTCCAACTTTGTTGCTCTCTACATGAGTTCAAATATGAAAACAGAAATTTAAAAGTCACTCACATCAAAATTGAAATTGATTTTTTTTAAAGCAAAGGAAATGAAATGATTTAGGATGCAACCATCCTCTCGTAATTAAAATATAACAATGAAACACTAATAAAAAAACAAGATTATACAATGACTTTCTTGATTTTAAGGATCTCATAAGAAATTATATTTTCGATCTCGATAAGAAGATTGTTACCTGGATGGTAGTTAAGGCAAGTAGACAAGAAACAACCGACATCGCAGTGCTCGAATACCGAGGGCATCAAAGATTTTCTTTCGCAATTACTGATGCAATTGGGAATGCATAGAAATGATTGACCAGCACAAAAAATCGCACAAGACAACTTGCATGTTATGGATGAGGCGTCAGTGCCGATAGACGACCACAGTATCATAGCCGCCACGAGCATTATCAACTCCATTCTCTTCAATGTTGTTACCTCCATGGCTATACCCACCCAAATTGTTTGTAACCCCACTCTCTCTCTCTCTCTCTCTCTCTCTCTCTCTCTCTCTCTCTCTCTCTCTCTCAATGAGTCTTGATAGCTTTGCGAACTAGTGCTCTAAATAACTATTGCAACTCTACATAATCGGAAAATTCAAGTCTACTGAATGATTAGGAAACCATTAAGGTATGACTAGGTGAAACACTATCTTTTTAATTAAAGGGACCATGCTGGCATTTGCATGGAATTGATTTCTTAGCAGATTTGAGGTCCAATAAAAAGGTGAGTATAAGTTGCCATTTACCTCGAGGATTTCTTTCTATATGTGTGTACTTGTCAAATTAATCACATCAATAAGTTTCTTTCCAAAGGGCTCTAATTTATAGAGTAAATTCAATATTATCCGATAAAAAGCATATGATTTTAATCCACAGTAAAGCTCCTTGAAGGAGTCCCTCAGCAAGTAGGGAAACTTTCTTTTTTGCTTTTGAGTCATTGACACTTGACACTATATCACATTGTTGACACCTCAAATAATTCTTAGAAAAAGAGTTTTAAAAATAAAATAAAAATTAATTGAAAATAATGAAAAAAAAGGAAAACAAAACTAAGGCATCAAAGAATAGAAATAAGTTTCTGAAGGAAACATTGAGAGAAAAAAGGAAGTATAGCAAAAGGGAAACAAAGAACACGAAGAAAAGGGAAGAAGATATTCAAAGAGAATGAGGCTATTCGGCCAAAACAAAAGGCGAAGGTGTGTGCAGAAAAAGAGAGGGAAGCGTATGTGAGAGGAGAGAAAAGTTGGAGAAAAAGAAAAAAGAAAATAAAAGAGAAGAATAGAGGGGGCGTGTGGGCAAAGAACAAAAGGGAAGGAGAGAAGAGCAGAATAAAAAAGAGAAAAGAGAGAAGACGTTGAAGGAGAAAGAGAAAAATAAAAATAAAAGAAAAGAGAAAGAAGTGTAGAGTCTTTTTCAAAAGATCCATTATCGATCATCATCGGTGTGATAGCTCCACAGATAGACATCTACTTCGGTGTTAAGTAAATTTATCCTCGGATTGATTGCATTACTATATCTTCATTGAATCAAGATTCAAATATTTTAAGAACCATATTTAAAATTAAATTATATGAACGACTAATTGATTTAACTATTGAATTCCATCTAATTTCTCTCTTTCTATTTGTATCTAATTTTATCATATATTTTTCCGTGTTCAGAGTCAGCCATTGATGAACCTTATAGTAGTGTTCCGCATGGCAAGGAGGTAATGCTGGTGATGGCAATGATGAGAGGACGTCGTCACTAGGTCCAAGTAGCGATGTTGGGCAAAGGTGGAAGCGTCTGGACAGTGACCAGGCATGAGCAACGACTAGATAATTCTCTCAAATTAGATGCTGAACTTCGGCTAAAGCCTCTCCTATGGTGGACTGGCTGAAATTCTCTACTAGTGGGCTTAAAATCCATAGGTCTTGACTTATTTCTAATGCTTATTCTAATAAATTTCAATGTCTAACAAATTAATGGGCTAAATTTACTTCAATTAAAACTCAAATGATCTCAAATTAGGGGTTGAAAATTTAGTCCACTTCTCTTGGGTGCAAGTCAAAAATCCATGGGGCATGGGCCAAGTTGACATGATTGATTTTCGTTCATATTATCACCAATTCGATGCTAAATGCTATCATAAATGCTTAAATATATATGTTGTGTGATGTTTAAAAGTAATTTTAGTTAGTAACCAATTAATTAGTTCCTAAAATTTTTTATGAAATATGAATCTAAATGACTTGGAGAAATTTAGGTGTCTAGAGTTGTGCTCTCCCATCATGTCGTGGTAGAAATGAAGATTTTTCTATGCATCATAAAACTTTGATTTGATTGGGTGAAGACATGCTTGGGAGAAAGCCAACACGGATTTATTATGAGAATGATACTATAAGTGCTAGAACTTGTATAAGGCGCTCAATTTAGTGCCAAAACTTTCCGCTGGATCACTTAAGTGTCAAATTAGAGAAAAAAATGATCACTTAAATACAATTTCGGCTAAAAAATGACATGACTCACCGGAAGTGCCAAGTCAACTTTAAAATATAAAAATATATTCCACATAGCATTTTTATTAAAAAATCTAGAAAATTTCACAAGGCACGTTATCAAATCTAGAATTTCCTAATTTGAAAGGCTACTTTGTGATATTTACGAATAATATTTTCATGCTATCTTTTGGATATCGTCTTTAAAGATCACCATAAATATACAAAAAGGCAGTGAAATCGAATAATTTTCAAAATCAAACCAAGATAAGATTTTTTTACCTAATTTGTGCAGACAACCTTTCAAATTCGAATTCGAACAATGAATCGGGATCGTGGCAGTCAGTGGTGGATCTAGCATGGCAGCCAACGGCTCATGAAAGGTTGGTGGGCTAGCAAAAAATTGTTTCACGGGTGGCGGGTGACAAGAGACAACGTCGTGGGGTAGGCTCGACATTCGATGACTCGGGGGGCTGACTTTGGCGTAGATGAGGGTCGAGCGTCCATAGAAGTGTCACAGAGAAGTGATGGCAACGACGTGGTCAGCATCGGGCTCACGTTTGGAGGTAGCGGGGCAGCAACGGGCGTGGCACAAAGGGAATCGGCGAGTGGCAGGGTAAAGATGCAACGATTGTGACGGTGTGGAAAGAGCCACGGTGGGCGATGAGGCGACGTCGGTCAACTCTGCTAGGCATCGGAGGGCTTGAGCAGCAACATCGGTGAGTCGAGTCAAGCTTTGGCAAGGACAGCGTTGCGTCCTGGAAGATAGTGGGGTCCGAGGTTGAAGCGGTGCCGAGTTGTTAGTGGCATTATCCAAATAGCAAGGGCGTCACATTCTACGGCTGTTGGTCTAGTTGTGGCTAGATACAAAGTGAAGGGCGGTAATAGCAGCTGTGGTTGTGGTAAGGTGTGCAGCGGGCACCATATGGCGACTCTCGCGCAAATGTAGCTTGATATTTCCCTCACGTGTTTTTCTCTCTATTCTCAAAGGCTGGCATGTTCTGAAACTATGGTCTTTAATCCGAAATCCTAAGACATAATCGCATACATCTATATATATATATACACACACACACACACACACACACACACACACACACATATATATATATATATATATATATATATATATATGAGTTGATCTTTTGCAAATAAGGACATCAAGTTTCTAGTAGTTGCACAATCGACCCTTGAATATGTGTTTTGAATCCCTTGATTCTACCAAGTCCCCTGCCAGGAGTATAACTATTGCCAACCATCACTTTGGCCACTATAATCTGTACATCGGGAGTCGGAGCTATCAAACCTTAGAGTGTGCAAGTCCACCAGTACGAGATTTTCAAAAAACTTGTATAGTTGTTTGAATCCTTTGACCTTTTCTACCACGTCCCTTGTTAGGAGTATAACTATTTTTTACCATCACTTTGGCGACTATGATCGAAACCTTTGATACGTCAGGGGTCGAAGCTATTGATCCTTATGTTGGATGTGTGGTTGAGAAAAGTTTGAGCGACTGATAGCTTGATTCAATCTTTTTTTCTAGCTCAACATATGGAATTGCAGTCTCGTGGAAAATGCGATGATCTTCTTCACCATGGACTGTGATCAAGTTCCCTTTTATCACAAATTTCATGCTCTGATGCAGTCTCGATGGCACAGCTCCGTCATTATGAATCCATGGATGTCCCAATAGGGAGTTAAATGCTATAGGAATATCAATTACCTGGAATAGTATGTTAAACAAGACTGGACCAATTTGCACATCGATGTCCATTTTTCCCATTACCTATTTTTTAGTCCTGTCAAAAGCACGCATGGAAGTCTTTATCATATGGACTCATGATGGGTCAATCTTGAGTTGGTGAAGTGTCACTGGTGGGTCTAAAATGTCACTGGTGGGCCTAAAATGTCACTGGTGGGCATATGTCTACGGAGGATTTGTTGTCGACGAGCACTTGAGCTACATAGTAGGTTTTGCACTGGACAGAGTTACATTGCCTCATTATGACCTCTCTTTTCTATAAAAAAAACTCTTCATCGGAAAAGGCTATGAGGTCCTTAAGTGAGACTGATCCTATAAAATCATGCAGCTTATCATTTTCTATGGTCTCTAGAACATGAATCATTTGGAAATATGAACATGATTTCTGGACATGCACTTGCGATATGTGTGTGTGTGACCTATTTGCTGCACTTCATGAATCATGTGATTCATTTGTGTGCCATTGTGTATTTCTTGCTAAGCTTAGGCTTATTTGTGTTGTGCTAAACATTTCAGCAATAAGTAACATGGCCAGTGCATCTTGCAACCCATTCCCACGTTATGCCATCATTTGCGATGTCTTTCATGAGTTTTTTGAATTCGCACTTCCCGACTAACCGAATCAAATGTAACTTCTAGTTGAAACCGATATGAAGCTCAACAGAGGCGCACACTAGGAACCTGTTTACTACCGCTTTTACGAGGTATACATGTGTCATGCCCCGCCCTTCTGAGCGCACGACATACCCCGATTTTTATCTTTCTCTTCTTCCCTTCGCGACATTCAAAAATCAGAGTTAAACAATGAAAGTGAGGTAATTTAAATATTAAAATTACAATTCTCCCGTCAACAAAATTACATTCGTTCATACATACATTTCACCTTGAACTAAATTACAACACTCATTTTCTCTAACTTTTCCTCCTATGAGCTCTAATCCATGTCTAGTACTATCCTGTCCTCATCCATCTGCTCTCCATCTTCATCAACCAAATCCGTGCCCATTGGCTCCTCTTCTAGTTCCATGACCATTCTTGAAAGGTTTGGGGGTGGTGGGATGAGATATGGAGGTATCTCAGTGAGCACTCCTCCTATACCAAAACTAGAAATGCCATCACCCTAGGGTCCATAATCACGTCTCACTTGATATCTAACACCTCTGATCATCACACCTATCGCTCATCTCTCACTGAGGTCTAGTCCTTTCTCACTATTCCTTTGTACGTGCTCACCCCAAGAATCTCTCTCTTTCACACTCGTCTTACCTATGCACCAACCATTACTAGACCGAAGTTTGGCACTAATCCCAAACACAGTCAATCAGATTCATATAGTAATTAAATAAATTACACAAACAATAAGTAAATTGCGCAATCAATTCCATGAGGTCGTCCACAACTGGCCCGAGACCCTAACCAGTCTACTTGAATCATCCTCCTTCACTATTTAATCCTTGCTAATTTCGGTCCAATCGGTCTTCCATTCGACTTATTTGTCGTCTAACCCTTGGTTAGGGCCTACTAGCCATCTAATTAGTCTCCCAATTCCCATTTCATTAAGTATACATATACGGCCTTAATTGGTCATATCCACCTAACCACCCAACTACGCCATCCAAATAACAATTAGCGCCCATTGGTCACGTGATCGCATTTCCTTTGGTACTAGGTACCCAGTCATGTAATGCCCATTTGACCCAATCATCAGTAGCACAATTCAATTAACTCTAATAATTCAACTAAGGTAATAGGCATGTCTAATCAGGGCATAAGAGACCCACTCACCTCAATTTCACATGTTTTAGGCGATTGGTGGCAACACGGTTTTTCGAAGCTTCAGTCGCGCTAGAGTTCAATGTAGACCTCCTATCTCCGATCCAATAGTGTCATTAGGTAGTCCAAGCTTAGTGGAGTCCGACGGCGGCTCCAGCGATTTTCCAGTGATCAGCAGCACTATTCCGGCGAAGCTCCAACAGCCTGCTCGGAGGTAGCTTGCAGCGGTAAGAGGCTAGCTGAGGTAGTGGACAGAACGGTAGAGACTGGAGGTGGTTGGAATCGCGCCGGCAAGGGGGTCCCAGACACGATTCAGGCATACCCACGGTTGGTTGGAGTTGGAAATGGTGGCTCGTACCGGCGTTGGGTGGCCGGGTAGCCTATGGGTGGCATTGGGGTGGCCAAATGGCCCTAGAACAACGAAGAACGGTTAGGGCTCTTCATGGCCTTATTTTTCCCCAAATAGAATTGAGCATCGATTTGTTCAATCTAAAGCAAATAAGTTCAATTAAATGCTAGGGCTTGCTTATGAAATGTATACGTGTCTATTAAGAGCAACGTCACGGTGTGGGTGTTGCTGGATTGGTAGAGAGAGTAGATCTAGGGTTTGGCGGCCCTTTTTGGGCAAATTGGCTATCAGACAGAAATTCGTCAGTTCTCGGACAAATAAATTGAATAGAAAGCACAATATATCATAAAAATATACCTATGAATCAATTGGAAGCATCGGTGAGAGCCCTAAATTGACAAATTAATGGATATTGGCCAACAAAGCTCTGTTCTCAACCCAGAAAATAGGGACTTACTCGAGCTGTGAGGGCCTCTTTTAGGGGATTCCGGTAGCTCTACAGATGGAGACTGTGACTATGGTTGGTTGGGTGTTGAAGTAGATGTCAAGAGCTTCACGGGGACACCAAGAACACGCAAAACAGAGGTCGGGACTTGAAGTTATAGGGACCAAAAGTTGGACTCTTGCGTGGATGGAAAAGCATAGGAGGGTGGCGTGCAATGTGATTTCTTGAGCCCTCTGGCGACAAACGACGGCCTCGTATTGGCTTTCGAGCACCTAGTTTGGCCTTAGGGGCGATTGAATGCTTATACCAACGAGCGGGTTGTGATTGGCCATTAGGTGTATAGCTGGGCCACATGTCCGCCAACTGCTTGACAGTGGGCCAGAGAGAGGGAGAACTGGCAGGGAGCAGTTTGGTTTCGCATGGTCGAACCGGGTTTGCTCGCCATTGGATCGGTCTTCTCGCGAGTTGGTTCGATTCCTCGTCGAACTTGATTGGTTCATCGGTCAACAATCAACGTTGACAAAAGTCAACTTTTGGGAAAAATTTTCAAAAATACCCTTGGACCCAAATTCACTTCTTTTAGGGCCAAAATGAAAATAATCAAATTTCAGGGGACCTTTCGAAAGTCCGGAATGGCTTAAAATGAAATCTCGTGGTTTAGTTTGGGGAACTCCCTGGGCTAATGGGCCACTAATTAAACCCGTGAATTTGCTTATTGACCTTGAAAACAGCCTGGAAACGGGGTGTCACAATTCTTCCCCCTTAAAAGAATTTCGTCCTCGAAATTCGTCCCATTTGATTTTTCATGATCCAACTTCTCCGATCACCTCTCATGATCGGTTTCCCCCAATAGATGACGTTCCTTCTTTACCTTAACTTCGTCAAAGGTCCATACTGAGGACAAACCTAGTCCTCCCTTTTAATCTCAACTCCAATAATACTCATCCCATGGCGATATCCTCTAAATCAGCTCCCTTATTGACACACAACCACTATTTCCAAGAACTCATGCAACCTTCCTTATGTATCCCAATTTGTCTCAAAGTGTAAATTCAATCACATCGAGATCCTATCACGCTTCCACTGTGCTACCCTGATTTCTTTCGTCCGAATCTGGACACTCGGCATACGTCGCCCAATTGCTTTCCTTAGGTGCCAACTTTGGCAAAGTCTTATAAACTCGGTCATCTTCGATGCTATGTTAGTACTCAAGAAATAATTCTCGTTAAACGCTCTCATAATAATGTTACAGACAACTCTTCCCTCGGTGGTCTTCCACCAGTGACTGATGTCATTTTTCAATGACAAACTAACACGACCACTTTAACCATGTCAATCATCCAATTATTGACACCTTCCTCAATCCTTTGGAGTTGAAAAGTGGCAACTTCTAGGTCACATTTCAAAAGAACAGTGAAGGTTTGATATCCCAGAAACTACTCTACCTCAATTTTTACCCCTCTATTTTCCTTATTCATCCTTCTATTGACGTGCTGTATTCATAACGGCGTCGATAGTCTTAATCATACATATGTTTAGCACGCTATTCATGAACATCATCATCCCACTGATGCACAAAACATGAAACAAATGACATATCAAATTGAGGCACGATCACACCGCTATGATAACGCCTAATGACGATGTGTTACAGCCACACCACCATGATAACATCCAACTACATGTTGTGGCCACACCGCCATGATGACGTTCCAATGACATACTCATACTGCCTTGTGACGTCCCGATGATGTGCCTCCCCGAGGCACGGTCACTCAGCCCAATGAAGTTTTGGCGACGTGCCTCCCTGAGGCGTAGTCACACCGCCCTGTGACGTCCTAGCAACGTGCCTCCCCGAGGCGTGGTCACATCGCCCTGTGACGTGCCTCATCAAACCTTTTTATTAGTTGGGTGCGGACACACTGGCATGTGATGCCCTTAATGACGTGCCCCTCAGAGGCATGGCCACACCGCCATGCCCCGAGGCACGGTCATATCGCCCTGAGACATCCCAAAACTAATGGGTCAAATGTTCGGCCTTGCTACACATGTCCCATATCGTGTAAACTCAGCTAAACAAGACTAGAGTCATCAGTCCATGTTCGGCCTTACTATACACGTTCCATATTGTGCCAACGCGGCTAAGCAAAGACTTAAATTCTAATAGTTTCTATTTAAATGTCCGGCATTACTGCACACGTCCCATTTCGTGCCAACATAGCTAGACAAATGACATCAATCCTAATTCCCTATATCTCATTTCTAACGGTCACTCATCTCCATTTTCCTACCATTACTTCTCTAATCCTCAAGTGAACTTAATCAACCAAGAAAATATCCAACTTATTACTTCCAGTAAGCACAATCCAACCTTATCCACTCCAAGCTTCAATCGGGATTAAGTCCTAAACCTCCCTTTGATACCAATTTAAACTAGGGACTGTCATGCCCCGCCCTTCTGAGCGCATGGCAGACCCCAATTTTTCTCTTTCTCTTCTTCTTTTTGCGACCTTCAAAAATCAGAGTTAAACAACGAAAGCGAGGTAATTTAAATATTAAAATTACAATTCTCCCGTTCACAAGATTACATTCGTTCATACATACATTTCACCTCAAACTAAATTACAACACCCATTTTCTCTAACTTTTCCTCCTATGAGCTCCAGTCCATGTCTAGTACCATCCTATCGTCATCCATCTTCTCTTCATCTTCATCAACTAGATCCGCTCCCAATGGCTCCTCTTCTGATTCCATGACCATTCTTGAAAGGTTTGGAGGTGGTGGGGTGAGATACGAAGCATCTCAATGAGCACTGCCCCTATACCAAAACTGGAAATTCCATCACCCTATGGTCCATAATCGGTCTCACTCGATATCTAACACCTTTGGTCATCTCACCTATCGCTCATCTCTCACTGAGGTCTAGTCCTTTCTCACTATTCCTTTGTAAGTGCTCACCCCAAGAATCTCTCTCTTTCACACTTATCTTACCTATGTGCCAATAGGTACTAGACTAGAGTTTGGCACTAATCCTAATCACAGTCAATCGGATTCATATAGTAATTAAATAAATTGCACAAATAAATCACAATTAAGTAAATTAAGTAGTCAATTCCATAAGACCGTCCACGACCAGCCTGAGACCTTAACCAGTCTACTCGAATCATCATCCTTCACCATTCAATCCTTGCTAATTTCGATCCTACCGGTCCTCCATTCAACTTATTTGTCATCCAACCCTTGGTTAGGGCCTACTAGTCAGCTAATCAGTCTCCCAATTGCCATTTCATTAAGTATACATGTACGACATTAATTGGCCATATCCACCTAATCACCTAATTATGCCATCCAAATAATAATCGCGGCCCATTGGTCACATGATCACACCTTCTAGTCACCTTATTTCCTTTGGTACTAGGTACTCGGTCATACAATGCCCATTTCACCCAATCATCAGTAGCACCATTCAAGTGACTCCAATAATTCTACTAAGGTAATATACACGTCTAATTAGGTTATAAGAGGCCCACTCACCTCAATTTCGTACGTTTTAGGCGATTGGTGGTGATGCAGTTTTCCGAAGCTTCGATTGCACTTGAGCTCAATGTGGACCTCCTATCTCTGGTTTGATAGTGTCATTGGGTGGTCCAACCTTAGTGGAGTCCGACAGTGGCTCCGACGATTTTTCGATGATGGCTTCGGTGATTGGCGACACTATTCTGGCGAAGCTTCTATGGCTTGCCTACAGGTAGCTTGTGGCGGTGGACAAAATGGATGAGGCTGGAATTGGCTAGAATCACACTAGCAAGGGGGTCCCATATGTGATTTAGGTGTATCCGCGGCTGGTCGGGGCTAGAAATGGTGATTGGGTGGCGACTGTGGCCTTGTCCCTAGTCGAGGGTGGCTTGTACCAGTGTTGGGTGGCTAGGTAGTTAGTGGATGGTGTTGGGGGTGGTCGGATGGCTTAGAACAATGAAGAACGATTAAGGCTCTTCGCGGCCTGATCTTTCACCAAATCGAATTGAGCCTCGATTTGTTCAATCTAAACCTAGTATGGTCAATTGAATGATATGGCTTGATCACAAAATGCATACACTTCAATTGAGAGTAGCGATGGGGTGTGGGTGTCGCCAGAACGGCGGGGAGAGTAGATCTAGGGTTCGGTGGCCCTTTTTGGGCAAACCTGTGATCGAATGGAAATCTATTTGTCCTCAGATAGATAAATTGAATAGAAAGCCAAATCTATCGTAAAACTATGCCTAGCAATCGATTGGAAGCATCGGTGAGAGCTATAAATTGATAGATTAACAGATCTCAGCCAACAAAACTCGGTTCTCAACCCAAAAAATATGGGCTTACCCGAGCTGTGAGGGACTCTTTCGACGGCTTCTAGCGGCTCTATAGATGGAGACCGTAGTGATGGTTGGCTAGGTCTTGAGGTATATGTCAAGGGATTCACGGTGACAGCAAGAAATGCGAAACGGAGGTCGGGACTGGAAGTTATGGGAACCAAAAGTCGGTCTCTTGCACATATGGAAAAGTAGAGGAGGATGGCGTACGACGTGATTTCCCGAGCCCTCCGATGACAAATGACAACCTCCCATTGGCTTTTGAGCACCTAGCTAGGCCTTAGGGGCAGTTGGACGCTTATCTCGATGAATGGGTAGCGATTGGCCGTTGGGTGTACGGTTGGGCCACGTGTCTGCCAACTGCTCGATGGCATGCTAGAAAGAGGGAGAACTGGCAAGGACGAATCCAATTTCGCGAGATCGGACTGGGTTTGCTCGGGTCAGACTAGTTTACTCGCAAGTCGGTTTGGTTTCTTGCTGAACCCGATTGGTTCATTGACTCGTTAATGGTCAATGTTGACCAAAAGTCAACTTTTGGGAAAATTTCCCGAAAATACCCTTGGATCCAAAATTCACTTCTTTTGGGGTCAAAATGCAAATAATCGAATTTCGGGGGATCAAAATGCAATTTTTGGAAGTTCAGAATTGCCCGAAATGAAATATCACGGTTTAGTTCGAGGAACCCTCGAGGCCAACGGGCTACTAACTAAACCCATGAATTTGCTTGACCTTGGAAACAGCCTAGAAATGGGGCGTCACAACATGTTTTTCGGAGATGGATGGATGGGGCCTCTCCCTATGCCCGACCCAATTTGTAGGTACCATGCCAACGACAGCGATGACTAAGGGGAGTGAGCTCAAGAAGTTTCTTTTTGGTGTTATGACATCTAGGGTTGGTATATAAGATGACTATTTTTCGTTTGGACCTAGAAATATATAGTTAGCAGGGAAACTAAATGTGTATATTTTGTTTTCAAAGTCCCCTTAGTCATCTTTAATAAATATAAGTCTATGTCCTTTCTCTAATGATATGAAGACTACAGACATAATTATTTTTCCTGAATATCATTCTTGCAATTCTGCTGCAACACCCCTACATCAATAGGGACCATGGCGTAGGCATTAGAGTTAAACCATAAGGCCATGTGATTCTATTGAATTGTAGGATGGGGTTACCAGGTAAGGAGGTAAGGGCGTTACGAAGATGAAATGTTATTAAATTATATCTTAAAATTTAGTCCATGTCTGAAACCTAATTGGATTTGGATAATGTGCATCGGAATTCTCTACCGATTCCTTAATTGTTGAAGTCTTCATTGCTATTCGAATTTAACCAAGATAAGGATTGTTACTTGGTTTTGTCTATTTTTTTTTAGAAGAGCCGCTCACTGGACGTCTCTTCTTTGGCCACGAATTAGTTAACAAAATATGTCAAGATAGTTTTATCTTCCACCTTCCTTCAGCCACACAAGATAAACAAATAAGAGACACTGATATATTGTCGTCAGATTCTTGGGCAGTTATGTCAGGACCCACCAGGCCTCGCCCTTGGGCACACGATGGTTCTCGATTTCTTTCTCTTTTGGCCAATTAATTCACGAAGTCTCAGGTAGATCGCTGGCCTTCTAAAACATCAAAATCATAAATACTACGCGGAAGTGATATAAAAATTAACACTTGCAACCCTTCAAACCATGTCTCAATATTTACAAACACCAGTTCAGGTACAACTATACACAACCAACTCCGAGGAACATCAATACAAACTTAGGAGGGGTTCACAACTCGTATTAATTCTTCCTTTGCTAGTCTTGTCTCGATATACTCTTCCTCAATCGGCTCCTCCTCTAGCTCCAAGCTCGAGTCCTGCAATGGATCTGTGGTGGGGTGAGATATGGAGATATCTCAGTGAGGGAACCCTAACCCAAAACTAGGAATACCACTGCCCTAGGTCCCTATCGCATCTCACCCTTCAACGTTCGTCTCAATTACTTCCATCATCCAACTCTCGCCTAGAGCTTAACCATTTCTAACCCTTTTGACGAAACCCAAAACTCTCTAGTTTTCATCATCTATTTTCAATCTATAAGTCAACAAGTTCATGACCGAGACTTGGCACTAAGCCCAACAACTAGTCAGTCGAATCATCATACATTACACCATCAAATAAATAGATAAATAAATAAAATTAATTTAAATAAGTAAATTACATAACTAAATAGGTAATCAAACTATTTACGACTGGTCTATATCTTAACTCAACCCTTCCAGCTCATTGCAAATTTCCAATGCAATTGTTTTCCTCAATGTCACCTGACCACCAATTGGCTCATCGGACCCATCAATCCATTCCAACGCTAATTTCAAGGCATATTTAACTCATACAATACCGACCTTAATCATTCGATTCTTTTATTCATCCATGACTAAATAAATTACCATTAAAATAAATAACAAACCATAATTAAATAAACAACTTACAATTAAAGTACATAATAAATGATAAATAAATAGATTATGTAATAAATAAATTACGTGGTAATTAAATGATTAAGACCATCAACAATCGGTCTGAGACCTAACTAAGCCTTTTAGGCTTGTCGTCGTTTTCTATGTTTAATAGTCATCATTGCCGTCTTACCGTCAAATTGGCTCATTGGCTAATTCATCCTTCATATATTGTCACCAAGTCCATGGCACGTTATCATCATGTCCATCGATTTGTTGAGTCGCCAAATCCATGGCACTATACAATCACCAATTTCATGGCATCGTGCAGTCGCCAATTCCAAGGCACAATTTAGTTCCATCAATTGATGATTAGGGTCCACTAGCCTACTTCCTCAGCTAAAAGCCAAAATTGAAGCGAACTGGGGTCAATGACCACTTCGGTCGACTTGTGAGATCAAAATGGCTCGCCACGGTCATGTCGACGCCCAATCGACCTCCAATTTAAATTAGGGCAATATCTGCCTCCTTTATTGATAAATAATAATCCCAAAAATTCATAATAACTTCTCTTCGTCACTTTCGCAGCCCAACTGCATCCAATTAAGGTCCCGTTGACCACTGGCCTTAGATTAGGCCCCTTGGGTACATAATCGATCCATTCAAATGCCAAACCTATGGCACCCTTACTCAAACCATTATTAATCTTAATTAAACAACCCTCCAATCAAATCGACACCAAATTCCATGGCACTCTAGTTCGAGCCACAATGGGCCTAAATCATCAATCTAATTGATAATTTCTAATCGAGCCTTGCCACTTCGTTGATGTCGTGTACCCGACCATAATTGGCCCTTCTCACTATTAAAGCACTCATTGAATTCCATTAACCTTCAATCAACGATTAGGGCTTCTGGGCCACCTAATCGGTCCTTCCCAATTACCACAGACAAGTAATACTACACGGTCCTCAATGACCATAATTGTATAATCACACAATTAGACCATCTAAATATAGCTCGATTAGGCTCATTGGTGTCTTAATCGATCTCTCTATCACCCCATCACCGATACTTGGCCATATTAATCTAAATACTCATGCCATCCGACTAATTCATCCAACTCATCCATTCAGTCATAATAAATCTAGTAAATTAATAGCACGCCTAATAGAAGGTTAAAGTCCACTCACCTGATTTTTCTCGTGAGCCGGCGAACCGCAGCGACGAGATCCTTGCACTTTTAATCACGTTCGGGCTAGGTGTGTCTTTCCAATCCTCGATCCGACACCACGGATGGGACGGGCTAGGTCTGGGTCAGCTCAAGATAGCTTTGGTGAAGCTCCGACGACATTCCAACAGCCTTCTGGTGGCTGGTCGTGGTCTTGGGAGGTGGACTGAGCTCGTTGGTGGGGTTGGCCAACAAAGGGACGACTCTGAATGGGCTGGAACCCAGCTACATACTTGATTTGACCCAATCGGGTTAGGAATCGGGTCGGCGGAATGGGCAGTCGGGTCGCGACTCGATTTGCCCTCCCTAGGCTAAATTGGCGATGGCGACTGGCGGAGATACATAAAGGAGACTCGGACAAGTCTTTTCCAACCGATGGTAGAGGCTAAGGTGGCTGGAGGAGGGAGAACTGGCTCTCGGAAGACGATGGCTCACGATTAGGGCTTCTAGGGGAGGGGCGGTGCATCGAGGCCAGATCCCGGTGAACGGCTCGGTGCCGGCGGCCAAGGCTAGCAGATATGGGATCTTAGGACTCCCAGTTACTGTATGGTGGTGGTGGCAACAGCTAGGTCCCACCGAGGGAGGCACGACGGCCTCGAGAAGCTAACGATAGCGAGGACGGTTCACCGAGCTTCGGGGTTCCTCCGGCGGCAACAGTGGCCTTGGCGAGGCTAAGGAAGCTCCTGGGAACACGCCGAAGGTGGCGGCTCGGCTTGGACATTACCAAAAAGGCCCAAATTTGACGAGCTCCAGTCCCGTGAATAGGAGGTGAACAGTGCCGTCGAGGTGTCTTTCAAGGGCTCCCGATGGTGGTCAAGGCTGAATTGGAGGCACCGGTGGCCTGGGTCTTGAAGCCGGTTCTCAAGCTTCCCAAGGCCATCGACAGCAAGCAAAACGGAGGCCGGAGGAGGAAGAACGGGCAGCAAGAAGGGGAGGCTCTCCCTTGGTTCCAAAACAGGGAGAGGCTCATGGTGGAGACAAGAAGGGGCGCTCAAGGGCAACTGGTGGCCACCCACTGGCCATCCCTCAGGCTTATAGGACGCCTACGATGTCTACCAGGCGTAGCCTTGCCGTTGGTCGGCCACTAGTTGTGTGGTGGGACTCGCGCGCGTGTGCATGCCACCCACTCAGGAAAATGCCAAAGAGAGAGGGAGAAAGAAAGGGGAGGGCTGGGCTCCCACGCAGGCTGGGCTGGGCTGGGCCAAGTCCGGATCCGATCTAGTCGTCCACTAGTCCAACTGGTCCATTGACCCGAACCGAGTTGACCGTTGACCAGAGTTGACCAAAAGTCAACTTTTCAATTTTTTTTTTCAAAATTGTCCATAGGCTCAAAATTCACTTCTTTGGGGATCAAATTGCAATTATCGAAGAGTCGGGGGACCAAAACGCAAATTTCTGAAGTCCGGAATCGTCCAAAGAGAATTTTCTCGATTTAGTCCAGGGAACTCCCAAGGCCAACGGGCCACTAACTAAGCTAGTAAATCCATTCAATTAGGCCTCAAAGGTGAGGTCAAAATTGGACTGTTACAATCTTTCCCCCTTAAAAGAATTTCGTCCTCAAAATTTGTCCGGTCGAATTTCTCAAGATCTAAATCCCTCGATCATCTCTCTTAATTGGACTCTCCCAGTTTTTGACACTTAGTCGTCCACCTCTATCTCCTCAAATATCAACACCACATTTAGAGTTTACCATGCTTCCACTATGCTACTCTGTTTTCATCATCCAAACCTTGTCAACTAAGTCAACTCTAACGGAGTGTTTCGAACAAACAAGGTTTCCTACCTCAAATTTAAATTCAGGATATCCTATCATTCTCAAGGATATCACTTTTTGACTGCTAGCCTCACCACAAAAGACTCATTGTCTCATGTTTAATTCCTTTCAAGAGAACAAGTACTCGAGACTTTACTGATCGATTCAAACGATAAACTCGTTTCTCTATATATAGTAATTCCAATTCTTAAGGCCTCAACTGCCTAAATGAATAAGTTGATACATGATCATCCTACGTTAGGACCTACCCCAGTCCTTGATAAAACACTTCACCGTGGACCTCACATCCACTAAGACTTGACGATTTCGTCGAGACTTATATGTTCATCCTAATCTCACGTCTTTCTTCCAAAATTCTATTGATGGCATCACTATACTCGAGGGCCTTTCCCCGAAGCGATAACAATTGTCTATTAGACTTAATAACTTCATATTTATGTTTCTGTCATAGGTATCGGTCGATCCAAGACCATTCCTATATAGGCAGGGTTCACTGAAATCTCTTCACTTGAGATCACGTGACTCTATACCACCAGGTCAAGGCAGAACTCACATTATCTCCCATAATGTCCAAAACCAATGCCTTCGAGCAGCCACTCTACCTTAAGAGACGCAACTAGGGGCATTGAATGCCGTCCTCGATGCCTCACAAATTCATAATTTAAATTACTTCTCAATTGAAATCATATAACTTAATTCGGACCATCCATGATCGAAACCGTATCATCACACAAAATCATAGACCATGATTCTTTTCGTTCTCAATTAGTCCATTCTGATGGACCTATCATGCCCAATCAGACACGGCTAACACAATCATGTCTTTTCCAACTTTAAATTCACTCACCACTAATTCATACTCTTATATCCCACAATCAATATTATGTTATTGTTCGACGGGGTCGAAACACTAAATACCGTATCTAACAGTTCCATTTCCAACCAAACTAGACGACCTGTGCAGTATGGTAGTTTTACGCCATCTAACTTTCCCATAGTGGTTTTTATGGTCACACTAGAATCAAGTTTTGGTCCTTAGGGTCTAGTACCGGTTCCATGGTACCTTTCATAATGGCGACCCTTGACATCCAAATGGGGCATTCTCCTCCCAAAACCACCTCTTCCATTATGAAAGGGGTTGGACACCTACTTTCCGATATCGGTCTTTTCATTGGCACGTGGTTATCTCAACTCGCGACAAGTTGCGATCCAGAAGCGATAGCTCTCTCTGCCAAGTCCATTTTTAATGATCGGACTTTACTCAATCTCAAATAAGTATGCAATCCCAGTGCCATTTGGCCCTTAATAACGAAATCTAATCAGAGCCAAGGCTTGATATTTTGATCTATTAGATTCTCCACGATCCTCCTGCCATACATTATCATGATAGCATTCCAAACCATTTCTGTCAACTATCACCACGGCCTTCTTACTCTTGGCCAAAAGGGCGATCCTGCCCTAGAGGTTCTCAAGAGATTGTAGGATACTTAGATCCTTTAATCTTTTTGAGTGTCACCTCAAGTCATCTCCTTATGTGGCAGTCTTAAATCCTTGCTCACTCTCGATATTTACTTAGGTCATACTATATACATCAACCCTTCACATATAATACTTAATTACCATTCATGCAAATCTAATACTAAACAATACGAAGCAACAACTTTAATAGTAAACTAATTCCAGTAAGTCATACTTAATAAGTCTAGATCAGCATATGATAGCTCGTTAGCCATCGACACAACTCTACAAGCGATCGCTACAGCTTGCGTGCGAATACTTCTACACGTCTTCATTTGAGGCATGTGAATACTTCTATAAGCTTGCATGCAAATACATCCATACACGTCTTAATTCAAGGCACCTACGTGCAAATACTTCTACATGTCTTCGTTCAAGGCATGCGAATACACGTCTTTTACGTGCGAATACTCCTACACGTCTTAAGTCAAGGCATGCAAATACTTCTACATACCTACGTGCAAATACATCCATACACGTCTTAATTTGAGGTACCAAGGCAAGCGAATACATCTACAAACTTGTGTATGAATACATCCGTACACGTCTTAATTTGAGGTACCAAGGCAAGCGAATACATCTACAAGCCTGCATGCGAATACATCCGTACACGTCTTAATTTGAGGTACTAAGGCAAGCGAATACATCTACAAGCATGCATGCGAATACATTTGTACATGTGTTAAGGTCAATTGTTCAACCTTGTTGCACACGTCTCATACCATGCCAACTCAACTAAACAAGACCATTGTCATCAGTCCATAATTGACCTTGCTGCACATGTCCCATACCGTGCCAGTCCGGCTAAACATGGACTCAAACCCTGAGGTCTCTAGTCAAATGTCTGGCATTGCTGAACACATCTCATACCGTGCCAACACGGCTAAATAAATGACACCAATCCTAAGGTTCAATGGTAACTTGATCTATAAATCCTGATATACTATCGTTAACATTTCCTCCTATATCAATAATTCGTAAAGCAAGACTCCAACTTGTTCTCCCAGAGAGCACGGCTTAACCTTATCATTCCAAGCTCTGTTCGGGGCTTAACTGTCCAATAAGTGATCTAATCATGTCACCAATTCCATACTTATCATCCTTATTATTCTCAGCATTGATCACTCAAATCCCAATAAACACTTATGGATCACAACTGCAATCTCAAAATCTTAGCTAATCATCCTTAATAATGTTTTCCATCCTGATCACTCCATGGACCTAATCTCTTATAGGTCTTAACCTAAGCTCCGATACTAATGCTGTCAGGACCTGCTACTCCCCGCCCTTGGGCACACGGTGGTTTCCGATTTCTTTCTCTTTTGGCCAATTAATTCGCAACGTCTCATGTAGATCGCTGGCCTTGATATTATGCGGAAGCGATATAAAAATCAACACTTGCAACCCTTCAAACCATACCTCAATATTTACAAACACCAGTTCAAGTACAATTATACACAACCAACTCCAAGGAACCTCAGTACAAGCCTATGAGGGGTTCACAACTCGTATTAATTCTTCCTTTGTCGATCATGTCTTGATCTACTATTGCTCGATCGGCTTCTCCTCTGGCTTCAAGCTCGAGTCCTGCAATGGATCTGTGGGGGGTGAGCTATGGGGATATCTCAGTAAATGAACCATAACTCAAAACTAGGAACACCATTGCCCTAGGGTCCCTATCGCGTCTCACCATGCAACATTTGTCTCAATTACTTCCATCGTTCAACTCTCGCTAGAGCTTAACCATTTCTAACCCTTTTGATGAAACACAAAACTTTCTAGTTTTCATCCTCTATTTTCTATCTATAAGTTAACCGGTTCATGATTGAGACTTAGCACTAAGCTCAATAACCAGCCAGTCGCAATCATCATACATTACACCATCAAATAAATAAATAAATAACAATTAATTTAAATAAGTAAATTACATAATTAAAGAGGTTATAAGACCGTTCACGATCGGTCTATACCCTAACTCAACCCTTTCGACTCATTGCCAATTTCTAATTCAATCGTTTTCCTCAATGTCACCCGACCATCGATTGGCTCATCGGCCTCCCATCAGTCCATTCCAACGCCAATTCCATGGCATGTTTAACTTATATAATACCGATGTTAATCATTCGATTCTTTAATTCATCCATGACTAAATAAATTGCCATTAAAATAAATAACAAACCATAATTAAATAAATAAATTACAACTAAAGTAAATAAAGAACGATAAATAAATAAATTGTGTAATAAATAAATTACGTGTAATTAAATGATTAAGATCATCCATAAACGGTCTGAAACCTAACTAAGCCTTTTTGGCTTGTCGTCATTTTCTAAGTTTAATAGTCCCCATTGTCGTCTTACCATCAAATTGGCTCATTGAAGTCACCAAGTCCATGGCACATTATCATCATCTCCATCGATTCGTTGAGTCACCAAATCCATAGCACTATTCAATTGCCGATTTCATGGCACTGTGCAGTCGTTAATTCTAAGGCACAACCTAGTTCCATCAATTGATGATTAGGGCCCATTAGCCTACTTCCTCGACTAAAAGCCAAAATTGAAGCGAACTGGTGTCAATGACCACTTTGGTCAACTCATGAGATCAAAATGGCTCGCCACGGTCATGTTGACGCTGAATCAGGTCCCATCGACCTCCAATTTAAATTAGGGCAATATTTGCCTCCTTTATTAATAAATAATATTTCTAAAATTCGTAATAACTTCTCTTTGTCACTTTCACAGCCCAGCTGCATCTAATTACGGTCCCGTTGATCACTGGCCTTAGATTAGGCCCCTTGGGCACATAATCGATCCATTCAAACGCCAAACCTATGGCACCCTTACTCAAACCAATATTAATCTTAATTAGACAACCCTCCAATCAAATCGACGCTAAATTCCATTTTACTCTAGTTTGAGCCACAATTGGCGTAATTGATGATTTCTAATCAAGCCTTGCCACTTCGTTGATATTGTGTACCCGGCCATAATTGGCCCCATCGTTCGTTCTCGCCATTAAGGCACCCATTGAATTTCATTAACTTTCAATCAACGATTAGGGCTCCCAGGCCACCTAATCGGTCATTCTTTATTACCACAGACAAGTAATACTACACGGCCCTCAATGACCATAATTGTCTTATCACACAATCAGACCATCCAAATATTTCTCAATTAGGCTCACTAGCCTCTTAATTGATCTCTCTATCACCAACTGGTCCATTCATTCCTAATAAAGCTATTAAAGCAATAAGACACCTAATAAAAGGTTAAAGTCCACTCACTTGATTTTTCTCGTGAGCCGGCAGTCCGCAGTGACGTGGTCCTTGCACTTACGATTGCGTTCAGGCTCAATGTGTTTTTCCAATCCTCGATTCGACACCACGGATGGGATGGGCCAGGTTTGAGTCAGTTTGAGATAGCTTCGGCGAAGCTTTGGGGACATTCCGATGGCCCTCTGGCGAGACTCCAGTGGCTAGTCATGGTCCCGAGAGGTAGGCCGAGCTCGTTGGTGGGGTTGGCCGGCGAAGGGATGACTCTAAATTGGCTAGAACCCGACCACAGACTCAATTTGAGTTAATTAGGTTAGGAACCGGGTCGGTGGAAGGGGCAATCGGGTTGCAGCTCAATTCGCCCTCCCTTGGCCAAATTGGCGATGGCGACCGGTGGTGGAGGTTGAGGTGGCCAGAGGAGGGAGAACTGGTGGGGATGTATAGAGGAGGCTCGGATGAGTCTCTTCCAACTGGTGGTGGATGCTGAGGTGGCCAGAGGAGGGAGAACTGGCTCGGGGAAGATGGCAGCTCGCGGCTTGGGCTTCTAGAGGAGGGGCGGTGCATCGAGGCCAGGTCTTGGTGAACGGCTCGGTGCCGGCGGCCAAGGCCGGCAGATCTAGGATCCTAGGACTCCCAGCTGCCATTTTGGTGGTGGTGGCAGCAGCTAGGTCCCACTAGGGGAGGCATGACGACCTCGAGAAGCTGACGACAATGAGGATGACTCACTGAGCTTCGGGGTTCCTCCGGCAGCTTCTGGGCTAAACTGGCGGCAATGGCGGCCTTGGCAAGGTCGAGGAAGGTCCTAGGAACACGCCGAAGGCGGCGGCTCGGCCTAGGCATCATCAAAATGGCCCAAATCCGGCGAGCTCCAATCCCGAGAATAAGGGGTGAACAGTGCCATTGGGGTCTCTTTCGGGGCTCTTAGCGGCGTTCAAGGATAGACCGGTGGCGACGGTGGCCTAGGTCTTGAAGCCGGCATCTCAAGCTTTCCAACGCCACCGAGGATGAGCAGAACAGAGGCTGGAGGTGGAAGAACAGGCGGCGAGAAGGGGGGGCTTTCCCTTGATTCCAAAACAGGGAGAGGCTCATGATGGAGAGAAGAAGGGGCACTCGAGGGAAGCTGGTGGCTACCCACTTGCCGTCCCTTAGGTCGACAGGACACCTACGGCGTCTGGCAGGTGTAGCCCTACTGCCAATCGGCCATTAGTTTTGTGGTGGGACTTGCGCGGTGAGGCTTGTGTGCGCGTGCATGCCACCCACTCGAGAAAATGCCAAAGAGAGAGGGAGAAAGAAAGGGGAGGGCTAGGCTCCCACACGGCTTGGGCCTGTCTTCGCAGGCCTAGGCCGGGCTTGGTCTGGATCCGATCCGATCGTCCGCTGGTCCGATTGATTTGTTAACTCGGTCCGAGTTGACCACTGACTAGTCAACGATCAACGTTGACCAGAGTTGACCAAAAGTCAACTTTTCCAATTTTTTTTCTAAAATTGCCCATAGGTCCAAAATTCACTTAGTTTGGGGATAAATTGCAATTATGCAAGAGTCAGGGGACCAAAACGCAAATTTCGAAAGTCTGGATTGTTGAAAGCGAATTTTCATGGTTTAGTCCAGGGAACTCCAAAGGCCAATAGGCCACTAACTAAGCCAATAAATTCGTTCAATTAGGCCTTGAAAGTGGGGTCAGAATTGGGCTGTTACATGTTACAAGAGCAAATGCATTGAGTTTTTTGATTAAAAATAGGTCCAATCGATGAGCTCAAACTTAGACTCTGCCTTAGTGATCTCATGTAATTAAGACATCGAACTTCTTCACATGGGTCCAACAAAATGCAATATTAGTCATTGGTAAAAATTGACAGATCTTTATGATACCTTTACCAAAAAATAAGACAGATCTTTATGATACTTGTAAACTTTCTAAGAGCATTTAGAATTGTAAAAACCCACACTTTACGTATATTGTAGAGAACAAATGCAATGGGAGTCTTTGGGAAGAAAATGACGAAACTTAAGAGGATGACTTTTCACTTTCAATAAATACAGCTAAAATTGGAATTTGAGATATAAATTTAAAGAATCTTAACCGCTACCACCAATTTAAAGTCTTAACAGTTTTTCATTCATCATGGCATCTGATTAATTGTCAAAACCCAATAAAGATTCCACTTAAAATAAAAAATAACAAAAACTTTTAGAATTATCAAAGTTCATCCTCTTACTCGTGTAAACTCTAAATGATCAAATTATGAGATAAATATTTCCTAAGTATTCATTAATCGGATAAAGTAAACATAGGAAACGAAAGTTCAATTCGACATTCAGAAGGACATTTATGATTTATCCGGACCAGCCTGTATAAGTGAGGTTCCATTACCAGGAGTTTATATATATATATATATATATATGTATGTATGTATGTATGTATATATGTATGTATGTATGTATATGTATATATTAGGTTTTGTTTCTCTGTTTGTCCTTCATCATGGTGACATTCAGCAAAGTATTCACGAGCAAAACCATCTCCAAAATTTCAGGGCATTCGAAGCAACCATCAAGTTCATGCAAAATCCGTTCCCCCACAAGTTCGGAAACATCCTCAGCAATCTGCGCTAAAAGCATGCATCGTGTTATTCCCAAAAGTCGATGCGTCTCCAAGATCACCGCTCTCTCAAGTTGTCATCCTCTATTTAGATGCAAAGTCAAGGGTTTAGTCTTCACCTGCATCAAAAGGTTGTCCTTCTATTACAACATTTGTAAATCGAAATCAGCAGAATCCAGCAAAATGTCCATTACCGTGCGGCACCGAGGCACATACACCGTGAAGCCTAAAACGGCAACTTGGAGCGGCCACCTACCGCTGTCGGAGCTGGACCAGATTGGCCACATCACTCATGTGCCCACCATTTACTTCTACAAGCCGTCACCCGACTGGCTGCACCCAGCCAACGCCATCTTTGCCACTCTCCGAGATTCACTGAGCTGCACGCTGGTCCCGTTTTATCCGCTTGCAGGCAGGCTTAGATGGCTTGAAGGAGGACGGCTCCGACTCGAGTGCAATGCCATGGGCGTCTGTCTCATCGAGGCCGAATCCGAAGGCGAGCTGGATGACTTGGGCGATTTCTCTCCGTGTCCGGCGTTCGATCAGCTTGTGCCGCATGTCGACTACACGAAGCCAATCCATGAGCTGCCGCTGCTTTTGGTTCAGGTCACCATGTTCAAGTGTGGTGGCCTCGCCCTAAGCTTCTCCATGTCTCATGCGGTTGTCGATGGGACAAGCGCTTTTCATTTCATGACTGAGTGGGCCCGACTCGCTCGTGGTGAGCGATTGAGCATCGAGCCGTACTATGATAAAAAGGTCGGTTGGTGAATGTAAAGGGTTTTCTTTTTAATACACAGAACATTTAAACTTTATAGTTTTAAAATCAGGATCATAGGCTGGAAACTCGGTTAATTGAGGAGGATTTGGATCCCCTGACCTTCGTGCAGGGAGGTCAGGGGGATCCAACAGAGGGGACGTTTTGCCCTTTATATATTATAATTGTGTTTTCTTTTTCAAAAAGATCATCTTCACATCCAACGTTTATATCTATATCTACACCACTATTTAAGACCAAAACTTAGGGGTTGCTCTCACTTTGGACCTTCCATTATTACCCTTGCTCGCAAATAAGTGATCACCCAAGTACCAAATTCAACTGGCAACGTGTTACTACAAGTGAATTACAATTTCCATGCTCCACATATTGCAATTTTCTATTATATACCCGTTGTGTAATATGTTCTATCATCAACTCGCATCTTCAAAAAGAAAATTGCAAGCGTCTCCCCTTCGAAAACTTTGAAAGGTCGACTTTCATTTTCAATTTTTTGTGGATTCTAAATTTTGCAGATTATGCATCATATTCATAATTCATTTAAAAAGTTGATCTTCTTTATGTATGTTCGATATCTTTTTTTCTTGCTTTTGATATTAGTCAGACACTTTCTACATAAACACTTAGAACATGGTTTCATCCATGACAGTCGTTTGTTTGCACTGTCGATGCTCAAAGTACTAATTTCTCGACTCCTTTTTGAACAAGGTTTTCTGGGTGGGCGAAGATCCATCTGGCACACTGCCGCTGCCATGGCAGCGCTTGGAGCACTCCGAGTTCAAACCCGCACCCCTGCTGATCGGCCACACTAACAACCTCGAAGAGCGTAAGAAGAAGACCACCGTGGCCATGCTAAAGATGACGAAGACTCAAGTTGAAACGCTAAAGAACGCCGCGAACATGGACCGAGCCTGCCAGCATATGCGCCCGTACACCCGATACGAGACGATGGCTGCACATATATGGAGGTGTGCGTGCAAGGCGCGCAAACACAAGCCTGAGCAGCCGACTGCATTGGGCATCTGTGTCGACTCTCGCCGCCGCCTGAATCCACCACTGAAGCTTGGATACTTCGGCAACGCAACCCTGGACGTGGTTGCTGCTGGCACATCCGGTGAGCTGGTGTCAAGCCCGCTTGGATACGCCTCAAGCAAGATTCGAGAGGCCATCGAGAGGGTGACCAACGACCACGTGAGGTCGGCCATTGAGCACATCCGGAGACAACCGGACCTGACCTTATTTCAGGATGTGCATGCCCTAGGAAGCACGCAAGGGCCTTTCTATGGAAACCCTAACCTCGGGGTGGTGAGCTGGCTGACGCTGCCAATGTACGGCCTTGACTTCGGCTGGGGGAGAGAGATCCACATGGGGCCTGGGAACCACGATTTCGATGGTGATTCTCTGGTTCTTCCAAGTCTTGAGGAAGAAGGGGGCTTGGTGGTGGCTTTGTGCTTGCAAATTGGGCACATGGAAGATTTCAAGAAGTTCTTCTATGAGGATATTGTTGGTTAATTTATGAACCGGTGAATGTTAAATACTGCTTTTAGTTGATACGTTACTTAATCTGGGGATGAAAGAGGTTCTTGTTATAATGTATCTATCTGACTTTAGGATCCTAGCAATTAGCAAATACAAAAGGGTTTTGAATATGTATTTTTACGGAGTTATGGAATCATTTGTTAATATCTTACTGGATCCGGATTTTCTCTATAGAAGTTTATGTCCCTGATTGATATAGTAGCCCACTACAAATCTAATAGTCTAATTCGTCTAGCAGAGGAAACCATAGAATTCTAACTCACTTTGCAATATGGTCTTTTGTTAATATTAGCTTCTCAAATTTACTGACAAATGCCTTGTTTAGGGAGTGTCAGCTTGCTTCATGGGCATTACTATATGCAGGATCATTGAGTAATAGTAGTAGGATCCTAAGTTATTTTTATCAAATTCGGATATCTTAGAGAGTTTTAGCTTTGTATGATCAAAGCAAAGCCTTGTTTAGGGATTGTCAGCTTGCTTTGTGGCATCATCACTCTACGTAGATAATTGAGTAATAGTAGTAGGATGCTGAATTATTTCTATTAGATTGGGATATTTTAGAGATTGTTAGCTTTGCATGATTGAAATAAAGCTCATTAAAGACATTTAGGGTGCGTTTATTACGCTTTTGTATAATTTTTTAAAAATTTTAATTTTTAAATTTCTACTCCCTTGACAATTATTTTGTAAAAAACACGTTTAGTAATTATTATTCCTAGAAAAAAATATAAATGTATTTAGTACAAAACTAATTTTATAGTATATTTCTAATTTGAGTTTAACATTGTTTCTTTATTTTCCTTATTTCTTTATTTTCTTCCTCTGGTTGACAACTAGCCAAAGACTTGACCTCATTGGTGCCTAGTGATACCACGGCAAAGCGAGGTTAGCCTCGCCTAGCCACGGCGAGGCTCAACCTTTCGATAGTCGGGCAAGGTTTAGCCTTATTGGTGGCTAGCCTCTCTCACCAATGGTTGGGCAAGGCTCAACATCACTCAAATTTGGTAATGTCAAGATTCCCTGATGATTTGGAAAGGCTCAACCTCATCATATCTAGGGAGGTCAACCTTGTCTAGCCGTGGTGAGGCTTGCTAGAGGCCGGCAAGATCGATCTTGCCCTAGTCAACCCCAATCTTGGTTGGGTATGGCAACTGATTAGAGAAAGAAGAAGAAAAAAGAAGAAAGAGAGAGAGAAAAAAAAAGAAGAAGTTCCAATAAATTGTTCTCCGAAATAAGAAGTATTTTTTAAATTAGATTTATGGTTCAAATTTATTTCATGATCATTTTTTTTATTTCAGGGAATAGAAACATCAATAGACATGCACAAATGGATTTGTATTCTTTTTTAGTTCTCGAGAACAAAAGAATAAAAAAATAGAGAAACAAAAAATATTAATAAACGGAGCCGTAGTTTGCCCCTAATCCCTTTTAATGGGCTTGGCATTGACTCATTGATGAACACTTACCAAGAGAACAAAGGCTTATCTAAGACCAGTGGCGATGTGCTCAAGAGAGGTTTAGGAATCTTTTCCAACTGGTGGTCATGGCTAGAAACTCCAAAATCCCAAGATATGGCCATAAACCTCAATAGGGTGCACAAATTGAGCAACAGAGCTTCCTAGCAAACTTCAATAGCCTTTAGGACCAAATCGGTTATGTCTAAGGGCATAGATGCATTCTAGAGATTCCAAGGAACACAATGATGTCCTCGGTTTCATGTGGGTGTCTCGAAAGTTCTCCAATTTGGTGTTTTTTTCTCTCTGCTTGAGAAACAAGGGCTTTTCAAGATCCGAGTAACTCCCAATGAGATTCTAGAGACTTTATGGTGAGAAGGGGCGGCGCGACGGTTCAAGAAGCTGCGGAAATGAGTTAACTTTAATTGGTGGTGATGGGTGGCGGTGGGTCGATATGGAAGGGCTTCAATTGCTCGAAATTCCAGTGGAGCTTCACGGCGAGCCAAAGTCTATTTTTGGATAATATTTTTTATTATTAAAAATGTCAACGTGGCAATTGTTTGTCGGAATTCTCGCCGTTGTCACTTAAAAGATCATGTTTTTCGAGAATTGGCTCTGAAATGAGTGTTTTGAAACTTTTGGTACTAAAGTAAGTGTCGTACATAACTTTTGGCACTCATTGTATTCTTCTTCCCTTGAACATTTATATTGTTGAATCTCCAGTCAATTTAGTATCTATTGATATCAAAGCATAGTGGCAGGTCGTTGTCTTGGACTAAATGTCGTTGCATCCTCGGACCACGTGCATTACTATTGTGTTTGAGAAGACAACAATTGGATTAATCTTAATTGTTGAGGCATGGCGATTCAAGTTATGACAGGAAGAAGCTAAAGAGGAGATTGACTCCTTCCATGATGAACATTCTAATACATCTTGTGTGAACGGGCTCCTTTGCATCACCATCAAATTGTGATCTCACGATATTGATGTCAAATTCGACATTCCAAACTTTGAAGGCAGTATGCATCCGGATGAGTTCATCAACTGTCTGGACACAATCACCGAGTTTTCAGTTATAAGAATAATGGAGAGAATCCAAAAGAGAAACTTGTGGCCATCAAACTTAAAAGCATGCCTCAATTTGGTAGGCAAATCTAAACCATTGGAGAGCTTGCGAAGGAGTGGCATGTAGGATATAATGATGAAGGAGCTCGTGATAAAGTTTCTTCTCAAAACTCATACGCAAGATGCTTTCTTCAAAATCCACCCATTCCTCATGAATTTATCCCTTGAAGAAAAGACAAGAAAGAAGGAGTTAGATAAGAGGTGTTTTGGATAGAAGATGAAGAATATGACAAGATTGTCAAGGAATCCTGGTAGTTTGTTGAAAATCAGCATCCAACATTCACGACTAGACTGACAAGGTGGTTGACAATTTGTTTGTGTGGAGTAAAAGGAGGTACATTAACAGCCACACACAAATTGCTAGGCTAAAACAAGAATTACAAGAGATTACTAATGACAGAGGCAATGAGCATAATTGAGGAGCCTAAGAGAATGTGGAAATAGGAATAAATGTATTGGGGGAATGCAATCACGAGTCCTAATGGCTGAAGTGATGAGACAAGAATACAAAGTTTTTTCCATGTAACTATGACGCAAAGAAGAAGGAGAAATAGAGTTGTTATGCTAAAAAATGATGAAAAATGTGGATAAGAAATCTAGACCAGTTGAAGGAAATGAGCACTAGATTTTTCTAGGACTTACATAAGTCTATGGGAACCAAAGATATCTCCCCAGTAATCGAGCAGATTCCTTACACCATTAATGAAGAAATGAATTCAGCACTAACAAAGGAGGTGACTTTGGAAGAAATTTCATATGCCACTTTTCAGCTAGGAGCTCTAAAAGCACTAGGCTCTGATGGTTTTAATGGGAGTTTCTTTCAACGTCATTAGGAGTATATAAAAGCAGAAATCTTTCAAGAAGTAAAGCTGTTTTTTAGCTCAGGATATTTAAACCCTGAGCTGAACAAAACATATATTACATTGATTCCTAAAGTGCCAAACCTGGAGAAAATAGAATAGTTCAGACCTATAAGCCTGTGCAACTTAACTCACAAAAATTATTTCCAAGGTATTATCTAATAGACTGAAGTTGTGGCTACCAGGAATCATTGTCGAGGAGCATAATGCCTTTATTAGTAATCGACAGATTTAGGATAACATTCTAATTGTACAAAAGGTGCTCTATTAGTTGAGAATCATAAAAAGAAAGAAGAAATTCAATGCAATACTTAAAATTGAAAAAGAATTCATATGATCAAGTAGAGTGGGATTTTCTCAAAGAATGCATGCTGAAAATAGGGTTTTGCGAAAAATGGGTATCATGGATCATGGTATGTGTATCTATTGTCTCTTACGGCATTAGAATGGATGAAGAATCATTATCTTTCTTTTAGCCGACTCAGGGGATATGGCAAGGTAATCCGCTCTCTCCATACCTCTTTATTATTATGGTGAATACTCTGTCAGTTTTACTGAAACAATTAGTTGATAATGGAAATATAAAGGTTATTATACTCAACTTAGATTGCCCTACACTGTCGCACCTGATGTTTGTGGACAACTTGATACTTTTCCTTGATGGTAGAATTTTTTAGTGTTAGAATGTGGCATAAGTGCTCCATAGATATTGTTTTGTGTCTGGCCAAGAAGTTAACTTAAACAAGTTAGGAATCTTCTTTAGCAAAAAACTACCAGGATGCATTATGAAGAAACATGGCAAAAGAGATGAGAATAGTAGAAATCAAGCAAATAGGAACGTATCTCAAAATTCCATCGATTGGGGGAAATTTAAAAAACACATGTTCTCATGGACTACAGACAGAGTTAATAGAAAATTAGAGGGTTGGAAGGAGAACACTATCAAAGGTAGTGAAGGAAATATTGTTAAAGACGATGGTGCTGGCTCTTCCACAATACACTGTGTCTTTATTTAAAATTTCTATCTCAATATGCCGTGCCATAAAGAAAATAATCGTTGATTTCTGGTGTAAGAATAATGAAACTCATAAAGGGCTACATTGAAAGAATTGGGGCACATTGAAAAAAGAGAAAAGATGCAGGGGGTTTTGGATTCTGAGACCCTGTCGACTTTAATCAAGCCATGTTAGGGCGCCAAGAATAGAGGCTTCTACAAAAAACTGACTCCTTATGGGGAAAAGTTTTAAAAGGTCTTTATTTTTTTAATTGTGACTTCACACATGTAGCAAAGGGATACCGACCTTCTTGGGGATGGCAAAGTATACTAGTGGCACATGATGTCATAAGGGTTTCAACTTGCTAGATAATTAGAAATGGTAGGAAAATAAACATTTGGGAAGATAAGTGGTTACCTAGAGGAATTATAGAAGGCCCAGTAAACAGAAATGACCCTATTTAGGTATCTGATCTAATGGAGGGGAGAGAAATCAAATGGAATGAAGAAAAAGTGGTTGAAGTCTTCGACGAATCAATAGCATGTGAGATACTGACTATCTATCTCAACCCCCAGAACACATAGGATAGACTAAAGTGTGAACATTCCAAAACGAGGCAGTATATAGTCAAAGAAGCTTATAATTACATTATAACACGACAAGAGAAAGTGTCCCAACATTAGGCCTCCATATCCTACAATACCCCAAAGACGCTATGGTAAAGAGTATGGACTACAGAAATACCATCCAAAGTCAAATTCTTTGTATGGCAAGCCTATTAAAACACCGTAGCAACTAAAGAAAACCTCATGCGAAGAAAGATCATTCCAGAAGACACCTGTATGTATGCCTACGAGCTTCAGAGTGCATTGAGCACCTCTTCCTATTATGCCCCTGGACAAAACAAATACGGGAGGACTCGACAATTAACATCCTTGTTAATCCATATACAGTGACAAGAATTGAGGAATGGATGGCTAGAGAGTCACCAAACTCTACCTCTTTCGAATGCATAGCCTTATTACTATGGTAAATTTGGAAAGGGAGGAATGGTCTTGTGTTTAGGGGTCAATTAGTAAACCCATAGCAATCGATCTCATTAGCCAGAACAAAAGAGGAAATCATTAGGTGATATGGGAGAGTAAAGTCAAAGAACTCAAAAATACCACAAACAGTACATGTAAGATGGGATCCTCCGCCCTTTGGAGTTCTGAAGCTTGACAGGACGACTCCTTCGACCTAGTGACAGGGGAGAGTGCCATGGCGTGTATCTGCAGAGACGATACATGCCTGCTTGTCAATGGATTTGCTCAATCGCTGAGGGCTTCATCTCCTCTATAGGCGAAAGCTGCTACCTTAGTAGAAACCCTAAAGTGGCTAGAAGGAAAGTAGGAAGTCAATGTTATCGTCAAGTTGGATTGTAAGCATCTAGTGTGGATGATAGGTGAATCTATAGATCAAGTCAATTAGGATGCTTTTGGGCTTATTACTGAAGCCCAGACTTGGATAAAATGTTTTGCTGGGTTGCGCATAGTTCATTGCACAATGGGGAAAAAAAAAACAAAGTGGCTGATTAGGTAGCTAAGGCCTAACAGATGAGAAGCCTCCTAGGTACATCGATCGCGAACCCTCCTATGTGTCTTTTGAACCTTCGTGTGCAAATCCCACAAATTTATCTTACCGAACTTCTACTGTTTTAAGGAATTACTATTATTCTCCTTTGACCACAAAAAAAAAACATAGGAACTGTCCGGGGAAGATTACACTGCCACTGGCAATTTGAACATCTCATGGTTTGATGGGATGTGATTGAGGTTGAGGCGTAAATCATCGCTCGGTATCTTGGCGGTCTTTGACTGGAATTCACAATGTTCTCCAATTTCCACCTCATTGAACTTTTAACTAGCTGTTGACCAAAGAGGGATCTTTTAACTAGGAGTTTTGATTGCGGAGTCTTTCTTCAACATCAAAGGTGACCCCCTTGAACACATAGAATAAAGTAGCATCTCAAACTAACCATTCTAATGCTTCTAACATCAAGTCAAGACAATGTTTTAAGTGTCATGGAATTGCTCATATTCCATTTGAGGTATCTTAAACAGGAAATCATTACTCTTTTGGAGGATGAACATGAAGACAAGCCATGATAGGGCTCTATGCTCCAAGAAGACTCAAGAAGTGAAGAAGAAATCACTTTTTTTTTTTGGAGATCAAGAAGAATCTCTTGTCACTAAAAAGAGAACTTAAATAGCATTCTTCTAAAAGGATAATAATTAGCTTCAAAACAACATATTTCACACTCGGTGCACTTTCTTTTGGCAAGGTATTTGACTTCATCATCAACGATGGAAGTTCTGAGAATATTGTGGCACCTGTCACGCCCCGATTCTAGACACGCGGTAGTTCCCCAGTCCTACTCTTCGGCCAAATAAGTAGCAACGTCCTAGGTAAGTCGCTGGCATTCTTAGTCATCAGAGTCATTATCAATGAAAGCGAAGTAAATAAAATTTCAATTACAATCCTCCAGTACCATACCACCAACATCGGCACTTCCAATATAAACATCAATATTTTTACAAACGCTGGTTCCAATACAATCAACTATAAGCTAGGGAAGAAGTGTAAAACTCACGAAATATATAACTAAAATGGCGAGGGAGAGAAAGACCAACCTAAGGGTCTACAATGTTGCCATCATGAGGATCATCTAAATACCAATCGGCATATCCTTCCCATGCTAGCTCATGGTGTTCTCAATGAATCTTTAGCGGCCCACCTAATACCCCCACATACTCTACCTAATACTAGTGGGACACCCAACACCAACGATAGTAGTCGAACTTCCATAGGGTATTCTCATGCTTCTCAAAAACATATACATATCTAATCTTGATTATGTTAATCACCCACCTACTCTCGACGAGTTTTGTAACATCCCCATTTTCCTCCCTCTTCTTTCCCTCCTTTTTCCTCTTTTCCCATTCCCCATTTTCCCTTTCTTCTGCTGACTCCCTTGCAGACCCTACTTATTGTTGACTTTTGACCCTCCCTCTCTCCTTTATCTCTTTGCTGGCTTCTCACACACGGAAGGTGCTCACCTTGAGTGAACCCCCTGTCAAATCTATCTCTCTCTTCCTCCCAAGCGTATTTCCCTTCCTCCTCGGTAGAAAGCAACTTCTTCTCCTTCTTCTTCCTCATTTTCTTTCCTCCATTTGCTGCACACGTCCACTCCCATGTTAATCAAACTCCACCACTGGACCAGCCAACCCAAGCTCAACCAGTCGTGCCCCACCGCTTGCCTTCACACCGCCATCGTCATGGACCTGTTGATTCGCTAATCCGGTGAGTTTATTTCCTAATCTTTTCTTAGGTTGTTGATTACACCTAGGGAGTTAGATTAGTGTTGATTAGCTTGATTATAATACTTTTAGGTTAGATGAAGACTAGGGAAGGTGGTTTAGTTTAGCGTGGTGGTTTTCATTGGAGCATGCTTGCTAGACCCTCGCTGTTTGTGGATTTTGTGGAACGCAATTTATTAATATTTTAAGGTCAATTTCTTCTTGGGAAATACTTTAGACATATTCAGCTATAACATAGTTTTTACCCATGATTTTATGAGCTTAAAATAATAATATTTCAACTTCCTTTTAAACAAAATGAATCCTTTGTTTCTACTGGAACTTATGACCTTTTCATGTTCAATGGATTTTTATCAATATTTAGGGCCTAAATTTCAAAAGAGTTCCTTGATGAAAGTTGTTCTTTACATCTTGTAGTTTAAAATATTAAATTGTAGATCAAATGGACAAGGTTTGGATCTCGAACCAAGATGGTTTTGGAAAACATTATTTCTGAAAACGAATACAATTTTGCAGTGATTTGAGCGATTTACTACTCTCAATCCAAAAGGATATGGGTCAAGTTGTCTTCATGAAAAAATGTTTGTTTAAGTGTCCTTTATAACATATTGAAATTTGAGAATTTTCCGAACTTGTTTCATTAGGTTTCTGAATTTAAACTTGGAGACACGTGAGTGATTGGTTTCTACCAGTTAGGGTCTGTTTTGGTTTTGTAGTTGGCCTTGGTGGTAGTGTTTGATGAATATTGTATAATTGTGACCCATAGTTTGTAATTGGTGATGTGGTTGATTTGTGGCATGTTTAGAACTTATGCGTGATGATATGCAATTAAGTGAATATGTGATGACTATTGATTGTGTGAGGAAATCAAATGTGTGGCAAGTGAGTCAAAGGCTAAGAACTACATGATAATGTAATTTCGTGGGATTCACCTCTAGAGCTTTTTACTTTGGCTTTATAAGATCAACGGTTAAGTGCTACTCGATAACATAACTTTGTGGGAGTCACCTCTAGGGCTTTGTACTGTATTGTTGCTTTATATGGTCAAAAGGCTAAGTGCTACATGATAATGTAATTTCATGGGAGTCACCTCTAGGGCTTGTACCATTGCTTCTGGTCAAGGATTAAGTGCCACACAATAACGAAACTTCGTGGGGGTCACTTCTAGAGCATTGTATCAAAGAACGTGTGAGCCACCTCTAGGGCCTTGTACCATTGACATGTGTGGTCAATGGCTAAGTGCTACATGTTGTGATTTTGTGTGAGTCATCGTTAGAGCCTTGAGTTTGAATTTTGAGTGCGAATCTAACCATTGATACGCCTGTCTGATTATGGAGTGAAATTGCGTGGCATGAATGGGCCATGTCACTGGGTTCTTTGTAAATATATGATGATGTATGTGTAGTGTTATTGTTGTTAAAGATGTTTCTATTTACATGTGTATATGAGGTACACTGATGTGCAGGGAGGTGCTAAGGCGAGGTAAGGATTGTTTAATGTGTGTTAGGCTACCTCTATGTGAATTTCTTCCTAATAAGGGATTAGGGGGTAGACTCGTTAAGACATTGTCTCAACTAAACATTATTTTGTAGGTCCCTAGGTGGAGGTGCGTCACGTGCAGTAAGAGGTCCCGTAGGTGATGATTTTTTAGCACACTTTTTGGGTGGACCTGGAGCCATGGCTATAGATTCCAGAGTTTAGATAACTTTGTAACTCATTTTTGATTTTGTCTCTTGTGTACATAAACCCAAGATTATTTATAAAATATGTTTGATGAAAAATGGTTGTCCTGCTTTCCTATCCCATATTTGGTTGTTGTCAAGAGATTGTTTAATTCGCTTCCGCATGTGCATAATCCATTGGGTCGGTGATATCTCTTGGGAACATCACAATTTAGTCGACCACCGAGGGATATGTGTGCTCTTGTGGTTCAAAACATGACAGGTTTCTTTGGCATAGTTAGATTCGCATTTGCATTCTCCATGTTTAGTACCTTAAAAGGGGTTTGGAATGGTGGGGTGAGATATGGGGATATTTTAGTGAGTTTAGCTCTATACAATAACTAGGGATACTATCGCTCTATGGTCCATGTTCGCTCCACCCCCTTCAACTGTTATCTCTAGTCAAGCTGCTATCACCTATCTCTCACCCCGAGTTTAATCAATTTCATTAATCACCCCAAAATTCTTTTTCACTCTCCCCGATAATCACTTGACTAATTTCATGCTTAGTCAACCATACTCATTAGCTAGATCTATCAGTTAAAGCCCAAAGCCATTCTACTTGTCACACTATGACAACAGTCAGCAAATATCTATCTATAAGTCAACCGGTTCATAACTGGGACTTGGCACTAAGCCCAACGTACTAATCCAGCTAAGGTCAATCACAATAATAACATACATCGTTAAGTAAATGATACACAAAAAATAAATAAATTGCGTAATGATTACATAAGGTCGTCCACAATCGGCTTGAGACCTTAACTAAATTCACCTAGTTCATCATCACTTTCTTATTTCAGGTGTCACTAATCATTGTTCTTTCAATAACCATGGCCCATTGGCTACTCAACCAAAGCCACAATTGGCTCCATAACTAAACAGGACCTTTTGGCTATCATTTTCTAGTGTGACATCACTTTCATAGGAGGTTTAGTATTGGTCATTACATTGATCATCGCGTGATCCATATGTTTATCATTGTCACCCTACTACGTTTTGTTAACCGCATCAACTGATCAAGGCTTATTAGCCACTCGATCGATCCAATCACTTGCCACTAACAATTAATTTTGTATGTGACCCTCAATGGCCCTAAACGCCTAGTCACACGATTAAGTCATTCAAATAGTCTTAATAATTCTTCTCGTCACTTTCACAGCTCAACTGCCAACGATTACGGTTCCATCGACCTCTTGTCGAATTCTATCAACATCCAGCCCTTGATTAGGCCCTCCCCTAACCACCTAATCGATCCATCCAGTCACACAATTAAGGCTCTCTATGAATCCCATGAACCTCCAAATTGGTGATCAGGGCTCGCAGATCACCTAATTGATCCTTCCAATACCATATCATCGGTATCCTATACCTAGCTATACTTGGCCCAATTCACCAAATCACGTAATGAAGGCAATCAAACAATTCTAATAATTCTATGAAAGCGGTAGATTTACCTGAGGTATAGGAAGTCTACTCATTATTTACCCCACAGCGGCGGCTCATAGCAATGCGCTTCTTACCCTTCTGATCTCGGGCTTGATGTGGCTATTCAAACCTCGGCCCGATAGCACGGATGGTATGTCCCAACTTAGAGGAAGCTCCAACGACTCTCCGGCGAGCCTATCCAGTGGTGGCCCTTGACCGTAGGAGATTGGCTGAGTTCATGGGTGGTGGTTGTCGAAGACAAAACAGCTCCTTCGCAATGATTTCCGACTAACAAACCCGGTTGCGTCATTCATGTCAGGAACTGAGTTGCAGAGTAGGCAATTGGGTCACGGCTCAATTCACTCTCTCTGGGCAAAATCAACAGCAATGACAGGGTAGGCTTTTAAGAGGAGCCTCCCATAAGTCGATTGGTACTAGCGGTGGAGGGTGAGGTGATCAGACAAGGGAGAAATAGCTTGGAGAAAACGATGATCGTGGATGAGGGTTTCTAGAGAAAGGCCTGCGCTTTGGGACCAATTTTTGCCAAACGGCATGGTGTTGGCAACCAAGACTGTGCCGTTGTGCTCAGGGGACAACCAGCTACTGATTAAGGGTGGTGCCGATGGCTCGGTCTTGCCAGAACGCACGCAATGGCCATGAACAATGGATCGTAAGGAAATAAGGCAATGGCGATTCGAGGTGGAAATCGTCCATGTTAGGGGCAAATCAATAGCGACAACGACCACAAATAGGCTAAAGGGATGCCCGGGGATGCTTTAGGGGTGGTGGCGCGGCCTAGGTGTTGCTAGAGAACGAGCGATGGCCTCGGATCTTTTGACAACAGCAACTCGTGAACATGGATGAACAGTGTACATGGAAGCTTCTTTTGGGGGCTCTCGGTGACAATCACGACATCTATAGGGGTAGAGGTTAGTCGGTATTAAAAGGCAGTGTTACAGATAAGCTATTGCCACTGACGGCGTGGAAAATAGAGGTTAGAGGAGGGAGAACGAGTAGTTGAAAGGGAGGTGTTCACTCGAGTAGAGGGGTGGTCGCGTCTAAGGAAGAAGAAGACGCGATAGGGGGTAGGTGGTAGTCACCCATTGGCTACACGTTGCCTACGACGGCTAGTAGGCCTTGCTTATCGCTGGTCGGCCATAGCTTGCCGATGGGATTGTTCCTGCAAGTGCACCCCAACTACTCGACCAAACGTTTGAGAGAAGGCTGAAGAGGAGAAATGGGGCTGAGCTTCCTTACGGGCCAGGGCCGGGCCGAGTTTGCACATGTCCTAGGCCAGGTCGCCGCGAGTCCTAGGCTAGGTTTGCCCGATTTATTGCGATCAGAGTTTACCGTTGACCAAAAGTCAACCCAAGCAAATTTTTCTAAAAACACCCTTAGGCCCAAGGTGTCAGAAGCAGGTCGTTACAGCACTACTATTATATGCAAATTGCGTCTCAAGGTGGAGAACCATCCATGTAATTATAAGCTTTTTTGGTTTGGGAAGAGAACGAAGTTAAAGTAAATAAGCAATGATTTGTTTAATATTCTATCAGTGGAAATCATAAAGATGAGGCTATGTGTGCTATTGTTCCTGTGAATGAATGCTATCTACTTCTTGGAAGACCATGGTCGTATGAGCAGAGGATGACCGATAGTGGCTTCAAAAACACCTATTCATTCGTAAGGCCTATTCCTCTTGACATGAGACAAACTATCCACCACGGATTTCTATACACAAGGATTGACACATAGCACAATCTTGTCTATTGATCGTCGTAGCACTTTCATAGTAAGGTATTGTCTATTAATCGTCGTAGCACTACCATGAATACCTAATTCATTCATCCATTTGTGGACTTTTGGCAATATCTCAGCAATTCCAGACTTTTGAAATCCTGGATATCATGATGGCATGACTTTGGCAGTTCTCCCCCAACTTAACATTTGCTTCTCTTGACTTCCAACGACTCCAAGCAACGCAAATCTTCTCCACCTGCCACATGGCATTCAAATCTACAAGAATCGTCCCCTTATCCTAAATTCATCCCACTTTCGGTATCAGTCATACGTGACCTTTAATTCTTTCACAAGGATTCGGTGAAAATACATTACATGAAATTTAAATGCAAGTTGACATGCGTTTTGCAAAAATAAAGGTCCACTAAATATGGTTTCCAAGGAGTCGCCCATAAACACTTGGAGAGAGAAAGACAGGATGTAAGGAGGCAGCCTGTCATTGTCAGTGTATCGTTGCTGCCATTCACATTGGTTATAGCACTGGATCTCGCTATGTAGTTCAATCAGTCAAGCATCGCCCTGTCAAGTATCAACGTAGAAGCTGAGCAAAGGGCTAATAAGCTAGCCAGGTCTTCCTAATTGCTCTTCTTGGATCATTGCAGTACAATGGTTAAGTGTGTTAGCAAGACCCTCGTAGTCCCTCCGACACCCCAAATTTAGCAAATTCAACAGACATAATTTTGCCAAACAGAAAGCGACTGTGGAAAATAAACAAAAACTTCTTTTGGTTTTCTTCCCCGCTTTTCAATTCTACACAAGAAAGTGCACGAAGGGCTCGATATTTCAAAATGTTGCCAACATCACACTTTGACATTGTCGAACAACATATTAGTTAGATTTGACTAGATTTAGTATCGGAAGTATAGAAGTTTGTAATCAAATAGAGAATGAAGAAGATGAAGATATAGATGAGAACAAATAATGAATAAAGTTGTATTGCTTCTATGTATATGAAAACTAGTGGAAGAAGATTACATCTGAGAGCTTAACTCCTCTATGTTTGCATTTCTCTCTTTATTTACAAGAGGTTCAACTGATTTAACAAACTGACTAACTAACGGTAGTTATTTAAAACTGAAAGTCAACTCTTCAGTGTACACACGTTGACCAGCTCATTGCTAGCTTTATCTCCTTCCTATATGCTTGAGCTCGTGGCATTAATCTTCATCTCTTTACTTCTTCTAACCCCAACAATCTCAGCCTCTTGTCTCTGCATTTCCAGTTTTTCACCGATATAGTTATTCACAATCTGCTTTGGCTTGACTATGATCATAAGCATAGTGTTCTTGTAACAGTCCGCTTCCAACCCCACTTTTCGAGGTCCAATTGCGGGAAATTATGGGCTTAGTTAGTGGCGCGTTGGCCTCAGGAGTTCTTTGGACTAAACCGCGAAAATTTGCTTCAGACGATTCCGGACTTCCGAAAATCACATTTTGGTCCCCCAACTTTTAGATATTTGCATTTTGTCCCCAAAAGAAGTGAATTTTGGCCCTAAGGGCAATTTTGGAAGGTTTTTGTAAAAGTTGACTTTTTGGTCAACGATCAATGGTTGACCGTTATGGTCAACAGTCAACGGTTGGCTAGCTAGAATTGGTAAGACCTAACCCGGATCCGGAGAAAACCTAGCCTCGCCCAGCACGCATAGCCTAGTCTCTCCCTCCTCTCTTCCTCTCTCTTCGTCCTTTTGTCGAGCATATGGTGTGCACGCCCAGGAGCCATCCCATCGGCGGCCAATGGCTGACCAACCGCAGGCTAGACCTACCCGACGTCATAGGTGTCCCGTCAACCTACACCCTGGTCAATGGGTGGCCACCACCTGCCCTTAAGCGTGGCTTCTTTCTCCCCACCGCGAGCCTCTCCCTGTTTTGCACTCGAGGGAGAGCCTACCCTTCTCGCTATATGTTCTTCCTCCTCCGATCTCCGTTCCACCTGCCATGAGTGGCGTTGGCTTCCTCGTACTCCCCTCTCTCTGTCCTGACCGACCATTACCCTTGTCTCCACCGTCGTCGCCGCTGGGAGCCCTTGAAAGAAGACTTCACGACACTGTTCACCTCATATTCGTTGAAGTGGAGCCCGCCGGATCTGGGCCACTCTAGCAATGCCCAAGTTGGGTCGCTGCTTCTAGGGCGTCCCTAGGTACTTCCTTAGCTCTTCTATGGCTATCGTTTCAATCGATCTAGTCAAAACGTCATTCGATCAACCTCGAAGACCTTGGCTACCTAGAAAACCCGTCGTGCTGTTGCCAACTTTCCGAGGCCGTCGTGCCTCCTCCGGTGAGACCCAACCACCACCGCCACATGCAATGGAAAAGCCAGGAGCCCTGTGAACCTAGATCTACCAGCCTCAGTCGCCAGTATCGCACCGTTTGCCAGATATTGGCCCCGAAGAGCAATTCCTCCCCTGGAAACCCTAGCTCCGACCATCGTCTTCCCCGAGCCATTCCTCCCTCCTCCGACCACCTCAATGCTGCCACCAGTCAGAATGGACTCGTGGGAGTCTCCTCTTCGAGGCCTAGCCGATCACCGTCACCGATTTGGCCCAAAGAGGGTGAATCGAGCCACGACCCAACTGCCTCTCCCACCGACTCGGTTCCCCACCCAGCTGACCTAATCGAGTATGTTCGCCTAAAACAAAGGTGATCGAAGCTGTTTCTTCACTGGCCAACCCCACCAACAAGCTCGGCCAGCCTCCCACGACCAAGGACTACCATCGGAGGTTCATTGGAATCTCGCTAGAGCTCGCTGGAGACGTCCTGAAGCTGCCTCAGAGATGGACCATCCCTCCCATGGTGTCGGATCGAAGATTGGAAAGCTGCACCAAGCTCGAGCTCGATCGAAAGTACAAGAAGCGCGTCACCGCGAGCTACCATCGCCGATCACGATTTTCGAGGAATAAGCGGTGAGTGGACTCTAAACCTCGATTAGGCGCGTTATTGCTTTAGTAGACTTATTAGGATTGATTGGATGAATTAGATGCACAATCAGATGGCATTAGTATGTGATTGGATGGTTAGGGCCGATTTGTGGCCCCGTAGGTAGCATAGACGATGTGGTCATTAGAAATGGCCGATTAGGTGGTCTGTGAACCCTAATCACTGATTGGAGGTTAATGGGATTCAATGGGTGTGTTAATGATGTGAATAGATGATAGGGCCAACTATGGCTGGGCAGACGATATCAACGAAGTGGCAAGGCTCGATTAGAATGAGTCGATTAGATGGATAGTTTAGATCAATTGTGGTTAGTATTTAAGGTGCCATGGGTTTAGTGTTCGAATGAGTTGGTTGATGGAATATAATGAGAAGCTTGATTACGGCTTGAATTAGTGTACCATGGATTTGTCATTTGAATGTATCGATGGACAAGATGATAATGTACCATGGATTTGGCAATGTTATGTAAATGAATGGTTTGGCCAATGAGCTAATTTGATGGTAAGACGACAATGGGAACTATTGAACTTGGAAAACGATGACGAGTCGAGAAGGCTTAGCTAGGGTCTTAGGTCAGTTGTGGACGGTCTTAAGCCTTTATTTATGCAATTTATTTACTTAATTATGCATTATTTGATTAGTCTGCAATTTGTTTATTTATTTGTTATTTATATATTTAATTAATGGTGTATGTTAGATAATTGTGACTAATTGATATGTTAGGCTTAGTGCCAAGTCCCAGTCATAAATTGAACATTGAAGGGTGAGAACTATGAAAGTTTATGATTTGTTGGAAGGATTAGAAATGGTTAACCTCTAGGTGTGAGTTGGACAATGGAAGTGCAATTGAGACGATCATCGAAGGGTGAGACACAATAGGAATTCTAAGGCAATAGTGTTCCTAATTTTGGGTTAGGATTCCCTTACTAAGGAGAAATTATTCAGTGGTATGTGCATGCCAGGTCAGCAGCTGACCTGGTGAGCATTTATCTAGTTGGACAAATGAGAAATTAACACGTGGAGAAGCAAAATAAAAGAAATTAAAAGAAATTAAAGTGACATGGCGTGCACATTCGGCTTATTGACGGCCCCTCATAAATGCTGCAGCTTTTTTTAAATTTTTCTTTTGAGAAGCCCGCTCATTTTCAAGGACGTTCGTCTTCCTCTCCAACTTTGCTCATCCCCTCCATTTTCTCCTTCATCCCTTCAGAGAAGAGAGCTACCGGACGTTCAGTGGTACGCCTTTGATGTCCGACCTCATTCAGTGAGCTTCAGCTTCGACGAAAGTTTATCTTCGCTCGACGCCGACGGTCGCATCGAAGACCTTCGCACTCCTTGGCGCACCACACTAGGTGACAGTGAAGAAGCGTGGACGTTCATCCTCTCCCTTTAGAGCTTCCGGCTGTTCAGTGGTACGCCTTCAATGTCCAACCTCCTTCAAAGAGCTTTAGTTTTGACGAAAGTTCATCTTCGCTCGACGCCAACGGTAGCATTGAAGACCTTCGCGCTCCTTGACGGACCACACTAGGTGATGGTGAGGAAGCGTGGACGTTCATCCCCTCCCTTCAGAGCTGCCGGACGTTCAGTGGTACGCCTTCAATGTTCGACCTCCATCAGAGAGCTTTAGCTTTGACGAAAGTTCATCTTTCCTTGACGCCGACGGTCGCATTGAAGACCTTCGCACTCCTTGGCGCACCACACTAGGTGACGGTGAAGAAGCGTGGACGTTCATCCCCTCCCTTCAAAGCTGTTGGACGTTCATCTACGCCTTCAACATCCGACCATTTTGTTCATCCCCTCCCTTCAAAGAGCTTTAGCTTCGATAGACTTTCATCTTAACTCGATGATCGCCTCGAAGACCTACGCATTCCTTGGAGCACCACACTAGGTGGAGTTAAAGAAGTGCGGCTTTGATATTTTGTCAGAGCAAAGAGCTTAAGCTCTGTTTTCGCTTGTTTGTTCATCTTTGCACGACGGTCACATTGAAGACCTCTAACATGAAGACGGTCGCATCAAAGAAGACGGCTTGACAAAGAAAGCTTCCAAGGTCAAAAGGAGTGGTTGGTGAGTGTCATTTCCAGCACTATGTATCTCTAATGGTCTAAATATTCACAGCTTCTCTCACATATGTTTGCTTTTGAATATGAAAGGTGGATGGCGAGGCATGCGACACTTATTGCTGCCCATGTTCTTAAAAAAACGATTATAGCTATGGATGTCACTTTCTGTTCTCTTCTTGACATGAATTCCAAAATGTAGACCAAATTAAATTACTTGGGCGGCTGCACCATCCTAATCTAGTGAAACTGATTGGTTTTTGCTTGGAAGATGAACACGGCTTCTGATGTATGAATTCATGCCTCGAGGCAACTTGGAAAATCATCTATTCAGGAGTGAGTAGTTTTCGGTACTAAGCGTGCTCTTCCATGTTTGTATAAGAACTTTATGTTGTAAACATCTAACTTAAAAGTCCAATCTTCAGTCCAATCTTAAAAGCCACAAGCAAACACCAATTGATGAGGCAATGAGCAAGGAAAATTGGATGTAGTCGACGTGATCAATGGAGGCATCATAGCAAATAATAATGACGTCATTTTTTTTTATCAATGATGCTACTTCAAGCAATATGAATGAGGGCTAAGTGTAGTTTATATTATTATGTTTTGAATTTTAATTATTTTTTGCTAATGGGTAATTATTATTTCTATGATCAGAAATTTGTTGGTTAGAAGGTTTTGGATGGTGGGAATGATTATGAAGTTAAAAAAGAGACTAAAAATTGTCGGACAACAAAACTGGTGTTTGATATACACTTCTAGCAAAACACGCCTTGTTCTTGAGTGAAATGGGTATGACTTTAACCTTCCATAATTATAATTGTGCTTACTTTATTTCTTTTCTTTAAATGACTAGATTTTGATATCAAATTGTAAAGACTTCAAAGGATAACATCATCGTGCAAAATATTGATGAAGAATTTCAATTCAGAGTTGGCATGATGTTTGCTAATGAGAATGAAGCCTATAATACATACAATGCATATGCAATTAGTAAGGGCTTTGGAGTACGAAAAGGAAAAAACGCAAACAATAGTAAAGGAGTATTGCGAAGATGCACATTTATATGTAATTGCGAGGGACATTCTCCATCAATCCCACCTCATGAACAAAGAGATGTTTATTGGACAATGAAAAGAATCGGATGTGAAGCTTGCATTAAATTTAAAATTGAAGATAGAGTTTGGGAAGTTACCAAATTTGAAGATGTCCATAATCATCCTTTCATTGATGATAAGCAAAAGCATTTGATACGGTCGTATCAACATATAACGAACACTAGTAAAGGTATTTTGACTTCTATGTCTGGGACTGGTATAAGGGCTACAAATGCATATTCCTATATCTGTGGTGAAGCGGGGGGACCAGATAACATCGGTTTTACATTACGTGATTGTCACAATTTTTTGCAATGAAAAAGAAGGAACCTAATTAGTGTAGGAGATTATCAAAGTCTCATCAATCATTTTAATCGCTTACAATCAAGTGGAAGCAATTTTTCTTATACGCTTCAATTGGATGAGGAACAGAGATTGACCAATTTTTTTTTGTCTAATGGTGTATCCAAGTTGGACTATGAGAGTTTTGGAGATGTAGTGGTATTTGATACTACTTACCATACTAATAAGTACAATGTGCACCTTTCGTTGGCTTGAATCATCATTGGAAAAATGTCATGTTTGGTTGTGCATTTCTAATGGATGAAACGATTGCTTCTTTTGTTTGGGCATTTCAATCCTTTTTGGAGGTAATGGGTAATAAAGCACCCAAAACTATCTTCATTGATCAAGATCATGATATGGCAAATTCCACTAGAACTATCTTCCCAAATTCAGACCATCGTTTGTGTGTATGGCATATCAGGAAAAATGCCTCACATCATATTGTACATCTTCTTGGAAAGGCTGATTTTCACGATAAATATTGGCACAAGCTTTTATATCATTGTGAATATGAAATTGAAATGGAGTGTACTTGGAAAGCTATGTGTCGGGAGTGGAGCTTGTTTGATAACAAGTGGTTGAATAATCTGTATCGCTTGCGCCATAAATGGTGTCCTGGATTTGGTCGTGATTTTTTTTTTGCAGGCATTAGATCTACACAAAGAAGTGAGAGCACAAACAATGTATTTCAGGACATGGCATGCAAGACCATGACTTTATCTGAATTTGTCGGTCATTATGAGAAGCAAGCTGAAAAAATGCACAACACTGAGGTTGTTGATGATTTTGAGTGTGCTCGAGGAAAGCCATGGATTATTGTTGAAAATAGTGGAATTTTACAACATGCTGCAAAAATATATACTCATGCCATTTATAGGAATTTCCAAGCCGAGTACTTGCATGTTGTCTGAACATGTTGTTAGATCGGAAACTGATGGGCCATTGCACACTTATATTTTGGGAAGTGGAAGTAGTGAACGGAAGCATATTGTGCATTTTAGCCTTAGTGATTCTACCATTTCATGTAGCTGCAAGTTATTTGAAATGTAAGGATGGTTATGTAGGCATGCTTTATGTATCTTGACAAATGTTGTGAATGCTAAAAGCATTCCATCACAGTATATGTTGAAGAGGTGGACAAAAGTTGCAAAACAATTGACTTTTCATGAAAATGTCGCACAGAGCTCCCATCATCATGTTGAATCAAAGGCATTGCGCTTGAAGAGGTTAATGCGGTTAGCTTTCAGCATTATGAACGAAAGTGCTAATCATGATGCTACAGAGGAGCTTGCAACTGCAACCTTGTTGCATCTTCGCTCACAAATCACCAGCAAGATTCAATCTCTAACAGGTAAAGATCATATTGAATCCTCGACGAAAGGTGTTGAATCTAAATATGCAGAAAATCATGGAATTCAAGTACTTGATCCCCTTCGGAGAAGGCCAAAAGGTGTACCAAATACTCGCATTAAGGGTGCCGTGGAAAAGAAAAAGAGAAAAGCGTCTTCAAACATAGGAGACATCTTACACAATGTATGATGTTTCTTTAATGTGATTGAATGATTCCGTTGATTATTTTAGCTTGTTTTTGCATAAATTAATTCTAATACTCTCTCTTTTTTGGTAGGATTAATCTTAGTGAAAGTTGACAGTCATTATAAGGTAATTATGGTTGCCTTTCTAGTCCAAATCACTTTTTTTTTTTTGCTTAGGTTATTATGCCGTGATGCCTCCATTGTAAATCAAAGTAATGATAAAAAATGTTTGCAATATATTGTAGCCACTTGGGGACATTTTGCATGACTACTGTGAAAAGTAAGTTGTCATCGATAGGTTGAGAGAAAGGTCCAATCAAGGAAAGTTGGAGGGCTGCACAAGGCAGAATGAGCAAGATGAAGGCTTTTTTTTTTTTTTGAAATGATAGGACTAGTTTTCCTGAAAGTGTAAGTAGTTAACTACCTTCAAATAGTGTGGCTTCGATGTTTTTTAGCTATGGGCATGCACTTCTACGTAGGATATGATTAGTTTGTAATTTAGAGAATCAACAACGCCATATTTTGATGTTGAACTACTACAAATTGAGTGAATGAAGTTACTTGAGACGTTACTTATTCAATAGCTTTTCGAGCCACTAGTATTCCAAGCACACACAATGCAGAAAATCAGAACACTGTGACGGGAGAATCGCAGGGAAGCAGGGTTGTCATGACAGAACTAGAAGACTGAGCTTTGTTTTCGTCCTCGAGGTTGATGAAGGTATACACGTGATTCATTCTGTGTTGGCCTGGACGATTTCTGATCGTAATTACTGACATTGTGCAACTGTTTATCTTGAAGATTGCATTTTGAAAACTATAATCTTATGTTTTAGCCTTTTGTCGGAGATTCTTGAAGATTGCATTTTGAAAATGCTGTGTTAGTAAATTTTTACTATTTGGCTTCTGACTTTGAAACTTGAGAAGGAGCTACAATGTCATTAGACCGTGTGAGTACCATTTCTTTTTAATATGTCATGTACTCTGCTGAATAATTTATTTGTTCTGACAATGACTTGGTTAAGGATGTTCTGCCCATGTCAATAGGTAGTCATGGATTCCTTCCGAATTTGGGGGAAAGTTGTGTCTTCTGTTGCTGGATTTCTTTCTGTTGCTTTGACGAACCTAACAGGTTTAATAGTTGAATGTGATATAAAACCAACACTAGATTCTTCAGCGTGCTGTCATTTTTCTGCAACATACTTTAAGGATACAATGAGAAATAGGAGAAGAAAAAGTATTGATTCCTCCCACTGGGATGTGCCATCTCAGATGCTGTAAAGATATGGGGAAGATATGGTACAGGAAAATAAAAGGGGTTCTGAGAAAGAAATCATCTAGTTGGATGGGAATTTTATAGTTCTCCAGGATCTTCTTAAAAGAAGAGTGAACCCTCTGGCAAAATACTATTCTGGACTTCAATCGTGCAGTGGACAAAAATGTGAAAAGCACTAGTACTGTTCATCTCTCATGTCCATTCCAAATAAGTAGATAGTTATCCTGATACAGTTATGTGGATTTGACGCCATCTGTAGCCATAAGAAAGTCAAAGAAGGAACTTATCCTCTCTTATTATTGTATATTTTGTGCTCAACATTACAGGTTCACCTGGACTACCTTCAAGCTGGAGCCAAGTTGTCATATTAACAGCATCTTATCAGGTACAACTATTTTCTTCTCAATAGTAATGCAAAACATTAGCCAAAACATGTATTATTGGATATTGATGCGGCATGAACTGTTTGAAAACAACAGGCCACGATTCAGGGTTTTGTGGCCAAAGGATTGTCAATAGAAGAAGCTGAAACTTTACTCAAAATAAGTGTTCAAATTGCATGTGAGGCTAGGGAGATATATGAGGAAAAATGCACAAAAGGATTCATTGAACTTTACAAAAAAATGGAAGAATTGCAACACATCCTATTCTAGTTGCAGCTGCTGTTGGAAGCTATGGAGCTTACTTGGATGATGGGTCTGAATATAGGTAATGTTTCTATATTTTTCTTATCTGAATGATCTTGCATCTCAAACTTGAATATCTCAATAGACCTGCATTCGCAGAGGATGTAGAGCTCTGAATATCTTGCATGGGGTGGTAGAAACATGGATAAGAAGAAGAGCAAACTCGTGGGCATTACAGATGATAAACAGAAAGAGATCTGCATTGCAAGGACAGATGAAAAGCCAAGTCAGTACATTGATAATTTTTGTACCTGTCTTCTTATTTTGATTGTTTTGCAACAGTTAACCCCAAAAGAAGTTTTTGATTGCTTTCCCATAAATTTCATAGAAAAGGGCCTGGCAACATGAAACAAGAGAAGCGCATGAAGCAATACCAGGAAGAATTGAAGTTGAAACAGATGAAAAATTCAGACACGCCTTCTTTGTGTGCAGAGAGGATGAGGGAAGCTCAAGCTCAAATGAAGATGCCTTATCTTGTGCTTAGTGGTCATGTTAAGCCTGGATAGGTTTTGTTGTGTTAAAAAAACAAGTTGCTATTTCTTTATTCACTGGCAGTTAAGTACATAGCATCTTTAGATTAATTTGACTTTATAAGATGTCATGTGGCATGTCTTGTTCCATAAGCAAAGTGTTCTTGACAGGTCTTTTATTAATTGAGACCTTTGTTGCTTTCAAGATGTACTGAGACCTTCAATGCTGATAAGAAAACAAGGCGGCAATTTTTTAGATTTTTTTTGTTGTCCAAGATTAAAAGTCACTATCACTAGCGATCTTCTTCATTGTTACTGTTCCTAGAGATACAGATTTTGTGATTCGCAGGTGGCTATTTTACAAATGCTACTCTTGCTGCTTAGACGAATGACTGAGCAAGTGAAATGCTTTGCATGTGTTTATGCAGAGACAATGGCCAACGGTAATATCTATGGGTCTCAATCCTTCGTGTGTAATATGGTGGAATCAAGCTCACCCGGCAAGAAGCAGTGCAGTTATGTCTAAAATAAAATGTAATCTCCTTAATTAGATTATAGTTCGTTTCATTAATGGACACGAGAAAATGAAAAAATCTATCGCAAATATTGAAGTTGGACCGAACATTTGAAGAAAGGAAGTTGCCCCCATCACAACTCATTTATGTTAGGTGACATGACATTGTTTCAAAGCTGTCCTCAGATTGTGAAATCACTACCATTTACGTCTAATTGAAATAATCTAGAAAGCAAAATTGATCATGAACTCTTGCTAGCAATAAACAATATCAAGAACAAATGATGCATAGACTTAATGAAGTCAACAAGCCTCAAAACATAGTTAAGAGCATTCAACTGTTAATCATCAAGGGACTTTGGGACTTTGCTGAAGCGACAAAAAAGAAGACTAAGGCATAAACTATAACATGCCTTTGACATACAACACCAGTCCAGCAACTAATGTAGCACAGTTCTTTTTTTTCTCTGACCACAGAGCACGATTTTTATTGAATCATATACAAGTCAATCGAACAACTACAAGAAAACATATTTTCACTAACCAAACAGGCCCAAGGATGGAACATGTGCCACAATGGCTTCAACACATCCATGACAAGTCTTGCCAGAAAGAAACAGATTCTGCAGCACCTTGAAGGCCCCTTTCTGAACTTTGAGGACAATCTTCCAGAACAACCTCTTCCTTATGCTCATCAACAGAACCTTTTTCATTACCGATTTCTTTAAATTCTGTCCAGCCTCCGAGCTCATCTTTTATTTTATTGTCATATGCTACTGGTGCTTCGTCTTCATCCATGAAGACATCTTCAGCATCAGGCTTACAAGATGCTGGAACATGAGGGGTAATTGCACAATGTCAGTAACTCTCTTGATGAGCAAATAATATCACATTTTCTTTCAGACACCAAAGACCAAATCAAGAGACCATAATCAAGCAATAGTCGGATATAAAGGTGAGTTCTAAAATAAGTCAAACAATCTTTCAATATGCATACGGTGAAATAACAATATGTTGCTCATTGAACATCCAATCATTTCCAGGATCCTAAACTAAACAGCAACTTAAACTAGTTTTGACCCAACAAGTAGAGATGCTACCCAAATCAGCGAAAACAGTAACTTAAAAAGGCTGGAGAAAAAAGTAAGGTTCTCCGGTTCAGAAAGAAAATACGATCAGAAATCGTCCAAGCCAACACAGAATGAATCACGTGTATACCTTCATCAACCTCGAGGACAGAAACAAAGCTCAGTCTTCTATTTCTGTCATGACAACTCTGCTTCCCTGCGATTCTCCCGTCACAGTGTTGTGATTTTCTGCATTGTGTGTGCTTGGAATACTAGTGGCTCGAAAAGCTATTGCCTTAGGACCAGAAGTGCCCTCCTCTTCTTGCTTCTTTAGAGCCAATTTGCTAGCTGTCAAAACAAATGCGGCAAACTACATTTTCAAGTACATATCCTCTATGTCAGATTGAAGAATTTCATCATCCATTCCTTTTATTGTCCATTCCCTCTTTCTCACTTATTGAGGAAGCCGAAGAGCTTTCAAGCTGTTGTTGAACCAACCTGTCTGTCAAGTACATCTCAGCCATATTTTCATCATCATCAAGAAGGTGTTCCAATTCATCCCTCACCTGGAGATTAAAAAAGAAAAAAAAACTCAACAATCAAATGGCAACAGTCTTACAAATCAAATACTCATATCAATCGAATTGTCTGCATTTTGTGGGTCAATCAGATGTCACATAAGATCAAGAACCGGAGGTATCGAGACACTCACAAACTAGCAAAGAGCTTCATCATGGAAAGAGGATGCACTACTGAACGCAAACTTAATGAACTCCCTTTATTCCCAAAGAGACAAAAGAAAGAAAAGATAAATTCAGCCATCTGTCTATGTCACCTCCAGCTCAAAAGAGCAGGAACAATTCACAAGAGCATGCAATGTTATCAGCTTTTTAGTCAGACACCCTTTAACCGCTTGTGTCAAACTATAGGATGAAATGCTTCGCGGGGCAAATGTTAATTGATGAGCCACAAAACCACAATAAAATACTATTTCAACTACCCTACATTTCAGAAATGGTGGTAATTATCAGTCATGATTATTTTTTAGATAAGCCTAAACTATTCATGAATGAGAAGGGCTAGATCATTCACTATGAGTTTTAGACCTGAATATTTCCATGTCTTGACTTGTGTAAATTTGTTATTGAAATAGGCGAATTATCCATATCTAATATAAAGCATGTTTGTTCCCGAACCATGCATTCATGAAGCACAAGAATCTTGATCATGGAGAACTCCGACTCAGCATTTATCCTGGGCAACAAAGCATCTGCTCATTCCTTTTAATCTAAGGTATCATTCTAGGTCTTTCGAAGTTTTGCCCCTTAAAACATTTTGTGACAGATGTGCTTGACTTGTATGGCTTGCAAGTCCTACTCCAAATTCCTGGGTTTACTCGTACAAAAGAGTTAGCAAGACCACACAATGAGTATGGTGGAAGATTAATAAGAATGCATTGGTGAAACATAGATCGCAGGCTCTTAACCAGCTGGCCTTTTGAACTCGTCCGGTTATGGCAACCAAGCGACTTTTAATTTGACAAACTCGCTCCAAATTGAGAGTACTAATCTTTGAAGTGAGCTTATCTAAAGCTGGATGAGCCTCCAGCTCCAAAGTCCTTGCCTAATTTTCACAAGGAAGAAGTTTGATTGTAATAAACAGCAAAAAGAGAACTGAAGTTTCTAGGGAAATAAAAGTAAGCACGTCAGATTGATGAAGCCAAGGATTTACTTCAATTTCCAAGCAGCTGCAAGCAGCCTCCAAGCATGCCTCCTGTGCAACAAACTCAAACGGTGGAAGTTTCAGTCCCTCTCGATTCTCAAGGGCTTGTTTCACATCCATCTTAGCTTCTTCTTCTTCTTCTTCTTCTTCTTCTTCTTCATCTTCTCAACCTTTCAATTCTCAAGGAAGTTTCCAAGGCTGACGGCCCTCAATTGCGGCTCTTCTAAATCGTACAAATTAGTCCATCTTGAATCATCAGCCCTTCCTATAAAGAAAGAGCAACATGACTACAAAAGTACAGCAAAAACATAGAATCTACAGTTCACATTATCTCTAAACTTAAGCCCATATCGTAAACTGGGAAACCTATCAAGGTGCTAAAAGAGTTGATTGGTCAGTGGCGCAATGAGGCACGTCAGTCGGTGACAAGCAGAAGCTTAAAATTTTGATAAGCCAATTGTGAGCTAGTACAAAATGCATAACCAAAATCTCATAAGTAATACTGGACCAATCATCTATAAGAACTAAATCATACCAGCACAAACTTTTGAACACAAAGTCAGGTGCTGAGCTAAACATTAGTCTTGGCCGCACATTGAAGTGATATAGTCAGAAGCCAGATGGCCACCGCAAACCTTGAAGAATAGTATAAGTGACCACATAAGCGCGCACGCAAATTAACACTTCAAATTTGACAACACTCGCCATCAAGAGGAGCTCGGTGGCTCTCAAATTATTTTATCCCATGATCAAGAGGAACGTCAAGAACTCCAAACAAACGGTGAAACTTACAGAGATATCACACCTAAATCAAGAAAAATTGAAGAAATAAAGCGGGGCACAGAAACAGAACCCCGACATGGGCTTTGGTGGTGGCGTGGAAATGACGCGCAAGCCGCCTCTGCAGCTCCTCCACAAAGGGCGTAATAGAAGGGTCCCTCGAATTCAGCAGCAAGACCTCCTGCGCGGTGATGATGGCCTTTATATGCTCCAAGTTGATGATATCGCCCTCTCGCGACCGAGGATAGTGGACGGGTACGAGAGAAGCGGGTCCAACATCCGGAGATGGTGGGCGGGGAGGCCCGTGCGCCGCATGATGGCGTGCTTGCCGGCCTCCACCACCTGGGCCTTCCCGGTCGAGTCCAGGAGCAGCCATGCCCGGACGCCGGTCCCCTTCTTGCAGAGAGCTCTGGCGGTGGAGAGAGGGGGTTGCTAGGCGGGTCAGGCAGGGTCGCGTTCGAGGTCGTCGAAAGATTTACAAAGATCTTCATTGTCACGTTGATCGCCGCATCGGAAAAGCCGGGATTTGGCGCCATCCATGGCACGCCGGCACTATCATGCGTGCTAGAGAGAGAGAGGAGTCCGCTGATGGGTCGTCGCCGTTGATGGGCCTCTGTATGCGACGGCGGGAGGTAGAGGCGGAGGGGGCTCAAGACCCAGCAGCCGCAGTCGGAGGTGCTTTTGAGGGAGGCGACCTGCCAAAGGCAGATCTTCGCAGCATGTGCGGCTAGCGAGGTAAGGTTGGGGCGAGGGGAAGGGGAACGAGCTGGAGATGGAGAGAGAGTGCACCGGAAGCTCTGTAGGGAGGGGATGAATGTCCACGCTTCTTCACCGTCACCTAGTGTGGTGCACCAAGGACTGCGAAGGTCTTCGATGCGACCGTCGGCGTCGAGCGAAGATAAACTTTCGTCAAAGCTGAAGCTCACTGAATAAGGTCGGACATTGAAGGCGTACCACTAAACGTCCAGCATATCTCCTTCTCTGAAGGGATGAAGGATAAAATGGAGGGGATGAACAAAGTTGGAAAGGAAGATGAACGTCCTAGAAAATGAGCGGGCTTCTCAAAAGAAAATTTTGAAAAAAGCTACAGCAGCATTTATGAGGGGCGTCAATCAGCTGAATCAACCCACCATGTCACTTTAATTTCTTTTATTTTGCTTCTCCACGTGTTAATTTCTCATTTGTCCAACTAGATGAATGCTCACCAAGTCAGCTGCTGACCTGGCGTGCACATATCACTGAATAATTTCTCCTTGCTAAGATATCCCCATATGTCACCCCATCATAGATCCATTGCAGGATTCAAGCCTGGAGCTTAAAGAGGAGCTGATCGAGCAAGAGTAGATAGAGACAAGATCGATAAAGGAGAAACTAATGTGAGTTGGGAACCCCTCCTAGGCTTGTATTGAGGTCTTTGGAGTTGGTTGTGTCTAGCTGTACATGAACTGGTAACTGTAAATATTGAGGTCTAATTTGAAGGGTTGTAAGAGTTGATTTTTAATATCGCTTCTGCTTAGGGGTAATTTTGATGTTTGGGAAGGCCAGCGACCTGCCTGGGACGTCACGGCAACTAAATTGGCCAAAAGAGAAAGAAATCAGGAACCGTCGCGTGCTCAAGGGCGGGTCGTAACGGGTCCTAACAGTTCTCAACATGAAGAACTTGACAAGACAATTTGTGCAAGTAGATTGAAAAGATTACGAGTAAAAGGCTGGATTAGAAAAAGCGGCGAAAGTATGTGAAACAAGAATGGAAACCTTCTATTCCAAAAAAAAAAAATCCTAACTATCTTCTTTCACCGGCTTCTCTGACTTTGCAGAAGATATGCAGGCTTAACAGAGAATCAATCAGATGTTGAACTGCGAAAAGAATCTGATTAACAGCCAAATTGCATATGATCCGCCAAAGTCAGCGGATGTTTTCTTGTTTCTTCCATTTCTCATTCAGAAGTTCTCGTCGTCTTCCTATTCCTAGCGTTTACTTCTTAATTCATCGGCATCCCCTTTCGCTATGGATGTGGCATGTGATCTACGAGTCTATGTTCAGTGGATGCACCAATTTAAACTTCTATAAATTGACTGATCATCCAACATGACAGCATCTCCTCATTACAATGATAAGGGCTCATGTGATCACAGTTCACAACCTGATTGAGTTGACCTCCATCAGAGTCAACGCAATGACCACACCTCCTGTTACTTATTCAATACTGACTGCACAACGTCACACCGTCAGCACTGCCCTTGGATCAAGCTCCGTACAAACAGCAACGGATCAATGACGTTTTTTGTTTCTTGATTGATCTAGTGACGAGTTTGCCAAAGCTTTCTCTTTGATGCGCCAATTGTATATGCAGCAACTGGTATGTTAATCTACGCTATCCAGTGAACAAGGGATCTTATATGTGAAAATATAATCAATCACTCTACAGTCGAAACTCTCACAATAAAGGGGGGAAAAAGACAAATCGAATGACCGTAGCCTGGGTATTGATAAACTGCAAAAGTATATGGACTATTGTAATTTTTTTTGGTAAATCGTATATGGACTATTGTAATTAACTGACCCTGTTTGAAATTTACTCAATCCAACTATAAAGGACAGATTGTCCAATCAATCATTAGCTTGTTCTACGAATGTTAATTCAGTCATAAACTTTTAAATAACTAAGCTTTTAAAACTTTGTGCGAAAATTTCAATGTACTACTTTCAGTCAAGTTTTATTGAAAATTGTTGACGTGAGGTGTACTATATAGGAGGGCTAGCAATGACGGGTGGTTCAAAAAATAAGGGAACATACCACTAAAAATTCCAAATTATCTTCTCTGTAACACATTTACTCTAAATATTTTTTATGACATCAAAATTTTGAACTTGTGCTTGTGTGATACATTTATCCTAAACTTTTTTTGTGTGACATAAAAAATTCTAAACTTATCTCATTGTGACACATTAACCCTTAAAAAATTTTGTGACATTTAAAATCCAAAACTTATATCGTTGTGACACATTTACCCTAAATTTTTCTTCTTATTCTTTTCTTTATTTTTGGCATCCAATTTGGCCAGCAAGGTCACTGACGAGAGCTTTGTGACCCTCGTTAAGTGAATTTTCAAAAAGAAAAAAATAAAAGATGAAGAAAATAACCTAGGGAGTTTAGGGTTTTTAATGTCACAAAAAAGTTTATGACAAATGAGTCACAATAACACAAATTTGGAGTTTTTTGTGTCATAAAAAAGTTTAGAATAAATATGTCATAGATGATATAGTTTGAGGTTTTGTATGGTATTTTTCCAAAAAAAAAAAGAAACTACATTTATGTTTTAAATGATTATTTACCCTTACCATTAAGAAGGGTAGATATAACTAGCGGTCCTGTATTTTTGCCCAAACATCAAAACTGTCCCGCTATTTTTTTTTTCCAATAGCATCCTTCTACTTTTAAATTGGTCCCGCATTGGTCCTATCCAATGTTTTAGTACACCCGTCCCATTATTGTTGGTGAAATTTTTCTATATGGTGCGTAGGCGCCACAACAACCAAAAATACTATAGGGAGTGCGGCACACCGGTCTTCACTAACCAAATTATTTAAAAAACAAAATTTCAAACTATTGAGAAAGTATCATAATTTTCGTACCATGTTTGTTTAAATAAATAAAGCTTTTCAACCATCACTTAACTATCTCTTTAGTTAAAAAAAGAAAAAAAAATACCAATCACTTCAATGTCATTGATGATTTGTGTGATTGGAAAGTCCAACGTGATAATGTTTAAAATAAATCATCTCATATGGCTTGCTGGCAAAGTGAAGTCAGCATATTTGGTTCTAAATGACATCGTCTAACACTTTCTTTGTCCCAAATTAAATAATCAGGAGCAAATTCATACTTTTTATTACTATATGAGAAATACCGATATTTTGGGGCAAAATTAGATGTTGAAATTTGCAAAGCGGGTCTTTTTCCTTCCAGCAAAATTTCTTGGGAGAGAAACAGAAACAGCACTGTTAAACTATACTTAGCATATTCTATTATTCTATATATTATTGTGCAATTTTGTATATTTTCCTTGATTGATTTTGATTTACTACTTTAGATAGTAAAGTTCATAGATATTATGTATTCTATATGTTTTCATCTGTGCATTTTCATCTGTGACATCTTTCAATTGATTTTGAGATTGAGAGGATGTTAGAGTATAGTTAGGATATTCAATGATTATGTATATTCTTATGTGATTCTATATATTTTCCTTAATTGATTCTAATTTACTACTTTAAATAATGGTTATGTAAAACCTATAAATAGACTCATGAATTATTCACTAAGTAGTGTACAATATGTTATTCTTCTCTTCATTTATGAGTCTCAACGAGCACAATCGAGAAGTGTAAACAAAAATAGAGAGAACAACTATTGCAAGTGTGTGAGCATTCAAGAAACAAGAGAACAAAGAGATAAAGGGAGATCGAGTATAAGAGATTGAAGTGCTAACTCTTTCCTAATTATACATATAGATATATTTTGAGCTTTTTAAGATTGAAAACTTCGCAAACTACCGTCAGGTGAAATCATAAAACGAGAAGATAGAAATTGACTCAACTACTCCATCTCACATACTAGGTTGAGTATGGTTCCAAAACAGAATCAGGAAATGATTCGAAGTTTTAGGATCCGTTTGTTTCGCGGAAAATAAAGCACTTCCGGAAAATATTTTCCGGGAAGTCATTTTCCTAGAAAATGACACATTTTCCGATATTCATTTGAAAATTAAAAATTTTCCGAAAATTTTTTCCGTATTTTTTTTTGAGAAATTATCCAGCGACTGGTGACCGGTGGTGGCGGCGGTAGCAACGGGTGGGCGGGTGGGAGATGGTAGGTGGCGGTCGACGAGCGGCAGGTGGGTGGTGGTGGCCAACGGGGGCAGCGGTTGGCAGGGCGCGAGTGGCGGGGGGGTGACAGGCGGGCAGTGGCCGACCGGTGGTGGGCGGCGAGAGGGGGGTGGCAGGTGGTGGTCGGCGGCTGGCGGCGGTTGGTAGGAGGCTAGCGACGATTGGCAGGGGGGAGCGGCGACGGGCGACGAGCGAATGGCAGGCAGGCAATGGGCGGGCGGCGAGAGGGGGGCGGCAGGTGGTGGCCAGCGGCTGGCGGCGATTGGTACAGGGCGAGCGACGACAAACGACGAGTGGACAGCGGGCGGCGAGCGGCCAACAGGGGTCGACAGCGGTCGGCAGCTGCCGACGGGGGGCGACGGCCGACGCAAGCGGCGGGAGGCAGCGGTTGCGACCGCCGGCAATTAAATTGCTCATTAACTCATGACGAGAGAGAAAGAGAAGAGATCTGGAAAATGTTTTCCGCTTTTCAGAAACGGAAAACATTTTCCTTAATTTTAGAAGGAAATCTTTGGTTGATTGGGAAAATATTTTCCGTCCCTCGAATAACCCAGTTTCCGGAAAATATTTTCTGGAAGAATATTTTTCGCCAAACGAGCGAACCCTTAAAGTATGCAGGGTATATTTCATATTTCATAAGTTGAAGAACTTGTTCTAATAGGTACGTTTTAGAATCCACGACTTAGAACCTAGAACATAGAATATATATTTATGTTTTTTTATTTATACTTTTATGCAATCCTATGATACTTCCCGGAGTCTAATGATAAGTAGTAATATGGAACCACTAGTATGAGCTTCAATTTTCGGCGATATCCATGACTGAGACAGGTTTCGTATTTTTCTTGGGTCTAAATATGAGTTGTGGTTAATAGACGTTCAATTAAGAATATGGGTAGAACCTGCTAGACCTTAGAGGATCGGTTCTAGATTTCATGGTGTGGAGGGTAGGTTCCAAGTTTTAATAACAAAAATAAGGAACCTACTTCATGGGATAAGTGTTAGGTTGTAGATGGAACTTGGAATCGCTTGCCCTTGCCATGCACGACGGGTGTCTTTTCGAAAATATGTAACAAGTCAAAGCATTAATAGATGAATCTAATCCATGACAAATAACAAGCTCAGATAAGCAAGAATCCAATGCCAAATAATGGTCAATAGACCTCTTGTATGGCATGCTACAACTACGTTTGAGCGCTAAACAAGTAACGAGGTTGAATTCAATCCCCATTGAAACGACGTTCAATCAAACTGGCACTAATGCAATACCCGATCAATACAGCTCGTGTATGCAAACAATACATGGGACGACTCCAATCTTGACGGAGCAACGGTCATGTAAACATGGAAGAGTGCAGTGCCCAATTATCTCTATCCTATCGAAATAGCGCGTTAGTAAACTAACTGCGGTGATTTCAATTCCATCAAGAAAACATTCAATATCAATATGAAGCATGCGATCCATTCTGCAATATCAATTACAGCATAATGCAGTACTGAGGTGCGATCACAATAGACGTTCGATTTCACACAACTTCATCACGAAAACAAACAATTCAAAGTCAGCTTGCAGAAGCAAGGCGGCCTATGATTTCCCGGAAACATGTAATTTCAATGTAGCGTGCCTTTTATTCGTTACAAAGTGCCCTCTTAAGCAATTTTTTTCATGATTATTGACGTGCATGATCATGGCATGTTTGATCGGAATACCGACTTGCTATTCATTACAAAGTACACACTTAAGCAATTTTTTTCATGAGTATTGACGTGCATGATCGTGGCATGTTTGATTGGAACGTCTTTTTATACTACATAATGCAAGCACCTTCGGACATCTAATTTCATATTTTAAATCAACATTTAAAAATTCAATCAATGACATTCAAGCATGGATGCCAATTTTATATTTTAGAGACGTAATCAGCTTAACCAAAAAATTATTTTTCAATAATTTCTTTAAATTTTAAAAATAATTACTGAAAGCACCTACATGCATAGAGCCCCGGTTCACGACAGATGGCCCTCGAATGTCTCTAATCCTCTTGTTCGTCTCAGTTCTCGCATTTGGTCGTTCAAATATATTTTGAGCGGATAATGATATATTATATCTTGTAAAACATTTGATAGATATCAGATATAAAATAGATAAAAATGCCAAAACAAATCTCACTCTTTTCACTTGATTAAAATCTTTTCAGGTCTCAACAACAATCTTCGCCATTCTTGATACTTCCCCATTTATTGAAGATATCACGACTATCTCTCATGACTCTTTGTGTTCTGGTCCAAAGGCTGTTCAATTCTCAATGGGAACCTTTTCAGATATCTATGCACATATTAACGTGTCTTTATTGCTATGTATCTAGACATGTCTTTTCATGTATCTAGAGTATGTCCAGAGTCATGTTTCATGTATTTAGATAGGCAAGTCTTGTAATCATTTTATAGGAGAAAATGAAAAAGGAAGATTTCAGCAAGTAATGAATTCATCTCCTCCCTTGAGAGCTTCTTCTGTGTGAGTATTATCAGAGTTGTGCGATTCTGATATTGAACAGTTACCACTTTCTCAGATCTTGTCGCTTTACTTATCTTTCTTCTATGCTAACCCAAAGGGAAATGTCCAGCATTTCTCAGCAAGGCGAACATGGTGAAGACCACCGAGTGCGACAGAGAGACCGTGACTAATACAAGGATGAGGCCCAACCTCAGGCGGCCTCCAAGTGTTGTTGGAAGACTCTAGCTTTGACAAACACAAGCTCGTGGCCGCAACCTCTACCTTTTGCCGCAGTTGATGCCGAGCACAAGCCCCGCCCTCAGGCGATCCCAGCTCTATGCTTACGAGACCAGCAACCCTAGATCCTTGGTTGCAAGCCTCGGATCCCAGGTTCGACGAATCTAGAGAGAGAGAAAGAGAGAGAACCACGATGGCTCTGCGGTGCTCCAATGTCAAACCACGGCAGAGTTTGCAGGCTGGTCGTTGATTGTAAAGTCGAGTTATGACAAAACTGCCATGGATGTGTAACCATACTTGAGGCACTCTCTCTCTTTCTCTCCTCCATATATGGATCTATTGCATTTCATTCAACAGAAGCACAAAATCATTCTTTTCATGTCTTTTTCTTCTCTTCCAGAATCTGGAATTCAAGTCATTCAAACGTTGGATAGGATAATTTTATATCCTATCTAGAGTTATATCCGGTGTAGCAAATGCATTGGTGCATGAGCCTTGTAATACTTGAATATATTCTCCTCAAACTTCCTATAACTTCATATTTCTGTTTAGCACTTCAGTGATCCCAATCATATCAATATCAATTTCAATAGTACAGGGGCTTATTTTGTTACAAAATATGTCTGTTTCACAAATTAATTTCAGTAGAACAACGAAGAATTTTTCTATCAAGTTTTATTTCTACATCCAGCAACATAAGACACGGTTTCATGATATTAAGACCAATACATGCAAATTTTCTAAATTTTTTTTAAGGGATCAGTCCCTTGCCTGATGGAGCTTTAACACGCGCAAGAAAATCACCACAAAAACAGAACAATAAAAAAAAAACATCGAATGAGAGATTTTCTATTCAAGATCAAAACCCAAATCACAAGAGAGAAAGCTGAGAGAAAAGATTGCTTGGATGAGAAATAAGAAGCTTATCTATAAGCAAATGTTGCCATTAAAGGGGAATGATACAAAGCATTAGGGAAATGATACGAAATTGATGCACAAGGGCAAGGAAACACGGAACTAGGCCCTCGTTGGGTTCGCGTGTCCCTGACCAAATTGGGCCCAGTTGAGTAGCCTGTTGCTTCCATGCAATGTACTAACATAATTTTTTTCTCTTTATAAAAGAGGGAAAGTTCCCCGTCGAATCAGCATTCTTACAAGCCCGTCCACATGTTGGACCTGATGCGCGCCGGCCAGCGGTGACGACAGGCTTGGCCAAATTTTGACGGAAAAAATGCATAACTAAACCCGAATCTATTCTATGGAAATACATAGAGAATATTTTAACAAAACCAATTTAGTCTCAATTCTTTAAGACGCCAAGTTTCCTCGGCTAAATCTTCCCTAAGTAGTCCTACGTGACAATTCAATGATTGTCGGCCGTCCTACAACTTAAGGTAGAGTACTTGAATAGAGATTCATTTCCTATTCGACACAATCGCCTAGTGTAGACTTAAAATTTAACCATAAAGTTTTTGTGTCTGTACATATATTTACTTCCCCTTTGTATACCCTCACTTGTGCTCGCACGGCAAATACTAATAATGAGAAAAATAGGCGTTTCCCCAATTTGCGCAATGATACAAGTTGCACTGCACAAATCACATGGTCAACAACCGTATAATGTTGGAGGGACATAGTTTCGGTCTTGTCCGTTCGTGATTCGGGGTGGCTAATTGAAGACTTGACTTGGTCTAAAAAAAAGGCCAAGTGTGAGCATCTTCTGTGCGTTTTGTCAGTGTGCATATAATTGAAAAGCAAATTAGTTTTCTATCTCTTGCTCTATTATCTACCAAATTGGATGTATGCCGGCTGGAATGCTTATAATCCTACCAAGCCCAAGATGAGGAAGAAAGAGAATCGGATGAACTCGTTCCAAAGGCCCACTCGTGACCATGTGCAAGCCTCGTTATTTTTAACGTTGTTTATTTGCATGAACACGACATGCCCATAACCCCACTTATTAAATAATGTTTTATCTTCTCGCCACATTCCCACCTCAATCCGAAAACAACCAGCTGCTTCATCTACTGTCCAGAGTGTGAACTTACAAGAAAATTGTTCTCTAATCTCCCCCCACGTTCCACTTAATCATTCTGATTTCTTTGAAAGACTCTTAGGGTTTCTCTCTAGATTTGTTGTATAAATAGGTGGCTTAGGCTAATGGCCAACCCATCAAATGCATGTGAAGCATCAACACAAAGCAGGCATCATCATCATCATCTTCAGATAATGGAGGCTGGTAGGTTTCTCCTGGCGTCTCTGAGCTTAGCTCTTCTGTTGAGCGCGGTTTCGGCTCAGCTCAGGACGGACTTCTACAAGAACACGTGCCCAAACGTCGAGTCGCTGGTCAGGTCGGCTGTGACCAATAAGTTCCAGCAGACCTTCGTCACCGCCCCCGCAACTCTCCGCCTCTTCTTCCACGATTGCTTCGTCAGGGTCGGTTTTCGAAGACAGTATTCTGGGCATCCGGTCATGAAATTGTTAGCTTCCATACTTGTTGTCGTGATTGTTGATTTTTTTGTTTTCTTTCGGGATATGCCAGGGATGCGATGCCTCGATGCTCATATCGTCGCCCACCAACAACGCCGAGAAAGACCATCCTGATGATCTGTCGCTTGCCGGCGACGGGTTTGACACAGTGATCAAAGCTAAGGCAGCAGTGGACAGTGATCCCCAGTGCAGGAACAAAGTCTCTTGTGCCGATATCTTGGCTCTTGCCGCTAGAGATGTCATTTCGTTGGTACGATGAGAGCCCTCCACCAAATACTTGTTCGAATTTTTTTCATTTCATAAAATCGATTATTCATCTAACTTTTTAAGTCCGATGAGAAGTAGACCATATATATTGAACTCGAGTGCTTTATGAAAAATTACTTTAGAGGCACATAATTTTCGAACTCTTATGGAGCGCCCGACTTCTTTCTTGGAATATGCCAATATGCTCCTCTAGTCCACTCGAAATCATGATAAGCTTTTGTTTTGTACGAAAGGTAAATACTAGTCTAATCTTTTAAATTTTTTAATACAAATTTCTTTTCTTGTCACACTGACAAAAGCGACAGCGTTGGGTTCCTTTCATAAGGTTGTCCTTTTCATTTCTCTCTTCCCCCATTCAATAGCGTGTAGGGAAGTGTGACGGGACGGCTTAACTAGACAGACTATACGCCACGCACCACCCAACAGACTTTCTTACCTTTTTATTCTCTTCTTATCAAATCTGATCGCCATCGCACGCTCGTGTCACTTTTCTTAGCAAAATTTTGAAATTTCGTGCAGGCAGGGGGCCCATTCTATAGTGTTGAATTGGGGAGACGTGATGGAAGAATATCGACTATAGCTAGTGTTCAACATAGTCTTCCTCAGCCGGGTTTCAATTTGGACCAGCTCAACACCATGTTCGCTTCTCATGGTCTCTCCCAAACTGACATGATCGCCTTATCAGGTAATTAGTTTCACCTTACCAAGAGATTTGGTGGATTACTAAGAAAAGAGATCAATAGACCATAGAATTACATGCTAATTCTTTTTTTAATTAAGTATTTTGCACCCTTTAAGCCAAACACCTTTTCCCGCATAAGTATATTGATTAATAAGTATTGGTATTCTTCTTGTTGTTTACATGAAACACATGCGAACGAGTTCTTTCCAATGAATTGTTTCTAAGAGCGAAACCGAATTCCAAGTTACAGAATTGATGCAGCACAAGCTCTATTTTTTTTTTTCCAAAGTAATTTGCAAAATCTACAAGAAAGAGCAAAAAGGTTTCACATACGGGTAAATCGTCAAGCAAAGATTCCACTTTATGCAACACATTGTTGTCTGTCATCCAATTATAATAATAGGAAGTGGAAGAACAGTGTTTCATAAATACCCAGTGGCCTCTTATTGCAGCAATGTGCTAGGCAACTAGGCAAAAGCCGCAGTCCACTTAATTAGCTATATTATTCATATATATAACAAATCATAGCTCAGATGGTTGTAGTCTAATATTTCTCATGGTCCTAAAAGTAATCACACTTTCTTTCATGGTAGAATATCTTATGTAACTATTAAACAGGCTGTCAGTAACAAACGAACAAAGTTTTTTGATTTCTAAGGCTAAAGTTGATTTTTCCCGGTATCATCACATCAGCAGTGTAACCGTTGCGTATGTAGGTGGGCACACGATTGGATTCTCTCACTGCGGCAAATTCTCCAAGCGGGTCTACAACTTCAGCCCGAGAAACCGGATCGACCCGACCCTGAACTTCGGCTACGCAATGCAGCTGAGGCAGATGTGCCCGCTCAGAGTGGACCCCCGGATCGCCATCAACATGGATCCCACGACCCCTCAGACGTTTGACAACGCCTACTACCAGAACCTCCAACAAGGGAAGGGCCTCTTTGTCTCTGACCAGGTGTTGTTCTCCGATCCGAGATCGAGGGCCACGGTCAACCTGTTTGCATCGAACAACGCCGCGTTCCAACAGGCCTTCATCACCGCGATCACAAAGATGGGTCGGATTGGGGTCAAGACCGGGAACCAGGGCGAGATTAGGATCGATTGCACTCGCCCCAACTAAGACTATTCCTTTGGTCTCTATGATTTATTTGTTATTCCATTTCGCGAGTTGAGTTCTATTTCAGTGGTCAGAATTTCGTGAGAGATAGCAGAACAATAGGGTGTTGGCAAGAATAATGAGATCTGATTATCGCCATGACCTTGTATGATAAATCAAATCCCCTGAGGAATAAGGAATTCCAGGAAATTCATACTTCTGTTGCATTCTCTAGTGGCTACATGTGCCAACGGGCTTATTTGATTATAACAGAATAATATCGACAGCAAAAGTCAAACTTGAGCATCGCCACATGCAAACTTTAAATCGATACAGATAGATCCCTCATATAATCTAATTTAGATCACTCATTCATCTTGGCCAATTGCATTTGGGATGCCATGTATAAGTCGAATTTTCCTTTCCAAAGCAACAAGCACCCTCTCAGTAGCGACACGTCCATGAAGTGTGAAATTATTTTATATATCGATTGCATAATTGACATGGAAAAGCAAACGGATGACTTTTTAAGAAGGAGATTGCTGCGTTACAAAGAAGAAACTATATTCATATTGGAATCATCATTCGTTTGCAACAACACGTGTCGATGATACATGGTGTGACGGATGTACGAAGTGAGCAACTTCCATTTGAGAGAAGCCGATGTAGCAAAATTCTTCAGCTAGTGATATAACCATGGGTAGGTTATGCATCATAGTAACTTATAGTTCCTACCAGTAAAATGTATGGTAGTGTAGCACTCCGTTGCCTGGCCTGTTTCCAAGGTCATATTGGGTGAATTCACGAGTTTAGTTAATGGCACGTTGTCCCCGGAGATTCCTTGGAATAAACCGTGAGTTTTCATTTCGGGCGATTTTCAACTTTTGGAAATCACGTTTTGGCCCCCCGAGAATTGATTATTTGCATTTTGGCCCAAAAAAGAGTGAATTTTGGGTCTAGATGGCAAATTTGAGAATTTTTTGGAAAAGTTGACTTTTGATCAACGGTCAACAATCAACTCTGACTGTGAGGAAGACCTGTTGACCCATGACCGAATCGGTCCGACCAGCATGCGAGTCGGTTGCCTTCTCCCTGACCAGTTTTCCCTCTCTCTCAGTAGCATTTCATTGAACGGTTGGTTGATGCATGGCCGAGGGAGCCAATCGGCGATCAACGAGCGGTAAAATGCCAGAGGAAGCTACCCTCCATCCTAGAGGCTGAGTTGACGTACATCCGGGCCAATAGGTGGCTGCTAGTTGTCCCCGACGAGCTTATATCTTCCCCAACCTCAGCCTCCTCTCTATTTTTCCACTCGCAAAAGTAGCTCCCCTTCAATGTTGATTTCTCCCAGCTCCAACATCTGTTTGGCTCGACCTTGGTGTCATTGGGAAGCCCACAACATCAGCTTCAAGGCCTAGCCAACTTTTGCCACCTTTTCTACCTTGAACATCGCCAGGAGCCCTCGAAAGCATCCCCTGTGGCTTGAGATTTTTCCTTGTTTCAGTTGTGATCACTATGGATGGCCTCCCTACCGACGACACCCAGCCTTCATCATCAGCACCAATCGACTTGTGGGAGTTTGGTGAGTGGAACCTAACCCTCCGTTTCAGTTGATTTGGTTTATCGAGCCCTAATCAATTTGTGTCCTAATTGGGTCCGAGCTGCCCCGCACTCACTGTTGCTATTCCAAGCCATTCTATTATTGCCCAAGGCCACCCACGGCTCCACCGGCCACCCATCGATCATCAACCACCATCCCGACCGCTAGTGAATCTCCAGATCGCTCATTGGCCGCCGAAATGGGTTTGGCCAGCACTGTGCGGCCAAGAACTAGGTCTGTGGACCCTTGCTGGAGATGTTTGGGTCGTCGGCAGCCCTTGCTACCTCATCCATGGGTTCGGCCAGCCTTCCACAGCCACAGGCCGTCTCCAGTAGCCTCGCCGGAGGTTCACCAGAATCTCATTGGACCATCACCAAAAGATCGTCGAAGCCGTCATTGAAATCCATTGAGTTGGGGCAACTCATTAGCGTGATCGGATTGGAGATTGAAGGCTTGTATCGAGCTTGAATACGACCGAAGCTTCGGAAAATCATGTCGCCACCAATCGCCTAAAAACGTGCAAATTCGTTGTGAGTGGACATTCTAAACCCTAATTATGTATATTTATTGCTTTAGTAGAATTGTTAGGGCAATTGTATGATCTTATTAGATGAGGTTAGTTGAAATGGGACAATTATGATTAGGTACCGAGTACCGATTGGATGCAATGTGATGGATCGGGCCATTTGGTTGAAATGAAAGGAATGTGAGGCCACTAGGCCGAATGAAATAAATGTAAGGCCGCGGCCAAAATGAAAGAAACTTAAGGCCATTGGGCCCAAGATGGAGCGAATGCAAGGCCATTGGGCCCGGGATGAAGTGAATGTGAGGCCATTGGGCCTAAAATGTACATTGGACATCGAAGTCAAATGGGAGGTTGATGGAGCCAGAGCTAGTGGAAATTGAGCAACGTTTTGGAGATAAGATATGGGAGATTGACTAGGTCTCAGACCGATTTTGAACAGTCGTATTGTATGGACGTGCAATTTATTTAATTGTTGATTTACTTGTGCAATTTATTTAATTGCTAGCAATTTATTTACTTGTTGCATTAAATCGAGATTTGTGAGATGATTAGATTTAGTACCAGTTGCGATTATGGACTGGTAGGCTCATGAATAGAATGAGTACGGAAGAGAGAGACTAGTGAATGATAAGTATGACAGGTGAGAGAGTGAGGATGGATCATGCCCTAAGTAACGGATGAGACGTGAGATGCAGATAGGGACCCTAGGGCGATTTGCGTACCTAGCTTTGGATTAAGAGATTTGCTCATTGAGATACCCCTAGTATCTCACCCCACCATTCCAAACCATTTCAAGAGGGGTCATGGATCAAGAAGATGAGCAATTGGAGGAAGGGACAACGGAAGTGGCTATGATTGATGAAAACATATAGCTTATGGATGAGGACGAGACAGTGCTGATCATGGACCGAAGCTCAAAGAAAGAAGAATTAGAGGAACCAAGTGTAATAATTGAGCTAGAGATGAGAAATATGTAAATGAGTGGATGTAATTTGTGGACGGGAGGAATGCAATTTAATATTAAATTTAACTCGCTTTCGTTGTATAATTCTAATTTTTGAAGGTCGCGAAAGGAAGAAGAGAAAGGGAAATATTGGTGTCTTCTACGCGCTCGAAAGGCGGGGCGTGACAGGTAGAATAGATAAATTTATAATTCTCTGTCTAATTCATGAAATAGATGTTGTTTCTTTTGCCTCCATAATGAAGAGACTATTTTGATTACATCCAATTATATTGTTTTGTTGGGCACAAAGGTTCGTTTAAGTACGAAGGTTGAGAAGATAAATTTGATTATTATTCCGGATCACGAGTAAGTAGACAAAACTGCGAAAGAAACGTGGTTCACGGGCTTGTTACTTCCACAAGCTGCCATGTTCTCCTAGTGGAATATAAACACAAGAGACGGCCAAGGCAATCGTTTTCGTCCTTAGAAAAACAAAATCGTGAGCTGTTTAGAAGTTCACGGAAAAGGCAAAGGAGACGTATCGAATCGATGAAGCATCCCATTGAAAGGAACTTAATTGATTTGGCTACGGGGTAATATATATACATGTACTGGTTCCTTCCGGTGTTCATTTTGCAATTATTATATTCGTGTCATATAGCAATCCGTACTAAGTATTAAAAAAAAGCACTAGAAGTACTCACTCTTCTCTCCGTCTCCTTCCTATCTATCTACCTCTGCCTCAGACCACATCACTGCAATGCCTCCACGCCTCCACCCTCGCCTCTGTTCAACCTTGTCATCTCCAGCAAGCCAAATTTTCGAACTTTGTGCGTGATCACCAACAAGCCAACAGAATTACCCCAATTCCTCTCTCTCTCTCTCTCTCTCTCTCTCTCACCAACAAGCCTTGGACCTTGGATTGAGATCCGAGCCGAGGCCAATCACAGGTCCTCGACCTCGGATCGAGCTCAATATGGTGTCGAGCAAGCCCTTATATTTCAGACTCGGACTCTTTGCCGCCGCCATCTTGTCACGATCGACGATGGTGGCGATGCAAAGGGGAGACTGAGGGCTAAAGCGGATGAAGATGGTGGAGGGTGACGTAGAGAGAGAGAGAGAGGAGCTTGGGCGTCTGTCAAGTCGAGCCAAACCAAATGTAAGGAAAACGAAGGGTGTCAAGGTAGAGGCAGGCGGTGACGTGACGATTGTGATGTCCTCGTCGGTCTCACCACCGACAATATTATTTGTTTTGAGCTACACCCTCACAATTTTATTTTTTCTCAGGTCCACCATCCTTGCGACCCTCCGCGACACTTCACAAGCGCGTAATCTAGGAAAATGCATTGTCAATGATTAAAAGTGGACCTCATTATATAAGCACTCCCAAGACTCCATCCCTAGACGATATAGGACAAGAATATCACATACTCCCCCCTCAATGGCACAACGTCCCCACTGTGTCCTCAGTGGCACCATCGAACTTTGTAACGTCCTCCTTGGCCCACCACTGATAATATTGTCCGCTTTGGGCCTCGCCCTCACAGCTTTGTTTTTCCTCGAGTCCACCATCCTCACGGCCCTCCGTGGCGCCTCACGAGCACACAACTCAGGAAAACACATTATCAATTATTAAGGGTGAACCTTACTATATAAACACTCTCAAAACTTCCTTCCTTAGCGATGTGTGACAGTGATGTCATAACGAATAGGCGAAAATGAGGTTGTGTGAGGGGTGATGGGTGGTGGCGGTGCCCATAAGGGTTTTTTTTTTTTGTTTGCGGTTGTTGCTGGATGGGCACAAGATAAAATTTCATTAGATTATTTGAGTGAAGACAGCAACTTGAGATAGTATGGGTGCATTTGGCTTAACTTTGGCAAAGGAATTTGGGCCTCTAAAGGTTCTTTTGCCAAAAGTTGAGGAATTTGACAAGATAATTTTAAAGGTTTTTTAGCCGAAGTTAACATCTTCATTGTCCCTTAGCCAAATGTAAGTCCCATTCAACACTAACTTTGAACATTTTCAAAATGCTGAATGAATTTTTTTTCTTCCAACCGTGCTCTCGTTAAACTATTTAAATTTCAGTTTTATCGTCACCAGCTTTGCATGTATTGTGCGACATCCCCGCCAAGCCTAGATATGACAGCAGGCGAGCTTGGTCTGATGTTGGCAAGACAGAGCTGGTGTTGGCAAAATTCGCTGAGGTCTCGCGACCTCTGGCGGCTCTCGCCACGGTCACGACGGCTCGACATCTTGGGTGACTAGTGTGAGCTATGGCCCTCAAGCAAGTTATTCAATCACTCTCTCTCTCTCTCTTCATTATATTTATCTTAAACATTACTTTTTATATTGGATATGAAAGTATATACAAACGTGTTCTCCAAACACTAGGTATCTCGTGAAAACCTGATGACCTAAAGTCTTTTACATTTATACAAAGACTTTTTCTGGGTGCTCTCCCACATGCACCCAACATAGGTACAGTGCCCCCTCACACTTATTGATGACTGGTTAGGGAAAGTCTTTGTTTTATCATGGAAACTTGTTCTTTCAATTATACAAGTTCTTTTTTTTTAGGCATAAGTAAAGGTGGACCAAACCTTGGTAGATCATCATATAGATTGATGGTCCCTAATAATGTGAGCAAAATGGAGTGATGTGGGCTGTGTTCCATGGTTGGAATAAAATCGAACAAGGATTCTCTGAAATTAAGGGAAAACTCTCATGAAAAGTTTTTTTTCAGAATGATTAAATTACCCCTATTTATTCGTGAAATTCACCGAAAAACACCCAGAGCTAAACCTCTATAAATGTATGTATATATGTTACCGCGTCAGCCACTGCCCATTGCACCCTCGTTGTCGTTAGGTCTCTGCCGACTGTGCCGCCCGCTGTTGGCTGTTGCAACCGAGTCGTCAATTTTCCAAGCCACAACCAAGTCCCCTCCCGTCGTGGCCTCTATCGGCAAAGATGGAGGGGCTCACCATGTGTACGACCTCAGAACCACCACGTGCGTGCTGAAGATATCTCCTCATTTTCGAGTTCTTCTGAAGATGAGAACAGAAGAAGTCATGAAAATGGAAACAAAGAGGAAGTCATAAAGCTCAATAATGGAAGTGCTTCTGGATAATGTTTCGAAGATACAAACAGAGGAGGCTATGCTTAGCATTCAACATTTTTGTTACAAGCTCATCAGAAGCTTCTCAACTTGTTATGCATTTGGTTGCTTACTAGTTGCTGATTTGGTTTTGGCAGTTGAAAGATAGTTGTACTATTAGTAACTGAAGTTATAATAGAAAGTGTATATAAGTGAGCTTGTAGAAAGGGTTACGAATATTGAACACTTTATGAGTTGATACAGAGAGCAATTGTATATCTTCAGCCTTCTCTGATGAGCAATACAACGATTCTCAACTTGGCATTCTCATCTTCATCTTCTTCTGAGTTCTTAGCTTTCCATACACTATCCTGTTCTTAGTTTCTCACCGTGCGACGGCCTAGCCTCGGGTAACCCTGGACTTGAGGGGCGCAAGCGGGAGGCAGGGAGAAAAAGAAGCCTGGCGGTGCAGGTGATGGCATTGTAGTGCCCAAAAGGAGGAAGGGCTGCATTGACGGGGCGGGCACCCACGTCTAAGGCACTGCCCAGCATCAATCGGAGAAGACTAGGACGCTCGCTTGTGTTGCTGTTCTTCCGCTATTGCTCGTGACTCTTTTTTTTTTTTTTTTTAAGTATGCAAGAATGGGATTGGCGATTCGTGTCGGCTTGTTATAATCATGTTTATTGTTTGTGTGAGCACAAAGCATCATTATTATGACTTTATATGCCGAATTTTCAATTATGATAAAATCATATTAACTCATATCAGTATCTACGCCATTTGCATCGTATCGTGTTGTATATGATTTGAATTTTTATTTTCTCCTATTTGTGTTTTGACTAGTGCGGAGTGTGTGCTGTGCAAATGGGTCATGTCATGTCCAGTACTGCTATTATAAGCCCTATGCTTGTACAAAAGTAACATATTAGTACACACTGATAATTATCCGAATGTGTTTTAAAAGCTGAAGCACCCACATGTATTACTATGGTTTGCTACTTTGGAGAAGTTATACCAAACGCACCATTTCAATGTTCATATAGTTTCCAGGGTAATGTTGTGATGCTTTCTCTTTAGGAACATATAATTAGTCAATATCAACAAAATCCAAAAATGCATTTGAACCGCCCATCAATTTCTTAGTCAATCATCTCCAGGGCATAACCGAATTAAATATTTGAGAAATTAAAGTCCTAATTCAGGGAATAGATGTTGTTTCTTTTGCCTCGCTAGTTTAGAGCATATTCTGATTATGTCCGATTATATTGTTCTGCTGGACAAAAAGGTTCATATACGTACAAAGGTTGGTAAGACAAATTTTGCCACTGTTCCGGATAACGAGCAGAGTACACAAAAGGGTGAAAGAAACGTGGGTTCACGGGCTTAGTACCTCCGCAAGCTGACAGGACGCGGCCAGAACTAATTGCTTTCGCCTATAGAAAAATAGAATCGTGAGTTGTTTGGAAGTTCATGGAAAAGGTAAAGGAGACGCCTCGAATCGATGAAGCATCCCGTGAAAAGGGACTTAATTGATAGAGTTGCGTGGGATCGTATAGTCATCCAATTTGTGAGCTGACCCTTCCCTCTTTTCATTATATATCTATTAGATTCGTGCTATGTGTGGCGAGTCGAAAAAAAAAATATTATTATCAAAAACTCTAAGAGCACTTGCCTTTCCTCTCCCCTGCTTTCTCTCTTCCCTCCGCCTTAGACAGCATCGGTACGGGTTCTCCACACCTCCGCCCTCGCCACCACTTGGCCCTGCCATCTTAGGCATGCCAACCGCCAGACTTTGTGCGCAACCGTTGACAGGTCCGGCCCCCCACAACCCTTGGAATACACCTTTTGGCCTTGCTTGCCTAGAATGAAATGTTCAATTATGATAATTAGATCACTCACGTCCCTAGAATTGCAATTTAGACTTCCCATTTGAGAGAAACGATTTTTCCAAATCCTCGAAAGATGTTGTACGGTAAGTCAACAGGCAGCATTTCCTGCTGTATTTTGCCTATTGCCAATTAGATTCCAGGCGTAAAAACGGATTTCGACTAATGTAGGAAAATCTTACCATGTAAAAACAGATTTCAACTATCTCCGCCATCTCACCAGTATGCCCCACCACAGCCGTTAGACCAAACACTCCTTAGGATCATGGTCAGGGCACTTCGTGGACGAACAACAGCCCGGTTTGACTTCACTCAAGCGCGCCACTTCGTGTTTCGGCTTGTTTTCTTCATTTTTCTTTTTCCCTGATGTGACCTACTGCCTGTTGTTGGGAGTAGACCTTTTTAGCTTTGGGCTCTATTTTATCCAACAATTCGTTTCTTCCATGGGCCTATTCCAATTTTGGGCTTATTTCAATTTTGGGCCAACTTTGTTAAATTTAGTTGACAACCCTTTTTTGAGTTGGGCCATGAAATTGGCCCAACTCGTAAACCCAACCCAGACCATTAGGGTTTGGGCCAGCGATTTTGATCGAGTCTCCCTGATCCGGTCCAAAGTCCCTTTTTTTATTTAAAAAATAATTAATAATTAATAAAAAATAAAAAAAAATCAGAAAATAAAATAAGAAATAAATTTTTATTTAAAAAATTCCGAAAATAAAAAAATTTGTAGTTTTGTTTAGGGGAGCTAGTCTTGCTCGAAAAATCACATTTTCTAGCATTAGAATAGGCTTTATTTAATTAATTAAAATCAATTTCTTAAAACATTTATTAAAGAAGTTGTCTCAATGAACAACTAAATGTCTCTAATTCACTTAATGTTTCTCAATTGGATTGCATGTCTATCTAGCTTTCCTTATATGGATATTTAGACATATGATTATACTCTATGCATGATTTGATTGATTAACTTATGAGAATGATATGAGTTATATTAATTGTGAGAACATCTATTTAATTTGATATGCACATTGCTGAAGATTTGTTTTATTGAATGCATCGATTGAGTGTTTGTATGTCAAAGTTGACACCTTTGGATTATGTCGCTAGATGGTGATCTAAGAGATAGCACACATATTAGTTAATGGCGTTAGACCGATGTCCTTTCCGGTCTTATGTATGTAAATGTTTAGCTTAAGTCCATTAGGATTATGCCATGATCGACATACTTATTGTAACAGCCCGCTTCCAGTCCTTTTTTCAAGGTCCAATTGTGTGAACTTTTGAGTTTAGTTAGTGGCCTATTGGCCCCGGGGGTTCCCTAGATAAAACCATGAAAATTTGTTTCAAACGATTCTAGACTTTCGAAAATCATGTTTCAGTCACCTAACTTTTAGATAGTTTCATTTTGACCCTAAGAGGAATGAATTTTGGACCTAAGGGTATTTTTGGAAAATTTTGCCTAGGGTTGACTTTTGGTCAATGGTCAACCGTTGACTGGTCAACGGTCGACGCTAACCGTCGAAGATTGGCCAGCTCACGTGGACAAGCTGGTTGGACCACATGAGGACTAGTCCGACCGATCACACACGAGCCAACCACTACTTTATTTCTCTCTCCTTTGCAGCCTTCTAACGAATAGTTGGCGAGCGTATCCTTGGGAGGATACCCATCAGCCAGAGGGCCAGCTAGCCGCTGCGATCCAACCACCCTCTGTCCTTAAGGCATGGCTAGAGTGCCTCCAGCTATTGGGCGACCGACATGTGGCGCAGGCAAGCTCGATTACCCCTCGGTTTTCACCTATCCCTTGTAAGAGAACCTAAGGGAGCTCCTTATTTGTGAACATGAGAACTCTTAACTTCGAGCTCCGATTCAATTGTCATTGGCGTTGTTTTGTTCATACAACGTCTTCTTCAAGATCCAACCAAACTTAAATACCGTATCTACCTCCGTCGCCGCCGGGAGCCGCTCAAAGCTGCTGTCACAAGTTGGGCACCCCCTGATCGTGAGTGGTTGTTTCTAGTGAATCGAAGCCACTCGAAGTCCTACGAGTCCTTAGGCTATTCCGTCGCTTCCTGGGAGTCCTCAGGCGTCCCTTTAGCCTTGCCAAGGCCATTGTCACTGCCGGTTTGCCCTTGAAGTTGCCGATCCACCCCAAACTGCGACCTGCTCTGTTTTTCGCCCGAGCCATTATTCACGGCTACCATGCCCTCTCCGGCGAGACCTAGCTATTGCCACCACCTCCAATCGATAGCTAGGAGTCCGATGAGCACAATGGCACCAATATTGACCATTGGCATTGTCACAGCTGCGCTCCCGCCTTCTAGATGAATTATCAAATAATTAGGAAGGCTCAGACTGTAACCTTGGGGCCCCGAGATTTTTTTCGAATGATTTTTGTAATTTCCGAGTGGACATGGAAATTAGTAAAAACTCTATTTGCACTCCCTAAAAATTTATTTAAAAGCTCCGTGGCCCAAAAAAAAATACGTAGTTCGATTTTTGGGAAGTTCTTCTCAATTTTTGGAAATTTTCTATAATTATTCATTTTTTAATTTTATTTATTTATCTAAATATTAGTATTTTAATCCAACCGGGTCAACCTGAGAACCAGGCTAGATACTCGTCAACCCAGCCGACCCAACCCGGCCTAGCCCGTGCGAGAGACTCGGCCCGTCTCTCCCTTCTCTTTCTTCTTCTTCTTCTCACGGGTAAGACGACGAGCACGTGCTCAGCCGTCCCGTCAGCCACCCCTACGGCCACCTAGCCGCAGGCCGAGGCTACAGAGCCTCCCCTAGTCTTGTCGGAAGCACCTCAGCCGTAGCATGGGCAATGGAGACTCATTGAGGGCTTTCGACCGTGGATCTCTCCTTGCACGCGAGCTGCCCGCGGAGCCTCTTGTGACACGAGATATCTTCCTGCCCTGAGACCCATTTTGCACAATTCCAGCTCCCACGGCTTCCTCTCAACTCCATCTTCGAGCCCCAGCCGATCGGTGCCCTTGCCACTGCCTGTGCCGCCGTCGGCAACCCTCGATAGAGGGCTTCATGGTTAGCTTTGCCCCTACCCTTCGCCACCGGTGACCCAACTTCGTGGCCGTGCTGCGCCTGCCTCCGGCCACTGTTGCCCTCGCCGTCGGTACCATTGGACTAGTGGGGAAGGCAGCTTCCAGATCCGACCGGCTGCGAGGTTTGATTCAACCCGAGTAAAGAGAACGGAGCCCCGACCCAGTCAGACCTCCCTAACCGGATTCTAACCCGCTTCCCGACCCGGTTCCTAACCTGATCTGCAATTCGGAGCTGATTTCCAGCCGATTTGAGAGCTTAGGCCTGAATTGTCGCCCGTCACAACTTCTTGTGGATTCGGCCACCTTCGATTGACACCACTCGTCAATTTTCGAACTTAATTTAAGGTGAGTGGGTTTTAACCTTTAATTAGACGCATTATTGTTTTAGTAGATGGTTAATTGATCAATGAAGTGGATGAATGATGAAAGGAATTGGCATGGCATCGGATTTGATTGGCGAATTGATTGATTAAGATTGGTGTCGGTTGACCAATTGAGCCGCGGAAATGTTATTTGAATGGATCGACAATGTGGCCGATGAGCGAATCTCTAATAATGGTCCTTGGGGAAGAGCGATCGGATTGGAATTTGGCAATGTGCCGGAAGAACTGAGTTAGGGTTTAGACCGGTCATGAACAGTCTCATCATCTATTCAGTCATGTTATCCCTTTTACTTGATTGTTTATGTAAATTGATTGTAATTCATTTGATTATTGTTAGATTAAGTCACCTTACGGAGGCTGATTAGTTGATTAGGTGTGTTGGGCTTAGTGCCAAATCTCAGTCAAGCACCGATGACTCATAGCTAGATTAGAGGAAATTAAGTAATTATGATTTGGTTGGAGGATTGGAGAAGAGCAAACTCTAGAGGGAAAACTAAGTGAAAGGAATTTTACTTAAAGTTAGGGCTGGAGGTTGAGAGTCAATAGGGACCCTAGGGCAGTTGTGTTTCTAGTTTTGGGTTAAGATTCACTCACGGAAATATTCATGTATCTCATCCCTCCATAAACACTAATTATTTCATAACCAACCAATGGATCCCGAGGAGGACCCGATCGATTTAGAAGATGAGTCCGAGGACGAGGAGTAGATAGAGGAAGGGGAGGAGCTGCCCGAGGAAGAGGAAGGGGAGCCGGTGCTGCTTCACAATACTGATGACGAGGAGGAGTTCATGGGAATACCACCTCGTCCCTTTGACTCAGGGTGGGTCATAGATAAGAAGGATTGGCCTGGAAGACTTAGTGTAGAGAAACACTGTAAGACGGACTGGGAATGGGATGCGGGGGAAAGGACTTGGTTTCCATGCCAATATATGGAGGAATACTGTGAAGTCAGAGAGGAAGGAATGAAATTCCAGTTCGGGCAACATGGACCGGCTTTAGGAGGCTACATTGAGGAATACTTGGACTTTGATGATGGTGATCATGAGGATGGTACCGTGATCAACATGGAGCCCGATGGGGCACAAGACTGACTCCTTAGTATTCTTAGTTTATGTTGGCCAATAGCATTGGACCCATTTTGAATGTATGTACATGTTAGTCCAATCCCTCCCCCCCCCTTTTTACCCGACATTTTGGATGTAATTATTACAGGTTATGTTGTCCTAGCTTTTGAGATTTACTAACTAGGTCAATCCTATAATTGACTTAATGATAAGTTATGTATAAATGTATTTGGAGTAAAATGCTTCCACTTAATTTTTTATGGTTAAAAGAATTAATTCAGGACCGTCGCATGCCTAAAGGAGGGGCGTGGCAGGGCCTAACAGGCATCGCACCATTTGGGAGAAATCAACCCCAAAATTCAACCCCTTTTAGGAAACCCAAGCTTTCCGATCCACCGCTTTTTTGCCTCTCCGACTACCCTAGCCTATGCCACCAGAACCAATCAGTGTGCAAGGTAGTTAGCTTCCAAGTCTGACTGGTCTTGAGCTCCAACTTGGCTTGAGAATAGAGAATCAAGCCCTAATTCGACTAGACCTCCACAACCCGGTTCTTGACCATGTTGACCCAGTCGGGTCTGTTTAGGCATTACCAGCATGATAGAATCTATTTCGTCGGTGACGACCACCACCCACGAGCTCAGCCAGCCTCCTACAACCTAAAGCCGCCCCCGAGAGCCTTACTAGAAGCTTGCCAAAGCTTTGTCGGAGTTGCCTTAGAGCTGGGCCATTCCATCCGTGGTGTTGAACCGAAAATTGAAAAGCCACACTAAACCCAAGCGCGATTGGAAGTGTGAAAAACGCATTGCCGCGAGCCACCGCTTGGGATACACAGGCCAACATGTAAGTAGACATATTATCTTTGGCCTAGGCCGGTTTACCGTTTTAGTATAATGATTAGGGTATACTAGTTAGGATGGTTGGGTGAATAGGTGGATAGAGCCAATTAAGACCGTGCACATGTTATGAATTATGCAGTGATTGGTTAGATCGATCGGGTGACCTATAGGCCTTGATCAGTCAAGACGATCGACAAAACCCAACGAAAGTGACAACGAGAAATGTATAGATCACATGATGATCGCTGGAATGATCGGTGTGGTCATCGATATCGAATCGCCTATGTAAGTGGTGGTGTACCAAAAATGGTGGCTAATAGGCCGTGATTAGTCGTGAAGGTCGATTGAGCCCTATGGGGTGTCAACTGAACTACTTGGATTACTAGGCAATCATTTGAATGATTGATGCAGTTGTTAGTACCATACCGCCCGTGATAGTGTTGGTGTGCTCAGCAGATAGTTATGGATCAAGTTGGCTACGGACAACCTTATTTGAGTGATGCATATGTTATTTGAATTATATGGTTATTGAGATTGACCCGACTTGACATGTACAATGGCTTAGTGCCAAGTATTGGTTATTGACTGATTAACTCATAGGTAGATTAGATGAGATTATGGTGTTGGGTAGTCACATTAGGAATTATTGGGAATAACTAAGTTTCACACTAAGAGGTTGGCCAGTGTAGACGAGTAGAGCCAAACACCATGTGAGGCATTGACTAGGACTCGGTGATAGATTGATCGTCTATGGGAAAAGGGTTAGTAACTGTGCGAGAGTGATGCGAGGCATGATAGTTAGGCCTAAGAGCCTATGATGTTGCCAATATGGCAAGAGTGGGTGGTATCTAAAGTGGTAGCCACTGTATGCACTGTGGTTGATGACCTAGTGAGGTATTGACAGTTGGCTTGAGCAAGTTGAGTATTGCCTGTGAGAGGTTGGCCGATAGACTAAGGATCCTAGGGCGATAGCTTTCCTAACTCACTAAGATATCTCCATATCTCACATCATCACAGATCCTCTTTTCAGGTATGGAGCATGAATCCAAAAAAGGAGCCAAGTGAGGTGGAACCATGACCACATAGAATTATTAGGGTGAAAATTCGCACTTCTAGTTGCACTGAAGGCCAGTGACCTACTTAGGACAACGCCACTCAATGACTGAAGAGAAGGAGCGAAGATCGAGGACTGCCGCGTGCTCGGGAAGCGGGGCGTGATAGGACTTGACACTTATATTATTATTTAACATGTGATTAGTCTAATGAAATTGTATTTAATAATACCCGATGAGTTTTGAATTTTACTTTTCTAGTCATTAGTTAATCACATTTAATTATTTGAGTGTTTATTTACCGTATCGTATTTCAATACTTTGGTTATTTATTTATCGCATTGTCTTTCGATTAATTGCGTGTTAATTTTTATTTCTAGATTCAGTTAGCCTAAGTTTAAATTTGCATAAAAATGATCTCATAAAAAGAAATTGCATGAACACATAGCGAATTTGAATGACCTTTAGGGCCTTAAACGATGAGCAAGAGTGTGTGACCATTTTAGATTAAAACAACTAACTAGTTAGGTACTAAAATGGCGCTAATAGAAATGTTAGTGCAAACAAGTCTCTGAATTTAGAATATCTTGTTATATAGGGATCGAGACAACACTCCTGTGTCTCGATCAGTTTCTAGCTGACCCCAATAAGTTAGTGGCGACTCCTAAAAAGTATTTTAAGTTATAAATGAATCCTTAAAATGAAAACGCCTAAACGTCACGTGAGATATGCATTTGGGAGAGCTTGAGCATGAAATTAAGGAATTGAAAGTGAATACCTCATTGAAAGCGAATACCTCTAACTCTACCTAATATCCTAACCCTCTCCGTGGATGTTTGGGTAGGTCATGACAGTTACTAGACTTGGCAAAGATTTTTGGTTATATCACTTATTTGCTAACATATCTTCTTAATTCATTATTGTCTAACAGACTGATCAGAGAATAAAAGCATGAATGATAACTATTCTATTCTAGAAATTGAGTTATGTACATAATCATAATATTTTATTTCTATTACTCATACAAGCTTTTGAGTATATAACACGTTTGATAACAATGCACAATTCCTATTCCCGAAATAGATACTTACTTGAAAATGACACAAAATCTCTATTTCTATCCCTACCATTAGTGAGCAATCAATAGTGGAGATGGGCAATGGTTGTAGTGAAGGGTGATGACCAATGTTCCATGGTAGTAGATGGTGGTGGTCGGCGGCTGGCTATAGTGGCAAGTGATAGTTGATGGCTACCCGATGGTGGCAATGGCAGCAGGTCGTGGTTAGTGGGAGGCATCAAGCAATGGTGGTTGGTGGTCAATGGTGGAGGCAAGTGGCAGCTAGCGGTGGTTGGTGATTGGTGATAGATGTTAGTGGTGAGCAATGCTTAATGGCAAGTGACGATAGATGGCGTGGTAAATGGTGGTGATAGGTGGTGGCTGATAGGGCGATAGCCAGCACTGGTCAACAGCCAGCGGTGAGTGGCCAGTGATGGCTAACAAGGGGGCAATGATTGATGATGGTTGGTGGCTGGTGGTAGAGGTGGGGGGCGGCTAGTGGTGGTTGGTGACTGACAGTCAATAGTAGTGACGGGCAGTGACCAATGACGAGCGGTGGTTAAAAGTGAGGAATGGTGATAATAGTAGGTGGCCAACAAGGGGTGACAGTCGATGGTGGTTGGTGGCTGGTAATGGTAGGTAGCTGGTGGATTGGAGTCTAACAGAATGTGAAAAAAAGAGAGTGAAAACAAGAGAAAAAACAATTTATGTTTTTATTTCATAAATAAATAAATAAGTAGAATATTTTACTTTCATTTTTGAACTAAAATATTGTTCCATAAATAGAAAAATAAAATTATTTTATCAGATTAATGTCTATTCCAAACCTCTTTCCGGGAACTGAAAATTAGTTTTGGCTAGAGATAGAATGTTTATCATATGTGTCTTAATTTTTGAAAATTGTCCAATTGATAGTTTGGAAGTAGAAAAGTACAAAAGAAGACCGAAATGTTGAAAAGGGTAGAATTGTGAATCAAGATTGTAAAGTCTGAGTGAACTTTGTTGATACAATTCTATTATAGTAAGGAAATTAGGTATGTGATTCACGATTCGATCAGATTATATTGATAAAAAAAATTTGATCGATTGCTTTTTGTAACTGTCCTTTACAGTCTTGCCTTGTTTTTAGGAATTTATTGTTTAAAATCTAAAATTGCTAATTTTTAGTTTCTCTTTCGCTCTTTTAAACATTAGGTCACTTGGTTTCTTTATACTCTCTCTCTCTCTCTCTCTCTCTCTCTCTCTCTCTCTCTAAATTCTTCTCGTCATTCCGAAAAAGGAAATTTTTACTCTATTTGAAAACTGTTTGCTATCAATGGCACCCAAATCCGCCTTAGACTCTTCGAAGACTCGTCGCTCTTCTTGTATTGTAAGCAAGGGTCCGAGACGCTCTAAAGGACCTATTCACTAGGAAATCTCAAAACCCTTTAGATGGAGAATAGGGCACAAACCATCGCAACAAATTAGGAATGCTCACTTGTCCGGTAATCCTAATCCCAGACTTTAAAAGGAGTTCAAATCGATAAATTCAAAGTTTCTTTGGAAAACATAGGAAATTTGGCAGAGGAATGATGAATGTAAAAGCCTGATTAAATCATTATTTAAGGACAATGGGGTTTAATTGGAGGAGGAATTCTTGTTAGCTTACTATTGATGTTAAATCATTGAATGTTTTGACCTCAAACATTCTATTAAAAAGGACGTGGAAGGATTTCCAAGAAAAGGGAATGAGAAAAATTATAAACCCACACCACCCGCTATGTGGCGTAGTTGATTCGGGCCTTGTGCTTCTCGCAAAAGGTGCAGGTTCAAATCCCAGCAACGTCGTTATGTGACTTAACTGCTGATGTAAGTGTGGTGGCTAGCTTGCATTGGCCCGATATATAGGTACCCGATTCTTTAGCGCTTGCCGAGCACGAAGGGGCCCAGGTGGAGTCCTCGGTCACCAAAAAAAAAATTATAAACCCACTTAGAGAAAATATAGCAAGACTAAAACCCTACTTGGATCTCCCAAATCTGGAGACATTCATGAATATCAGTGCAAAATACAAAAGGAAGATAATGATGAGAAGTTGTTGAGGAAGTTTTGAACAAAAAATTGATTTTGAAGTAACAACAAAGTCTGCAAGAAAGTTATTATGTTGCAAGGAGCACTAGCATCCCTACAATGCATTTCCGAGAAGAGTAATCAATCATAGGATTGTTGAGTGCTCGTTTTTGAGCATTCTAGAATACAACTTCATTTTGACAGTTTTCACTTGAGAGACTTATGCACAAATTCTTCATCAATGTACTATAAACTCACTACTTATTTCTATTCCAATTTGCCTTTCCTTTTTACAGATTGGACAGTGATTATCATTTGGAGGTTTCTACTCTTGCCCAAATTATAGGAGTTCAGAATTATACATTTGCTTCTATTGATAACTCTCCAGATATTGCGCAATATAAAGATCTTTCTGGTGACCCAAACTTCTCTTGCCCTCATATTTCTTACTTAACCTTCCTTTGAATTACATCATCAACCCCAAAATTATAATAAATTGTCTTCAACCAAAAATCCACCTCCAAGATTGATATGTCTGAGCCATTGTGCATGACATTCTTCTTTCTCGCACATATCATCATGTTGCACTTGGATAGGAGAACTTCAAAGTCCAGAGGTCACCTGATATATGGTTCCTGAGTAGCTAAGATATTTGGTTATATTATTAACAAAATGAATGTTTGCAAGTTCTGTGATTTAGATCAATAGCGAAAAGTGCATGTCAATACGATTGTTAGAAAAGCCACAAAGAATATAGAATAGATTCACTTGGATGTTCAGAAGTTGTCACGATTTCCTTTGAGGAAAAGTGTAAGATTTGCCAATAATTGTAAATGACTTCTCCATGAAGACACGGCCATTTGTGCTAGGCACAAGTTTGATAATGTTATTAGAATCAAGGAGTTAAGAGCTTTAATTGAAAAGGAGACTACTAAAACAATCAAACATGCCCAGACTAACACTTGCATAGAATTTTATGCTCAAAGTGGTTAAATGAATTTTGATAAATAAAGGTATAATGAAACACTTTAGTAGTGCTAGTGAATTGCAACATGTTGCAAAGTCGATAAGTAGAATGTTATTACAAATGACCTACAAAATGCTCTCTAGTGTTGGGTGGCTAGAAGATTCCTAGCAGATAGCATATGTGCTTAGTACGACAAGCTACCTAGTAAATAGAACCCCATTGACTATGATTGGATGTCAAACTCCCAAAGAAGTGTGGTAAGATAATATTGCTAATTATTTTGTTTTTAGAATATTTGGTTGTCCATGTTATGTTCAAGTGATTGATGGTAAGTTCGTTGGAAGGACAAGAAAACGCATGTTCTTAGGTTATACACAATATGAGCGGGACTACTGGTTGTGGTGCTTGAAATTAAATTCACCTATTATCAACAAAGAAGTTACATTTGACAAGTCTCTAGTTTTTCTAACTAGGAGTGCTTGTAGTAGAGTTTATATTACTATGGATGGTGTGAGTTGCAATAAAAACTCCCGAAATAGCAAGTACTAACGAAGTAATTGACATAAATGATGCTTATAACAAGGTGGAATCTATAGAGCCAATAATTATTATAACCATTTATATTGACAAGATACGTGTTCAATCTCTTAACATATTTTGCTTAATTTGTAATCGAATAGGTTGTGTCTACGAGTTCTCACGAAGCAATTAAAGCTGTAGGTGGAGTTGCTGTTATGATGAAATTCACAGTTATGGCGAAGTTTAATTGCTGCTTGGGTTTGGAAAATGCCTATTTTGGTTAAGCCCATTGGGCGCTGTAGAAGAGTTACAATGAAATTCGGATTTTATCCAGGCGAATGATTTGGCTCAAGCATTGAGCCAACATGAAGTTTGTTAAACATATGCCGTGAGTTTGCGACTCAAAATACATGATTTTTAGTAAACACCTAAATGTATGTTTGTTAAACATACACCTAAATGTATGTATGTAAGCAATTAAGTCTTATGTAAGATCAGTATGATTTCTTTGTAATATTGAAAGATTATCTCGTTAGAAATTGTGAGCATCAGATACTTATAAGTTACTTGATGTAATTGGATCTTAGTAAACATTGAAAATGTTTAAGTGACTCAAATGAAATTGTAATCTCCATTACATCGCTTAATCCATAATTGGATCTTAGTTATGAGCATAGGCCACTACGACCAAACCACATTAATTGATGTCCAATTTTATTTTCTAGTTCTATGTTAGTTCAATTGACTTCCACAACATTGTGGAAGAATCAACAAATGTGAAGTTTGAGAAAATTGCTCAGACTCAACTGGATCAATCTGAAAACATCCAGGGAGCTGTTGATGTCCAAGCATCTGAACATAAATCAAGTGTTCAATCATACTCCTTCAGAAGAAAATGCTTAGGATAACATGTTTGACTCTCGAGCTGAGGGGTCTTAGACCAACATCTGAATTCCGAAAACCTGTCATATTATTTTTTATCACAATTGTACAAGTGGCCGTACCTCAAACGAGTTAGCTCTTTGAATATTTTGCAGCTGGTGCAGGATTCTTGTGGTTACGTTCAGAGAAAGTTTCTGCCATCGCTTGCCACTCCCACTCTTTTCGTTGATAAAGAGTTAAAATGAGTCGGGCACTTGAGACGGGCCTTAAGGCCCAAGAGACCGACTTTAGAAATGCTCCGACGTGGCTTCGTTCCTCTCCTATCTCATTTGTGGGTGTTGTTGGCATACTCTTATTCTGTCCACAAGATCAGGGCGCAAAAATCAGTTGACAGTTTCAATTTCGCATTCATCCTCACCCACTCCATACATTGATAACTTTTTTCCCCTTTATCACCATTTTGAAGCAGAAAAAATGGCTGCAATGATGGAAGTGACCGAGCGGAGCACCAGAAGCTGAGAAAGGAGTTGCAAACCTGAACTGAGTTGGCCATTACTGGTGCTTTCTTCGCCTGTTTCGATCAGTTTCAGCTTCTTGGTTCTGATGGGCATCGTGTTCAATTAGTAAATCTTCCGAGGAAGAAGAGAAATCCAGAAAATGCGCGTACTTGAGGCGCCTCTTTCATGTTCTAAAATGGCCTCACCCTGCAATTACTCTCCATCCCTCTACAAGGTACTCGTCTTGTTTTTTTTTTGTCCCCACTTTTAGTACTTTAATTTGGTCCCATGTTGGTCTTTTCATGCTTTCTTTGTGATGATAATGACGCTGGATGAATATTGGCTTTCTTCTTGAATTTTTATTGTCTTTCTTCTTCCAGAATCTTACTGCAGATTGTGGAGGTTTCTCTTCAAAGAAAAGCTCCTTTCTTAGAGGTCATTTCGACACCACAAGGTTGTTCCGATGCAAGTTGCAGCATTTCCGGGGAAAATCAGGAGGTAATAAAACGAACGGAAGATCGAGATTTGAGCCCTGCATTGTTATGATCGAATTGATCAGAAGTTAAATGGGTTCTGCACAAGTGAGTTTCTGCAGAAAATGCTGCGTCAACATCATAGCATGTCCTGTTAGGATGCTTAGAGAGTAAGGCAGGGACAGGTTTTAGTACATGGATGAACTGGGTTCAAAGCGCAAGATTTTCAGACTGCTTGATTTCAATTTCGTAGATAGAAATGTTGTGGGACGCTAATGCACTAGCGCAGTAGCAAGTACTTCTGTCATTTGGTAACTGAGGCGACTCCAAATGATTAAGAACATCCAGTCCAATCAAATTGGCTACGTCATTTCCATTTCAGCAAGCATGTGTTAGTACAAACAATATTTGCTTTTTGGTTTTGGCTGGTGCACCGATCTCCTGATTGTGGTCGCAAATTCTAATGCTGTAGGAAATGTCGTTTTGCCTAGGTGCGTTCTCCCATTGACCGAGGAAAATGTGGAGAAGGTTTTGGATGAGGTGAGGCCTGGTTTGATGGCCGACGGAGGCAATGTAGCCTTGCACGAGATAGATGGCCTTGTTGTTGTGCTGAAACTCCAAGGAGCATGTGGGTCGTGCCCAAGCTCAACAATGACTCTGAAGATGGGCATCGAAACTCGCTTGCGGGATAAGATACCAGAAATTATGGCCGTTGAGCAGATCATGGACACCGAAACCGGCCTCGAGTTGAATGAAGAAAATATTGAAAAGGTATAACTAAGAAACATACCCTGTATTCTTTTTCTTCTGTATGTTCTCTAAGTCAATACTGCAACATCATGCACAAGTAAAAGGTTAATAGTATAGTAATTAAAGTTTGTTGTCAACAGAAGTAATTGCGTACAAATATGTCGTAGCGTAGGTTCTGTCTCATGTTTGAGCTAATATACAGTACACATTATTCAGTTTTTGGAATCTCACATATTAGTTTTCTTTTTCCTTTTTTCCCAAAGTACATTTTAGCATAGGTTCTTTTTATCTTGAGAATCGGTTAGTAAGAGTTCGAGTGACCTATATTCAGCTGCTGGCGGAGATAAGACCATACCTTGCGGGGACAGGCGGCGGTGTGCTTGAGCTTGTTCAGATTGATGGATATGTCGTCAAAGTTCGGCTGAGTGGACCTGCTGCTGGGGTTATGACTGTTCGCGTCGCGTTGACACAAAAGTTGAGGGAAAAGATTCCAGCTATTGGAGCTGTCCAGCTCATAGATGGATAGACTGCAACTGCAATATGTTTGCTATGCTGAGCAGAATTGGAGAGCCAACGAAGTGTATGCAAAGTGCTTTTGGAGGATCTTATTTCTTCGTGTTCTTATATATCGGAGAAGGATTAAGAAAGGGACAGGGAAAGGCGATTGGAATAGTGTTTTCCATGTTACTGTTGATACTGGTAGTAGGGTTGTTCTACGGTTACAGAGTGAACTCTGCGGATTTTCTATCGAAATCTGTATTATTTGAGACATCAAGCTCATCATTGAGCAAAAATACCATGATATCATTGCATGAGTTCAATTGGAAGGGCATAGACGTTCCTCCCTTTTTAAGACTGCAAACAGCAGGTCAAAAGCGAGGCTATAGAAGTACTGGCCAGATCGCAATTTTGAACGCGCAAGTGAAGTGCTCCTTCTCCTTTTTCATTTTCCTTGTGTTTTGGCTGCTGGTGTATAAAGCCGAGAAAGATTGGAAACGAAAAACTAACACAAATAAACCCAGAAACGAAGGAGGTTTATCTGAGCCACCTTACCCCTTCGCTTACTGCAGAAAAATTTTTCAGTGTTGCACATAAGTAGTCCTATCATGCAGTTTCCACTCGTTCGGCAGTGAAACGGCTGTTCTCATCTGCTTTAGAGAATGTGGAGATAACGCCTGAAATACGATTTTTGTAGCATGCTGGCGTGTTCATGCAAAACTTGCATAAAGTCATACCGGGCACTCTTCAACTATAATAAGATGGTTTCAATAAGTTTGTTTAACTGCTTCATCAATAGCTTTCTGCCCTGTTGAAGCCCAACAGAGTCACTAATTGAACATGAGAGCAACAACCGTTATCTGAGAAGATCCTTTATGACAAAATGTGTTCGCCAAATTCAATTGATCTAAGGAAACTTAAGAGAACTAATTCTGACAAATATGAGGTGGAGCATTATTTATCCTCACTTCAAATCACGTATGCGGCAGAGAGCAAAAGTTGCTTTTCTATAATAGTAACTTCCTCAATATAACGATTTACATTATAAGATTCTTTTGCACCAAATGATTCTCAGAACCGTTGTCCGGGTTGCTTTTTGTGGCTTGTTTTAGAATATACACAATCAGGCCAACCATACAAGTCCTGCAGTTTCTCTGTGAAGATTGCATACATGTAACTCATTGCCACTACAACATTTCCAAAGTAACTAGTATTCATCTTCATCATCCCGAGGTCCCGTAAATCTCTTCACGACAGCAGCAACAGCACCGAGAATCAAAAAGAAAGCAAGGACATCAAACCCACCTCCAACACCGACAGCAACACTAGGACCCGGAGCAAAGAATGAAAATGGTGACCAACCCCAGCCTCCATAGAATGGCACGCCATAACCATACCCGTATCCACCAATTAAAGGTGGAGCGACAGGTGGATTAATGTAAATATTTGTCCTGCAAAAGGAACAGATAATATTACTTCTCTGTAAAGTATGCTGTGGTTTGTGTCAATATGATGAGAACACAGATAGGTAGGGAGGGAGGGAGGGAGCCCTCAGATTTATGGTTATGGCCTTGGTGAATGGAGTTTCAAAGGCCAGTTTGGGGTCCATGTACCGTGCTAGGCAAAGCCTGAAGATCCCTGCCATGCTAGAAAATATAACTTGACTTAAAGAGTTCGTGCTGCTTTCTATGGGTACCCATGATGATACATTCAGACTCAGGGCTTCTTAAGTAGGTCTTAGGATGAAAATTTTGAGCAGACTTTCTTGGGTAGACAGTTCTGCTTAATTAAGTCTATGACTACGTGCGAATAGCTTTTGAAATTACGTCGACTACCCTTATCTTGTGGGTTCATCTATGATTAATATTTCATCTTCAAAGTGGTGATACCTCTCCTTATGGCCTCATGGAGAAAACTTTTCAGTTTCTACCAACCAAAAAGAAAATCACATGCAACTTTAAGTGGCACTCCATATAACTTTGTCATTAACTAGTTCCTTTTGCATGCGTTCGATCCTATTTGGTTCATCTGCCAAAACATCATACCTCTCCAGTTTCCACAGTATATAAAAATAAATATGAACCATATGAGGGATAAGATCCAGCTGTGGGTAAGAAAAAGTAATTTAATCCTTTATAAGCACGATTGAAAAGATGTGCCTTGCACAGACTTTCCATCTAAGCTGTGCCTGTACCATCCTAACCCAGCATCATGATGCCATTTTGCACCAATGGAATTCAAATCTTCACTCGCTAAACTAAGCTAAGAACAAAAAACTATGATCAACTGGTCAAGCCAATATTTCTCATGTTGAAGAACGGACCAAGCAAATGACTATCCTCTGACCCAGCAAACCCCAAACTCTGTGACCCTAGACACCAGGACAGGCAAAGCCAGGATTTTCTTCAGCCTAACTTCCACAGACCTCATAATTCCATCAAGTAAAGAGAAAGGTTAAGTTAATCTAAAGGATTTAAACCAGGGGAAGGAAGAACCAGACACAAGAGTTCATTTTTCAAATGGTTGTCACCATCATTTATCAGGTGCAAATTCAAATAAACCATAATGTTAGCACACAAGGATAGAAAAATCAGCGTATCAGTGATCAATACCTTGAGTTGTTGCCTCTTGGAGCAGATGACCTCGGCGCCGCCGACCTGAACGCCTGGCCACCGACTCTACCGCCAGTCTTGGCGGCCGAAGCATCTTGCACCGATCCAAGTGTCAAAACTCCAGCTGCAAGCGTCACTATAGCCAATTTCGCAAGTTGATTGTCGTTCCTCCTTTCAAAGACGGGGCGGGGGGGAACCAAGAACACCCATCAACAATTCGGTACACATCCATTTCAAGAATTCAGCCTAAATAAAAAAAATTCGCCAAAGATAGTGGAATATTCACCTCGAAGAATCATTGGAGTTCTCGTGATCGGATGATGACGATGGGTGTCCGCGTCTGCAGGAGATTGTGCCACCAGATCCGAGTAGCTTCCTCTGAGGCCTGTGGGTCGACCGAAGGAGGAGGGCGTTGGCGAGGAAGGCTTGGTGAAACGAGGCTACTGACATTTCTCCTTCGTTCCTCTCGCTAAATCAGCTCACTGGCCAAGCTGCTCTGCTTTCGAACTTCCAACTGAGAACTGAGACCCTCTTTCTTCCTGCTCCATTTTCTCGTGCCTTTGCGTGATCCTGAGACGGCCACGTGGCGTCCGGTCGGAATTTTCCATGAAATCTCCCGGCTAGATCCTTCTTCCTTCTTTTCTTCCCTGTCAAAAAAATAGGGGGGTTTAAATGTCGACTGCATTTTTTAAGGCTGTAAGCAGAACTCCTCAACAAGGGCCAACAAGGCCGTGCCGTGCTCCGGCCCACGCCTAGCATCAACCCCCTTGGGTCTCGAGCTCGTGCCTAGGCCCTTCTCCAACCCAAGCTCATTTTGAAATGTGACTTATACTTCTCATCAACATAAACATGGAGGTATAGGGCTCCCGCTCCCGCTGTGCAGGTGGGTGCCTGAAAAGGGAAAGTTTTCTAACTCAGATAAGTTTCATATTTTAAATATGTTTTCTATTTGAAGGGTTTCTTAATTTGGAGTAGGTTTCCTAAAAATAAATTCCTTAATTTCGAACTTGCTCTTGCTATATATAATTTCTCTTAGAGAGATGTAAGGTACTAATTATACTATAATCCTCTCTTAGAGGCGCTAATTTTAGGGGTATATCATGATAAAAATATTGTGTTTCGATTTCTTTTCTTGCATTTTACACTTTACTTTGTCGTGCTTATGAGTGGAACCCTAGCATCCAGTGTTAGAGTGAGGTTAGATGTTAGAGCCTTTTAGTGAAGAGGTATCTGAAAAAATTGAATTTTGGGAAGATATCACCAACAAGTCAATCACACTTTGAAGTAGAGAAGTTTGAAATTCAAGTTATGGAAATTGAAGATGGAGGCATTGCTTGTCAATAGAGATTTTATAGTGCATGATTAAAGATAATAAATCTAAAAAGAGTCTCAACAAGAAGACAAAGGAGTTCATGTTCGCTAAATTGAAAGAGTGGACCAATAACAGTCATAAGGTGTGAAGCCTAATTTGGCTATGCTTTGCTAATAAAATTTGGTGAATGTTACCTTCAGGAAGACAACGAAGGATCTCTAGAAGAAATTGGAAAGCTTCTATCAAAAGCAAGTCACTTATGAACACACTATTTTGATGAAGTGATTGTGGAACCTTCGAATGAGTGAAAACGATTCCTTTTCTGCCCATTTAACTAGTTTAGTGCTATCTATGAATAACTTGCATCTATTGGTGTACTTGTATGAGGAATGGTCCAAACTCAGTTTTGCTAACATAAATAAGTCTCTAGAAAGATCGAAAAGTAGAGATCAATTGAAAGTTAGGTGTTTGAAGTGTAAAAAGCTTGGACACTAGAAGAAAGATTACAAAAGCAAAAGTGTTGGTCCAAATAAGCTACATGAGGCATCATCTTCTAGTGCAAAGAAGAATCATGACAACAGCATATGAGATATGTATCACGCCCGTAACTTATCTCAAGGCGATAGTAGTAATAATAAAGTGCATTTTCACATGATGTATAATAGAGATTATTTCTATTGTAATGAGCTACATCATGGAGATACAATGGGAATGGCAGATGACACAATGCTTGGTATTGTTGGTTATGGAAAGATGAAACTGAAGATGAAAGATGGGACAATTAAAAATGTTTTGGATGTGATGCATAATCTTAGTCTCACCAGGAATCCTATTTTGTGGAAACAATGGCAAATGTTAGCATTACTTTCACCATGGTAGAATAATACTAGAAGTGTTAAAAGTTATATATAGCGCTCATTTTAGTACCAAAAGTTTTTTTTCAATCCTTTAAATACCACTTGAAAAATGATTATTTAAGTGTCAACTCCGATTAAGATTGCTGATAATCTGATGTGACTATATTCTTAGTATTGCATGGCTCACTAACATGCTAATCATCATATAACCCTAAATAATGTTGTATAGACAAGTTGGTGAGTAATCATTTGAATGTCAAAGACTATAAATAAAAATCATTTAAGTGCTAATAATAATAATAATAATAAGTGATCGTTTTGTGAAACGTTATTTTGGTAGTCGTTTTGGATATCCATGTGAATTGGATTTTAAAAAAAATATGCCTAATGATACTAAATTTTTAATTGTAAATATCACGTATCAATGTAGCTAGAATTTCTCATCGGAGACACTTACGTGATTGCAACTTTTTTTCCTATTTGAACTTAAGTGAGCTAACAAAATTTTTTTAAACCAAAGTGAATATTGTGCACAACAGTTGGCACTTCCAATATCCCTTTCATTAGGGACAAGAATTTATGCAAGCTAACCCCTAGATATATGGTGATCGCTAAAGGCAAATGATATAAGAAATTATAGTACTTCTTGAAAGCACAGTGATTAGTAGTGAGAGTTACATCATAGAGCAAGTGAAAGAAAATCCTTCGATGTCATAGAGATTAGGTCATACAATGAGAAAGGACTGTTGACTCTTACTCTTAGAATAAAATATATGTATAAAGAACTCAATGTCTCAATTATTCATGAACGAAACAAATTTGTTCGTAATTGAGATTGAATGCGGAAACATAAAGTAATTTTTACTTACCTCCAGCCATTGATAAAATTTGATGTATAGCTCGTGTTGAGTGTCCAAAAGTGTCGAACGTTCAGAGAAGGAAAATCTCTAGCTAATTGCCCTCCATAAACTGATGGTGTGTTTTTCTGAAGTCTTGAGAGTTTGGTTTAGAAGACCCCTATTATAACTCACATTCACACCCCTTTAGAAAACTTCTCCTATCAAGAAGATAATGTTTAAGTATTTAGTAATTATCACATAATATCAGTGTGTAATATATGTTAATGAATTAAAATAGGGAACAACTAAATGTGGGATCACAATATTTTTATAACATTCTCTCACTTGATCCAAACAGTCCATCAACAAATATCAAATTAAATCCATCAAACTACTGCTGAAACAAAATACATGAATCATGGCGATAAATCCTTTTAGAGAGAGTATTATCTTCCACACATCACGTGCATTATATCTTTCCAAATCAATCCATATGTGATAATATAACTTAATTGATAAACCCTACATTTATTCAGGGTCAAAAAGTGAATGTTATTCTCATAATAAATAAATGTGTACACTTAAATTGAGAAAACATCACAATTGAAATAAGAATTTCATAAATTTGTCAACATGATAAAAGTTTACATGATATGACCAATTCACATCCTAACCACATGATCCTTATAATTCATAGGTGACATCCTTTAGTTAAATGATTAGTTAACATCAATTCAGTGGGAATGTGTTCAATGACCACTTTCTTCTCTTTAACACATTCCTTTATGGCTGAATAATTGATGTCAATGTACTTGCTTTGACTACCACTATTGTGATTTTTAGCCAAAAAAAAGAAAAAATCGTAGCTGAATTGTCACAATATATTGTTAATAGCCTAATAATAGAATCCATAATTCTAAGCCATGAAATGAAATTCTTCAACCGCACACTATGTGAAGTGGCCTCAAAATAAGAGATAAATTCAGCCTCCATAGTAGAAGTAATAACTAAAGTTTGATTTGCACTCCTCCATGATGTGGCTCCACTGGCTAACATAAATATGTATTCAGATGTTGATTGTTGAGAATCAACACAACTATCCCAGTTCAAATCAAAATAACCAACTACTTTCAAGTTGTCCATCTGTCTATACATAAGCATGTGACATTTAGTACCTTAAAGATATCTCATCACTTTCTTTGTAGCTTTCCAGTGGTTAATACTTAGATTACTTTGATATCTTCCTAATACTCCCATAGCGAATGCAATGTCAAGTCTAGTGCAAACCTGAGCATATATCAAACTTCTGACAACAGAAGCATATGTGATATTTATTATTTGTTCCATTTTTCGATCATTCTTTGGGCATTGGTCCTTATTGAACTTATCACCCTTCACAATAGGTGTTATACTAGGTGCGCAATATTTCATCTGAAATCTCTCTAAGACTTTGTTAATATGAACTTCTTCAGATAGTTCTAATATACATTGAGTTTTATCTCTATGGATCTTAATGCCAATGACATAAGATGCATCGCCCATATCTTTTATGTCAAAATTCTTATAGATGAATTGTTTCACCTCATGAAGTAAACATTTATCATTGGTCGCAATTAAAATGTCATCTACATATAATACAAGGAAACAAATTTTGTTCCCACTAACCTTTTGGTATATATAATGATCCATAATATCTTCTTCAAAACCGAATGAAGAAATAATATAATCGAACCTTAGTGGGATACTTGTTTCAATCCATATATAGCTTTCTTAAGTTTGCACACCAAATGATCAATATTACTGGAAGAGAATCTTTCCAGTTGTTTTGTGTAAATCTCTTCTTCTAATTTTCCATTGAGGAATGCCGTTTTCACACCAAAATGGATAACCAATACCAAAATAATGCGAATGGAATCTTTTTTAGATATATGAGAGAAAGTCTCAATGTAATTAATTCCTTCCCTTTGAGCGAATCATTTGGCAACAAGTCTGGCTTTATATCTCTCAATGTTGGCTAATGAGTTCTTTTTAGTATTGAAGACCCATTTACAACTAATGGCCATCGCACTATTAGGCAACTTAACCAAATCCCAGACTTCATTAGATGCCATATTACTCATCTCTTCCTTCATGGTATTGTACCACAAATTGGATTCAACACTATTCATTACTTGTGAAAACATTTTGGGGTCATTTTCAGTTTCAATATTATAGTCAGTTTCATGTAAATGCACAATATAATCACTAAGAATTGCTGATTTCTTCATTATAGTAGATCTTCTTAATGTCTCATCAATATTCTCTTGAGTAGTATGTTGTTTAACTGGTTGTTAGACAATTTTTGGTAATTCATGAACAACTTGATCCGTCATATCTGTTGTGAATCAATGTGGAAATAAACCAGGATTTTGGAATTTACGTCAACGCGTAAAACACAGAAAAATAACGATGAACGATAATGACACTAGAAATTTACGTGGTCCGGTCCGAATGTCGATACCTACATCCACGAGGAGAGCCAGCAAGATCAATCCACTATAATTAGATAATCAGATTACAATAACTCAATATGCTCGTATTTCCTACACTTAGATTATACACAATCACAAGTGTTTATAGTAAATAACTCAGTTGGATAAATAAATAAGAACTCACGGAGCACCCAATCAACTATGCACACCTTCATGTGGAGAAAGACAACCCCTTACATTCCCTTTGCGCAGGTCTTTTTCCTTCTTTGTGTGCCCTGTTCTTTGTGCGGCTTTGTCCTCTAAGCGTATAACCAAGGATCTATGTGTGAGGCTTCTTTTCCCTTTTATTTGGTCAAAAGGAAAACTCTCAAAAAGAAGGAAACCCTTCTTTCCTTTAATTCACCCATGGGCCCCACGTTGGTCTCCTTTTTCTTTGACTTGTTTACATCCTTTTCTTTTAATCTCTTAGGCGCATAAGCTTCTTGGGTTGACTGTTGACCACGCATAAAGAAGCAAACTCTTCTTGTACGACGTCTCTTCGTGTAAATCAAATCACAAGAGCAAATTCCTCTTTTTTCTTTTGTGCATCTTTAATGAGTCCAACAAAAGATAGGCTTCTCAATCCAAATTAGGAATTCTTTTTGAGAAATATTCATCTACAAATTCGGTTAACAATTCGTTATCTAAATTCAAACTCGAGACCTAATTCAACAATATCAATATTAGCATGTTGTAAAACTTTAGTGATTAGTTGTTTAACACCCGGTTGCTCTGATATCTTCTCATCTACTAGGAACACTTTCGATATTGCTCTTTTAGACCCACAACTGCTTTCTTTCCTTAAAGTTCAACTCCAACTTATTGGAGCCCCACAAATTTCTGACTCAGTCGCAGCCACCCTTCATTAGCAAATGGTATATCGAATCTAGAATCATGCTCTAGATCTGAACTTCCATGGGAATCAAGATGACTTGTTCATTTCTCTTGAAAATGACCAAGTTTCGTGCATCCATGTTCCTCACCAGATCTCGAAGGAAAAGTTAGCCAAGCTCCTACTAGAGACTTGGATAACTAATTACGAACAACTCCATCAGAGCAATAAGCCAGTTCATTCCACAGATTTCGAATTTATTCGGAAGAAAGATGGCATGGTTCAAATCAAGTTTGTCAAGGGAAAAGAAGAGGCTCCTCCTATTTTCCCTACTCTTTTTATGATCGAGCCATATATCCCAGATCCCCTTCCTAAAGAAGATAATCCAAAGAAGCTCGTTGAGTTCTTTAAAGTTGATGGACGTCCAGTTCATTACTACAAGGACTCATATGGTTATTGCTTTTGGGATCATTGGTGTCAGTGTTCTTACTATCTCAACTCCCCAAAAGAGGTAGATCCAATGCAGAAGTCCCGACGAAAGGCCAAACGAAAAGACCATCTTTTCAAAAGGTATATTTATAAAAATCTTTCTATTGGACCTATTGGTGAACAAAAGGGATATCAGTTTATATGGGAATCCTCTATCAGATTCACCATCATCAGTTCCTCCATCATCTCCACCACCATTTCTCTCCCACCTAAAAGACCCACAAAACATGTTGTGTCTCCTTTTTACAAGCCAATCCAAAAATGGATAAAGAAACATTCATAACCATTAGTTCTTCCCACTGCCTGTCCTGATGCATCCAAAAAAGAAGATCCTCATTCTCAACAACCTCAACCACTTCCTAGTATCTGCATGTTTCAACCCGGAGATTTCTCTCCTTTGGAAACCAAGGAAAATATACGTCTTAAATTCCCTGAACCTCAGGAATTTGCATATGCAAATCGCAGATATCATCACATGCCCAAAATAGCCACCCTAATTGAAGTTGATGAATATGGGAGGTCCAGAAAAACAGTTGTTACTGACGCTGTTTTAAACTGACAGACTGTAACTTTATTGTCTCATAATAAAACTTTTAAGACTATCGACGCCAAACTCAATAGTGTTCACCAGGATCTCAGAATTTACCATGACACTGTCTAGAAGATGCTTCGAAATTTCAGACAGAAGCTCTCAGATCTTGAACAAGGAAGAGTTTTATCTTCCTATCTTGAAGATCCCAAGTTAGAGATAGAAAAGCTAAAAAGATAGATAGCTTTTCTTCAAGAGGATAAATCTTTTCCTAATCCTTCAATTTCAAATTCCTCTATTCAAAATTTGATCTTAAAGCAGGCTTTTGGCAACTTGGTATATATCCTGAAGACAGATCCAAAACTGAATTCTATATTCCAAACCACCATTACCCGTGGAAAGTCCTTCCCTTTGGACTTAAAACAGCTTCATTAAGTCATGTGCTAAATGTTTGCCCCAATCCTAGATAGCGTTGCCATTTACATTGATGACATATTGCTATACAGCCCGAATGAGCAATCCCATGGCATTCTCCTTCAAAAGTTTATTGATATCATTCAAAAATATGGTATCATGCTATCTTAGAAGAAAATGGCTCTTGCCCAACCAAATATTCAATTTCTTGGTATGAACCTTGATCAAGGAATGTACCATCCTAGCCCTCACATTGCTTAGGAATTACTCAAGTTCCCAGATGAAAAGCTCTTTGTTACGAAAATCCAAACTTTTCTTGGGATAATTAATTATCTCATAAATTTTGTTCCTCATATAGTCAAATTTCTCATTCATCTTGAGAAAATGTTGAAAAAAGATGCTACTTCCTAGAGTAATGAACAAACTAAAGAAGTTGCTAAGCTTAAAGAGCTTATGCAAGATCTTCCTCCCCTTCAGATGCCTTCTACAGGGAAAAAGAATCCTCCAGACAGATGCGAGTGATGAATATTGGGCAGCAGTTTTGCTTGAAGAAATTGATGAGAAGCGCAACATTTGTGCCTATGAAAATGATAAGTTTTCTCAAGCTGAGCTCCATTACCACTCCACTTTCAAAGAAATTTTTGCAATTAAAAATGAAATCAAGAAATTCGAATTCCATATTATCGGCCACCATTTCTTGATGGAATCTGATATGGCATCTTTTCATCAAATGATGAAATTTAAGTAAAAACATATTCCTAATGCACAGCTTTTGCGTTGGTCAGAATGGTTTTCAAAATATTCTTTTGATATCAAATACATTCCAGGAAAGAAAAATATTTTTACAGATTTTCTTTCCCGACCAAAAGCTCATCTTGAAATTAGTATGTATGTGAAGAAGAATCACCGTTCATACACATACATAACTCAAAACATGCCTCTCAATTGGCCTAATCCTTGATTATCTTCCACAAATCTCCTAAGCCATTGAAGAAAATCAGTTGTCCCATGAGTGTGAATATTCAATTTTTGCTAATTATGGAGGTTTACTTCTAAAATCTACCGGACTCCATCATGTATATCCTTTCATCCATTTTTATACCAATTGATGACGAATTTTATTATTGTCGCAAATTAGTGACGCATTTTGTGATGAAATTTTTTCTATCGATAATTAGCGACTAATTTTTTTTGTTGTTGCTAATTTCGTTGGAATTAGCAATGAATTGTTTTTGTCCCTAATTTTCCGTAGCTAAATTATTGTTATTTTGTAGTGGAATAAAAAAGAAATATGGAAAGGAAAAATGAAAAAAATTGCAAACAACATTAATCTCAACACCGATCAACCATACCGCCTAGAGCAATCGGCACTAATGTCAAAGATTTTAGGCTAAAATTAGTCAAAATAATTAAACTGGTGTATTGTCAAAAGGCTTGAGATTATATTAATTGCTAAAATGTCAAAATATTTAAGACTCAATTGACACAAGCGCAATAAATTTAGGACTAAATCAACAAATTGAAGTGTTTTGTATTGAATTAGTATAAATATACCAAATTTAGGATTTTTTTTTATAATTCTCTTCATGCCCATCTCAAGTCATAGAAATCTCTCCTGCTTCGACTAATGAAGTTAACTCATGACAATAAAACATATGTACTCTTCTTTTATTTTTTTTTACTTATTCCTTTTTTGAACGTGCATGTCCGTGTGCTTAGTTAGTATTTCTTTAGATATCTAAACTAAGAACTTCGAAGCAATGTGGATGTGTATGTTGATGTCTGGTGCCTTAAATCAGATGAAAGTCCAGAGATAATGGGTCCACTTCTCACACTGCAAGATCATGATGCATGGGACTTTTGTGAACCCGTAATTCTGTGGGCGTGCTGGATCAGAGATGGATATATCGTCTCAATGATAGCTTAGTAACTTTCCAACCAACTCCCCCCCCCCCCCCCCCCCCCCCCAAAAAAAAAAAAGAAAATGATTGCTTAGTATTATTAATCTAGTTAGCCGCCTCTGCGGCTCTGCCTCCCTTCCTCCTTTGCAACGAACTCGGGCCCCCTCTATTCCAACACTGAGCTTGAGCTCAAACAATCAAGCTCAGGAGAGCTCGACGGTGAGGAAGGAGCTACTGAGCACAAGAGCCTCAATAGTGGGGAAGACGCCGAGAGAGAGAGAGAGAGAGAGAGAGAGAGAGAGAGAGAGAGAGAGAGAGAGAGAGAGGAGAGTCACCAGGAACGATGCCGCTGTGAGAGAGAGCATCTTTACTTGAGGCAGTAATAGTTGGGTGAGCGTTGCCGTTCTGTATAGCAAAATCTCGTGTGTGGACGATCCTCGGTGTCCTCCTCTCTTGAAGACGTTCTGTCACATTAATCAGCCTTTAGGATTTTCTCTTGTCGAACGGAATTTATATTTATTGCTCAAAAAGAATATAGAAAGTACGTATACTTCAAAGCAAAGCTCAGGATATTGCAAAACAAAGGCAAATCCAGAAAACAATGAGATCATCAAAGCACCCGTATAGTCAAGCTCAAGCAAAATAATCGGCAATGGATCACTAGATCTAGTATCTTCATGACTAGTGAGCACATATCGAGAGTTCCCTCTCTAATAACAATGGCATTGTTAGCTAGCAATAGCAGTGGGCACAAAGATTCTGCTTTCTCTATACCATCTCCATATAGAGACAGCCAAATCAGGTTGAATGAACACAGATCTGAGATGCATAAAGAGCAAACTTTTGTGGTTTAACAAGACACTGAAACTCTTGGGATCACCATTGAAGTTGGAGGTATATGACTCGTATACAGAAAGAGCACAAGGTCATCATATCCCTGAAAGCATAATTATCACTTTTCTGTAAGAGTTTTCTTTACATGGACTAAATCATTTGAGATTGTAATGAACCGTTATACGGATTTGGTTTAATAAGATTGTATATAAAGATTCTTTAAGGGTCTAGCTTGTGTGGGTCGAGTTGAGTCCTGCCCGTAATGAGAGGGCCTGGCAGTCCCTCCTCTAGCCCCAAAAATATAGAATTTCACATTCACCTCGTATAAGGTGCGCATAAGGTGATGAGCGTGGCGAGGGGCGTTCTCATTGAAGCTAGTGATACGGTGGATCATAAAGGAGAAAATCTTGAGCAGTGGATCATTGTATTCCGCATTAAGAATGATGGATTTCAAATCAAGTAAATAAATCAACTCTTATCAATTGTTCTATTCTAAATACTAGCCATGACGATCCTATGGAGAGCCATTGTTGCGGCCATCATTTTCATGTTGTAGCAGTTGCTCCTTGTGTCTTGAATGTGTCCCTGGCGCTTTATATGCGATTCCCCCGTTCTGATAACTCTTTTCAATACTTGGTATGCTGGGCCAACTAGTGTGGCGTCGCCTACCGCATCTCCACATTTGCCAACCATTTTTGCTATGTTTCTGACCGTGCTCCCCATTACTTCTATCTTTTAGGATTGATGTTTGACAAAGAAGTAGCTTTCCTGCATTTTTCTCTAACTTTAACTGATTTGATATTCGTGCCAATCGCAACTCAACATTTGTCAATCCTAGAGATCAGTGTTTCCGAGGTTGATCTAGATTCCAGGTACTTAGAACCTGCATTATTGGGACTCTTTTCAAATTATTGGAATCATCATATATACCTTGGAACCGGTCGATTTTTTTATTTCATTTTTTATTCCTTTATATTATTTTTTCTTTGTTTTTAGTCAAGCAAATTGAAAATTAAAGCAACAACAGAATTCCCTTTCAGATGAATAGAGTTTCATCAACAATACTATCTAGAGAACCTTCTAAAACTAAAATAATCTATCTAACCTAACAAGAGAAGTCATATTACGTTATCATGGAGACTAAATGAAAGTGGTTCATTCAATAGTGGACTAAAAACACGTATAAAAGAATAGCGATTAGTTAAATTTGAGGTTTAGCATGTTGAATATATATATGTTTATATATAATGGAAGAACATGCACCAAAGCAAGTTTGAAACTAATCGTGATAATGGAAGCACATGTTCGATCATAGTAGTAATGAATTAGTGTTCCAAATTCTAAAAGATTGATACTGCTAGAATAAAAATTGGTGAAAAGATCCATATATACTATTAGTTTTAGGGATACCTCCCTTCAATCTGGTTTTTCGGCTCCTAGTCTGATTCAATTTGGTTCCTACCCAAGAATTGAATTGCATAGTGTCGGTTCAAAAATTTTAAAACTTCAAGATTAGGAATCGGATCAATTTTTCGGATGGGTTCAATTTAGTTCCCAGTTCAATTCGAAACCCATGGTCACCCCTAGTCAATCTGCTTTACCATGCATCTGGCCCAAACCGATACGTCAAGATATTCTAGGAACATAGCCTTTGCCTTTGCCTTTGCCTTTGCCTTCTCTGTTATGTTTGCACAACAACACATGGTCAATGTCAAGCTCGCACATACCAAGCATCCTGTTGGTGACAACCCATGCCAATCGCAAGCCGATTGGCATAGTACATCTTATACTTATAGAGCCGATATTTTACTTGAATTGATCCATCCCTCACAAAATCAGTCTCTCTCCAAATTATTAGTTTCAATTTTGGCGATTTTGAGTGACTAGTGTCCCCAACGTTCTTAAGAGAAATGCAATTGACTCATGCAAATCGATATCTCTTGCCCTCTTATAACATTTACTCCTAAAAGGGTGTAATGGTGTGTCAGCGCAATTTAACCAGATGATGTATTTGATTCAATTTAACTAGGAAAGTTATTGGCCTTTTCATATTGCATAGGCTGGAATTTGTTTGGTCATTGCCAGTCCTAAGGCTGCAAGGCTTTTTTCGGCAACGAGTCTCAAGAGTTGTGCAAGGAAGAAATTACCCCAGGAAAAGAAAAACCAAGATTAAAGCGAATCAGGCAAGACTGAGGAAGGAAAATTGAAGGTAGGAATATAGATAACCAAATTACATTGCTTCTAGGAGATCAAAGACCCCAAAAAGAAAAAAAAGGAAAACAAATAAATAACAGGAACAGATCAAACATCAGCTCTTGTTATTTTGCTTGAAGATACATGAGCAAGTAAATTCGAGTAAATATAGATATCCTCTTCCTATGCACCGAGGTTGAGCTAGCTAGGCTTCCTTCTTAGGATCACATTGGCATGGACTTTGCCTCTCAGCCGGTCAGTGCACATCTTGTGACGGCACATCTTGTGACGTTTACACTGTATAATGCTGCTGAATCGTGTCGATGTCCAAGCCCTTTAGCTTCACCACCGACTCCATGTGGCCCTTGAGCGTTTGGATCTCCCGCAGCCTGAAATCGGACAAGGAAGAAAGCAATACGAAAGGTTTTAGCACCTTTTTCTTTTCTGTCGATCCCTCGTAGAAACTTTTACTTCCTTCGATGGATCATAAGATTAGTTTAACTCATAGTGCTAATGGGCCAGTGGAAAGCGTGTGCATGGCATCATATTGTATGGCACATTGCCTACCTGGCAACCTCGGCTCGTCTCTTGGCCTGCTCCGCAATCTCGGACAGCTCTCTGTAGCTGCTCTTGTCCGAGAAAATGGTGGAAGTCTCCGGCGGCTGGAGGCCATGGAGAGTCCTCTGAGCGTGCGCCCATTGTGCTTCTCTCTCCTCTTTACCATAATCCTTCTTGGTGGTGAAAGCTGTCTGTTTTCGCAGAGATAAAAGGTAAAGGCCAGTGGGATCGATTAGTTGACTTAAAATGCGCAAATGAGAATATATATTTCACCTTATAATCTAGAGAGATATTGAAGACTCTACCTTGTTCTCCAGCAAGTTAAGCCATGCCTTTCCACTCAAGATGTAGCGAATCGCAAATTTGATGAAGTCCAGTGGCACGTAAAAGACGATGCTGTAGATCCATATAACCCCAGCCCATCCCCAACCGCATCCTTTGATATCAGCAAAGCCCCAGTTGGCATATACAGCTATCAAAGTAGCAACCTGACAAATTTGTATATGAGTCTGAAGTCATGTATATGGACCGAAACATTTTCTGTGCTCTGAATCAGAAGCTGTCAATATCAGGTATTTCTCAAAAAGAACGCGAGAAGTAGCGCTGGAAGTGTCCATACCAGTTGCGCAATTATGAATGCGCAAAGTAGCAGCAGTCCAGGGCGTTCAACATATGACCAGCTCCGAGACCGAGTCACAAAAATCAAAGCCTGGCTCACAATGCTCACTTGTAGATATAATGCGGCCATCATTTCATTGGGACTGTCTCTTATTGGTCTCACACCGAATTTATTCTGCATTCGAGGAAATAGAATGAGAATTTGATAAGTGCTCGAGTGTAGTAGGAGCTTGAGTAGGGGTAGACTTGGTGACAAGCAATCAAGCTCTTACAGGGAAAAAGTCGGTCTCCTTCATTGTCCAGAAGAATATGACAGTCATCAGTGCCAGGTAACCTCCGAGAACAATGCCAGTTGCAAATATCTCTTTCAGCTTCCAACTATCAGGCACGGGAGATGGCTTCACACGGTCCTTTGAGATAGTCATGATTGTTCCTTAAGAAATTTGAAAATAAAGCACGAAATTAGAGCCAGCGCTTATCATTCTGTGAAAATAAGAGACCAGCATTGAAGGAGAGTCGAGTAGCTTCCAAATTTTTGCAAGAGAAACCGTGTAGGAACTCACCATCGTTTAGGATTGCAATGATCAAAACCATGAACGGAGAGAAGTCAAACTTCCATATCAGAGCAATAAGCATGAAACCAAACTGCAAAAGTTATAACAATCAGGTAAGTCACAATCATCTATCAATAAATAGAAATAAAATCATGAAAGCCTCAAAAGTGACACTTCTACGAACCACAATACGAATGGTAATTGACACTGCATATATCTGCAAGACAAAAAGAACATTGAAATCAAAAAATCTTCTCTTAAAGTTATAACTTCGTATAGTGATGGATATGCTGAGTAAAGGAAGGGACGAACTGTGTAGTTCTTCATCCTTTGGAATATAGCTCTGCTGGTGAGCACAGCACTGATGATGACGCTCAAACCAGGTTCAGTGAGAACAATATCCGAAGCGCCTCGTGCAGCATCTGTGGCATCAGCAACTGCAATTCCTATATCTGCCTTCTTCAAAGCAGGGGCATCATTCACGCCATCGCCAGTCATTCCACAAATGTGCTTCCTTTCTTGCAATTTCTTCACAATTTCATATTTGTGCTCTGTCCAGAGAAGATAAAGGAAAGGTAATGGTGAGAAGCAAGTTTCGCTGAAGGAAGAACCTACACAAGGCAGAGAGGATAAATAAATTTCAAGTGACCAAAAGGCAAAACCGGCACAAACCAGGAAAGACACCAGCAAATCCATCGGCCTTCTCGATCAATTCTTCCACGGGAAGAGCTGCTATGCTTGCATCCTTGTCTTGGCCGAGTAAAGAAGCAGAAGGGTACATATTTGTTCCCATTCCAAGTCTCCGTCCTGTCTCCTTGGCAATGGCAAGTTGATCACCTAGTCGGTAAGATAGAAAATTACCAACAGAGCCATTAGCAAGACAAGTTGTACCAACTGAACTTATCAGGCCAAAGCATGATTAGGTTAAGTACCTGTAATCATCTTGACATTGACACCAAGATTAAGAGCTCTACGAATGGTTTCGGCACTGTCATGCCTTGGAGGGTCAAAAAGAGGCAGTAAGCCCACAAACTGCCAAGGGCCACCGGGACTTTCTTTCGTTTTCTCAGGCACTTCCTGTACGATGTAACAGTAAGATTTTCTCCTTTCAATAGTAAAAACTATTCGAGGAGATAAAAATATTGTATCAAAGTACCTGTCTGGCTACAGCCAGTGACCGAAGCCCACGTTCAGCGAATTTGTCAATTATAGCGTGAACCTTCTTCCTTAGATCATCCCTTGCATTGCAAAGATTCAAAATCTGCACCGGAGCAAAAAAGCGATACAGATTACATTGGAAAATTGAAGTTTGAAACAATTTCAACTTACTGAAAATATAGGACAAACAATATTACCTGCTCGGGAGCCCCTTTACTTGCCCGGTGCCAATGGCCGGCAGAATCAGCATAAGTCAAAGCAGTTCGCTTATCCACCGGATTGAAAGGGAAGAAGTGAATCTCTCTAATGTCAGCTCTTGCCTTAAAGAACAGATTTTATAGCGAACAGTCAGGTTTCAGCTCTTGCATACGGAAAACAGTATCTTCAACAGGCAGACATAAACGGAGCATTCACTATCTTATCTTACCTCCTTTGGATCACCAAGCATGCCAACAATGGCTGCATCAATCGCATCTTGATTTTCCATCCTAGATGCCCTGGCAGCCAGCAAGACCACGTGTTCCTTCTCCACTCCTTTTGCAAAAACCTCGATTAAATTCTTATCTACGCTCAACTTGTTGAGAGTTAGCGTCCCGGTCTTATCACTGCAGAGGACATCCATTCCCGCCAGTTCTTCAATGGCAGTCATCCTCTTCGTGATGGCACCCTGCTGAGACAGACGGTGGGACCCAATCGCCATCGTGACAGAGAGAACGGTTGGCATGGCAATGGGGATTCCACCGATCAAGAGGACCAATAGGTTGTTGATACCTTTCCTGTAATTGCGGTGCTGAATTGGGTACATCACAATAATCTCGATCAACATACCAATTGCAATAGAACAGATGCAGAAGTTCCCAATAGCCGTCAGCACTTTCTGGAAGTGCCCGACATTGTTTGTGCTGTCAACAAGATGTGCCGCTTTGCCGAAGAACGTGTGGACACCGGTGGCAATCACAACGGCCTCAATTTCTCCTTGCTTGCAGGTTGAACCGGAGAAAACTTCATCTGAGGGATTTTTGGTCACCGGAAGAGATTCTCCTGTGAGGGCAGATTGGTCAATCTTCAGAGGGTCACCCTCAAGAAGACGGGCATCTGCGGGGATAATGTCTCCCAGTTTAATGCTAATGATGTCTCCCGGAACCAAAATAGCGGCCTCTTGCTCGGACCATTTGCCGTCCCTGAGTACCTATGAACAATCACCACCGTACATTATAAACAGTGAAGGGTATGGTAGACGCCATGCATAGGTGCTTTTTCGGATTTAATTCTCACAAACACCACAAGGGACAAGACCCTCTTGAACCATTTATCGAGCCGAGTGCGACTTGGCGCCTATCCATTACCTTAGTTTTCGGAGCGAGACCAGCCATGAGAGCAGCCGCAGCATTACCAGCATTGTTCTCTTCAATGAAACTGATGGTGGAGTTGATCACCAACAAGCAAACGATGCCCACAAAGTCCTGCCAATCCGGTTTTTGTCCTTGCCCATTAGCAAGCACGATGGCCATCAGAGCGGCGGCTTCCATGACCCATGACAGCGGATTCCACATGAACCCCAGAAACTTGAGCAGCTTGCTTTCCTGATCGTTTCGCATCACCAAGACAGCATAGTCATACTTCCTGATGCCTAAGCACCCTGTGAATTGAATAAGCGATGAAATGAACGGAAAGATCGAATACCTTCTTCTCCTCCAACTTGTTGGGTCCAAAGATCTGAAGCCGGGTCTCCCCTTCCTGAGTGGTCAGACCCTCGGTCGTGCATTTCAGCTGCTCGAACACTTCTTCGATCGGAATCTTTTCCTGGAACCACCATCATTACACAGTTAAACACTTCGAAGTATCATTCAAATGTCAGCTAGAGACACCACCTAACAGAATTGCATGTTTTCAACACGATTCATTTTCACCTCATGACTCGATCCTCTTAAAGTAATTATAGAGTGTGCTATACGGTGGAAATACGTATACAAGTCGCCGGAGAATTCCTCAAATAATTAAATCAGAGAAAGTTGGAGTTCTTGTTGTGCTGATATATCATTTGAAAGTCATTCTTTTTTTATTTGTTCTTTGACTTCGGACATGAATCCCACCAGCCAGGCCAGAACCTATCTTGTGGGGTCGGAAAAAATACGAGGCTAGGCCGGGCTAGGCGTGCAAGCCACGTCAGCACAGAAGCGCTGACGGGCCGCGCCGTGGGGGGCAGAAAGTGCTCGTGTCAGGTGGGCCCACCGCCTGCTATCTCCCTCGTGATTGGCCCGTGCCTCCACGCGCCACTGTTGGCACGGGCGGCGACGCAAAGTGTCACCAAAAGTCACACGAGCCCAACGGCTCGAAGCAAAATGGCAACTCTTTAACTTTTTCTGAAGGCGGGATTAACAGAAAAAGGAAAAAAGCACAATCAGTGTTTATTTCCGCACGTGAAACTATTTACTATGTATACGCCCGTGAAATCTTGGTGATGCACAGGCTCGTGACGATCATCTTCTTTATCATCGAACCAGCAATTGCATAACCTCTCTCTCTCTCTCTCTCTCTCTCTCTCTCTCTCTCTCTCTTCTTCCACACTACGGGCTGCTTCTATCAGCCATGTGAAGGCGGCCTAGGCTTGGGCACGGAAGAGATCAACTTGGTTTAATCAATTCGATCAAGCACGATAAAAGAGCCAACCAAGAAAGGAAGCAAATTGGGAAAAAAAAAACGATGCACTTCGTACAAATTCATTGGTGATTCGTTCCTACTTTTTAAAGATTTTCTGCGACGTAAATCGTCAGTGGAATGATGGGAATACATAGTTATTAGGAAACAACGGAAGGAAGAAAAGAGAGCGAGAAGAAGAAGATGATGATGATATACCAGGTCGACAGTCTCATTCTTGATTCCCTCCAAGCTCATGCCTTTCTCGCTGGCCATCTTAGAATAACCCAGAAAGCCAGAAAGCCACGGAACAGAAAGCAACTACAGACTGCAAGTCCAGTCCCCGTGTATGCGGAACTTTTAATGTTGGTGGGTGAATCTCAAGTTGAGGATGGTGGCGTCGTCGATGGCTTCAAGAACAATCCTGGAGAGAGCCAGTTGGGTTGAGATCATTTAATCCCAATGACTCTCTCTCTCTCCTCTCTTTCTCTCTTTCTCTCCAAAAGTCAAGAACGAAAGAGAGAACCGAGAAGTGTGACGAGGTTATGCGTGTGTTCGTGGCTCCTCCAAATGGCCCCCCGAAATCCTCCTTTTATACTGCCAGAAGCCCCCTCCCCAAGCTGGCCCCACCCCCTTTCCTCTCTCTCTCTCTCTCTCTCTCTCTCTCCAGACCAATGGCTAGCTGGTGTCTTTATTGAAGATGATGGAGAAGATGATGACATCGATGAAAGACTTTAGTGTTTGGTTTCTTTCAACCTTTTAGCCTCCCCCTCACGGACCTCCCCTAACAGTGATCAAACTAAAACTTGGGGTGGGGTGGGTTCCTGCAACGTCGCCAAGAAACGTGGCGCGATTCTGACGCGCCGCTCGGATATCACTTATTGTGTTGCTCAGCATACGCCCTCCCTCCGAACGTCACTGCATCTTGAGCAGTTGACCCTTGATGCAGGGTTTTGCCTTCGGCATGCGCGGGGTGTTTTCGTTTGACTTACTTGTTGCATTTGGTGATGTTTATCTTCCCTTGGCAAATCTCGAGACTTTTAAAACGGATGTTTATCACTTATGACCTTCTCTTCTTCTTGTTTTTCCTGGGGACGGAGTGCATTTCTCCAAAATGAATGATACGTTTGCCTATCATAATGTCGCCTTATCAGGTCAAGCCACCCGACGTGCGGAAAATGAAGAGGACTTCCATTTAGACTTCTCTATCCAGGAAATCACAGAGCCTAAATGGCAGGATTCGCGGTGTTATCTCGGGGAGGGAATATCGCAAGTCATCATCTACCCTTCAATTGAGAAGTTATTTCAAACAAATGGGTCATTTCGAACCCTAAATTTTGCGTAATATGTGTTATGAAGCAAAAATAAATTTTAGTCTCCCCATGTCAACTTGAAAATCAATATTCTCTAACTTTGATGCTCGAAACTTTCACTAGCAACACGACGTGCCATTTCTCGTTGTAATTCTATGTGATGACCGAACTCCCCACGTGATGCATCTTGCAGTTAAAAATAAGTCATTTTTATTCTAATTTGATCGAACCATTTGAAAGCCTGACTCGAAGCTCTACCCAAATTTTAGATCCATCTAATTTTTGGACCACTGTGCTTCTCCAATCCCTTTTGCAAAAAGAGGGGAAGATTTCTTAGGCTAAACAAGACATGCTCATGGAATGGAAACAAACTATCGACTTCGACACAATCGGACCACTAATTGGCATCTGGGGATGCGGTCGAGATTCCAAACAAGAGGGCCGGAGAATGAAGGGCAGTCAACCATGGATTGCATACAAAATTACAAATTCGTCGGAATTAATAATATGAATTATTGGGTGACGGCCCGTAATTAAATAACTCATCAAGATGCACATGCTTGGAATTATCTCTCTCAAAGAAGTGAAGATTAAAAGTTACGTAACGAAGGGGGATTATGGGATAATGATCGGTTTTTTTTTAACGGGAGAGATCGACTTTGATTTGGCGATCTCTCTTGAGCCGTTGTTTAATGGAAAAATTGAAGAGTCTATTCTGAAAACTTGCAGCATCTGTATTTTGAAGAGCCGAATGTCAGCACGACATCGTCGTTTAAAACAATACCATAGATGTTTGATCTTACTCATTTTATGTCATCTAGCCAATGTTCTCACTACGCAAATCGCGACGGTGCCGTCCATCCATCAAGCGTTTCCAATTCGAGTTACGTGCTTCAACGTCGAACAGGGATGAGGGTATTTGGCTTTCTACGAAACAACGTACGAACGTGTCTCGTGTGACATGAGCGCTACAAGTATACATTCGTTCCAACTCGGAAAGGACAAAATCAACTCGCTTTTCCCCCCCGACCTCGTGAGCTTAACGAGCAAATTAAAGCTGCTTAATTAAAAGGTATTCTAGTCCATCTCGTCTCACGCGATCCTAGGATGTTTCATACAAATCGTCGAGATGCGTGCACGATGATGTTTGTGCAATAGAATATCCAACCCGATGTATGATAGTCAACATTATAACATTCGCCGTCGATTCATGTATCAAAAGATTAATAACTCTTAAGGGAATTGTATTTGATGAGCCATATGAACAACTTCCGATTTGTAACTAATAAAAAAAAGACATGTCATTATAATTTGGGGCAATATAAATATCATTTAAAGGTTTGTTTGTTTCTTGAAAGATGAGCCATTTGAAAAGTATTTTTAATAAACTATCACTTATGTATCACTTATCAAAATAAATAAATGAAGAAAATTCATCGGTATATAAAATTATTTTGATTAACTAATCATTTCAAGTGATATGATAAGTGATTATTTACATATTTTTCAAAACAACTTATTTTTTTTCAGGTAACAAACGGTGCGTGTTATAATATATGCAGATATTTTGCTCAGAAAATGCGTCAAACCAGCCGGGTCAGGCCTTGACCGTTAGATTTCCCCTCGAGAGTTGAATCAACGGTTGAAATAGTGAGAACCCCTTTCGGCAGCCAAACAATCCGATGTTGTCAGGCTTAGCGTTTTTTTCTTCTTTCCTTTTCTTATTTTTTTAATGTCGTTGACTGCACAGCCTTTGGCAGTATATGAATGCAGTCAAATTTTGCAAGTTTCGGAATTATCGGCGTCGCTATTGAATAATATGATCGATAAAAATATATATAAAAAAAGAAAATATTCACAAAACAAGACTTGTTCAAATAAATATATAAAGTGGACTTTAGTCTCATTTCATTCCACGGTCCATTAGCACATGCGTTTTGCATGCCGCTTTATGCATCAAATCCCGAGACATTTTCATCCCCAATGCTCTAAACTGAACTTCTATTCTTCTCCAGATTTCTCAAATTTAACGAAAATCGCCTAAAACTATAAATAGAGATATTAACTTTTGATCAAATGAACTGACTCTCGCTTGTGAAATCCTTACATTTTTTTTTCTTTTTGCTTTTTGTAAGATTGATCGTTCTAAACAAATAGCAAGGAATGAATGTGTATTTTAATGTTTAAATAGTTTAGTACTCAGGCGCACGAGTAGTTCACATGCAGTCGAGATTTGTACTAATACACTATGTTCTGATAAAATAAAATAAATGCGGGCCGGAATAAATAGCCGAGAAAAAATTACACACGTAATCGATTCTAACACCATGTCAAATTTCTATGTTGCCACAGCCAATAAGTTATTACTTTAATGAATATGAACTATTCCACCATACTATCAAAATCTTGTGCACATTGATAGATGTTTCAGGATAAATTATTTTGAAGAATAAAACTATTAGATGAAAGCATAGCACATATCGTAACTCACATACTAAATGTGACTCACATACTAATGTGTTTTTGGGTTCATAGTACCATAAAACGAGGCATATAAGCCATGGGATATGTCTCGTTTTTCCAACTAAAATATAGTAAAATCATAAGTCAAATATTTCAACTTTTCAAGCATGCATATATCTATCTCAAGGTCGAGGGACAAGTCTAGTCAATTTCAGACAAATTCAATCTAGAAGCTATAATTTATCTCAAGGTCAAGGGGCAAGTCTAGTCAATTACCGACAAATTCCATCTATAAAGTATAATATCTTCTTTTTTTCAAGCAATTTATTATAATTTTGTCATATTTACATGTGCTTTGGTTCATCCTCAATTGTGCCGTGAGAGGCAAAGGTACTACATGCCATACATAAGTTCCAAATTCCAATGTGCAACAAACCAGTTATCCTTTTCTCACACGGATCTTGAGGGTCTACGAAGCAACATTAGTTGACGTTATGCACATAGATAATTGTGAATATGGCAGTCGTAGTCAATATTTGTAAGCATTACGGGATCGTTATGTTACAGGACACTTAATAATCGAAGGAAAAAAAAAAGGTAAACGTGTAAACGTAAAAATTTATTTTCTTAGCGAAACTTTGTAGGAACATTACTGATTGTTGTAGAAATTTAGACCATTCACTATAGTTAAGATGAAATATTTAATTATTCTAACACATAGAAGTATGAAAACATATAATTTACACTCCGTTCATTTCACGGAAAATAAAGCATTTTAGAAACATATTTTCCGAGAAGATGACAATATTTTCGAGTGTTCGTTTGTCAAAGGCCGTCGGCTCGTCGGCTCGTAGCGGAATCAACAAATGCGGGCCGGAATCAATAGCCGAGAAAAAAACTACACATGTAATTGATTCTAACACCATGTTGAATTTGGGAAAATTGCCAAAAAAGTCCTAAATATTTACCACTTATGCCGATTCAGTCCTCAACCTTTTTTTTTTTAAAAAGATGATTCCGTCCTAAACATTTTCCACTTAGGCCACTTAAATCCTTCCGGCGGATTTTAGCCGAAAAATGCTTATGTTGACCTCGCCTGCGATGACCGGACCTCGCCGGTGATGACATGGCGACGACGCGGCGACGTGTGATGGAAAATTTTTTTTTCTTTTTTTTTCTTCTCTTTCGGCCACTCTAAAGGGCAGCAAGGGCCGGGCAAGGCCACCCTCGCCCAGATCTAGGCAAGGCAGCCCCGCTTAACCCAAATCTAGGCGAGGGAGGGGTTGCCTCGGCCTCGCCTCTCCTGGCCCCCTCCGAGTTGTGGCAATAGTGGAGCTCGGGCTAGGGCAAAGGAAAACAAAGGAGGCACAAGGGAAACAAAGAAGGAAGAGGGCGGCGAGGCCAGCCAAGATCTGCGATATAGATTTGGGTGGAGCTAGCCTCCCCCAATCCCTGCCAGTCACGAGCGTAGCCTCGCCCTTGCCCAGATCTGGGCTTGGCGGGGCAACCCCTCCTCCCTCCCCCATATATGGGCGAGGGCGGCCTCCCCCGGCCCTCACCAACGATGGGCGAGGGCAGCAGCGGCGGCTAGGGCTAGGCGAGGTTGCCCTTTGGAGCAGCCAGAAGAGAAGAAAGAAAAAGGAAAAAAAAAATTGCTGCCACGTCATCGCCAGCAAGGTCCAATCATCGCCAGCGAGACCACATATGCATTTTTCGGCTAAAATCCGCTAGAATGACTTAAATGACAAATGTTAAAAAGGTTTAAGACTAAATCAGCTTAGAAAAAAGGTTAAGGACTGAATCGGCATAAATGATAAAAATTTATGACTTTTTTGGCAATTTTTCCTGTCGAATTTCTATGTTGCCACAGTCAATAAGTTAATACTTTAATGAATATGAACTATTCCACCATACCATCAAAATCTTGGGCATATTGATAAATGTTTCGGGATAAATTATTTTGAAGAATAAAACTATTAGATGAAAGCATAGCACATATCGTAACTCACATACTAATGTGTTTTTGGGTTCATAGTACCATAAAACGAGGCATATAAGCCATGGGATATGTCTCGTTTTTCCAACTAAAATATAGTAAAATCATAAGTAAAATATTTCAACTTTTCAAGTGTGCATATATCTATCTCAAGGTCGAGGGACAAGTCTAGTCAATTTCAGACAAATTCAATCTATAAGCTATAATTTATCTCAAGGTCAAGGGGCACGTCTAGTCAATTACCGACAAATTCCATCTATAAAGTATAATATCTTCTTTTTTTCAAGCAATGTATTATAATTTTGTCATATTTACATGTGCTTTGGTTCATCCTCAATTGTGCCGTGAGAGGCAAAGGTACTACATGCCATACATAAGTTCCAAATTCCAATGTGCAACAAACCAGTTATCCTTTTCTCACACGGATCTTGAGGGTCTACGAAGCAACGTTAGTTGACGTTATGCACATAAAATAATTGCGAATATGGCAGTCGTAGTCAATATTTGTAAGCATTATGGGATCATTATGTTACAGGACACTGAATAATCGAAGGAAAAAAAAGGTAAACGTAAAAATTTATTTTCTTAGCGAAAATTTGTAGGAACATTACTGATTGTTGCAGAAATTTAGACCATTCACTATAGTTAAGATGAAATATTTAATTATTCTAATACATAGAAGTATGAAAACATATAATTTATACTACGTCCATTTCACGGAAAATAAAGTATTTTTGAAAAATATTTTCCAGGAATATGATAATATTTTCGAGTGTTCGTTTGTCTAAGGCCGTCGGCTCGCTAGTCTCGAGCGAAGTCGAGACACGTTGTTAGAGGCCGCGATATTTAAAGGTAAATAAAAAAACGGAAAATATTTTCCGCTTTCAAAAAAGCAAAAAATATTTTTCCCACTTTTGAATGTGTTTTTTTTTTTCATTAGCGGAAAATATTTTTCTTAATTATTTTATTTTCCGTGAAATAAACACCGGAAAATTCAAAAAATATTTTCATGGAAGTTATTTTTCGAGAAACGAATGAAGCCTTAATATCGTTTTCTCCTGCAATTTTTTCTTTTTGTTTACGGAGTATGCAAATATATCTTTTAAGAATGTGATTCAATTGCTCTCATGTAGTTGGGAATGGAAAGTATTAACTATAAAATATATTTTGGTTGTTGGGTCCTCTTTTTCTCAACGTGCGATAGCCCAATTTCGCTTTTGAATTGGGTAACAAGCAGACTGTCCAAACACGACCTGTTTGTGCACGTGCGTCAAGGAGAAAGGTCCCATTTCTGAAGTGTACAACTCAAACCGAACACTGAACAAAATCCTTCTAAGCATAGAAATTCATTAGAGGAAGAGACTGATAGATTGACCATAAACATATAATTGGACTTCTGATGCAAGTGATACATAGCCAATAATTCTAGCATATATTGGTTATATAGAAGCTCTATTGTCTTGCACTTGCCAAAGGGCTTGTTCTCACAGGTACCAATTCTAAGCATGTTCAACCTGATTTTGTTGTTGCCAATTGTATTAGGGACACTAAACCCTGATGCATACTATTGACAAGTAAGTCATAACAACAAATGAAATACCCAAATGCTCTCATCCAAAATTCCTCCGCTTATTGTTAATGCCCCGATCTCTTTAAGCCCTCTTGTTAAGCTTCGTACTTCTAATGACTCAAAAATACACTATCTCTATGAGGTTTCTCACCTTAACAAGAATAGTAAGATTTATGAAACTGATCTCCTACTAAACAATATGTAATTCCCATTCGCTTAACCTACTTCTTTCTCCCTGACTTGATCCATCAAAAACCTCATAAAGAATATCCCTAAAGAAGTCAAAAACATGTTTGATCCTTCAAATTTGACTAGCACCCCATTCTTGTGACCCAGCAAAAGCATATTGTTACTCTTCAAATCCCCTCTGATTTTCCTAAATAGTGGGTACAAGAGAATACATGCATCTCCATTTTGGTGCTATACACCTAGGTCTATCTTTTCATGGCAAGAAAGGCCTTCCAATTGTTGCTAGAATGGCTTTACAGGATACCCATTTTATGGATTACCAACATGCTCGCGCAAGGACTATTCGGACAACCTTGAATGCGAGAACAATATTTGTTACGTTGTTTCCAAATTTCAACATGGCTATGTTAAATTCATATCTTCTATCTACTTTAAAAGTTCAACTGCAACTTATAGGAGTCCCTCAGGCTCCTGATTCAATTGATGCCATCTTACATTATTAAATTGTCTTTCAAGTGTAGAATCATGGCATTAATTTAAACCTCCCTAGATTAGAAGATGCATTATTCATATTTGTTGACAACAATCGAACTTCATGTGTTAATATTCCCCCAAGAATTCATCATGCTTAGTTGGTTAAGCTAATCCTAGATACATGGGTAGCTAATTATAAAAAGCTTCACCAAAATTCAAGGCCAATCCAAACAATGGAGTTCCAATTTGTCAAGGAGAAAGATCGAATTGTTGTCATCAAAATCAATAAAGAAAATGAAAAAGCCTCTTTTTCTCCTATTTTCTCTACTATTTTTATGATATAGCTCTATAAAGTTGATTGTCTCATTGAAGATAATGATTATGATCCAAAGACTCTGATAGATCCTTTGACAAAAAGGGTCATCTAATCCATTATTAAAGATATCCCTAAACATGACATTGTTTTTGGGATCTTGATTGCCAATGTTCTCTTTGTGCAAATACCCTAGAGGAAGAGGATGGTAGACCTTCAAGAAGAAAGAAGAAATCAAAAGATAAGCTCTACCCAAAGTGTCTAAATGGAGATACAATGATTGGGATATTTAGTGAAAATGGAGGACCACCTAAATTACAAACACCTTTATCCTTACCTAAGTCATACCAACCATTCTCTCCACCACTTTCACCTCCAAACAAAAAACCATATCCACAAGAGCCAATTGCTTCATTCTTCTATAATCACATCTTTAAATGGGCTAATAACAATAGTTTTTCTTTGAAGACGCCATGCATGCCTAATAAATCTCAACTTCCTCCCGTGCTTCTAGAAGTCTACATGTTCTCACCTTTTGACTTCCCACATTTGCAAAGGACAAATCCAAATGCTCCTTTCTCGACAGTAGAATAATTTCTAGATGCATAGTAGAGATTTTGGTGTATTCTAATAAATCCAAATCCCACAAACATTGACGATCTAGGCAGGCAAAGAAAAGCTACTACCACTGAAACAATGCTAAATCGCTAATTTGAAAATGCTCTAACTCAAAAGAATGTCCTTGAGTCTATTAATAGCAAGCTCACAATAGTTCAAACCCATCTAAACCATCTTGGGCAGATAGTGTTAGTAAACAATAAAAATACTTAAGACATAGCAAAAAAGGCTTCACCAAATGGAGTTTGGCAAGCTACCTCCTTAACACTATCTAGAAGACTATACTATTGAATAGAATAATTGAAGAGACAAATAAAGCTTCTCCATGATAATAAAATTGTTCCTTCTCTATTCTTCTCTGGGCTAGAAACACCCCCACAATTTATGAGATCTCCATCTCCTTCTACTTTTGCATCCATCTTTGTAGAAGCTCCAAAACTTGAGAAAAATAATAGTGTTTATCCTAGAAATCAAATTAGGGAAATAAAAAGGCAAAAAATGATCAAAGAAGAAAAAAATCAGAACACGAAGAATCATTTGATGAAGCTCCCCCTCTTTCTTCCCATATGATTTCAAACCCTTTAGAAAAGCTCATGAGAAACCAATACCACCAATGTCCATCAATCATAGCTACCATACATTCCACAAAATACAATTCTAGATCAAAATTTGTTTCTAATTCCTATGAAAGTGATTCAACCTTTTGAAGAGTATGTTTCTTCTGTACAAAATCGTAACCCACCACACATGCCCTAGCCATTTTTATCGCGGGCCCTCCAAATATGGAAGTTGATTCAAGTTCCTCTAAGCCTAAATTAATGAAACTTAAAAAACCAAATAGCGGTTCATCTTCTTCTGTGTCATCAAAATCTACTTCACTGTAGATGATATTCCTTGCTCAAAATGGTCAAGCAGGTTGTAAGAATTTCATGCTAGGCTTAACAATAAAGTTCTTGTTGTTGAAAGCGCTATGTCATTCTTGTTGAATTTATGACCAAATTCACAATTCTTAAAGCATGTGGAAAATTGTCCCTAATCAGATCAAATGACTTTCTTATTGCAACAAAACTTCAATCAGGTTGTTCAAGTATTACATCAATACTTTGTTGACAAATCAAAAGATCTGTTAGAGCTTAAAAGAATATAGTATTTTGAGAGAAAGTCATGCTTTATGAGGCGAAAAGATCTTGCTCGGCATTCCCAAGAAATAGTCTAACTTTTTCATGCTCTAGGAGCCAATAAGAATTTGAAGTCAATTTTCTTATCTTTCTTTCCAAAAGAGATGAGTCAAATAGTGGAAAGATCTCTTAGCAATAAACAATAATTGAAATCTAGTAATAAATCTATCTAGATCTCAAAGATCCGTGTGTTGGAATAAAAGCATTCAAAGATTATCTCAAGTGCAACAAGGAACTAGACAAAAGCTTTGAGGATATTGGAATTAAATATTAAGTGTTCTATAAAGGGTAGTTGTGATTCTTGTGGAGATAATAACAACAAAAAGAGGCATTAAAAAAGAAGGCATAAGAGGAGATCCCATTCCTAAGGAAAATGCCATTCTAAAGGGACCATTCAAGAAGCAAAAACTTGAGAGAAATGTTACATCTATAGCAAGAAAGGCCAGTATGCAAAAAATGTCCAAAAGCCAATGAAAGACATGATAATTTGATCGATATTACAAAAAAAAAGACCGGTGTTTCAATCTAAGATGACAATGTTGAATCTGTCTTCTCCCTTGAAGAAGAACCCATTGATCACACTATGTGTTCTATACAAACTCTTGATAGTGATTTAGAAGAATCATCTGAATTTGAAGGAGTTTTCTCATTTTCCCTTAAAGATAAATATTCTTTAAAATCCAAAAGCTATTCTCTTCTTCTTCCATGACACTTCCAAATTCTTCAATATATATCCCTCTAAATATTCCAAACCCATTCTAGTCGTAGCACTCTTAGACACTGGAGCCAATGCCTTGACTCTTGATACCAAAATTCTTCCAGCAGAACATTGGGTACCCTATATCTAATACTCCTCATCTACTTTTGGAGATACTTTTTCTACAAAAGCTCAAAGCAAGCCTATAAAACTCTAATTTTTCCCATAGTGCTCAATCACCACAAAAATTGTTGGATCTAGTTCCCTTGATAAAGATATCATAATAGGATGGGACATCCTAATCCAACTTCCTAGACTCATGGACTTAGGCTCATGGACTTAGGTCTGTGACTACATACCTATTGTCAAAGGACCAACTGTACTTATCTCTGCCAACCATGTATTTATAATATACCTTGATTTTTGGATTTTGATTTGTTTTGAAGTTCTATGGTCTTGCTTTATTTTGATTTTTTTATTATGATTTTCTATTGATCCTATCAAGAATTATTTTGGTAATAAATAGAAATTTCCTTCAACCAAAAAAAGTATGTGTGTATCTATCTCAAGGTAAAGGGGGTTGTCCGGTCAATGACCGACAAGTTCCATGGATAGGCTATGATTTCTTTCTTCAAAACAATTTACTATATTCTATTGTAATTACATGCCGTGAGAGGTGAAGATACATCATGCCATAGGTGATTTCCAAGTTTGCAATGTGCAACCAAGCAGTTATCCTTTTCTTAAACGTGTCATGAGAGTCTAGGCAGCCACATTTGTTGACGTTATGCACACAAATAATTGCAAATAGCATGCATAGTCAATATATGCATGTACTGTGCAATTATTATTTCCCATGACATCGATAAATGAGGAAAAAAAAGTTAAACTTGTAAATGTAAAAAAATGATTTGCTTTTGTGAAATTTTGTATGAACACTACCGACTATGGTAGAAATTTAAAATGTTAACCAAAGGGACGATTAACTATTTACTTATTATAACACATGGAAGTATGCAAATGCATAATTAAAGAGGCAAATGAGGTGTTGGGAAAATGTCGTTAGATCACTACCGATTTTTTTTTTCAAAATAAATCTTAAGATTTAAGGTGAAGGCGTAATTCAATATTGTTACCTCCTATACTTTTTTCTTTCCCGGAGGATGTAACAATATTTTTTAAGAATGCGATTCAATTGTTCTATCATGTGGAAAGTCTTAACGTGAAGTATATTTTATTTTTCGTTGTTGCCACAATTTGTCCAGTTTTTCAACGTGCAGTGGCCCAATTTGGCTGAATTCGATAACAAGCAGACTGTCCAAATACGACCTCTTCGTGCACGTGCGTCGAACAAAAAGGTCTCGCGTTGGAAGTGGACAACTCAAACCAGACTTTGAAAAGGAATCCTTCCAAGCACAGAAATTCAATAGAAAAGGAGTAAAATAGATCCACCATGAACAGATACTTCGACTTTTGATGCACATGATGCTAAAACCAGACCTTGCTAAGTTCTTCCAAGGATCGATTTCATTATAAAAGGAGACACGTCAATTCACTCTGAACAGATATTGGACTTTTGATGCAAGAGATATACACGGCCAGTAGTTTTGGCATATGCAGGCGATGTTAATTTTTTTTTACGCAAGCTGCATTATTAATCCTTGATTTGAGGGATTTAATCATCTATTATATCGCAAACACTCAAATCAGCTGTGGATAAGGCTGTTTGTGTAAGTTTTTTTCTCAAAAAATTTCAAATAGAAGCCTAATAAAAACTTGTCTATGAGAGAAGGTTCAAAGTAGATAGTCTCAAATAAGCTTATAAAATGCTCAACTTAATTTCACATAAGTACCAAAGTTCACCCGCTGGCCATTCTTTTTTATCAAGCACGTGCGATTCACTTGACACTTTCTAAGCCGCAGCCACAGAAATTTTCCAAGAAGGTTCAAAGTAGAAGGATCGCCAAAGTAGACAAGAAGATTCACTTGTCTATGAAAGAAGGTTCAAAGTAGACAGTCTCAAATAAGCTTTTAAAATGCCCAACTTAATTTCACATAAGTTCACCAGCTGGCCAAACTCTTTTATCATGCATTTGCGATTGACTTGACACTTTTTTAGCCGCAGTCAGAGAAATATTCACCAAATGTTTTTTTTTTCTTTCTACTTTCCTCTCTTTTCTTTGGTATTTTTCCTTTTTATTTTCCTTTCTTCATATTCATCACAAAAATCATTCAACAACATGGTCAGTATATGTTAAACACCCAAAAATGACAACTTTTGGTCATTATCAACAAGCAACAAATTGAATCGATAAAAAAAAATTTGGTCATAACTATCAACAATTTGAGTCGATAAAGTCATGGACAGCAGACATCAGTTATCAACAAGAGCTTTCCACGAGGATAATGTCATTGATACCGGTATGTAATTAGTGAATAGGAATTTTAGATATGTAACTTACTGTGGACTAATATTGCTAGATAATAGGAGATTATGGATAGTGTAAAGTCTTGTAGCTGCCTAAAGGATTAGGATGATATTTTTATTAGAATTCGAAAGTTTGAATTATGCATAGTGGCTTATAAACACCTGAAATATATTATTTGTAAACGATAAAGTCAGCAACAACAACATGTAAATATAGAGCAATACTTTCAGATATGTAACTTTTCGTAGGTAAGTATTGTTAGATAATAGGAGATTGTGAAATGTTCTTACACCGTTAATAGGATTATGCAGTTATTTGTTAATTTAAATTAAAACGTAATCGTCATCAATAGAGGGTTAGATATATCCTAGGTGCATTCTTTGTAAGAGATTCCCCAATCAATCAAAGAACTTAAGTTCTCACAAATTGATTTTTTACTTTTTTTTTCTCAACTTGCATAGCTGGCCCCAATTGTTTCTAGTCTCAGTACATTTAAATAATTTTCTCATCATTCACATTTACTGTAAAAAATCGACAAAGGACCTTTCACAACCTTAGTCAATTTGTATCCAATGCATCCACATTCTTGAAAGATATTTATCATCAACAAGAGTCCAACAATGTTATCGGCAACAACAATCTAGTGTCACATACTCGGGACAAAGTTGCTGCACATTCCAAATCTTCTGGGAGAGCGGTAGAAGGAAACCGATGCGAAGTAGTTGATCTTGGAAGCCATCTTACTAAAGTACCAATTACAGATTGTTGTTTACAATTCCAACACAACGTATACCATTAGCAAATTGCTTGAAGAACAGCAAAATCATATTTCCAAGTACATCGTTAGTCACATGTTGGATGTGATCCTGCTCTGTCGTGGCCAAGGTTGTCCAGTCCATTAACACCATCCCAAGTCATCCAGTGTTAATAGGATAAGTTCATAGTCCATATATTTAATTGATGCTAATAATGTTAGGCAAAGTAGTCAAGCTCCTATAAGATTTAGGCAAAGGCCCGAATCTTCTAGTCGACAAATCAAACTAGTTGATAAGTCGTTTTACTGCCAAAGTTTGAAAATATGAGGTCAGTGAATCCATTGAGACTGCCACACGTGAATATCACATCAAGCCCAACATGCCGGTTAACATATGTAATTGGGCAAGACTAGCATCACCAATTAGGAGGCATGATGGCCGACCAAATCCACGTTTGCAGTTGGCCGAAGAAGATTGACAATAATTGGGACTGCACATGAGCGTTATCATCTCTATTTATATAAAACCACATCCCAAATAAGTCTACAAACAGTCTTTTCCAAGATTTTTCAAAATCCCTGACTTTGTTGTTTTTACTAGTGAAGATGAACAATCGACCATTAAACATATTGTTCGATTTGTGGCCTAGTGTGGGCAAGATTGGACAAATTAGTTTTTAAAACTTAAGTTATTTCTTCTATCTTTGTCAAAAATTGGCTTACCTGGTGCACTAATTTACCACATAATTCGCTGTTTAATTGAGCAAAGATGAAAAAACATTTCTATTATCAATTTTATAGAATATGCTCGAAGTGTCGATTGCTAATTTGGCTAGATATTATAAATTTAATGATGAGTCGGTTGATTAGTTTATTGCTCAAATTTTAAAAAGGCTAGAAGTAGATGTTTCACTTTGCTCTCAAAAAAGAATTCACAAATATCTTGCAATGGATTGAAATTCAATCTTAAAGACACAAATATGAGCACAAGCGTGTCTAAATTTGAGCACTATTAAAAGACACAAATATAGGGCTATACTAAAAGTTTACAAAAACACGGCTTTGATGGAACATTATGAGTCGAAGAACGAAAGCATAAAAAAAACGACAAAAATAATGCTCGACAAGCCTTACGTTTATTAGTCCTTAAAGCCTGCCAAATCAAATGTGGCTAGGGCTATAGACACCCAAATATACTCATTCAACAATAATAAGTTAAATGAAATTTTTGGTTTACTCTTAAAAGATGGCCTAATAAAATTAACGGAAGACTAAGTTATCTCAATTAAAGAAGATCTATTAAACCAAAAAAAAAAATATTGCAAGTGGCACTGTTCTTAAAGCACTTCGGACAATTAGTTGTCTTGTTATCAAGAAAACAATCGAAGAAGCAATTAGGCAAGAAAAAATTCAAATTTGCCGATGACAAAAGAGCATATGATTATTTTTTTATTATCTAATTTAAAATAATTAAATTATCTATAAATCATTTTTTTCCAAGGGGCATATACTGAAATTTAAAAAAGGCCAACTTTTAGTTGTTGTCGACAAGAAACAAACTTAATTGATAAAAACAATAATTGTCGCCATCTAGAAGAAAATCGATAACTCAGCAAATATCAATTATCAACTAGAGCTTTCAGCGTGATAAAGTCATAGACATCAATCACCATGTAACTACCAGGAAGTAATATTTTTAAAAAATTTTAACTTCTTATAAATATAAGTGTTGTTAGATAAGAGGAGATTATCAATAGTTTAATACCGCCTAGTCTAGGAAATTATTTGTTCATTTGAATTCAAAAGCTGTTACTGTGGATAATGGATTATAATTTGTAAGTAATCCAAGTGTAGTCTTTATAGAAAATCTCTTATTCAATTAAAGAACATATGATCCTCAAAAGTTTATCTCTACTCTTACTTTTATTTCATAATTTTTTTGTGAAACAGATGACGACACCATCACTCCCCAAGATTCTCTGCCAAGCTTTCACAACTCAACAGTGGCAGCACCACCAGCAATAGCCCTAGATCTCCTCCAAAGTTGAGGTTTTCTCCAATCCCTCCACCCCTCACTCATAGTCTCAATTGCAGTCGCAGCCGATGCCAAGACATGCCGCATTGCCGCCGCCATGCCAGCCTCGTTTGTGTCGAGTAGCCCGGACGGCGCCGCCACCACAGCAACAGCCCGATGTTGTTCAATCTTTCAAATCCTTCGTCCCCCAGATGGTGGTCTGGCTTCTTTCTCCCTTAGGCGTGCCTCCCTCTCTCCAGAACAAGAAACCCTCTTATCATTTCTCTTTTCTGCGAATCGTGATTTAAGTTTTTTGGGGCCTTTTTTCCATTCCGTTGCCATTTTGCGACAGTCATTGCTATTGTTGTAAACAAGATATGGAATCTGCTTGTGGACCTGTGAATGCGATCGATTAAAAAAGAAAAAAGAAAATTTTAGAAAGCTCTCTGAGATCAGGTAGTTTCTCAAAGAAGTCCCTAGAATAAAGATTGTTTTCAGACGGGCCTCTGAACAACTTAGTCTTAATTTACCCTCCAGCTCATCGACCACTCAAAACTTCGCCAACCGGTGAGCGTGTACATCTTATATGTTACTTTCAGCACCAATGCCGGGCATTTTAGTCCCACGTGTTCTGGTCTTAATCTAAAGTATTTTCAAATTGCCCAATTATAAGCAAAATCCCTTAAATCAATGAAAAGAGATACTAGACTTTCGATCGTATGAACTAATTCTCACTTATGAAATCCTTCCTGTTTCATTAAGGTTGATCATTCTAAAGAAATAGGCCAGTCAATTAAAGTGTATTACAATGGAATGGTAAACAGTTTAATACTTGGTCTATTTTAGCTATATACTTTTTAATTTTGCCATTTTCTTAAATGGAAATATTTCATTAACTAAGGCCCGGTAACTAGGCATCATTACGTAAAAGGTCCAGCAAAGTTTGAGGGGGGAATAAGACCCAATTCAAAGGTAAGTAATTTCTCTTGTGGTTTTTGCAATCCAGTCTGCAAAATGGTTGGCCTCTCTAAAACAATGGACTATTTAGACATTTGAGAAGTCCATCCTTTTTCTTTGCACTTACTAAAGAGGTTGAATATCCCAACTCAACTGTTCTGAAATGTTCATGGCTTTGACTAAAAGTAAGTTGTATGACTCAATAATTTAGAATAAAAGTGATTGAGGGCTTCCCACATCGCTAGGGTTTTAGCCATCAAAGAAGAATATGCTCTCACCGAAGTCGCTACTCCTCCCATCATCCTCCCACCTGAATCTCGGCATATGCATGCTATGAAATTCTCCATCGAATTAGGTATATACGTTCCATCTATGTTGATTTTGTAAATCCCTTCCGGCGGTGGACTCCATGTTTGAGTTATTTCGGCTTCCCTGTTTCCAAATCTACCATTTCCATGATTCTCTGAGCAAGCTGTGCGACTATGAATCGATGCTCTATTCTGAGATCGTAGTTCTCCACTTCTTGTTCAGCTTCCTAAATCAGCGCCTACTCCGGCTTTCATTCTCGAATCACCAATGCCTGCTCATCATTCGGCCAAAGGCGCAGCTCAACGCTCAAATCTTCTATAATCATTCCAGATCCATCATATCCTCTTGCTCCCGGCTCATTGAAACCCGATCGCAGACACTACTCCACCCTTTGTTCTCAGATCTGTCTACTCTGCGCAAATCCTTCAAGTAATTGGTCATTTAGCTTTGTGGTACGATGTTGCATCTTTTCATTTCACTCGCTAACCCCTGTTTGGGTTGCTCTGCTTCTAGATCTGGCATCTCTTCGGCCTCTCAATTCCTTCTTCTTTGGATTCTAGCAGTTGTGGCTTTTCTGTGCCGCTTGAGTTGAGTTAGTAATAGCCAGCCCCTCTAGTTTTTTGTTCCAAAAGATTGCCTGGTTCTAAGCCTTCAAATATTCCACCATATTGCAGCCACCAAATTCATGTTAGCTACCTACTCCTTAATTTTGTAGAACCAATCTTCAATCCGTGTAAAACCCTAACTTGATATTTTATTGTTCAACTCAGGGTTGTTCCAAATTTGTTTTGTCCATGTACATAACAAGAAGAGATGTTCAACCGTTTCTCTTTTATTACGGCATAATGGACATATTGGATTAGGTAATATTTTCCTTTGGAATAGATTATCCTTCGTTGGGAGAGCATTTTGACATAAATTCCACATGAAAATTATGATCTTGGGTGGGATGTGCAAATTCTATATATCTTTACAGAGTGAAGAGGGAGGTTGAAATGATGTTGAAGCTTGAATCTCTTGATTTTGTTCCGTAGTCTCTTTGATATAGTTATACTCGCTTCTAACTGTATATATTGCTTGCCTAAGTGACAGTCCATACAAGCTTATTTGTTTCCATCTGAGGTTTAATTGGAATGGTCAGGATTTCTTTAGCTAAGCATTCATCAAAATGTGCTGCTATAGTTAATTTGTCTCATATTCCTTCCTCTTTGTTAATGAGATTCGATACTAAAGAGGGTTCGTTAACATTGATAGGATCCTCAATAATACCTCTTTGTAGCCATTTATCATCCCTAATTTTAATCTTGGAACCATTTCTTACCTTCCACATAACTTAGGGTAATATTGAGTTTCTTCCAAAAATCAGGCTTTGCCATCCGTAAGAAGGTCGATGGCCCTTTGCTATATGCCAAAAGTCCATGTGTGGTTAATAAAGTCCCTTAAATAAACTGCTCCAAAGAAAAGATGAGGATTGACCTAGTCGACACACCTGCTTTATTAACATTGCTTTATTGAAATAAATTAGGTCTTTGAAACCCATTCCACCTTTATCTTTCCTTGTCTTCAATATCTGCCCATCTCTTCTAATGAATACCTACTTTTTTTATTCGTTTTCCACCAAATTGAAGTAACTTTTCGCTCAATAACCTTACAAATGGATATTGGGATTTTAAAAAGAAACATTGCATATTGTGGTAACGCTTGAACTATTGCCTTCAATAATACTTATTTTCCAACTTTAGAGATGAGTTTTTCCTTCCAACATTCTAGTTTTGCATTAACTCTCCCAAGGATCCATGCAAACATTTGTCCCTAATTTGAAGGAATCCCTAAATATTTGCCAATTTTCTTAATAATAGGAACCCGTAATTCCCTTGTCATATTTTCTTTCAAGAATTGAGGGTTAAATGCTGAATAAAATTCCATATATGTTCAAATTTACCTCTTATCCAATAGCTAGGCAATATTGATTCAAAATCACGGCCAAGTTTTGATATTCTAAAATTGTACCATTCATGAAGAAAATCGAGTCATCTGCAAATAATATGTAAGAAATGGTAGGACAATTTCGATTTAGCATAATCCTTATAATTTCCCCATTCTCCACAGCTTGTTTCATTAATAAAAGTAGGACATTAGCCATAATAATAAACTGATAAGGAGATAGAGGGTCACCTTGCCTTAGTCCTCTTGAAGGTTGAAAATACTGAAGATGTTCTTCGTTAAATTTGATGCTAAATGTGACCGTGGTAACACATTGCATTATTCATCTCATCCATTTTTCATCAAAACCAGTCTTTATTAAGCATGCCTCCAAAAAGTCTCATTCCACCCGAATATAGGCCTTTTTCATATTTAGTTGAAGAACAACTTGGAATTCCTTTTTTCTATGTTTGATTCTATTTTGATGTAGCACCTCTTGGACAATAAAAATGTTATCATGTATTTGCCTCTCACCTATAAAAGCACTTTGTTCTAATTCTGTGATCTCTAGTAAGATGATTTTTAGTCTATTAGCAAGCACTTTTGAGATAATCTTATAGCCAAAATTATATAGGCTAATTGGACGAAACTGGTTTAATCTCTCAAGATTTAGCACCTTCAGGATAAAGGGAAATATTGGTTTAATTCAGAGCTAATGAAAATGAGTAAGTGGCTAGGAAGTTCTCAACCTCCTTGAAGATATCCCATTGGATGTTTTTCCTGACGTTGATAAAGCACTCCATTAAGTCCATCTAGTCCAGGAGCTTTAGTAGCGCCTAGTTGAAATGCTGTTTCTATCACTTTTTTATAGTTATTAGTATCATGTAAAATTCTATTCATATCATATGTTACCAGTGTAGGTATTTGGTCTACCATTGGTGCAAAGTTTCAAGGCCACGTGCTGAAGAATTGCACAATATGTTCTTTCAACTCATCCTGGTCAATCAACCATGTATTATCTGCATTTTGTAGCATAGAAATCATGTTTATGTCTTCTTTGAATAGTTGTCACATGAAAATACTTCGTATTCTGATCTCCCCATCTTAGCCAATTAATTATGGAGCGTAACTCCCAATACATTTTTTCTTGCCTCCCAAGCTCATTAATTTCACCTTGTAACTGCTTAAATTGTGCCTTGTTGCATGGTTCCACAATATCATTTGTTAGGTGTTCTAACTCCTATTTTCTTCCTGTTCACAAATTTCTTTTTGTTTCATGATGAGAAAACATTTTGTACCAGCTGAAGCTTCCCAACCAAACATTCTTAGTACTGAGTTGTAGATCCCCAAGTCTCTAGTATCACTATTCAAGCCAAAAGTCATTGAATATGAAAATTCGTTTTCTTCTAACATTATCTAGTTGTAAAGACAATAGAATAGGACTATGGTCCAAGCCTACTGTAGGGAAAGCGTATGCTTCAGCTTCAGGATACATCATGCGCCATTCAATCATGTACATTACTCTATCTAGCCGTTCTTTTACATAATCTTCCCCTTCACTATTATTGGCCTAGGTAAACACACATCCCTTATTATCTATATCTATTAGAGAGTATGTAAGTATTCATTCTGAAATTTTCAGCCAATCGCTCTCCCACCTTTTTCCCAAATATATCACACTTTATTCAAATCCCCTAAGCATATCCAAGGTAGAGTATTTGTGGAACTTATTTGTCTCAAACTCTCCCACATTTGCAATCTTTATATATATATATGGAGCACGAACAAAGGTAATTCTCATTCTATTTCCCCTAACACCCTCTTCACATGTCAAGTTCACATAGTTCTCATTCATTGAGTCAATTTCCAATGAAATGCAATCATCCCACATAATAGACAAACCTCTCGCCGTGCCCACAGGATCAACAACTAACAATTCTGGAATTGAAGTCTTCTCTTTACTCTCTGCACAACCTTGGACTCATTATGGGTTTCCATTAAAAACCAAAGTGAGCCTATATTGAGCCTTTAAGGCTCTAAATTCTTGCACTGTCAAGGGTGTGTCCAACCCTTGACAGTTCTAACTTAATATATTCATAGTTTATTTGGTGGTTTATTAGGGGAAGCCATCACAGTTCAAGCTACTACTTCTTTAGTCATCTCAATGGGAGTATCCAGAAGCTAGGTCTCATCCAATCAGCCTTGTATAAGTGTTTGTGTTGTCTGATTGTTGACTCTTCTTTGTTTTTTGGTAAATGAAGTTTTTGGTTGTAAGAGACTTTTTCTTTCTGCTATTTTCAGGATTAGTCTCTCGTTGGGAACTTGGATATTTCATATACTCCTAACAAGTAAGCATTAGAGATCTTTTTCCCATAGTTGTGCATAAGATCCATATGCATCTGTTCAGAACCTCCTTGTTGAGTATTTTGATTATTAATGATAGGGATAAGCTAGCCTTCTTCCATAACATCAATTTGTCTTGACTGCTAAGGGGTTTCATGGACAACCTCTTCTACATGTTCTGCTAATGATACTTCATGATAAAACACCCTCCAGAGTTGACTATGATTTGATGTTTTTACTTTCAGCCAACTTTTAAAGCACCCTACAAGTTTAGTTGTGAATCTCTCCTCTTTATAAGGTACGTTTGGACAATAATTAGCATAATGTCCAATTTTGCCACATGAAAAACAAAAGAAGGGCAGTCTTTTATATTTAAAATCTAGCCAAACTTTCTTATTCCCATGACACATTAGTTGCCCTACTCTCAATTCAGCCTCCACGTCTACCTCTACTCTTGCTTTCCCAATTTTTTGGAATGTAGGTCCTCTAGCATCCAGTTTCACCTCCAAAACTTTCCCCATTGAGCTAGCTACTTTTTTTATCATATTTTCAGAGTTACATTTCAAAGGAAGCCCAAATATTCTAACCCAAAAAGCATATGCCTTAAATTCATAACAACGTGGAGGAGTGTCCAGCTCCCAAGTTTTCAATAACAGTAAATAATTAGAGAAAGACCAAGGACCTCCCTAAAGTACTTGGTTTTTTTCCCTTTCATCATGAAATACAAAGTGGATTTTCCCATTTTCTAATGGTTTCACTTCCACATTCTTAGTTTTCCATGCCTTTTTCATTTATGTTATAAGAGCTTGGAAATTGATATTAGGGTTCTTATATAATTTCTCAACAAGGGAGGATCAACATTATGGAATTTTTTCCTCTGATAACTCCTCATCCAGAATATGCATATCATTTTCATACATCATCTTACCCACTACTCCTTCCTCCCCTGCCATTACCATTGGAGTTGAGTGAAGTAGCGAAGAAAGAGTTCGTCATGAAGACCCTTTGTGAGAAATAAGGAAAAGCACATAGTGAGAACCATCCGTGGATAAAACGGTGAAAATCAGTGAGTTTCCTAGTAAGGGCTAGAGTCTAAGAATGTTGCGATCATTTTTTCTACTTATGAAAAGTCTATATTAAGGTGGGGGATTAGGGTTTGAGAATATAAGGGTGGGGCCGGCCATAGCTACACAGTCGGTAGATGAGAGCTTCAAAAGGGAGAAAAATTGTAATACTCTTGCTTTCAATTTTGCTAATTGAATCCTAAAGCTTTGCTTATTTTATCAACTGATTTTATCAAACTAATTTTGATGAAAAATCGATCACGTAAACATCTAAGTGGATATTTTTAATAATATTTTTAATATTTTGGTTTTTCTTTTCTTTAAATTTTTTTTTTAACCAAGGGTTGTAAGGGTCACTAGGCAACTCTTATCAGCAACAGACGAAGGGCAAGAAGCCATAAACCCAAGTGCTATATCCTCCCTCGAGGCTAGCAAGGGCCGTGACGCCCTCACTTGACTAGATATAGGTGAGGAGTCTTGCCTCTCACCATGACCGCCAAGGACATTGTTTGTAGTTTGTTTGTAAAAATTACCATGTGTCATAAAAATATATAAATTACGGTATAAACTAAAAAGCGCCTTACCTTATTGAAAGAACATGAAAATTGCTACAAACTAAGATATGTCTTGTCTCACATCAAAAAGATAAGAATATATAGTGGTTATTTTCCTTTAATGTTTTATTATTTTTTAGTTTCGAATTTACAAAAAAAAAAACTAACATATAGTTATGTCTTTTTGAAGAATTATATATGTTCACAAATAAAAAGGTTTCATATTATAAATTCATTAGTTTTACGCCCTATAAAAAAGAGTATTAACATTTTTCATTTTGAAAAAAGAAATACAATAATTGTTTTCAATTGTTTGCCTCTAAGAGTTCTTGAAGAAATATTGTGATTGATATCTAATATTTGAGATTTTATTGTATCTTGAGGAATTTTTGTTGGAGATCATTGACCACGTTGTGGGGAAAATAATTTTTTAAAGAGAATTTTATCCTGCCTCAAATTTTGACTCCGGTCTTCCCAATCGATTATTTCCCCAACAAGCATGGGGCAAGGGCCTCCACTATCAGCTAGGCCCATGAGCCCTTGCCTAGTGACCAATGAGGGCTATGACACCCTTGCCTAATGCCATCAGAGGTCACCAACCCTCACTAATGGCCGATGCCCCTTGCAAAGCCTTAGTCTAAAAAAAAAAAAAAGAAAGAAAAAGAAAAATTTATAAAAAATTAAAAGTTATTGTTAGAATATTTCACATTTGTACTAACTATATCATGTAAGATGACAGGTATCCATGTTAATGGTTTTAGCTAAGATTGGCCGAATGAACTCAACTAACAAAACATGAAAATATATAGGATTCAATTGATACAATTAAAATGTCAAAAATGTAACAGGTTTATGACGTCTTTGGTAATTGTCCCTATCTCATGACTAGTTAACTATAGTCAAGATTTGTACTAACTAAAGACTAGATTACAATAAAAAATTATTAGTCTGAAAAATACTACATATATGATCTATCTTTAATACTATGGTTTATTTTGTGTTACCATGCTAATAACCTAATATTCTTAACGAATGAAAACTAATCCATTAAAATAGTTCGGAAAAAATCATAAACTTGTTATACAATGACCAATTTAATCCTGAAATTTTCATTTTTTTCAAGTTAATCGTAAATGTTTTATTAATTTATCGGTATACCCCTTTCAAGTAATTTTATCAAGAAATTGCAAACATAAACGCTAGTCATCCTCCATATCACATCTCAATGATTTTTGGCCAAAATTAGTTGGAATGATAATATTGGCAAATCATCAAAAGGTTCATGAGTAAATTGGTGAATCATCAAAAAATTTAAGACTAAATTGATAAAATTTAAAAGTTTAACATTGATTTAGCTATCACATAGTAGGTTTAAGACTTTTAGACAATTATCCACAAATCCATTTTCCTATAATTATTTTGTTCTCAAATTGATGTATTATGAAGTTGCTAATACTAGAAAAGGCCTATTACACATGAGAATTATCTCATTTTGTCAACTTTAATATATTAAACTAGTAGGTAAACTATTTCAACTTGTCAAGTATATGTACATCAATCTCTAGGTCAAGGATTGAAGACTGGTTAGTTAAGGCACGAATGATAACAAATTAGTTCCTGAACATAATTTTCGGTCAGAGATAGATTTTTTTATTTTTATTTCATAGACAAGTTTCTGAGTAGAGAAACGCGTTTGAGAATAACATAAAATTTTCATTCCTCAAATAAAAATTCTTTTGATAAAAGCATAAAATTTATATTTCATTCTTGGCGATGGGATAATTGGATCATTTTCATTCTCAGTGAAATGAAGAACAATAGCCCTATGATCATGTGAAGTTGTAGTAAATCAAAACGTAACAATAAGCATATATCGCACTCAAGGACTATGTTCACAAGGTTTCAGCAAGGCCGTAGATTCAAGTTTTGAACCGTACCCACGTATGTATCCAAACAAATAAACACGGAGACAAAATGAATCAAATCCACCAAATTTATAGCAATACATGAAAAATGCCAATGACACTAAGGTTGCGACCGAGCTAGGTTTGACTTCATAGATTTGCAAGCATAAAGAGGGTCGATTCTGGAAAGAAAAATTGCAAAAATTGGTCGCAAATGGAACATGAATCAGACGACAAAGAGAGAGGTGGAGCTAGGTCACGACAACACACACACACAGAGATTCACCTTGTTGCGATGGAGCCTATAGTTTTGACAAAAGCTGGGATTGTGGCAAGAGGCAGAGCTACAGTTGCAGCAATAGACATTCGATAGTGGTGGAGAGTTTCGCAGAGGCAACGGAGCTCGAGCGAAGAGGAAATGGAGAAGGTCAGCCAAGTCTGTGCACGCAAATGGCAAGATGAGAGAGAGAAGTTTTTATTTCTATTTCTATTCTATAAATAAAGAAAATTGTTCTCATTTTTGTTCAAAATCTATTTTTAGACTAAAAATTTGTCTCACAAATAAAAAAAATGAAATTACATTATCAAATAAAATTCTTTTCCAAACCTATTCCGAAAACAGAATTTTTTTAAAATGGTTATTATGCGCATCCTTACTTATGAATTCTTTGCTTTAGCTATAATGCCTTTTGATCACATATTCACGTACTTTACAAAAGGAGACCAAATCGGATGCGATAGTCACGTGCCTTGGTCGGCAGTGTTTAGTATGTGATTGGTTCATTGTCAATTATTTCGTGAGAGGTGAAGATCCTCAGCGCCATACATGAGTTCAAAATTTCCAGTGTATAACAGTTGTTCTTTTCTTACACGACTCATGCGCTTCTTGAATCTTAATGCATACAATATATTATTCAATTGTGACTTGACATGACATTAATCAATGAGGTAGGGAATAGAAATTGTAAGCATAAAAGTCGATATTCTTTAGCAAAATTTTTTAAGATATCTATCAGCCAATGTAAATGTTTAAATCATTAGCTAAATGCATCATTTGATATTTGATCCTTCCGACACTTCTTGTCATCAAGAAGCTCGATTTTGGCTGAGACCGAAGCATGGAAATACATAATTAGGAGATAATTGAGGGGCTTAAATACATTCAATGAAAGACTTCTTGCCTTGATTCCACATGAAATCTTGTGGAATCACTGCTTTTTTTTATTATAAAATCATGTAGATGAAGACATAATTGAATATGTTTTGCTTTGGCATTTTTTTCAAACCGAGGATATAAATATTTTATAAGAATGTGAATCACTCGTTACATGATGTAACTGAGAGAGGCAAGTCCTCACGAAAAATGTATTTTCTCTGTCGACGCAATCCACTTTTATCCACGTGTGCAATCTTGATTGGATAACGAGCGGGACTTGTCCAAAATTCCAAATACGACCTTCTTCGGGCGGTGCGCGTGCGTCAGAAAGTGGTCCTCCGTTTGAAGTGTGCAACCTAAACCGAACTCTAGCAATTTCTTCCGACCATATAACTCATTGAAAAAGGAGACCAATGATTTCACCATAAATAGATTTATATTTGGCCGTCGTGCCTATATTGCTGAGGGACCGCACTCGGGCCCTAATACCTCAAGGCAAGGCCTGGTTCCTAAACACCCGAGCCCGAGCCCGAGCCCAGGTCCTATAAGAGAAACAAATAATGTGTACATCCTATAAAAGTATTTATGTTATAGGATCTTAATTCGATAAGAATTTTGTTAAATTTTGAAGTGTAGCCTTTATATGACGTATTAGTGTATAATTTCCCTTTGATTTTCAGATTCCAGCGAAACAGCAGAATGTTTTGCAATTTTCCTAGAAAATAACTTCTTGAAATGAAATTTTCACAAATTTATAATATTTCGCCAGATAAACAAAGTATTAATCGTTCTAACATTCTTTTTAGGGATTAGCTGGATTATGGCCAGAGACTGAAATATTGAAATATACTGTTAGGGAGGCAAATGAAGAATTCAGAACAATCTATCTTCAAGCATTCTTACTCTAATACCGCAAAAAATTATAAAATCACCATCAACTTTTCTAAAATTTTAAGGGCTAAGATGAATGTGTAATTCAATACAATTTGCTCTAAGAATTTTTATTTTAAGGAGTATTTAATAATGTTGTAAGAATGTGATCACTTGTTCAATCATGTGAATAGGAAAGTCAAGTCTTTAGGTAAAGTATACTTTTTGTGGTTGCCAAAATCGATCTAGCTTCTCCACGTGCGGCAGCCCAATTTGGCTTTGAATTGGATAGGATCCGACTGTCCAAATACGACCTTCTTGATCCAATCTCTTCACCATGATCGGATTTGGACTTTTGATCCGAGTGATGCTAAAACCAGACTTTGATAATTTCTTCGGAGAGTAGAATTCATTATAGAAAGGAGACACATCAATTCACCCTAAACAGATGTTGGACTTTAGATGAAAGTGAGACATCAACAGTATTTCTAGCGTATACCGATCCTATAAAAGTATTCTACATAAGCGGTGTTATTAACAATTGATTTGAGAGTTTTCACCATATCAAAAAATGAAAAGGAAAACAAACCCTTATGAGGCAACTTAAATTAAAACAAAACAGCATTTCCTTTTCTAGAGTGACATATTTATTTAAAGACCCTCAAATCGAGGTTGGCTTTCCCATTATTGTCAAAGCCCAAAACATGATTTTAACATGTACTATTAGAAATGCACCCAACAAAAAAAAAACAAAGAAATTTCAATTCAGCAACTCGATTATATAAGCTTACGCCATATATTTGCACTATAGACTTACATTTCTTATATTCCCTTCTAAACTAAAACACTCCTACTTTAATTTACTCGGAGTATTAGTCCTTCAAAATTTAGATTAGTGAATCTATTGCACTTCGATGATGGAAAAATTACTCCGTCAATCCTTAATTTATTGTGCGTAAGCCAATTCAATTGAAAATTTTTTGATTTGATCAATTTAGTTCTAACTCATTTGACAAAATCTCAATTTAATCCTTACGAGTAAATTTTTTGTCAATTATCATTGATGTGGCAATCCATCTATCGCTGGCTATTTATGTGGCACACAACATCATCAAAGAAAAATGTTATTTTTTTTATTAGTCTTACTTGATATAGTTCATTGTTTTGATATTCGTTCTTTTTATTAGGGGACAATGATATAAATGGTCAATGAACTTTTTACCTAATGTGTACTATTATCTTTAAACTTTATACCAATGTGCAATGTAGTCTTTAAACTTTTAGTTGACTCAATTTGATGATCCCTGAATTTTTGGTACATGTTCAAATTAGCTTTTGAACCATATAAAATTGTTTGATGTTGTCTTTAGTGACCATAGTGAACATTTTCAACTAATTGAATAATTAGTTTAAATATGTATAAAAAGTTCATAAGTCATATTGAATAAATTGAAAATTCATGGATCACATTACATATTAGGTTAAAGTTCAAAAATAATATTAAATAAATTAAAATTTCATAAATCGCATTGCATAGTTAGCCAAACTTTACAAATCATTTATGTTATTTTTCCTTTTATCAACTATAAAAGTGCTATATAAACGAAGCTCACGCCACATGATTTTGCCACGATATTTAATATAGATATGTTAGTATATCTGGCATGCGGGGCGTCACTCTATAGGAAGACCCAACATATGTTCGGGTTTATCACTTTTGAAGTTGAAAAGATGATGACATAGGAATAAAGAAAGCACTTTTAACTACGTGCAGTTGAACGAGTCTGTCCATATACTTGCAGGAGCACTACTACGATATCATCTAGAACAAACTCAAAAAGTATACATATTTCCACAACATATGCGACCATGAGGTAGCGATCAATGAAATTGGATTTGAATCACCTGACATAACATCAGGTGACGTGATGATCCCAGTCGTTCGATTAAGATCAAACAGCTATGATTTTACTAAATTTTTGATTTTTTTTCACAACCGTTCAATTCAGATCAAACGACTATTGAATAGGCAACGTTACTCCTTGCTATGATCTATACAACGGTAGAAGATCCATTTCCGATAAAATTGGGGTGTGGGCGGAGGTGGAGGGATGCCACGGTGGCGTCAATGCAGTCAAAGATAGACACGTGTCTGCTTCGAATTGTGTCAATTATTTATGTTCTTCCTTTATTTACTTTTCTCTTCAATTGAAAATTGCCCCTTCACACCTCGGGGGGACGCACTTCCGTGGTCAAACCAACCTGATGCAAGAAAAATGCGGCGCCGCCCCTTCTCTTTCCTGCTCACGTCATTTTTTGTGTTCATTGCATTTGCTTCTTTGATCAACCAAATAAAGGAAATCGACCATATGATGACGGCAATGACTGGTCAAAAAGCTTCCACGAATTTGCTGACTTCCACTTTGTGAGCCGCCTACGAACATTTGTCGTGCATTTCCTTTCAAATGAATGGCACTCCAACGTTCACGGAAAATTAACGAGACATTCGTCCAAAAAATCTTAAAATTATTGTATAACATTCAATCACTCCTAAATATTTTAATTTAATCAGATTAGTAATAAAAATTTTGACAATTTTTTAGTGGAGCCCTTCTAGCTAATTTTGAGTGAAAATTGTTATCATGGACGTCATTATCTTTTAGCATTAATATGAACGATTTTTGTACTTTTTTTTAATGTACAAATTATTTATATTTCTTTTCTTTTCTTTTCTTTTTTAATTTTGTTCTTTTCTTTTGGGGGACCCTATTGGCCCTTTCGAGAAGATGAACAATGGAACAAAAAAAGAAAATAAAGAAAAGAAATTTTATTAAAACAATTTATAAATTTATAAAAAATAATCATTCATGTTGGCGGCAGCCATAGCACGTAATGACGAGTAGCCACATCAATTATTTCTAATAAAATTGAGTGTCAAAAGTTTTAGGACTAAATTGGCCAAATAAAAGTTTATATCTGAATTAGCTAGGGGTGAGCAATGGTCTAGGGTTGACCTTGGATCGACCTTGGTCCTGGTCAAGTTTTTAAGACAATTGGATTGATCCTTGATCCTGAAATCTATAACTTGATACTATGCAAGTTGCTCTTTAGTTATGAGATTTTGGGTTGGTTCAACCCAGACCAACCCGACACGCACACTCTCATATATAAAATGTGAAGCCCACCTAAAACGAACACTTTCTACATTTCTATGCTAAGAAGTGAGCTCCACTCTTCTTTCTCTGAATCGTGCAAAAGCCTTCAAATATATATAGTTCGGAGAAAGAAATATATATGTCTTTCTCTCTAAAGGAGATTTGTTATTTTTTTTCTTTCTTTTCTATCAATATCTCGTGTACCCCTCGCGTCAATTCTTTCCTCTTTGTCTAATGATTGCCGGTTTTCCTCATCTTTTCCCCTCTCTTTCTTTGGCCTTGTTCATGTTCACCTAGATTACTTCCCTAATATTAAGCATTTGCTACTCCTACGATACGAGATTTGACAATGTACATTTCTATATTTTACCAATTTTAATTAACGAGAAATTTTGGTCAATATTTTTCAGTTGTTGAGAGCAATGCCATCTTATTTTTTCTTTTTTTCTTGTCCTTTACTTTTTTGAGCTTTTTGTGTACAAATAATTTAGCGGTCCTAGGTTGACCCTAAGACCAGACCAGACCGATAGGGTCGTCCGATCCTCGATCTCAAACTCAACAGGTCGATCCACTATCCCAAAATTTGATAACCGACATTGTATGAATTGGTCCTCGGATTAAGCACGGAACTGACCCAATTCGGATCATGCTCACCCCTAAAATTAGTCGCCATATAATAAATTTAGGATTTGTTAGACAATATTCTCAAAACCCAACCCAACCCGTTGACACTTTAAAACAAGTGTAGATGGGAATGGATCCAAATATAAATAAATTTGGGGGCCCACAGTACGCTATGGAAAATTCTTATGAAGGAAATTATGTGAGATAATATCAACATTAATATGTTGAAAAGCCTGATTTACGAAATATTTTCGGACCAGATTGATCTACAAAGAAAAGCCTCATTTTTGGAGTTGTTGAAAGATACTTGTCAATATGCTCGAGTTTTGTTATACCTTTGAAAAATAAACATCTTTTTACCTGAAGAATGCGAAAATAGTAGACAAAAGCAATTTGCATATAACTCATATAAACTTTGGCACACTGAAACTTGACAAATTAAGCATTTCAGGTTTACAGTACACAACAGTGAATAGAATATGATACCTTCATTCTGGGTGTCTAGGGCCTCTTAAGCACCTGAATATGGCACCTTCTCTATTCTTTATCTTCTTGTATTTATCATTTGATGATCATATGAAATCATTAAGTTGGCATTTCACATGGAAAGTATAGTCCTAGAAAAATTTCCCATAAATTTCCTCAATTTTCATCAAACAAATGGAGTTAGTTCTCGTGAGGTCATCAGAGAATAGAGAATTGAGTATGCCCCTTTTATGAACAAAGAGAAGGTTTTTTCTTTGATTTTATATTTTAAGGTAATATAACATATATATTATGGCTCTGAATTGCTAGATTACCAGAGCCGTTTTATCCACAATATTAGAACATAGTTTGACTTTTGTGGGTTGTGCGCGCGCGCGCGCGCGTATGTGAGAGAGAGGGAGAGAGAGAGAGAGAGAGAGAGAGAGAGATGTGCCGGCAAAGAAATTCCTCTTTAATGTTCGTGGGAAAACAATCTCATTGCTCAAGGTATAATTGTGATTCAAGGTTTTTAGTCTCATGCATTAGTTGATAGTACAAGTTCAAAAAAAAAATTGTTGATATATATTTTGTTTAATTATAATTATGCAAAAGTAAAGTCTGGCTACTACCAAAAAAATATTAATTTATTTAAAACAAATATTATTATAAATAATGTTAAACATGACTAAGAGCTAATAATATCTGTTTATTGCTTTAGGCAGTCCTTTCAATTAACCAAACTGAAAATTAACTCATTAAACTAAGAAAATCAATTCGTATTTTTTCCCAAAACTAAACAAAAGTAATACAGTTATTCTAAATAATGTTTCGATGAAAAACTATAATTATTTTATTTGTCAATAGTAAGCAAAATTTAAATAGTTAAAAATGGGTCAGAAAATTAAATAGAAGAGAGTTTCATTCATTCGCCTGCAAATGTTCCTCCAATAGTATGGAATCTAAGAGAAACTGTCGAAAAGAATGTCCCATTTTCTCAAAAGCAATTGACTATGTTAATTTTTTTTGGTAAATTAATTTAGTATATTGAAACTTTAGGCCAACTGTACAAAGAAGAGATGCCTAGTACCACAAAAGAGCTCTCACTTAGTTTAGGACTAAACTAAGTGAGAGAATACCATAGTTCTCAAGATAACCGATCCTATGGACATTAAAACAACAACAAATAAACAAGAGACTAAAGAGAGCGATTACTCAAAAATAGAGGAGTCTATGCCCCAACTAACTTGAACACGTCTATTACTTGGAACATCTATAACATGATGGAGAGTCACGGCCTTATCCATGACCATCTTTGAGAGCTTAACTTTCATATCCGGTACAAAAAGATCCCCTATTTCCGAACAAAATATTGTTGCGTGTCCTCCAAATGATAGAGTACATGGCACACAGGGCGAACCTCACAATGATCTAATGGAAGTGGTTGCCCAATAGATGTTTTGGTCAACCGAGAGAGAGTTTCGGACCATGGACCTAGTCTCCACTGTATGTGACAATTAGACTCCCAAAAAAGTTGACTATGTTAATTTTTATTTCTAAACAAATCAACTTATCTTATCTATAGCCATTTAATTATCTTTTTCATATAAAAATGATTTTTAGATACTGCAAAAATCTTTGGATTGTTGCGTATCATAATCAATGAATTTGAAATATAATAAAAGGTAACTATAGATTTCCGAATCTCTTATGGCTCTTTTAAAAGTGATTTGACCACCTCCTAAGAGATAAAGTTCTGAATTAGGAGTATCTAAATCCCTAAGTGGATTGATTGAGGAAGTGTCTAAATGAACTTATTGAAACGATGAGGATCTCATCATATAGAATAGCTCCTTTGTATCTCTGTGAAGCCAGTATGAGGAAACCTCATCTTTCTTCTTCTCCGTTATTATACACCTGCTCATGGGACAAGCAGCCTGCTGTATCGAGACAGTCAATCATTGAAGGCCAATGAAGCCCATCTAAGCCCAGTCACTGACGAAGGAAAATGAATAATCTTTTAACCATGAACTCGATTCAACTCAACCCGACCTGACCCAAACATGCCGATCAAGGGGACTAGCAATCCGATCAAGTCTTCTTTTACCTCTGCACCCTGGGACTAGCAATTCAATCGAATTGCCATGTGGCATGTTACAAAATGAATTTTCAAATCTAATTAAATTTAACTATATGCTTTTGAATCTCTTATGGCGATGCGACAAAGATCCTGACTCCTGTGCCCGCCATATTTTGCGATGAAACTTTGGTCATTTGGTCAAAAATTTAGCGTGGAAATAGGCAAAAGGGCAGGTAAGAAAAGGAAAACGGCGGTGGAATGATTATAACATAAGTGACCAACTTAACGAGCTCGGCCGTCACCGAACGAGTGGCCGATCGGCCAATATACCATGGTTAAAGCCATTGTAGAAGAGAGAAATGCCAAGAACTAATCAACATCCAGGCAAGGGATGAAGTTATAAACGCATACCCGATTTTCAGTGGAAAAGAGAGAACTAGCAGGCGTTTTTTCCTACTAAGTTATCATCTTGAGTGTCTAGTATTGACAATCTTGACATGAAATGGCATCATCACTCGCATCAAAGTAATCTGTATTGATCTTAATAAGGACCAAACCCGAAGTTCGTCCCATTTACCTAGCTTACAATTACTGAATCACGGCATTTTTCACAAAGTCATTATGTAAAGTGCCTGCCGACTTTACATGAAAGGAACCCAAGATCGGATCAAGCTAACCAGTCGCAGCTCACGAGAGAGAGAAGCGACATTAGCATAAACGACCATGATAAAATAAGCAAGTGATTTCCAGCTCTCATTACTCAGTGACGTTCCTTAAATTCAATCCAACGCAGAAAAGACGGTTGCATGCAAATTTTCTGACAATCACAACTAATGTATTGGGATTAGATCAGAGCCAAGCTAAATCAGATGCTCGAAACTATGGCAACAACCATTCCAAGAGTCCCATTACATTATCCATAAAATGTGGATGGTGGGCCAAAAATTGTGCAGACAGTTGATTCCCCTGCGACATTCCAAGGAATGCATCATTTAGAAAGTCGTCACCATGAAAGTCACCTCACCTCACTAGCGGGATAAGCAAGTACTCAGCATAAAATAGCTGCACCACCACAAAAACATCAGAGATTCGAGAAGTTAGGAAATGGAAAATATTGAGAGAATCCCAGTGCAGCAAGAGCGAAATCAGAGAAAATATGTGAAGCTTGTTGAGGATGAGAGAACACACAGAAAAGATATCATGATAATAACAACATAATTATGGATGGGAAAAATGAAATGCCATGACCATGCAGGCGCAACCATGTCCCTTGTAACCCGGCCCATACGCAAAAATGAGCTTCTCAGTCACCTGTCACCATATCTTGCACCTCATGATACATAGCCATAAGATGAGGTTCAGAGATTACCTTCCAAATGAACATGTAGAATGATGTTATCGCAGCTTTGCTACTCAGATCAATAGACTTGGCACGACTCCATAAGAGAGAGCCCAACAGAGCATGACCAAGGACCTGATCAAAATTCATGCAGTCACCTTAGCTTCATATCCATTGAAAAGTGGGCCAATCTTAACATTAGAGTAAGAACTAGGTCCCCTGATAGCATTGCTAGTTTCAAGATCCAAAAGTTCATCAGATCAGGAGTGGTGGGACTTCTGATAGATGTCAATACTGACGGCCATCAACAAAATCAAAGCATGGGAAACGAACTTAGAAGGCCATTTAAGAGAAGGCAGCTGAAAGTTGAAACTGTCCTGGTATTTTTACACATACTTACTTCATCTACAGTTTGAACAGACTGAACAAATTACCGTAAGGACTTTACTCCATAGACACGAAGAGACTGATCCAAGAATAATGGCCACACCATAAGCCATTTCAAGGAGTGTTATGCAAATCCAGAATACCTGCCCAAGATTAAAACACAAAGTCAAAGAAGAACTTGAAAAAGAGCTGCTGCAGAATGGTCACACTTTGTATAAAAAACTACCAACCCGCTCTTGGCCCAAACGAACAGTGAATGACCGGATACCAAATATCTTGTCTCCATCGATATCAGGTATGTCCTACACAAACAAAAACTGAAGGGTGAAACAAACAGGTAATCTTCGAGTGCAAGCCAACAGGTATTTACCAAATTATTCGGTAAGGAAGTTTCTGTTACCTTAAATAACGCAATAACCACAGAGAAGAAGCTCATAAATGCAGTTGCAAATATTAATGGCCTCGAGAAGACTGGTGGTCTTTTGTACACATGGGTCTAGAAATAAAACATGTCATTAGTATCAATACCCAAAAAGGGTGATGGATCATGAGATTACTGACATCTGTAGCATAATTAAAAAGCGACATGAATTCACGATACACTTCTAAACATCCATGGAAGTACTGCTACTGATATCAACAAAAGATTGAAAGGAAGCCATCTCTCAGAAGAATGATTTCAACTGTTAATATATCATGTGCAAAAACAGGTGTAGCAAACAAGAGCAAGGTAAAAAATCTTCAAAAAGTTGTTCATTTTTGCATCAATATCCAAAGTTTCAAAGGGAATAAATAGAAACTGGGAATGCCCTTCTCAATTCCACACCACTAGATGGTCAATGCAAACCAAAATTTTGCAAAAAATTTATCTGGTGCCCTCAATTTTAGTCTCTTCATCCACTGTCCAATCCAATGAGTTATTTAAGTGCACAAAGAACAAAAATATACAGAGAAGTGATAAACTTCCACATTTGAGAATTCCTTAACAAGTTTGTCCAGAATCCAGAGAAACCTGCATGTGCAGAAAAAATGCAATCTGCACAATCACTGCCCGCACAGCTAGAATACACATTGCTGCAACAACAGCAGACCTCTTCCATCTCAACATGGGTAACTGGAACATGAAAATTGACAATTTAGTAAGCAATCAATCATGGATTCAATCATGCAGCTACATTGTAACTAATGACAACTTGTCAATTGGCTAACACAAACATAAGTGACAAAATTTCGATAAACAGGATATGAATGACATTGCATCTTGGACACCATATTATTAATATATTCTAGCACATTTTTTTGCTAGCATTAAACAAAAAATAAATACAGATAACAGAAAACTTTTTCTGATGTCAGATGTCAGTGGAAACAGGTTGTCTCGTATCTAAAGGCTGTTAATTTAAATAATCTAGTAATCCTTCCACCAGGAAATTGGAGATGCTCAATAAGTATATGATAAGAGTGTCATGAGTGCTGATACTGTTCCAATGAACTTTACCGAGACTATGCATTTATAAGCCATTTGGGATATAAGTCTGTCTAAGAAGGATCCAGATATGTCTATGAGGGAACTCTTTTCGATATGTCTAGGGCTTAAAAAGAGAAAATTCAATTATGAAAATTCATACTTCCAGTAGATTCATAAATTATTTCTACAACCAAAAGTATGACGATTTCTTATGCTTATATTGTTAATGCACGAATTATTTACATTCTGATAAATTGGGAAAAAGTGAACGATGAGTAAGGATGTGATATCTATCTGCTACAACAGAAGCGTGAACTGTATCCTGTGAGAATTACCCCTAAAGGATCGCAACCATGAAAGCTTCTGAGATGAAATTATTGACGCAATTACCCAATGAATTTTAGAAGATGTCAAGAGCATTCAAAAGGACTTTTAAGGTTGAAATATCTTACTAAAGCAAACTGGTCAGGGTTCTGGATGAGAATGTATACCAAGTAGCAAAAATGGTGAAGAATGATGCATTTAACTGGATGAGGAGATGATGCCTAATCTTGTAAGGATGATGTGTTTCACTATCAACCTTCACATACAAATATAATCTCCAAGGGAAAATTGTCTCTCCAAAAATCTAATTATCATGACTTTAAAAGTTGGTATTCATGCACTAGCTTCTTCAAAATGAAGCATCTTAGTGAAGATAATAACGCTCATTAGAAGTAAGACAAATGCAGAAAGAACTTTGAAGAGACATAAATGTCTGGAAAAATCTTTTGTAAAGTATGACATATAGGATCAAAGAACACTAATACAAAAGCACGCTGATGTTTCTAACCACCAATAGGAATTTAACAACCTCAGAAGTCTTAATTCCACAAAACTATTCCTCATAAAAACATGTTTCAAAACTTACAGACCAGTTCAAGTAAACATTCTCCTGAAGAAAGGGGTGAGAAAGAAAATACTTCCTCCAGGGCTAGGCAAGAGTGAAAGTGCAGGAGTACTCACATTGATAGAATAAGCCGTTCCAAGCAAAAAACTGACAAATAGAGCCCAAAACAATGGCCATGAACCAACAATCCATCCAAGCCAAAAACTCTGACGACAAAAGAATGATAGTGGCAGAATTAGTTAATTGAAATACCAAGAGAAATCTTCAAAAGTCTAGAATCAAAGAAAAGCTGATAATTAGGTGATTTAACAGAACAAAGGAGCGTTTTCTCCAGCTTTGACCTTCAGATATGCACCACAGATTTTCAAGAATGAACTTCTTAAACAAATAAACATCAAGAATCAAAGAAAATGCACTGGAAGAAGATATGACGAAAAACTTTGAACCAAGATTATCACTGCAAATTATCCAGGACCATACTTTAGAAGCAGCACTAATCTTTACATACTTTCGAACTAGTGTACTTGGGAAGCAAATAGCTTGCCATCCTTTGATGTCACTTGAAGATAAAACTAGTAGTCATGTAGTCTTGTATAATACTCACAAAGAAAACCTCATGTAAATTACTTCTATTACTTAATAACCTATTCGGCAGGGATAAAATGTGCAATTGTTGAAGGAATAACCAGGCAAAACTGTGCACGGTACAACTAGTTGTATTTTCTCCCAACAATCAATAGCTGATATTTATCATCACACAAGCAGAAATTTCTGCTCATGCACACAATTTTATGAAAAGCAAAGGTATGTTATTTTTGGAGTAAAGATGACTAAGGGTTAAATTCTGATACCATAATGGAAAACGATGCAACAATCATGACACCAGTCCCAACTGTATACTCTCCTGATGCAAGCGGAAGATACGGCTTGTTGACCTGAAAGAGACAAGTATGACATTACCAATCAAGCAAGCTACGAAAACTTAAGCACATATCTCCTAAAAACTACAGTATCAGAATTGCATCAAGAGAATTGTTATAGGTGTTCAGTATCTGTACATTTGACTATAACAGAATGTGTCCAATATAAAGGACAAACAATGTTCTTTTGACTTCTTCTCATCGAAGTTATGTAGTCATTGCTCAATAGGTGAGCATCTAAGCGCTTCAATTGGAATAGTATTAGTGGTGGACCCATCATGTATTTTCAGCTTATCCTCATCAGCTGGATAGAAGTAAGGGTCAGTATCCAGTAAATAATACAGACTAAAAAGCCAGCAGGACACAAGGCTAACTTAGTCTATAATTTTCTGAGGAAATATAAGTGCAAGTAATTCGAACTGTCCAATGGTCAAAATAAATGAACAAATAAAATCCACCATTGATACTGTTTCAATTAAAGAACTTCACTGAATTCCAGAGAGATAATAATAAGCTGCCTACAGTGACACACCTTGTCTATGTCAATGTCAGAAAGCTGGTTCAAACCCACAATGTAAATATTCATAAAGAGTGCAGCAACAACAGCCTGAAATAATTGCAGACACCAAAGTTGTAAGTTGACTCCTTCTCAGGATGACAATGAACTATGCAGAGTTATCATGATGTTTAATCTTCACCTCCAGCACCCCAGTGAAAAATAAGGGAGAAATATCTGATAACTTCTGAACCGCGAGTAGAGAAACCGATATTATGCTCAATGCCTGCTCATAACAAGTTATGTTATTCAATCACAGAAAATTCCCAGCTTAATCCAATGGAAGCAAAATGTTTATAGTTACCATTTAACTAGACAAGCACTTAACTGTGCCAATGACTGTGTGAGGACGAGAGAACCGATAAAAAGTGTCAACAGCGTTTTTTACCGAATCCCAGACACAACTGGAATTAAATGCTTCAGGCCCAGACTCAAGTGGTTGTCCAGAGGCTGCATTCACAATCCACTCCCTATTCCTTTTCCGAGAAATGGCAACTTTTTGCTTAATATTTGTGACATGACATCTATTATGGTATCCTCCAAGGATGTCCATTTCTCTGCTCCCTGAAACTTGTGCTGCACGAGAAATTGCAGTTCCAGAAAGTAACTTCAGGGACAGAGGGTCTAAAACTGAAAAGGAGTTCTCCTTGAAGTTCTGAAATTGAAGCAGGAACCACTTGCATGAACTAATGCCATGCGCAATTAACAATGCAACATGCTCAGAGAGATCCTCTTTATTTCAACATCGTTAAATTGCCAAAAGGCATATAACATGCTTGCTTGAGATCCTCGCCCGAGCATTAACTTTATTTCAGAAGTACCAAGAACATGTTGAGCAGATTCTTCATCTTTTTTTCCCCTTTTTACGGCACTATATATCAAGCAGATTTTTTTAAAAAAAAACCAAGTAGCTAGTAGCTGACAGCGGTGTAAAAACACCCAACGCAGATGTTCACCAAGATTAAGTCAAGTTATAAGCAACACTAAGACAACAAGCAGATTAAAGACATGGAACATCAACCAATTTGAAGTGGCCTAGGTAAGAAACAAAGAAACTGAGACTTCTTACGCGTGGCGACCAATTCTAAAGGAGGAAGAAAAATAACAAATTAGATACTGAGATCAGTTAGTCATACCAGGAAAGCAGAACTTCGTGAAGTCGTTGCCTCTCCAATTTTTCTTGCCTACATTAATCCCCAAAACAAATCAGACCAAGTATTCTCAAGCAGCTCCTAATCAGCAGAGAACAGCTCCAGCAGCGTTAAATAACTTTCACTTTTGAAAATAGTTGCCACCAAAAAACACACTGATTTCAGACGAAATCCAAGATTGTGGTCTCACACAGAAAAGCAACCCCGATCAGTAAAAAGCTGTGTACTTTTTCCAGTCAAACTGACGGGGCATTTAAGAAAGCCAGAGTAACGTTCGCAGATGCCGGCAAAATCGAAACGAAAACACGTACCCGTGGAGGGCACAGAGGGCGTAGGAAACGAACGGAGAAGCGAAGACTCCATTTTTACTCCGCTCTCTTCAAGACAGCGCGAAACTCTGACGCGACAGCAAATGCAGAGCAAGAAACCGACCGAGTGGCTCTTCTTCACTATCACCGCGAGCAGAACAAAGGGTTCCAAGAGAAATCCCGTCGCTAAAACGTGATTGTAGAGGGTTGAAATTCTTGGGTTCGTTTCCCTTTTCGTTTTCTCTTTCTGGGTAGCCACGTTTACGTTTGGTCGGGTCGTGTGGAGATACTGGTGAATGGAGAGACGAGTGCTTGTCTTCTAGCTTCAGAGAAAACTAAAGGAAAAGGAGCGTTGCAGTGTCCGTGCACGTCTTTGGCTCTTGGCTCACTGAACTCACTTGTCTTCGCACGGGGTCCAGGTACCTCGTTCAGAGCCAGCGCGTCACCTCGTTTTCCTTTTTCACTTAGCCAGACAGTACGTCATTTCTACAGCACGAAAAACCAAAAATATCCTATTTAAAATTGATTTCTCCACAGAGAAAAAAGACGGATCCGGATCGCTGACGTGGGCCGAGCCCACGTCTGGCCGCCCCGCTCCCCTTGTACTAGGGGACATTAATAGCTAGGATTGGCCAGCGTGAACCATTTCACATAAGCCAATCCTCTTCAAAGAAAGAATAGATATTGACATTTAGGACAAGTTGTGAGACTTGAGCGGAGCTCGCGTCTAGAGATCCAAACGGTCAAATCTCCTCCCCTTGTACTAGGGGGGATTTGATTGTAAGGATATGCTATCGTGGATTATTCCACGTTGACATATCCTTACGCCAAGTTGTGAAAATAAGATGGACGCGAATAATAATTATTTTGCTTCTGAATATAACTTATAATTTTTTAACGAATTTTTCAAAACAGAAATATTACTAATGGCACAAAATCTTTATTTCATAAATAAAAATTTATTCAATAAGCCTTCTTAATTTTTATCTCCATTACTGATATGTAATAGGCAATGGTCGGCGGCCGATGGTGAACCATGCTGGCTGAGTGAGTTGGCTATGGGTGGCCACTAGTTCATAGCAAGAATTAGCGATGAATTTTTTTATTTATTTATGGTTCTTTTTCTAAAAATAAAGAAGTACAATACTTTTACTTTTCATTTATGTTCCAAACCTATTTTTTCAAATTAAAAATTTATTTCAAAAATAGAAAAATAAAATTTCGTTGCTCAACAGGTTTTTGTTCCGAACATATACTTGACAAATAAAGAAAAATAGGTCTAGCCAAATTTAGTATAGTTATTATGCGCGTTCTCTCCCCAAATATGGACATTAATGATTCTTGCCTTCCTTGGTTACAATGTTCAACACCACACCATATTCATTGATTCTGATTCAAGTTAATCGTGTTCGGGTATGTTTCTTGTTGACCTATGCTGCTCTTCTCATCTCTTGCCGGGCATAAAAGTGATCTGTATAATCCATTTGAATTGACGAATTAATGTTGATTCGGCATGTATGTCAACTATTTAGACTCGATTTATTAAAATATTGTTCAATTAATCTTATTGTCTATTAAGATGTCAATTGATGGTTTTTCACGGACTACGAAAAAGTTGTTTATTTTGATTGGGCGGTACTTTGTTGACAAATTAAATTAAAACTGTAAATGTGTTATATGAAAAAGTGAGGACATTTCCTATAAAGTTCACGTTGATGGTGTTAGAAATTTGAGATAAATTTGAGTGAATGAGAAATTGTTTTTCAAAAAATACTCTTGAGTTGCAAGTGGGTCCCACATAAAAAAACAACTTGAAGTGGGAAATGGAGAAACATTAATCCCACATTGGAAATCAAGAAGGTTTTAGAGTGCGTTATATATGGTTACACTACTTTGAAGTATTAACTTTAATTGCACAAGCACTATGCCTCATGCGCATGCATAGGAGGGTGCAAATTCGATTTCCGACGAACTTGAACTTGGCCACAAGCGTACGACCCCGTGTACACGAATGTAACCCCGAAAAGTGGGTTTTGCGACAAGCTACTTTTTCCCTTCTGGATTAGTGTTTTCCAACTGAAACTATTACAAGTTTTGCAACGGTTGTAACAGTGATTACAGATTTAATATTGTAACCATAAGTTTAATTTGTCAAATCCCGAAACGTTTGTAACGACTAAGTTAATCGCAGAAAAATGGTTTCCCCTATATTTTTGTTAAATGGCTATTTCATTCTTTCAGAATCGGTACTGAGCATATCTTTGAGAAAAATATCATTGTTTCCCAACTTTCTTTGCATTGCATTTGTTTTAGACAGTGTTCAGCTTAGGCGTCATTCAAGTTCATCGAAAACCTCGAAGTTTTGTTCTTCGTCATTGCAAACCGTTATATCCTAGGAGACAAACGTCCACATAATCTCACGTGTACTGGAATGAGCCTCATTGTGTACTGGAATGGACAAATCTGTTTTAAGAAAATTGTGTTGAACACAGGCATCGGTTTCCTTATTTTATTTTCTTTCAATACCATTGTTGTAACATGTTATGATACTTATATATATTATTCGTGTAGATTAATACTTTTTTGAATTATGTATGTAGAACAATCTCAAAGTAGATTTGAAGATTCGTGCAAATACTCCAACAATCAGACTGTGTAGAGCCTAGAGATGGCTAGACTCAAGATACGATCAGACTGTGCAAAGTCTAGAGAATGTCAGACGCAATAAAATATGAAAACTACTAGATCAGACGTAACAAAGTCCGAAGACCACCATAATCAAGTTACCATATTAATTTTAATGCCATTTGAATCTTTTTGTAGATATTCTCCAACAAATGGGTTGATTGTACGTCATGGCAGCCATTTAATCATGTTATAAGATCTGTCTTGTCTCAACCTAGCGATTGTCAAGTCGTGTTTGTGTTTTGTAGGTCAGTGAGATTAACTAGCCATACCATGTTCATGGTCAACCTTTTTTAATGACATGCTATTCTTTTGACATGACATCGACGTCTTATTTATCGAGAATCAACAAAATAATTACAATAATGAAGAACCAACTTGAAAATTTTCTAGGAAAATGATCGATTATGGTTTCAGAGGTACCTAGAGAAAGAGATTAAATAAGGAAAAAGAACATAAGAACTGTGATCGAATCGAGACAATTTCATGAAAATAAAAAGTAAGGTAAGATGGGTGATTGGTTCCAAGGCAGTTCCTGGTTTCCTATTATTTGAAATCAAGAACCGGACCGAACTAGGCGGTCCAATCCGATTCCTGACCAGTTCGGTTCAGTTTCCGGGTAGGTAATTATTAATTGCCGGTGACGACTTTCACTCGCGCTCCACCGCATTCCTTTATATGTTTGACAGCGATCAACATGGCGACGGCATGAACAAGCCCGAGCTAGCCTCTTATTCGCGAGAGACCTTCAAGCGCAAGAGGGGTTTTGAGGTATCGGAACGAAGCTGAATCTCGCCATTGGCTATTGGGCTTAGAGCACTTCAGGTTGTTGAAGAAGTTGGGTTGTGGTGATATCGGTAGTGTATACCTATCAGAGCTGAGAGATGATGGGAGTTACTTTGCCATTAAGGTAATGGATAAACCAGCTCTAGCTAATATGAAGAGACTTGCGATGGCGCAAATAGAAAGGAAGATATTGCAGTCTTTGGATCATCCTTTCTTACCCACTTTATATGTGCACTTTGAGATAGAAATTTTCTTGCTTGGTGTGTGAGTTTTGCCCAGGAGGAGATTTGCGCACGCTCAAGCAAAGGCAACCCAAGAAGTATTTTCTAGAGCGTGCGGCCAGATGAAATGTTCTTCTTTTACTTTTCCTTCTTTTGTGTTTCCATTTGAATGATTAATCTAATGAAGGCGCTAACTTTCTGAGAGCATCAACGAGACCCATGAGGCACCATCATATAGTACTAGTACATTGGCTCAACATCTGTAACGAGCTTAGAGGCAAAAAAACATGGATGACAATTGGAAAATCTTAGTTCTTGAGTTTATAAACCAGTTGGTTTGCTTTTGCATGGAATACGCCACGTTACATATGCATCTTCTCCACAGCCAATTGGTGCTGTGAGAAGTTCTTCGAAATTGCTGTTTAACTCGGACCACCTCAGCTGTGGTTGCAACAAGAATAGGCAAACGGAATTATCAAATATCAAGTGCTGAGGTAGTGGAGTTTCCATAGGGTCTCTGGTAAATTTATTAAAAATTTTATTTTTAATAAATAAAAATAGTTTTGGTCCGGGTGGGCGGTTCCACTTTCGGAACTGGGAACCGAACCATTGCTTCTTAGAATTGCCGGAACCAACCGATTCGGACAGTTTTGAGCGGGTAGTTTACAATGCTCACCCCTAGCAAGGACTTGACATGGCTGAAATGTGAAAAATGGAGGGTAACCATAGGTCAAGGTGGTTGCCTCAAGTTGAGGCTCGAACTCCTCATTTCAAGGAAGGCGTGCCATCTCTCAAGCCTATAACTTCTCAATCTGGCATTCAATTTACGTGATTTGTAAGGCGTCAGAAATGGTAGTGCTAAGAGATTTCCAACGAACACAATATTGCTAAGCAAAACCAAGAAATTAAGGACTTGAACTTTTTGCCCATGTCGATCCTAAATACCCGAGTCTACTAACAGAACTTTGGTGACTTGTCACCTTAAGATGTCATCATAACTTCAAGGTCTAGAAAGTTTTATCCGAGTAAAAGACTTCTAAGTATGGCTTTGGACTTCGAGACAACGAAAGGTTTGACTGAATTTTGACTAGTAATTGCTTCCTTATTTCATATATATCAGCTCGAATGCTTGCAATCTCTAGTTTCGTGATGTCTGGAAATCATAAGTTTCCGGCACTGTGAAAAAAGGATGATTGGTCTTGAAGAGATAAATATTGACTATTGAATTTAAGAGTCATTTGAGTGTCAAAAGACTCGTTCTGACAAGCAGAATCCACTTTTTGAGATAGAAAATGCATTCATGCTTCTTACATTATTCATCAAACCTTGATCAACCCTTTATCAGCCCTAAGTCAAACTTCATGAGTCCTTGAAAAAGGGATAAAAAAATTTGAGGTGTCAACATGTGAAAGTTGACAAGCTATAATTCCTTCCTTCCAAAAGATAAGAGGATGCGCTCTTAAGTAGAATATACTCTTTTATAGGATGGTCAATTAATGGTCTAGAATAGATGTTAGACATATAAATTTTGGCTCATAAACTTGTCATTCATCTTATTAGAAAACTAGTCATCAAATTCAACCTCTAAACAGAAGTAGCAGTGTTGCATAGTTCTTATTTGGATTCTTTACTACATTTTACTGCATTTAGATACTGGATGCATTTATGTTTAGCAATGACATGTCCGTTCACATAATTATCGTTTAATAACAACATAACTATAAATTCCATTTAAATTGATATAAATGATCTTGCCTTTAGACCATAAACTTATCTGAACACTCATGAAAGTAGGCCAAGCCCACATGAATGCATATTTGGGCTAAATTCCCAATGTGCATGCATTGGGACAATTGTCATTTAAGTCCTAAACCTTTTGTAACTTTGCTGACTAAGTCCTCCGACGGATTTTGGCCGTAAAATACCTAGGTGGCGTGACCAGTTGTCACCGACGACGACGTGGTGTGAATTTTTACCCCAAACTTTTTTTTCCTTTTTTTTCTCTTCGTTTTCTAAAAAAATAACTACTTGGTCGGCGAGCTTTGCTGGTTGCTAGATCGCCGGCCACTCCAAAGGGCGGCAGGTGCGGGGAGGTGGAATAACAATGCTTGACCTCTCCAACTCCCCTCTCTTGTTGCCTTGGAGACTGTTTCTTGTCCTCAATATTACATTTGTCTTGCCTACACAGAGATTCTATGCCCATAATTTTAAAGGAGATATAAATTAATTTAAGGATAATGACGCAATATTTTATGAACTTTAACTCAACGTAAAATGTGGCCTTTAAGGCTCTGTTTGTTTTATGGGAAATATAACATTTTTTAGAAATTTTTTTTGGAAAATAACAAAATTTTCATGTGTTAGTTTGAAACTTATGAAAAATTATAAAAAAATAAATTTTTAAATTTTTTTTTTTGTGTTTTACATTGGTTGATTGTTAGCCATAACTCTCACTATGCCTCAATGAGCTCTCGGCTTGCCACCATAAGTCACAAACTTGCTAATCCAAGACAAACCTCGAGCTTGCCTTTGAAGGCCGTGAGCTTGCTGCTTGAGGTCGCCAACTTGCTACTAGAGGCCACTGGCTCGCCGTTCTCGAGGGAGATTGAGGCACACTGCTAAAGATCATGACATTTAATGATAAACAAAGAAAACGAAAAGTATTTTTCATTTTATAAAAAGAGATAAATATTTTCATCATTTTTAAGGTATTTTTCCATTGATAGAATATATTTTCTTGACTGTTTTATTTTCCGTGAAACGAACGATGGAATATCGAAAAAATATTTTTCTGAAAGTTATTTTCTATGAAACAAATGGAGCCTAAATTTTAATTTGTTCAATTCACCATCAAACTTTAACCCAATGTGCAATATCATTTCCAAACTTTTCATTTGTTGACCATGTTTTGTGTACTTTTGGTATGAGTCCAAATTAGTCTTTAGATCATAGGAAAATGTTTAATTTTGCCACAGAACTTGAATTATTCACCTAAGCATAAAATAAGAAAGGGATAATAATAAAAATAATTTCTAAACTTTAACTTAATGTGTAATACGATCTCTTAATTTTTAATTTATTTAATTTGGTTCTTAAACTTTACTTTAATATGGAACGTAGTCTATGAACAATGGGTGATATCGTCTTTACATTATTAAACATTTTACATAATTATCGAACATTTTTCATATAATCTAAGTATTAACTTGAATATATATCAAAAGTTCAAGAAGCATGATAAATTACACATTGCATTAAAATTTATGATTCATACTAAAAAAAATAAAAATTTTGGAAGTTATATTATATATCAAATGACTTGTCTCTCCAGCTCGAATTGAATCTTGCATCTCCTGTTTATCCTCCATTGCTCTGGTCCTCGAATTCTTCCTCTCATCTCCAGAATTACCAAGTTCATAACACGCGCTTTTCGCTCTCTTACGTGCGTGTCAAATGGAGGGAACTCTCGTCCCGAACCAGAATTACCCAGTTCATAACACGTGCTTTTCCTTCTTCTGTGTTTCCATTTGAATGATTAATCTAATGAAGGCACTAACTTTCTGAGAGCATTAGCGAGACCCATAAGGCACCATCATAGAGTACTAGTATTTTGGCTTAACATCAGTAACGAGCTTAGAGGCAAAAAAAACTTGGATGACAATTGGGAAATATTAGTTCTGGAGTTTATAAACCAGTTGGTTTGCTTTTGCATTGTACACGCCACGTTACATGTGCATCTTCTCTACAGCCAATCGATGCCGTGAGAAGTTCTTTGAAATTGTTGTTTTACTTGGACCTCCTCAGTTGAGGCTGCAACAAAGAATAGGCGGACAGAATTATCAAATATTAAGTGCTTAGGTAGTAGAGTTTCAGTAAGGGTCTCTAGTAATTTTTTTAAATAAAATTATTTTTAATAAATGAAAATAGTTTTGGTCCGAGTGGGCGGTTCCACTCTCGGAACTAGGAACTGGACCGTTGCTTCCCAGAACTGCTCGAAACCAACCCGATCCGGACAATTTTGAGCGGGTAGTTTACAATGCTCACCCCTAGCAAGGACTTGACATGGCTGAAATGTGAAAAATGGAGGGTAACCATAGGTCAAGGTGGCTGCCTCAAGTTGAGGCTCGAACGCCTCATTTCGAGGAAGGCGTGCCATCTCTCAAGCCTATAACTTCTCTATCTAACATTCAATTTATGTGATTTTTAAGGCACCCGAAATGGTAGTGCTAATTTTGACCAAAAAAAGAAAAAGAAATGGTAGTGCTAAGAGATTTCCAACGAACACAATATTGCTAAGCAAAACCAAGAAATCGAGGACTTGAACTTTTTGCCCATGTCGATCCTAAATACCCAAGTCTACTAACTGAACTTTGGTGACTTGTCACCTTAAGATGTCATCATAACTTCAAGGTCTAGAAAGTTTTATCCGAGTAAAAGACTTCTAAGTATGGCTTTGGACTTCGAGACAGCGAAAGGTTCGACTGAATTTTGACTAGTAATTGCTTCCTTATTTCATATCTATCAGCTCGAATGCTTGCAATCTCTAGTTTCGTGATGCCTGGAAATCATAAGTTTCCGGCACTGTGAAAAAAGGATGATTGGTCTTGAAGAGATAAATATTGACTATTGAATTTAGGAGTCATTTGAGTGTCAAAGACTCGTTCTGACAAGCAGAATCCACTTTTTGAGATAGAAAATGCATTCGTGCTTCTTACATTATTCATCAAACCTTGATCAACCCTTGATCTGCCCTAAGTCAAACTTCATGAGTCCTTGAAAAAGGGGTTAAGAAATTGAGGTGTCAACATTTGAAAGTTGACAAGCTATAATTCCTTCATTCCAAAAGATAAGAGGATGCGCTCTTAAGTAGAATATACTCTTTTATAGGATGGTCAATTAATGGTCTAGAATAGATGTTAGACATATAAATTTTGGCTCATAAACTTGTCATTCATCTTATTAGAAAACTAGTCATCAAATTCAGCCGCTAAACAAAAGTGGCAATGTTGCATAGTTCTTATTTGGATTCTTTACTTCATTTTACTGCATTTAGATACTGGATGCTTTTTTGTTTAGCAATGACATGTCCGTTCACATTATTGTCATTTAACATCAACATAACTGTGAATTCCATTTAAATTGATCGATACGATAAATTATCTTGCCTTTCGACCATAAGCTTATCAGAACACTTGTGAAAGTAGGCCAAGCCCACATGAATGCATATTTGGGCTAAATTCCCCATGTGCATGCATTGGGACAATTGCCATTTAAATCCTAAATCTTTTGCAACTTTACCGACTAAGTCTTTCCGACAGATTTTGACCGTAAAATGGCTATGTGGCGTTACTAGCTGTCACCGACAATGGCGTGGTGTGAATTTTCATCCCAAACTTTTTTTCCTTTTTTCTCTTCTTTTTCTAAAAAAAAACTACTTGGCCGGTGAGCTCCGTTGGTCGCTAGAGCTAACCGGCCACTCCAAAGGGCGGCAGGGGCGGGGAGGTGGGACAACAATGTTTGACCTCTAAAACTCTCCTCTCTTGCTGCCTTGGAGACTATTTCTTGTCCTCAATATTACATTTGTCTTGCCTACAGAGAGATTCTATGCCCAACATAATTTTAAAGGAGATATAAATTAATTTAAGGATAATGACGCAATAGTTTATGAACTTTAACTCAATGTAAAATGAGGTCTTTAAGGCTCTGTTCGTTTTAAGGGAAATATAACATTTTTAGAAAATATTTTCGAGGAAAATATTTTCTGGGAAAATAACAATATTTTCATGTGTTAGTTTGAAGCTTATGAAAATTTTTTAAAAAAATTAAATTTTTAATTTTTTTTTTGTTTTACATCAGTTGATCGTTAGCCATAACTCTCACTAGGCCTCAATGAGCTCTCAGCTTGCCACCATAAGTCACAAACTTGCCAATCCAAGACAAACCTTGACCTTGCCTTTGAAGGCTGCGAGCTTGCTACTTGAGGTCGCCAACTTGCTGCTAGAGGCCACTGGCTCGCCGCTCTTGAGGGAGATTGAGGCACACTGCTAGAGGTCATGACATTTAATAATAAGTAAAGAAAACGAAAAATATTTTTTATTTTATAAAAGGAGATAAATATTTTCATCATTTTTAAGGTATTTTTCCATTGATAGAATATATTTTCTGGACTGTTTCATTTTCCGTGAAACGAACGACAGAATATCGGGAAAATATTTTCCTGAAAGTTATTTTCTGTGAAACAAACGGAGCCTCAATTTTAATTTGTTCAATTTCACCATCAAACTTTAACCCAATGTACAATATCATTTCCAAACTTTTAATTTGTTCACCGTGCTCTCTGAATTTTTATTATGAGTCCAATTTAGTCTTTTGATCATAGGAAAATGTTTAATTTTGCCACAGAACTTGAATTATTCACCTAAGGATTAATAAGAAAGGGATAATAATAAAAACAATCTCTAAACTTTAACTTAATGTGTAATACGATCTCTTAATTTTTAATTTATTTAATGTGGTTCTTAAGCTTTACTTCAATATGGAACGTATTCTATGAACAATGGGTGATATCATCTTTACATTATTAAACATTTTACATAATTATCAAACATTTTTCATATAATTTAAGTATTAACTTGAATATATATCAAAAGTTCAAGAAGCATGATAAATTACACATTGCATTAAAATTTATGATTCATACTAAAAAAATAAAAAATTTGGAAGTTATATTATATATCAAATGAAAGTTCAGGAACTATTCGTATCATTTTTATTCAAAAAAAAATTAAATTCACTCATCGAATGGGTTCGGTAAAATAGATCCGATAACTGACAAATTGGTCCGGTCCGATTCTCGTCCTGTCCTCCCTCTCCTGTCGCAGATCAGGCCAGCTCCTCTCTTCCCCACCAAAGTCCCAGCCCATGTTATCAGCAGGAGTGAACACAAGTACAGCCCGTCCTCTCCGTTCACCTTTTGAATAACCACCAGTCGCCCTCGATTGCCCCATCCCCCCCCTCCCCCCCCCCCCCCCCCCCCCCCCCCCTTTCTCTCTCTCTCTCTCTCTCTCTCTCTCTCTCTGTGTTTGCGCAGAAGCCGAACCGAAGCGCGAAAGCTATCTTCACTTGTCTCTCAGCTCGAATTGAATCTTGCATCTCCTGTTTATCCTCCATTGCTCTGGTCCTCGAATTCTTCCTCTCATCTCCGGAATTACCCAGTTCATAACACGCGCTTTTCGCTCTCTTACGTGCATGTCAAATGGAGAGAACTCTCTTCCCGAACCGAAATTACCCAGTTCATAACACCCGCTTTTCCTTCTTTTGTGTTTCCATTTGAATGATTAATCTAATGAAGGAACTAACTTTCTGAGAGCATTAGCGAGACCCATCATAGAGTACTAGTATTTTGGCTCAACATCAATAACGAGCTTAGAGGCAAAAAATTTTGGATGACAATTGGGAATATTAGTTCTGAAGTTTATAAACCAGTTGGTTTGCTTTTGCATTGTACACGCCACGTTACATATGCATCTTCTCTGTAGCCAATCGGTGCTGTGAGAAGTTCTTTGAAATTGTTGTTTAACTTGGACCTCCTCAGTTGTGGCTGCAACAAAAAATAGGCGAACGGAATTATCAAATATTAAGTGCTGAGGTAGTGGAGTTTCAGTAGGGTCTGTAGTAATTTAAAAAAAATTATTTTTAATAAATGAAAATAGTTTCGGTCCGAGTGAGCGATTCCACTCCCGGAACTGGGAACTAGACCATTGCTTTTCGGAACTACCCGGAACCAATCGATCTGGATGATTTTGAGTGGGTGATTTATAATGCTCACCCCTAGCAAGGACTTGACCTGGCTGAAATGTGAAAAATGGAGGGCAACCATAGGTCAAGGTGGCGGCCTCAAGTTGAGGCTCGAATGCCTCATTTCGAGGAAGGCATGCCATCTCTTGCACCTATAACTTCTCTACCCGACATTCAATTTATGTGATTTTTAAGGCGTTTGAAATGGTAGTGCTAAGAGATTTCCAACGAACACAATATTGCTAAGCAAAACCAAGAAATCGAGGACTTGAACTTTTTGCCCATGTCGATCCTGAATACCCGAGTCTACTAACTGAACTTTGGTGACTTGTCAACCTAAGAGGTCGTCATAACTTCAAGGTCTAGAAAGTTTTATCCGAGTAAAAGACCTCTTAGTTTGGTTCTGGGCTCCGAGACAACGAAAGGTTCGACTAAATTTTTATTAGTAATTGCTTCCTTATTTCATATCTATCAGCTCAAATGCTTGCGATCTCTAGTTTCGTGATGTCTGGAAATCATAAGTTTTCGGCACTGTGAAAAAAGGATGATTGGTCTTGAAGAGATAAATATTGACTATTGAATTTAAGAGTCATTTGAGTGTCAAAAAACTCGTTCTGACAAGCAGAATCTACTTTTTGAGATAGAAAATGCGTTCATCCTTCTTACATTATTCATCAAACCTTGATCAACCCTTGATCAGCCCTAAGTCAAACTTCATAATTCCTTGAAAAAGGGATAAAAAATTGAGGTGTCAACTTGTGAAAGTTGACAAGCTATAATTCCTTCCTTCCAAAAGATAAGAGGATGCGCTCTTAAGTAGAATATACTCTTTTATAGGATGGTCAATTAATGGTCTAGAATAGATGCTAGACATATAAATTTTGGCTCATAAACTTGTCATTCATCTTATCAGAAAACTAGTCATCGAATTCAACCACTAAACAAAAGTAGCAATGTTGCATAGTTCTTATTTGAATTCTTTACTACATTTTACTGCAATTAGATACTGGATGCATTTATGTTTTAGCAATGACATGTCCGTTCACATAATTGTCATTTAACATCAACATAACCGTGAATTCCATTTAAATTGATCAATACGATAAATGATCTTGCCTTTAGACCATAAGCTTATCTGAACACTCGTGAAAGTAGGCCAAGCCCACATGAATGCATATTTGGGCTAAATTCCCCATGTTATGCATTGGGACAATTGCCATTTAAGTCTTAAACTTTTTGCAACTTTGCCGACTAAGTACTGCCAATGGATTTTGACCGTAAAATGGCTACGTGATGACGACGTGGTGTGACCGGCCGTCACCGACGACAATGTGGTGTGAACCTTTACCCCAAACTTTTTTTTTTCCTTTTTTCACTTCTTTTTCTAAAAGAAAAAAACTACTTGGACAGTGTGCTCCGCCGGTTGCTGGAGCTCGCCAGCCACTCCAAAGGGCAACAGGGGCAGGGAGGTGGAACAACAATGTTTGACCTCTCAAACTCCCCTCTCTTGCTGCCTTGGAGACTGTTTCTTGTCCTTGAATTACATTTGTCTTGCCTACAGAGAGATTCTATGCCCAACATAATTTTAAAGGAGATATAAGTTAATTTAAGGATAATGACGTAATAGTTTATGAACTTTAACTCAACGTAAAATGTGGCATTTAAGGCTTTGTTCATTTTACATGAAATATAACATTTTTTTGAAAATTTCTTGGAAAATAACAATATTTTCATGTGTTTGTTTGAAACTTATGAAAAATTATAAAAAGAAATTGATTTTTAATTTTTTTTTACATTAGTTGATTGTTAACCATAACTCTCACTAGGCCCCGATGAGCTCTCAGCTTGCCACCATAAGCCACAAACTTACCAATCCAAGACAAACCTCGAGCTTGCTGCTTGAGGCCACCAACTTGCTGCTAGAGGCCACTGGCTGGCTGCTCTCGAGAGAGATTGAAGCACGCTGCTAAAGGTCATGACATTATTTTCCATGAAACAAACGACGGAATATCCGAAAATTATTTTCTTGAAAGTTATTTTATGTGAAACAAACGAAGCCTAAATTTTAATTTGTTGAATTTCACCATCAAACTTTAACCCAATGTACAATATCATTTCCAAACTTTTAATTTGTTCATCGTGTTTTGTGAACTTTTGGTATGAGTCCAAATTAGTCTTTAGATCATAGAAAAATGTTTTATTGCATCACGTAACTTCAATTATTCACCTAAGGATAAATAAGAAAGGGATAATAATAAAAATAATCTCTAAATTTTGATTTAATGTGTAATATGATCTCTTAATTTTTAATTTATTTAACGTGATTCTTAAACTTTACTTCAATATAGAACGTAGTCTATGAACAATGGGTGATATCATCTTTACATTATTAAACAGTTTACATAATTATTAAATATTTTTCATATAATTTAAGTATTAGCTTGAATATATACCAAAAGTTCAAGAAGCATGATAAATTACACGTTGCGTTAGAATTTATGAATCATACTAAAAAAAGTAAAAATTTAGAAGTTATAATATATATCAAATGAAAGTTCAAGAACCATTAGTATCATTTTTATTAAAAAAAAAATTACATTCACTCATCAAATATGGGTTCGGTTAAACAGATCCGATAATTGACAAATCGGTCCGGTCCGATTCTCGTTCTGTCCTCCCTCTCCTGTCGCAGATCAGGCCAGCTCCTCTCTTCCCCACCAAAGTCCCAGCCCATGTTATCAGCAGGAGCGGTCACAAGTACAGCCCGTCCTCTCGATTCACCTTTTGAATAGCCACCAGTCGTCCTGGATTGCCCCACCTCCCCTCTCTCTCTCTCTCTCTCTCTCTCTCTCTCTGTTTGCGCAGAAGCCGAACCGAAGCGCGAAAGCTATCTTCACTTGTCTCTCCGGCTCGAATTGAATCTTGCATCTCCCGTTTATCCTCCATTGCTCTGGTCCTTGAGTTCTTCCTCTCATCTCCGAAATGACCCAGGTCATAACACGCGCTTTTCGCTCTCTTACGTGAGTGTCAAATGGAGGGAACTCTCTTCCCGAACCGGCCAGTGTATCCAGTCCCAACGAGCAGGCCAGCAGTCCCGAATTCATCCTTGAGGTTCAACTCCACAACGCTTCCACTCCCTCCTCAATCCCCGTCTCCTCCCTCGTCCCCGTTCGACACACTCATCCAGCACCTCCTCCACCTCTCCACACCCCCGATCAAGGCCAAACCTTTCGCCCCTCCTCAATCGAACTCTGCCCTCGTGTCTTCTCTTCAGGTCGCCCTCGATGCTGCTCAAGAACAGCTCCACGAAGCTCCTGCGACGAAGCCCACTTCAGTTTTGCCCCTGCATTTGGATGGCTCCAGAGGAAAGGACCGACCGGAGGATGGGTTGGTTGAATTCTTGTCCGGGAAGTGTAAGTTGATGTTCGATTTGATTGTGGATCGGCCCCCGCATAGTTTGAATGGTTTCTTTGATTCTGCCAAGTTTGACTTGCTCGATGTTGATCTGATAAGTTTGTTGAAAGCACTAGATTTGTCGGGAAATTGGGCGAGAGCAGTTTCTCTGTTTGAATGGGCTATTTACAACTTGAATGATGAAAATGGGAAGATTGACTGTCAGGTTATTGAACTTATGGCTAGGATTCTGGGCAGAGAATCCCAGCATTCTGTTGCATCCAAGCTGTTTGATTTAATTCCCATTGAGGAGTACTCACTTGATGTCAGGGCCTACACAACTATCCTTCACGCATATTCTAGGACTGGCAAGTATGAAAGGGCCATTGCGATGTTTGAGAACATGAAGGGCTTGGGACTTTCTCCTACTTTGGTGACTTACAATGTGATGCTTGATGTGTATGGGAAGATGGGCCGCTCATGGTCGAAAATTTTAGACCTCTTGGACGAGATGAGAGGCAAGGGACTTGACTTTGATGAGTTCACGTGCAGCACTGTGTTATCAGCTTGTGGCAGAGAGGGCTTGTTGGAGCAAGCCAAAAGCTTCTTCACTGGACTGAAGTTAGAGGGCTATGTACCAGGAACGGTTACTTATAATGCATTGTTGCAAGTTTTTGGAAAAGCTGGAGTTTACTCCGAGGCCTTGAGCATTTTGAAAGAAATGGAGGAGAGCGGTTGTCCGCCAGACTCTGTCACTTACAATGAGCTTGTGGCAGCATATGTGAGGGCGGGTTTCTGTGAGGAAGGAGCTGCTGTTATAGATGGTATGATCGGTAAAGGTGTAATGCCAAATGCTATTACCTATACTACAGTCATAAATGCCTATGGGAAGGCGGGAAAGGAGGATAAGGCTTTGAGTTTGTTCAACAGGATGAAGGAAATGGGTTGTGTTCCTAATGTGTGTACATATAATGCTATACTTGCGATGTTGGGCAAAAAGTCTCGATTGGAGGAGATGATAAAGATGCTATGCGACATGAAGACAAATGGGTGTTCTCCTAACCGTGTAACATGGAATACTGTGCTCGCCATGTGTGGCAACAACGGTATGCATAAGTATGTGAACCGCGTCTTCCGTGAAATGAAAAGTTGTGGATTTGAACCTGACAGAGACACATTTAACACTTTAATTAGTGCATATGGCCGGTGCGGATCAAAAATAGATGCAACAAAGATGTATGAGGAGATGATTAAAGCAGGGTTCACCCCATGTGTTACGACTTACAACTCTCTCCTTAATGCTCTAGCTCGAAGAGGGGATTGGCATGCAGCAGAGTCGGTCATTTTAGACATGAAGAAAAAGGGCTTCAGGCCCAATGAAACCTCTTACTCGTTGATTCTCCACTGTTATGCAAAAAGTGGACAAGTGAAGGGCATAGAGGAAATAGAAAAAGAAATATATGCAGGCCGTATTTTTCCCAGCTGGGTGCTTTTGAGAACCCTTGTCCTCACAAACTTCAAATGTCGAGCTCTAGCCGGCATGGAGAGAGCTTTTGAGAAGTTGCGAAATGGTGGATACAAGCCTGACTTGGTTGTGTTCAACACAATGCTTTCAATGTATGCCAAAAACAACATGCATAAACTTGCAAATGAGATACTGCACTTGATACGGGAGAGTGGGTTGGAACCAGATCTTGTGACTTACAATAGCTTGATGGATATGTATGCTCGAGGTGGAGAATGCTGGAGAGCAGAAGAAATCCTGAAACGATTACAAACATCTGGTGGGAGACCTGACCTCGTTTCATACAACACTGTCATCAAGGGATTTTGCCGGAAAGGATTAATGCAGGACGCTATAAGGATTCTCTCTGAAATGACCACGAGTGGTATTAGGCCATGTATTATTACGTACAACACTTTCATAGCGGGCTATATGGGGAGAGGAATGTTTTTGGAAGTTGATGATGTCATCAGTTATATGATTCAGCATAATTGCCGGCCTAATGAACTGACCTACAGAATTGTTGTGGATGGCTTTTGCAAAATGGGGAAACATAAAGAGGCCACGGAGTACTTGTCAAAGATCAAGGAGCATGACCATTCATTCGATGATGAATTTATCAGACGACTTGCCTCTCGGATTAGGGCGAGCTTGAAAACATAAATGTGCTGCACACTCCTATTGATACCTTCTGTTAATAGACTCACGATCCTGGGAATCTTTGGAGTGGTAACCTTAGCTAGTATCTGATTTTGCTCAGGTATCTGGTGTAGTCGTCATCCTTCTGTAACCAGAGGCCCCTGCTTGTAAATGCCGTATCAGCTTCACAATCAAGGGTGATCTCGGGAGTTCCAATTAATTATGCGGCTTTCTATTCATATTCAGTTGATGTCACCTAAAAGAATATTCTTTTGCTGGTCGCTTCTGTTCTGTATCAGACAGTTGTACCCGATTCTGTCAAAAACCGTTCTGTGGAAGATTTGGATCAAAGCCAGAATATGATCCCTATCAAACATCACGATTTTTATCGGATTACTTGCCATTCTGCCCTCTATTTTGCGGCTGAGGAGGCTGAACCAGGGAAAATGATTCCATCTTTAACTTAATAGACCGTGGACAAACTACTCCACATATTACAGCTTGTACAGCGAAAGCCCCTTCTGTCTTGGGTTTGGCCAAAACCCTTTACATAAACTTTCAAACACTAAGGTTCAGTTTGGTCGTGCGGATTTCTGAACGGAATAAAATTGAATAGGATAGGATAAGAAATCTATAGATTTCTTTATATCTTATTTACTGTTTAGTGAATTACGAATTTAAAGTCAAATATTTTCATATCTTATCAAATACAGCCTAAGGTAATTGAAAACAAGACAAACATAACAGACTTTGGACAAAGATCATCTCACATGACATCCACCAACTCATAGAATACCCAAGAGCAAATTTGTCCTAATCGAATCAAATTGAAAGTTACTTCAGAAACAAACTTCATCTATATGTAAATCTCATTTACATGAAAAGGCACTATATGTATAATTAACTTTGCATATACGATTTAACAACCAGAGGAAAGGGAAATGTTGAGCGTTGGTCCTCAATCTGGAGTGATTTCCATCATCTTTTCTTATCCCTTTCTATAATTTCGAGCCAAAGGATAAGTTAAACAAGGTGAATGACCCACTTCTTCTTCATGTGGCCAAAAATGGGTTATAGCCCTGACCCGAGCGCACCGACGAGCTAGAACAAAACAAAGCCAAAAGAGATCCCTCAGAACTGCGAAAAACTCTCAGATAAACAAATCCTCGTGGTTTTGTCGTGAATTACGCCAGAACTCCAATCCCACCAAATCTTGACAGCATCGAAATGAATTGTGAGTCGAATCCACAGTGGGGTCTGAACAGACGAGCTTCTTCAGGGGGGTCGGCGGACAGATTTGAGGTAATCTTCGAGGGCTTGGACTTGCTCTTGCGAAGGGGGAATCTGGTTGCTCTTCATGGATCTGTGGACATCGTAGGTGGTCGCGGCCAAGAAGAGAAGCCTGCTTCAAACACACGCATGCCCATACGTCGGAACAACGCCATTCACGATCAGATGATCAATCGAAACAAGGAAGAAGAAAGAATGCGTTCATACCCTGAACCGAAGAGCACAATTTGCCGTGGGAATACGTGCTTTCCGAAAATCTTCATGGCTTCTCCTGACCCTTAACCCTCTCTCTCTCTCTCTCTCTCTCTCTCTCTCTCTCTCTCTCTCCAAATTTATCCGATGGACGATGGTTGTCCAATAAACGCAAGCAGAGAGTCCGGCCCGGTTTGGGCCCCCTTCAGTTCTTATGGTCGATACCATAACAAATCCCAAACTCATATAACTATAGCATTTTTGTGCCAAACTATCTCTTGTGTTAAAATAATTCTCAGACGAGTAGATCCATGCAGTATTTACCCTAAATTGAAATACCTAATTTATAAAAAAAATTAACCTTTGGGTCATGAAAATCAAAAACTGATACAATATTTATTTCAAACTAGTAAATTGGCCACATTTCACTAAAAAAAACCTAGATTTATTAGGATTTGGGGTAAATGTAGCACGGGTATATCAGTTTTGGGAAATATGACATAATTATATTGGTTTGGAAATTTTTATAACACAAAAATAAGTGTGAAATAAATGCGACACGAGTAAATCAATTTGGGGGATTTTTGTTATTAAAAAGTAGCTCAAGGTCAATGTGGCATAAATGTAACGGTTTAAAGTTTTTGGTGGTATTAGTCCAAGTTCTTAATGATTTCAAAAAGAGAGAACTTATTCACGTCTTTGGATTTTGCTTTACATTAATTTACGGTATATTTTTTAATTGAAAAAATCTTTTTAACAAAAAAAAAGAGCAAAAGGTATAAAAAGTTATTCATAAAATATCAAATTAACAATGAAATGGTATTATATTAAGATATTCAGGTATATCAAGTTAACCATATCGACTACTACTTATATATGTAAGGATTACAACAGCTTATTGTAATAATAATATATTCTACTACACAATAGTAACTTCTTAAACTGTTTGATTTCATATCTTTGGCAAATTATTGTTATGTTATAGTACTGATGATAATCATACTATCGTTTAATAAAACTATAATACTTGATAATACAAGTACAAAAATCATCCCTGTCACCCTTGTTATGCTGCATAGGACGGTTGGCGCAACTAAACCACTATGCCAGCTATTTCCAATTAAAATTGGTCAAAATGCCTAAATTTACAAGTTGTTAAAATGTTTAAAGCTAATTAATAAATTATAATAAGTTTTAGGACTAAATTTGCACAGCTGAAAAGTTTAGATCTAAATTGACAAATTGTTAAAAGTTTTGGAACTACTAGGCATAATCAAAACGTTTAAAATTGAATTAACAGGCGTACAATATGTTTGAAATTTTTTAGAAAATTTCCCCTAAGTAACATATTGGAAGGTAAATTATTATATCATATAACTCATTCCACTTTATCTCCACCTAATAAAAAACCAAAGGAAAACAAAAGTGCATGTTATCAGGTGATCCACACCAAAAAACTAATATAAATAAGTTGACTCGTGGTAATGAGATTGTAATGCAATTATGGATATGAATAATTTTATAGTAACATTTTCCATAATTATCATGAAAATTCTAATTAGTTATATTTTATTACATAGAATACAAATAAAAAAGTGGAATTTCTTCCTCACAAGGGCTACAATGCCTTGTAGGGTGCCTCGTGTTCCATGAGGACGTGCCCGGCCACGCCACGCACGAGGCACGAGGCACGCGACACGCGACAGTGGGTGCAAAGCTCGACCTTATTAGGCAAGGATGGGGAACGTGGTCCTTGATCTTGTCCTACTTGTGCCTAACTCGAATTGCATATTACTAGGCAAGAATTATACCAGGGATTGATTATTGGGAGAAAGTGTTAGAGAAGTTTTAGACCCATTACATTAGTGTCGATTTAGTCCTAAATCTTTTAAAAGTGTCAATTTATTCATAAACATTTTAACTTACTGCTAATTTAGTCATTACAACTGATTTTAGCTAGATATTATTGATGTGGAAGCTGGATGGCCTTTATGGCACCTCCAGTACTAATTTAGATAATTTTTAATTATTTTTTCATTTTTATTTTTATTTTATTTTTGCCTTTGTTCTTCCTTTTAACGATAGTTGGCCATTGCCTATTGGGTGGGCTGGCCTCACCTAGGCTAGGGTTGTGTCGCCATCGCTAGTGGACAATGGCCAATCAAGGAGAAATAGAATAAGAAAGGTAAAAATAAAAGAAAAAATAAAAAAAGGAAAAAAAATCCGAAAACAACAAAAAATTAAAAAAAATATTAAAAATCATCCACGTTAATGCTAACAGTGTCGTGTATGTCGATTAACTTTCTTGTCAGTAATGTTTGATCAAAATCAAACAGAAGGACTGAATTGGTATTAAGTCAAAATATTTAGAACTAATTTGCACATTTATATGGTTTAGAACTAGTTTGGTACTAATGTAATAGGTTTATAATTTTTGATACTTTTCCCTGGACAATTGGGTGGGCTTGGTCGGCCATAGGCTGATGATGCCAAACCTAGCTTCTATGTGAGTTGAGGCAGGCATGGCCTAGGAATGGACACTTTCTTTACTAGGTACAAACATTTGCCGTGCAATCCCTGAGAAATCGTAGCCAGAAACCTTTTTTTTATTTGTTTAAATTTTTATCGATATTGAGTTCTAGAAAAAAAGTCCATATTTGGAATTTTTTTGTAAGATCTAATTAATGATTCTACTATATACGTTTGTATTTACGTTTAAAATGGCTTTAGTTTTTGTCTCATGAGCTTATGTCGATTGATTCTCAAGTTTTATGAATCTTCAAATGCTAATATTTTCCTTATGCCCTGGATTTCGTTCCATCTCTTCTGTTGCCCGCCTCCTTCGCAGGATTTGAAAAAGACAATACTGCACCCGTATGGCCTCATGAATAGGCTGTAAAACTGCACGCCGACGCTGGAGATGGGAAACTTAAAAAAGCCTTACTCGTGGGATGGGAGACTTAAAAAAGCTGGGGATCACTTATGTCTGGAAACAACATAGTCAAAGTACATCCAGAGGTATGTCAATTTATCGAATAAAATGTAGTTCCTCATTATAAAGTCAAAATGAAAAGCAAGTACGATAAATTTAACATCTTGTTCACTAAATTCAATAAAATAATATAAAAAAATGAATCATTCCACAAGTCACATGGCAAACTCATATTTGGGCGGGGAGATCCAGGTGAGGCCGCCCTCACCGGCCATGGGTGAGGGTTGCCCAGCCCCCGCAACTCTTGCACGCAACCAAGGAGGGCCGGACGTGACCTGCTCCACCCAGACTCTGCCAAACTTTGGCCGTAGTTGAAGGATTTCCCATGCGCGCCACCTATTCGACAAAAATGCGCAAGTCTTCATATTCATATTCATTGTAGCTCACTCGCATATTTTATCGAATAGGTGATGCACATGGGAAAACGTTCGATTACGTTTGGAGTTTAGGTGGAGTCTTGGGAAGGTAGGCCACGTTTGGCCCTCTTCAGCCGCGGGCAAGGGCTGTGGGGGTTGGGCAGCCCTCTCCTGCAACCGGCGAGCTTTGTTGGAGCTCACTGATAGTGGGCAAAGTTTGGAGTAAACATGTCATAGTAGGCAAAGTTTTAGGATAAATGTGTCGCATTGGACACAGTTTTGGGTTTTTCATGTCACAAAAAAAAGTTTGAGGTAAATGTGTCACAATTGACAAAGTTCAGGATTTTTCATTATATTAACCCTTGTTTTTATGTACCAACCTATGTAACTTGAGGAAGTGTTGTGACCTACCTAAACTTAATGGGTGGATATATATAGGTAGGTTTAGAAGTACCGCTAATAAAAAAGATCTAAGTTATTGTCTCTAGAAGATGGCTTGAATGAATTGTTTAATTGTAATCTAGTTTGTTTCATCAATTACTAACCTACATATTTCTTGCAGTCACTGTTAATCTATTGAGATTAGCTAGAAAACAATCTAGATGATAAAGTGTTGTCTCAATTCTATAGAACTAGAGATTCTGAGATATGCAGACTCACTTAGACTAAAATTTTGATTGGCAGCATTCAGTAACTAATTAATTGATTGCTTAATTTAAGATTGTCATGCATTCGTGCTCATCATTTTAAAACCAAAAATGTCGTTCAAAGCTACTACATGTCCATCTAGTTGTTTTCATGAGGTTATCTTCACGTAAGTCTAAGCTAAAACTATATTAATCTAAAAAAGAAATTTACACACAATATATTGAAAGGAAATGCAAAAAATAAATACTCAAAGTATTGAAATATAATGTGATAAATAAATATTCAAGTAATTGAATGTGATTATCAAAATATGAGAATGTAAATCTATAACTTGTTAGGTAATGAATAATAATGACTTCATTATAAGTATGGAGACATGATTCACAAAACAGCCTAAGCTAGACTAAATCTATTGAATTGATTCACGTGGAGTTTAAGCTAAACTGACTTTTTATTCATTAAAAGGAAGTGATGCTAGATCTAAATGTATTTCATTAAACAAAGCATGTTCTAGTTAACCCAAATATTTATATATAAACTAGCATGATCCTAATGCATTTAGGCTCCACTATTACAAAATTAAGTCTGGAATAGACATTGATGTAATACTATTAACTCCACTTGGTCCATAACTCAATTGGTGTTGCTTTTAACAGTCAAACATTCACCCAATAAAATCATAATATGCATTTGATCAAGACAGAGCATTAGTTCAATCAAATGCCTTAAGACAGAGCATTAAATTTAATTATGCAATTTGGTTTCCTTAGGTCATTCCAGTAAACTAATCGTCAAATCATGCATCAAGGCTAAACTTATATCTAACTATCTACATGCAAAGCTAAATAAAGCATGTTGTAAGAGCCTCAGGAACCAAAAAAAAAAATAAAAACTTAATTCACTAACAATGGCAACTTCTTCATTTTTTTTTCAAATATGGGTTTATTAATTATAAATAAGCTAATTCTAATTATATAACAAAATTTCAAAGTAAGGCTGGATTTTCTAAGAAAAATTTTAATTCTTTGATCTTCGGAAAAGTGTTAAATGTTATTATCTTATTAATATAATATATATATTGTAATATATAAAAAAAGGGACTTAGGTCAGGTTTCGAAAAACTGAGTACAGTTTAGGCTTTACTTGGATCCGTGGGCCGGGCCTACTATTCAAGCCCACTTCTTGGGCTTCTCAAGCTCCGGCTTGTTGCAAAATGGCCTTCGGATTGGGCTTCACAAATGAGCCCAGTCCGGCCTACCTACACCAATTATTAATTTATCTTTTGAAAAAAGCTTGCTTCTCTCAATTGAGCCTTCGACAGCCTCAGCCCAACTCGACTTTGATCAACCTAGTACGCCGGCCCTATTATACAATTGGGCTCTCCAAATGGTGGACCGAGTCTCGATTCGCTTGGCCATGACTTGACTTCGATTGGCTCGCTCGCTCTCCTCCCTCTTCTACGCTTTGCTCAACTCAAACATTTGGTTTCACTGGCAACCGACCTCGTGCTAGTGCTAGGAACCACCAAAGGGCCACAAGTGCACATCGAGGTCAACCCGGCTGGCCGAGGCTGGGGGCTTGGCTCCTATCCAGCTAACCACTATGAGCAATAAGTCCAACTGGATGTTTCATTGAGCACCTAGTGCGTGTCGACTGAGGAGGAGATTCAAGGTCGTTTTAAGACTTGAATTGCGATCAAAATTTAACACATTAGCAGTGAGACCGAAATGATCGTGAACTAGGGTGGGCGAGCTCTTGTTTGCCGATTCAAGCAAAATAGGGTATGCTTGCACGGGCTTCTACTGTGCTTCCTGATGGCAGTGAGATGGTGGACTCGACAAGAGTGGGTTCTGACAAGAACAGATTCATTGCAAATGTGGGAGAATTACAGTGTGTTGTTACCTCTTCAATAGTAAAACCTAACCAATTTTTCATCATGGAGAGTGGGTATAGGCTTACTATAAGCTAAACTACTATAATCTTTGTGTACAAAATTCTCTCTTCTAACTTATTTTTCACTTTGTTTGATAATATTTTGCATATATAAGAAACCCTGATGTTAGTGCAACTTTATTTGAGACGAGATTAATTATCTTGCCTTTTTATTAATTTCACTTTTTTCCTCAAAAGATAAGTTGCCATCACTTGTTCACCTGTCTCTAGGTGGTAGTTCTAGCAACAACAAATATGAGATACATTTTCATTTAGTTTGTACTGGAATTTTCAATTATATGGTGATTCCCCAAACGTGTATTATTTTCTCCTTTTGTCTGATGAAAGTTTAAATTGTTTACCTTTCATCAGTATCTGTGCTTGGTAGTTTGTTGATATAAGAAGCATCACTTAGAGAAAATTGGGACGCGCACTCGCAAAATTAGCGGCCATAATTCTTTTCTCATTAAGTCGATAAAAATTCTTTATTGATGAGTAACTTTGCTCAGTAGGTTGAGGAAATTCCTGGCCAACAATCGCAGCAAACAGAGAAGTCTTGGAGAAGGATAAAGCGAAAGATATGTATATTGTACATATAGAAATCGGTTTGGTGACTGATATCATGAAATTAGAACATAGAAGGTTTCCTCTTAAATTAAGGACCTATATTGATAAAAAAAAATTGCATTTTGTTTATACTAGATATCTCGTCACGATTAAATTTTGATTTTTCTCACTTAAAACACCTGAAATTTTCAAAATAAAATTTGGTGCGTGAGATAACATGTAATTTTTCACAACTTTCTAAAATTTAAAAATTAATGGGAAAATCGTTTAATTATAAACAAAGAGTCTATAAGCAATATGGGTCATCTTGATCATTTTCAAGACAAACCATTCGTGATCATGTTCAATTTTGGTTCTCGTATCTTATCTCGTGACTAATCTCCGGTGGCGATTTTGGGAGAAAGTTCTTTTATCCGCTCAAATGTTGATGGAAAATACTGACTAAGGGCATGGATTATACCATTATGTTTTTTTTATCAGATTTATTTTTTTATTCGCAAAAAAAAAATTTCGAACAAAAAACCGCTTGTTAATACAATTTCATTATTATATTTTTAGAATAAATTTTTGGTCTAGAAATAGGTTTAGAACATAAATGAAAAATGAAAAGTTTCCATTTCTCTATTCTTGGAACATAAATATAGATAAAAATTCTTCTCATTACTTGCCTTCCTCCCCACTGAATATGCTTGCCTGGTGAGTATCTACTTGTGATTCAAGCTGAAGCAACAACAATTCTGGAAACCCTAAAGCACTTCGAAACCCTAGGCGAACCAAAGATGGAGTTGGAGTCAAATCAGTTTGATCTCATGGCATCGGTAAATGGCTCCGCGGATCAAGCAAGTTAGGAAGTGATTGCTCTTATCAATGAAGCCCAAGGAGGAGTAAGAAGTTCTGCAACATTGCAAGAGAGAGCGCAATGAGATCGCCGATTGAGTTATCAAAACCCACGAAACCAAGCCCTACCCTCGAATTGGGTCTCTTATTATCCTCTTAGCCTTTCGAAGTTGCTGTGTTCTGAAACAAAATTTCATGCATACTTAATGAGAATGTTAAAGCTTTTTCTGTCCAAGAATAAGAGAAAGCCTAAAATTGTACAAGTCTGTCCAGTGTTGGAAAATAATGAGCAATAGTGTTCGGACAAGCAACAAAGCATGACAATAATAAAATCAACAACTGGCAGTGTTCGGAAAACCAATTGATGAGAACAACAATTGCGTACAACTAATAAATAAAACCTGGAGATTGCAGATTGATCCGAGTGTCGAACGCTTGCAAATTGATTCAATTCGGTTCGAGCCCGACGAATTCACGTTATGTCCTTAAAACGTTATTTGCCGCTTAATCCAGTACCCAAGCAACTTGCAAACCGTCTCCCAGGATAGAACGAACCTCGTCTCTCTCTTGCGGTACTACAAGAGAAGACCCGACGAACACAACCGTATCTTATTGAACGATACCGCACAATGCACTCTAACTCACTAGAATGAACAATAACGACGATCACTAATGAATTCGATTTCTGTCCGAATATACATGATGAAAATGACACCTATTGGTCGAAAGGACATGAATGACCAAACAACCGACAATGAAAGGACATGAATGAAGAGTTACCACTTCTCATTCATAACTAGGGACTCTAAGTCCCCAACATCCAGTCTGTCCAGTCTTGATGGGCCAGGCTCCTCAAAAGCAATACTCAAGTATGAAGGATTTATGGAGAACTTCGACTAGGTCACCATGTCTCTAAACTAATTAAATGTCTGACTGTACATGCGAATCTTTAGCACTTAGCATTTCGTTTGCTTTGAACGAAGAAATATGAAATTTGAGTAAAAATTATGATAGCAGATTAGTTTATAGGCCAAATCAGTTAAAAGTATATAATACAAGGTACAAAATTGAACAGAGAGAAGAGTATGGGGACCGTAATTTTCCCTTAAATATATATTTGTTTGTTCACACAAACTCTTATATTGTGCAGCCTTCTTTTTTTATGATGTCGATAAAAATTTGGTTGAATTATGAAGTAATGTTGCTCTATTAATGATCAAGCTGGATGCTCAACATGTTGATGAAATTCCTGTATAGCAATCAAGGCAAACAAAGCTGTCTCGGAGAAGGATAAATTGAACATTAAATATGTGCTTTGGATATTAGAACATAGAAAATTTCTCAACAAGATGAAGACTCTATCCCGATAGAGTTTTACTATTTACTTGTTACTCAATTTAAATATTATCACGAACATACTTTAGCTTTTTTTTATCTCGAAATTTATGGAACTTTCACCACATATAAATGTCAACATTAAAGTTTATACATAATATCTTTATAATTTTCTGAAATAAGATTCTTTAAGAAAGATAATACATTTTTTTATTATACCTACCAAGGTCAAAGTGTTGGATCAAATCTCTCTCTCTCTCTTGGGAGAAAGTGATTGCTGAGAGTTGACTTTTCGGATGAAGAGAAAAAGCCAGCATTTGGATCGCATTTGTCCTAGCTATAGGGGAAAATCATTAGGTGCTCGATCGGGGCGATGTCATTTATGCTGAGCACCACTGAGAATACGACACGTGTCAAGTCGGTTCCAATTTGAGTCGACAATCTCGAACCAGCCGTTTTCTGGAGATGACTTTGGTGAATTATTTGTACTTATTTATAGAAATTTGAACTTATGCTCCTTTTTTGGGCAGGTGTCATACGTCAAAGTGTTACAGAGTTGAATTTCAACGGCAACATTGTCGATTGCTTCGGCTAGCGGCTAAGTGTCATGGCATATAAGATCAAAACTTAAATTATACTCAATTGCAGAGAGATAGTTTCGACTGTCACGTAATTGAAGCAAAGTCAACACTACTCAGCTATCACTCACGGTCAATATACTCCTAACAGATTTCACGCAAAAGATTTTGGCAAAAATACTAAAACACTCTTTCGTGCCGCTCAGGAGCTGTGGAAAGAAAAAAGCGCACACGTCTGCTTAGTACTGTCCATGTTCAATATTTCAAATACCGTGTCACAACGCTAATGAAACGACCAATGTTTTTTTAAGCTATAGGCGAAAAATCCGCAGAAGAAAGAACCGAGAAAGTCAAAATTTGAATCTCGAATTGTTTGTCGGGACTCATCCATGTGTTAGCTTCTTCTTTGGATTTTGATCAAATCATATTCATGTAAGATGATGAAGAATTACGAAAAATAGCCTTTTCGTCCTCGTGGTTCTGGGATGATCCTACCATTTCCTTGTCATGTTGATGAAGAATACTGACCAACCATCAAAGTTGAAATTGGAGTTGAACAGTAGGCATGGGCATAAAAAAATTATAAAATTGAGGAGAAATGTACAATTTCTTATACTATTGCACATGTTCGATTTTGGCCTCAATTTTGTCACAAAAAAATTAATATTTGATCCTCAAGGTAAATTTTATTTTTTTCCATCCAAATGCAAATCGAATTGCCACCTAAGGTGTTGAAGATTGATAAGTGGTGTCTATGTGAAATGATAATGAAAAAAAGTTGATAGTTATGCACCATTTGGTTTACGAAAAATAAATGATTTGAAAATTCATTTTCCTAATAAATGATTGCTTATAAAAAGTTATGAATAAAAAATAATTTAGATTTAATGAAAATGTTTTCCATTGACTAATTATTTCAAGCAATACGAAAGATCGTTTTTATGAAAATATTTTCTAAATCACTCAATTTTGGCGAAACAAACGAAGCCATAAGCCTAGAAGGGAACAAATTTGTATATGTCAAGCTCCTGAAAAGCAATACTCAAGTATTAACCATCTACGAAGAACTACTACCAGGACACCCATTTACTAAACTGACTATAAATGTCTGACTCTCTATGTTAATCGTTAAACTTAGTTTTTTTTGTTTGTAATTGGACAAAAAAAAAATACAAAATGTGTCCGCAAATCATGACTGCGGATTAGTTTGGAGTCTGAATCTCTTAAAAACTAAAAGTTCAAGGACCTAAATTGAATATGTCCTATCGATTTTTTATTGCGAGTGCTGCATGTTTATATTTGCTAATTAAGCATTTTCCATCCATATTTGGGTGCAAATACACAATGTGTCCAGCAATTCATGGGAGATTAGTTTAGGCATCAAACTTGTCCACTGAGATCAAGTGAGGCGACCAAAATTGAATACGTGCAATGGATGCAAGGACCATTATTGTAGTTCCCCCTAAAATGATCTATCTTTTTTTACAGAAAATAACCGTGCTCTTTGGTGTTGTCTTGTAGATGAGCTGTACCAAAGTTGCATCGTGATATGTTGTAACTTATGTGCTTAGCAGTTTTTTTTTTTTTTTAAATTCGGAGCATAGCAGAGCATTGCAGTTGTGCGATATTTGGCAATCACCTTGCGAAACTTGCGGCCGTAAACGAATTAAAAAGGCGAGCTAGAGGGAGGATTGCCCCAAAACTTTCTATAATTATGGTTAAGCCACAGATATGGAAAATGTTATAAGCAATATCCTTAAGCCATGGCACACTCGAACTTTTTAAGTTTCTTGAGTCTCAAAATGTTGAGTTCATTGAAGAACGTTTAGTGAAAGACTTCATGTAACAGTTAAACCTTGCAACAGTATTGCTTCTATTTGGAAATTTGGTGTAAAGACGGATACCATTTCCAACTTGCAATCTAACTTCTTTTGGTTTGATTAAGAAAAAAAAAACAAGTGTCATAACTTTTGTACGACATTTAATTTGGTGTTACAACCTTTCAATCAATCACTTGAATATCGCAATTTTTTTAAAAAATTTCCAACTTGCCATTTAACTTCCTTTGGTTTGATTAAGAAAAGAAGAAAACAAATGTCATAACCTTTGTACGACATTTAATTTGGTGTTACAACCTTTCAATCAATCACTTGAATATCACAATTTTTAAAAAATGTTCACCATAAACATTATCCATTTGAATACCATGTTGGATATTTTTGCATTTAGATGATTAACTGAAGAGTTATGTTATTAAAGTAAATGTTTTTTTTTTGAAGTTGTGAGACTTCAATATTCGTATGAAAAAGTTATTGTACCAAAATGAACGCTATACAATAGTTATGAGATTTGTGATGTCATTTTCCTCTGTAATTAGCAAAGATTATATCTGTGCAAATAAATCTATTGTCAATTTGGCAACATTAAGTTTTGTCTATGCAGTAGTCTCTTAAAACAGTTTTGAGAAAAGAATTGTAATGTCTTTATTTTTTTTATATAAAACAAAAAGGGGCTTTTTAGACAACTTCATTAGAAAAAAAAGGTTAAAAATCTTAAAATATTTTTACTTTTCCTCATATATGTGTACATTTTGTTTATATTAAGTCAATAATATCTTTCCATTGATTGATAATCGAAATACTTCCTGATGGGATGTTTTAAAAGTCAAAAGATGAGATGGTTTAAAAGTCTTTTGACTGTTGGTTTTCGTACGTGGGCAATACGTATGTGTTTTTGTTAGTAATCCTAAAAAATCAAGAGCCATTATCCCACAAAAAAAATCCATGCTTAGATTTGCAAAATATCTTTTCATAGCTAAGTTGCTATGCTAACTACATCAAAGAAAGTTGTCTTTTTCAATAATCAAATTAATTCTGCAAAATAAAGAAATTGAAAACGTGGACGATCAAGCATGATAGTAATATATCAACTTGAATTGGTTTACATTCTTTTTCAAATCAAACACTTTTGATATGGTATGACGATTTTACAGCCTAATTGGCTCCAAAGACAATTTTTCTTTATTGAAATGATCATATCCGATAATCTTACAATTTAGATTGTCTCTCCCCTAACTATTGGTCAAAGTCGTGCATATTTGCACAAAATCGTTGCGTCCCTTTCGCATATCTTCTTTTTTCTGTGGTTTAGCAATAATGATGTTTGAGTTCGCTTTGGCGCCTTTTAATTAATACTATTTTTTTCTCAAGATTTGAAGGATACATATCCCACGTATTTATTGAATTTTTCTTCATGGAGTGCTTCCATTAAAGACTTGAATCAAAGATCATGAGGAAAGGAACTGATTCCCTTGCCATCTAAAAGCCAAGGCCTTGTTTGTTCTCAGTATGTCTTTTTGAATTATGCGACCTTACTGTGGAATAGCGAGGATTAGAAAAGGAAAAATTCCCCGTTTTTACGAACTCTCTCTTCCAGTGGGCCCAACAAGGGATGGATATAAAAAAAAATGGGCTTTCGTGGCCCAAACGTAATAAGAAAATCTACAATTTTATTACTAAGAAAAGATTAGTAGAAATCAACTTCAGATCACATAATTTATCAAATAATTTCATTGCACTGCCAGAAAAGTCCAACTCAGAAGCTTAAGCAGATGACTTAAATATAAGGCCTATTGAAATCCTATAAACAAGAAATGCGTGATTTGAGGTGATTGAATCCTACCCTAAAATTGGGAACTCGCCTAGTGACTCTTGGTTCTAAAATTTTGGAATTGAAAAACAAAATTAGACTGGATCAGCTGATTTCAGTCCGAATCTCAGTGTTACCGTAGAGCCAGGCCATGCACAGTTCTCCTCAAAGTAGTGTTTGGTTGGGAGGCAATGGAAGCCATCCTTACGAAGCATATCAGACATTGGAACATCATTCACCATTCTCTCACGTCAAATTTCTAGCAAAAACACACCAAGAAGGTCAATTTCCCAATACGCAAAGATTACACAGTGCTACGAAGAAAATTCACAAGTGCTCACTATCAAAGGGCCCATCCAGGAAGACCGTAGAAGAGGATGGAAGCGCTCATTGAAGAAGACCAAAGCAAAGGCTCTAAAACGCATCTCGACTCAGCCAACTTGAATCTTAGCTTGTTAGAGGCAAAGTGCATCCCAAATGACCTGCTCAATAAGCTCTACAATTTAGAGGTCGTGACGGACCGAGATTTGGTGATTCAAGTTGTCATCAAAAGCTTCAAGGAGGAAATATTTGTCCTCATGCATGTTGAGCTTCATAGCAGCTCCGTCTATTATGGCCCTTAGTTTTGAAGCAGCCGCAACCCCCGTCGACTCTAGGTCTATGCTTCGATTTAGTCTCGTCAGTTCTAGATCTGACGGATTGTGAAAGTGCTAGTGCAGTAAATAAGTATGTAAAAGCTAATGCGGAAATAAAAAGCTTCGGGATAATAAATAGAGTTAGAGAGTAAAGAGAATTGAACACAAGAAGTATAGTGGTTCGGCTTAGATCAAGCCTACGTCCACTCTCCCACGGTGACAGCCTATTGGCTGGAGTCCACTATGAATCAAAAGAGTTACAATCTCAATGTCTAAGCTTCTCAGCTTCACTCTCACGAAGTTCGTGTGTCACACTCTTTTGAGTACAATTAAAGCTCTTCACAGATTCAGACTTTAGGAAAATTTCTCTCTAACGTTCGTGCAACACAACTTGAAATAACTCTCTTAAATACTCCTTCATGCCTTCATAACCGTTGGCACCTTTCAAAGGAATTCTTCCAATCTACCCGTTGGACAGAATCAATCAGGAGATCTCAAGCTATAGATAGAAACAATAGAGAATCCGTTAATCCCGATCTCCCATTCAATCAGGATCTTCAGTTTCCTAAAGTGAACACTTGCTCCATATAATTGATTGCTTCCATAAATAATCAGATCCAATCAATCCATGAGCTGTCGAAGATATATATCAATCCAGATCTTCGTGGGAAAAGAATAAGATCAATAAGATCTATAACCATAATAAGTTAAGTCTGTCTTCCCAGACTTTGGGAAAGTCTGACCACCTCAGACTTTGGGAAAGTCTGAACACTTCAGATTCTGGGAAAGTCTGACCATCTCAGACTTTGAGAAAGTCTGAACATCTCAGATTTTAATACAGTTTTGTCATCGTCAAAACTAGCACCAACAATCTCCCCCTTTTTGATGATGACAAAACCTTCCTGCAATCATATTATATGCTATACCAAAACAACTTGAAATATCACATGTTAGCACAACGAGATAAAGATAACAAGATCCATCAGAGTATGCAAATCAAATTAAATAGAATAACCAAAAGGTCCAAAACAGAGGATCAAAATATGCAAATATTAAACCACAAAATAACCACAAAGTCCAAATCAGTCTAAAAACCAAAACAAAAACCAAACCATAATCAAAACAAATCTTCTAATCCCCAGGCCACTTTCTCCCCCTTTTTGTCATCAATCAAAAAGCTAATTAGAACGGGGAGCACGAACAAGATGAAAATTATCCATAGAACGCACAGTCTGCTCAACCCGTACTATGTCTTGTTGCATCTGATCCATCCTTTGATTGACGAACTGCTTGAGCTGCTCAATACTTCGTTCCAGAGAAGAATATTGAGATTGGAGACCAGTAAGTAAAGCAATAATTTCCGCAGAACGATCAGTAGAAGCAGTTGGTCTAGAAGGACCACCCTTTTCTGGTTGTCCTATATTAACTCCCCCTGTCTCTAAGCCAGTTGATATAGGAGTTTTTGAAACCACTTGTGGAGGAGGGGGAGAGACAAATGTATCTTCTGGAGGAGCCATAGTATCTCTTGGAGGACTTGGAACCAGTTCTTCTTCCTCTTGATCAGTCTCTGTTTTCTCAGATTCTATCTCCTTGTGAGTCTCTTCTTCTGCAACATCTTCCTCAACATCTTCTTCTTCATCCTGGAGAATCAATGACCGTTTTGCCTTTTTCAGCATGTGAGGAGATTCCTGTAAAGTCTCCTTGCCCTTTCTCTTTATTCCAGATGAGACTGACTTTGAGGGACTAGCTTCTGAGGGTAGATTTTTCAATCTCATCTTTGCAATCATATTTTTCCCAATAGTCAGAGGAACGACCAAAGTCTCACACAGAATAGATGGAATTGGGATGTTCAGATGATGAAAAATTTGGGTGATCAAGGAGGCGTATGGTAACTGACCTTTACCCTTATGTACCACTCTGTACATTTGATATAAGACAACATATGGCATAGAGACAATTGGATTTCTAATGATGCCATACATAAGCCGTGCCTCAGATTTAGAGATATCTATCTTTGATGCTACTTTTGGCTTCAGGCAACTAATTATAATCTTGTGCAGAATGGCATTCAGAGGGGATAGTCGAGAGTATGTGAGTGTACCTTCACTTGATTGATTAGTAGAAAGGGCAGCAGTGATTTCTCTGTGATAGGGATAAAGCCAGTCTGTGATACTCCAAGGATGTCAGCAATTATGTCCACATTGAGAGTATATTCTTTGTTGAACACAGAAAATCTCAAAGTATGTCGATCAGGAAAAGACAAATTCGAATAAAAATATGCAGTTAACTCCGCATAACTCGAAACTGTGGAGGAACAGAATTTGTCAATACCAAGCCGACTAAGGTGGACCCCAAGATAGACCTTGATTGAGTTTAAATACTCAAAATCAACATGTCGTGGATTCATGACCCCACGTTTCAGCAATCCTTTATAAGCATTTTGATGTCTTTTTGAGCAAAAAAGAGGATCGTTTGTCTCCGACCTACTGACATCAAACCCTTGCACTGGCTTAAAATGTAAAAACATTTTCTCATCTTCATCCCTGGGTTTGTGAGAATAGGAGGCACTGAATCGTGGGTCTATTGGAAAGTTTCTCCGTGCTTCATCCGCTGTTCCAGAAGGAGCAATAGAAAGTCGTTCCATTTCTTGCAAAAAGACAGACTGATTTTTGTATCCACTATCTCGCAGAAATTCATCAATAGTTGTCATAGCGCTACCACCACTCACCAATGTCTGATACAATTTGTAAATAAACTTGGGGTTCCGTTTTTTGAGAGGGGCAGCGCTACTTACTGGTTCTGTGAGTCCCTGTTGAATCTCAATCCTTGTTTCCATGGAGCTGGTTGCCGATTCTTCATGCAATTCTTCTTCCGCAGTAAGGTCAAGATGAGTAGGTCCAGAACTAGTGCCAAAATGCTTGTTTGCTAGTCGAGACGATTTCCGGGAGGCAGACATTATGCGTTCGTAGAGAGAGAGTTTTTCAGACAAGAGGCAAGAAACTCTGAGGAAGATGAAGAGGCCTAGGGTTTGCGAAGAAAAAAAAATCTATTCTTTTAACGACGGTTCTCAAAGAATAAAAATAGCAGTTTTGAAAAGTTTCCAAAAACTATCAATCAACCAGTTAATATAATGGAAACGGATAAACAAAAAGATACGATGGTTCAAAAATCGTACCTTTTGACAGATTTCCAGAAGTGTCGATTGGTGGGAAACATGATATTTAGAAAACTAAACATAAATCAAATTTAATATAGCCTGACCGTAAGTCTGAGTCTGAGTCTGAGTCTGAGTCTGAGTCTGCGTCTGAGTCTGAGTCTGAGTCTCAGTAAGAGAGAATATTCAATTTGCTTCTAATGAACTCAAACGACCGTTTATCCAAAGGTTTCGTAAAAATATCAGCTAATTGATTCTGAGAATCAACAAACGTGATCTTGACATCTTTCTTCTGAACATGATCTCTGATAAAATGATGTCGTATTTCAATATGTTTTGCTCTAGAGTGTAAAATTGGATTCTTAGTAAGATCCATGGCACTTGTGCTATCACACCGAATTTCAACACAATGCTTTTTGATACCGAAGTCTTGTAGTTGTTGACGCATCCATAGAATCTGAGAGCAACAACTCCCAAGAGCTACGTATTCAGATTTAGCCGTTGACATTGCAACAGTGTGCTGCTTCCTTGATAACCAAGATACCAACATATTTCCAAGGAGTTGACAATTTCCTGTAGTACTTTTCCTGTTTACACGATATCCTTCCATGCCAGCATCAGAGTATCCTAATAGAATAAAGTTGCTTTCCTTGGGATACCAAAGTCCAAACTTTGTGGTAGACGAAATATATTTGATAATTCGTTTGACGGCTGATAGATGTGATTCTCTTGGATCTGATTGAAACCTTGCACACAAGCATTCACTAAACAGAATGTCAGGTCTAGAAGCAGTAAGATATAGTAAAGATCCAATCATGCTCCTGTAAAGTTTTTGATCAACTTTTTCTCCTTCTGAGTCTTTCTCGAGTTTTGAAGTTGCTGCCATTGGAGTTTCAACCTTTTTGCAATTTTCCATTCCAAACTTCTTGACAAGGTCTTTTGCATATTTCTCTTGATGTACAAAGGTACCTTCAGTAGATTGTTTCACTTGTAGTCCAAGAAAGAAGGTTAATTCACCCATCATACTCATCTCAAACTCCTGCTGCATATCCTTCGCAAAATTCTTGCACATAGTTTCATCAGAAGATCCAAAAATATTATCATCAACATAGATTTGTACCAACAAAAAATCATGACTGGTCCTTTTAATGAATAGAGTTGTATCTACTTTGCCTTTTTCAAATCCACAATGAATAAGAAAAGAATTCAACCGTTCATACCAGGCTCGAGGAGCTTGTTTTAGGCCATAAAGAGCCTTCTTTAATTTAAAAACATGATAAGGATACTTAGGATCCTCAAAGCCAGGAGGTTGTTCAACATAAACTTCCTCTTGAATTACTCCATTTAGAAAAGCACTTTTGACGTCCATCTGATATAACCTGAAATCATGAAAGCACGCAAAGGCAAGTAATAATCTGATAGCTTCTAACCTGGCAACAGGAGCATAAGTTTCATCATAATCAATTCCTTCCTCCTGAGTGTATCCTTTAGCCACCAGTCGTGCTTTGTTTCTTGTAATCAAACCTTCTTCATCTAGTTTGTTTCTAAACACCCATTTTGTTCCAATAATAGATTTTTCTTTAGGCCTTGGAACTAGCTCCCACACATCATTTATAGCAAACTATCTCAGTTCATCCTGCATTGCTTCTATCCAGCTATCATCTGCCAAGGCTTCTTCTACTTTCTTTGGATCAATTTCAGAGATTAAGGCAATTGCACTGGATTCCTCTGGTTCTTCAGGAATGACAGGAATTCTTACTTTTGATCTGGTATGGCGTCCATCCTCAATATTGCCAATGATATTTTCCAAGGGATGACTCGACTTGTGTTTCCACTTCCTTTGACTTCCTGAGTTTGAATTTCCACTGTCCAGATTCCGTGAGTTATCATCTTCAATTTGTTCAACAACTTCTAGTGGAACATTGTGATCTTCAGTACCAACTTGTCTTGTAACCTCTGAATCTGTGTCTGCTTCATGAAATTTAACATGTATAGATTCTTCCACACAATAAGTCCTCTTGTTATAAACTCTGTATGCCTTACTTGAAGAAGAATATCCAAGGAAGATGCCTTCATCAGATCTACTATCAAATTTCCCAATCTTGTCTGCAGAGTTCTTAAGAATAAAGCATTTACAGCCAAAGACATGAAAGTAAGAGACATTAGGCTTTTTGTCTTTATAAATCTCATAGGATGTTTTGTCCATCAAAGGTCTTAGAAACACTCTGTTGATAATATAACAAGCTGTAGAAATAGCTTCTGCCCAAAATCTGGAGCTGATTTTGCTGTCAATCATCAGAGTTCTGGCCATTTCCTGCAATGATCTATTCTTCCTTTCTACAACACCATTTTGTTGTGGTGAATAAGGAGAAGAAAACATATGCTGTATCCCAAAGTCATCACAAAATTTAGCAAACTCTGCATTCTCAAATTCATCGCCATGATCGGATCGAATGCTCGAAATCACATATCCTTTCTCATTTTGAACTTTCTTAGCAAACTTGGCAAAGTATGCAAATGCATCAGACTTATTTGCTAAGAAAAATACCCAAGTATATCTAGAAAAATCATCAAGTATTACCAGATAATAACTCTTACCACCAATGCTTTTTGTTCGATTTGGTCCAAACAAATCCATATGAAGAAGCTGAAGCACTCTTGTAGTAGCAACGTGATTTATAGACTTGAAGGAATCCTTTAGTTGTTTTCCCAGAGTACAAGATGTACAATCTTCATCTCTACGAAAATTCAAGAATGACAGACCTCGAACAAGTTGCTTTGAAGAGATTTTGGAAATTTGTTTCATATGAGCATGACCAAGTCTCTTATGCCATAATTTTACTTCCTTCTGTAAAGATATAAGACACTTAGGAGTCTCAACATGCATATCCAATAAATATATATTACCATGTCTCCTTCCACTGAAAGTCTGCGAATTATCTTTACTTGAGGCAAGACAGATTCCTTCTTGAAATTGAATTTTATAACCAGTATCACAGAGTTGACTGATGCTGAGTAGATTATACTTTAGTCCTTTAACCAAAGAGACATTATTAATAGAAAGCTTTCCAATCTTCACAGTTCCTCGGCCAATAATTTTCCCTGTGCTGTCTCCTCCAAAGGCTACTCTTCCTCCATCAAAACTTTCCAATTTAATGAAAAAGCTTGAATCTCCTGTCATATGTCTTGAGCATCCACTGTCCAAGTACCATTTTGATTGAATTTCCTGAAAAAGAACTTATTTCTTTTTAGGTACCCAGATCATCTTGGGTCCTTTTTGGTTAGAATAAGACAGGGAAGCTGTCCATCTCTTGCTTAGGGAATTCATTTCCCTTAAGCCTTCTTCTCCATGATTAAAGCACTTAATATAATTTCTTCCAACAGGTTTAATAAACACTCTTCTAAAATGATTTTTATAAACTCTTTTCGAAGGCATTTTTTCAAGTCTTTCTTTGACTTTTGGAAAATCAATCAAAGGAACTTTCTCCAAAGACATTCCTAAACCTTCCTTTTTGAAATAAGGTCTTTGTACTAAAAGGATTTTTTTTCTAATTTATCAGATCCAAGAGAAAACTTTTTTGTAATAGAAGAGATTTCAGATTTTAAACAAATATTTTTTTTTCAAGAGAGCTATATTTATCCTGTGAAATCAAAACCTCATTATCAAATTTTTCTTTCAAAGAAATCTTCTGTTATTTGAGAATCAGATTTTCCTTTTTTAGCTCAGCAATTTCTTTAAAAGAGAAATCTAATTTGGAACAAAGATCATTTATATAATTAGCTATTTTAACAGGAACTCTATAATTGTTTACCTGGTGATCAAAATCCTCTGAGTCAGAGTCTGAATCAGATTGAGCCATTAAGCAGATGTTGGCAAATTCCTCATCACTTTCTTCACATTCTGTGTCACTCCAGGTTTCAGCCTTTAGAGCCTTTTTGTTTTTCTCGTACCTTCCATTCTTTTGTTTGAGAAGAGGACATTCTGGCTTAATGTGTCCTTTCTTTTGACAATTATAACAGGTAATCTCAGCATAAATATTTCTTTCATCAGATTGTCTTCTTTGAGCATTCGAGTTCCTCCAAGAATTGGATCCTTTCCAATTTGATCTGTTTCTGTTGAACTTTTTGAACTTCTTAATGAAAAGAGCCATTTCCTCTTCATCAAGATAATCATCTGATCCTGCATCATCAGAAATAATATTAGATTTTAAAGCAATAGATTTCTTACCTTTGATCTCTTCATTTAGATTAAGATTTTTCACTTCATAAGATTGAAGTGTTCCAACTAATTCATCCACTGACAATGGCTGAATTCTTTGAGTTTCTCTAATAGATGTTCTGATATGATTCCATTCTTGTGATAATCCTCGCAAGAGCTTGTTCACTTTCATTGGTCCAGTGATTGGTTGTCCTTGATTTGCAAGTCCATTGACAATCTCTGTGAATCTGCTAAACATATCTGCAATTGATTCACCATTTTTCATTTTGAAGGCTTCATATTGTCCGAGCAAGATATTCAATCTTGTTTCCTTAACACGATCAGTTCCTTCATAGGTGACATTTAATCTGTCCCAAATTTCTTTGGCTGATTCACAGGAAGAAATTCTGTTATATTCAGTAAGAGATAAAGCACAGTAAAGAGAATGAGTAGCCCTGGAATCAATATGTTATCTCTTGATAATATCAGCTTGAGGTATCACTCTAGTTTCTCTAGAACTTGTGGAAGGAATTACTCCTTGTTCGATTATTTCCCATTCCATGGGATCCTTTGACTTCAAGAAAATTCTCATTTTATTCTTCCAGACACAGTAGTCTTTTCCATCGAAGTAAGGAGGTCTAAGAAAATGTTGTCCTTCCACCACACCTGCTCCACTAGCACTTGCCATAGATCGTTAGCTCAGAAGTAAAACACTTCTTAAGAAGAGCAACCTGGCTCTGATACCACTTGAAAGCGCTAGTGCAGTAAATAAGTATGTAAAAGCTAATGCGGAAATAAAAAGCTTCGGGATAATAAATAGAGTTAGAGAGTAAAGAGAATTGAACACAAGAAGTATAGTGGTTCGGCTTAGATCAAGCCTACGTCCACTCTCCCACGGTGACAGCCTATTGGCTGGAGTCCACTATGAATCAAAAGAGTTACAATCTCAATGTCTAAGCTTCTCAGCTTCACTCTCACGAAATTCGTGTGTCACACTCTTTTGAGTACAATTAAAGCTCTTCACAGATTCAGACTTTAGGAAAATTTCTCTCTAACGTTCGTGCAACACAACTTGAAATAACTCCCTTAAATACTCCTTTATGCCTTCATAACCGTTGGCACCTTCCAAAGGAATTCTTCCAATCTACCCGTTGGACAGAATCAATCATGAGATCTCAAGCTATAGATAGAAACAATAGAGAATCCGTCAATCCCGATCTCCCATTCAATCAGGATCTTCAGTTTCCTAAAGTGAACACTTGCTCCATATAATTGATTGCTTCCATAAATAATCAGATCCAATCAATCCATGAGCTGTCGAAGATATATATCAATCCAGATCTTCGTAGGAAAAGAATAAGATCAATAAGATCTATAACCATAATAAGTTAAGTCTGTCTTCCCAGACTTTGGGAAAGTCTGACCCCTTCAGACTTTGGGAAAGTCTGAACACTTCAGATTCTGGGAAAGTCTGACCATCTCAGACTTTGAGAAAGTCTGAACATCTCAGATTTTAATACAGTTTTGTCATCGTCAAAACTAGCACCAACAGATTGAAGAAAGAGTACAGAGAGCTAAACCAAAAATCTAAGAGTGAAGAAAGAGAACTGAGCTAAGAGAAGAAATTGGGAGAGGGAGACTCCTTTACTTTTTATTCTTTAAGAGAAAACGAATTACAAAAACAATAATAATAAGCATTTTGGTCCAGCCCGAGTGGTCTAGGTTGGAAGTAAAAATTAGACCAATTATTGTTGATTCCAAATTCTGCAATCAAACCGTTGCTCACCCTTATGTGTGATGCTTTAACATCCTTTCTAATGTACAAACTGGAGGAAAGCACGCATATTCAAATTAAATTGGGATACCTCACTCAGATATACTGCATAAGAATATTAGGGATCCACTGTGGATCACTTAAAGAAACTATTGACAATTTTTATTTGTATATTAGGAGCATTTGATTGGTTTCCTTCTATACAGATCTCAGGAGGGAGTTTTGAGGTTATTTAAGTTATCCGGACTAAGCTCATAGGAGCACATACTCGGCCAAGCCTAGTGAAGACTATAGGGGCCGAAAAATTGCATGTGCATGGCGCACCGGAGGTGCCAAACTAGGAAAGATTGCGATATTTGAGCCAAATTGAAGGAAATAAAGTTATTATTCTTGGACATGCTAGTTATATAGAGATAATTAAATGTGTAATATCTTAGAGGATAAGAGAGAAAAATACCCCTCTGGTCTAAAACAGGAAAGCGTGGACCGATTGATAACTTGAATGAGCCCCGATCACACCCTATATTAGAGCTTGTGTTTTCAAAGAATAGACGCAGATGAGGCAATAGACATGTAGCCAAGTGCCGGAGCTCTCTATCCTCGAACTGCCGCGTGTCGCGTTTCATCGCCCCAACCATCGGCCATCCAATCTACTGCGCCTCATTGTGCCTCGCTCGCTGGTCGCCATAGTCCTCTTTGCCGTCGGTTGTGGTTTGGGTTGAAAGACCAATTTAGGTGGTTTCCCAATACATGCGCTCAGTTGAATGTTAAATTGCCTTGCGTGATTCTAACCCCATTCGATCTGATTAGTTAGATATTTTCTTTGGGCAGATTCTTTCCCAACTAACGAAGAGATGGGGGGATGTCCTATTGGAGTCATTTCACATATATTGGATTGAGTCTTTGAGACTAAGATTGGATCCTTAGTTAAATTTGTTTTTTTATTTGTGCGTGGTGACATTCAATATAATTATCGATTATATAGGGTGTTAGATTTTAACTTATTAGATTAGGTACTGTCATAGAAAAAAGAATACAAAATGATTGCATTGCATGTAATTTAGATTGCATCCATACATGTTTCTTAAATTAGAAATTCATATCTTAGGTCCATTAGGGGCCATGTAGCCATTTAGAAACGCATATATATTATTTCCTATTTGGTTCAAGTTATCATGCAGTATCAGGCAACTCCATATTTTAACTTATATAAAGAAAATCTCAAATGATATTGCATCCGTCTCTCATTTTGATATTTAATTGTTAAGTTAATTCACCAATCCTATAATATTCATGTTTCATGTACACGTGTTGGATTAAATATGCATGAAGAATTGAATGTCTCGATCATCCACGAACGAGCAAATTCCTTCATAATCGGGACCAAATGCAGAAATGTGAAGAAATTTTTAGTTACCTCAAGTCATTGATAAAATTCAATAGAGAACCTGACTCCAGAAGTGTCAAACGTTGAATGGACTCTCTAGCCAATTGTCCTCTCCAAATTGATGGTGTGTTTTCTTATGAATGAATTCAGGAATGAACGAATTTTATTTTTATATATAGAGGGTTTGGCTTAGAAGATCTCTATTTGTAACTCATGCTCGCACCTTTCGCTAATAACTTCTTCCATCAAGAAGTCATATTTTTTGGGTAATCATCACATAATATAAGGTAGATAATATATGTTAATGAATTAATACGGGTAACCAAATGTGGGATCACATTATTATATTATTTTATAACATTCTCCCACCCATCAACAATATCAAACCGAATTCATAAAACTTCATGCAGACAAAATACATGAGTCATAGCGATAGGTCCCCTTGAAACGAGTATTATATTTCATGTATCACATGCATTATATCTTTCCAAATCAGCTTATATGTGATAACATAACTCGATGAATAAATCCTATATTTATTCCAGGTCAAAATTAACTGTTATTTTCATAATAAATGAATATGTACACATAAATTGAGAAAACATTGCAACTAAATAAGAGTTTCACAAACTTGTTCATATGACAATATTCTATATAATAGGACCAATTACCATCTTAACCACATGATCCTCATAACTCATTGGTGGCATGTCTTTATTTGCGAATGTGTTCCATGGCTAGTTTATTCTCTTTGACGCATTCTCTTATGGCTAAATACTTAATGTCAATGTGCTTGCTTCGACTACCACTATTGTAGTTTTTAGCCATGAAAATTACAGCTAAATTGTCTCAAAATATTCTTAATAGCTTAGCAATGAAATCAACAATTCTAAGTATCAAAATGAAACTCTTCAACAACATACAATGTGAAGTGGCATCAAAATAAGAAACAAACTTTACCTCTATAGTTAAAGTAACAACCAAAGTTTGCTTTGCATTTTCCATGGCACGGCTCCATCGGCTAGCATAAACATGTATCCAGATGTTGATTTTCGAGAATCAACACAACTAGCCCAGTCTGAATCCAAATAACTAACTACTTTTAAGTTGTCTATCCATCTATACATAAGCATGTGACATTTGGTACCTTGACTCAGCATCTTCTTTACAGTTTTTCAGTGGTTGATACTTGGATTATTATGATATCTTTCTAAAATTCACACATTAAATGCAATGTCAAGTTGAGTGAGAACTTGAGCATACATCAAGCTTTCAATAACAGAAGCATATGTGATATTTTTCATTTGTTCCCTTTCTAGATCGTTCTTTGGGTATTAATTCAAATTTATCTATCACCATTCACGATAGTAACTATATTAGGTGAACGATCTTTCATTCGAAATCTCTATAAGACACTATTGATATAAGTTTCATAAGATATTCCTAATAATCCTCAAGGAATATTTCTATAGATCTTAATTCTAATGACATAAGATGCCTTACTCATATATTTAATGTCAAAATTCTTAGAGAGAAATCGTTTCACCTCATGAAGCAAAAGACTCTTATAATTAGTCGTAAAGCCAATTATACATTGTTTCTTAGCACAAGGAAACAAATTTTGTTCCCACTAATCCTTTGGTATATACATTAACCCACAATATTCTCTTCAAAACCGAATGAAGAGATAACATCATGAAACCTTAAGTACCATTGGAGGGACGCTTGTTTTAAGCATATATAGCTTTCTTAAGCTTACATACAAAATGCTAACTACTACTAGAAGAGAATCATTCTCATTGTTTCATGTAAACCTTTTCTTTTAGTTTTCTATTGAGGAATGCCGTTTTTCACATTCATTTGATGCAACTCCATATCCAAATGGGCAAAATAATGCGAAGGGAATTTTTCTTTGATACAAGAGAGAATGTCTATGTGTAGTCGATCCCTATTCTCTTTGAATGAATCATTTGGCAATACGTTTGATTTTGTATTTCTTAATGTTACCCAATCAGTCCTTCTTAATTTTGAAAACCCTTTACAACCAATGACCCTTGTACCATTAGGCAACTTAACCAAATCCCAAATTTCATTAAATGCCATAAAACTCATCTCTTCTTTCATGGCATTGTACCACAAATTGGATTCATCACAATTCATAACTTGTGACAACATTTCAGGATCATTTTTAGCTCCAATATCATAGTCATAATTTTGTAAATACATAATATAGTCACTAGGAATTGTTGATTTTATTATTCTAGTATCTTCTCAATATTGCATCAACATTCTTATGTTGTTTAACTGGTTTTTCGATAGAATTCGGTAAATACTGAACAACTTAATCTACCATATCAATATCAACATGCTGTGGAACTTTAGTGATTGATTGTTCAACAATTGGTTGAACTGAAGGGGCATCACAAACAATAACCAATCTCGTATTTGAGATATAATATTGAGTATTTGAATGATCATTTTCATAAATAAAGTCCTTGAAATGATCATTCCCACTAATGAAGTCATTTACAAAACACATCACTAGGTTTGATTCCACAAACCTAGGAATCAAACCTAGTGATGTGAGATGGACAATAAAGTCTATATACCTTGGACTTTTTGACATATCCAATGAAATACCCACTTATAGTCTTTGGGTTTAACTTCTTTTTCTTGTAGAATGTAAATTCTTACTTTTGACGGACATCCCCAAATACGTATATGCTGCAAACTCGGTTTCCAACCTTTGAATAACTCAAAAAGCATCTTCGAGATAGCCTTAGTTGGAACTCAGTTTAACATGTACCCGGCAGTCTTAAAAGTTTCAGTCTACAAAGACTTAGGAAGTTTAGAGCTGCTAAGCATACTCAGCACCATATCCAATAAGGTTTGGTTTCTTCTTTTTACTACAACATTTTGGTCTAGAGAACTAGGCATGATGTATTGGGCAACTATCCTATATTCTTGAAGAAGTTTCATAAATGAATTAGTGCTTGTCCATCTTCTGTGTATCTACCAAAATATTCTCCACCTCTATCTGAGCTCACAGTCTAAATTTTCTTATTGCATTGTTTATTTACTTCAACCTTAAATACTTTAAAGGCATTTAATGCTTCATACTTATTATGAAGTAAGTAAATATACATATATTGTGAATAATCATCAATGAAAGAGATGAAATACTTATGATTATATGAGTCCAAATCTGGACTACAAATGTTTGTATGTATGATTTTTAATAATTTTGTACTCATCTTGGCACCTTTCTAAACTTGTTGGTGCTTTCCCTTTATGCAATTCACACAAGTGTCATAATTAGTAAAATCTAAAGTATTAAGTATTCCAAGATTTACTAATCACTTAATTCTTTTTATGGAGATATGCTTCATTCTCTGATGCTACAACATAGAGGAATCTTCATTCATAACATTGTTTCATACTAGCGTTATCATGAAAATGCATTGTATTATATAAGGCATTGTCTTTGTAAACTAATTTGAAAACGACTATTAGATAAAATATTATCTCCAATAATTTCAAATTTAAATGATAAATTGAAGGTGGAATCTAAAAAGTTAATGCAGTATCCCAAAAGTACAAGTCTAGAAATAGAGATCAAGTTTTATGAGAAACTTTATACATAAAAAGTGCTTCCAAAATCAAATCATAGCCATTATTGATAACTAATCTGCATGTCCCAATAACTTTTACATGTGAACATATCTTATTTCCAGAATATATGCATTGTTCACTGCTCATTGGCTTCCTACGGTTTTAAAAACCCTGTAAGGAATTCGAAATATGGATTGTAGAACCAAATTCAATCCACTATGTGTTGTGACAGCCATATTGATTCATAACAAACATAAGAGATTGAATTACATTTTTTCTTAAGTCAACCCTTAAATCTAATACAATCCTTCTTCACGCGCCCTTTGTCTTTAAAGAAGAAGCACTTGGATTATTTTTTAATGTTAGTTTTGAGAGGTATTTCACATTTTTCCTTTTACTTACCTTGCCTCTTATTCTTTCCTTGTGTTGCCAAATGAGCACTTTCTCCCAATTCCATACGCAACATTTTTTGTTCTTGAACACACATGGTCATAAGTTCATTAATTGACCATTTATCCTTTTGTGTATTGTAAGAAATCTTGAAAGGTGCATACTATTATGAAAAGAGTGTTCAAAATACAATACACAAAAAAATATTCTGGTATATCAACCTCAATATTATTAAGTTGAGCCACAATGCTCCATATCTTCATGATATACTCACGCACACCTTTTAAACTAGTGAGTTTTATGGATGAAAATTTCATAATCAGAGTTATGACATATGCTTTTTCTAAAGTTTCAAACTGCTCATAATGGCCTCCAATAAAGCCTTAGCATTACTATGTTGAGCAATCAAACTATAGATAGTATGAGATATTTTAGTCTTATAAACATCACACCAATGTGATTGTTCCTATTTTTCACAAAGGGACTTAGCTGCAGTGCTAGAATCAGTAGGAGCATGTGGTTTATCTTTCCTTATAGTATAGTCAATGTCCATGCACCCTAATTGAAGAAAGATCAATTCCTTCAATACTTTATAATTGTCACCACCTAATATGGGAACATCATTATTAAGTTCAGAGAAAGTCATGCTTATGTCATTAATTTGAGGCTAATTAAACCAATATCATACTTTGTCAATGCAAAATATGAATCACATAACATAAAAATTGCTTGTGGGATAAGTTTTTTTTTTCTAAATTTAAATAGTCATAATAACTTCACGAAGAAACTATCATATTATAATTATTTTCTTAATCCTTATGGGTAAATTAAGAAAAATAACATGATATTTTAAGCTAATTAATCATATTAATGTAATGAAATTATTGTGGGATGAAATCCATTGTAGTAATATAATTAATCACAATTAATGTTCTTTTCTAAGTATGATATGGAGGCACTTAATGTATATAATTTAATTAATCAAGGATACTGTGGCTATATCTTAGTTAATTAGAAAATATATGGATCATCAGACATTTAATGTATATAGGGGCAAAACAGTAAATAAATCACAAAAATGACAAAACTATAAATATGTTCAATCGAGGGCAAAAATGGAATTTTAATAGCCATTTCGGGAAAAATAGTAAAGAAATCAGCACGAAGGGAAAAACGGAAATTACATGGCAAATTTAAGGGCATAACTGTAAATTTAATGAATAGGTAGAATTAGAAATTCCGATTAAAACAAGGGCAAAAAGAGGAAAATCGACCGCGGGCGCATGTAAGACACGCACCTCAACTGGCCATGCATCTGTTCCCCAGTAGGCAAACACGTGGGACCATACGCCTTCTTCCTTTTTCTCTTTCGTGACGTTTCACGATTTTTTTTCCTTCCATTTTTTTCTCCATTTCGCCATCTTCCTCCGCCTTCTACCACACGATTCTTCTCCGATGGTTCGTCCCAAACCAAAATAAGTTATGGGTTGTATAGCCAACGCTCGCGTGACCACATGGGTCCAAGAATCAACGAAACAGCTGAAAATTAGCCCAAAATCGAACCAAAAATCGTAAATGATGAACCCTAACAAGCCAAAACTTCAACCATGCAATTCATCTCCAACGATCATCCAAATGTTGAAATTCCTTTAGGCTTTAGTTTTCCATGGTAGTGTAAAGATGTATGTTCGAAATTGGGCTGCGATTCGCCATAATTACGCCAGAATCAGCGATTTCTCCCCTTGGGCTGAAAAGTACCAATTACAATTCACCCAAAATTTAGCATAAATTCTCACAAATTTCATCAAGACAGAGGTGAGATGGCTATGATACCAAATGTTTGATTAAATATGCATGAAGAATTGAATGTCTCAATTATCCATGAACGAGCAAATCCGTTCGTAATTGGGATCAAATGCGGAAACGTGAAGAAAATTTTACTTACCTCTAGCCATTGATGAAATTCGATGGAGAACCTAACTGTAGAAGTGTCGAACATTCAGGGAAACGGACTTTCTTAAAATTGATGGTGTGTTTTCTTCTAAATGAATTTTGTTTTGTTTTTTATATAGAGTGTTTCGCTTAGAAGGCCCCTATTTGTAATTCACGTTCACACCCCTTTGCTAATAACTTCTCCTATCAAGAAGTCGTATTTTTTGGACAATTATCACATAATATAAGGTGAGTAATATATGTTAATAAATTAAGAAGGGCAATTGAATATGTGATCACATTATTATATTATTTTATAACAACAAGTTATTTAGAGAGTCGCATTATTTTCAAAAAATATATTTCCAATAATTGCATCATGTAGATAGAATAGATTGGTCAAATCATTTTTAGGTCATACACACAATGTTTTGTCTTTAACTAACAATTTGCATAATATTGATGCATTGAACAATGATAGAGCTTTACTTTTGCCTTGCTTAAGGAATCAATGTTCTATGCCATTTTTTAGCAATTTCTAGCAATTTATTTATCACTTTGATTTTATGATTATTAAATATCTACTTATACATTTGCATGATCACCCATTCCACGTTAATGGTTTAGGAATAATTTGACCTATACTGCTTGCACAATTTTATAAGGAGAAAGTTATTGAAAAGGCATAAAATTTATCTAGCGTAATCAAGTCTCCATATTCATAAAACCTCTAGTTCACATAAACAAACTGTTCTCTCATGTTTCACTTGAATTTCTAATTGACATATATAAATTAGCGCTAACTCCTAATATAATTAAATTACAAGCTTAATTAATAAAATTAAAACCCCAAAGTTGTGTCTAATGTGGATTTGGGTGTGTACATTAAGTGCTTATTTAATAATAATCCATTGACTTTCTTTTTGTGGTTCATCTCTTAGAAAGTCGCGACAACCTCTGCTGTTCTTTTCTTCATTCACATTCTCGAACTCATAAGACTTTATTGTTCCTATCAGCTCATATATGATTATGGGTTGGATCCTTATTGTTTATTGTACAAATGTCTTCATATGACCCCACTCCGTTAGAAATGCTCTAAAGAGATTGTTCATTTTTTTAGCATTAGTGCATAATTTTTCTTGATCGGCAAGACCATTTATAATTCCGATGGATCTTGTGAACATTTGAATTTCATTGCATGTTATGTTTAAGCTTTCATAATTTCCAAGAAGAATATTCATCTTTGTCTTCCTCACTTTATCAATTTTTTCAAATGTGACTTAGAGTTGACCCCAAACCTTTTAGCCATTGCCCATGAAGAAATGTTACATTTAGACAGAGACGGAGCATATAGCCTTTGCACTTTGTGCAAGCCTTCCATGCGATTCTTCTAATTGAGGTGCAATTAACAGTAGCAACAAGTTGCACATTCTTGCTTTCTTATTACATATGAGCCATTCATGGTGTAGGCACAATAGGTCCATTTTCAATAATGTCCCACATGAGAAGATTAGTTGCCTCAATATAGGTTTGTATCCTATGTTTGTAGTAGTTAGATTTTATCCCCAAGTCTACGTTGACTCTTTATATAACAAGATCAATGTAGGGTGGATTCTACAAGTAATCTGCAAGATAAACTATAATCAACACATATTGCTCATATTAACTGATAGATCATACTATCAAGGGGCAACTATTTCTATTACTTTTGTACACAAGCATTCCCAAACAGTATTGATACTATTTTGATTTTAGAAAGACTAAGGAAGAACGACATTAGTACACTTGATTTCCATCATATCCATTCTAGCTTTTTTTTTTTTATCCTTCTTACATAGACATCTTCAATCAATCTATTGGAGACTCTTTTTAGGAGTAATGAGTCAGTTTGAGAGTTATTAATAGATTTTTCAAGGTTAGGATTGCTCATATGGTATTTTCTTCTAATAGTAGTGAATTTCCTAAAATGGAGTCTATTGGAATTGTCACTTTGCTTGATGGTGAAGGCAAGGCCAGCCTCATCTAGAGATGATGAGAGCGAGGTTGGCCACTATTTTAGCAAAAAAATGATAGCCATCCTTTGATCTTTTCCTAGTTCTTCTACTATGGTTTCTCAGCTTGTCAATGACTATATTTCATTTATTCAATGATCATCCTCAGATAAACACGTTACCAATTTTACTAGCAACTTGACATCAGTTCAATCTAATGCTTATTATCGGCATGTGCTTGTTATCATCGATTTGTTGATGTTGTACATAGTCAAACCATGAAAATGACTAATTGATTTTGAGAAGATCACAAAATAATCAAATACTACTAATGTGTTTAATGGTTGCGTAACTGGGTAAAAGATGCACAAGCTATTATATAGATGGTGTCCTAACAAGATGTCTCAAAAGTTATGATTTATGTATCAATGATCAATAAGGCATTGGCTGTGTAATTATCTACAAGATTTAGGTATATGAGTAAAAAGTGAGTAAGCCTAGAATGTGTTGTTTGGTAAAGCTTGGAGGTACTATGTATAGGTAAATAGTAAGGTAGAAGCATGCAGCTGGGAGAAAATGGGCGTCGAAGGGGAGCTACTCGCGTGGATGAGAAGATAGAGGCAGCTTACGTCCGAGGGGGAAGGGGATGCGACTGGGGGCATGTGGCGGCCATCCAATGGTTGGGAGGCACCTTGACAGGACGCCTATGCCGTTCGGCAAGCTACGCCTACAGCCAGTCGGCCACTAGCCATGCTGTGGGCCTCGTGCGCGTGTGCATGCCACCCACTTGACAAAATGCTGGAGAGAGAGAGAGAGAGAGAGAGAGAGAGAGAGAGAGAGAGAGAGAGAGAGAGAGAGAGAGAGAGAGAGAGAGAGAGACCGGTTGGTTGGTTGGTTCACGCGAAGTGGACTGGGTTTGCTCTCGGTTGGATCGGCTCAAGCTCGGTTAGACCGCGAGGCTAACCATGCACCGGTCAATCGTTGACCAAAAGTCAACTTTTCCCAAAATTTTCCAAAATTGCCCGAAGGCCCAAAATTCACTTCTTTTGGGGCCAAAATGCAATTATCTAAAAGTCGGGGGACCAAAACACAAATTTCGGAAGTTCAGAATCACCGGAAAGGAAAGTTTATGATTTAGTCCGAGGGATTCTCAAGGCCGACATGCCACTAATTAAACTCATAAATTCATCCAATTGGACCTTGAAAATGTGGCCGGAAGTGGGCTGTTACACATGGACTCATGAAGTTGTCTAGTCATCGTCCACATAAATTAAAAGAACATCCTTAGCTTCCGGAAGAGTCAAATTATGGAGTGTCACCACAACAAGAGCAATAGTAATTTGCAATCAGATTTTCAAGGTTGAGCAAAGAGGGTTTGAAAGAGTCATGTTGAAGTTGGAAAATAGATTTACCGACATAGTTGCAGTATTGAGAGTTGTTTTAACTATCCTAATACAGGTATGTTGGTAGTCAATATACCAAGTATTGAGTAATGCCATGTGGGCTATGATTGGAAGACCTTTACAACCATAAAAGGTAAGAGCAAGACAAATAGCCCAAAGTGAAGGACAAATTCAGGATGAATTTAAAGGTTGACAAAGTGTTGCTCTTCAGTAGCTGGGATCGAATGTGGGTCAAAGCCTGTCGGTTGCACATTCTTTGACATCATTTGGGATATGATGGATGAGTTTTCTTATGATTTATAGGTAAAAAAAGAAGCATGTTTGGCAAAAATAGGATATGGACTTGCACAAGGGAGCTGAATACTAGAGATCTTCTCAACTTTATTGAGTAACCTCATAGAGATAATTGATCTTAGAAGATTTGGATTTACGAAATGGGCTGGGGGATCCAAACTAATGAGATCATCAATACAGACGAGCATTAATATTGGAAGGTTATGTCATGATGGACTGTGTCTTCCTCTCAATACCGCCATAGGGTTATCATCTTAGCCGAAGGGATGGCGACCGCCAGTGCCACTAGCCCTCTGTAGAATATCCATCTAGATTTTGCTATAGATGTTGCACTATTTAATTAATTGCTTGAATCATGGGGCTGGCATGTGCATGGTTGGCTTTGTCAACTCATTTACGTAATTTATAACCCTATGCAATCTTGAACTCAGTTAATATCTGGATCAGGTGTGTTGACTATCGATGTATGTTAGTAGATAATTGCATGGTAAAAGTGTCAAGCAAGTTTTAGTAGGTAAATACTCGATGAGTAAGCAACGTAACTAGTTTCCATTGGGTATTCAAAAAAAAAAAAAACATGCATAGAAACACTGGCATTCTTGAAATACCCAAAATAAAACGACAGACTGGTTATTAACAGATTTTATTGAGACTTCTTAATATATACATAGCATTGCTCGTTTTAATAATGGATTTCATGACCGCAACACCCTCCAGATATCTTCTAGGCTCGGATTAATGCGCTTTGGTATTAGAATAAGACAGTGATTTCGTATTTAATTTCTATCACGGTGTCTGAATTCGTTATCTACTCATTTTGAATATTATATGACCTGACAAAGGTATCTTCAGGACATCTGTTAACAAAATTACACCTATTACAATTCGCATTTCTCCATTTCAACAAGGTTTTCCAGACACATATGTCCCAAGACGGAACGAGAAGAGTCAAGCCACATGGAACTTCGAAGATACTTTTATTTGCAGTATATGTCACACACGAGTAATAATACACAAACCATTCAACCAGTTGATGACATCTGACCAAGCGAACGAACGTATGAAACATTGATTGAAGCTGACAAGCGAGCAAACATAAGAGATGACTCTCTTCTACGGTCATACTTCTTCTCATGATCATGGGCTCGGCGAAACGAACTGTAGCAACTCATCCTTGCGCTCGAACTCAATCATGTCTTGCTCGGACAATGTGATCCAGGCTTCGATCCCATTCCCGCACCTCGTTCCCATTAAAACCACCATATTTTCCAACGGAAAACTGGTGGTGCACGCCCAAGCCGGCCTTCCCAAGCCGAAATCCACCTCGTAGAAAGGAAACCTCACCCAGCTGCTGAACCCGTAGAGCTTGATATTTCCCGCAGACGACTCTGCCAACTTCCGTGCCGCCATAAGGCTCTCGTAGGCCTTGGCCAATCCCCTCTCGCCTTGAAGCTCGCTCAAATATTCGCCATCAATTGCCCTTATTGATTTCCTAAGAATGCTTGCAAAGTCCTGTAATTCAACTCCCTTGTTTACATCCATCAGTGGTGCAATAGTGGTCTGCCACAGATTGCCCAAGGCATTCTCGGGCAACGGTTGTGGCCTGATCCTTCTTCTGATGTCCACCACATGGGTCACTGCTGATGATGGAAGAGACTTCCCCTTCCACTCTGGCCTCTTCCTCGCCACCTCCAAGGCGGATTTCCAAATGAGGGCGGTAACTGCCTCAACCCGAGTAGGAGTGGCACTGCCGAATCTGGCCCTGAGGCGTGCCAAGCTCTCACCGTTGAAACAAAACCTCTTGGTTGAAAGCTTCTCTTTGTTGATGAACCTGCCTGGCATTTGGAAGTTTATGTCCTTTGGTTGGAATAGCTCAGATGCTTTCAAGAAGGGAGGGATGAGGCTGGCATTGCTGTCCATGCCATTGAGGACAATTTCGGACCATGCATTGAGGAAAGCAGAGACTGATGCGGCGTCAGCGATCTTGTGACAGATGCAGATGCTGATCCCAATGCCGCCACAGTCGAAGAAGTTGGCTTGGACCCCTACGACGACTTGCTCCTCAATGTTGGGAGCAACTCTGTATGGAGAGAACGGGAATAATTGCTGCAGCTGATTGAAGTCAGGGTTCGACAGGACTTCAGACAGCTTGGTGTGAGCTTTCGCCTCCTGATAGAGCGCCCCCTCATCGTTGCAATCGATGGCAGCGTTGCCTTTCAGCCTTCCGCCTAGAGGGTAGAAGAGAGAAAGTGCCTGGGAGAGCGAGGTTTTCAAGTTTCCTGCGACTGAGGCAGAGTTCGGTGCCGCCTTGTCGTTGGAAGCCGAGTAGAACAGGATGACTGGAATGTAAAACGGAGGAGCCAGCTGGTCAAGGAGGGAAAGCTTGAAGTTTCTGAGGTGAGATGGAGTTGGAGAGGAAGGCTTGATGCTCTCTATGGAGACAACCTCAACTTTCATGGCCATGTTTTGTTAGAAATTGAGAGATCTAAAATGCCTTCTTAAATTTTCTTTCTGGAGAAAAGTGTACTTCTTAATTGCAAGATCTTGAAGTGTATATATAGAGAAAAGAGAGAAGTTTGCAACTTTTGGGTCACAGACTCATATCATGGCTAAACAAAATGCACATGCGATCTCTTGTGGGGCCTCATATTTTGAATGATAAAGCAAATATGATGTGCAACCCAACTTGATGAATTTATGAAGTTCCTTCATTTGCTCTAGCATTGTAAGAACACGAATTTTATTTAGTGGGGCTTTAGAATCCTTACCAATCGTTGTCCAAGTTGTCTTCAATTCATACTGTAACACTCTAGGTCTTCACTGTACACAGGTTTTGTTCTTTTAAGTGCAGCATACACTACCCCAATAAAACACGTATGTACAATTAGAGGGCTCATTGCCTTATAAGGCAGCCCATACCTCCCTTCTTAAGTGATGTGGGACAAGAGATGTACCCCTTTCTACGCGTGTCCGGAGACCAAGGCGTGGACGCACCACCATCCTTCCTTCCCACACACCACCGCCTTAGGCCACCACTCATACCATCCTGAGATCGCCGAAAATCTACGAGCTTGAATCTCATTGAAATTTCCTTCTTAATGAGGAACTTGAATTGGAGAGAATATAATAATTTAAAAGCGGAGTTTTTGGACTGAGTTACTTTGTTAAAAAGAAGCGAATGTACCCATTCTTTACTGTAGATCTCTCTCTTCTTCTTTTCTACGAAACCTCTCAAAATCCTATCGTGTAGGGAATCATTGGCTTTTCGTGCAGGGCGAGGAAGCAGAGGTCACCAGCTGAGGAATTCACCTGTGCTATCTTAAATCTACGGTGCGATTGTTAGGGGGGCAAACTCGATAATAAAGGAAATTATTTTTTAAGAAATTATTTTCCAACAAAGTGTTTGATATTTCTTTATTCAATGATATGTGACCAAAGACATTCTCTAATGTTAAGATCTCATTTAGAAAATGATTTCCCTCTCATGACTTTATCTAAGACAAAAAAAAAAGAAAAGAATTTCTAAATATTTTTTTCTTTTTCCTTCCCCTCTGAGGTCATCGAGCTCCGGCGATGGCCTGTTACCAGCCACAGGCTTGGCAAGCTCAAGTGTCGCTGGAGGCCAGCGAGCTCGTCCCTTGCTTGTAGCCGGTCAGAGCGTGCAATGCAATCATGTATACCAGTTATGTTATCAGAAAAAATGAAACAGTCAGCCCATGTTTCACGAACAGGGTACATGAAAGAGTTCACCACTGCAAGTGGGTATAAGTTTTGGGACCAGATTCCAAGCCTTGGAGTTGTTAGCACAATCTTATGATTTCTTCTACAACAATATTTTCACCAATACAAAAAATAGTTCTTGCACTATAAGAGTCGGAGTCCTCTTTTCCGAGACCTGAGTCGGACGGATCCGGTGGCTAGCGACGCAACAAGGTGTAAAAGGTGTAAACCTGTTACTGCCGGTCGGCAAGTCAGAACTGTACCCTTCTTCTTTTGTAGCGTGTAGAACTTGAAAGATAGGAGTTAACGCCATAGGAATTTGCCAAAGATATTGAACTTGAGATCGAGTCGAAACAACAGTCTTTGTTATCATAAACAGCCCTGACTTGATTGGTGGGCGAAGGAGAGGGAGTCCCGGCGCTAACTCACTGGTCTATCCTGAAAATACTACTTCTTGTGGTGACAAGTAGTTGAATTGAAGGAAAGTGAAAGCCAATTGAATGGATTTCGTCACACCCAATTCATCTTCAACCAATATAAGGAAACTCGAAATTATCTGCGAAAAATACTATATCAAGGCGATTCTTTTTTCCTTTGTCCCATCTCCTCATGTGTGACTTTTGAAAGTCGATCATGGAATAGCGTTAAAATTGAGTTACGTACTTGGTGAATTCAAAAAGTTCCACGAAACTTCAAACTTTTCTTGACAGAAATAATGTCGCGTGCAAGCTCTCCTTATCTTGTCGCCTCGTCGTATTGGAGTGAGCTTGCGGTTTGACCGACTGCACGTGAAAGAATTTTCTTTGCCCTTTTATCGTGCTTCATTTGGTACTTTTTCATGTGGCCTATCCTATTCAATGACTTGCTCGTGAAATTGCTGCCATTGGCAAGATTACAATAGAATGCCCACCCCATATTCGACGTTTTTCTTCATGAATACGGCTTGGGGCCGTCGAGCTGGGGATTCCATTGTTCATTCGCCCTCTCAATGTTTTGGTGGTAATTAAGGGTGAGCATGGGACGGGTTGATCGGATCCAACACCTAACTCAAGGACCAACCCATACAGTGTCAGTTCTCAATATGCAATGGGGCAAATATGGAGATTTGTTAGACATTATCTAGTGAAAAGGATAAGAAAGACTTTTTTGTTTTCACTTGCATTAATCTTTTCATGGTAACTTCAATCCTCATGGAAGCTCGAAACATCCTAAAATGAAGAAGATAATTTCTTCCTCTACTCATATAGTTTCTTTTGATTAGTCAAGTTGAGCCTAAATATTCAATTCTAAAACTTGAGTGGTGAATATCTCCTCACACTGTGGCAAGGCAATGCACAAAAAAATATCTCGAAATTCCTCATAGCTCAAAAAGAAAGAGGAATATATTTTTGAAGTTTAATGACCAGATTATACGTTTGATCAAGATTCATGAATCATTTATGTCATTATCCTATTCTTTTAACTGCTCCAAAAACAAAACACATTGGTCCTCATGAGATTTGGGTCCATCTGTCAAAATAAAATTGCATTGGACCTTGATACACTATTTGGCCTGTTCTTCCGAAGGTAATTTTCCATCTAATAAGACCAAAGATCCTTTTTTTTTTTTTGAAAATAAAAGTTTAAGATTGCTTTCGACTCAGCCAAAAGTTGTAATGCTCGTTCTCTCTTCAAGAGCCCTTTAGCCCTTCTCAGGCAAAACCCTTAAAACTGCATTGTACCTCCATGCATCTCATTTGACTTTAGAATAACACTTGGGTTTGCTTAAGACAAGCACGGCTGTGCATGTAGAACTCGTTCAGAGGAGAGTGCGGAACAAGAGCATAAAGGAGGAGGAAAAACAAAAAGCAGAGAGGGAAATATAGAGCAGTTGGCTGAACCGCGAGCCATTCGAGCGAGCTCTCATCGTCACATGGTTAGCCAGGATTTATCTAGACATTCGATAATAACATGCTGGATTTCACGGTGCTTTCATGGTACGCAATCGACCTTTTCTTTCCATCTTTCGGTAAATCTAATTGCGTAAGCCTACTAATATTTTACACTTCTCCCATCCAAGAATTGATTCCAAAATGCATTCACAATCATAGTTTTGTTCTTCGGAACGTAAAAAAAAATAGAAATCCATTTGTGTAGATTAGTTAATAATTTTAACTCCAGAATAAAAAAGTGGACAGTAAATAGATTTTGAACTGAAATCAGAATTAAAAAAAAAATTACTTCTTCGATTCTCAAAGCAAACGGAGGAAAAACTTTGTTTTTTTTTATTGTTTTTTTCCTTCCTTTCTTCTTTCAACGTCTTGCTAGAGGCGGAAGAAGAAATGAGTTAAGAAAGAAAAAAATTGCAAAAAAAAAAAAATCTAAAAATAACGCTCACACCAAATGCATTATGTTCTTTTTTAGTATTGGGAATAGCAATTAAGAGTACATTTTTTACTTATAAACTCATCCTAAAAATAGAAGTAAAAAATTTATTCTAGAATGGAAATTATTTTTGAGAATAAAAGCGTTACTAAATGTACCTTTAATCTGACACAATGATTTTCCACAATATTAAGCTGGGGAAGGATAAACAAGACTTTTTTCCCCGACAGCTTTTCTTAAAAAAGGTTACGCAATAATACTCAGACTGCATATTCAAGGTGCAGACTTTGCAGATAGCAACAAACCTTAGTTTGGTAGATGTACTTTTCTGTCTACAAAGAGTTCATTCTTGAAAGCAAATCAGACCTGGCACTGTCATTTATCATCTGAGTAGTGAGGGTCAACAGAAGACTTGGACTAATTTATCAGCAAAAACTATCGCAAGTTAATGTTTACATGATTGACCTGTCCAGACGATGAAACCATGCACGCATCCGGCAAAACTGATGTCGTTGCTTAGATTCCTACGGGTCGGCCTTTTTATTTATCGAGTCTTCACAAGCCCAAACGTGTCCGGAAATGTTCATCCTTGCTGGTGGGGGATGGCTCTAAAAGTCAGCTCTTCCTAAGAATATAATTTAATCATCACCTTGTTGAAATTGGATATTCTTTCGATTGGGTGAACAGGTCAGCCCGAGGAAACAGTTACGGAGCACGTCCTTTGGAGCAGGGAGAAGTCCTTCAAATGCTTAGAATGTGTGATCTTCCACTTTGTGATCCAATTTGCGACAGCAACTTGATTGAGGGCAAGTTACGGGGCGGGAAAAATGGTGAGGGAGTTCATTATGCGAGGAAGTCAGAGTCAAGAAAGACTTGAATTTTGTAATCAGCTGAACCGATGGAGTTCATTATAAGTCTGAGGACTTGATTATCCAAATTAAAAGTTTTAGACCTTAATTGTATTTTTTTTACAAGTTCTAATACTTTGCTTATACATATTTAAAAAATAGTGAAAATTCAGCTCATCAATGGCCCCCAAGTTTAGCAAGGTTGACATATTAATGGGGATATTTATATTCCAAACCTCGGCAGCCACTCCGCAACTACGTTTCTTTTACAGAGCAGAGGAAGAGATTGAGATCTACTAAGAACGTTTCCGATGGCAAACTCAAAGGCGAGAGAGAACACTGAGTATCAAGTGTTCCTAAGTTTTAGAGAACGGGACACTCTGTTATGTAATGATCCTTTTTGTTTTGTCAAATTCAGGGCCCAATAATGAGAATTTTGGCCTTCCGTTTGTGGACCGTGGGGCTTGGGAATCCCAAGGACAAAACTGCAAAAATTTGCTTCAGATGGCCCCAGAACTTTTGGAAATTTCAAAGAGGTCCCTCAATTTTTTAGAAATTGCGCAAAAAGAGGTCCCTCAACTCATATACGCAAAAATTCTTTTTCTTTTGAAATAGAAAAAGAATAGAAATACCTTTGACACGATTAATAAATTTTATTTTATTTTTTCATTTTTCTTCTTGTTCATGAACGATTGATCACCACTGGCTGGCCCCCTGCCACCTGCTGTTGCTACCGATCAACCCTTGTCGGATAGTAGTCAGTGGGCGACAGCAGTGGTGGGGAGGCCAACGGGTGGCAGAGGCGGGCAGGAGGCCAGTGACGAGGGGTGGTCGATAGGCAGCAATGGAGGTGGGTTGCTAGCGGTTGGTGGCTAGCGGCGGCGGCAAGAGGGGGGGCAGTGGGCGGTGGGAGGCTGTAAGGGCAAGAAAGGAAAAAAAAGAAAAATAAAACGAGTTTTTTAACAACATGTTCAAGAACAAGAAGCAAGTTTTTTTTTGTTTCTTATTTTTGTTCCAAATGTGTTCATAAAAAAAACATATTTTTTGTTTTCAAGTGTAAAAGTGTAAACAAATGCGTTTCTATTCTTTTTTTGTTCCATTGAACAAAAGAATAGAAACAAAAGTGTTTATGAATATTACCAAACATGCCGTTGGTTATCCAAAAGGGTAACTTCTCTATTTGGCAAATACAGGGATAGGGGGTCGGCCATGCTTTGGGCTAAGGGGGCTTGTTATTCTGGGGTCAATTTCGGTCAAAACCAGGTTAACCAGATTGACTCGGGGCCCCATGATTGTCTTACTTCTTTCTAAGTGTTCTATGGGCTTGGCCACTTCCATCGGTTCAGCCCATTAGGCTGAACTCGGTTGGCTCAGCCCGAACCTATGGATCCCATTCGTTATTTACAACTAATTTTCCCAACTTACTTTAATTTTGTCAAAATTGATATTGAAATCGAACTAATTTGGCTTAATTGGATTTTAATTATGCAAAATGATTTTACCTTGAAAGATTGATAGCACCCCTAAATTTGTGCTCAAGTATCAGCTGACCTGTTTGAGCTTGAATTCTTGTAATTGGCTTTGAATGTTAAATTGTCACGGTACCTAAATCAAATACCTATAAGATGGATTAAATCAATTAATTTCAGAATTTTTCCAATCAAGGGTCAAAGTCCTTGGATTGACCAAAAACTCAACTCTCAATGGTTTTTAGTAAAAACTAAAAACAAAAAGTCTAATTATGCTGGTAAAGATATTATTGATAAGTCTTATGATTTCTACAAAAATATTGACCAAGAATTGACTATTTAGGTGTGACCAAAAAGTCCACCGAAATGTCAATTTTTGATTCATTTGGAAAATGATGTATAAGTACAAATAGCAAGAAGTAACACTTGGTAGACTCTTTTTGACAAAAAAAAAAAGGCCTTGTTGCAATTAAAAATCCTCAGCTTCAAGTTTTTATCTCAGTGGACTTGTCGATGAAATGTCGAGGCATCCACAAAATTCAAGTACGATCATTGGATGATCTTGCTAACTCAGTTCAATCAAATATTACACCAAAACAAATCAATCCAATAAATCACATTGCCAATAATCTGTCAGACAATGATTAATCGCTGTTGGCTTGACCTTACTTATGGTCATCGTGCGTGATTCAGATGATGCTCACTTATTGGTGACTTCTTTGAGATATTCAGAATTTTGTGATGGTGGCCTTTCTTCAACTTCCTAATCTCTGTCGTGCCTCCCACCAATGGAGAATATTATTCACACCCAATAGAAATAAATGTCAACATTGCCCAATATAATACAAGGATTTCCACCCCGACATGTAGAGTGGAGGTTCCTTTAGCTCTTATTGGTCATCCATTCGCAAGTTGAGTACATACTTGGGTGTGGACTACTTCCCACTCGGGGAGGGGGTGAGGGGGGTCGAGTTGTGCTTTGGAGATTCATAGAATTGAACATGACAAGTTGGACCTTTCGAAGTGGCAGAGAGGGAATTCCAAGCTTTATCCGATTCTTTCCATCATGGGAACCAATCGACATGTGTCGTGGATTGAAAGTTCGCTTTTAATAGGATTTCAGGTGACCAAAGGTGCATCTTGAGTGCCTAGAGCCTTTGGATGCAAGCCCATGGTCATATTAGGGCAACCTTCTCATCCTCGAACAACTAAATCACAAACTAACCTTCTATGAACATACCTTTATGCATTGCCCATTTTGGGTCCAAATCCATGGTCTTCCTTTAATGTGCATCACTGAAACCTTTATCCAAGACGTTGCAACGAGGATGGAGAAAGTGCTCGAAGTGAAGTTACGTGCGAAGAAAGGGGGACCGGGCAAGTTTGGAAAAGTGAGGATAGAGCTAGACCTATCTAAGCTGCCGAGTTTTGGAGCAATGCTACAATTGGAGGAGGAAAACTTCCAGGTTGATTTCAAATATAAACGACTACCTTATTTTTGCTACTCTTGTGGAAAGATTGGACATCACACAATAAAATGTGAAGAAATCCCCTATAATGAGGCAGATCTGAAACCTATACATGACGGTTTATTTGGTTACTAGCTTAAAGCGGAAGCAAAAGAGCCTAGCCCCTTTTGGAATCTTGTAACCGTGGAAGGTTCTGTCATCATGGACTGTGTCTTCCTCTCAATACTACCATAGGGTTATCATCTTAACCAAAGGGATGGCGACCGCCACTAGCCCTCTATAGAATATTCATCTAGATTTTGCTATAGATGTTGCATTATTTAATTAATTGCTTGAATCATGGGGCTGGCATGTCCATGGTTGGCTTTGTCAACTCATATACGTAATTTATAACCCTATGCAATCTTGAACTCAGTCAATATTAGGATCAAGTGTCTTGACTATCAATGTCTGTTAGTAGATAATTGCATGGTAAAAGTAATAGTGCTAGTATAGAGGGAGGGTAAATGTGTAAAAATAATTTTTCGCAGAATAAATGAAATATGGTTCTTTTAAAGTGCTTGGTGTGAGAAACAAAAATATAAACAGTTCAAATGAAAGTAATAAGCAAGTTCAAGGAAGAGAAAAATAGACAAAAAGTTTATAATGGTTCGGCTTAGATCAATTCTACATCCGTTCTCTTCCCTGACAGCCGACTAGGTGGATTCACTATGGATCAAAGAGAATTACAATCTGTTCAGAGCTTCTCAATGATGAGTGATCACAACTCTCACAAAGTTATGCTATGAATCTCTCTTTCGAGTACAATTTTTAAGGTCAGTAAATGACAAGTGAAATGTAAGTTTTCAAACTTTGGAATTTTCCTCTCAATCACCAGTGCTCCAAGAGACAAGAGGACTTTCTTTAAATACTCCTTCATGCTCACATAACGGTTGGTACTATCTAAAGGAATTCTTCTAACTTACCCATTGGACAAAATCTAAGGAGATCTCGAGCCAATTAAGGATTATGAAGAAAGTCCATCAATCATGTTTGTCCATACAACTAGGATCTTGGTTTCCATAAGTGTTGCCTTCCAAATCAACTTGCCTTCCAAAGATCAATCACATCCATATTAGAAACAGTCAATCTTGAATCCAGTCAGAAGGTTTGTCTTTGAGTCAATGGAAATTAAACCTTAAAAGGAATGCTCTAAAATATCGCATCTTAGTTTCTATATCTAATTCAGTTTGTAAATTGTCCAACTTTGGCCTTTGAGTCTAATATTCATTTGACTCTAACATTTGTGTTTGGCCCATCTTCATACTATGTCATTTGTGTCTGGTCTAGTTTGAATCCGGTTGAATCTGTGTCTGATCCACTTTGCATCTAGTTAAATTTGTGTTTGATCAAATTTGCGTCTGGTTGAGTTTGTGTCTGATCAAATCTATGTTTGATAATATTTGCGTCTTGTTATCTCTAGAGTTTGATTATTTCCAAAGTTCATCATCTAAGTTTGACTCTCTTCAGACTTAGCTGAGTTTGGTTATCTTTAAAACATAAATGGAATTTTCTCTAACAATCTCCCATTTTTTGATGATGACAAACCATCCTGTAGATTTGATAACTTATATCCTACAAAACAAACTTTAGCAACACAACAATATATATACATAAATATCATAAAGCTACATCAATAGGAAATCAACCAACTATTCGATAACCAATTATCCACAATTATTCATAAAAACAAAGGTAATTTCAAGTTATCAGAACCTCTTATCCATTCATTCAACCATCCATGTTCAATTCAAGCATCAAACTCATTAAAAAACTAAAGACATTAAAACTTAAAGTTAGAAATCAAAAACTGATCAAAATTCAAAAACTAAACTTCAAAAAGAAATATGCCAGGCTTCTCCCCCTTTTTGTCATCATGAAAAAGAGAGGAAAAAGTAAGAATTTGAAAATTTTACGGATTGGGGGGAACTCGAACAATCATAAACTCGCCAAAAGAGTTCATTGTCTGCTCCAGGTACCTTATAGTCTGATCCATCTGGTCAAGTCTCGGATGCACTTGTTGTCTTGACTACTCAAAATTAGCCATGGTTTCATTCTGAGAAAGGTGCCGAGCAAGAGTTTCAACTTGAGTTTGCAAGACTATATGAAATTGAATATTATGAATCTGCATTTCAGCCTGCTAGTTTTTAAGTTCTGAAAGAGTGCCAATAACTGGTTAACATTGGCAGGTTGATCTAGTTGAACACTGGCTACAACAACTGATAGAATATTAGCATGTCTAACTTCCTCAATTAAAGGTGGACTGGGAAAGCATGAAGTTCCTACTGTTGGGAAAATATGCTTCTAATTGTGTAGAACAATGCTTTTAAGTCATTAAGTAGGATTTTGAGCCGTGATATCACTTTTTTTAAGGATCTATTTGTCTCACTATGTTGCTAATGGTTATTAGCAAAATATCCTCCAAGATACAATAAAATCTCTTTTGAGAATACTAGATAGCAATTCTAGTATTTCTCTAGGGTCTCCCTTGGATTGAAAGAATAAATGGTTGTAGTTTTTCACCCACACAGACACATTAAAAACTAACCACACTTTTTCTTTTTTAAAAGAATGAATAATGCATTTGTTCATAACCAGTTAAAAATGAACAAATACAACTCTTCGAGAGAGGTTGCAAAAATCAAACAAATATTATTTTCAAATGTTGTCTTGAAACGACACAAATAATATTCTATAAATAATTTTCGAAAGTACCAAGTTTGAAGACCGATGAGTCTGAGATCGATCAAACTCAGATTTAGCCAGACTCAAAATTGAGCAGACATAGATTTGAGCAGACTCAAATCTGATCAGACTCAAAATCGATCATATGCATATTCGATTAGAAACTAGCACTTAGTTTGTAAAACAAAGATTTCGAAATTAAAATTTAAAAACCCATATAACTAAAAATTCAATAAGATCAGTATAAATACATAAGGGTCTCTTTTGACTTAAACTTTTACTTATTGCAAGTGTATCAAAGCTTTATTAAAGTGACAAGTAATTCAGCTTTAAAATTGCATTTTTATGTAATAGAACCGGACATACCACACATACATTAATCTCTTGTTCCAACGAGAAGTTCTATATTACTTTGCACTATCATGGCTTTGTGCTTGATCCTATTTCATGAGCTCTGTAGAAAACAACCCTAACTTTCGTAAAAAGCGACACTACTTCTAAACTCATATAGGTGAAGTATTCATCATGTATTTCTATTACTATCAACACATTACAAATTTGTACTATACTTCATTAAGAATTCAAGCCAACCTACAAAATGTAACAGATAATATTGACTTCTCATATTAGGGCTACGTCAGTATCAAACAATCTCATTCAATAACTTGTTTCTACCCATTAAACCTTGTAACTAGTGATGTTCTAGAAAAAAGTTGGGTTACCATTATTGATAATTTCAATTAAAGGATTTTAGCCCCATTTCTTTTGAAGTCTTTATTACCAAACGTTTCGATAAAGCCTTTGTCAATTGATTGGTGAGATTATTAATTAACCTCACATAAACAATTGTTATGGTACCATCTTTAATCAATTGTTTCATATACTCATGTCTTAGATTGATATGTCTATACTTACCATTATAGGTGCTACTATAAGCTCTTGGCAAAGTAGCCTGACTATCACAATAGATAGAAATATGAGGCATAACACTAGGCCACAATTTGATATCTGACAACAAATTCCTAATCCATTTAGTCTATTTTCCGGATGCTGCTAAAGCAATGAATTCAGATTCGATTGTTGAGTAAGTTATATATGTTTGTTTCTTAATTGCCCAAGATACATCACCTCTAGCTAGTGTGAAAAATCCATCCAGAAGTGGAACGCTCGTCTCCCACACTTGTAATCCAACTAGCATCAGTGTATCCTTCTAATATAGCCGAATAATTATTATAAAACAATTCTAAATTTTTAGTTCTCTTAAGATAACAAAAGATTCTGGTAATAACTCTCCAATGTTTTACACTTGGATTACTAGTATACCTATTTAACCCGCAAATAGAATAAGCAATATCAGGTCTAGTACAATGTATCGCATACATTAAAGACTCTATAGTACTTGCATATTCTAGTTGTGCAATCGCTATACCAGTATTATAATTTAATTTAAAACTGGAATCAAATGGAGTATTTACTTCCTTAAAGCTAATATGTTGAAATTTATTTAATAACCTTTCACCATAACCATATTGACTTAAGGAATAACCCCTACTATCTTTCTTAACTTTAATACCTAAGATAGTATCTAATTTATCCAAATCCTTCATTTTAAACATGAAAGTTAGATATTTCTTAGTCTCAATAATTTCAGTCATATTCGTTCCAAAGATAAGCATATCATCAACATATAAGCACACTAAGACACCATAGCCTTTAGTGAATTTAGAGTATATACACTTATCAGCACTACTGTTGATGAAACCATTTGATAGTATGATCGAATTAAACTGTTCATGTCACTGCTTAGGAGCTAGCTTAAGCCCATAAAGAAATTTAACCAATTTACATACTTTTCTTTCATTCTCAAGAAAAACGAAACCCTCTGTTGTTCCAAGTAAATCTCATCATTTAAATCTCCATTTAAGAAAGCAGTCTTAATATCCATTTGATGAACACAAAGATCATAAATGGAAGCCAGAGTAAAAATAATACGAATAGAAGTTATACATGTAATAGGAGCATACGTATCAAAATATATTTTCATTTCTTTTCTCTATAACCCTTGACTACAAGTCTAGCTTTAAAAGCTTGAATAGAGCCGTCAGAATGATATTTCCTTCTAAAAACTCATATGCACCTAATAGATTTTGATCCTTTCAATAAATCTACTAATACCCAAGTATTATTAGACATAATTGAGTCCATTTCATCATTCACAGCTTCTTTCCAAAAAGAAGCATCTCCAAAAGACATAGCATCATCTAAGCTTCTGAGATCATCTTCTAAATTTAATACTAAAATTTATTTATCACATTATTATCTTCATCTTCTTCAACAAGGAAAACACGAGTAATAAAATCGGAAACTAAGTTGTTGCTCTAGTACTTCTCATTGGTTCAATAATGTCTTTAGAATTATTTGTTTCTTTCTCTTGAGAATCTACTTGAATTTTCGTAGGTTTCAAATTATTTTAAATAATTTTAGAACCTATAGAATCTTTATTTTTTAAAAGAATTCAACGTCTCTTGATTTTACAATGACATTTGAATATAAATAAAAAAGCCTATAAGCTTTATTGTTTTTAGCGTACCTAACAAAAACACTTTTGATGGCACTAGGATCGAGCTTTGTTCTCTTAGGATCCGGTATTCGGTAGTATGCCAAACACTTCAACACTTTAATGTGTGACAAATTTGTTTTTCTATCTTTCCAAATTTCATATGGAGTTATGTCATTTTTTGGAAGGTATTCTGTTATGAAGATAGCATAAAATAAGTAATGTTTCTCCCTAAAGATTAATTGGTAGCTTTTAATTTGAAAACATACAATTAATTATTTCTCCAAGAGATTGATTTTTTCTTTCAACCAAACCATTTTGCTTGATGAATAATACCATGTTCTTCACAAAATGAAGAAAATTTATTTAAGAAATATTCTCCACCTCTATCTGATCGTAAAACTTAATTTTTTTTATAATTGATTTTCTACTTCACCCTTGTGTCTCTTAAATATGTTAAATGCTTCGTTCTTTGATCTCATGAGATAAACATATAAAAATCTACTGCAGTCATCCAGAAAGGTAATAAAATACCTTTTACCTCCACGTGTTACCATGCCATTGAATTCACATATATCATAGTGAACCAAATCCAATAAATTCAAATTTCTTTTAACACTAGGAAATGATTTCTTAGTAAGTTTAGACTTGGCACATATTTCACATTTATTAAATTTACCATCGATATTTATCAAGTATAACTTCTTCATATTCTTCAAATAACGAATATTTAAATGTGACAACATATTTTGCCATACAAATGAAGACTCGACCATATAAGCAAAACTAGCAATATTATAATTGATACTTGGTTGATACATGTCATCATTGGCAAAACCATTTCCAACAAATAGCCTATTCTTCAATAGGATAACCTTGTTAGATTCAAACAAAACCCGAAACCCCCCTCTTACAAAGTATATTAATTGAAACTAGGTTCTTCCTAATTTCGGGTATAAATAACACATTAAGAAGAGTAATCTTCTTTCCAGATGTGAAGTCTATTTTCATCGTGCCTTTTCCATCAACCTTTGCAGTAACATTATTCGCCATCAAGACCTCTTGAATGTTTGAGTTAACAGTCTCCTCAAATTGCTTGAACATGAATATGTCCTTATGCACATGGACTGTTGCTCCGAAATCTAACCACCAACCGGATTGGACATTAGCAGAATTGATTTAAAAATCATAGCCATCGCATTATTAGCTTTAGAAATTTTCCTGTTTGAAAACATGGTTCAAATCATGGCCACATAATTTTCCTTAACGAGATTTGCATCTACCTTCACTGTCGGAATGTTCTTGTCCTTTGAAATGCTCTTGCGGTGGATTCAATCCTTGGCGTAGGGTTCCTATTTGCCACAAATAAAACAACATCCCTTCTTCTTCTTTTGTGTTCTCTTAAATTTATGCTCACCACTTTTTACTTTGAAGTTCTAACTGATTTTCCGTTTCTTTTCAATAGCATTCACTTTGGAATTGTACAAAATACAATTATCACATAAACGTGACTTTTTCCTAATGCGAATATGTTTTTGTATTTGCTCCAAAGTAAAGTACTCTGACTTTTGCATCAATCTTTTTCCATAGTCTTTCCAACTTGGAGGCAATTTTGCAATAATTGCTCCAACTTGAAAAGCTTATGGAATTTCAATCTTGAGGGCACAGATTTTATTCACAAGCACTTGCGATTCAAAAACTTGTTCCAGTAAGGGTTTAGTATTAACAAACTTGAAGTCAAAATACTTTGCGATTAGATATTTGTTGGTACATTACTCCTCCACCTTGTATTTGAATTCTAATGTATTCCAGATTTCTCTGACCGACACCATTTCGGTAAATAAGTCATATAAATGATCATAGAGTGTAGTCAGAATGTGTCCTCGACAAAGTAATTCATCCTCTGCACGTTTCCTCTTCTCCCTATTAACCCTCTCAATGGCTTCCGCATTTGGCTGTCCTCCCTCGACAGTCAAAGTGCTAGTGCTTACACTTAATTAATACGAAAATATAAATAATTAAGCTTTTAGGATAATAAACAGAGTAAGGGAGTAAAGGGAATTAAGCACAAGATGTATAGTGGTTCGGCTTAGATCAAGCCTACGTCCACTCTCCTACGGTGACAGCCTATTGGCTGGAGTCCACTATAAATCAAAAGAGTTACAATCTCAATGTCTCAGCTTCACACTCACAAAGCTCGTGTGTCACACTCTTTTCAGTACAATTAAAGCTTTAACAGTTTCAGACTTTAGGAAATGCTCTCTAAGATTCTTATAACACAACTCAAGATATCTCCCTTAAATACTCCTTTATGTCTTCATGACCGTTGGCACTTTCCAAAAGAATTCTTTCAATCTACCCGTTGGACAGAATCAATCAGGAGATCTCAAGCTATAGATAGAAACGTAAGAGAATCTGTTAATCCCGATCGCCCATTCAATCAGGATCTTCAATTTCCTTAAGTGAACACTTGCTCCAAGTAATTGATTGTTTCCATAAATATAATAATAAAATCCAATCAATCAATAAGCTGTCAAAGATCCACATCAATCGTGATAAGATTAATATCTCACTCATACTTTCTGCTTCAAATCTTCGTGAGAAAAGGATAAGATCAACAAAGTCTATAAACATTCAGACTTAATAAGAATCTGTGTCTGACTTCCCCAGATTTCTTGAAGAGTCACGATTCTTTTAAAAGAAAACTGCAAGGGGAAATAAATGGAAATTTCGAAAACTTCTAAAAATAAAAAACTCAATCAAACAGTAAGCTTATTTTAAAAGGAAGAAAATAAGTGAAAAAAGGTAACAGTTCAGAAATCGTACCTTTTTGATAACTTACAAAAAGTGTGTTTAGGCGGGAATCATAAGATCTAAAGATATAAAAGCTATTATTTTGTACGATTTGAATATTTGTCAAGTCTTAGTTTGAGTCTAAGAAGAAAAAAAATATTCTGATGAATTCAAATGAACGTTTATCCAGAGGCTCGGTAAATATATATGCCAGTTGATTCTGAGAATTAACAAAATTAATCCTCACATCTTTCTTCTGAACATGATCTCTGATAAAATGGTGTTGAATGTCAATATGTTTTGCTCTAGAGTGAAGAATCGGATTCTTAGTCAGATCCATAGCACTTGTGCTATCATAATGGATTTCAACACAATATTTCCTAATTCCAAAATCTTGTAGTTATTGACGCATCCACATAATTTGTGAACAATAATTCCCAAGAGCTACATACTTAGATTTTGCTATTGACATTACGACAGTATGCTGCTTCCTTGACAACCAAGAAACCAACATATTTCCAAAAAGCTGACAGTTTCCAGTAGTGCTTTTTCTATTAACCCGACAACCTACCATGTCTGCATCAGAGTAACCTAAAAGTATGAAATTGCTTTCCTTTGGATATCAAAGACCAAACTTTGTGATTGTTGAGATATACTTGATAATACGTTTGACAGCAGATAAGTATGATTCTCTGGGATCCGACTAAAATCTTATACATAAGCATACACTAAAAAGAATATCAGGTCTAGAAGTAGTGAGATATAATAAGGATCCAATCATGTTTTTATATGTTTCTGATCAACTTTTTCTCATTCTGAATCCTTTTCAAGCTTTGAAGTTACTGCCATAGGAGTTTCAACCTTCTTGTAATTCTCCATTCCAAACTTTTTAACAAGATCATTTGCATATTTTCCTTGATGAACAAAAGTACCTTCAGGAGATTGTCTCACTTGCAATCCAAGGAAAAAGGTTAGTTCACCCATCATGCTCATCTCAAATTCCTTCTGCATGTCGTTAGCAAAGTTCTTACAAAGAGTGTCATCAAAAGAGCCAAAGATAATATCATCAACATATATTTGTACTAACAAAAAGTTGTTGCCAGTCTTTTTTGATGAAAAGAGTAGTATATACTTTTATTTTTTCTCTTCCTTACCAAAAAAAAATACTTTTCTTTTCTCAAAGCCAGTATGAATGAGAAAAGTACTTAACCTTTCATACCAAGCTCGAGGAGCTTGTTTTAAACCATAGAGAGCCTTCTTCAGCTTGTACACATGATGAGGATTCTTAGGATCTTTAAAACCAGGGGGTTGTTCAACATAGACTTCTTCCTGGATAACTCAATTTAGGAAAGCACTTTTCACATCCATTTGATATAACCTGAAATCATGAAAATAAGCAAAGACAAGTAATAATTTGATGGCTTCTAATCTGGCAACAGGATCATATGTTTCATTGTAATCAATTCCCTTCTCCTGAGTATACCCTTTAGCTACTAAGAGCCTTGTTCCTTGTTATCAATCATTCTTCATCTAATTTGTTCCTAAAAACCCATTTTGTTCCAATAACCGACTTTCCTTTGGATTTTGGAACTAACTTCTAAACATCATTTATAGCAAACTATCTTAATTCATCCTACATTGCTTCTATCCAACTGTCATCTGTTAAAGCTTCCTTAACTTTCTTGGGCTCAATCTCTGAAATTAAAGTTATGATACTTGACTCCTCTGGCTCTTCAGGGATAATAGGAACATGAACTTTTGATCTGGTTTGTAAACCATCCTCAATATTGCCAATAATATTATTTAAGGGATGACTTGTTTTATGTTTCCAATTTCTTTGGAACATCATTTCCTTCAGTAGACTCAACAACAATTGAAGAGATGTTATGATCCTCAAAATCAACTTGTTGAGAAGGCTCCAAGTCTGTTTCATGAAATTTAACATGTATGGACTCTTCCACTTTTTGAGATCTCTTGTTATAAACTCTAAAAGCCTTACTTGTTGAAGAGTATCATAGAAAAATTTCTTCATCAGATTTACTATCAAATTTTCCAACATAGTCAACAAAATTTTTTAGAATAAAGCACTTGCAACCAAAAACGTGAAAATAAGAAACATTTGGCTTCTTATTTTTATAGATCTCATATGACATTTTCTCCAACAAAGGTCTTAAAAATACCCTATTAATAATATAACAGGTAGTAGAAACTGCTTCAGCCTAGAATCTAGAATTCACTTTGCTATCAATCACTAGAGGTCTAGCCATTTCTTGTAAGGATCTATTTTTCCTTTCTACAACTCCATTTTGCTATGGAGTATATGGAGAAGAAAACATGTACTGAATTCTAAAGTCATTACATAATTTAGCAAAATCTACATTCTCAAACTCACCACCATAATTTGATCGTATACTTAATATCACATAGCCTTTCTCATTTTGTACCTTCTTAGCAAACTTGGTAAAATAAGAAAAATCATCAGACTTATTTGCTAAGAACAGTACCCAAGTATATCTTGAGAAATCATCAATAATCGCCAGACAATAACTTTTACCACCAATACTTTTTGTTCGGCTTGGTCCAAACAAATCCATATGAAGTAGCTGTAGAACTCTTACAGTAGAGACTTGATTGATAGACTTGAAGGACTCCTTGATCTGCTTTCCTAGAGTACAAGGTATACAGTCCTCATCCTTGCGAAAAGTCACTCTAGGTAATCCTCGAACAAGCTGTTTTGTAGAGATCTTTGCAATTTATTTCAAATGTGCATGACCAAGTCTCCTGTGACATAAGTCTACTTCTTTCTGTACAGAAATAAGACATTTAGGATTTTCAACATCCATGTCTTCGTCTAGTAAAAGTCTGAGAACTGTCTTTACTTGAAACAAGACAAACTCCTTCCTGAAATTGAATTTTATAACCTGTATCACAGAGTTGACTGATACTAAGCAAATTATACTTCAATCCCTTAACTAGAGAAATATTGTTAATAGTTAGCTTTCCAATTTTCACGATTCCATAGCCAATAATTTTCCCTTTACAGTCTCCTTCAAAAGCCACTTTCCCTCTATCAAAACTATCTAAACTAACAAAGCAACTTGGATCTCCAGTCATGTGCCTCGAACATCCACTGTCCAAATACCGCTTTGATTGATTTTTGGACATTCCCTGCAAAAGAAGAAACTTATTTCTTTTTAGGTACCCAAATCATCTTGGGTCCTTTTGTGTTAGAGGTAAACAAAGATGTTTCCCATCTTTTGTTGATTGGTTTCCTGAACTTTGGACAATCTCTTTCAAGATGATTGGAGCAATTGCAAACAAAGCACTTAAGAAATTCTCACCCAACAGGTTTTATAAACATTTTCCGAAAATGGTTTTCGTAAATCCTTTTTGAAGGCATTTTCTTCAGTCTCTCTTTGACTTTTGGAAAATCTATCAGAGGGCTATCTCTGGAGATATTCCCAAACCTTCTTTTTTAAAATAAGGCCTTTAAACCAAAAGAATTTTCTCTAATTTTTTAGAACTAAGAGAAAACTTCTTTGTAATACAAGAAATTTCTGTTTTTAAGCAAACATTCCCTTTTTCAAGAGAACTAGTTTTTTTTTTCTTTTGAGATCAACAAATCACTGTTCAAACAATCAAAATTTTCTTTCAAAGAAACCTCATGTTGTTTGAGTATCAAGTTTTCTTTCTTTAGCTCAGAAATCTCCTTGAAAGAAGAGTCCAACTTGGAACATAAATCATTTATATATCTAGCTATTTTAATAGGAACCTTGTAGTTGTTTACCTGATTGTCAAGTTCCTCTGAGTCTGAGTCTTTGTCTGAATCAGAATCAGAATGAGCCATTAAACAGATATTAGCAAACTCTTCATCACTGTCTTCACATTCTGTATCACTTCAAGTTTCAACCTTCAGTGCCTTTTTGTTCTTCTCGTATCTTCCACTCTTTTCTTTGAGAAGAGGACAATTTGGTTTGATATGCCATTTCTTTTGACAATTGTAACAAGTAATATCAGCATAAATATTTCTTTTATCAGATTGTCTCTTCTAAGAATTTGAATTCTTCCAAGAGTTGGAGCCCTTCCAATTTGATTTCCTTCCATTCCTATTAAACTTCTTGAACTTCTTAATGAAAAGAGCCATTTCTTCTTCATCAAGATAATCATCTGAACCTGCATCATCAGAAACAATGTTAGATTTTAAAGCAATTGATTTTTTGCCTTTGGGCTCATCATCTTGATTAAGGCATTCCACTTTATAGGATTGAAGTGTTCCCACAAGCTCATCCACTGATAAAGGCTGAATCCTTTGAGTTTCTCTAATTGAAGTCTTCATATGATTCCATTCCTGTTATAACCCTCGTAGAAGCTTGTTGAATTTCATAGGTCCAGTAATTGATTGTCCTTGATTTGCAAGGCCATTAACAATCTCTATGAACCTGCTGAACATGTCAGCTATTGATTCACCATGTCTCATTTTGAAAGCTTCATATTGACCAAGCAAGATATTTAGTCTTGTCTCCTTAACACGATTGGTTCCTTCATAAGTGACATTGAGTCTGTCTCAGATTTCTTTTGCTGATTTACAAGAAGAAATTCTGTTATACTCAGTAAGAGATAAAGCATAATAAAGAGAGTGAGTAGCCCTGGAATCAATATGTTGTCTCTTAGAAATCTCTACTTGAGGTAGTACTCTTGTTTCGCCAGAATTGGCAGTAGAAATAACTCCTTGTTCAATTATCTTCCATTTCAGATGATCTTTTGATTTCAAGAAGACTCTCATTTTGTTCTTCCAAACACAGTAATCCTTTCCAACAAAATAAGAAGGTCTAAGGAAATGTTGTCCTTCCATAACACCTGAATCACTTGCACTAGCCATAGATCGTTAGCTCAGAAATAATAACACTTCAAAAAGAGCAACCTGGCTCTGATACCAATTCAAAGTGTTAGTGCTTACACTTAATTAATGTGAAAATATAAATAATTAAGCTTTCAGGATAGTAAATAGAGTAAGGGAGTAAAGAGAATTGAACACAAGATGTATAGTGGTTCGGCTTAGATCAAGCCTACGTCCACTCTCCCACGGTGACAGCCTATTGGCTGGAGTTCATTATAAATCAAAAGAGTTACAATCTCAATGTCTAAGCTTCTCAGCTTCACACTCACAAATCTCATGTGTCACACTCTTTTCAGTACAATTAAAGCTCTAACAGTTTCGGACATTAGGAAATGCTCTCAACGTTCTTACAACACAACTCAAGATATCTCCCTTAAATACTCCTTCATGCCTTCATGACCGTTGGCACTTTCCAAATGAATTATTCCAATCTACCCGTTGGACAGAATCAATCAGAAGATCTCAAGTTATAGATAGAAACATAAGAGAATCTATTAATCCTAATCGCCCATTCAATTAGGATCTTGAGTTTCCTTAAGTGAACACTTGCTTCAAGTAATTGATTGTTTCCATAAATATAATAATCAAATCCAATCAATCAATAAGCTGTCAAAGATCCACATCAACCATGATAAGATTAATATATCACTCATACTTTCTGCTTTAGATCTTCGTGAGAAAAGGATAATATCAACAAAGTCTGTAAGCATTCAAACTTAATAAGAACTTGATTCTGACTTCCCCAGACTTTGACAGAGTTTGACCACCTCAGACGATACCTCAAACTTTAGCAGATTGATCGATTCAGACTTTGGCAAAGTCTGACCACCTCAGACTTTCGCCAAGTTTTGTCATCGTCAAAATAATATAAAGAGTCTTCAACAGACAGTAGGCTCAGGGTCCTCTATAAGCCCCAAGTCAAGATCCAGTATATAGGAAATTTTCAAAGCAGTGAGTAAGAACATCATCTTATCCCTCTAATGAGTAAAGTTGTTCCTATTGAACCGGTCCAGTTGATTCATGAAATTGATTGTCTTCGACTCCATTGTTGAACAAAATAGATCCTTAAGATTGTTAGGGAAATGTGCTTCGAATTGGGTAGAACGGTGAAGTCAGAACCTTTGAGCCATCAAGTCAGACTTTGAGGTATGATATCACTTTCCTTAAGGATCTATTTGCCCTATTATGTTGCTAATGGTCACTACCAAAATATCCTCTAGGATACAATAAAGTCTCTTTCAAGAATACTAGATAGCAATTCTAGTATTTCTCTAGAGTCTCTCTTGGGAACAATTGAAAGAATAAATGGCTTTAGTTTTTCACCCACACAGACACATAAAAAACTGACCACACCTTTTCTTTTTTAAAAGAATGAACAAAGGCGTCTGTTCGTAAGCATTAAAAACAAACAAACACAACTCTTCGGGAGAGGTTGCAAAAACTGAACAAGTATCATTTACAAAGGTTGTCTTGAAAAGTCACAAACAAAATTCAGAATAATTAAAATTAAAATTTCGAATTTATAAATAATTTCCGAAACTACTAGACTGAAAACCACCAAGTCTGAAGATCGCTGAGTCTGAAAATCGTTGAGTCTAAGACCGACCAGACTCAGATTTAGCCAGACGCAAAATCGAGCAAATGTAGATTCAAGCAGACTCAAATTCGATCAGACTCAAAATCCATCAGACGTATATTCGATTAGAAAGTAGCACTTAGTTTGTTTTTACAAACAAACCTCCAACACCTACTAGTTCACTTACTCCCCTTGTCTCCATGCTTGTAGGCGACAAAGGTACAACTCCTGCTGTGCCAACTTCCTCTTCATCATGGTCACTTGATAGTCCCAAAGAGTTAGCAGTCAGATAGAGATTACACTTCTCATTAGAATAGTCATCCTGAATCTTTTATGCAACTTTGGTGGTAGCTACTTATGTCTTTTCCTTATCATTTTTGTCTTGTTCTTCTCCTTTCTCTATCTCTTCTTCTCTTTCCTGTCATGCGTTTCTTTCTTCTTCTGCATCTACACCATCTATGCCTCTAATGAACAAATTGCTTTTTTGCATATGGAAACGTTTGATCAATGGAACTCTTAAAATTTGTCAATGCAGCAGCAATAAAGTAACATCATCATCTGATTTGTCATTATGTAGGAGAACACTTCCTTTCTCCCTGAAATGCTCACTTGCAGACAATATCTCCTTCACTTTCCTTTAGCTCCAACAAGCTTGGCCTTGGTAGCAGGGGATTTGCTTTTCAACTTTCCAATTGCCACAATTAATTCTGGCAGCTTCATTTTGCCGATTGTTGCTTGTCCTAGAATCAAAGTATCAAGTTCTTGGCCAACAAAAACAGGTGGCAAGATGATCTGAAAATGATTGAAAAGCTTGGTTACCAAGTCATAGTAAGGAAATTGTCCTTTATCTTTTGAAACAGTCCTATGCATGTGGAACAGAATTGGATGTGGGAGTGAAAATTCAATTACCGGATGATTTTGAACATAAGACTAGCTTCAGAGCTAGAAACATTCGTCTTTGAAGAGGCCTTTGGTCTGTTGCGTTGTATAACAATTTTATGTAATTTTGTCGTTAACCAAAGCAAGTGTAGCTGTGTCAATGGCAACAGGAGTAGGTCTAAAACTACTTCTTTCTATAGCAAGTATGTTTGCCAAAGTATCCATATGAACGAGATAATCCTTACCCCTGACTAAAAACTAAAAGCTATGAGGATCAAGAAACAAGAAGTTCGAATAGAAGTAGGTAGTTAATTTTGAGAATGATGTAGATATTTTAGAGCAAAAGGTTTCCATGAAGCAAAGTTAGCTTCTCTCTTAGTGAAATTCCAATCGAGTCTAGGAAGTCGAAATTCATTGTCCAAAGGTCCATCGCCCCGCTAGCTAACATCTCCTTGTAAATCTTCTTATGTTTCTTTGATCGAAACAATCCTTGTTCCTTTCCAACAGGAATGCCTTGTCTAGGTTCAAAGTTGGAGTACAACTTTTAATCCTCATCCTTACACCTTGACTGATTAGAAAGAACGAGTATGTTTTTGAAAGTTTCTTTAGCAATCCCTTTAGGCATAAGACCTAGTTTTTCCATCTCTCTCAAGAATGTTTTATCACTCCTATACCCCACTCTTTGAGGAATTTGTGAATCAACTCCGAAGAACTCCCACCTTTCTTGAGGAAATCATAGTGATGAAACATTACCTTAGGAGTCATGGTTAGCAGAGGTTCTTCTTGTATCTCACCGTTTGTAGGATCTTGCCGCTCAACAGTAATAGGCTGTGAAAGATAATCTTCTTATATAAGATTAAAATGTGTAGGCCCTTCAGTAGCTTTTTGAGACCGCAAGTTAGCAATGCGGGAAGATTTCCTTGGAGTAGTCATGATCACAGTATAGGATGATCGTTGAATGAGCCCAAAGACGAAAAATGGAAACCTGCAGAAAAATGCTTGAGAGAAAATTTTTGAGAGAGTCTGACGCATAAGGTTTGAAATCGGTGAAGACGAAGGGGTGATCATCTAGTTTAAAAGAGAACGACCCATTTTCAAAATTTCAGAAAAGAAACTAAATCCTTCAGTATTTCTAAAAATAAAATAGCAACGATTCAAAAATAACGATTCATATATCGCAAGCAACGATTCAACAATTCAATAAAGCAACGATTCAGTAGAGATTCTAACAGACTTACCTTTCTAAGATTTATTCAAATATAAATACCAAAAACCGTGAAGTTTGATGTAGTGTCTGTCAATTTGTACATCCAATGACTTAGAGTCTAAGAGTGTTAAGTCGATGACTTTTGAATTTGATCACTTTCAGACGAAAAGATATAAAACATTATGCGTCTGAGAATTTCTGCATCTGAAAATATCTACGTTTGAGACTTACAATTATGAATCTGATCAACTCCAGACTTTAAGAATTCAGTCATAGAATATTAAGCTTGCTACGAATAGATTCAAAAGAATTTCTTTCCAGATGTTTTCTAAATATATCTACCAGCTGATTCTTTGAATCAATAAAATGAATCAAAATATCCCATTTCTCAATATGATCACTGACGAAGTGATGTAGAACTTCAATATGCTTTGATATTGAGTGAAGAACTGGATTCTTTGTGAGATCTATTGCACTAGTGTTATCACACCTGATCTCAGTACATGATTCTTGAATTCCAAAGTCTCTCAGTTGTTGTTTCATTCATATGATTTGAGAACAACAGCTTCCAAGAGCCACATATTCAGCTTCTGTTGTTGAGAGTGCAACAATATTATGCTTCTTGGAAAACCAAGAGCCTAGCATATTTCCTAGCGGTTGACAAGTACCAGAACTGCTTTTTCTGTTGAGAGTACAACCAACCATATCTATATTTGACTATCCAAGAAGAGTAAACTCCCCCTCTTTTGGATACCGTAGTCCCAAATTATGATAACTTGCAACATATTTGATGACTCATTTAACAGCACTCAAGTGAGATTCCTTGGGATATGACTAATATCTAGCACACATACAAACACTAAACAAGATGTCAAGTCTAAAAGCAGTAATGTAAAGAAGTGAACCAATCATGCTTTGATAGAGCTTTTGATAAACTTTCTTCCCTTCTACATCCTTGTCCATCTTGGAAGAGCTTGCCATTGGTGTCCCGATTTTCTTACAGTTCTCCATTCCAAACTTCTTGATGAGATCTTTAGCATATTTCTCTTGATGAATGAAAATGCCCTCATTTGATTGCTTGATTTGCAATCCTAGAAAGAATGTTAATTCACCCATCATGCTCATCTCGAATTCATTTTGCATTGAACTAGAAAATTTATTGCAAACATTTTTATTAGAAGATTCAAAGAGAATATCATTTGCATATATTTGCACAAGTATAAAATCCTCTCCTTCTCTCTTGATGAATAAAGTTGTATCAACTTTACCTTTCTTGAACCATTTTCAATGAAGAATTTACTTAACCTTTCATGCCAAGCTCGAGGTGCTTGCTTTAATCCATATAATGCCTTTTTAAACGTGGAAACTGAGTTTGGTTTTCTTAGATCTTCAAATCCTGGTGGTTGTTTCACATAGACTTCCTCTTGGATGAATTTATTCAGGAATGCACTTTTGACTTCCATTTGGAATAATCTGAAATTTTCATAACAAGTAAAAGCAAGTATTAATCCGATTGCTTCTGACCTCGCCACTAGTGCATATGTCTCATCATAATCTATTCCTTTTTGTTGTGAGTATCCTTTGGCTACTAGCCTAGCTTTATTTCTGATAACTTATCCTTTTTTTTCGGCAAAGGTAAGTATTATCATTGATTTTGTAACCATGCAAACTATACCAGGCTTAGGAGCCTCGTATCACAAAACGTACACTCAACACTAATAAAAGGTGTGAGCGTAAGGGTACCAAGAAGTCATGAAAGAACCAAAAGAGCAATGCCTATGTAAAGGCTACCTAAGAAGACAAAAAGGCCTAAACAATGACCAACAACAAGGAAAGCCTAGGAAAATGCTATCAAAACACAAGAAAAAGCCTAAACAATGGCCAAAAATCATAAGCCGTTGGACCCTCATATTATGGGGAGAGTCCACTACCTACTAGAAAGTCTTGGCTTTGTCTCTGACCATCATAACTAGCTTCGTCTTCATCGCATGGACAAATATATCACAATTGCAGAACAAAGCATTATTCAACGTCTTCCAAATAATATGGCATAAAACACTCAATGCAAATCTAGAAATGCACTGATGGAAATGATCTCTAGTGATATATCTAGTGGCCCAATCTAGTGTCTCGAGTCATGAACCATTCCTCCAAGATAGATTACAATTCCCAACCCAAAAATCATGCAAGTTCAAAAGTAACTTGACATCCAAAATATAGATGATTTATCGAATCAAGTCTAGAATGACAAAAGACACATGAAGCATCATCTATTCTACCATAAGATAACAGGAATACCTGGGTAGGTAGCCTGTTTCATGTCATTTGCCAAAGATTGAACCGTTGTATGGGAATAATAAGCTTGTTCCATATGAAAGAGTGCCAAGATACCCTTTGGCCCCTAAGATGAACAATACTCCATGCAGAGGCCACCGAAAAAATATCCGAAGATTCACCCATCCATCAAGCCAAATCCGGCTGATGACTCAAAGGAGGGAGCACCCCTCCCCCAGTATACTGCTCGTCAAGGAAAGTATAAGACGTATCCTTAATAATTAGAAGATCAAATAACTCGGCATCTTTGGAGAAGCCCGACCGGTAGATAACACGGTTAGAGAATAATAAATTCAACGGACCACGAGCATGCCAATGATCGAACCAGAAAGATATCACTCACCCATCTCCAATACGCCACTGGAACAAATGCCTGAACTGCCTTCCAAGCTTTAGAATTTTTTCTAAGCCTATGAACGAAAGGTAGGTTTCTTCATAACACAAAAACTCTGTCTACTCAAGAAAGTAGAATGAATCCATTTACACCACAAGGACTCCCTATCAATGAAAAGGACCCAAAGATGAAGCTTGTAAGACCTTATTAAGAACTTGCGGGTACGATCATCAGTATTCTTAAGAATAAAGCATTTGCAACCATAGAGAAAACTTTGTAAGACCCTATCAGGGACTTTCTAGTACGATCAATAGTATTCTTATGAATACAACATTTGCAATTACATGAAAGTAAGAAACATTTAGCTTCTTCCCTTTGTGATCTTCATATGGAGTTTTCTCTAAGATAGGCCTTAAGAACACTCTGTTGATGATATAACACACTGTTGAAACTGCTTCAACCCAAAATCGAGAGGAAATGTTCCTCTCAATCAAGAGGGTTCTGGCCATCTCCTGAAAGATCTATTCTTCCTTTCCACAACCCCATTTTGTTGAGTAGTATATGGAGAAGAGAAATTGTGCCTGAAACCACTTTCATCACAGAATATTGCAAAGTCTTGTTTTTTAAACTCACATCCATAGTCAGTACATATACTAGAGATAGAATAACATTTTTTCATTTTGAACTTTTTTAGCAAGCTTTGAGAAGTATGAGAAAACTTCAGTCTTACTTGTCGAGAAATATACCTAGGTAAACCGAGAGTAATCATCCATGATTTGTAATTGCCCGCTTTCGGCCCCATTTTCAAGGTCCAATTGGATGAATTTACGGGTTTAATTAGTGACCCGTCGGCCCTAAGAGTCCCCTAGACTAAACCATGAACTTTCGTTTCTGGCGATTCCGAACTTCCGAAATTTGCATTTTGGTCCCCCAACTAAAGAAGTGAATTTTGGGTCTATTAAGCAATTTTGGAAAAATTTAGGGAAAAGTTGACTTTTGGTCAACGTTGACCGTTGACCAGTCAACGGACCAATCGGCCATCGCGTGGACCGGCCTAACCGTGAGTCGAATCGGTCCAACCATGAGCCGACCGATGCGCGAGCTGCCCCACTTGCCCTATCCCATCTTTCTCTCTCTCCTACCATGGCTAGACAACCTTATTTCCCTTCTTCTCTCTCACGGCTCAGGGCACAAAAGGAGACGTTGCTTCTTCCCTCAGCTCCCTCGACAAACCCTTTTCAAGATCTGGCTAGCCATCACCTCCACTACCACTTTTGTCGCCACTGGGCGCCTCCTGAAAAAGCCTTCATGAATAGGTCACCCCTTATTCATGTCGACACCGAGGCTAGACTTCCTGAGGCCACCGCTCCCTTATCGGCAACACCTAGGCCGAGCCACCAGCCCCAAGACGTTCTCAAGTGTCCCCTCGACCTCCCCATGGTCGTTGTTGCCATCGACGCTCCCCCGACATTGGCAATTTCTACCCCGAACGTACCCAGCCCCTATTTTCCGCCCTAGCCACTGTTCACGGCCACCGCCGACAGTTCGGTGAGACCCAACTGTCGTTGTAGCCCTTGATCAACAGCCGGGAGCCTCACGAGCACCACGACATCGACCTCAGCCATCAGAACCACACCTTTTGGGAGAAATGGCCCCCGAAGCTCAGCCTCCTCCCTAGAAACCCACTTCTTCGGACTGCCGCCTTCATGCCGTCAAACCTCCCAGCTCCAACCACCCCAAGCCACACCACTAGTACCAAATGACTTGTAGGGAAGTCAACCTCCAAATTTGATCGATCTCAGGCTTTGGTTTGGCCAGAGGAGGAAGAAAGGAGCTCCAACCCAACCACCCTCCGTCTGACCTAGTTTTGGACCAAGTTAGGGAAACTGGGTTTGCTCGCTGGAATCAAGGCCCATTGGAGCTGTTCTGGCGTCGGCCAACACCACTAACGGGCTCAGCTAGCCTCCTAGGATCAAGACCAGCCGCCGAAGGTCTCGCCTGAGCGTCATCGAAGGGCCACTGAAATCTCATCGGAGCTTCGCCAGAGATGCCCAGGAGTTACCGCGGAGCTGGACCATCCCTCTCGTGGTGTCAGATCGAAGATTGGAAAAGCCACATTGAGCTCAGGTGTGATCGGAAGTCTTAAGGAATGCATTGCCACGAACCGCTGATTCGCGAGAGAAATGTCAAGTGAGTGGACTCTTTATATTTCGATTAGACGCATCTATCACTTTAGTGGAAATATTAGAATCATTTGTATGGCTGGATTGTGTGATTGGATGAATAGACCGAGTGTGGCCAACTACAGGATACTGGTGACGAGGCGACAGGGAGACCGATTAGGAGGCAAGTGAGCCTAATTGAAGGACATTAGATGGCTGAATTGTGTGATTATTGATTGATGAGAATTATTAGGATCATTTGGATGGTCGAGCTATGTGATTAGACGATTGGGTCCATTAAGGGTCGCATATTATTACTAGTATGAGGTAATTGGAAAAGACTGATTAAGTGACATGTGAGCCATAATCATTAGTTTGAGATTAATAGGATTTATTGGAAAGCTTGATTAGGTGACTAAATGGATTGAGATGGCTAAGGAGCCTTAAGTAATGATCAGACGTCGATTGAATCTGATAAGAGTTTGACAAGACTGCAGTTGGTGGCAAAGTGATGTTTTAGTAGAATTATTAGAAATACTTATATAGCCCAAATGTGTGAATAAGGGGTGTAAAATAAATTGTCAGTAGCAAATGACTGGATCAATTATGCATCCAAGGGGCTTAATCAAGAGTTAATAGTCAACGAGACCATAAGTGGAGGCAGCTGAGTTGCGAAAGTGATGATGAACGATTATATAGGATTTTTGGATATTTTAAGATTTATTCGGTTGATTGGGAAGTCGATGTGCCCTAAATTAAATTGAAAGTCAATGGGACCCGATTGAGTGTCGATAGGGCTGTGTTAGGCCGATTTGATTTCGTAAGACGATTAGAGTGATCATTGACCTCGATTCACTTTGAATTTGGCTTTAGCTGAGGAACTAAGGCAATGGGCCCTAGTTATTGATTGATGGGATGACTTGAGCTGATTGTGGTTCGATAATGTTGTGCCATGGAATTGGCGATTGAATGGCACCATGGACTTGGTGACTAGACAAATTGATGATGTGGCCAATGAGTTGATTTAGATGATATGATGGTAATAAGGGCGATCAAATGCAGAAAAATGACCACGAGCCAGGAACAATTAATTGGGGTCACAGACCGGTTGTAGACGGTCTTATTCATTTAATTACTGCACAATTTATTTATTATGTAATTTATTTATTTATTGTTCATTATTTAATTATTCTATATTTTATTTATTTAAATGTTATTTATCTATTTATTTAACAATGTATGTGATTATTAGGGTTGGTCTAGCTTTGGCTTAGTGCTAAGTCTCGATCACGAACCGATTGACTCATAATTAGATTAGTTAGCAAAGATAGAGACTAGAGTTGGGCTAGGTGATGAAAAGAATGTGATTGGTGAATGAACTATGACATTGAGTTAATCTACTCTAATATGGAAGTCGATTCAATTGAGGGCTAGTCAGTGACTATGGTGGCACTAGATGCCGATTTGAGGATATTTATTGAGTGTGGTCATAATGTGACATCGTTGAACGGCTTTGGGCCGAATCCCGATCGCGAACCGGCAGACTGACTAATCTAGCTCACCAGAGTGATTGATTCGAGAATGTAGGCTTGAATTCGAGGCTAAGCATGGGGTTAGCTAGAGAGAGCGAAAGAGAATTTCAGGGTGATTATGAAGGATTCGAGGAATAGAGAATCGATTGAACTCGAAGAAAGAAAAAATATGATTTTTGATAGGAGAATAGATGATAAATCGAATGAAATACCAATGATATTGCACTTGGGGAAAATGATATTCGGAGGTTAAGCAGTGAGTAGGGACTCTAAGGCGATAGTATTTCTAATTTTGGTATTGGGATAAACTCACTGAGATATTTATATCTCATCCCATTATTATTAACTATTTTTAGGTGCATGGTTAAAGATGGATTGGGGGTGAATATAGTGGGAGGAGACCTACGCTCCTGTTGAAGACTTGAAGGTCGGTGACAAGTCCTGAGCTGTCGCCACTTGATGACCAAAGTAAAGGAAGAAAATCAAGGGCCGTCGTGTGCCCAAGGGCGGGGCGTGATGGGTCCTGACATGATTACTAAGCAATATTTCTTTCCACCAGTACTTTAAGTTCTAGTTAGTCCAAAGAGATCATGTGTAGAAGCTATAGAACTCGATTAGTAGAAACTTATTTTATAGATTTAAAAGAACTTCTAACATGTTTTCCCAAAACCCATGGAGTCCATAGATCGGTCTTTTTATAAGACAAGTTGGGATGACCTCAAACAAATTTCTTGGAAGAAATCTTAGCAATTTGTTTCATATTCACGTCTCCAAGCTTTTGATGCCAGAGAGTTGCTTCTTCTTGAATGGAAATAAGACACTAAGAATTTTCTGGATTGATATCTAGAAGATAAATGTTTCCAAACCTTCATCCAATGAAGGTTTGAGTAAAGTCTTGACTGGTTCCTGAACAAGTATCTTCTTGAAAATTGATCTTGAATCCATTGCAACATAGTTGAGTAATGCTCAATAGATTGTAGTTCAGTCCTTTCACTAATGAAACATTGTTAATGGTCAAGGTTTCAATCTTCACAGTACTATAGCCTATAATTTTTCCTTTATTGTTTCCTCCAAAGGAAACCTTTACTCCATTCAATTTTGTGAACTTTGTAAAGCAATTTGTATCTGCAGTCATGTGCCTTGAGCAGTCATTATCCAAATACCATTTGATTTTATTTTTGATAGTGTCCTGCAATAAAAAGATAACTCATGCTTTTTTTGTATTCAATTCTCTTGGGTCCATGTGAGTTAACATTGAAAATTGAATTTGCCCAATTTCTTTTAACAGGTCTCCAAACTTTAGGACATTGATTTTCAAAATGAGCTAAGTTATTGCACTTGGAGCATCTAAGAGAACTTCTACCAGTAAGTCTCACAAAATTATGTTCAAAGTGACTTTTGTAAGAATCTTTTGGAGGTCTCTGTTTAAGTCTCTCATTCACTTTCGAAAAATCAATCAAGAAACTGTCTTAGAAGTTATGCCTAAACCAGACTTGTTAAAATAGGGTCTTTGAATCGAAAGAATTTTATCCAATTTTTCTAATCCATTTGTAAACCTTTTTGTAATATTTGAAATATAATTTTTCAAAATATCATTTTCCTTTTTAATGGAATCAGATTTTTCTTTCAAATCTTTAAAACTCTTGTCAAGCAAATCAAAATTTTCTTTCCAACTCAACTCCTGTTGTTTGATCTTGAAGTTCTCCTTCTTAAACTCAAAATTTCTTTTGAAAGAAGCTTTAACACTAACAACTAGTTCATCTACATACTTGGAAACCTTAACAGGGATTTTTAGGTTACTACCTCAGCTTTCTGGTCTGAGTCCAAATCTAAGTCTGAGTCTGAGTGAGCCATCAAACAAATATTTGCAACTTCTTCCTCACTCTCTTCACACTCAGTGTCACTCCAAGTCTCTGCTTTGAGAGCCTATTTGGATTTCTCCGATCTCTTTTTCTTCTTCTTCTTCGGCAAGGGACAATTGGGTTGAATATGTCATTTTTTCTTACATTCAAAGTAGACCACATCATTGCTAGATTCATCATCCCCTGTTGGTTTCTTCTAAAATTTCTTTGAACTATGTTTCTTCCAACTGAGTTTTCTTCATCGTTTATTAAGCTTATTAAACTTCATTATCATAAGTGCTAGCTCCTCATCGTCCACATCATCCTCTGAGTTTTCATCATCATAATCAATGTTAGATCTTAAGATAATAGATTTCTTACCTCAAAAGTCATCTTCCTCATTAATCTGTTCAGCCTCATAAAATTAGAGTGTTCCTACTAATTCATCAACTAAGAGAGGCATTATTCTTTGAGTCTCTTTGATGGAGGTCTTCACATTGTTCCTATTCTTTAAAAGTCCTCGTAATAGCTTTTTGACTTTCATTAAGTCAAAGATCTGTTGACTCTAATGAGTTAGACCATTGACAATTTCAGTGAAGCGACTGAATATATCAGTGATAGACTCTTCAAGCTTCATTTTGAAGGATTCGTATTGTCCGAGTAATATGTTGATCCTTTTTTCCTTAACTCGGTCAGTTCCTTCATAAGTGACATGCAGCCTATCCCATATTTCCTTAGCTGTATCTCATGAGGAAATTCTATTATATTCAATTGAAGACAAAGCATGTGGTGATCTCGGCTTGTGTAATTTCCACAACCTCTTAGCTTTTGGACTTATTCCTTTTTTTACTACATCCCATTCGAGAGGATCTCTAGATCTCAAGAATACCTTCACATTATTCTTCCAAATATTGTAGTCCTTTCCGTCAAAATAAGGAGGTCCGGTGTGGCTTTGTCCCTCAATCACACCTGGAGCCAAGATACTAGCCATAGATTGTTAAGCCAAGAAGTAAAAAACTTCAATAAAATCAAGTAACACGGTCTCTAATACAAATTGATAATGCTAGTATAAACACCTAAATGAGGGGTGAATAGGTGTAAAAATAATTTTTCGCGAAATAAATGAAATATGATTCTTTTGGAGTGCTAGGTGTGAGAAACAAGGATATAAATAGTTTAGATGAAAGCAATAAGCAAGTTCAAGGAAGAGAAAATATACACAAAATTTATAGTGGTTCGGCTTAGATCAAGCCCACGTCCACTCTCCTCGCTGACAGCCAACTGGCTAGATTTCACTATGGATCAAAAGAGAATTACAATATGTTGAAAGCTTCTCAGTGATAAGGGATCATAACTCTTACAAAACTATTCTATGAATCTCTTTTTCGAGTACAATTTTTTAGCTCAGTAAATGACAAGTGAAATGTAAGCTTTCAGACTTTGAAATTTTTCTCTCAATCACTAGTGGCCCGAGAGACAAGAGAGCTTCCTTTAAATAATCTTTCATGCCTACATGACCGTTGGTACTATCCAAAGGAATTCTTCCAACTTACCCGTTGGACAGAATCTAAAGAGATCTCGAGCCAATTAAGGATCATGAAGAAAGTCCGTCAATCATGTTTGCCCATACAATTAGGATCTTGGTTTACATAAGAGTTGCCTTCCAAATCCACTTGCCTTCCGAAGATCGATCACATCTATATTAGGAACAATCAATCTTGAATCTAGTCAGAAGGTTTGTCTTTGAGTCAAAAAAATGAAACATGCATAGAGTCACTGGCTTTCTTGAAATACCCAAAATAAAATGACACACTAGTTATTAACAGATTTTATTGAGACCTCTTATATATACATAGCATTGCTCGTTTTAATAATGGATTTCATGAACGCAATGCCCTCCAGATATTTTTTAGGCTCGGATTAATGCGCTTTCGTATTAGAAAAAGATAGCGATTTCGTACTTAATTTCTATCATGGTGTTTGAATTTGTTATCTACCCATTTTGAATATTATATGACCTGACAAAAATATCTTCAGGACATCTGTTAACAAAGTTACACCTATTACAATTCGCATTTCTCCATTTCAACAAGGTTTTCTAGACACATATGTCCCAAGATGGAACGAGAAGAGTCGAGCCACATGGAACTTCGAAGATACTTTTATTTGCAGTATAAATCACACACGTGTAATAGTACACAAACCATTCAACCAGTTGATGACATCTGACCAAGCGAACGCACGGATGAAAACTTAATTGAAGCTGACAAGCGAGCAAACATAAGAGATGACTCGCTTCAACGGTCATACTTCTTCTCATGATCATGGGCCATAGGGTTATTATCTTAGCCAAAGGGATGGCGACCGCTACTAGCCCTCTGTAGAATATTCATCTAGATTTTGCTATAGATGTTGCACTATTTAATTAATTGCTTGAATCATGGGGCTGTCATGTGCATGGTTGGCTTTGTCAACTCATTTACGTAATTTATAACCCTATGCAATCTTGAACTCAGTCAATATCTGGATCAGGTGTTTTGACTATCGATGTATGTTAGTAGATAATTGCATGGTAAAAGTATTAAGCAAGTTTTAATAGGTAAATACTTGATGAGTAAGCAACATAACTAGCTTCCATTGGGTATTCAAAAAAAAAACATGCATAGAAACACTGGCATTCTTGAAATACCCAAAATAAAACGACAGACTGGTTATTAAGAGATTTTATTGAGACTTCTTAATATATACATAGCATTGCTCGTTTTAATAATGGATTTCATGACCGCAACACCCTCCAGATATCTTCTAGGCTCGGATTAATGCGCTTTGGTATTAAAAAAAGACAGTGATTTCGTATTTAATTTCTATCACGATGTCTGAATTCGTTATCTACTCATTTTGAATATTATATGACCTGACAAAGGTAAATTCAAGACATCTGTTAACAAAATTACACCAAATACAATTCGCATTTCTCCATTTTAACAAGGTTTTCCAGACACATATGTCCCAAGACGGAACGAGAAGAGTCAAGCCACATGGAACTTCGAAGATACTTTTATTTGCAGTATAAATCACACACGAGTAATAATACACAAACCATTCAACCAGTTGATGACATCTGACCAAGCGAACGAACGTATGAAACATTGATTGAAGCTGACAAGCGAGCAAACATAAGAGATGATTCTCTTCAACGGTCATACTTCTTCTCATGATCATGGGCTCGGCGAAACGAACTGTAGCAACTCATCCTTGCGCTCGAACTCAATCATGTCTTGCTCGGACAATGTGATCCAAGCTTCGATCCCATTCCCGCAACTCGTTCCCATTAAAACCACCGTATTTTCTATTGGAAAACTGGTGGTGCACGCCCAAGCCGGCCTTCCCAAGCCGAAATCCACCTCGTAGAAAGGAAACCTCACCCAGCTGCTGAACCCGTAGAAGTTGATCTTTCCTGCACACGACTCTGCCAACTTCCGTGCCGCCATAAGGCTCTCGTAGGCCTTGGCCAATCCCCTTTCGCCTTGAAGCTCGATCAAATATTCGCCATCAATTGCCTTAATTGATTTCCTAAGAATGCCTGCAAGGTCCTGCAATTCAACTCCCTTGTTTACATCCATAAGTGGTGCCATAGTGGTCTGCCATAGATTGCCCAAAGCATTCTCGGGCAATGGTTGTGGCCTCATCCTTCTTCTGATGTCCACCACATGCACTGCTGATGATGGAAGACACTTCCCGTTCCACTCTGGCCTCTTCCTCGCCACCTCCAAGGCAGATTTCCAAATGAGGGCGGTAACTGCCTCGACCCGAGTAGGAGCGGCACTGCCGAATCTGGCCCTGAGGCGTGCCAAGCTCTCACCGTTGAAACAAAACCTCTTGGTTGAAAGCTTCTCTTTGTTGATGAACCAGCCTGGCATTTCGAAGTTTATGTCCTTTGGTTGGAATAGCTCAAATGCTTTCAAGAAGGGAGGGATGAGGCTGGCATTGCCGTCGATGCCATTGAGGGCAATTTCCGACCATGCATTGAGGAAAGCAGAGACTGACGCGCCGTCAGCGATCTTGTGACAGATGCAGATGCTGATCCCGATGCCACCACAGTCAAAGAAGTTGGCTTGGACCCCTACAACGACTTGTTCCTCAATGTTGGGAGCAACTCTCTATGGAGAGAACGGGAATAATTGCAGCAGCTGATTGAAGTCCGGGTTCGACAGGACTTTAGACAACTCGGTGTGAGCTTTCGCCTCCTGATAAAGCGCCCCCTCATCGTTGCAATCGATGGCAGCGTTGCCTTTCAGCCTTCCGCCTAGAGGGTAGAAGAGAGAAAGTGCCTGGGAGAGCGAGGTTTTCAAGTTTCCTGCGACTGAGGCAGAGTTTGGTGCCGCCTTGTCGTTGGAAGCCGAGTAGAACAGGATGACTGGAATGTAAAACGGAGGAGCTAGCTGGTCAAGGAGGCAGAGCTTGAAGTTTCTGAGGTGTGATGGAGTTGGAGAGGAAGGCTTGATGCTCTCTGTGGAGACAACCACAACTTTCATGGCCATGTTCTGTTAGAAATTGAGTGATCTAAATTGTCTTCTTAAGTTTCTTTCTGGAGAAAAGTGTACTTCTTAATTGCAAGATCTTGTAGTGTATATATAGAGAAAAGAGAGGAGAAGTTCGCAATTTTTGGGTCATATGCTCATATCGTGGCTAAACAAAATGCACATGCCGATCTCTTGTGGGGCCTCATATTTTGAATGATAAAGCAGATATGATGTGGTTCCCAATTTGATGAATTTATGAAGTTCCTTAATTTGATATAATGCGATAAAAATATCATATAACTATAGAGTTAATCTGCCGCCATGAGATCTCTTACAAAGTTAGTGGCACAATGCTTGAAACATATTGGATCCATAATCTTTTAATTGAATCCAATTTGTTTATATATATATATATATATATATATATATGCACTACATCCTCAATCTACACAAATACAGGTCATCCATGTCGAGATTAGTGAATTCACGACGGATTATTGAGGTGTAGCGTGATCAATAGCAACTGTGAACTAGGCATTATGTATGAACCTTGATGCTATTAGAGATACCCAGTAGAAGAAACAATTTGGGGATTGGGATCTCTCAGCCGTAAAACGACTTTTTTTTTTCTAAATGGCAATTCTAAAAGTCAGCTCTTCCTAAGAATATAATTTAATCATCACCTAGTTGAAATTGGATAAACTTTCGATTGGGTGAACAGGTCAGCCCGAGAAAACAGTTATGGAACACGTCCTTTGGAGTAGGGAGAAGTCCTTCAAATGCTTAGAATGTGTGATCTTCCACTTTGTGATCCAACTTGCGACAGCAACTTGATTGAGGGCAAGTTGCGGGGCGGGAAAAATGGTGAGGGAGTTATTATGCGAGGAAGTCAGAGTCAAGAAAGACTTGAATTTTGTAATCAGCTGAACCGATGGAGTTCATTATAAGTCTGAGGACTTGATTATTAAAAGTTTTAGACCTTAATTGTATTTTTTTTTTACAAGTTTTAATACTTTGCCTATACATATTTGAAAAATGTGAATAATTGGTTCATCTAGGGCCCCGGCTTTAGACAAAGTTGACATATTAATATGGGTATTTATATTCCAGACCTCGGCAGCCAGTCCACAACTACATTTCTTTTATAGAGCAGAGGAAGAGATTGAGATCTACTAAGAAAGTTTCCGATGGCAAACTCAGAGGTGAGAGACAGCAGCGAGTATCAAGTGTTCATGAATTTTAGGGTTTTAGAGGATTGGACACTCGTTATGTAACGATCCATTTTTAATCAAATTCGAGGCACCATAATTGAAATTTTGGATTTCCGTTTGTGGCCCATGGGTCTTGGGAATCCCAAGGACAAAACCGCGAAAATTTGTTTTGGGGTGGTCTCCGAACTTGTGGAAATTTCAAAGAGGTCCCTCAAATTTTCAGAAATTGCAAATTGGTTATTGGGGTCAAACCTGCCCAAGCCCGCGTGGACCAGCCTAACTCGCTTTTTCATTGCAGTTTTTGGGCCTTTTGCTACGGTTTTGGGTGGTCCAGGAACTTCTAGTACATGTTCAAACTAGTCGCTGAACTATTTAAAAATGTTCAATGTGATTTCTGAATTTAAATTTAATGGAAGGACCACATTAAACATTTTCAAATAATCCAATGATTAGTTTGAACATTTATCGAAACTTACTAAGTCTCCACCCCCAAGCTATCTAGCCATGGAAACCACTTGTAAGAGCTTCCTAAGTCTCCCTAAGCACAATGCCATCGGTCGTGACCATCGAAAGTTCCCCGTTTGGATGAATTTAGCCCTTAAGTGCTGCCTCTTTCATACCAAAAATGCTGCCCAGCCACCTTCCTCGAGCCAACTGAAAAGACTTGATTGCACTTTTTGCAAATTTTAGGACTCACTTGCACTTTCATGCCAAGTTGTAGGACTCTTGGCAAATTCCCTATTATAAATTAGAAATTAGTGAAGCTCTCTGACGCTATTTCTAGCCATACACCTTTGACTAACTATTACGTTGAATTTTCAAAGGTCATTTTAGAATATCTTGACTAGTTAAGTTCTTAAAAAAGTTAAGTTTAATCTAAATATAAATTGTTAAGTATTCACTAACATTTTTATGAATAAATGAAAAATTATTGGGAACATAATTTTTAAAACTCGTATCAAATGCAATTATATTCCCCTTTCTTATTCCTAGAATAGAATTTTGTGCAATTGCCATATAAATTCTACTCACTTATTTAGAGAAAAGAAATAGAAATAAACTATTTCTACATAGAATTTATTCTCGAGAATAGATATCTTACCAAACACGTTTTAAGCTATCGCGACCCTTTTTACGAGTCTCCACTGAGGGAAATTAGAATGGCCTAACGACCCTTGATTAGGTGCAAGTTCTCCTAAATTCCTACCTCCAGTGATGTTGGATCTCATTTTCAAGTTTGATTTAACGTGAGAGATTCTAGGAGTCATCACTGGCCTTTTAAGATCGACTAGTAACAACATACAAGATATAGGAGTTTTGTCTTGTTTTTTACACACCTAGGTTGCGTTTGGTAGTCCGGATTTCTAAACGAGATAGGACTGTATATAAAAAGATAAAAAATTCATCGATTTCTTCATATATCATCCACTATTTGGTGAATTTCGGATTTAAAGTTGGATAATCACATATCCTATCCAATCTATTATTTGGTGAACTACGAATTTAAAGTTGGATATCATCATATCTTATCAAATTTGTCATTTGGTGAACTATGGATTTAAATTCAAATATTTTAAAATAATAATATTAGGCAAGTACAAATTTGCATGTTTAATATTCAAAAAATCATCCAAAACAATATTTTTTTTCCAAATTAACAGATACTCATCGAGTTTTATGATTACACATTTTTTTTTCTGTTCCTTTGAAATAATTTTTTTTACCCCTTTCAATATCAAACGTTTTTAGAATAATCTTAATTTCAATATATTTACTTTGAAATACGAATTCTTAGTCTCTCTTACAAGTTTTTTTTTATTAATTTCAATTTTGTTACAAGTCCAATACTAAATCAAACAAATGTCCAATTAGAACAAAGTATAAAGTCCAAAGTTCATTCGTTTTTTTTTCCCAGCTGTTACGAGGATGCAATGGCAATTAATCACATTAATGAATAATTTTTAAACAATTTGCACATATAAAGTACATTACAGTTCGTCGCTTTAGTAAAATTTCGATGTAAATCGAAGAGCTATTGAGGAGAAGGCGTCGATATTCAATTGAGTTTAAAACTTTATAAGGATTTTTTCATTTTTATGTTAAACTAAAAATGTTTATTCAAAATAAAAAAATCTAAAATTGGTTCAAGACTTATAGAATTAATACTATATGAAATAAATTGTGGTCAAACACCTAGACATTTTTTAACAAAAATGAAAATTTGAATTGTTTTTGAAATTTTTAATTTTTGGTATTATTATTTTTATTATTTTATATTTTTTTAATTAAAAAAAGAAACTTCAGACCGGGTCGAGGAAACCTGGTTTGACTCTATGACTTCAACCCAATAGAGGAATTGGAGTAGTCTGTGGGTGAACAATAGAGAAAGAAAAACAAACGTGGAGTTTTATGTTTTGGATAAAAGAAATCCTATCCTACCTTATTCCACCCTCCCCTTGGGATTTTTTTATCCGGTCTATATACTCTCTATATCCGACATTATCCTATCCTAGACAGCTACCAAACACAAGACAGGAAAAAACATATCATATCCTGCTTTTTATCCGGTCGACCAAACGCAACCCTAGAGATTGACCTAGATTTGAGAACTTGATTATACTAATGATCTAATTAATACTGTTTTGGTACCTATAATTTGGGAGGATTGTTTATATAAATGAAATAAATGAACAAACTATTTTTGTAATATCAATTATGATCCTAAAGGTCTTGATATCGCTAAGTGTTAATGTGATTGTTATTTAGGGTTTATTTTGACCCTCCTTAGATAAAAATGAAAGTCAATTAATTAAAATTGTGGGAATTAAACAACCAATGTATTCAAAGCTATAAGTTAAAGTGAATAAATTAAAACTCTGATATTTGTGGGGCAATAAATGTTATATTGCCTTCTGGTGAGTCTCGGGACATAAATTCCCCCAAGTTTGACCCGATGCGAAGTCAGTCAAATAGTATGTATCGCCATGTTATAAGCCGTAGGATATGAAACCCCATAAGTTTGATATTAGAGAATAATAAGATTAAGGTAAATCTGATAATTCTACTCATTTATTAATGATTATTAGGGTAATCTAGACTAAACTAGCATTTTATTAGAAAAATGATTCTAAGTCTAATACTTTCTTTTTTCTATCTAGACTATATCAACTAAAGTCTAAGCTATTTTTATTACCAAACTTCTATATTTATTAACTAAACTAACCTAGTCCAAACTAAGCTGGGCTACTTATCCCTAAGACTATGCCCCCACCTTGGACTGCCTCCTTGAACTCTTCGCCATCGGCTACAGATCTTCAACTAATAACTTCATCAGCCCATCATGCATTCACTAAAATCAAGCAATTAGCAAGTTGGCACAATCACCAATTGGGAGAGTCTAGCTCGGGAATTCGACATCGTTCATGTGAGTCGGTTGCCCATTCAGCTCACAGAACTAGGGGTTGATTAATTAATGCTAAGTGATTATTAATCCTCACTTGCATTTCACGAAGTGGTAAGCTAAGTCACTAGCACCTAACCGAAGTCTAATCCCCTACTCTAATTTACCCACGGAAGAGTCATGCATCATTAATCACAATTAAAGGTAATCGTACCTTATTTATTTATTTATTTATTTTATCGAAATAAACATTTCATTCATTTCTCAAAACAATACATGAGAGGAACATATAAATCTTTCCAGCCTAGCAAATCTAAAAGAAAAAGTACAAAGCATAACCTCTAGCAAGAACATTCTTATTCCTCAAGAACAAATCTGTCAACATAAACTTTTGGCAGCCAATCACTATATTCAGTTATGAGTACACACCTAGGTCTCCATGTCTAGTTGCACTGGTTTATGGTGTGCGTTTCATGGTTAAGGTCAATTAAACATGCAATTGAGCTAATTAGCCTTGGAATTCAAGAAATCAATTGAAAGTAGGGGTGTGCATGGTTCGGGTTGGACCGGTCCCGTGCTCAACCCGAGGACCAACCCGCACAGTGTCGGTCCTCAATTTTTGGGACTGTAGACCAACCCATCAAGCTTGGGACCGAGGACCGGACCGACCTTATCAGTCTGGTCCGATCCCAAGGTCAACCTAGGACCGCAAAATTTTTCGTACTAGAAATTTTATGAAACAACTTGTGCTCGATGAAGACACGGTGAATGTGTATTTCATAAAGAAAGAAACTCCGACAAAAATTGGACCGGTCCAAGGTCGACCCTAGACCATAACCCATTTAGTTTCTAAAATGATTCACAAGAAGAAGAAGTCCCACAACACTAAGTGTTAGCCCTACGCCTCCAATTAACCCAATGGATTCACCAAATAGCGGGGCTAAAAGTATAGCAACTGTTAATGCCCAAGAGTCAATTATCACTTGTAATAAATTCAGCTCCAGTAAGCCAAGAAAAAAGGCTCTTTTCCTATCAACTCCCAAATCTACTATACATACACATTAAATATACTAAAAAACTAGTCTACCTTTATATTACATATATTGTTGTGGAAAAGAACAAAGGCAAGATTTATCATACAAAAGTAGAAAATTCAACGTAAGTAACATCAGTCTTCTGCCATGAGCGATTTCTTAAGAGCACATTTCCAAAGCAATATGCAAGAATTTCCATTACTTACTACTCAGTAGCCATATTCACTTGTAAGTTTGAAACTTTTTCCGAACGAGCGAGCGAGCGAGCAGCGGCTGGTGGGCGGGCGAGGGCGAGGGGCTGGGGAGCGAGGCTGATCGAGCAATTTGGGCTTGTGTAAGACACAATCTAATTTATTCGAAGAGCTGCAGAAAGTGAGAAGTTTAGAAGAGGCAAAGAGCTTAGCTGCTGTGTTGAAGAAGACGTAATAATAGACTTGGACAGCTGGACTTGAGCCCATAGGACCATGGGTTACGTTGTTTTTCTTGATTTGGGCTCAAAAAAAAACATTGAAGTGGAACGAGGGAGGAAGCTGCTGTAGTGTCCAATGTCCACGCTTATACATAAAATTGCAATATTATATATATAATATTGTCGGGTTGGTCCGGGTTGGACGACACCCTAAGACTGAGGACCAACCCGTATAATACCGGGTTAGAGATTTCAGAATCGAGGACTGACCCGTTCGTCTTAAAAACCCGACCAAGACCGGCAGGGTTGGGCCGGTCCAGGGTCAACCCTAGACCATTGCTCACCCCTAATTGAAAGGGTAACTTCTCTATTTTTTTTTATGCCCAATTATGTTTTAATCCAATGGAGCGATCTAATAAACTCCAGATTGAGTAGTTCCAGTGGTTAATTAAAGCTTGGAAAGTCCATTCTAATCTCATGATATCATTTCTCCCCACTCAAGATCCAATCAATACAGTTTATTCAATTAAATCGCCCCACTCTAGATCCGACCTTGTGCAGACCCAGCGTTTTAAACATGCAAGAAAATATAAAAAAAAAGTATTAAATGGCGCCAAATTCTTGCTTAAGACGTGCTCTTCAATTTTCATAAATGGTGCCAAATTCTAGCTTAAGACTTGATCTTCAACTTTTATTCTTAAAATATTTCGAATGTGCCCTCTAAATACTAGCAAAATTACAGTAAACACCCAAGAGTCACTGTGGAACAATTTTAAGGCTGACTTTGACCTTGTCCGAATTTAATCAAATCGACCGCCCAAGTCACATTCAAATTTTATGAAATTTTACAAAATTGTAGTTCATAAGCTCCCTAAAAAATTTCTTTTTTTTTTAAGTTTTTGCAAAAAATGCCTTCAGTGTTTTAAGATTGAAAAACCTACTTGGTCGACGCAAAAACAGGTTTCGTAGATCAAATACTGATTTTCTTCAGTAACTTTGGATGAACTTTTGAAAGACTAAATGACGTTCAATTTTGATGGTCATGTATCAATTTAAAGCTTGTGTTCTTAGCTATGAATCATCTGAAGGAAACTTTTCTTGATTCATTTCAAGTTTTTTCTGAGAAATTGAAGAACGCACTAAGGTCATATTCGGGCTACGTTTTTTCGGAATTTCTTTACATCTTCAACCTGTTATAACCACCTTCAGCCCAAGTCAACACACTAGGTATTTTGGTCATTATGAAGAGTGAAAATTTGGCAAATACAGGGACAGGGGGTCGGCCATGCTATGGGCTAAGGGGGCTTTTTATTTGGGTCGGGGGGTCAATTTCGGTGAAAACCAGGTTAACCAGATTGACTCGGGGCCCCATGATTGTCTTACTTCCCTCTATATTGTTCTATGGGCTTGGCCACTTCCATTGGTTTGGCCCACTAGGTTGAACTGGGTTGACTCGGCCCGACCCTTTTGATCTCGATTGGTTATTTACACTTAATTTCCCCAAAATACTTTAATTTTGTCAAAATTGATATTGAAATCGAACTCACTGGCTTAATTGGATTTTAATTATGCAAACTGATTTTACCATGAAAGATTGATTGCACCCCTAAATTTGTGCTCAAGTATCGGCTGACCTGTTTGAGCTTAAATTCTTCTAATTGGCTTTGAATGTTAAATTGCCACAGTACCTAAATCAAATACCTATAAGATGAATTAAATTAGTTAATTTCAAATTTTTTCCAACCAAGGGTCAAAGTCCTTGGATTGACAAAAAACTCAACTCTCAATGGTTTCTAGTAAAAACTAAAAGCAAAAAGTCTAACTGTACTAGTAAAGATATTATTGCTAAGTCTTATGATTTTCACAAAAAAAAAAAAAATTTTTGACCAAGCGTTGATTTTCGCAAAAAAGAACACCGAAATGTCAATTTTTTATTTATTTGGAAAATGATTTATAAGTACAAATACCAAGAAGTAACACTTGGTAGACTCTTTTTGACAAAAAAAAAAAAAGGCCTTGTTGCCATTAGGAATCCTCATCTTCAAGTTTTTATCTTAATGGACTTGTCGTCAAAATGTCGAGGCATTGACAAATTCAAGTACGATCATTGGATGATCTTGCTAACTCAGTTCGATCAAATGTTACACCAAAACAAATCAATCTAATAAGTCACATTGCCAATAATCTGTCAGACAATGATTAATCGCTGGTGGCTTGACCTTATATATGGTCATCATGCGTGATTCGGATGATGCTTAATTATTGGTGCTTCTTTTAGCTGTTGAGAATTTTGGGATGGTGACCTTTCTTCAACTTCCTAATCTCTATCGAACATAGACACTTCAAGGCTCCAGGCACTCAAGCTGCACTTTTGGTCGCCTGAAATCCTATTGGAAGCGAGCTCTGAATCCACAACCAGTGTCGATTGGTTCTCGTGATGGAAAGAATCGGATAAAGCTAGGAATTCCCTCTCTAGCACTTCAAAAGGTCCAACTTGTCATGTTCAATTCTGTGAATCTCCAAAGCACAACCCAACCCCACTCCCCCTCCCCCTCCCTGGGTGGGAAGTAGTCTACACCCAAGTATGCACTCAACTTGCAAATGGATGACCGATAAGAGCTAAAGGAACCTCCACTCGAGCTAAAGGAACCTCCACTCTAGCTGTCGGGGTGGAAATCTTTGTATTATATTGGGCGATGTTGACATTTATTTCTATTGGGTGTGATTTATGTTCTCCATTGATGGGAGGCACGAAGTCTTGCTCTCCGATGAGGTGACATTGATAGTAGGATGTCAATTAGTGGACAACTACCAGATATGTTGTTTCCTTATTGGATAGAGCTGTGAGTTGTTTGAGTAAAAAGTATAGTACAGTTACTTTATCTACTATTGAGGCAGAGCACATCGGCCTTATTCATGTTGCTAGCAAAGTGATCTCGTTGTGCAAATTATGTAAAGAGCTTAGTTTTGCATAAGGAAGAGTGAAGACTGGATATGATAGATGAAGTGCTATATTCTTGACTTAAAATGTTGGATTCATGAAAGAACAAAGCACAAATATCACTTCACTCTATGAGAAAGTGGAATAGAAGGTTGTAGTGCTAGAGAAAATTGACACACAAGTGAATAGTGTATATTTATTTTTTCATCAAAGGCAATGAATGCACAAAAGTTTAAATGATATGCAATTGTGTTGCACACTCTATTGAAAGAAATACATGAGGGTCCTGCTCGCATTTAACTGAGAGTTCTAATAAAAATTCTAGTGATATCATTTTTATGTTTTATACTTAGATTACTAGCATATCTACTCAACTTATGCACGAAAATAAGTAATATTGGATCTAATATAATGTATTGCATACATTAAAGGCCCTAAAATACCGTATACTCATATTGTGCTACAACTAAATCAATATCATAATTCAATTTAATATATAATTAAATGGAGTAATTTTTTCTTTGAAACCAGACAATTAAATTTATTGAATGTTTCTTTCAACGTAGTCATTTTGACTCAAAAGATAGCCCCACTATATTTATTAACTATCATATTCAAAATGCTATTTATTTTGCCCAAATCTTTTATTTTATAAATGAAAGTAAGATACTTGTCAATCTCATTGACTTTAGACATATTAATTCCAAAAATAAGCATATCATCAACGTATAAATATACTAAAACACTATAGACTTTACTATCTATAATCACGATGTGGCAATTAAATGACTTTGGACTAAGTCCCGATTAGAGACCAAATGATTAACAAGTCTATCTCATTATTATGATTGATATGACGATGTGGGTTGGAACTTGAGGCTAAGTATGAGATTAGTCAGGATGGTGATTAATGGAGTTAAGGGAATATAAATTGATTGATCTCGAGAAAAGAAAGAATATGATTATCAATGTAAGAATAGATGATTAATCAAGTAAAATACATATGATAGTTGCACTTAGGGAAGATAACGGTTGGAGGGCGAGAAGTGAGTATGGACCCTAGGGCGACAGTGTTTCTAATTTTGGTTTGGGGATAAACTCACTAAAATATTTATATCGCATCCTATTGTTATTAATCAATTTCAAGTGCATGATTAAAGATTGATTTAGAGGCGAGTACTGTAGGAGGAGACCCATGTTTCTATTGGTGACTTGAAGGTTGGTAATGAGTCCTAGGACTTCGCGTTCTATTGACCGAAGGAAGAGGACAATCGAGGACTATCGCACGCTCAGGAAACAAGGCATGACAGGTCCTGACAATCCGTGGGGAAAGGACTAATAACTATGCAAGAGTGATGCGAGGCACGATAGCTCGAGGGCTAAGCGGTACACTAGTCGAGCTGAAGAGTCCCATTGACCGACGTTTCTGCCAGTCAAGTCAGAGAGCCCCGCGAACTAGGCTATATGCAAGTCAAGCTTGAGAGGTCTTGTTGTCGCCAGTAATGCGAGAATGCATGGTACCTAGAGTGGTAGCTACCATGTGTACTATGGTCGATGACCTAGTAAGGTATCGACGGAAGGCACGAGTGAGTCAAGTGTGCCTGTGAGAGACTGAACGATGGACTAGGGATCCTAAGGCGATTGCCTTCCTAGTCTGGATTTAGGATTAGATTTACTAAGATATCATAATATCTCACCCCACCATCCTAATCCCCCTTTCAGGTATTGAATATGGATCCAGAGGAGGAGTCGAGAGAGGAGGAACCATGACCTCCCAGAATTGTCAAGGTGAAGATTCGCGCCTCCATTTGTGCTGAAGGCTAGTGACCTACCTAGAACGTTACTACTCAATGGCCAAAGTGAAGGATTGACATCGGGGATTGCCACGCCCTCGGGAAGCTAGGCATGACAAGAAAAGAAAAGAAAAACATAAAGCCATTTGTATAGATCAGTTAATATTTCTAATCCCCAAGTAAAAAAGTAGCCAAGAAATAGATTTTGAATAGAAATCGGAAGTAGATTTTGTTTTAGAGAGCAAAAAGTGAAATAAAATTTTCTTTTTCTTTTTGGTCTTCCTTTCTTCTTTCAAGGACCGGCTAGAGAAGGAAGAAAAAACGAGGAAAGAAAGAAAAAGCCGAAAAAATAAAAATAAAAAAGTCTAAAAAATTATGCTCATACCAAATGCATTTATACTTTTTATATTGAAAATAGCAATTATCAAATACATTCTTTTACTTATAAAGTCGTCTTATAAATATAAATATAAGTAATATTTGTGGACAAAAATTATTTTAGAAAATAGAAGCTTTACCAAATGCAATTTTACTTTGGCACAATGATTTTTCACAATATTAAGTTGGTGAAGGATAGACTAGACCTTTTTCCCCGACAATTTTCCTTGAAACAGGTTACGCGGTAATACTCAGAGTGCATATTACTTGTGCAGACTTTGCCGACAGCAACAAAGCTTAGTTCGGTAGATGTACTTTCTTGTCTACAAAGAGTTCATTCTTGAAAGCAAATCAGACCTGGCACTGTCAATTAAATGTCCCCGATCAACAAATGAAGGATGAAAGCATCCCATAAGACATTTTTCCCGCAGATGTACCGTATCACAGAGAAAATATGTCTCGCTATACGCAAAACTGAACTTTCTGTGCCACCCAGATCTGAACACCCAACATCCAAAGTAGGATCTCGGACGACAGCTACCAGATAAACAAAATTAGGATCAAGTTGCAATATTAGAAAAGTTCTTTTCTATCTACCACTTTATCATTTTTAGATTAAAAGATTGGTTGGTTCGAAGGATGACAACTTGCTGGTTGCGTAACCAGAACTATAGCCTTGACAAAAGCCCAATTTGAATGTCAAATGACTAAACAAGATATAGGGAGATCGGTGACAGAATTTATCATCTAAGTAGGGAGAGTCAACAGAAGACTTGGATTAATTTATCAGCAAAAACTATGGCAAGTAAATGTTTACATGATTGACCTGTTCAGACGATGAGACCAAGCATGCATCCAGCAAAACTGACGCCGTTGCTTACATTCCGACGGACCGGCTATTTCATTTCTCGAGTCTTGGCATGCCCACACGTTTCCAGGAATGTTCATACTTGCTGGTCGTGAATGGCTCTAAAAGTCAACTTTTCGAAAATTAAACGCCAAATTCTTAAGAGTATAATTTAATCATCACCTTGTTGATATTGATATTCTTTCGATTGGCTGAAAAGGTCAGCCCGAGAAAACAGTTACGGAACACGTCCTTTCGAGCAGGGAGAAGTCCTTCAGATACTTAGAATGTGTGATCTTCCCCTTTGTGATCCAACTTGCGACAGCAACTTGATTAAGGCGCAAGTCGCGGGGCGGAAAAAAAATGGCGAGGGTGTTCATTATGCGAGGAAGTCAGAGTCAAGAAAGACTTGGATTTTATATTCAGCTGAACCGATGGAGTTCATTATAAGTCCGAGGACTTGATTATCCAAATTAAAAGTTTTAGACCTTAATTGTATTTTGCTACAAGTTTTAATACTTTGGTTATACATATTAAAAAACTAGTGGAAAATTGGTTCATTTAGGGCTGCCGATTTTAGACAGGGTTGACATATTGATGTGGATATTTATATTCCAAACCTGGGGAGCCACTCCACAACTACATTTCTTTTACAGAGCAGACGAAGAGATTGAGATCTACTAAGAAAGTTTCCGATGGCAAACTCAGAGGCGAGAGAGAGCAGTGAGTATCAAGTGTTCCTGAGTTTTAGAGGACCGGACACTCGTTATGGATTCACCGACTACCTCTATCATAGCTTAGTAGACGCTGGAGTCCGTGTATTTAGAGATGAAGATGAACTTCGCGTTGGCGAAGTGATCGGTGGGAACCTTTTGCGTGCTATCAACAACTCGACGCTCTACATGCCCATCTTCTCTCGGACTTATGCTTGCAGTAAATGGTGTCTCCGTGAGCTTGCACAAATGGTAGGCAACGTCTCTGAATCAAAGGGGAGCAAAAGTATCCTCCCAATTTATTTCGATGTGGAACCAGATGATATCAAGCTTAAGACTCAGCGATTTAGGAAGGCCTTTCTGAAGCACGAGAAGGAGTTTCCCAACGAAGTCGAGGCGTGGAAAAGAGCTCTGCGAGAGACAGACAAAATTAAAGGATGGAACCTGAAGAAGAACGAAGGGTAAAGTTCTTTTAAGATCGTTCATTGTCCCTTTTTTGTTTGGCAGAATCTCTTACCTGAACAATCGGCTTCATTTCTTTGAAGGAACCCATTATATGAGATACGCCGCTTTTGTTTGACCATGTCTAATGTTATTAATCTGACATCCAAACATACAGTAAGGATCCGACTTATTTGCACATTTATCCAAGTAACTATGGAATGTCAAGGCTAATCATATCCAACTTATATGCATAATAGGCCTGCAGGGGCACTTGTCCAGTCAGATTGATTGTAGACGCACTTATTTGAGGTTGATTGGGATCTTCTAAATCTAGGAATTGGTATCTCAAAGTTGCCCTCATCAGTAGACCAATTCAATTGCTCGGATTCATTCACCATTTTTCTTCTCTTTTTTTATTTTCTTTGCTCTCTTTTTTCCTTCAATTGCTCGGATTCATTCAGCGTCTCCCACGCGGTAAAGAAATTTCCACTGATTTTGTTAGAATTAAAGTATATAAGTCTGATAATTTTCATACCAATTGTCGATTTTATTTTGTAACTATGAAAAGAATCACGATCTCATGAATTTAACTAGCAAGGCCCTACGTCTTGTCAAATACTTCATCATGTATTTTTCATGGATGAACAGGCTCGGCCACATATACACGCACCTCCGACCATGAGTTCTTCCACCACCTACATCCTGTATTGTTTTGCTGGCTAATCGATAAAAACGCTTTTCTTTTCTTTGTGCCAGTCAAGGAGCATTTATCAAAGAGGTTGTTAAAGAGGTTTTAGATATCCTGAAGATAAAACATAAGTACGTGACTGAACATTTAGTTGGACTGGATGATCGGGTAGATGACTTGACAAAGTTATTGGACATCAAATGTAATGACGTGCGAGTGATTGGAATCCACGGAATGGGCGGTATCGGTAAAACAACCCTAGCCACAGTCCTATTCAATCAGCTGTCTTCCCACTTTGGAAAGAGTTGCAGCTTCCTTGAGGCCATTCGAGAACATTCGTCAACGAAAGAGGGCATGATCCAATTGCAGAAGAACCTACTATCTGATATCGTTGGTTCTGGTTCTCTGGAAACGATTGAAGATAGTGAACAAGGAATGCAAAGGATTGGTGGAACGCTTTGCAACAAGAAGGTCCTCATCGTTCTGGATGATGTTGATCATATGGAGAGCATCAAGAAACTAACAGGAAATTATTCTTTACATTCGGGATCTAGGATAATTGTTACAACAAGGGATACGACTGTTTTGCAAATTAAGGGATTTAAGGGCAAAATTCTACCTTATGAGATGCAAAAAATGGATTCTGGCCATGCACTTCAGCTCTTCAGTTGTTATGCATTTGGTGGAGATTTTCCTCGGGATGATTATCGAGGGCTTTCAAATGGTATTGTCTCAACTACGGGAGGGCTTCCTTTGGCTCTGAAAGTGATAGGTTCGTTAGTTTATCGAAAAGACAAGACGTTTTGGGAAGAAACATTGGCCAGGTTGAGGAGTATACCTGAAAAAGAGGTTGGGGAGAAGTTGAAAATTAGCTACGATGCTCTTGACGAATATCAACAACAAATTTTTCTTGATATTGCCTGCTTCTTCTTCAATAAGAATAAAACCAAGGCGATTTACATGTGGGCCGATTGTCAATTTTTCCCTGAAAGAGGAATCGATGTCCTTGTTAGCAGGTCCTTGGTGAAGATATCAGAAAACAATAAATTTTGGATGCATGACCAACTGATAGACTTGGGAAAGGAAATTGTTTATCAAGAAAGTCCATCGGACCCTGGAAAGCGGAGTAGATTGTGGAGCGCAAAAGAGGCCCTCGCAGTTGCAAGAATGGATAAGGTGAATAAACATCCTATTTCCGAAAAAGAAAATCGTATTTACTTGGAATTAAGAATTCACATTTTTGCCTAGGATTATCTTTTGTTTGCTGTTTTTTTCTGAGTCGCGACTGAGGCTTGATAGACTTCTTCTCATCAATTCGAAATTTCATCCGCAGGGGAAGAACAGGGTTCAAGCTCTTGATCTAGATGGACTGACCGACCCGGTAGAGTTTACAAATGAAGAGTTTGAAAGGTTCAAAAATCTAAGATTCCTCAGGTTATGCAGTGGAACCTTTGCTGGGGACTTTGAAAAGTGTCTTTCGAAGCTGAGATGGATCTCTTGGCATTCCCCTCTTCATTTTAATGCATCCAACATGCATTTAGAAAATCTTGTTGTTTTTGAACTTTCTAATAGTGGCTTCAGAGATGATTCGGAAGCATGGCACCTAATCAAGGTAATTCACACGTTTTTGTTCTAGCGTAATAGTCCCACTGCCTGATATATACTCTTTCTTATAGTTGATACAATATTCGATTATGCAGATGGCACGGAATTTGAAAGTTCTATCTCTTACGTATTGTTACGGCATAACAGTAACTCCAGACATCTCTGAATGCTTGGCTTTGGAGCGATTGACTTTGAGAAAATGCGAGAATTTAAAGAAAATCGACAGCTCCATCGGTCATCTGAAGTCCCTGGTTGAGTTGAAGGTAAAGAAGTGTGAGCGCCTTAGATATTTGCCCGAAGAAATTGGGGGGCTAGTGATGCTTAAGCGCTTGTCATTGAGGGATTGCTCTCGGTTGAGAGAACTTCCAGACTCACTGGGGGATCTAACATCATTGACGGAGTTGGACTTATCACGTACAGGAATTACCAAACTCCCAAACTCTATCAAAGGGCTAGTGAATTTGGAGTCTTTCATTCTAAAGGACATTGAGATTATGGAACTTCCCAACTCCATTGGGAAGTTAAAATCACTGCGTGTATTGGTTTTATCAAATTACAGATCATGTCAGCTATTCAGTCTCTGGAAGTTGCCCAGCAATATTGGCATGTTGAAGAATCTAGAAGAGCTGAATCTCGAGGGCCGTGAGGAGATGAAAGGTGAGATTCCTGCTGAAATTGGAAAATTATCATCTTTAAGAATCCTCAATTTAGGACAGACCCGCACTTGCAGAATTCCGGGGGAGATCAACATGCTCCATCACCTGCAGACACTAGACTTGAGCCGTTGTCACGAGATCCAAGAGTTACCAGAGCTTCCGACGGGTTTGACCTGTCTGCGTCTTCAATCTTCATCACTGATCTCAGTCCCTAACTTGTCCAACCTTACCAATTTGGTGGAATTGCGACTGAGTGATGGCTCTGATATCAGACAAACATCGAACCTAAGCACAGATTGCAACTTAGGGTGGATTGGGAGATTATCAAAGCTGAATGTGTTGGAGTTGAATCTTCTAAACGTCACCGCACCGCCTACAGAGTTGGCTTCTCTTTCCCATCTAAAAGAGCTCACTTTGTCGGAGCTAGACCTAAGACCCCTTGTGCAGCTTCCGTCTTCTCTGTTGCACTTGCGGATGCAATTCCGTAGTATCAGCTCAGCAGGGTTACCCTGCTCCTACTTGAGATTGCGAACTTTGACGACCTTGTTGCTATATTTCTGTGGAATGCGAGATATTCCACTCTATGGACTTCCACAACTGGAGAAGTTAACCGTCGATTCTTGTGAAGTGCTAAAGAGATTATCCATTCCATCGGGTTTGGGGAAACTAAGACAAGTACACTTGACTGGATGTCCAGAGCTCGTGGAGATCCGATTTCCTGGTGCATTAGAATCATTGGAAAGCCTACGCATCGACACCTGTCGATCTCTTGAGAGGTTTAAATTTCTATCGGAACATCTGGGCTGCAACGATACAGGAGACATCGAAGTACACGACGGATCACAATCTTTCATTGAGTTGGCAATTCGCGTTGGACTGATATCCCTTCCATCAAGCACCTTCAGGAAGCTGAGACGTTTCGCTGTTTTGAGTTGCCCAAAGGTACGTGAGATTCAAGTTGTGGGTGCTTCGGAATCACTGGAAGAAGTCTATGTTTACGACTGCGAATCTCTGGGAAGAATAGATGGGTTATCCAACTTGAAGATCCTGGAGTATTTTCATATGGAAAGGTGTGATGAACTGACTTCTGTCGAGGGCCTTGACGCACTAGGATCTCTGAAATTCTTGACCGTCAAGATGTGCACATCATTGAGAAGGTTGATCAGTGCATCTCGCACGAAAATACCCGACCATTGCCTAGTACAGATACGGGAGTGCGGAGAGTTCATCAAGGATTCAGGCGACGGCGAGAGAGTCTCTTTGAAGTGTTACAGGGAGAAGCTTCTTCTCGAAACATCACACCAGGTACGGCACCCTCCCTCCGTTAAAGGTATATCGACGTGCGTGCTGGTTTAATAATATTCTGGTCTCTGAAAATGAATCATGAACCTTGCTAATGGTTGACTGATCATTCGTGTTATTTTCACCATTCGAATCCCTATATGTCCTAAGGATCCACATTTAGGATGTATGTTTTCACCGGTGTATGTGATAATATGACAGAATGACACTTTCAGTGTATCTAAAATTGGGAAGACAGAGTGTGAATTAACATATATTTAGGAAATAAATAAGAACCTTTGTGAGAATAAAAAAAATTTAGGATGCATTTGCTTAAGTGAAAAATTTTCTGCGCGAATCATTTATTTATTTGTTTATTTATTTTGAAATTCTACTTATGCTTGAAGTTAGGAAAATGAATTTCCTGATCTTAAAAAGAGGAAATATTTTCTTGAAAAGGGATTTTCAATGAACCATTTATATTTATCATGAATTTTCCCCAAAACAAGCACACTTTTATTAAAATTTGAGAGACTTATATGTAGTTGTTGCATGCTCCCGCTTATCCACCGTAACTAGTGCAAGTAAGAACAGCATGAATTGGCTCAAATGTCCTCTAAAGAAAGGAATTTCTTACTTGCTGATTAAGCAATAATATTGTCACTTGGTTATTTCCTTTCTTGACAATGCATGCATGTATAGTGTGACTTGACTGAATGATTTTTTATCTTTTTGACGGGAAAATGTTCCAAGTGGGGTGCCTCCACTTATGTTCAAAATTCACAACCGTCCACTTTTTTGGGTCCAAAATCATCCTTAAAAAGTTACACCTGTTAAAGAGTAAGACAGTGGCCTAGCAGGGGTGAAAAGGTTAATATAAATCAATTTGAATTTTTTTTTTGTGGATTACTTTCAAGAATACTGTAGTAGAGGCAGAAACTATCAAACAAAAAATTGTGCTTCTATCGAACAAGTAAACTAATGAATTAAAAGAGATAAAAGACATCACATATACAGTGGTTCGGTCGATTTCTTTTACCTACTCCCCTCTCTTGAGGTAACGGTTCAAAAATTAGGCTAGAATCTATGTATTCTTAAGGAGGTTTTGAATAGTAAGTGGTACTTCTACTCGAGGCAAGTCGATAACTTTACCAAAACCCTAGCATCTCTATCACTTGCAAGACGTTCTGTTTACTGACTACAAAGCCCAACAACTTTTCAAAGAGTGCATACATCAGGACAAAATCAGTAATCACATTTAGAGAATGAAATAATTCAGGACGAGAGAATAGAAGTCTTTCTAATTTTTGCTGCCTTTTTTCCACTATCTTTGAGTCCCCTTAATAAGCTTCCCAGCCTTGGTCTAGTCCTTGGAAAGTTCTCTCTGGGTCAAAGATCCGTTGGATACAAACATCTCCTTAGCCAGCCTTGCAGACTGCACAATTGGTTTGCCATCTCTGAGCCAAAAGGAGATTATTAGAATTAGACTTCCGCTTCTGTCTAATGCCCAACTCCCTGAATGCTTGCATAAAAGGGGAGATATCGCTCTGATTTTGTTGTTGTTTTTGTGATGAACCGAAGAATCGATAGCAAAAGTTGAGAAGGGAACTTCTGTCTCTTATCTATTCATTAAGACTGAAAAATTGCTTAAAACAACATAAAGAACTTCACCAATACACATTGCCCACTAACAGCTTGCTTGGTCCACAAAACAAGCAACAGACTAACAAACACTCCTATAAAATAGGACTAACCAAGTAAAAGCAACAACAAACTTACTCCTAGAAAATAGGATAATAATAAACTGACTTAACAAAGAATTAGATAATATAGCCTTGATATATCAATATTCTCCTCGTAGATCAAGTGCTGCACACTCCTGGTTTTGCCCTTAGAAATTCAAATCAACCAACATGAAATGATTTAGTGAATATTTTTGCAATTTAGTTATCTAAACTGCAGTGCATCAATTTCACTTCTTCATCCTTCTGCACATCCCTCAAAAAGTAATACTTGATCTTAAAATGCTTTGTTCATCCTTATGCACATCCCTCAAGAAGTGATACTTGATCTTAAAATGCTTTGTTCTGCCATGAAATATGAATCAAGTGAAATAGACAAAGTAGCTTCATTATTTGCAAATACTTCTATGTCTTCTTCTTGCTTCAAATGCAGATTGTCCATTAGCTTCTTCAATCATAATGCTTGATTCACAACTGCAGTGGCTGCAATTAATTCAGCTTCTGTGGTTGATTGAGCCACTAGTTTCTGTTTTTTTGAACACTATGAAAAACATGCTGACCCGAAGATAAAGCAATAACCTGAAGTGCTCAACATATCATCCATTGATCCTACCCATTCACTATCAAAATAACATTGCAGCTTAAACTCTTGAATTCTACAAAACTTAATCCCATATGAAAGAGTGTCTTTCAAGTACCTTAACACTCTTTTTACAGCTATCATATGCAACTCGCTTGCACAATTAAGAAATTGCACAATTAAGAAATCTAGACAAGACACTTACTGGAAACATGACGTATGGCCTAGTTGTAGTGAAATACAAAAGACAACCAATCGAACTTCTATAAACTCTTCTATCTGCAAAATCTGATATGTCCTTCTTTTAGAGCTTTTGATTCTTAACCATCAAAATAGTTATACTCTTGCACTCCTCCATCTTGAATCTCTACAGGATCTCCTTCAAGTACTTCTTCTGACAAATAAAAACTTCATTATGAGTATGTCTAACCTCCATCTCTAGATAATATAACATTTCACTAAGATCAATATTTCAAAAATCTTCATCATCTATTTGTTTAAATGCATCAATCTGAGCTTTATTACTCCTTATCTACATAAAAAGACACCACCACTATGTCAGATAATAGCTTCTTGACATATAAAGTGGATTCACTAATACTTTTCTTGAAACCCAGTCCTAGCAAGTGCTCATCTATCTTACTGTACCATACTTTGGGAGCTTGTCTCAAACCATAAAGAGCCTTTCTCAGCAAATAAACTTTCTCCTCTTGACCTTGTGTAACAAAGCCTTATGGCTACTCAACATAGATCTTCTCCTATAAGACTCCATTCAAAAATGCAAATTCCACATATAATTGATATACCTTCCATGCTTGTTGAACTGTCAATGCAAGTATTCTCATTGTGTCTAATCTTGCCACTAGAACAAATGTTTCTGAAAAATCCACTCCCCAGACTTGAGTATATCCCTTCACCACCAACTTGGCCTTATGATTATTAACTGAGCCATCAAGATTTAATTTGGTCTTATAGACTCATTTCACTCCAATTATCTTCTTGTCTTTAGGCTTGTCAACCAGCTCTCATGTCTGATTCTTTTCAATCATAGATAGCTCTTACTTCATTACATTTAACCACCTCTGATCACTTTTAGCTTCCTCATAACTTGAAGGTTCCAAAATAGCGACATTACAATATATATCATATAGTAATTGAGTACCTCTAACTAGAAAATCATCTACCAGCTCGTCAAGTTCTAATAAGACCTCCTTGTGCTTACATTCTGGTTCATTCATCCAATCACATTTTTCATCTTCAAAGAATTGAACATTCCTGCTAGTGATTACCTTTCATTTTTGTGGTTGATAGATCTTGTAAGCCTTTGACATTAAACTATAGCCAACAAAGATCCTCGGTTCAAATTTCTCTTCCAGCTTGTCTCTCTTGACCTATGGAATATGAGAAAAACACAAACAACCAAACACCTTCAAGTTTATTACAATTGGCTTGACACCAAACCAAGCTTCAAAGGATGTCTTCTTCTACAATACCCTTGTAGATAGTTTATTCATGAGCAAAACTACTATCTTTGTTGCTTCTACCCAAAACTCTTTTGGCAAATTCTTCTCATGCAATAGACACCTAGTCATCTCCATAATAGTTATGTTCCTCTTCTCACTAACTGTATTTTGCTATGGAGAGTAAAAAACATTAAGTTGATGCTCAATTCCAGCCTCTTCACAGAAAGAGGTAAACCTCTGTGAAGTATATTATGTTTCATTATCAGATCTAATGACTTGAATCTTGCAGCCACTTTGATTCTCGACCCATCTCTTAAACTTCAAAAATACCTCAGCAACTTCTAACTTTTATTTAATGAAATATATCTAGCACATTCCGGTATAATCATCAATAAAAATAATGAAATACATGATGCCATTTAAAGAAGGTGTCACCTGTGGACCACATAGGTCTGTATGAATCAGCTGCAACTTTTTTGTAGCTCTCCAAGTTAAATTCTTGAAAGCAAGTCTAGTCCGTTTGCCTAGCAAACAAGTCTTGCACCTTGTGATCTACTCCTCCAAGTTTGGTAACCCAGTTGTCATTTCATTCATCTGCATGAATAGCAAACTTTTGTGATGAAAGTGCCCCAATCTTTTGTGCCATATATCTAAGTAACTAGCTTGACTCGAATGCCACCTGCTTCTTCTGAGCATGACAGTCTTCAAACTTTGTCACTAGAGTGACGATCTTCAGACTTTGCAGAGTTTGGCAGTCTTCAGACTCAAACCGTAAAGTTTGGTGATTTTCAGACTTAGACTCAGACCTTGGATAATAGTCTCTAGCCTGACTCTTAAATGCCACATGCTCCTTCTTAAGAGGATTCAGAGAAAAACTCTTGTGGTGCATCTTTATCTTGAACAGCTCCTCGCAACTAGAGTAAAAAAATCAAACACTTCTCCTCTTCAAATTCTGATAAATCTCAGGCACATACATCACATCAGAAACTAGTTTAGTTCTAGTACAACTCTTTATTGGTACAGTCCATTTGCCATTCACATCTAAGTACTCCTCATTTCCAATCATCACTATTGACTTCAATGACTTGTCAATATCTATAAAGAGTTTTTTATCACTAGTCATGTGATTTGTGCAACTACTATCAACTAGCCAACTGTCACATAGAGTACTAGACAATAAACAAGATGCAACAAAAAATGATCTATCTCCTTTTGAATAGCAACTCATACCTCACCTTATTGCTGATTTCTCATCTCTTTGCAAAACTTTTCAATGTGTCCTTGTTTTTGACACTTTCTGCAGCTTGCATCTAGCTTTTTCCATCATCTAAAATGTGGATGGTTCTTCTTTCCACAGTGTTGACGTTGATGATACTTTCCCCAATAGTTCTTAAAACTACGTGCACTGCTCTCTCTCTCTCTCTCTCTCTCTCTCTCTCTCTCTCTCTCTCTCTCTCTCTCACACACACACAATAGTTTCTGAACCACCACTACCATGCTCTTTCTTCCCTTTTTCCATTTCCTACCTTTCCATCCCACGTTCTACTGTTCTTTAGCCTGCAAAGCTCCTTTCGTACTTCCTTCCAGCCTCATCAACCTCTTATGCTCTTGTGCTTGCAAAGCACTGAGCAATTTTACCAACTTAATTTGAGACAAATCCTTGGTATTCTCCAAAGAAGTTATGGTTGCCTCAAATCTCTTTGGCAATGTGACAAGAATATTTTGCACCAATCTATTATTAGAAAGATCAGTGTCTAAGATCCTTGCCTGATTCACAATGCTTACCAACTTATCAGAATCTCCTTGATTGTCTCAGACTCCTTCATTTGCAATATCTCGAATTATGTTATTAGATTCAGCTCATTTATGCTTCTAATTCTCTCATCTCCTTGATACTTAGCTTGAGGAAGTCCCAAATAGCTTTAGCGATTCACAAACCACAATTTTGCTGAAAATAACAGGCAAAATAGCAACATATAAGCAAGATTTTGCTTTGCTTTCCTTTTTAACCTCTCCTTGTGATACTTGATCTGATTAATAGTTAAATTTTCAAGAAGGGGAGTAACTTCATAATCTTGTTCCACAGCTTCCCAAAAGTCATAGCCCTCTAAGTAGGCTCACATTTTTACTGCCCACATTTGATAATTCCTCCATTAAACACTGGTGCAATCATTGCAGAAAAACCACTCAATCCTGCCTCCATCTTGCCTTTAGCTTCTATGGATGTGGACACGTCTCTCAATCAATCTCACAAGTCACTCACAGCCTCTTAAGATCAACCTGGCTCTGATACCAATATTGTTGTTTTTGTGATGAACGGAAGAATTGACAACAAAAGTTGAGAAGGGAATTTCTGTCTCTTATCTATTCATTAAGATTGAAAAATTGCTTAAAAAAACATAAAGAACTTCACCAACACACAGTGCCCACTAACAACTTGCTTGATCCACAAAACCAGCAACAGACTAACAAACACTCCTATAAAATAGGACTAACCAAGTAAAAGCAACAACAATTACTCCTACAAAATAGGATATTAACAAACTGACTTAACAAAGAAATAGATAATGCAGCCTTAATACATCAACAGATTTTCTATGGCTTACTTTTTGTGAACTCGTCTCTCTAAAACTAGTTACAACATGTCATTTGAATTTCAAATCAAATTAGGAGGTCCAGGTCTTCTTATCCAGGTGGTTGAAATCGTTAATAGTTGGAGTTGCCTCTATTGGTGGTCTTTCCTAACCTTTCAAACTGCATTTGGTTCAATTTTGGAAATGGGTACTAGGAAAATGCTCAAATCTGGTAGAACTTACTATCAGCTTTCAATATTCCCAATACCAGTTTTCCACCTCAAAACCCTTTGAGAATAATTGCTAAACACCTCACATTTTCCTCTTTAAGAAAGTTGAACTAAATACACCCTTAGTCGTCTCGCTGAAATTGGCTTCACCATCTATTTTTTGGTCATTCCATGTGTAATACCAGCTCTGGGTTGCTCACCTTCTTTGGTCCATCCAAAATTTTTTAAGAACTTCTTGTTCTATGACTTGTTAACCTTCTTCTCATGTCCATCCAGCTTTTAGACATCTTTTATGTTTGATACCTTGTTCATCTTGGTAGAGGCAGAGCACTCCTAACTTTTAATGATTTTGTTTGAACATATATGGATGTCACCATGCATCTATCAATTGGTGCTACACCAATATTGCATGCATTAGCAGCATTTTGTCATTTTGTCATCTTCAAAATAATATAGGGAGTTTTTTTAATAACACCATTTTCGTTCAATCTTTTTTATTTCCGATTTGTTGACATGAAACATCAAAAAGCTGAATTGGCAGCTTAAATGAGTAGAAATTTTTTTTAAAAAAACTTAAACAGATGAAAAATGAATTAACAACCATTATAATAGAAACATTAAAACAATAAAAAAAATCCTAGCCATGCCAGCATAGACAATGCCTCTCGGTGTTGTCATGCGATGCCTCCTTAAGCTCGACTTTCCATGGTTGTGAGAAATTGAAGCTTGAGTGGCCTTGATGAGTTCGAGAGAAGGTGGTCATGGCCATCACGACCTCAAGCTTGATCTTTGCTACCATGGTGGCTGTGAGATTTGAATCTGTAGTGTCACGCCCGCTTCTTGAGTATGCGGCAATCCCCGATTCTCCTTCCTTCACTTCGGCCCTTGAGTGGCGAAGTCATAGGACTCATTATCAGCCTTCAGCACAAATGGATCTGGACCATTCCCACAGGACTTGCCTCCAAAATCAATCTTGACCTTATACTGGAAAAATGAGTTTGGAATGGTTGAGTGAGATATAGAGATAGCTCAATGAGCTTATCCGTATACCAAAACTAGGAATGCTATCGTTCTAGGGTCCCTATTCGCATCCCCAAGGTCAATTGTCATCACTAGTTCACATAGGTAACCCTCTATTCACTCCCGATAATCATATTCTCTCACCTCGATAATCTCTCTTCACTCCTTGACTAATTACACTCTTAGTCTCAAGTTCTGACCCACATCATCAAATCAACCATACTCATGAGCTAAACCTGTCGGTCAACCAGTTAGCAACTGAGACTTAGCCCAAAGTCGTTCAACTTGTCACATCGTGACCACAGTCAACAAATATCATCAAATCAGCAACCAATGTTATCATAACCACTGACCAACCCTCAATTGGCTCAACTCTCATATAAAGAACAGATCAACTTCGTATTCCTAATTCCTCCAAGTATTCCATTCTTCCATCACACAACCCATCTGAAGTCTCTCTCTATACTAACCAAGTCTACCTATGAGTCACTCGGTCCATGACCAAGACTTGACACTAAGTATAACACGTTTGTTAAACCAGGGTCAACCACAATATCAACATATGATATTAAGTAAATAATGAACAATTAAAATTAATAAATTGCGTAATTAATTAAGGTCATCCACAACCGGTCTAAGATCATAACTAGTCTTTTCAAGTCATCATTGCTTTCTTTGATCAGTTGCCACCAAATTGTGGTCTCGATGATCCCTCTTTGGACTCCATCAACATCCAATCCATGATTAGGGCCCCTTGGCCACCTAATCGACCAATTCTCTTGCCATTTCATTGATATCATGTACCCGACCATAATTGGCCCCATCCATCCAGTCATACAATCAAGCCTCTCGTTAAATCCCATCAACCTCCAATCAGTGATTATGGCTCACAAGCCACCTAATTAGCCCATCCAGTCACCACATTATTAGCATGGTAACCATGGCCATTCAAACAATTCTAATATTTTTTACTAAAGTGGTAGATGCACCCAATCAAGGTATAAAAAGTCTACTCACCTTAATTCCTTGCGAATTGGCAATTGGTGGCAAAGGCCATGACGACGTGACTTCTTTCTCTTTGAATCGTGCTTGGGCTGGCTACGGCCCACCAAGCTTTGATCCAACGTAGGAATGGCCCACACTCGTAGGACTCAGACGACGGCTTCGACAATTTTTTCAATGAACAAACCTATTTTCCTCAACTAGTTCTAGAATCAAGTCTGGCGAACAGACCTGTTATGGCTTGATTAGCCCTCCTTAGCCAAATTGATGGTGGCGACCGACTAAACTTTGTAGAGGGGACTCCCACGAATCAATTGGTGGTGGTGGCGGCGTCGCCTGAGGTGGCCGGAGTGGCAAGCAATCGCTCATTAACGGCGAAGGGGTCATAGCTAGGGTTTTCAAAAAAGGGGGCTGCACTTCGGAGCCAATTTCTTCCAAGCGATGCAATGCTAACGACCGAGACTAGTGTGGTTATGCTTAGGATACGCGCAACTATCAATTGGAGGTGGTGGCAGAAGCTGGGTCTCACTGGAGAGGGCACAACAACTGTGAATAGTCCATCAGGTGGAAAATAGGGCAACCGTAGAGTCAGGAAGGAATCAGTGACTTCAGGGGCAAACTGACGGAAAACGATGGCCTTGGCAGGGTTAAAGGATACCTAGGGACGTGCTGGAGGTAGCGGCGTGGTGTGGGTGTCATCAACGAGCACGTAGCGACTTGGGAAACCAACACTAGTAGCGCATGAACAAGGGCAAGCAGCTCCGCGGTAGTGACTTCGAGCGACTCCTAGTGACAATGGAGGCGGCGACTGGTCGAGGCTAAAAGGTGGTGCTTCCAAGAAGCCAACACCACCGATGGCACACCAAACGGTGGCCAAAGGAAGGCAAACGAGCGGCGAGAAGGAAGAGAGAAAGAGGGAGTTGGGCACGAGAGAAGGGGGGAGAGAGTATGTGTTAGTGCATGGGGAAGGGAAAAGGGAGAGAGGAGAGAGGATAAAGGAGCAGTGGAAATTACTGCAATGCCCTTGGGTCAGAATTCAATTTTCAAGGGCAAAATTGCTAATATATAAAAGTTGGGGGACGAAAACGTGATTTCCGAAAGTCTAGAATTGTCCGAATGAAAATTCGCAATTTAGTCTGGGGCACTCCCAGGGCCAACAGTCCACTAACTAAACCTAAAAATTTACACAATTGGACCTCAAAAAAGAGAGCGGAAGCGAGCTGTTACATGTAGAGGCTAGTGCTATCACGTAAAGGGGGTGAATATGTTATTTTAACTTAACTTGACAAATAAAAGAAGAATTAAAAATTATTAAGATCAATAACCAAGTCTTAGAAAAAAATTTATTATGAAATGAGAAACTTGTCCTATGTCAAATGTTATCAAATATAACGACAAAAAGTCTAGAGAAACTCACACACAAAGATTGTAGTGATTAGGCTTATAGTAAGCTTACGCCCACTCTCCCACATTGATAGTTTACTAGCTTGATTTCACTAAAAAAGAAATAAGAGGATACAACACTGAGTAACTCACCAGTAATCATGATAGATCACACTATCTTTGAGTTTTTCTTCTTCACCTCTTATATTTTATCTTTTATATAAAAAAAAGGAAAAGTTTATATGATCGAAACTCTGTTGACTTTAAAAATTAAGATTCACGTATTCTTGTCTCTTCTCTTCAGCACTAGAATCTCCTTTTATAATCGTCCACTGCCAATTGTCCGTTGGACAATCTTTAGAAGATCATTGTTTAATTATTTTATTGGTCATGAATGCTTCAAAGAGATTGAGTTGCCTTTGACCGTTAAGAATAGAATCTCCCATTGATTTAGTGCACATACAACCAAGATTGGGTTTCCATATGCGAAGCTCTTTGTTTGGAATGTGTATCTTTCCTTTTAGAAACTAATCAATCAATTAGAGTAAATCTCAAAGATACTCCTTTTGATTGGTGATCCTTAAGCATAAATAAGGCAAGAAATTCAACTCATATCTTCAGTTGTTGCGAAGTACGTATCTGTTGCAAACTTCTTGATTAGATGTTGCGCTAGAGTTTGAGTCTGAATAGACTTTCGATTAGATGAAAAACTTATGATACGAAGTTTGTTCCAAGTTAATACAATCTGCATATGCCAAAATGCTTGATAATATTCTAATATAGGTATTGCTGATATCTTCATAACTTAACATCAACTAGAAATATTCACGAGCTTACTCATTCAGATCTTCATATGTAATATTCATTCGATTTCCACTGAGGTCTAAATATTAATCATCCAAGAGTATCACCTGAAGTACTAAATAAGGATTTAATAGATACTCAGAATTTTTTTTATTGAAATGGGAAGTTTTTTTAATAGGATCAAAAGTCCATCACCATGACATTCCTGATCTAGCGACCGTCTCCACGAGGTTGAAGCTCTGGCAACCATGATCGCAAGCTTGAGGCTCTAACTAAGAAGAGATTGAGCTTGTGTGAGTTAAAGATGTCTTTAAAAAGTAAAGAGGAAGAACTCCATTACGAGAGCTTCGAGTTTCTGGAGATGGCAATGGAAAAAGGGGGAGAGAGAGAGAGAGAGAGAGAGAGAATTCAGAAAAATGCAGAAAAACAATGCCCAGAGGCTGCACTTTACCTTTTAAATCTAAAACCACATAAAAAATTTTAATTACTTCAAGTCCATATCGGTTTTTAACGGCCTCAACTCCACAACAAAATGAGTCCTTAGAACAACGTAAGGATTAATGGTGGCACATTTTAAAAGGGACAATTATCCAAAAATTCCTAAACTAGTGCACTTTTGGTAATTCAATCATAAACTTTTAAGTTTTGTCAATTCAGTCCTAAACCTTTAAATTTTGTCAATTCAATCTTAAATCTTAAAATTGTCAAGGTCGAATTGGTAAAATTTCAAAAGGTTTAGGACTAAATTGGCAAGATTTCAAAATACTTAGAACTGAATTGACAAGATTTCAAAAAGTTTAGGATTGAATTGACAAAAAAAACTTAGGACTGAATCAGTAAATGTACAAAAGGTTCATGACTTTTTCAATAATTGTTCCCATTTTAAGAAGTGCATGGACCATTTTGCATATAAAAAAAAAGTAGAATATTGGTTTGAAGTTTGAATAAAAGTAGATGAACCAATGGTGGCACTGTCCGTTTATCAATTTAGAAGGGAAAAGTTACCGGTTAATCAATCTACAAATAACCTTGCAAAACTTGATTTTTAGACCGAGACATAAAAGATTGTTGTATAGCAAAGCTACTGTGGTTTCAGTTCTTCTTTTAACTTACTAAAACCAAAATAAACCATCATTTCTGAATTTCTGAAGCTTCAAGAAACTCACCCCTTTGTGAAGAAGAAAAATTCTAACAAGGAAAAGAAAAACACATTTTCGCGGCCTTGAAGCTCCTGAACAAAATGCGAGCTTTTGGTGATTTGGATTTGTCAAGCAGGATGCTTCATGTTCAAATTGATCAAAGCCCGACTTTGGTTGATGGAGCTTCAAATTGTCAAGTGTGCTGCTTGAGCAGGAAGGTCTCGTGAGAGCTTTAACCTTGTGTACACCGCCAAGTCTAATCGAACAGGAAGAACGAAAGATGGGGAGAGGAAGTATTGTGTGGTCTGGGACCAGTGGTCCCGGCCACTTAGGAGGAGGCACCTGGCTAGTGGGCCATGCGCGCTGTGAGAGAGCATGCAAGGTCCACTCGGACCACCTAAAATTTTTTTGGGGATTGGGTTTATTTTTGCAACCGTGTTTTCATTAGAAAAAAACGCTCGAAACAACTTCATATTGTTCAGTTTTTCTAGAGTTTCACGTGAAAACAACATTATGTACCAAATTCATTTTCAACCAAAAATGAGAACTCAGAATATTTTCTTGAAATAAACAGGCCCCATACCTCCCAATAGATGCATAATTTAAATTTACTTTAAGTCCTTATCAAATGTTCAAACTTAGATGAGGAAACCCTGGCAACTAACAAATTATGCTGGTGCCTACATAGTCAGTTTGCTTATCCACTAGACAAAGTTTTCAGGGTGATTTCATAGATGAAACGCGAATGATAATCAAATAGATGGCTTGACAGTGTAGTCCAATATATATGTGATTTGGCTCTTACCGTTTTATTTGTTATACCATAGGTGGAAGGTGCATTCACAATCATATTTCGAGTTGGCGCAGTACTTCCTTTAGGTGAAGTGTTCGTAACTTATGGGGATATCAAACAGACTTTTCAACAGTTTGCCCCTGATTCCGTAACGTATAAAGGATTGACTGCTGTAGTGAAAGATTTAGGCTGCAGTTTGCAGAGACTATGGTACGAGGTGCCAGGTACATTCCAAACATTGGTTGCCGAGATCAAAACTGATGAGCAAGTGGAGGAGATGGTGCTACTGGCATCTGAAATGAGATTGGTTCATTTATATGCTAATGGAGAGGTCAATGGTGAGATGGCTGGAATAGGCGAGAAGGATGGAGACTATGAGACAGAAATTTTTCATTCTGATGAGGATGAAGCAGATCAAAGAAAATATTCTTCTGTAAGTGTTATGTGTACTTACGTCCTACTAAATGTTCAATGTTAAATAAGAAACCACTTAAAAGTTATTCATATTCCACTCAATTGCAGAGTAATCGATTCTAGATCTTTGCCTGCAACTAAAACTAATGTTTGTGCCCATATATTAAGTATGTATGACACAAAATTTCCTGGGGATTTTATTGACGAGATATGAAGGGTAACTATCAAACACAATGTCTAAAATTAGTCCAGTGTGTATGTTGTTTGGCTCTTATGGTTGTGCTTGTTACGTTGCAGAAGGAAGGTGCATTCACAATCACATTCCATTTTGGTGAAGCCTGCGAGAGGTCTGTAACTGTTGGGGGCATTGAACAGATTTTTGAAGAGGTTGCCCCCGATTCAGTGACATATCAAGGATTGATTGCCGTTGTGAAAGGTTTAGGCTACAGTTTGCAGAGAATGTGGTACGAGGTGCCTGCTCTGTTGGAAACATGGGTTGGAGAGGTCAAAGGTGATGAGCAAGTGGAGCAAATGGTGCTACTAGCATCCGAAAGAAGATTCATTCATTTGTATGTTGAAGGAGATGTTGACGGTGAGTTGGATGGACAAGTTGACAGCGAGGAAAATGGAGATCATGAGATAGTGACTTTTTATTCTGACGAGGACGAAGCAGGTCAAGGGGAATATTCTTCTGTAAGTATTTTGTTTACGTACTTGCTAAATGTTCAAAGTTAAATCATATAAGGAAACCACATAAATAGTAGTCATATTCCACTCGATTACTGAGTAATTAATTCTAGATCCATCACTGCAACTAAAACTAGTGTTGGTGCCCATATAATCAGCATCCACCATACGAAGTCGTCGTGGTGATTTCATAGATGAAATTTAAAGGGTAAATATCATAAAAAGGGCCTTACGCTAGTCCAACACATTATGTGGTTTGGCTCACAGTTGTGCTTGTGACATCACAGATGGAAGGTGCGTTTACAATTAAATTCCATGTTGGTGGAGAGCTAATTAATTTCGGAGACAAGCTTATAACTATTGGGGGCATCAAACAGGATTTTGAACAGGTTGCCCCGGATTCAGTGACATATGAAGGATTGACTGCTGTCGTAAAAGGTTTAGGCTATACTTTGCAGAGAATGTGGTATGAGGTACCGGGTCTATTGGAAACATGGATCGAAGAGATCAAGAGTGACGAGCAAGTGGAGGAAATGGTGGTACTGGCATCTGAAAAAAGGATCATCCATTTGTATGTTGAGGGAGAGGTTGATGGCGAGTTGGATGAAGAAGTTGAAGGCGAGGAAAATGGAGATCATGAGATAAAGACATTTTATTCTGACGGGGATGAAGCGTGTCAAGGGGAATATACTTCTGTAAGTATTTTGTTTACGTTCTTACAAAATGTTCAAATTTAGCTATATAAGGAAACCACATAATATCAGTCATATTCTACTTAATTACTAAGTAACTAAATCTAGATCTGTCACTGCTTCTGAAACTAATGTTGCTGCCCATATAATGAGCATCTACCGTACAAGTTTTCAGGATGATTTTATAGATGAAATGCAAAGGATGAATATATATATATAAAAAAAAAGGCTTTACGCTAGTCTAATATGTATATGTGGTTTGGCTCTCATGCTTGTGCTTGTCACATCACAGATGGAAGGTGCATTCACAATCACATTCCATGTTCGTGGAGTATTAATGAACTTCAGTGACCAGTTTGTAACTATTGGAGGCACCGAACAGACATTTGAACACGTTCCCCCGGATTCAGTGACATATGAAGGATTGACTGCTGTCGTGAAAGGTTTAGGCTATAATTTGCAGAGGATGTGGTATGAGGTACCTGGTCTATTGGAAACATGGGTCGAAGAGATCAAGAGTGATGAGCAAGTGGAGGAAATGGTGCTACTAGCATATGAAGGAAGACTCATTCATTTGTATGTCGAGGGAGAGGTTGATGGTGAGCTGGAGAAAAAAGGTGAAGGTGAGAAGGATGGAGATCATGAGATGGATAATTTTTATTTTGACGAGGCTGAAGCGGACCAAAGGGAATACGGTTCTGTAAGTATTCAATGTTTACCCTATCTTTAGCTGCATCTGTGAACTTATGTGTGGAACTTCAATTGTGGTCCAGGTCAAGACCGGCAAACTACCTGCTAGAAGAGATTCTTCAAGCTCAGGAAGTGGTCCTGCAGATGGAGTCAGAGAGAGAGGCACAGCTTCGAGTTCAGAAAATGGCCCGGCTTTGAGTTCAGGAAGCGCTGAAGGTTCAAATTCAAGAAACGGGTTGGAGTTCAGGAAGCGTTTTGTAAAGTTCAAGATGCCAGCATGGTTTAAGAGATCTCCGAGGAATGATCCGCGGGAGTTCTAACGTGGAATTGTCAAGATGCAATTTCAGGACCAATGCCTTTTGAAGAATCATCTACATGAGAAGCTTTAAAATTTTGTGTTTCGTGTTGATGTTCTTTTGCTTGTGCCGGATGAACACCAACAGCGTCAAGCTACTGTTATGTCATTAATATGTATGTCAAGGGAAGCTCCTCTTTTTGCTAGCTTTGAATAAGTAGGTCGTCAAAGGAGGTTTGCTGACTACCAATACTCGTTTCCTCCGCTTCTTCCCTAGATGGGAGCTGGTTGGTTGACTTTGCCTGAACGAATTTCAGTAAGAGACGTAAATTGACAAGAAATGGATGCACCAACTGAATGTCTTCTTGCAACTTTGATTCTTACCTAAGACTAGTGAGCAGGTATTCCTTAGTACCATCAAGTGGAGTCCTAGGTGACACAGTGACACTCTACCAGACCAAGTAACGCTAGTCATGTCCTTGATTCTTAGTTTGCCACAGCGGATTTTGGCACGGACTAAGTCAGTGATGAATGAACTTGAACCTTTGCCTTTCCAATTTCTCTTCAAGCAAGTTATGCAATAAGATGTCTGGCTACAAATGGCTTGTGTGGACTTCAAGGATAGTTTCACATACTATAGGTTTTCAAGGCCCAGTAGAGAAAATTGACTAAGATAGCCCATAATTGGCCTAGAGAACCATGAAGTCTAAACTCTCGCACGTAAGGTTTCTAGGAGATTCTAGATCATTTCAAAAGAACTATGGGAATAGTATACTTTGTAATTAATAAGGTAGATGGCAGATGTGGAGGTTGAATTCCCATTATATATTAGATCAAAGGGAGACCCGTGATTGTAATTAGAGGGGCTAAAGTATATATATATATATATATATATATATATATATATATATATATATGGGTGCCCTCCATCTAATATGTGGCACCGGCCAAAAGATATATATTTTAATTCCTTACCAAATATTCAAACTTAGATAAGAAAAATAAATAGTCCACTTGGATATCAAGGGATTAATGTTATCCAACGAATTATGAAGAACGCCGGTGCCCCCATATAATGAGTATGATCATCCACTATACCAAGTTTTCACGATGATTCCATAGACGAAATACAAATAATAAATAAAAAAAAAGATGGCTCGATGTGTGTGTGTGTGTGTGTGTGTGTGTGTGTGTGTGTGTGTGTGTGGCTCTTCCGGTTGTACTTGTTATATGAGAAGTGGAAGGCGCGTTCAAAATCGTACTTCAAGTTGATGAAGTATTACCGGCCTTCGGTGGAGAGTTGGCGTGATATTTTGAAATTTGACATTTTTTCGGAATGAATGAAAAGATGTATATTTCATCGATTTCGCTTCAATTAAATTTCACTCGAAATTGATCACTCTCGAAAGGACAAATCGATAGGGAAAGGCTAATTATGAATTATTTACGTGATCCTAAGAACTCGAACGTGAATCGACGCTTGGAGCATAAGGATTATCAATGGAATATCTTGGGTCGTCATAAGCCAATCTAAAATTGGTTTTAAAACGATTTGCTAGTGTTATCCAAATTGGTTCACAAGTGATTCTGTTTAACCATACTATAAGTTGCGAATTAACCTAAACCGGATTTTCTAATGATCAGGACCTTCGAAACTAGTTATTGAACCTCGCAATTATGTGGCCTTGAGTGATGATCATGTAGTGCATTTGTCTGTCGAGTGGAGAGGATCCGATTATTAATCATGTGGTGCATTTATATCATGGCAAGCATATTTGGGATTTTGTATTAACCTTTTGAATAACAAAATAGATGAGGAGTTTTGAATTTCAAGTTAAAATAAAAGGGTCATTGGCGACATAATCATGTAACTGGTATCTTTCTTCCTTAGATTATGCGTAAGCTAGATTAAAGAGAGGCCTTTGTATGGATTTTCAACATAATTATAGCCGTTGATTACATCAGTCGTTGCGTAATCGACGGTTATGAGATAAAAGACAGGTGACACGAGTTTGAATTGGTACGTACAAAAAACGGCCAAAAAAAAAATGCTGTTCTCGACTCTCTCTCTCTCTCTCTCTCTCTCTCTCTCTCTCTCTCTCTCTGTGCACGAGCGTCTAAAGTCGCGCATGTTCGCACTTCCAAGTCCCTCCTGCTCTTCACGTCAAAACAAGCTCTTCGTCTTCCGGGTTCTTCCGCTCGAACTTGCCACTACAATGTCCATCAGCAAAACTTCCAGATGCAAACCCCCTCCGGAGATCGGAAAAATGGGCCCTTACACGGTTTTCATCACCCCAACGCCGGCACCGGAGCCGGTCGGGCCGGTTCTTGATTCGCCGGCGACAATCGTCCCTCCTCCGGTTCAGCCGCCTCCCCACCGGTTCGGCGACTCAATCGCTTCTCCGTCTTTGCTTGACCATGGGTCAGTTCAGGCATTCTTCGAGAACGCGGCCACCAAGTTGCAAAAAGGTAGAAGTTCCTGCCTCGGCTTTTCTGGGCACCGGTTTTTCTAAATGGTGGCTTTGTTAGCTTTTGTTTTTTGCTTTCTTTTTCAGTTTTATTCTGTCTTTTCTTCTTTTCTTCCTTAAAGAGGAAGCTGACCGGGAGTTTGAAGCTTTGATCTGAAGAAACCATGTTTTTTAGAGAGTCCTGTCGTGCTATAATGGATCGGTCCGACAGAGAAAGTGGGCGTTTGTGTTTTCCTCATTTAATCGGACGAGTAGAAAATAAAATGGTTTCTTGATCCCCAGATTCTGCACTGCGGATATGAACGCGTGCGGTTTCAAAGTTCAGCTGCTCAACGTCCACGCTGTGTTATTTTAGCTCTGTCTCCTCTGTATTTTTTTGTCCATGTTTTGTGAAAAAGTTATAGAACTTCTGCTCTTGCTTAATTTTGCAGCTCAATCAAGCTTGGATAGCCACATGGCCCGTTGGCTTGGGTTGGACCAGTCGAGGTATCAGTGGGCGCTGGAAAATTATTACGATAACCAAAGATCAGTAAGTTTCACCTACTTCTTATTCTTCACTCTTTATATTGCTCTCTGAATTGCTATTATGTGTTCTTTCAGCTTTGCTTTGACATACTCCCCTTCTTTAGGTCATGATTCTTTGAAGAGAACCTGCTTTATTCGCCTGCTTATATACAATGCTCAATTGGTAATGAAGTATGATGAAGTTGTTGTGGGCTATAATTTTGTGTAGGCAGCTTGTCAAGGGTATGAGTTTGGTGGCCTGTAGTTGAGTGCCTTTTCAGTTGTCGGATCATTTTCACCAACTCTTTAGTAGTTTTGCTGCATTTTCAGCTTTTATTATATCATTTACTTTGGACTTTGGTGCAACAGCAGTTTCTGCAGTGAGTGCATCGATCAGTTATTAGGTGACCAAACATTTTGATGTATACCATTGCCGTGGCAGTCTTTGGTTGTTGGTCAAATCATATATTGGACAATTTGAGTTCGACTTGATTCTTGAAGCACTCAATTGGAGCTTTAATCTACTGGAACTTGAACAGTGCGAAAATGTCTTAGCCTATTCAAATTCAAAAGCTGTTTTCATCAAGGCCCCAACCTTTTCATGGATTTCTTCTTCTTCTTCTTCTTTTGGTAAAGATTGTCATTGATTTCTTATCTCAAGTCAAGATAGATTTGGTCCGCACCATCATTTTCTGGCAAAATGCTAACACGGTTCTATAGCAACATTTTTACATCTTTATGGGTTCTGATGATGGATGAGGACAAGGATCAGTAGATAGGCAGTAGAAAGCATCTCAAATAACTGCAAACCAGGAGTAAATTCCATAGGTGATTTCATAATCAGGTTATTGGACTGTGAACTTAATCATCCAATGCAACAAATTGTTAGTTTTTTGCAACCAATGCACTTTGACCGTAATTTTTTTTTCTTTGTAGTAAACGCTAGAATATCCCACACTTTTCTTTCATTGGCAATATTCCATGAAATGCTCATAGGATGGCCACATGGTAATGACGTGGCATCTAGAAAATTTTCCACTTGTCTGCAACTTCAGCAGTTCACCAGGATGTTGACCAGATTTTTGTCAAAATACATCAACCACAAACATTTGGAAGTATAGGGCGACTGAAATCAAATTTTGTTCACCTAATTGCAAACTCTAAGTGTCAATACCATGAATGGAATTTAAGGTAAGTTTCATCTGGGTTGCTTATCAACAAGTTTATGAATCAAACAGTTTTCATGATTGCTCATAAATATTGTCTTAATTTATGAATGATGACAATTTGAGGTAAGTTTCATCTAGGTTGCTTATTATATTAAGAGTCACTACAGTTTGTGGATCCTTTTGACTACTGCAATTTGGTGTTTTGTAAGAAATCATTTATTGTACTAGTGACATATCAGCTGCGCATATTGTTTTTCTGTTCATGATTATTCGTAAATGGTGCTAGTAGATAAAAATAAACCCAACCTTTGCTAAAGAGAGCAAATCACAGCCCTCCATTGCAAAAGGCAGTGGCTCACTTTCCTGAGCTAGCATATGGTTGTATGATCACCCCCCCCCTCCTTTCCCTGCGGGTCCATTACCAGAGCGAGGATCGTTCAACTATTTGGAGGGGATCCGATTACAGTTCGTTGACTCTCGGCTGGGTGAAGTCGATTGACCTCTGGTTTCTCAACACAAGGCATGACCCTCTGCCAGAGCAGAGCTTACCTTTGTTGTTGCTCCTTCAAAATGGTCAGGCCATTGTGGTCTGCAGCAACTTGTCAGTGAAAACCATAGAAAAAGACATGATTAACATCTTTCTGTTGAAGGATTGGCCACCTATGGCCTTGAAATATTTAAGAGGATATGCAATGTTACATGCAACATGTGCAATAAGTTGAAGCTTAGTGACCCATGCAAAAGTTTCTCCAATCTACAGTGACATTTGAGTGTATTTGATCCCTTGTGATGATACTTGCATTCGCTATTTATTCTCATTGACTAATGGTCTGCAACTAGTTTCCATTTCACAGACTTATGGTGTACACTCATTGCAGGAAAAGGAAGGTGAGAAAATTAAAATGTCAAACAAGTTGCAGGGTGTCTAATGCATCCTGGCTGATATAGAATCCAAAAGATGGATGTGTTTGCGGCTTCCACTATATTATAATTTCCGATTCAAGGATCCTTCTCAAGCAGTAACTGTGCCAAACTTTTCATAAGGATGAGATCTTCTCCAAATGTACATATAGTTTCCCAAGGTGCAGTACTTGGAATTTGATAACTCTCGGATGTATGTCATTTGAATCCAGCTTAACTCTCTTTCAAAATTTTTGTCTCAACAAGCTTTCCAGTTTGTGCATTTTTCACTTTGAATGACCTTGAAGTTGCTAATCTGCAGGGGCTCTATTGCTTTGGGTGAGACATAAATGAGCCATCCATGACCTTACCTAACTCCAGTTATCTTAACTCCAAAAGCAATCTGTTGTAGGCTTCACTCGTGGTTCTAATCTTAATTAATCCCCTTGTTTTGGTTTTTAAACGCCTAATTTGTGATTCCTATTCTATTAAAAGATGGAGTCTTCATAAACAAAATTTCATCTTCTCAGTTCTACGCACTTTTCCCTTCTTCAGATGGAAGGTAGATGAGATTGCCAATAGAATGTTGCAGATGTGCATCTGATTGATCTTGTGGAATCTAAAGAAAATCTGGATATCATTCATTTGTTTCAGGCTTAGCCAATCTCTATATAAGTTTGTATTATGGTACTTATCAGTTCTCAGCTTCTCGTCAATTTTTTGGACTGCGGTATTGCTTGATGTGATATTCGGCTTTAACTCTGGTATGCTTCAACTGAAGTTACATTAGATAATGCTCTCTTCATAGAGAAATGGGCATTTTCACTTCTTTACAGTTCAATCTGAGTTTTAACAGCAATGAATCCGCCTATATAATCCCAGTTAGTACATGAATAGTGTGGAGCGACATTCTTACAGATGCCTGCAAAGCGGAGCTTCCTGTGGTATTGTGACTTAAGTCTCTTTGCGGATGATCGCATATTTCACAAACCAAGGAGGATCGCTATCCGAGTCGCGATGACTACTGAAAATTGCTGCTCAGATGCACCTTCGAATTTTTTATCATAGAATAGGTTCTGAGAACCAACAAATGCCAAGATGTCCAATAGGACTAGGACTTTTCATGACTGTGTAAAGGCTATATACACGAACACATCAAGAAGTGCATCCAAATTTCTGCTTCACAATTCGCTGAACTGCCTCTCATATTTTAGGTGTGTTTGGTTCAGTTTTCTCAAGGGAGAAAATATTAGGTATTTGACAGTCATTTTCACAAGGTTTTGAGATCGAAAACTGGTTTTTGGGAATGTTGAAAGCTAGTAGAACTTACTCTTAATTTTTAACATTTCCCCGAAACCAATTATAATATGGTCTACTAGCTTTCAGCATTTCTACAAAGCATATTTCCAAAGTTGAACCAAATGTAGCCTTCTTCCTTCAGCTCAATTAAGCATGGTCTTTTTAGCTGAAAATCCATGGCCGACTGAATATTCATAATTAGTAGGACTGGTGGCCTTGTTCTTGAAGATCCATTGGAGGCCCTGCTAATGCCTTGAAAAAATCAGAACAAATATATCATAAGGAGTTTAGGTAATAATTGGTCAGCCTAACAATGAGAGAATTATCCCAAAAGTCATAAACTTATTGTAGTGTGGCCAATTCAATTTTAAACCTTCTAATTTAGCTAAGTTAATGATAAACCTTTTGACAATATTTAACTATTGTTCATCTGGCTAATTTAGATGGAGAATTGCTCATGAGGCAATCTAATTAGTATGGCACAAGGAGTGCTATCATGGATGATTTTTGCAATTTATTTTGAAAGTTTCTGATTGTTCTTCTTCTTATTCTTTTACTTTTATTTTCTTTGTTTTTCTTTTCGTCTATTCTTCGGTGCATCCTCTTCATTTGCCAGTCATCAGAGACCAATGAGAGTTGCTCTTGTCGACCACCCTCATCGATTACTACCCTCACTAGATTTTAGAGGTGGCAAAACGATTCAAAAATTCATATTTTAACTCACATTTGATATTGTTGATCATAAATTGATTAGTTTAAAAGGTTAAATGGGTTTGAAATGGATTCTAAACGGGTCATAAATGAGTTACCTTATTAATGTTAACTGTTATTAACAAATCATTTTAAATCTTATTAACAAGTCATTTTTAAAATATGAAAATTATGATATTCTAATTATTTAATTTTTAAAAAATAAAATTTTGATTATTTTTATTTTCCCTTTCTTTCTTTCCTTTTTTTTTTCTCAATTTTCCCTCTTTCTAAGTTTGTTGTTGGCTAAGAGTTGAGAGATGAGCTCACTAGACTCTACAACTGAAAGAGGAAAAAGCAAAAATATAAAAATGTACTTAAAAAATAAAAATAATTGAAATTAAAAAATTAAAGAATAAAAAATTATCAAATAAATTGTATTGCATAAAATTATTTTAACACTACATTTTTTTTAAATCATGAAGCAAAATTTTTCTGAACTCGGTTAAGTATAGAAATGTTTTAACAATACGGGTTAGGTCGAGTATATATTATGTATGGGTCTAATCGGATATTGGTCGTTAAAATTTTATTTTGTATAAATGGGTCAAAACGGGTTAGCGACCTTGGCCTTAAGGTCATCTACCTCGAAAGTCTTGGCCTTGAGTTCCTCCAACTTGTATTGCATGGCCAGTATCATGCCCTCAAGGGATCCTCCCTCCTCTTAAGTCCTTCTTCCGTTGAGGCAAGCCTGCCCAATACCTCCGCTCAGAGCTCCCCTATGTCTGCCTTCAACTCTTGCACCTCTGCATCGAGCTCTCCCGTGCCAGATGCCACTCCGTTGGTGTTCTTGAACAAGTCGTCCACCACTCGTTGGATATCTGCCATGATGACCTCCATTTTAGTCACACGGGACTTCAAGTCGCATAATGGATCCCTCAAACTAGAGGCACTCTAGACCTTCGTTCCCTTGGCCTTCTTGCCATGACCACAAGTCTCCATGGCCTCAGTCTCAGCCTCAACCTCAACCTAGATCACCTCCTCGAGCATAAAAGGCAAGTTGCTCTTGGCCATTTGCCTTAAGATTGAACATGGCTCTGATATCACTTGACACGAATTGATCAATCTAGTGTTTCCTTAGACGATTCGCACAGCCTTAGGACCTTGTCCTAAGCAGCCTTTCCCATGACTCACAAAATTTTTAGAGAGAGAAGCTCTGGAATTTTTATTGCTTGAAACTAGATTACATAAATGAGAAGGAGAGGTTCTCCTTATATGCACTTAGAAGGCCAACCACATCCATAGATCTCTCGACAATCTAACAGTGGAAAATCCATCTCCCCAACTACTATCTACCCGTAATTACTATTAGGTAACTACCATCTATCATAATAAATACAAGGTAGCGTAATTACAATATCACCCGCCCTCGGGACATTCTAGAAACCTTAGCGAAACCCTAGGAGGGTCGCCTTTTGGCACGATTTCCAAGGAGAGCTGCCTTCGTGTTACAGAAACCTCTTGAGTCTTGCCTTTTCTTCCTGGTTTGTGACACTAGCATATAACCAAAAGCATTGGGTCCTTATTAAAAAAAAAAAAAGATGGATCTGTTCAAAGCGGTTTGTATTTCTAATTTGTATTTTCGTCAAATTTGGAAACCTTGCGCCTTGACTTTTATTTAATGTAAAATATTTGAAACACTTTTCACAACATTCAAATGACAATAGGGCGAATTATAGTCCCCCGTATATACTGAAATTTGTTCCATAGTTTCCCTAATGACTTCACAATTTTTGTGCCATCCGCCGGAACTAATTTGCTCTCTTTATAATGTACACCTGTCCAATGTCGATCAATAAATGGTGAATTACATTTTAACCCCCGGGTTGCAACACGTTTTTCTTACGACATGCAACCCCTTTCGCGCTGCGGAGTCTTTGAGCAAGAAGGATTCCTCTAAGATAAAAGCAAGCACACTCTTGCCGAATTCACGGTCTAGGAAACTCCAAAAGAATTAGCATGAGTTATTGGAAGTGGGTATTGATCAAAATGATTAGAATGAACATAATTATCAGTCTCCTTCAAGATATATCTGTAAGATATACAATAGATTTATAATGATTTATTTTTTTTGCAGAAAATGAACAATTTCAAATACATTTTCCTAGGAAATGATCATTTGTATCACTTCCGGTCAACACCTAAATTTTACCGACCATTAAGCATTCATTCCTATGCAAGTACGAGATAGAAAATAGCAAAAAAAAAAAAAAGGAAAGAAAAGGTGGGTTTTTTTTTTAGGGGGGGTGTTGTTGGCGAGTGTAAATAAATAAAGGGGTACGAAAAAATGCTTAGTCAACACCAGCCCATCCATTAAGTCCGACTTACAATATTTGGACCCAACTTCCATTACTTGGACCGCTAAAAGGCCCAGAAATTAGGCCACTACCCGGTTTATGGTGTCGCTTAAGCCCATTCTGATGTCCGGCCCATGGAGTTAGAAAAGGCCCAGCCGCAAGTCCTAGGTTTTTCCTCTTCAAATCTGAAGCGTGAGTAAGCGGCGCCGGCGGCACTAGACAAAACGAAAAGTTACCTCTTCCCGGCCTGCTTCGACACCGCTCGCCACCCGCCGTGCACCATCCCCAGCCAACGCATCTCCGGTCGCTCTTGGTTCTCAGGACGAGAACTCAATTTCCTACTGAAGTTTGCTCGAGAATCCGGATTCCCGTCATTCGCGTCGTCCCTGGCACCATATATTGTCGTTCGTCGCCGCCGCCCGTCACCCGCCGGCTTCACCTCCGGAAGGGTACCGGAGATTGCTCTGTACTGCTCTGCTCTTCGGCCGAGGAGATCCGGGGAGGGTAAACGGTGAGTCTCTCTCTCAGCCTCTGTCTCAGTCTCTCTGACGCACCTGCTTAACCGGCGGCGACTGGAAACAGCTGAGGAGCACGGATGAAGCCTTCTCCATTCTTTTTCTCTGTTTTTCTTATGCCTCTTACTTGATCAGAGGGTGTGATTTTAGGGTGCGATTAGATTTTTGCTTCTGTGCTCAGGTCTGTACTCATGTTTATATCGATTGAGAATCATCATCTGCTCAGGTTTTTACCACGAATCCGTTTTCAATTTCTCATACTTCTGTGTTTTGCATCTGGGTCGGTAATTATAAGAGCTGTGGTTGATCAACTGCCTTAAAGAAGACCTTTTTCTGTTCTTTCCGTTTCTGGTTATGGTTAATAACAGGTCTCAGTTTGAAGCTTCGAGATTTTAAGATTGGGATTTCAATCTTTGCAACAATGTCTGCTAGCTGCTTCATTGATTCTTATTTTTTGCATTTGATTTTCTATGAGAAGCATTCTGTGTCTTTACTGTTTTATTTCCACTCTTTTTCTGCAAACCCAAATCCGCTAGAATTGCATGATGAACAATTACTGTTAATCATTCATTCGGGAAAGAAATATCTCCTGAACGTAATCTCATGTTCTTTTGGTTTCTGTTATAGTAGATAAGACAGTAATAAAGTGCGAGACCATGGTAAGGAAAAGAACCTTAGGCAAGTAATTGCAGACATGAATGTATCTATCTAAAACTTTGTGGTACTGGTTGCTGAGGTGATTATTTTACATACATCCAGTTGCAGATATAGTTGTGCCAATGCCAAAAAAGGCTTCTTTAAAAGCCCCTGATCAAGGGCCAGAACTGCCAGTTGTGAAGGAGGAGACAGCTTCTCCGGCTATGAAGAAATCCAATGATGAGATTGACGACATTTTTGCATCAAAAAAGAGGAAGAAAAGCGAAAAAGGGGATGCCGAGAAGCCAGCTGAAAATGGTATCAGTAAAACGAAGAAGATGAAGAAAAAGAAAAAGGATAAAGGGTTAAGAGAGAACGCCTTAGGCGGCCCACCTTCTCGTCCTAGAAAGAAAACGGCAGATGGGCTCACCATCTACACGGAGGACGAGTTGGGTATTAACAAGGCAGATGCTGGTAGTACGCCGCTCTGTCCATTTGACTGTTCTTGCTGCTTTTAAGTATAGTCCTTGCGTATTGGAGATCATCCGGTCGTTCTTGTTGTAATTTATTTGCAATCTTTGGCTATTCACCTCAAGTTTCTTTGTATTATGGCGCCTCTTTTTCCTAACTGCATGTCCTTAATCTTAATCTTACAGTTTTGGCAGTTTTCTTAGATAACCTAAATATTGCAGGATTATGATAATATGTTGTAGCTAAGAATTCTTGGGATGGGTAGGAAAGATGTTAGTATTTGAGAAGCTGATAAATTTTATCTGGTCATCTCAAACTCATAAGTAGAGCGACATGCGTACTCTTTTTGTTTCATTTATTGGACGCACTGCTACAAGATGAGACATATCGCATGAACTTGTCACTATTTACAAGTGATATGAGAAGATGAAGTTCATGAGTCTTTTGTGCTATGGATACAAGTTGAAATGCCGAATCGTGTTTCCAATCTCTTGGCAGCTTCTTGTATTGAGATTCAGCTCTGCCCCATCAAGAACCGCATAATTACCATGCATGGCTCTGGAGAAAAGCAAAGCCCGGTCTTTGTTTTTGTTGGCTTGATTTAAGCTGACTTCCTGTTAAATTGTTGTTCTTGATGGTGTCTAGCCTGGTGGGATGTTGCTGTTGGGGCCTGCCACCTTCGTTTCTGTGGACGGAGGATTGGTGTTGGCAACGACGCAGAAGAGCCTGTCCTCGTTGCTTAAGAGCAACAGGTTTGGAATGATGGCGAGATGGAGCTGAGGCAAATCTTCCTCCACTCCCTCCAGAATCAATCTCTCACTGTATATGCAGCACATTGATAGCTCTCAATTAGAACCGTCAAACCAAGAAACAGGAGATGGTGCAACGGCCTGCGTTTGCCGAGACCACGGAGGCTTTCTACTGGATGGGTTCGCCAGATCTACGCGGGTCTCCTCAGCTTTCCAAGCAGACGCCACAGCGCTCCTCCAACCCCTAGAGCACTTCACGGGTATGCACGAGAGAGAACTCATCATCGAGACTGACTGTCTGAGTCTTGTGGAAGTGATCTGCGGAGCTGCAGATTAGATAGGATGGGAGGCACGTGCGCTGATTTTGTAGGCCCAGGCCCATATGGAGTTATTCAAGCAGCTGAAGATAGTCCATAGTTCTAGAGAGGGAAATTGAATTGTGGATTGGGCCGCAAGAGCCCAACACAAGAAGGAGCTACCGACTTCGTGGGTTAAATATTCACCTCCATGCCTGTTGGATTTACTATGTTCTAAGGCTATTATATTATCTTACCAAACTCATTTGGGTATTAATATATGAGATGAATGTTTCTGGACCTAAAAAAAAAAACAATCATTAAATAGATGGGTCGAGTCGAAAATTGGTCCAACCTTGACCCATTTTAAGCCAATACAATCGATGCTCAATCCGACTCGAACTCAATCCACACCTAATCCAACCCATCATACTTGCCCAGACAATTTGAAAGTCGAAGCTTTGTGCCATGACTGAAGCGCCTCACTAACCTGAGCAATTTGATGCAGTAGATGGATGATTATCTGCAGATGAGAGTTCGGTACAAGATTCAAAATAACATCACACAATAAAATTGCAAAAATTGAACACACCTAGCAGATCGCTCATGATTAGATATGTCAATTTGAAAAATTGCCATCGGCTTTTGGAGCCTTCGCGTCCATCTATGTACTCAAAGTTGATTCACGTAACACAACAATTTCCCGGGGGAGAAGTAGAATTCGGCTGATGCCAAGAAAAGCAGGTCACTGCCTGAAAAGTCGGCCCACGATGATCCCAGTTACACGAGCATTTAAAGCCAGAATCTCTTATAGGTATTTTAACAAACATTTCATATGCAGCATATCTAATTCATGTCGCTCGAGCGCATCAAACCATACTCTCTCCCTGAGTCTCTCGGCTGCAAAAAAGTGAAATCGTACGTTCAATCACCACAACACCATCAATGCCGAAGTGACAGAAGACCGGGACAATCCTCCCCTCGCGGAGCCACAACCAACGAAGAAGTTGACAGCACCGAAAACCTTTGAACTAACACCCTAAGGCTGATGAAGCCCCCAGCAACCCCGCGGCTCGACCGGGTTCTCAGACTAACACAACAACTGATGGCTGCGGTTTTCCTAAAGAATACTCTAACGATAAGGGAATTCCCATTGACAAATTCCATTTTCCTCTTTCTTGGTCTACAAAAAGAGTAGCCTCTTTAATCAACATAGAGCAATTTGCAAAACTATCTTGAGAAAGGTTATCAGTGTTTCTAAAAGATTTATGTGTGTCATGCGTTTGAACGTACTCTTTAATCTTATGGGTCGAGATCAGTATAATTCAAATGTTAGATCACAACCCCGACCTACTCACCAAGAATACTACTCGACATCCGTCCGAGAGCATCTGCAGGCATGGGAGCAGAAGAGCAATTATTTGGCATTCTGTAGTGTTATGATATCAGCAATGCAAAAGAATACTTGCTAAAAAACATGTACATTCATGATTTACCAGAAATTAAATAAGAACAAATTATGGAAATCTTTGTCCCAAGGAGATTGATATTGTTATCTGGTAGCTAGCTCTATCTCATTTTCTACGGTTTGCTTCTCTGGCTTGGAGCAGCAACCTTCGGAATACACTGTCCTCAAAGCGGATGACTCTGAGTCCCATTCACTTCCGTTTCCCGATGACTGATAAGGCTTAGCCGGATCGAGATACTCGAACGGATATTCCGGCGTCGGAATTTCCATATCTCCGTCCAACATTTTCACCACAGTGCTCATCGCTGGCCTTGCCTCCGGCTTATACTGAATGCACAACAAAGCCACCTTCAACATCCTCAACGCCTTCTCTCTTTCACTCTCAGGAATCCCACAAAGAGAGACCATCGCTAACAACTCGCCACTCTGTAGCATGTCCCACGTCCACCGCGGAAGCCACTGTGTAGACTCACTCAGGTTTGGGTCATGATTTCTCCTCCTCCCAACGATCTCGAATAGGAGCATCCCGAAGCTGTAGACGTCGCACTTGTAGGTCACAGGAAACGGCTTCCACATCTCAGGCGCCGCGTATCCGGGGGTGCCGCGGAATCCCGTCATGAGGATCCGACTGCTTTCCCTGTTGTGGAGCTTGGCAAGCCCGAAGTCCGCGACTTTGGGGCTCAAGTTTCGGTCCAAGAGGATGTTCCCGGGCTTTATGTCGTAGTGGACGATCCTCTGCTCACATTCTTCGTGCAAGTAAGCGATCCCCTTTGCGGTGCCCACGGCAATCTCTTGCATCTTGCCCCAATCGATCACCGTCTTGTCTCCGAACAGGAATTCGTCAAGGGACCCATTTTCCATGTACTCGTAGACAAGCGCCCTGGTCGTCGAGTCGAAGCAAAAGCCACAGAGCCTGACGAGGTTTATGTGGTGAGTTCTTCCTATGGAGCTCACCTCTGCCATGAACTGCTCCTCGATCCTCTTGTCATGGGCGTTCGTGAGCACCTTGACAGCCACCAGGGTTCCGTTTGGCAACTCGCCTTTGAAAACAACTCCGTAAGCACCGGAACCAAGCAAGTTGGCATAATCTCCGGTGTAAACAGCTAGCTGCTCCGAAGAAAACCTGGTGGGCTTCAGGAATCTGTCGAGAGTACCAAACTCATGGGGCACTTCCCAACTGTGTCCTGGTGAGACAGCAGATGGGGCCACTGAGATCACCCCGGATGGTGAAGAACGAACGACTTGTGGAGATTTCTCCAAGTCACTGGTAGCGATCCTGGCATAGCTTGGGATTGCGGTTCCCGCTTTCTTCAAGCAATCGATGAGGAAGTAGACGACGGCGACAGTTGCTGCAGTCCCCACCACAGAAGAAACTGAAGAAAAATCGCAGTGATAGCATCGTCAAAAGTCTGATCATAATATCAAATTATGAACTTCATACACAGGTTCACATTCCGACTTACTAATGGCAGCAGCCAAGAACCGATCCATCGTCGAGTTGACTGAAGCATTGAAAGTATCGAATTCACTCCGGGAGTCTTGATTGAAGTTGTCGAAATCATAATGGTAGGAGCTCATCTCTTTCAGGGGGGAATCGAATCGAATCGAATCTTGTTGTGGGATCAAGAACTTCTCTCGTTGATAGCCTGTTATTTAGGACGATCGTTACACCTCCAGTTTTGGTTATCTTAAGTACAAGGATCCGCAGAATTCGGTTTGTGGTTTAGCTGACTTTCATCTGCGTGGTTCATACGTTGTTGAAGCTCGACGCGGTTTTGTTAAAGGGAGTTCATCTTCGAGGGGGTTTCGCGGAAGAGCAAATTGAAGTTGACGTGGTTTGGTCAACGGCTGGACTTTTGACAAGTTCAAGGAAAAGATCATGTTGCATTAGGTATCAAGACAGATGCGGATATTATACATAAATATGGGGTTGGGGATGGCCACGACATTTTACCCCGAGAGAAATGTAACATAAACTTTATAAACATATAAATGGGCAAATATCATTTAAAAAAAACCCCCATATCATATCCATTGACATATATATCCCCATTTCTATTTGTGTTATCAAAATCTTAAACTTACCTGTTGTGACATCAATATCCTTGATTGTTCTTTGTGTCATAAAAAAAATCCAATTTTATTTATGTGTCTTATATACATCGTCTATTTCAGTTTTTATTCAAAGCATATTTGTCGGAGTATAATTTTAGGGTTTTTCATGATACAAAAAAAATTAGGGTATTTATATTACAATAGATGAATTTGGAGTTCGGGATATTTGTGTGGTAGTAAATTTAATTGAGAGTTTTTTGTTATGTCAATCCCTTAAAAAAAAACCCACAACTTTAAACCATTGTGACAAATTCGACACAACCGTTTAAACGTACAAAAATATGTGCAATCTTTTCATCGTGACAAAAAAAAGTATCTTTAAATATCCCATCCATTCTTGCCATGGTTTATTTTGTTCACATGTCAGCCAACCAAACTCTCACCTCGTTAATGACCAACGAAGTTAGCATTGGCGCATCGTCAGCTACTCAAATATAGTATATTTTCATCTTGTCTATTTGATGTACTTTGTATCGAGTATGCAACTCGATGACTAATGAAGTTCATGAAAAATTATTGTCCAGATTATGGCTAATTGCTTGGAAAGAAATAGGATATCTATCCACATGATTAGATATTGATTGAACATTTTCCAAAATTTTAATTGACCAAAATTTAGTATTTAGGACTCTATTAGCAAAGAAAAGCCGTTTAGGAGTTCACTGGAGTGAACCATTCCTGTATGACATCTTAATTCATTTCAATTTTCAACATAAGAATGTGCATGGATCATTTGAACTTTAATTATCTTAAGGATGCATGAAAAATTACTAACATGAAGTATAGTACATAGTAAATTGAATTTGGCCCATAAAAAATTGTGGACTTCTCACGTGGATGTTACCGGACATGACGGTTCAAAATTAAATTAGTGCAGGTGTTGGATAGAATTCATGGCTAGGCAGACATCCGACATTTAATGAGGTGGAATGACCCTTCGTTTCCTTAAGCCCCTATGGTCAAAAGAAGTGATTGGGTCAACAGAACACAAGGTTGCATAATATTTCATTCTAGGTGATGAGAAGAGTCATAGAAATCTTGGACGGGCAAGATCTATTAACGTGTAATTCCAAGGCATTGATAATCTCTCTTCAGAAATGGTTTCTTCGAGGATCAGAGAAGAAATGCACGGATGATTTACGTAAGGAGACCTTTCGAATTTAACTGTTATCTCGATTCCCCTTAGATCAAAAACATAATTTAATATTTCTGGATTTTGTATTGAGCCTACAATACAGTGTGAAAACCTATCATTGGAGAGATAAATAGGTGCCTGAAAAGTCGAAGAATCAATGCTCTGATACCATATGAGATATCATAACAATATTGCCAAATGTTCTGAATGTATAAGTTGTTACATAAAATATTTGAACATCAACCTAATTTCATAAAAAAATAAATCTCAACTTAAGTCTAGCTTGAATTCTACTCTGACTTTTTTTTTGCCTTAAATTTTTTTTCTAACAGTTCCAAATCTACGGTGAACTTTTTTTTTCCTCAGAGAAACCCAAAACTTTGGACCAAGTCCTAAAATTTATCCCAACTTTTGTTTTGTCCAAAAATGTATTACCAATTTTCAATTCATTTTCAATTCTACTCTTGCAGTCCAATTCTAATTTGACATGATATTGTCATATCAATAACGAATCAACATCAATAATGTGACATGGAACATTATCTTTAAAGTGATGTCGTTCTTTAAAATAAAAATTAGGAATGACAAATGATGATTTTTGGATGAATGATTAATCTCGATAAATTTGGGACTAGAGTGCAAAGTGATATTTTTTTTCTTCAATGAAAACAAAGTTTGAGATAGATTTGGGATTAGATAAAAAATTTCAAGACAGAAAAAAAAGTTTCGAATAAATTTGGGATTGAAATTAAAATTTGAGGTTTTTTGAGATAAAAAAATTCAGAATAGATTTGGGATTAGATTTAAAGTTTAAGGCTTTTTAGGAAATTAGGCTTAGTTTTATCAATATTTCCTAAAGCGTTGTTTTTTCTCCTTTTGTGTTGCAATTGGAGAAGTTACATGATTGTTACTCTTCTATGAGAATCATCTTAAATTCGAGTAGTTTAATGTGATCAAAATTCTAATGTCAAAGAATATTGGCAAAGTATATTTATTTTCAATGTCTCTCTAAAGTTTAATATTTAATAATTACTATGCATACACAAGTTTTTAGTTCAAGCTTTGTTAAGGGAATTCCTCTGTTAAAGTTGGAACCCTTTGACTGTGATTTATATCTAACGTACGTTAAATAGTAAAGATCATCAACAAGGTTCAAACTTTTCACAAAAATCCTTAATGTAAATCTACCTTGCATTTAGTAAGCAAAAGAAAGGATATAGAAATGTATGCAAAATATCATAAGTCAATGAAATAAAATGCCATTATTTTGCACGTAAAGTTTTGTATTTTCATATAATATAATGTAGCCTTTGCATTTTCAATAGATAGCAACTTTTTTGGGGTGAGTAGTTATAAAGAGCATTTGAAACTTGGGACCTACTTGCTAAGATGGACTCGGATCCCCTAACGTGGCGGATCCCACATTTGGGGATCCGGACCCTTCATTGTCCCCTCTCTTGTACTAGGGGGGAAAATGAAGGGTGAGGATGGGCTAAATCCTCACGCTGCTAAGACCGAATCACCGATTTTGAGTTCCCAATTTTTGAAGCTTATCTCTTAGACCTCTAAACCTATCCTGTCGATTTGGTCAGGTTTCTAGATCTATCTGAGAACGGACCAAATCTTTTCTTTCTTAATTTCTTAAAGAATAAGTTTTAGGAAACATCTCCTTATTTATATCTCTTACATTGGAAGTGTGCTCTTTTTAAGAAAACAAGCCCAACACCTCTTTCAATCTTGGTCCAATATCCATGGTTGGTGTCTCATATATATCGTTGACACCTCTGATAAGTTATTTTTGGTTTAATTTTGGAGAAAATCATTACTAATTAAAAATTCTTCTATTTTACATATGAAAAAAAATTAATGTTTATTAAATTAAAACATAAAAAAGAAAAAAAAAAAAGAAAAAGGGGTTGGCTGAAAAGACTTGGCAAGAGAAGGCCAATTTTTTAAAAATATAATTATTTAAATAAATAAATAAATAAATTAAATATGGGGAAAGTCTGATTTTGACTAGGCACGAAAATGGGATGACGAGACGTGAGCAGGAGGACGGCGAAAAAAAGGGCGGGGGAAAATAGAAAGAGAAGGAAGAAGAAAAAAAAAAAGGAGGAGGAGGAGGAGGAGGACTTTGACACGGAGATTTGATGGAATGGCAGGGAACAGGAGGAAGTCGGGGCAGAGGAAATATCAGAAAGAGAGAAAAAAAAGTCAAAGAAAGGGACTTGGGCGGTCGGTTGGGACGGAAGGCAGCAGAAAGAGGGAGAGAGGAGAGAGGAGAGAGAGAGAGAAGAAGGAAAGAAGAGGAAACGGAGGAGAGAGAAGAGAGAATGAACTAACAAAATTGAACTAACAAAACCTGAAGGATATAAATCAGAAGGGAACAAATTAGAAGGATTGCAATATTAAGGGTCCGTTCGTTTGCCGAAAAATATTCTTCCGAAAAATATTTTTCAGAAACTGGGCCGCTCGGGGGACGGCTAATCAACCAAAGATTTCCTTCTAAAATTAAGGAAAATGTTTTCCGTTTTTGAAAAGCGGAAAACATTTTCTGGATCTTCTTTCTTTTTTTATTGTCGTGAGTTTATGAGCAATTTAATTACTAGCCGTTGCCGGCGGTCGTCGCCATCAACGCTGCCCGCCACCTGATGACCGCCGCCCCCCGCCTGGCGTCACCCGTTGGCCACTGCCTGCCCGCCGTCGCCGCCCGACCGCCACCCCCCGGCCACCGTCGCCGCCCCCATCAGCCACCGCCCCTCACCGCTGCCCGCCCCCTGCTACCACCCAACCACCACCCTCGCCCGCCGCCCCCCGTCGTTGCCTACCGCCGCCGCCGCCGCAGCCCGCCCGCCATCGCCCGACCCCCCCCCCCCCCCCCCCCCCCCGCTGCCACCCAACCACCACCCTCGCCTGCCACCCCCCGCCGTCGCTCGCCGCCTGCCTGCCATCGCCTGCCGCCGTCGCCCAACCGCCCCCTACCATCGCCCGCCCATCGCCGGCCGCCCTCCCCGCCGCCGCCGCCGCTCCCCGGTCGCTAGTCACTAGATAATTTTTCAAAAAAAAAAATTGGAAAATTTTTAATTTTAAACGAACACCGGAAAATGTGTTGTCAAAGTTTCAAACATTTTCTAGGAAAATGTGTCATTTTCCAGGAAAATGACTTCATGGAAAACATTTTCCGGAAGTGCTTTATTTTCCGCCAAACGAACGGACCCTAAGTTTTCTATAAATTTGCATGAAGATAACAAATAAAACGAAATATTCGCGAATTGATTATTTGAAGATCTTTTTTTAATTTATCTTTTACTTAATTTTTGTGTAGATAAAATTATTATATTTAATTTATATTATAGTTATATATGATAACATCTTTATATCTAGTATGCAATATATCAATGAAACATAACGCTTCAATAACTCAATTCTCTGTTTTTCTTCGTGGTATCAAAACCACACAAGATCATACCAATTTTTTTTGTTACAAAATTTTTTTTGATATAATCATGTCACTTCATTCTTCAAACCAGACATTTACCTTTCCTTCAAACATCAATGTGGCAAATTGTTACATTGAAGCTCAATGAAAAAAAAAACTTTTCACTTTGAGAGACACATGCATTGTCTTTGATTGAAAGTTAAGACCTACTTTGTTTTCTTATATGAGAGATAGTTGCACCACCACATATTCGGATATTGAAAAAACGCAACTGAAGTAAAAAGTCCAGAATATACATCATGGATTGTGGGCACACTCTCATAAGAGGTTCCCGGACACACCATTGGACTTCAAACAACAATAGAAGTATGGAAAGCTCTCACCAATCATTTCAAGCAAAAGCTTAGCAACCTTGACCTCCTTTGACAACTTCAACATATTATTAAAGAAAATAAGCCTTTATTTGTTTATTTTCGTGAATTTATCTATTTGCAACCAACTGCATTCTATTGGTAAACTTATGTCAAATGCTGATAAAGTCTTCCCCAACACTATAACATCTACTTAAATTACTAGTAATTACGAATCCTCGATCTCGATGACGAAAGAAAAACTCTTAACTAACACAACTATATGTCGTTGAGTTTTAGGACGTTGATTGCTCCTTTTATGACTTTTTTAATGCAATGTTCAATTTTATTTTATTTTTGCCAAAAGAAATATTTTATTTTACTTTCAGTTTTTCTTCTTTTATCAAAGATCTTTTTCATTTCATAATTATTCTTTTCTCCAATTTAATGTCCATGGTAATCATTGAATTATATGTTATTCATATTCTTCTCTTATAATAAGAACAGTATTGGCTGAAGCGACTATAAAGCTTCTTGAGAAAAATGGTTTCATGAAAAATTTTAGTCTAAATATATTTGTATTATTTTAATAAATAAATAAGATGATCACTTCAACCTCAAAACTTATATAATAATAAAAATTTCGGAAAAACCATGCATATTTTTAAAATACTTGTAGAATAAATTGTAATTCACAATGATAAAGAAGATTGGCGAATGATTAATGAGTGTTGTACCTTCTAAACTGATAATTGTCAGACAAACTTTAATTACATTAAAAAGATTAGTCAAAATCTTTACATTTTATTTTATTATTCACTAGTATAACTTTTTTTTCACTATTTCTCTTCATGCAACATATGAGCAATATAGAGGTCCCCAGAATAATACTTGTCCCCATAAATCTCTCATGTAATCTAGGTCTAAGCTAAATCTCCCCTATACCATAACAATCTGCATTCATTTCGTGATTTATATACTTTTGCTAACCATAGTACGTGGCTTTCTGTGTTAGTATAAAATAAAATACTCCATGCCAACCCATAGAGATGTCAAACAGGTCAACCCGGGCAGATTCGTGTCGGAACAATTTCCGAATGTTTAGGCCGGGTTAATTTTTTTGTATTTTGTTTTGGGCCCAAACAATCAAGCCCTTTGGGCCTAAGATAAGTTGCCACTGCAATCGGCCCAGGCCCAGAACATTAAGAGGCCCACGCCCAAGCATGGTCCACTTCGCTTGTACTGCACGTTGGGAAAACTTCATGTACAACTTCATGCGTATTTTAAGTACGACAAAATATTCTATATAAACTAACTCGTTCGTTCGAGAGTGCAAACAAAAGATTCTCTACAGACACTAGTCCATATGTGAATGGCGGTAACAACAAGACATCTGTCTATCCGAGAGTTTCCTTATCTCACGCTTGAGATACTTGACCCTCAGTGCATCACTATTCAAGCTCATGAAGATCTGTCTATTTTTTTTCTTTTTTCTGAAATGATCGATTGCAAAAAAATATAAGTCTTCATCTTGTGCAATCTCATGTACGGTATCCAACATATGAATGAAATCCTTGAAAGGACCGAATCCATCATTCGCTAGAGTTGCTTGAGCGGCAGCACTCCTACTTTCAACCGCAGAGCATAGCCTATCAATTTGAATTCCAAGCTGCTGTTCCAAGGACAATCTCTTTTCTTTATTTCCTTGAGCTTGCCTAGTTGAAGTTTGTGCTGCTCTCTTATGGGTCTGAGTACCAATTGAACCAACAATATTTTCAACCACATCATCATCAGTAGATCCTGCACCCTCAATGCCTTCACCATTATCAACTTGTGTGGGCTCAAGATCCTCATCAATAGTTAAACTTTGTCTAGGATTCCATGTGACTCCTCCAGTAACAACTGTATTACTATACATCCTATCTAACATCAATTGAAGATCGAGAGATATGCCTTTTGTCCTAAAAACCTTAACCTTAGGATTAGCCTATTATAATATAGCATTTGAGTAAGTTGTATTATTGAATATAAATTTAATGGAAAAGTAAAGAATAGATAAAAACCTGAATTTTGGCCTCCCACCATTCATTGCTGGCATCAATGGTTTTCTTCCTTGCATCCCATCCTAGTCCTATTTCATTTAAAACCAACGTTCTCCATCTTTTCGATTCTTCCTTAAGATTATTCCACTTACTTTTTATTTGCCTTTTATCATACTTTTTCCCCCTTAACTCCTCGAACTTATTAATTATTACAGTCCATCCATTCCTCTTGCTAGTTGCAGGACGATTGCCCTTATCGATTTGTTCAACGCACAACTTACAAAATATTTCCACATCTTTGGCGGTCCAGACAGCCTTTTCCTTTAACAAATTCGCCATCTTCTTCTAGTAATATTGGAACAAGATACTATCATGAGATTACAACTAAGCATATTGTTTCCCTTGCCCAACAAAAAGCGGAAGTTGCAGAAAACACAAGGATTTACCATAAGGTAAAAGGTGCTATTTGCAACTTGGTTTTTCTATACTGAAAGTAGATACATAACACAAGGATTTCAAATTATAAACATAATCACTATTCATGCAATCCATGTAAGAAGTATAAAAGGAAACTTGACACTTTTTCGAACACTTCCTAGGCTTTTTGATAAGTCATTTTTGACTGAAGGACCAAATTGTCACTCAATCTACGTGATGAACAGGAGACTTTTTGCAGCTGTGAGGTTACTTGTGGCCCCTCTTAAACATGAGATCATCTATGGAAATAACCTTGAGAATTTATCGCCTATTAAAGGATCTTTGCATAGCTAATAGATCTTACTACCTCTCAGCAAATAAAGCAAACACATCCACTAAGTGCAGCAAAGAACGAATAAAGCTAAGCCCCATCTTTAAATTTGTATGCACGTCAAAATATACCTTACAAATGGATTATTAAGTGTGAATACATAGTTCCTTTCCTCCAAAATGAGCCTAAGTGGTCACAGCTTGATCTGTGCAGAATTACTTTCATGACATCGACAAAATTCAATTGTGCTGGTTTGAACTGGCTATGCATAGTAACAAGGGAACATTTATCCAAGTCATTGTCTATCAGAGTAGCCGTCATAATCATATCATAGTCAACATCTCTTACTCTCTTAAGCCTCTCTCTCTAGACACCCATGAGACAATCAAGGGCAAGAAACAATTATCAAGTGCAAAGAATCAGAAAAGCCACGAATAAAGATGGGTTCCACAAAAAAATCACTATCTAAGGATGGAAGAGCGAGGAAACAGCAATGCCACTAAATCAGAATTTACTCACGTAGTAATGCCACCAAATCAAAACCTAACAGCGAGGGGAACAACAATTAGACAATGCTACAAAACATTCTCATCCAAATGCAATAAAGATTATCATACCAGGAGAAGAGCAACGGGAGAGCGACAGTAGGAGGAGGGAAGCGGGAGAGGGGAAGAGCGAAGAGCGACGAGAGGGAAGAGCCAGGGAGGAGGGAAGCAAGAGAGGGGAAGAGCAAAAAGCGAAGAGCAGCGAGAGGGAGGAGCCAGGGAGGAGGGAAGTGGGAAAGGGGAAGAGTGAAGAGCGATGGTAGTGGGAGAGGAGAAGAGAGAGGAGGAGCGATGGGATGACATGGTAATGGGGAAGAGCCAGACGGAGGAAAATAACTAGGGTTTTCTGGTAGGGGCAAACCTTGGAATTATGTTTAATAAACGATGGTGAAATGGGAAGTGACATATTTTCGTTAATAAAGGGAATGCAACTCCCATATGCAACTTGAGAGGTTCTTTGGCCTAAAGACCTTTGGAGGGCATCCAAGGTGTAATTGCATCTCCAGAAAGTTAAAAGAATAAGATATTGAGTTTGGAAAGATGCTTAAATAAGGGATATTTGATTTGTTAAGAGCGACATAGAGAATATGAGTAAATTAAAGTTCCGTCGTAGATTAAAGTTCCATTCGTTTCATAGAAAATAACTTCAAATAAAATATTTTTTAAATTTTCTAGTATTCGTTGCATAGAAAACAAAATATTTAGAAAAATATTTTCCACCAATGAAAAAAAGACCTTCAACAATGAGAAAAGTAGTTTTCGCTTTTATAAAAGCGGAAAACATTTTCTGTCTTATTTGATTACCTTAAAATATCTTGGCCTCTAACAACAAGTCTCGATTTTGCCCGAGGCCAGCAAGCTGGCGGTCTTTGACAGCATAAGTTGTCACCATTATAGAAAGTTGTTTCAAAAGTACAGCTTAATAATTAGAGTGTTCTTTGTGCTGATCACAGGTCACATTTCTGAGCCTTTTGGCATTGCAAGCTTCCTTTCATAATTAAAAACATCCATATATTAAAGCACCATAACTATGCAGTGATCTTTGTCAATCAAATGGATCTAAACAATTGATAGAAAATCTTCCCAGTCAAATGCCTCACAGCACAAAAAAAAGAAGCAATGTGCATATAATTAAAATAACTTTGAAGATAAACGAAGGAAAGGTAAGAATAGATTGCTATGACCTGCAGGAGATTCCTTCATTAGTCTGTGACGAACTCTAAGCAAAGAAAACACACTGAAGAATCCCCTTACGGTAGGGGATCCTTGTCCTATCTACACTTGTTTTCCTGGATATCAAAGTTCAAGAGACACCCTTTTTGTCTGTGTTTCACAATTCAAATCCCCATCCTCCTTTCTTCAACCTAACTCAGTAGTTGAATTTCTTGGTAGGGTGTTGGAAATATTTGTTTGTAAAACAAACTTGAGATACTTTTCTTATTCCATATGGGAAAGAAATAAAAGTTTTCTCACTTTATATATGAGTTGGATTTACTATTTTGTTAGAAGCAGTCTAGTGGGCTAGACCTCACTATATCCACATGTGGGTGCGCGATTATGCACGTTTAATTGACGCACTTAGCACTTTGCATGCTTGCGCGCCGCAGTCCAAATTAGTCTTAATCAACTCATTTTTTTATTTTTCGAAATTAATATTTATTTATTTATTTTAGTTGTTAAATTTGTGACTATTCTGACGTAACTATTGACTTGTGAATCTTCGGGAAGAAAATGAAATGACAAGTATTGAATATGAAGATGTGTGTCCTAATGGTAAGTTTTCGACATGAAATGGTGTGTTAGATTATGACAATTTTTTAAGAGTAATTTACAACCTTGTTTCTACTTGTCTTCTAAGAGAGTTTTAAGGAGATTCTCTAAAATTGCTATTCACTGATCTCGAGACTTTCTTGTATCATGAAGGGAATTTGCTAGAAACCTATAGCAACGTAGTGGAGTAAATTGATCCTAAAAAGACAGTGATTACACGCCTTAAAGTTTAACCTAATTTTCGATTATATTTCTTCCATACACTATATTCCCAACAATTTTTAGGATCAATTTTATCAACAATGGAGTCGCAATCAATCAAGGTGATGAACCAGGATATGGTGAAGTTAGATCGGTTCAATGGTAGCAATTTTGCACAATGGAGAGACAAGATGATGTTCCTTCTTACGGCTATGAAAATCTCTTACTTTCTGGATCCTGATAAGGAAGAAACGTGAACCAAGTATAAGAAAGATTGAAAGGGTGAATAAGGTAAGGAAGAAACGTGAAAAAGACGAACTATTATGTTGCGGACACATTCTAAATATGTTGTTCGATCGACTGTACGATCTATTCACAGAGATGAAGTCTGCCCGAGAAATTTGGAATGCACTGGAATTCAAGTACAAAGTAAAGGAACAAGGTATAAACAAATTTTTGATTATGAAGTATTTCGATTTCAGATTTTTTGATACTAAACCTCTTCTGGAGCAAGTACATGAACTACATTTTCTAGTGAAAAAAATTAGTGCTCTCAAAATCAACATACCGGAAGCATTCCAAGTTGGTGCAATCATTGCCAAACTGTCTTCGAGTTGGAAGGACTGTGGGAAAAGGCTATTGCACAAGACAGAGGACATAAGTCTAGATCAACTTCAAAAACATCTTTGCATTGAAGAAGAGTCACGCTTGCGTGAAAATTCTGATCTACATGATTCTAGAATAAACGCCCTCTTGAGTAGTGGTTTTCCATCAAAAGATCACTTGAACTTGAAACGCAAAAGGGGGTAGAATTTTAACAAGATGCAAAAGAAGCAGAAGAAGAAGGGAACTTGTTTTGTTTGTGGCAAAGAAGGACATTTTGCAAGGGACTGTAGGCATCGAAAGAACAATGCTTTCAAGGAGAGGAAAACACCAACAACATTCCAACACCAATTGTGAAAGCGAATGCCAATGTTGTTGAAGAAACTATTGTGGCCACGGTCGTGAACTTGTTTTCGAAATTGGATATTTCCAAGAAAGCTAAAGGTGTTGCGGCCACAATTACTGAAAGCTAACAGTGCTTCGGTTCAATCGGGTTGGTGGTTAGATTCTGGAGCAACGGTTCATATATGTTCTAATAAGCCAGAATTTATACACTTGTATGCGAATTTGGAGCCCCATATGTGAGAGATCCAAATGGCGAATGACAATCTTGCAAAGGTCCATGGAAAAGGCTCCATGATGGTGGATTTAACTGCTGGAAAGAGAGTTAAACTCCTTAATGTTTTGTATATACCCGATATTAAGAAGAATTTAGTTTTTGTTAGTACGCTTTGTAAAAGTGGATTTCGAGTGTTGTTTGAGTCCGACATGGTTATCTTGTCGAATGGTGGTATGTTTGTAGGAAAGGGTTATGCCACTGAAGGTATGTATCAACTAAGCATTAATAATAAGGTTGAATATTCTGTTTATGATCTTTATGTTCACCAAATAGATGTTAAAACTACTTTCTTAAATGGAGACTTAATGAGGAAATTTACATGAAACAACCGGAGGGCTTTGTTCAATCTGGAAATGAGAGGAAAGTATATATATTATTAAATCTCTTTATGGGCTTAAACAAGCTCCAAAACAGTAGCATGATAAATTTGATTTAGTCATAATATCGAATGATTTCAAATATAATAGTGCCGATAGATGTATTTACTCAAAGTTTACTAAAGACTGTGGGATCTTGGTTTGTTTATACGTTGATGACATGCTTATTTTTAGAACTAGTATGACTGGAATAAATGAGACAAAGAAGTATCTAATATCAAACTTTAAAATGAAAGATTTGAGTAGTTAAAGAACATAGTGAGGATTATTCACTAAGCCAAGTAGGATACATTGAAAATATGTTGAATAAATTTCAGCATCTTGGTTTTAAAGATGTGAGTACTCCATTTGATGCTAATGTGAAATTGAGTTATAATTCTGGTAGGGTAGTGGCATAACTTGAATATGCAAGTGCTATAGGGTCTCTAATGCATGCAATGCATTGTATAAGACTTGATATTGCATTTTCCGTTTGTAAAATTAGTAGATACACTAGTAATCCGAGTGCGGAACATTGAAAGGTTATAACCAGAATTTTTGGCTATCTTAAGGGAACCAAATATTTAGGTATGTTTTATAATAATTATCTAGTTGTATTAGAAGGATATACTGATACTAGTTGGATTACAAGTGTAGGAGATAGACTTTCCACTTCTTGTTGAATTTTCAAGTTAGGAGGATGTGTTATTTCTTGGGCGAGCAAGAAACAAACTTGCATATTTCACTCAACGATGGAATCGGAATTTATTGCTTTAGCGGCGGCAAGAAAAGAAGTTGAATGGATTAGGAATTTGTTGTTGGACATCAAATTGTGGCCTAGTCCTATGCCTCCAAATTTCTATACATTATGATAGTCAGGCTACTTTGTTAAAAGCGTAATGGTAAGTCTATGCATGTTAGCCTAAGGCATGAGTACGTGAGACAATTGATTCAAGATGGTACCATAACAATTATCTACATAAGGTCAAGCAAGAATATGGTTGACCCTTTTACGAAGGCACTACCAAGAGATGTAGTAAAAAAAGAGCTCAAAAGAAATGTGGCTTAAACCCTTCAATTAAAATCACTAGTGATAATAATCTGACCTGATACTAGAATATCACTAGTTATATGGTTTAATAGGTAATAACAAGTTATTGCAAGTGATTGTTTGATACTGACGTTAACTCCGACGTTAGGAGTCAGTGTCGTCTGTTACGTTTTAGAGGTTGAATTTTATATTTAATGAAGTATAATAATTTAATGTATCGTATTTATTAGTAACGGAAACACATGAGAATACTTCACCTATATGAGTTTAGAAGTGGTGTCGTTTCTTACGAAAGTTAGGATTGTTTTCTATAGAGCTCATGAAAAGGTACAAGCACAATGCCATAATAGTGCTAAGTAATTGATAAACTTCTCGTTGAAACAAGAGGTCAATATATTTGTGGTATGTTCGGTTCTATTACTAAAAGTACCAAGTTTAATGCCAGCAGCTACTTGTAATTTTGATAAAACTTTGAGATACTTACACTAAATGCAGGTTTAACTCGAAAAGACACCTTCGTGTATGTATACTGATCTCATAGAAATTAGGCTGTATTTTATTAAAATTTTGTTTTACAAACAAAGTGGGGGTTGTTGGAATTGTTTGTTTATAAAACAAATTTGAGATACTTTCCTTATCTCACATGAGAAAGAAATAAAAGTTTTGTCACTTTATATATGAGTTGAATTTACTATTTTGTTAGAAGTAGTCTAGTGGGCTAGACCTCACTATACCCGCGTGCAGATGCGCGATTATGCGCATTTTTGACGCGTTTAATTGACGCACTTAGCATTTAACATGTTTGCTCGCCGTGGTCCAAATTAGTCTTAACCAACTCATTATTTTTTGTTTTTCGAAATTAATTGTTATTTATTTATTTTAATTGTTAAATTTGTGACTGTTCGGACATAACTATTTACTTGTGAATGTTCGGGAAGAAATCGAAATGGCAAGTATTGAACACGAAGAGGTGTGTCCAAATGGTAAGATTTCTACATGAATAGGTGTGTTTGATTATGACATTTTTTCAAGAGTAATTTATAGCCTTGTTTCTAATTATCTTCTAAGAGAGTTTTAAGGAGATTCTTTGGAATTGCTATCCATTGATCTCGAGACTTTGTTGCATCCTGAAGGAAATTTGCCGGAAACCTATAGCAACGTAGTGGGGTAAATTGATCCTAAAAAACAGTGATTACATGCCTCGAAGTCTAACCTAAATTTCGATTCTATTTCTCCCTTACACTATATTCCCAACATAGGGCTCTCTCCCCATGTGAATGTTCCCTTCCAAGCAAGAGACCTTTCAAGTAGGTATGAAGCCACACAACATAGAGGCCACCCGTTATAGCCTAAGTCCAAACTTTCTCAAGCGAATCATTGGACACGAAACAAGCAAACATCACTGGAGATTAGGGCTTAATGGTTCAGCTACAATGTCCAAGCAACCGATTACAAGCATTGAGTGAAAGACGAACACGTATATGTAGAATCCCAGCCAGACCTAATAAAGATGAGTAGAACCCATCCCCAAATTGAGGCGAAATTTGCGAACGTGAGTAGCAAAACCCTCGCACTACTAACCATGAAGACAACCTATTTTGGTACGAACAAAGGAACGAGAACCAACTCGAAGCGAATCCGACCAACGCAGAGAAAATGAGACCGAGAGCCCGCAACGTCCTCAGTTGACCAAAGAACACACAGAGCACACAAGAGCCGACAAGCACGCCCAGAGAGAGAGAGAGAGAGAGAGAGAGAGAGAGAGAGAGAGAGAGAGAGAGAGAGAGTGTGTGTGTGTGTGTGTACAGAAGCAGCTACGAAGGTCCAGCGAGAGGATCAGAGAGCCCCAGAAAACCAAAGAGAGGAAAGGATCTGCATTTCGAGAGATGCCACTTCGAGCTGCTTTGAGAGGAGATGCCCTATTTCATGCAGATCGTGGGTTTCTCTTTTCCTCTAAGGAAGAAGACGATGTTTCTTTTTTCCTCCCGCTGAACATTCTTGTTCCAAAAATAGAAAATCAAAATTTTTTTGTTTTAATTTCTCATCCAAAACTCATCCTCACCTTTTTTTTTTTAATCTCGAGAACATTAAGTGTATTTACCAAATAGATTTCTCGTCCCAAACTTGTCCGAGGACGAGAAATCAAGAATGAAAATAGTTACCAAATAGGCCCTTAGTAGCCTCTAGAGGTGAGCTCGAGGTTTGCCCAGTTTATGGCTTTTGGTGGCACGTTGGGAGCTCATGGAAACCTGACGAGACTTGTGGATAGTGACATGTCAATGTATAACAAAAAAAAAGGAAATTTTATTTAAAATCTATTATTTATATTTTTCCTTAAGTTTCGGACGAATATCCAAAAATATTATCATTTTCTAGGAAAATTATTTCCAGGAAAATATTTTCCAGAAATACTATATTTTCCGTGAAACGCAGCCTCATTTGTTTCAGGGGAGATAAGTTCAAAGAAAATATTTTTCGGATTCAATCATTCGTTGCACAGAAAATAAAACAGTTCATCAATGAAAAAATACCTTCAAAGTGAGGAAAATGTTTTTCACTTATTAGATAGTGGAAAACATTTTCCTTCTTATCATGGCCCCTAACAGTATGTCTTGACCTTCCTCGAGGTCGGTGAGCCGTGGACTCTAGCAAAGAGCTGGCGACCGACAACTTCTTGCAATGAGCTGATGGCCTCTGGTAGAAAGTTCGCGGTCTTTAGAGTTGAGCTCGAGGCTTGCTTTGGATTGGCGAGTTCGTTGTTTATAGTGGCAAGTCGAGAGCTTATTGGAGTTTAGTGAGACTTGTGGCCAACGATAAACCAATGTAAAAATAAAAAAAATTAAAAATTTATTTTTTTTATAATTTTCTCTAAATTTCAAACATATACCTTAAAATATTATCATTTTCCATGAAAATAACTTTGTGAAAAATATTTTCCAAAAATGTTGCATTTTCCGCGAAACAAACGGAGTCTAAGGCTTTGTTTGTTTCAGTAAAAATAAATATTTTGAGAAATATTTTTCTAAAAATAATCATTTTCATCACTTGAACTAATTAGTCAATTGAAAATATTTTCATTACAGATAACAAGTATAAGAAGTGTCGAGGAGTTTTTTGTCCCTCTATAACAAAGTCGATATTCTATCGTACTTGTCATTTGTAATTCCAGCGTAATTAAGAAGACATCTTCTTCAAAATCCTTTAAAGAGCATATGTAGAGCATTTTGCAAATAATCTATGTTATTATATAATATCTAAAGTCATATAAAATGCATTTTTAAATGTCGGCATGCCATTGGAATTATCTAAAAGGTCTTCGAACATAATGATTAATTCATATTTTTTTGTATAGTCATTAAGGGGAAAGTGGCAGCAAACTATAATTTAATAAATGAAAATGTCCGTTAAGGGAATTGGAGTAAATGAACTCCATTTATTTTTAGAGCATATTTCCAAACATTTAACAAAAAATATATATTTATAGCAGCTTATCAAGACTGACGTCATCCATATATATTATATAAGTCGATAGTATGCAACCATAAAATACATATTATAAATTTTCATATCCCAATATTATTAGTAAAACGACTGGAAAAATGTTGCATAACGAGTTAAATTGATTATTTACAATGACCTAATGAACCGCTATGTTACGCAACTCAATCAACGAAGTTTCTATTTCCAACTATAAACTGGAGTTTCCATTTCTTTGTCATGTACCGGTCGATTACTTCTAAGTGTGGAACTAATTTATATAATTCCAGTTATATATGAAAACATTATGCACGGGTTGGTAGCAAGGTTAACATAACGACCCAAAAAAAAGAGAAAAAAAAGCTAATTTGATATAACTTGGTAGTGCATGAAAATTCTGCCCCGTAGCAACGAGGTATTGCTCATGGAAATATTGATAACCTACAGTAATTGCAAGTGACTTGGCTTTGGGGATTGTCCGATTTCAGATCGGACGACCTCCATTTATTAGGGGTAAGGTTTTTTGTTTTTGTTTGTTTTTGTTTTTAAAAAAACCACATCTGTCCATTCTAAATGGGACTGTTGTAGTATCCATCAAGGCAAGTGTGGTGATCCATTTCCCATTAGTAGGGGTGCCGTTTCCCATTACCAGCCGTCTAATGTCCAATTGGATGACTGCTTTTTAAAAATAAATAAATAAATAAATAATCCTCCTTTTCTGTTAAAAGTGAGCCCGATCCACTTAATGATCCCGTGATTGGAATCGGATGGCTCCCACTTAATGATCCCCTGATTGGATCTTGGTCTGGTTAAGAGATCCGAATTCGAATCGACAGATTTTATGATTTACTTTTTCTCTATTTGACAACAACCCTCATTAATTGCATTTTCTGCCGTTATATTTGCCGTGGGTTCACCATGAACAACACCTCACTCTAAAAGAAAGCATCCTAACCTGGGCTGTGTCCCGTCTCCTTCCTCTCAACAATGGAAAACATCTCAGTCTCAAACGTTCTGAAGCTTATGCCGCTACTCATCATGCTCGCTCTTGTGATTCCAGAAGGAGCGGGTGGCATCTTGAAGAGAAAAGTGGTTCGAGTCCAAAACGATATGGGCCAAGGAGTTACCCTGATGGTGCATTGCAGATCCAAAGATGACGACATCGGGGTGCACTACCTTGACAATGGGAACTACACTGAGTGGCCATTCAAAGACAGCCTGATCCGCACGATCTTCTGGTGCACCGTCAAGTGGAACGGTAAACAACAAGATTTCACAGTTTATGATTCGCTGCGGGATACGGATCGATGTCAGTCAAAGTGCTGGTGGAGCGCAAGGCTGGACGGAGCCTACTGCTTCAATGAGAAAACACAGCAGTATGAGAAGATGTATCCCTGGTAAAAGCAGGAAGTTCTAACTTGGAAGCAAAAGTTATTTGCACAATGATAAACTCAGCAGTATGAAAAACTTTATTTTTACTTTTCTTTCTTCATCCTCTTATCAGTGACCAGGCCTCGGCGAGGGGCAGCGAGCCTCGCCCGCCCCTAGTGAGGTCGACCTTGTAAGATCCGGTGAGTGCAAGCGTTGCTCAGCCACTAGAGAGGCTCGACCTCGCTCTTCGTGGCACTAGAGACATCGATTTTTCAGAAAGTGGACGATACATGGCCGTATCCATCTCTTCCGCCATCGATTCTCCAACTCAACTACAAATTCCAAGTCTTTAGACAAATTGGTGGAGAATGTCTAGCTCGCCATCCATTCTCCAAAGCCAAAGCCGACCCTGATCGATGTGATGCCAAAACGGAATGTGCATAGCAAAAGCCACAGTTCGAGAATGAAGACGGAGTAGGCAGAGATTCGGACTTCGAATTCGCTTGCGCCTCAACTTGGGCGATTCACCAATCATAACCATAGAAGCCTTAGGTAACGGCCAGATTCGTCTGGTTTTCCCTCTCTTCAACCTGGACCTCGTCTTCACATACTCCGAGTCTAGCCATTCGACGTCGTCGTCGATTCTCTGGCTACCTAGGAAGAAACTATTTGCAAAAGCAGGCGTGGGTGGTCGGCCGGGGAACTCACCCATCAACCTCATCGATCCTAGCTGCTAGCAGGTTGGCGAGGCTCGACGACCAATTAGAGGAGAAAGAAGGGAAGTTGAAAAGAAAAGAAACAAATAAATGAAAAAGAGTATAAAATTACCGAATAGGATGGTCAGCGTTTACATCAATAATTTCTAATGAAAATTGACTCAATTGACAAAATGTAAGAAGTTTTAGGATTTGCTTAGCAAAATTGAAAAGTTTAAGACAAAATTAATAAAAATGAAATAAATTTATGACTTTTTGGGCAATTTTTCTATAAGCAATCGGCTCCAGAAACCGTTACCGAGATGCAAAATTCATATTTTCCACCACAACCCAAGTAATAGGGAACATATGATTGTTCCCATCTCCACCAGTGGAAGATGACAATACTTCAGTTATATGAAACATCCTTCAAAACCTATAACAGACCTACCTCCTACTGGGAATTCCTTGCCTCAAGTGGGGAATCCTATATATGATACTTTTTATAATTGTGCTGATGAATCGTCTTGTTCTATCTTCAACGTCTCACTTATGTCAAGTTTCATCAACGCAAGATCGTATGAATTTGATATCGCGTAATGTTCCTTCTTGTTGATCCTCAATCAGATTCAAGGCCCTCTGATGTGGACATCAAGCCTTATCGAGGAGAAGGTGCTAGGGATCCGTTGCTCTATCCGCTAGGACCAATCACTCGAGCGAGAGCGAAGGAATTCAAACAAGCTGTTGGTATCATGATTCAAGATATTTGGCATGGAGACAATCCGGATTCGAAACTTGAAGATTCTGAAGCTCCTTGGCGTAACATGATTATTTCTGGAATTTCAAATTGACAATTTCAGAATTGGCTCAAATTTGGATAGACACTCGGAAACGGGCCACTGATCAATACTCACTACTTTAATAGTGAATGATGATGTTTTTTAGCGATTTGAAATCGTTTAGATAGACTTTTAGGCCTTTTTCTATTTTTGAACGAATTTCTTTCAATTAGAGTTATTTTTGTAATTCTAATCCTAGTAGGATTAGGATTATGAATTTTTATTATTTTTGTGATTCCAATCCTAGCAGGATTAGGAATATGACTTTTTTTTAATTATTTTGATTCCTAGTAGGATTAGGATTAGGGTTGACAACCTATATAAGGTTACTTATAGGTTTTTATGAGATAGACAATTTTTACACATAATTTTATACAGAGAGGTTTTCTTCTTTGAGTTCTTTTGAGAACTAGATCTCATCAAGGTTTTCCCTTGTGGCGATCGAATTTAACTTATCGGGCAAGATTGCGAATTCTCTTGTTCGTGGCGTTATAGCGTTGATTGGTTGACACATGTTCGTCAACAGGTCGCGTTCATACCAAGATTGCCAATCACAGGTTCGATTGGAGGTTGAGGTCCGCAATTCGCAACTTATGGATCTTCGTAGAACGATCACTTCCGCTTCTAATATATAAATATATACCGTCTGGTATATAGATATATATCATCTGGTATCAGAGCTAGTTCTACAAGGTCTAGTTATCCTGCATTTATTGTTTTTTGTTCATCAAATTAGAGTTTACTTATTTATAGAGTTAGGGTTCTGAATTTGTTCTTCCTGTTATTTCAATTTTGAATTAGGGTTTTTGGTCCTAGTAATTTTTTTTTCTGTAATTGAGTTCGTCAAAAAAAAAAAAGAAAAAAAAATTCGGCCAAAAAAAAAGTTTTGGCAAAAAAAAAAGGAGGCCAAAAAAAATCAAGAAGACGACTCGTTTCTATTTGTTATTTTTGATAGTCGGACCAAATAGTAGCAAAAAAATTGATTCGGAATCCGAATCTAGCAAAAATTTGTTGACTTGCTGATTTTAGCATTATTCTGCGGAATTTGATCTTGCTTGGTGGTTAATCGATTGTTGTTGAGAGATTGTGAGACTAGGAAAAGTCCGATAAAGAGTTTAAAAGAAGAAATCGAGAGGTAAAAGGCAAGAGTGTGTGAGCTTAATTGAGGAAAGAAAAAGCCGAAATTGAGTTAAACACGAGAGGAGTGACAAACACTTTGAGCGAAACACGTGAGAGAGTGTTTGGTGAGGATTTTTTTCTAACGTTTTCTTGCAGGTTTTTTTTTTTTTAAAATGTCACGCTCAGGTCAAGAAAGTGTAAATCAAAGGGATGATGGCACTCGCCCAAGAGATGATGCGATTCTAGCAGGCATCCAGCAATTGAGTTTGCAAATTGAAGCACTTGGCGACCGAGTTGCAAGATGTGAGACGAGAATTGATGATGACCGAGAGCCACCCAGAGGGAGACGACAAAATCATCAAGAGGAGCCTAGGGCACAACCTAGATGGCAGCGGCAATTTAATGATGCATACGTGTCCGATACAAAAGATGATCGAGATGGAAGGTTTGAGAGGAGAAACGAACGCCGAGGATTTAGACATCGAGCAGATGATGATCTTGGCAATATCAAGATGAAAATTCCAACTTTTCAAGGAAAGAACGATCCTGATGCATATCTTGAATGGGAGAAACGGATGGAGATGGTATTTGATTGTCAGAGATACTCTGAGCTCAAAAAGGTAAAAAGTGCAGCTGTTGAATTCACTGATTATGCTATAATTTGGTGGGATCAACTTATGAATAGCAGGAGACGCAATGGTGAAAGACCAATAGAAACGTGGGATGAGATGAAAGCGGTGATGAGGAGGCGATTCATACCAAGTCATTACCATAGAGACTTATTCCATAAACTGCAAAATCTCACACAAGGAAATAAGAGTGTGGAAGAATACCATAAAGAGATGGAGATTGCTATGATCCGCGCCAATGTGGTAGAAGACCGTGAGGCCACAATGTCACGATTTTTGTGTGGTTTGAATCGAGATATAGCAAGGGTGGTAGAATTGCAACACTATGTTGAATTGGAGGAGTTAGTGGACAAAGCCATCAAAGTTGAGCGACAATTGAAGTTGGACCGAAATTACAAAAGCGGTGGAGTTTCAAGTTCGAATTGGAAGTCCAATTGGAAGAGAGACGAGAAGCCGAATTGGAAGGGAAACAGCACCAAGGCGGAATCTTCAAAGGAAAAGGAGAAAGATGTCAGAGTTAGTACAAATCCTATTTCAGGTAAAACTGAAAATCCTAACACTAAAACACGTGAAATTAAATGTTTTAAGTGTTTAGGCAGGGGTCATATGGCAAATCAATGCCCTAATAGGAGGGTGATGATAATGACTGGATTGGGAGATGTTCAATCTGAAAGTGATAGGGATGAAGAGGATGATGACATGCCACTGTTGGAAGACTGCAGCGAAGTTGAGATGCCAGTCGCAAGTGAATTGATGGTTGTCAGGCGTTCTCTTAGTGTTCAAACTAAGGAGGATGAGCATCACCAACAACGTGATAACTTGTTCCATACAAGATGCTTGGTGAATGGTAAGATTTGTAGTTTGATTATTGATGGAGGTAGTTATACGAATGTAGCAAGTTGTACCATGGTGGAGAAATTGGGATTGAAAACTGCAAAACATCCAAAACCATATAGATTGCAGTGGTTGAATGATAGTGGAGAAGTAAAAGTATTGAAACAAGTCCGAGTTCCGTTTGAGATAGGAAGATATAAGGATGAGGTGGTGTGTGATGTTGTACCTATGCAAGCAGGGCATATCTTACTTGGTAGGCCATGGCAGTATGATCGGAAGGTACATCATGATGGTTACACTAACCGATATTCATTGGTGATGAATCAGAAGACTTACACATTGGTACCTATGACACCTACTGAGGTGCGTGAAGATCAATTGAAATTACAACGTGAGGCTGAGAGAGAGAAAAAGAATGATAAAATTGAGGGGTTGCGTAAAAATTCCGAAACGCAAGCAAAAGGAGAGGAAAAAAGTGATAAAATTGAGGGGTTGCATGAAAATTCTGCAATGCAAGCAAAAGGAGAGGAAAAGAATAGTGGAGTGGTCAAAATCGAGGGAAAAAGAGAGAAAAGAGAAAAGAGAGAAAAAAATTTCTATGCAAAATTGAGTGAAGTGAGGAAAGCTTTGGTTCTGAACCGACCAATACTTGTACTTTTGTACAAGGAGGCGCTATTTACTACTAATGAACTTGACCCAAATTTGCCAAGTTCGGTTGTATCTTTGTTGCAGGAATTTGAAGATGTTTTTCCTGATGAGATCCCTAGAGGTTTACCACCGATTCGAGGCATAGAGCATCAAATCGATTTGATTCCTGGTGCACCATTACCTAGCCGACCCGCATATCGAAGCAATCCTGAAGAGACAAAAGAACTTCAGCGGCAAGTTAGTGATTTACTAAAAAAAGGATATGTGAGAGAGTCTCTTAGCCCGTGCGTTGTTCCTGTTTTGTTAGTGCCTAAAAAGGATGGATCTTGGCGAATGTGTGTTGATTGTCGAACAATCAATAATATTACGGTAAAGTATCGACATCCTATTCCTAGGCTAGATGATATGTTGGATGAATTACATGGAGCTTGCATATTTACTAAAATTGATCTAAAAAGTGGTTATCATCAGATTAGGATGAAAGAGGGGGATGAATGGAAAACTGCATTTAAGTCAAAGTATGGATTGTATGAGTGGTTAGTCATGCCTTTTGGTTTAACTAATGCACCTAGTACTTTCATGCGACTTATGAATCATGTTTTGCGTGCTTTTATTGGTCGATTTGTAGTTGTTTATTTCGATGATATCTTGATATATAGTCGAAGCATTGATGACCATATTAAGCATGTGCGAGCTGTTTTACAAGTTTTAAGGGATGAACAATTATATGCTAATCTAAAGAAGTGCTGTTTTGTAACTGACAAATTAGTATTTCTAGGCTTTGTTGTTGGTGCTAATGGAATACAGGTTGATGAAGAAACGGTGAAAGCAATCCGTGAATGGCCAACACCAAGGACAGTAGGAGAGGTGCGCAGCTTTCATGGTTTAGCCAGTTTCTATCGTAGGTTTGTAAAAAATTTCAGCACTATCGCTGCACCTTTAACCGAGGTTATCAAGAAGCACGTGGGTTTCACGTGGGGAGAAGAGCAAGAGAGAGCATTCAATCTATTAAAGGATAAGTTGACTAATGCTCCTTTATTATCTTTACCGAATTTCAGTACTACTTTTGAGATAGAATGCGATGCTTCTGGTACAGGAATTGGAGCTGTGTTGATGCAAGGAGGACGTCCCATAGCATATTTCAGCGAGAAGTTAAGTGGAGCGACATTGAATTATCCGACATACGATAAGGAGATGTATGCTTTAGTGCGAGCTTTGGAGACTTGGCAACATTATTTATGGCCAAAGGAGTTTGTGATCCACGCCGACCATGAGACTTTAAAGTACTTGAGGGGCCGCAAAAATTAAATAAAAGACATGCTAAATGGATGGAATTCATTGAGACTTTTCTATATGTAATCAAGTACAAAAAGGGTAAGGACAATGTGGTAGCCGATGCACTTTCTCGAAGGTATGCAATTCTAACTACTCTAGGAGCAAAGTGTTTAGGTTTTGAACATATCAAAGGTTTATACATTGATGATGATGATTTTGGGAGAGTATTTGAAGCTTGTGAGCATGCTGCGTTTGAAAAGTTTTATAGGCATGATGGATATCTCTTTCGTGAAAATAAGTTGTGTGTGCTTAGATGCTCTTTGCGCGAGTTGTTAGTGAAAGAAGCACATAGTGGTGGTTTGATGGGGCATTTTGGCATCAATAAAACTTATGAAGTGTTACATGAACATTTTTATTGGCCACACATGAAACGAGATGTCACACGAATTTGTGAGAGATGTATTGCATGTAAGCAAGCTAAGTCAACAACTAAACCACATGATTTGTATACACCTTTGCCTATTCCGATGCATCCTTGGATTGATATCTCTATGGATTTTGTATTAGGATTGCCTAGGTCTAAGCATGGCAGGGATTCTATTTTTGTGGTTGTTGATCGATTTTCAAAGATGGCTCATTTTATACCTTGTCATAAATCTGATGATGCGCTGCATGTTGCTGACTTGTTCTTTCGTGAGGTTGTGCGTTTGCATGGTATGCCTAAGTCCATTGTTTCTGATCGTGATTCTAAATTTCTTAGCTACTTTTGGAAGACATTGTGGAAGAAATTAGGTACACAATTTTTATTTTCTACTACTTGTCATCCACAAACTGATGGTCAGACTGAAGTAGTTAATAGGACTTTAGGGACATTATTGCGTGCTATAATTAAAAAGAATATCAAGTCTTGGGAAGATTGTTTACCGCATGTTGAGTTTGCTTATAATAGAAGTGTACATTCTGCTACTAAATTCACACCGTTTGAGGTTGTCTATGGTTTTAATCCCTTAACTCCATTAGATTTAACCCATTTGCCTGTTGATGAGCGTGTGGATTTAGATGGTGCAAAGAAGGCTGAATTTGTGAAGACTTTGCACGAGAAAACGCGGTTGAATATTGAGCACAAGACAGAGCAATATGCGAAGCAAGCCAACAAAGGGCGCAATAAAGTAGTGTTTGAGCCCAGCGATTGGGTTTGGGTTCATATGCGCACAGAGCGTTTTCCTAAACAGCGACGTTCTAAATTGCTACCGCGAGGGGATGGACCATTCATGGTGTTGGAAAGAGTCAATGATAATGCTTATAAACTTGACCTTCCAGGTGAATATAATATTAGTGCAACTTTTAATGTTTCTGATTTAACTCTTTTTGATGCAGATGATGATTTGAGGACAAATCCTTTGCATGGGGGAGGGAATGATGTGGACATCAAGCCTTATCGAGGAGGAGGTGCTAGGGATCCGTTGCTCTATCCGCTAGGACCAATCACTCGAGCGAGAGCGAAGGAATTCAAACAAGCTGTTGGTATCATGGTTCAAGATATTTGGCATGGAGACAATCCGGATTCGAAACTTGAAGATTCTGAAGCTCCTTGGCGTAACATGATTATTTCTGGAATTTCAAATTGACAATTTCAGAATTGGCTCAAATTTGGATAGACACTCGGAAACGGGCCACTGATCAATACTCACTACTTTAATAGTGAATGATGATGTTTTTTAGCGATTTGAAATCGTTTAGATAGACTTTTAGGCCTTTTTCTATTTTTGAACGAATTTCTTTCAATTAGAGTTATTTTTGTAATTCTAATCCTAGTAGGATTAGGATTATGAATTTTTATTATTTTTGTGATTCCAATCCTAGCAGGATTAGGAATATGACTTTTTTTTTAATTATTTTGATTCCTAGTAGGATTAGGATTAGGGTTGACAACCTATATAAGGTTACTTATAGGTTTTTATGAGATAGACAATTTTTACACATAATTTTATACAGAGAGGTTTTCTTCTTTGAGTTCTTTTGAGAACTAGATCTCATCAAGGTTTTTCCTTGTGGCGATCGAATTTAACTTATCAGGCAAGATTGCAAATTCTCTTGTTCGTGGCGTTATAGCGTTGATTGGTTGACACAGGTTCGTCAACAGATCGCGTTCATACCAAGATTGCCAATCACAGGTTCGATTGGAGGTTGAGGTCCGCAATTCGCAACTTATGGATCTTCGTAGAACGATCACTTCCGCTTCTAATATATAAATATATACCGTCTGGTATATAGATATATATATCACCCTCCACTTTGGCCTCTAATCAGATTCAAGACTCTCCTGTTGGCAATCTGAGCATATTACAAGTCAGCGAGTAGCCTTTCGTCCAACCACAAACGGATGATTACCAAGATAGAAGTTCACGAATGTTAGTCTTGAAGGCATCTGTTTTCACTAAGGCTCAACTTAGGGCCAGGCTTCATTTATTGCAATTTGATGATAAAACCGAAGTAAGTGGTGATCATATAAGCCTCAAAAGAAATAACGTGGTTCCAAGATTACATTGAGGAGTTACATTGAAAACAACCAATGAACACATTGTTGAGTTATAGTGCCGTGCACTTAGCAAAGAATGTAACTCATCGCTCAAGGACTAGATTTATCAATAGACATTATCATTTCATCAGTTCAATATTGAAAGACAATGAGTTAGAGCTATAGAAGATTCATAGCTCGAAGAAGCCATCTGACGTTGTTTACCAATGTAGTAGACAGAAAGAAATATACTTTTGGTATTACTATCATTAATATTACTCCGTGTTAATTGATGAGTTAGATCATAGAGGCGCAAGTTTTCAGTTACTAGTTTTCTGAAGTAGATGGATGGGAAATAGCTTAGTGTATTCGATGTATTTATCTTCTAGTGAGAGATTGTTTACGGTTGAAGTCAAACTTTTTAATTAAGGGTTTTTTAGTCTTTTCCCTAATTTTTGCTTATAGATTAAAAGATACTCATCATATATCAGCTTTAGAGTGGTTGTGACCATTGAGGAATTGAGAAGAAAATAGATAGAAAAGAAAGAGAGAAGGAAATGTGGTATTTTCTCTATAACTGTCCTCAATCTCTTTGTACACTAATCTTAATAGGATATCATCATACTTGAAAATTTGTAGATATAAATATTATCGATACTGAAAATATTTTATATTGATACATTGTTTTCAAGCAATGTAATTGATCATCACTACGAAAATATTTTTTAAATGACTCATTTTCCACAAAAATAAACGGAGTCTAAGTGTAACTTGGTTCACTGCTTTTATGCCAAAATTGCTTTAGTTTTCACCTCTCTCAAATCCAAAACACTCACATAGTTATGCTTGATTTTTCAATTATTAATTTAATCATGACCAGTATAATCCTAAAGTTCCAACTAAAGTACAAGTAAAATTTCTTCAAATGTTGGGCATCTAATTGAGATTGAAATATATTAGATCCAATGTGCAAAAATTGAAACTTGCTTTCAAGAAAAGAAAAGAAGAAAGCAATCTCTAAGTTGAGGATGCATTATGTGATACAACGAGATGTGACATGGTAACGCCTCATATAATTTCATATTATACTAAAAGAGATTCGATTTCTTATCTATTGTCACAATACTTTGAAGGGATCATTTGGTTTATGCATCTAAATGAATCACTCATATTATGTTCATAAAACTGAATTTTCCTTTTGTATATACATATCGTATTAGATTGTGTTATTTGGTCTATATCGTTAATCTCTGAATTAGGAAGATTTAAAAAGAAAATATATAGATTTAGGATAAACAATAACCCCTCTAGTAACTTAGGAAAGATGCATCTGTGGGGAAGATACTATTTGCTTTTGAGGATACATATAGAGTAAACCAAACTGTGGCCTTTGGGTTGAAAGTTCTGATCAGATTGTGCACTTATTTATTGCGGCCGTGTCTATTTAATATGTGGACATCTTTCTCCAATTTATTTTTCTTCGAGCCACCCCTTTTCTCTTCTCTCTGCGGTGTCTCTTTTATAGAATCCGGATGTCAAATTTTGGTCAACGAAAATAAAATATATTATTTAATTTCCTCACAAATGAGATTGATTTTTATTTTTCCCCCTTTTTTCTATATTACCAATATCATGTGATTGTGATAAGAGATTCACGCAACCCCTTTGACAATCCTTTCCTCTTTAAGAGTGGTCAATTTCCTTCTTCCACTTGCCATCACTTTGATCGAGTTTTCCCAAAATCCATGTATGTACATTATCCCTTGAAAGGTTTTTTCCGATTATTCATTATGTGACCAAAATTTACGTGTCAACACTAAAAAAAAACTCTTATAGTGAAGCAAACCAACCCAAAAAAACGAGTTGTGGATCCATCCTACATATAGTGTAAACTTTTTCCTTACTACAATATGTTTTGAGTTAAGAAAACCGGGGCTCGACCAATGATGAAGTCAATCAATTGGGTATGGCTCATCTAATTCATCATGTCAAGATCAATCGACTAGCAATATAGAAATTATTAAGAAATTAAGCTTGGGTTTATTGTATATTTATATAAACTAAGTTTCCAGAACTACTTTCTAGTTGAGTGTGAAGATCCACTGGTTTGAGCACGTTGTACCCAAATTGCAGGGATACGAAGCATGCCCAATTTCAGAGAGTGACACGGCCCATATTACATACCGGGGATATTTCGGTAATTTGGCATAATCTTTGAGGCCTAGGGTTTCGGTACATGTTAGCGTGCTCCGGCGCGAAGGCGGCCGACTCCAGCCATAGAGCCAGCTCTTCCTTTCGACCTTCGCTTCTCGCGTTTCACTGTTTAGTCGTCGCGCGGAACAAACCGGTTCTCAAACCGGTTTCGACCGGTCCGGTCGATCCGGTTCTCGGCTGGGTAACCCCTCGGAACCGGTTCGCGGACCGGTTCAAAGCGGTTCTAAATTTTGGGGACCGGTTACCGGACCGGTATGCACACCCCTAATCGGCGGGTAGCGCAGCTAGGGCAATTCGGCTAGTTCTTCCTCAAGAGCTGCTGGGTTTTGGGTTTTAAGCACCCTTGCGTTCTTCCGCCATCTCCCTCTCCCTTTCTCTCTCTTTCGCCCTCTTGACTATTCACTGGAAGCTCCCTCTCTCTCTCTCACTTCGCGCTGGTAGCTCAGGAACATGATCAGAGGAGGCAGAAGCTACGTATCCTCGCCTCCTGCCTTCTCCAACGATGCCAAGAGGCTCCTCGTGTGCACGGGCAACACCGTCTCTATCTTCAGCTCCTCCACCGGCTTGCAGGTCTCGTTCTTGACACTCCCGCGTGCTTCTTGTTTGTTCATTCGTGTGGCCACTTGTGTTCTTGATCCGGGTGACCGAGTTTGTCTTTTTCTTGGTTGCTGTCTTCTTGGGTCCGTAGATGGGATCGTTGGAGGGTCATGTTGCGCTTGTTACATCCGTTATAGTGGTGCCTGCCCCGAGCCCCGCCAGTAGAATCCTGTGTTACTGCTGGACCGCTTCGCTTGATGGTACCATACGGTATTGGGACTTTGCCGCGCCGGAGTTGATGAAGACGGTCGATGTTCGACTGCCCATTTTCTCCATGGTATGTTCGGCTTCCGATCGAGTTGAAAGAGTAATGGTGGGTTGGGTTTCTTGCGTGGGGCTTCTCTTCTGTTCTGTTGAAGTTGCACGGACCGGTTATGTCTTTGTTCCCTGGTCTCTGTTTTTTCCCCTCTTTGGAGCATTTTCAAATGTCACTCTAACGGAGAATGATGAGTTTCGGTCAGTGTTTGTAAATGATGCACCATTTTGCCTTAATTATTGCAGACAGACATTGCAGGGGTTCACTTGGCGTCACAGATTTTCAATTTGTTAATTTTTGCCGCATAAATTGAGTCTTGATCTTTTTAGAGGTTATCAACTTTGAAGAAAATGCAAACAGTCAATTATAATATTATTATCCTTTTCATTTTACTTTTTTGATGGAGTAATTAAGTTGCTGAAAGTTTCTTATGAGTAGAACAAGGCGATACTTTGTATTTAGAATCTTTAAGTTTGATCTTTTTGAGGATTTGAGTCTCTGCTGTTAGACATTTATCAAATGATTACTGATCTTTACTCATAGATGAGGTGGTCTAGCTGTGCATTCTTTCTTCAGATCCGCTTGTGTAGATTTCTGCTGTACTTGATTGATTCTTTTCATTTTTCTATGACTTATACAATTGGGTTTGCTCTTTGGTTGTGAAGGTTGTTAATTGGACCAGTTACAATTACTTAGGAAACTGTTGCTTATACACCGTTAGGTGGAAGAATTTAGAAACAATTTTATAGCAGCTAATTTTTTAACTGACAATTGCTGAAACTACTGGTCTCGTGGTTGGTTGGAGATGTTCAATGTTTCTGACATATATGCAAGTCAGCGAGCCAGTCTGGTGATGGGTGTGACTAAATTACATTGACAATGTTCAGATTCTACTATTTGGCAAGGCAGTGAAGTTAGCATCTTTTGTGACCACTTGTATTCATTGTTTGTATTTTTTTTTTGGGCAAATTTAGTGATTTATGAATATATTATTTTTCCATTATCTAGATCAAAGGGAAACTCATGGCAGTTTAAGCTTTACGTTAATGTTTCATACTATCAAGGTATATCTTTACTTTGTGTTGTGTTCGGCAACACCCTGAGGATTTCGTGCTTACTAAGATTGTAATATCCAGGTTATTCCATCGCTATTATCTCAGCAAAATGAGCCCAGCGAAAGAGCACCCGATGTTTTTGCCTATATATCAGTGGAGAATATAAGAGCACCGGAAACACAACCAAAAGCCTTACGAGGGCAAGTTCGAAAGTGTAACTTAACCAAATCTTCTCTTGCCGGAGGAGTAACACTGAAAGAGGTGCAACACAGATGTACTGTGCTTACTTTGTTCTTTTTCTTATGTTGTTAATACCTGCAATTTGCTAATTTGGTTTGATAATATGATTTGGACACTGTTATGGTACATTTTTCTCCAGTTTACAAAGAGAATAGCTCATTAGTTCTTATGGTGCTCCTTGAAATTTTGCAATCATGTGACACTATTCTTGGGAAAGAAATAAAATGATTTCCATCTTAGGTTCATTTAGATCCTTTTTCTAGGTCTGCTACGATATAATCCCAACCTTCTCTCCCTTACCTAGGTGGGATATAGATATTGAAGTAAACACGATAACATTATATATGAGGTGGCTAAGCCAAAACAAAAAAGACTGCGATGAGGTGAGCTAAGAGACTAAAACAATGATCGTTTCACCAGTCTGTGCAAAACTCAGATATAATATACGTAAGGGCATCTTTAGAGTCTAATTGATGGTTCTTTCACTGATGAGGTATCTATTTCTTCTTTGTATTGCACTGCTTCAATGCCTAAGATTTGCTGATAATTGGTCCTTCTGTTTACTTATTGACCAATGAAAACAGGTCCTTTTCAGTGATGATGTTCTTATAGCTGTATTTTAATGTCACATTATCTTCGCAGACGAAGAAACCAGAATATATAGCCATTAGTTCCTCAGGGGAATTTTTCGGCATTCTTGACAAGCAGAAGCTTTATATATGGAAGGTTCCTGAAATTGAGTCAGAACGTGTAGTGCTTAAAAGAATAGACCTACATCATACGAAAGAGTTCACTGTTTTTGCCTTCCACCCCACCCAAAGAATTGTGGCTGCTGGGGATGTAACAGGGAGAATTTTAATTTGGAGGGGATTTGGTAAAAGGACATTTTCCATTGGAGACGGGCAAGCAAATGGAAGATCGACAAACTTTGATGAAGACAAACCTGGGGTGAGGGGAAATGATGATGCTGATAATTGTTCGACATGGCATTGGCATCCTCATGAAGTTAATTGTCTTGTATTCTCTTCTGATGGAGCCTACATGTATTCTGGTAAGTTAATGAGGCTGTTGAGCAAGATCTGTAATTTGCTAGTACGGATATATGTGGGTTGATTATATCTGTCACTGGGCAAACATGATTGCTGTGTATTGTTGTCCGGTAGACTAGTACAACCTATTTGTTGTGTCAATCTTTGTGCAAAGGCTGATTTGGTTTTGTAAAACTGATGCATATGTTGTCATTCATGGAGCATGCAAGTTCTAAGAAGTTGATATCTCTATAGTCATGGTTAGATGTGATCTTATTATGTGTTTTATTGTCAAGATTATATTTAGCTAGGCTAGGTTAATAAATAGCAAATTTTTGAATTTTTTGTCTGATAGCCCTTGGGTTTTTATGTATGTATAGCCAGAACATGCTTTCTCTCCATCCACATCATGGGCTTGTGGAAGTTTAAGTGTCGATGGTCAACATTGAAGAATTTTCTGGTTATGACTCTTTTTGGGGCTTGCAGGAGGGAGAGAAGGGGTTCTTGTCGTATGGCAGATAGATACTGGAAAGAAGAAGTTTTTACCACGAATTGGATCTCCACTTTTGTATTTTGTGGATTCTCCCGATCCGTCGCTTGCCTCTGTGAGGAATTTTTTTTTTTGTAGTACTGCATATTTGAGCATTTCTCTCAAAAGCTGGAGAAGCTGATGCAGTCAATCGCTGCATGCTTTTCAGATTTCTTGTGCGGATAATCAAATTCATCTACTGAAAATGCCTGCTATGGAAATGATGAAATCTATTTCAGGAATCAAGGTATGTTGAAGGCAGGTTTACTTGTTGACGTGTGCAGATTTCTATAAATTGTGGGTTTGTATCCATTTTGGTGTATGTAAATCTGTTTATAGTATATCTGCAAAATATTATAAAGATAATAATTTGATCTGATTCTGCCTAGCTACTAGGCAGAACTGTTATATCCATCTATAGATATATTATATTTGTTCCCATTAGAGTTGTTTATAAACTTAGCCAGCATATGGACTAGGAAGATGGTTTTAATCAAGACATTACAGTTTCGAAATGATAATGCATTCATTTTAGTTGTGAAAGTTCGTACAGTTATGAAAATGTTGCCTAGCAGAAGCTAATAATCTATGTGCTGTGGGAGACATTCTCTTTGCATGCACAAAACCTTAGGAATATATATGTACACGCAGGATCTGTATATTTATAGTTCTTTTGTGATATGAATATGTTGTACACGCAGGATCTGTATATTTATAGTTCTTTTGTGATATGAATATGTTTTATGTAATAATTTAATTGCACTCTACTATCAGTTTCTGAATTATCTGCTTGTATTGTGTCAATTAAGATACAATTTGCAAAGGATGTATATAGTTGCCATTATTGCTTCAATGATTATTTTAAGAAAAATTGGAGCACTGAAGCCTATAAAAAACCATTTTCTTGTTAGATGAGCATCTAAATAGCAAGCTGCTCAAGTAAATTCTGTACTGAAATCATTGAAAAAGGAAGTTGATGCTGTTAGTTAGTTATTTATTTGAGTTAGTATTATCAAATAAGTTGTAGAAACTTATTGAAAAAATTATGAGGATATTTTGGGTACCAAAAAGAAATCGATGTTCTAGAGAAAAGTTTTTATAGGGTAGTAAGTCTCCTGTTGTCTTGAAACATGTTATTTCCTTAAATTCTTGTCTGATTTGCAGCTCCCCTTTTCACCTCCTGAAGCAGTTAGCAGCTTATGCAATGGGTGTGTGTTTGATGAGAAAGCGGGGGTAGTCGCTTTACATACAGAAAATTATGGGATCCAATTCTACAGCTTGTTTGATGATCATGGAATATCTGAGGTATGAATAAGCAATTGTCTGATCTTTGAATAATCTAAGCAATTTTTAAATTTCTGAATACATGGTAGGAATAGATGATCCATTTTATTTCTTTTTTGTTAACTGAGTTTAGTTTAACATATGTTCTGGTACCTCAAGCTTGGGTACACTGGCATTTTCCATTTGATAACCTTTGAAATGGGCAGTGAATGAGGCATGATTTGAAAACTAGAAGATGATGTGTGATGAAGCTACTTTCTAGTTAATGGAATTCACACCAAAGATATGATCCTTTACCTTAGATATAACTGCTAAAGATGTAACTTAGATGATGAAGCACTAAGGCCATGTTTAAGTACTTAGCTCATTGTTTTCACTGAACATTTCTCAGAATTGTTTCCCTCATTCATTTTCCTGCTTTTTACAATAATCTCTTAGTCACATCATTGTTGACAACCAATGAAACTTGAAATATCGTAGTGTTATTTCATCTGAACAGAAGTAAAGCAACATTTCGCTTATAAACTTTTTGGCTGTTTTCAGTCTGAAAAAACTAGAAATAGTAAGCTGAAAGTGTTCTTCATCCAAATGCAAGTCATATTGATGCAAAAACGATGATATTTGGCAAGGTGCTTATTCATGTGGCCAAGATGCCGTTTCGGAGGACAAAAGACTTATTGTTTTTGTGTCTTATGTCTGGGTACTATGAGCTGGAAACTAAGGCATTCCAGATTTTTTTTGCAGGTTCAAGTATGTGAGAGAAATCATCAGCCAGGCAATGAAATCACGGTAATGCTAATCATTTGTTTTTCTATTTCTCAAATGTTACTGCTTGGTTACATGGGGTCTCATGTCAATCACTTTCTACCTCTATACCTGCTAACCTTGTCTGCTCAGTGCCCTTTTAGTTGATGGTTGTTTTATGAGTAACGTTGATACTAAATTAAGTTACTGCCATTAATTTCTGTTCATGGATGGTCTGGTTACAGGTTGTAGTGACTCAGCTGGCCCTTTCAGTTGATGGTTCTTTTATGAGTACTGTTGAAGTTAGGCTTCCTGAAGAAGATATAGGCGGTCTTGTTTGTCTCAAGTTTTGGACATCAGATTCTCAGGATAAACATTTCAGATTGTTGACCGTGATTTACGAACCTCACAGGTTTGTGAATGTTTCCCCTTCTAGCAGAACAATAACAAATCATTTCCTGAAGCACCCGATGCGCACACACAAACTCAAAGGAAAAAATGTAGTGCTTAGACATTGGTGCTGAAAGCAACCAATGAGCTTCAGAAATTAATTTATGCTGGAAAATTCTAACTTTTGTATGGAAAAATGGATAACTCATAGATGCTGATATCTTTGAAAGCACCAATCGTCAACGTATTGAGTTTTTCTTCTAGGGATTCCCATATCTCCGCCGTTGCTTTCCGGCCTACCCAGTTTATGGCAGTAACTTCATCCTATGGTGGGGACTTCAAGGTAATTTGATCACTGAATCAAAATTTTGAGATCTATATTTCATGTTATGCTTAATGTTCCTTTGCGACATGTCAGACTTGGGTATGTGGAGAGGAGATTCAAAAAAGAGAAGTGCAGAATACTGGCTGGACGTGCTATGCAGTTGGATCATACAAGTATGAATGGCTTTCGCTTCTGCTTTTCCTTTAGATGTATCGCCTACTTATTTTCTTACTCTTGTTTACTTAATCAATGGTAAGAAAGTTGCGACCTGAAACAAACCTTGAGTATGTACTGGTGCAACGTTCAGCAGGATATCTGTTGTGAGCCATGAATGTCCACTAGTCCATTTATGTTGCACCCCCACTGCCATTTCCATTGTTCTTAGTCTTCGTTCGATGTTAATATATTGACAGAGATATCTCTTCTTCGACCAGCTGTGCAGCCAGTTGTCCTTGTTTGTATTATCTGTGACTGTCAAGTATTGCCACAGGACTCATTTTTGCTGGTTAGCATGGAATAGAATGAATATATGCCTTTCGTTTTGTCATGTCTGGTGAACAGTGTGTCTTGTGTAATCGTAGTTTATCATTCTGATTGATTTTGGTTGACCTTGCAGGAAAAGACCAATGACAGCAGCTACGTTTTCTGCCGATGGTTCTGTTCTTGCTGTTGCAGCGGAAACAGTCATAACACTGTGGGATCCAGATAGGAATATACTTGTGGCTGTAATTGGAGATGCTTTCACGGTGATTCTAAACTATCAGTAGTCTTATTGGAGTGGATGTGTTTTGCATATGTTAATGGGATGGGGCTGGCTAGCATGGAAGGTCATGTTTGAGAGTCCTCCTTTGTCTGTCAATGAGAACTCATAGTTGCCACTTGGTGCGCATGTTTTGAGAATATTGACTATGTGTGGTGCACAGTTGATGCATAGCCCATTTATGATAGTTGAATAAATTGCTGTCCCCTGTTAATGAATTACCGTTTGGGCAATATTAATAGTTCCTCTCATCACATTGAAACTTAAGATATTCCAACAGAGTAATTGGAAACCGTGGTAGGGTCTCTTTTCTGCCATGCATCTGGAGCCTCTGGTGGCTTTCACAATGTGAAATGTAGGGTAGTTGGTCTCTGATTGCCTTTTGAACTTGAATTTGATAATAAAGGTTCTCCTGGGAAGCCATTTAGTATTTTTTGCATTTTGGCAAGCATAGTCAACTGACAGTTTAAAGGATAGTGACCAACTGTGAACCATCCTTAATTTCACAATGATCACCTTTTCAATCCTGTCCTGGACATTTTTCTTAATTTGGCGAAAGTGCTTAGGTGGCTTTTTCTTGACCTTGAGGCTGGATCATTCTAACACCTATGTTCACAAAGAGCGATCAATTCCTATCCAAAGACCTAAGACCTTTCACTTGATTATTGTATCAAAATATCATGCTGGACTATATGTGGCAAGATTAAGAGTTTTTAGAATATTATGATGGCATATAAATTGGTGCTAACATTTACATCCTCGGGTCAAGAAGGCCTGAATTCTACGCCAATTCTTATTTTTAATTAAAAAATTTATGGGTTGTATCTTTGGTTCATTAAGGAGGATGGGTTAGAGTAAGTTATCATAGCTTTTACATTGGCTGTTCCATCTCAAACTTCCTAAAGCAGCTGTTGCAACCATTTTTTTTTTTTTTTGGTAAATCAGCTGTTGCAACCATTGTGTTGTACTATTTAGAACTTTGAACTTCTCTCAGTTAACCCATGGAAGTCTAATTAGTATTTCAAATGTCATTTTGCAGCCAATCAAGACCTTGTCATTTGTAGGGCAGTCGGGTTACATTGTATCAGCATCTAGAGGTTCCAGGCCACAGCTATCTGTCTGGAGCCTGTCCAAGTTGTCAAAATTATGGTCATACTCTCTCCAGATAGAAGGTTAGACCTTGTGACCTTGCAACATATCTTTCCTCCAAACTGCAAGGACTATTTGAAATGCTTAGCTTTCACTTTGGTTGCTATGAAAGTTCTTACAGGAATAGATCTTGTCCATAATTTGCAGGAGCTTTTTTTACTGTACTATGGTTCTTATACTCTGTTACAGAGCATTCTCGACTCAATGTTTCTTTCCACAGCTGTCACTTGCTTGGGTGATTCCTCGGCTTTTGCGATCCTTGCTCTACTCCCTAGGTTAGCTACAGAATCTGAGGAACTGGCACTTGGAGGAAGGGATGGGGCAATCCTGGCTTTTGATGTTAACAGACCTGATCCTATGGCTGTATGGTCTGTGAGAAAGGTACATCTTGTCTCTGTCCTTTTGCTTTTCAAAATTATGTATTCCATGCCATTACTTTTTATTAGTAGTCCTCCTCTTTTCCTATTTATCCTCCAGCCAGACAGAATTAGGAAGGGAGTCCACAAAAGAGTGTATCAACTAAAAAAATTATTCAGAAGTAACCAAAGGCCATGGAAAATATTTTGAAGTATAAGTTAATGTGGTTATACAATTGTGCTTTATGACCTATCTTTCATTGTGTAATCTCTGTCAACACATGGAAGCTTTTCAAGAGCTGTTCAGCAATGAGCAGTGGACGAGGCTGGCTATAGTTGTAGAGGTACTGATCCGTGTGTGGTTTTTTGGGGGGAGTAGGAGGAGGAAGAGGAAAAAGTCTTCAGTTGAGGAGGGAAGAGATCCTTGACGCATTTACAGACAATTTTGTGCTTTCTATTTTCCTCTCAGTACTTGGGTATATCATGTAACTCCCCAAAACAAAAGAACGTATTTATCCTTAAGGGTCAAGTATCTCCAGCAGGTCTTTTGAAGTTTCAGTAATCAAGTGATGACTGATAGATATTGGCAGACGCAAATAAAACTGAAATGTCCAAATATAGGTCCCTTTATCAAGTTCAGTCTCATAATTGCATATGAAATACTTTGTTTTTATTGACCAATAGGGAAAATTAACTTAAGGAAGTATGTTTATGTCTAGAAAATAATTGAAATTTGGGACAATCCCTTACATTTCTGAATTGTATTTTCAGCTTTAACGTGGATTATATGACATGTCTCTGTACCTGATTCCATTTTCTTGTATCCTTTTAGGCAAATCCCCATGTTTAAAGATTTTCTCAAAAGCCGATTCAAGCACTTGGATGTGCACCTGGACCTAGTCTTGGCACCCAAATCCAATCAACATATATTAGTTTGCAACATAGTGAAAATGCTAAATACTGAGCATGGTGTTTTAACCCAGTTTGCAAATCATTATTTTTCCTGGATAATTTATGCTGATTTCTTTCTTCAATGAGGTCGTCAGCATCTATACAAGTAGCTAAATATGTGGGCACTCTGTGATGGTAACTCAAGTTCTCCTTTAGTGTAAATGGTTACTCTTTTCAGCCTAACAACGGAATGTGAAGATAAATGAAGCATGAAAATTTTAAAAATGAATTTCCTGATCTTTGTGAAACAATTGATGAGATTTGTTTTTACAAGAATGTGATGGATCATGGTGGTAGTATATAATTGCCAAGTGGAATATCCACTTTAAATCTTGTGACTAAAATGAATCAGGAGTATTTCTCTGTATGGTGCTCTTGTTTCTTAATAGGATTTTCAAATCCTGTTGCATCGCAGCTGAGCAAGGATTTTTCTTTGACAAAATTTCTGCGGCACAAGTAGTAGTCACAAAGTCCGGTTTATCAAAAAGTTATCTGCGTGTATTGCAGGCTGAAGGTGGTGCCCTTGCATTTCTTCAAGGCAGTCCATCACAAGAGAACACTAGTCAAGGGAAACCATCTTGCGGGTTGCTTGCATTTGTAAATGGTGATCATGAATATGTTCTCTTTGATCCATATAGTGATGAAGCAACTGAACATGGCGTTGCTCACCGGAAGGGGCTTGTTTCTGAAGAAACAGGTACAAAACTGATCTTACAGTAAAGATTTGGTGCTGTGGTGAATCCACGGACATTAACAGTACATCTTTTTCCACTGGGATGTAATCAGTGATCATGGTCAATTCAGAATAATACTACCTTCTTTAAGCAAATTAGAATTCCATTGTAGTTTCTTCTTTTGTGGTTGATCTTTATTTTGAGACTTTGATTATCGCAGAGAAGTATGGGTACTTGTCCATATATGGGGAGCTACAGGAATTCAACCATGAGAGAAATCAGACCGCCGAGATCACCATCGCTCCATCTGAGAAGCCTTGGGCTACCTTATTCAGTGGATCATCACAAACTCTTCCACCTCTTACCAAATTGTGTTCGGCATTCCTGGAATCACTTTTGGAAAAGCGAACTGCTGTTGTAGAGTAGTAATCACAAGCCCAACCTTTTTCAGGAACAGGTTAGGTATGCATTCATTTCACCTGCCATGAGCTGATTGATTGTTGGCTTGAGTGATAGTCTGCTGTCACAATGCGCCAGCCTAGTTTTCTTTCAAGTAGGTAACTGTTGAACTGCCGAGTTCTTCCATGATATGTAAATTTTGCAATTTTGGCCATAGTATCATATTAGGGTAATGCTTAGAAGTAGTGGCGCACAATGTATGCTGCCTCAGTGGAGAACAAGGATAGAGATTGAGATAGCAAGGGAGGGTACGTAGCTGAGGCATATTTTGTGTTTCTGGACAGAATGCAGAGTGGGTTTTGACAATTTCTTAGGTGGTGTTGCATATTGTCATTTGTTTTTTTCCGTTTTTGGTCGAAAATTGTTATTTGTTTTGCTCTTGGTATTTTCAGAGGTCCGAATACTTTGCCTCTGTTTCTGTACCGTAAGATGAAGATGGTGAGGAGGAATAGGTTAATGTACTTTGTGAAAGTAAATGATCTCCTATACGAAAACGAAAGTATATTTCCGAGCATGGGTTTTGATTTAAAACTCAGGGTTCTTGCCTAGTTGCCTTAAAATTCACGTATGCACGATCCGAAACAGGGTATTTCTTTCATTGGTCTCGCGGTCTTTAACCGATCGATTGTCGTTAAAATCATGATTACCGATGTACTGCGTTTCGGCATGTTTCTGGAGATTTTCTTTTGGTGTACCTCAGTGTCGGAGAGGGAAATGTATGGATCAAGGCTCGAAGGGGGTCGTGCATACAACGAGAAAGGATCTCACGCTTGAACATGTATTAGTTCCCATACCAACTCTTCACATAACGAAGGCGGCTGGAATGAAGCACATCTGAGTTCAAACGAAAGGTTCCTCAGTATTTTAGGGGCAAACCCAATGTAACCACTAGGGTTTTCAATGGTTCAGTTCAGTCCGATTTTTCAGAAAATCCGAATCGGACCATTGAGGTGTGAGCTCGCAATGAATTGAACTGTGATCCAAACTGGGACAATCCGAACATGAAATTCGGTTCAATTCGGTTTTTATTTGTTTTTCTGCACAGATTGGCCCACTCAATTATGGACACATCACTCTGGACCACCCTTCTTTCTCTCTTCTTTCAAACTTCTACATTATCTCTCTCCTCAATTAATACAGCCCTTCCTTTTCTTTTGTTTCTTCTCCTCAAAAATCTCTCTCTCTCTCTCTCTCTCTCTCTCTCCATACCCCACCATCTGGTCTACTACCAACACCTATCCTCTCTTACGTTCCCCATCTCTAAAGCCTCTTCTCTGTTCATCTTCCCCAAGTCCCACTGCCATGTCTGTGTCCTCTTGACTAGGGCCTCAAGAAGTCCCGCTGGCTCCGGGAGGAGCAACCGTGGCTGTGGGAGGAGCAGCGATGGCTCCGGTTGGAGCAGAGGTGGGCACAGGAGAGGGAGCCTCTCCTTGGCCGAAGCTTCGGTATCAGGCCCTAGAGCGTGGAAGGTGGTGAAGGTTGCCGCCACTGTTGCAGGTGTTGCGGGAAAGCAAATTTGAGTCGGATGCTATTGGAGGAGAAAGAGGAGGATGCGGTGGAGGAGAAAGTTCGAGGTTTCCGAGGATGAGATTAAGGGTTTGGCTACGGTACCTAGTTGAAATTATCCGAATAGATTAAAAAAAAGTTATCTTTTTCATAACCCGAACCGAAACTCGAATCCAATCGAGAATGCATGAAATTTTGGTTCAGTTCGATTAACCACAAAAATATGCTGAGAAGCAACCAAAGTTGAAGTGATGATTCAAATCTGGAATTGTTTGTAGTTTATCACTTAGAAGAAAATCTGGAAAACTAATGACACATTGATGTTCAAAACTGACTCGATGATCGTAAATCAAATTTAAATTTTTTGAATGATTTGAACTTATTGTCCGACAATCAATTTAATTTTAAAGCTTTCAACTATGTCAATTTGATCATCAACTTTTTGACGATTTACCAATTGAAATTTAAAATTTTAACTATTTACCAACATAATTCTTCCAAATAATTTTGGAAGAAATTGTTGAAGGATTACATTGACATATCGTTAAAATGTTTAGGACCGAATTGACTATTGTACAATAGGTCTAAGACTAATTATATATAATTAAAAGAATTGCGATTGAATTGACTATGCCGGGCTACGCGTTTATGACTTTTTATATTGTGTTTTCAGGACAATCTTGATCTCACGCAGCAAACTCGGCCATGAAGCTACGCGAAATCATCCCTCCATGGACATAGAAATGTTCTTACTGTTACGTGGAAACAATCTCAATGGCAGCCTTAACAAAAAGATGCCCCCAACATCGATCCCTAGCATGTCGTTCATTACCTAAACAATTACATAATTTGAGAGCAACGTCACATTGCTCGAACACTTATAGGGCTTCGTGTCTCCATCTCCGCCTCATGCTTCAGGAATGATTTACATTTCTAGTCCCTGTAGATTTGGGAAATTCCACTTTCAATCCCCGTACTTTGTTTCATACCAACTCTCGTCCTTGTAGAATTGTTTGCCAACAGTTTAAGCGCCTTTGTCGAATATCCAACAGAGACCGAACATGAATTGGTGGGAAAAATTACAAAAATCATAACATCTATTGTAATTATTTAAATTCGGTTCTAAAACTTTCTTTTCCCAATTTAGTCATAAATTTTTTGTATTTGTGTTAATTCGGTATCCATCCAATTTTGGTTGGCCGGCACTGAAATGATACCACTGACGCTGACATTGATAATTTTAATAATATTTTAAGATTATTCTTATTCTTATTTATTTATTTTTCCATTCCGTTTATTTCTTCTTACTTCTTTTTTCCCCCACTATGTAGCAAGCTATGGTGGGTGAGGATTGCCAAAGCTTGCTTGCCACTAGGCAAGGGCCACCAAGCCCTCATCGGCCACCGCAAAGGATTTGCAGCCCTTAGCCTGGCCTTGCTCAAATCGAGGTGAGGATAGACTCACTAACTACGAGCAAAGGCAACCTCTCTTGTGACTGGTGAGGTTTCCCTTGGCCGTAGTTGCAAAGACCTTGCCTAGTGGGAAAGTAAAAAGAAAAAAGAAGGAAGAAGAAAGAAAAGAAAAGGAAAATTTCATAATAAAAATTTCATAAAATTATTAAAATAAGGTTAACAATTATCCATGTCGTCACTACCTAGCCAAGATTGGTCAATGGGCTGAATTTATACAAAAGAAAATAATTTCAGATTTGAATTGATTAAAAAAATTAGGATTGAATTGATAAAAATTGCGATATGTTCACAAATTTTTATTTTATAATTATCCTCGAATTAGTGAGACAGCACCTGGCCATGTGAATACACTATTCCTCTCCCGTACAAGTATGATGTGGGATGCACATTTTCTGCCTTTTGACCTTATCTCGAGGCGAGCCTACCTCAATTTGAAGCCGGCAGCAGCAGGAAAATTAGTTGTGCCGGTCGACAGTACTATCGAAGTGGACTATAGGGTAAAGCAAGCGAGCGTGAATAGAATAAATCAAGTGGACTATACAGTCTAGACTTTAAGTTTAGGCAATACGCATGACGGTTGACGGCTTGACTCCTAGGCTCCATTAGAGCTAGGTATCAGAAGAGAATCATCCATTTAAACTATAGACACAGCCATTCTTTATCTCTTAGTACCAAACTTGGTCGCCGTCCCAAGAGACAATGTCATTAGTTGCATCGAGCTATCTGGGTCCGTAGAGATTGCTAGATGGATCGAGTGCATGCATTTGTAACGTCTCGTGCGTGCGCCTGTCGCACCTATGCCATCAAATTACATCAGTCCCACGAGGATAAAAGGCGCGAGTCTCACCATCGCACTTCAGTTTCATGCTTTTTCAGCCGGCGAACCGCTCCGGCTCCGAATTGCGGCGGCCAAGCCCCGATTCACACGGCCTAAGTCCATGATGAAGAAATGCTCAAGCGGGCACTACTTCATATTGCACGAGGTTGCAATCTGTCTCAACCGCAATGTACCATTAAGGTGTCGTCCCTACCGAAGTCCAAGGAGTGCGCGGGTTTGGTTCATTTCAGTCCGCTGTGCCTAACTTTTTTTTATCTTCAGTAGGGTCTGCAGGAAGGCTTTGCTTGTCCTTCTTTGCCAACAATTTTACACAAAAGAAATTCTCTGTACCTCACTTTCTCCACCGCCTACTTCCCAACCTAATATTCTATCACCACTGATTGTTCGTCACTCGAACCCAAGTGCCAAACTCTCAATCTGTCTTGTTGTCATGCATCAGAAAGCAGCAGCAGCAACCGCGAGTTTCACGTGCAAAACAGGATTCGATGGTGATGATAAGACGACGGACTGCGAAGTGGTTAGGGGTTAGAGATCAACGTTGCTTCCGGCGGCCTGTTCCGCCGCTTCTTGGAATGTCTGTTGGGATCCCCTGGAGCAATCTGTCTGTTGTCAATTTACTTTTGAAGCTTTCTTTTTTCTTTTTATGACGGAGGAATCCATCACGGGCCCTCCGTGTCCGTATGGCACCAAAAGGCCGAGCCCTGTACATTGAGTAAGACTAGTATAGAATTCTAACACAATGACCCTCTATTTAAGATGCTAACAATTGCGGGTTTCGAATCATCGACTTCAACAATGAGGGAAAAATTCTCAACCAACACAGCTACTCGCCGTTGGGTTATCTTGAAAGCTTTCATTTATGTCTATTTAATCTTAAAATTTTTGAAAATTATTTGGATAATTTTCCATAAAGACTACATCAATAAATCATCAAAAGGTATTTAGAACTAAGTCGACAAATTATCAAGAACGTCTAAGATTGAATTGATATAGTAAAAACGTTTAGGACTGAATTAGTTGCCACACAATAAATTTAATAACTTTGTGGATAATTTTTACACATGTTGCAATCGATGTTAGAATACCTTTTGTCCCCCTCTTGAACATCTCCATATATTCGCGTCCTACCTAATTCTATCATTGGCATAAGTTTAGGCCCCACATCTTAGAGTGGTACCAACGGAGCGTACATATATTATTCATGCTCGAATATATTTCAACGCAAGCATCAACATGTCGCAAAGCAAAGAAACACAAGCTTAAATTGAAGAACCATGTTCCGACCCGAATCCCCTAACATTACTGTACATGACGTTGTGGGATCTGAAAATTGAGGAAGGGTTTTACCCCCTTTTAATGGGGGGTAAAACATTTATGGAGGGTGCAAATGGGTACCGCACTTAGGGTCCGTTAGTTTGGCGAAAAATATTCTTCCGAAAAATATTTTTCGGAAACTGGGCTATTCGGGGGTGAAAAATATTTTCTTAAGGAAAATGTTTTTCAATCAACCAAAAATTTCTTTCTAAAACTAAGGAAAATATTTTCCGTTTTTGAAAAGCGGAAAACATTTTCCGGATCTTATCTTTTTCTCTCTCGTCATGAGTCTATGAGCAATTTAATTGACGGTGGTTGTCGTCGCTGCCAACTGCCGCCCAAGTCGGCCGCCGCTCCCCACAATTGCCGCCCCCTGCCCGCTTGCCGGTCGCCACCCCCTGTCGCCCGCCCGTCGCCCATCCATTTTCCGGAAGCACTTTATTTTACGTCAAACGAACGGACCCTTAGTGCAGCACGGCACCCCATCCATTTTCACCATGTTCAGCCTATTTTACCTCGTCAGTACACAAAACATCGAAATAGACCAAATGACCCTTCATTTCCATCCCACTCTTCAACGACGTACTGAAGTAATAGCAAAGGGAATCGGACTAACTAGACGACATCGTTTGGTTCATTCCGACAATTACTCGACGATCGAAGTCTAAATGAACCAAACGATGGAAATGACGAAATGTTCGCTTTAGATACAACCCGGCGAGGTCCGCCACGTCCGTCGGCGCACGTCGGTGCTCCCATGGCAATTATGTACCAGAAAGGCAACGAAAGCCGAAGCCGTCCCATTACTGCCTGATCCTTTTTAGAGAAATTTGAAAGTTTGAATTGGATTATTCAAAAGATGTGAATTATTCAAATTTGGGAGTCCAAATCATAAATGAAAAATTTCAAATAAAAATATGAAGCGCCATTATTTCCTCAAATAATAGTCTAAAAGTATCACCATTTTTTCTAAAATAAACTTCTTAAATGGAACTTATTTTAAATAAAAATCCAAAACGGTGATGTCAATCTTAAACAAAGGCGATACTCACTAAGGGTGCGCATGGTAACGTTCCAATTTCTCCCAATTTCTGTTCTTTTGTTCCCCGGAATGAAAAAGGAATAGAAACTCGTTTGGTAACGCCAATTTGTTTTTTTGTTCCCGGGAATGGAAAGTTGTTCCCGGGAATAGGTTTGGGCTAGAAACAAGAAACAAAAAAAAGTTGCTTCTTGTTCCCGGGAACAATTTGAGAAATAAGTTTTTTTTTCTTTTTTTCGTTTTATCTCTTGCCGCCGCTGCCGGTCACTAGCCGCCGCCTCCCGCCGCCGGCGGTTGCCGACCGCCCACCGCCGTCGGCCGCCGCTTCCTCCCCTTGCCCGCCGCCGCCTCCCGCCGCCGGCGGTTGCCCACCGCCCACCACCGTCGACAGCCACTACCTCCCCCCGCCCGCCGCCGCCGCCTCCCGCCGCCGGTGGTTGCCGACTGCCCACCACCACCGGCAGTTGCCGACCGCCCACCGTCGTCGGCCGCCGCTTCCTCCCCTCGTCAGCCGCCGCCTCCTGCCGCCGGTGGTTGCCGACCGCCCACCGCCACCGGCAGTTGCCGACCGCCCACCGTCGTCGGCCGCTGCTTCCTCCCCTCGTCAGCCGCCACCTCCTGCCGCCGGCGGTTGCCGACCACCCACCGCCGGTGACCGGCGGCCGGCCGCCTCCTGCCACCGGTCGCCGGCCACCGCCCATCGCTATCGGCCGCCGCTTCCTCCCCCCGCCTGCTGCCGCCTCCCGCCGCCGGCGATTGCCGACCGCCACCCCCGACGATCGGCGGCCGGCTGCCTCCTACCGCCGATCACCGGCCGCCTCCCATTGCCGACCATCGCCCACCGCCGTTGGCCGCCGCTTCCTCCCCCGCCCGCCACAGCCTCCCGCCTCCTGCTACCGGCCACCTCCCGCCACTAGTCGCCGGCCGCCTCCCGCCGCGACGGCGGCAATTCGTCGTTATTATTTTTTTTTGGTAAATATGCAATTCGTCGTTATTGAGCATCAAAAAAACAAAAAAATTATGAATTGTACCAAACGCATTTCTATTCTTTTTCTAGTTAAAGAATAGAAATTGTGTGTAATTACCAAACATCTTATTTTACTCAGAAATAGTTCCGGGGACTAGAAATGGAAAAGGAATGTTTCTAAAAAGAAACTCTTCCCGGGAAGAGAAGTGTTACCATGCGCACCCTAAGTGGTCAAGAGCATTTTCATCTTTCGCATTATCTTTCTTTCTTTTTTTTTCTTTTTTGTTTTTAACAAAACACTAAAAGAAGAATAAAAGAAAACCTCTTTTTTTTTTAAAGGCAAGAGGGCTAAGCCTGTGGCTGCCGCCCAATCACCGACGGGGTGTTGGCCGTGGCTGAGGGCCCTCATCAAGAATGGGGTCACAACTAGAGGTGGCAAAATGGGTCAAAGACCCATATTTTAACTCATATTTGATAATATGGGTCATAAATGGATCATTTTAAAATGCTAAGTGGGTCTTAAATGGGTTACTTACCAACCTCATGTGTCATAAACGGGTCATAAACGGATCATAAACGGGTTACCTAATTAATTTTATGTATTATTAACAGATAATTTTAAATATTATTAATAATTCATTTTTAGACCATGAAAATTGTGTTATTCTAATTATTTTATTTTTAAAAAACAAAAAATTGATTATTTTATTTTCCCATCTTTTTCCTTCTTTTTTTTTCTTTTTTTTCTCATTTTTTTTCTCTTTCTAAGTTGGTCGTTGGCCAAGAAGTGAGCGATGAGCTCACCAAACTCCGGAGACTGGAAAAGGAAAAATGAAAAAAATGAAAAAATATATTTTAAAAATAAAAATAATTAAAATTTCGAAAAAAATTTAAAAATTTTAGAAAAAGTATCAAATAATCGTATTTCATAAAATTATTTTAACAATACATTTTTTAAAAAAAATCACCAAACAAAATTTCCTGAACTTGGTTAAATATGGAAGTGTTCATCAATACGGGTTGGGTCGGGTATGGGTCGAGTCGGGTATGGGTCACCATATCTGCACTACATGAATATGGGTCAAAACGGGTTAAATGAGTCAAATATGGGTCGACCCATATTTGACCCGACCCAAACCCGACCCGACCCAACCATTTGACGCCCCTAGTCACAACCACTAGCGGGGGAAGGCTGGTAGCCCTCCTCTTGTTCTACTCTTCTTTTAACATTTGTTTTCTTTTCAGAGTTTTTGTCAATTTTTTTTGGAAGAAAAGCATATAAAAAGGAAAATAGGAAAGAAAATGAAAAATAAAGAATGAGGTTAGGTTTCTCTTTGAAACTAACACAACCATTTCAGCCTTATTTAAAATAAAGTCTATGTCAAACCTTTATTTAAGAAAATGATAGTGTTTCAAGCCTTATTTGAAATAAACACTTCAAATTTTTATTTGAGAAAATAAGGGCACTCAATTTCTTATTTGAAGTTTTCCCAATCATAAATGTGAATGTCCAAAAGTCAAGGAAATTACCAACAAGGTCCCGAATCTATTTGCACTTGGACCATAATCAATTTAGTCATAAATTTTAATTATTTATCAATTTAGACATAGAATTTTCAACTATACCAATTCACTTTTGAATCTTTTGACAATTGAACCAACTTAGTCCTATTGGCTAATTTTGGTCGAAAATTACTGAAGTGGTGATCCAATAAAAAAAAGTCGTTCTAGTTAGCATGGTTCATGGAAGTGGCAAACCCAGCACTGACTTTTGCATTTTTTTCCTTTTTTATTTTCCTCCCTCTTTTTTTCTTTTTTTTTCTTATTTCCCTCTGCCGGTTGCCAACCTCGGTAATGGCCACCAAAAGTTGCTGGCCATAGGTGTGGTGAGGGCTAGGTAAGGTCCCTCACCATCGCCAAAGGCCAACGAGAGGACCTTGACCAAGCGAGACCTCTCATTCAACCCACACCGAATCTAACGAGGGTTGGCTTGGCCTATGGCTCGTAAGGGCGTCCCATCCCTCACCTTTGCTAGTAGTGAGCAACTAGCAAAGGGAAATAAGGAATGAAGATAAAAGAGAAAAGAAGGAAAGAAAGGAGAAAAAATATTTATAATTTTTTTAAAAATTACATAAATCGTCCATGTTAGAAACAATCATGCTATTAAGGATGATTGGTGGTGACTAAACTGCACGTCAGTGATTTGTCTTCAAAATTGGTCGAAATTGTTAAATAATCAAAATGTTTGAGATTAAAAATTGAAAAAAATTTAAGAGATTTACTATATAATTGACACGGTTGAAAGATTTATGACTAAATTGGCATAAGTGCGATGGACTTTAAAACTAAATTGATTGAATCGAAAGATTTAGAATTGAATGGAGTGTAATAAATTTAATATATTTGAGTAATTTTCCCTCCAAAGTCAAGTACGAGGTGTGCCCTAGCCCTATAAACATAGCGCAATCGGGGTCCTCCACTGATGATGATTCACCATTCAGACACACTATTACGTCGTGGACCACTTAAGGTGTGAATGGTAACGCTTTTGTTTTCGAGAAGATTTTTTTTTTTTGAAACATTTCTTTTCTATTTCTACTCTTGAAACAATTTCTGAGTAAAATAAGGCGTTTGGTAAATACTCAAAATTTCTACTCTTGAAATAGAAAAAAGAATAAAAATGTATTTGGTATGATTCATTCTTTTTTTTTTTGTTTTTTAGTGCTTTTTTAATGCCCATCTCCTGTTGCCGCCACCGACCTCCCACAGCCCACCAGATGCTGGTGGGTGGCAGTGGGCGACCGGCGAGCGGTCAGCGACAGACGATAGCTGTAAGAGATAAAAAGAAAAAAAGGAAAAAAAAACTTATTTATCAAATTGTTCCCAGGAATAAGAAGTAACTTTTTTTTTTTGTTTCTTGTTTCCAGCCCAAACCTATTGTTAAGAACAACTTTTCATTTTCAGGAACAAAAAAAAAATAAATTAGTGTTACTAAACAAGTTTCTATTCTTTTAATTTATTTATTTCGGATAACAAAAGAACGAGATAAATTAAAACGTTACTATACGCATTATTTTTCTGAAGTGGTGGCCCTTTACATCCTCTGAACGCCGCACACTTTTAAGAGCAATGAGCATGGCCGTGCTAAAGGTCAACGGTTGCTCAGCTAACTAAAGAAAGTTCTGGCCCTAGCCCTAGCCATTATTGTAGCTCAAGGACATTAGAAAAGCAACATATTCATAACGGATATCCGTCGCCAGGTTCCCAAAATAGCTAAAAATGTTGGCCATTGGATTTTTTTTTTTCTATAAGGCTTGGTTTATTTTACGAAAAATAATTTTTAGAAAAATAATTTTCGAATTTTTCAATATTTGTTTCACAGAAAATAAAATAATTAAGAAAAATATTTTTCACTAATAAAAAAACACATTCAAAAGTGGAGAAAATATTTTCCGTTTTTTAGAAAGATGAAAATATTTTCCGTTTTCTTTATTTATTTTTAAATATGAATTTTAACAACGTGCCTTGTCCAATGAGCCAATGGCCTCTAGCAACAAGATAGTGGCCTTTGGCTGTGAGCTCGAGACTTGCCTTGAAATGGCGAGTTTATGGCTTATGGTAACAAGTCAGGAGCTCATTAGGGCCTCATGAAATTTGTAGCAAATAGCTAGCCAATGTAAAACAAAAAAGGTAAAAATTTAAAAATTAATTTTTAGTATAATTTTTCTCAAGTTTGAAACGAACACTGAAAAGTATTATCATTTTCTAGGAAAATAACTTTTTAAAAAATATTTTCTGAAAGTGTTACATTTTTAATGAAACAAATGGAGCCTAAATATCGATGTAGTCTTGTGAATTAGGGTAGCTCTTTGGTGGGGTTCAAAATGTTGGATTTCTAATGTTTTTAAAATTTTGAGAAAAAGAAAGAATTTTGTCCGGAAAGAGGAATGAAATTTTGCCAAAATTACTAGACCCGGATCGCTTGACGTGAGCGGAACTCACATCTGGCGATCCGGGCCATTAAATGCCCTCCCTTGTACTAGGGGGTATTTAATGGTGGGGATCAATTAACGTGAATTATTCCACATTAGCCGATCCCCATGCAAAATTACTATGTGGTGGTGCTATCAAACAACGAAGTAGTTATTAGTGACATGGCACGACTCCTCAATGTGTGAAGGCGTCATTTTTGGAAAAGAGAAAAGGCAGAGATGTGGCATGTCGATGACGTGGGAAGTGCAAAACGATATGTTGACGTGGAAGACAGGAGTGACGGCAAGTTGTGACGAGGTTCAATGATGACATGGCGAGGTGAAATGTAAGCATATGCAATGACCTGGTGAGAAGACGGAACAAAATGAGATGGTGCAAAGGGAGACAAGTGAGACAACTCAAGATGTGGCAAGGAGGCAACAAACATGACGTGGCGACATGATTGTACCAACATGTGATGTGGCAAAAATGATCGATTAACATGGCGTGCGAAATGATATACCGACCTACAATAACAATGTGGCAAGATATAAATTTATTATGACGACCTAGCGAAAATGACATGCATGACGATGATAATGGAACGACAATGTGGCGCCATAACATGCACAATAACGATGTGGCAATGCAAAAATGACATGGAAGATGATGTACATGGTGATGACGTGGTACGATGACATACATAGTTGTTCATGTACGATGACATACATAGTTGTCAATTAGGTTCAATGAGTAATGTTGTCCATTGATTTTTAATTAGTCTAGTGTGGTTTTTGAACTTTCGTCCAATGGGTAATATCGTCCCTAGACTTTTAATTTGTTCAATGTAGTGCTTACACTATTAGTAAATATTCAACTTAGTCCTTTCCTCTGTGTTATTTCCATATAATCTAGGGACTAGATAGGAAATTTACAAATAATTCATGCAACACATTCAATAACCCATAAGTTCAAGGATGACATTATATATTGTAGTCAAAATTCGGAGATCATACACTGAATAAATTAAACATTCAGCAGCAACATCACACATAAGATCAAGTTCAGAGACCATCGGTATCATTTCTCATAAAAAAAATTGAACAAGACCGGTGATTTCTTCCTCATCAAATGTCTGACCAATCTAATTTTCATTATGTTGGGCTGCTTGTGTTGTGACATATTCTATGCATTATGATGGGGGATTGCATGACCGAAGGTCAAAACTGAAGGAGGAACATCTAAATAAAATGAGCAAATACATAACGCGTCATATAAAGCTTAAGAGCCTTTTCAATAATTCAATTTAAGTGTTGAAAGTTAGAAATTATCACAGAATAAGATCAAACCTATTTGATAACCTTATTTAACATTGACTTGAATATCTCAATTAAGAAACCTAGAATTAAGTAACCCGCAATAAACTGTTGTCAAAATAAACTATTGTCGAAACAAACTGTTGTTGAAATAAACTGTTGTCGAATTAAGTTACCCACAATAAACTATTGTTGAAATATTTTTCATTGATGAATTATTTTAAGAGATATAAGCCATTGCTTTTAATTTTTTTTTCACTAAATCATTCATATTTCGGGAAACAAATAGAATCTAGGCTACCAACTGAAGAGGAAACAAAAAAAATTAAAAAGAAAAAGAGAAAAATAAGATAATTAAAAAAGTCGGCCTCAAGAAAAGAAATAAAAACAACAAAGGAAGTTGAAAGGTATTTTTAAAAAAATTTATTGTATCTCCTACAAAAAATGAAAGTGTGAAAATATTTTTCATCATTTATGAAAATATTTAGACTTAAATTGTTGTCGAAATATTTTCCATCGATTAATTATTTTAAGAGATAAAAGCCATTGCTTTTAATTTTTTTTTATTAATTTATTCATTTTTGGGGAAACAAATGGAGTCTAAGGCTACCGACCGAAGAGGAAAAGAAAAGAAAATTGAAAAGAACAGAGAAAAATAAAATAATTAAAAATATTCGGCCTTAAGAAAAGACACTAAAAATAATAAAGAAAGTTGAAAAAATAAAAATAAACAATTTATAAGGAGGAGCGCACGGAGGAAAATCAACTCCAATTTTCCATATCGAACACCATAAAGTATTTTCACTTCATTCCTAGGTCTCAGTTAAAGGACGAAAAGTATTTCCAGTTCATTTTTAGGTTTCTACTAAATACCGGAGAATAAAAAAAAATGCTTTTCAGAATTGTCATTTTTATTTTCTTAAAATACGATGTCTAAAAAAATAACTTTGGCGAACATTACTTCTTCTTCTTCTTCTTTTTAGTGAAACGAACGGGTTATTCTCTCTGTGACCTACGATTTTCAGGAATCTCATGTTAGAACGTTCGATGGCATGGGTCCAGTTATTTGTTACACCCGTAAGAGGTAGGTAGGTGGGTAACTAACTTTCCTGTCTCCCCAACCGTATTTATCACCGTCGGACTTGTCCGAAAAGCAACGTGGACTGAACGAGGAAGGCCCTCGACAGTCTCGACTTTTTTGTAGCATCGAGAGTGACCGCTTCGACATCTGAAGAAGACAGAAGGAAGGAAGGGAAGAACGCAATGGCCCCGGATGCTGCAGCAGCTGGAGGAAGAGGGCACGGTCCATCCGCCGGAAGAGGCCGCGGCGTGACCGCCTTCGTCATGGTGTTCTGTTCGTATGCTCTTCTTCTGCTGGTCTTCTCCGGCGCCGCCGCCTCCTCCTTCAATGTCGTCAAGAATTTGCCGGGCTACGACGGCGATCTCCCCTTCTATCTCGAAACCGGGTGAGTGCACCCCTCTCTCTCTCTCTCTCTCTCTCTCTCTACACTTGGCTTATGCGCAAGGCGTTTTTTTCCATGGCTTTGCTCCGAGAGGAAGAAGTTGAACGCTCAGCTTCCCGCCATGAACTGGGTTTCTTCTTGAAGAACATTTAGTTTACGTTCCATTGTGTTTGTCTCGTTGATTCTTCAACGAGGACAGGAGCTCCTGTATCTTCGTTTTTACTTTTTTTTTTTGGCATCGAACTGCATTGATAAGTGGCCCCAGCATCTGAGTAAAACTTCACAGTTTTTAATACATTGACTGTTGTCGTGTTCTGTTATGTTTGATTGACGCTTCGAAAATTGGAAAAAAGTACAGCATAGTTAATGTCTCGACGAGACTTCTTTACAGGATTCAATGTATTTGAAAATTATACGAAGTAAGGTCACGCAAACCACGGTGCTGATGTCTATATATCGATAACTACAAAGTCAAACCTCAATTTTGTCAGACCCAAAATTAAAAAACGTCATCTTTGTCACTCTGTCACTCGATAAGTGCTCAGGAGGTGTTCTTTTCAGATTTCTCTAATGGTAGTAGGCATTGACGACTGATGATGTTTATCATTGATTCTGTTGGTATCATGTGAAGATACATAGGGGTAGGAGAATCCAACGAATCGCAGCTGTTCTACTACTTCGTGGAGTCGCAGCGGTCGCCGTCCCAGGACCCAATGATGCTTTGGCTCACCGGAGGTCCCGGTTGCTCCGTCCTCTCTGCTTTCCTCTACGAAGGCGGTAATCACCGATCGCGCTGATCTCGTTCTTTCACTTACCGGCTTTAAGATTATTTAAAAATTTCACCATAAAGTTGCATCGCTCGCATCGAGAGGTGACAAGATCGGATCACACATTTAACAAGCCCGAACTGTGCATCGATGTATCTATCTTGTTTCTATGATCCATGAAATCTCATTACTATCTGTTTCTAGATAAATTTGGGTGCCATAATTGTTATTCATCCACGCCCATGATTGTTGGGTCACGAACTGGGACATCACTCGCATGCAAACTTAACCAAAGTGATGAAATGATTGAGCAGGTCCGCTGGCCTTCACTTATGAGGGATACAACGGGAGCTTACCAGCGCTTCATCAGAACCCATACGCATGGACACAGGTTCCTGAAACTCTTCTATTCTTCTCCCCCTTATGACCCTCTTAGATTGCTTCAAGGATTCAGTTCGTTCAGACATTGTTCTGTACATTGTTGCCACTGTTCTTACGCGGCGAGATCGACTCCTGCAGGGCCTCAACATGTTGTTTGTCGATGCGCCGATAGGAACCGGCTTCTCTTACTCCACAACCCCTGAAAACTACTATACAGACGACTATAAATCTTCCAATGAGACCTATGAATTCCTGCAAAAGGTAACGTGCGCATCCAACCATTGAATGAAGCAATTCCAATGTTAATTCGTCTCCATAATTGTCACAATCCTGAGCATGAATCGAACTGTTACGTGTCGGGTGACCAGAGAGGAGGCCCGAAACGATACCAGCTCTGAAACTGATCCACGTTATTGGTATTGCTGCTGTTGTTGTTCTCCAACTCTTATGCAGTGGTTGCTCAGTCATCCTCAATTTATTGAGAACATGCTCTACATTGGCGGGGACTCGTACTCGGGCATACCTCTTCCGATAATCGTTCAGAAGATATTCAACGGTATTTTCTTGCTCCTCAAGTTAGTCTACTCGTCTTGAACGGACGACTTCTCTGTCCCGAATTAGAGTTTGGCCGATTTTAGCCGACTTTATTTCTGATTTTTCTGCAGGAAACCTGCTTGGTGACGGGCCATATATGAATCTCAAAGTAAGTCTCTTGCCCCCAATCTCTCTCTTTGAGCCTATATACTTCAGACTACGCAAATCACTTCTACTCTTATCGAGCTATTAGATGTAAGACAAGAAAGAGCCTCTGGTGTCATCTGAAAATTTAGAACCTAAGTGAAAGTTTGTTTATGATGCGCAGCCCATGCGTTTTGGAGGTTTATCTTTGTTTTGACAAACTGAATTCGGTCTGTGAACAGGGGTATTTGCTTGGGAATCCAAAGACAGACAATTTTATCGATGATAACTCGAGAATTCCGTTTGCTCACCGAGTGACGCTCATATCGGATGAACTCTTTGCCGTGAGTCACTCACCTTGACCTTTCCGAGCACACTTAAATATCTGCTGATAGAGTATCGTTAGTTCAGTAGATGTAGACGGAAGCCATAGTTATGGCATCAACAGAGGCTGACTCTATGATCCTGCATTGCACACCGTTACAATAAGTTTCAATAAGCCGAACACTATCCAGAATTTGCAAATTATACTGCATGATCTACCTAATTACTTTGTTACTAAGAATCGTGTTTTACCGTCGGACGTGATTGCCCATCCTGAAATCGTAGCTTTCTGTGAAATCAGGACGCTGCAGAAGCTTGTGGTGGGAATTATGTCGATGTGAATGCTAACAACACAGATTGTTTGGAGGACATCGACGAGATTGATGCGGTGAGAAGAGACAATCTGTCACTAAATTTTGCTCACAGGTCCCGCGGGTTGTCGTATATGCTCAAACTCCTCCATGAATAACCATGACCTGCTTCTGCAAAACTTTCAGTTACTCCTGCAAATAAATCTCATGCAAATTCTGGAGCCTAATTGCCAGACCGCGTATTCAAGACCAATTGAAGCAAATAGAGGATACAGAAGGATTCTCGAAGATAACTACGAAGGCTTTCTTGCTGCGCAGCCTAATCCCGCACTTTGGTGTCGGGTAAATACCTCTCTCTTTCTCTCTAACTCTCTGTCTAAAATTGCAATATCGCTCATTTTTAGTGTTAACTGATCCGTGTATGCTCTTCAGGAGTATAATTATGTACTTTCTGGCGTATGGGCCAACAACAAGGATGTCCGAGCTGCCCTCGGTGTTCGAGATGTATGGAGACACTAAACCTAAACTCCGCCATACATGTTCACAATTTCAACGTGCACGCTCGTTACTGATGAATGGCGATATCTTTTGGCAGGGCACAAAAGGCGTTTGGAAGAGATGCAATAGCAGTCTAGCATACACAAAGACGGTCACAAGCAGTGTCCCTTATCACCAAAATCTCAGTAACACGAACCTCCGAGCGCTAATCTACAGGTGAGAGCGAGACCTCATCGCTTCGTGCTTGTGCGTTCATAAAAAGTTGGCAAACATAGAGAAAAATTAGAGATGAACCTTGGTATTTGGAAGTTCTGAATAACGAACCCCCTGTCGTAATCGCAGCTAAACACATAAATGACACAAGAAGTAAGTTACAAAAACCGAAAATGAGAGAAAGCTTAAAGACCAGGACTTAATGAGCTGTACTGTATAATGATCGACGCAAGAAAGAATCATTTTCCAGCTCCTGATGCTCTCAGAGATGATTACAGAATCAGCCTGATTCTTGACAAAACTTCTGTAGCCACTGATTGCTCTCGTTAATGAAAGACGCTTCAAATGCTCGTCATACTTCATGCTATGTCATCAGTGCTCTTCGGGTAGATACATCAGAACCGAAAACACAAAGCATACTGCGGCCGCGACAAAATTGAAATGGGGCTCGGAAGTTCAGCTGTTTCTACTTGGGGAGAATCCTAACCCACTTCCTTCACGCTCTTGATTTCGCAGCGGCGACCACGACATGTCCGTCACCCACCTAGGAACGCACTTTTGGATTTACTCCCTTAATTTGACTCTGTCGGACGCTTGGAGGGCGTGGTATGTCAACGGCCAAGTCGCGGGGTGAGCCTTTCTTTCTTCACTGCCTCTTAGTTCTGTCGTTCCATGTTGCTGCACAACTCCGGATTTTACTAACCGGGAGACCATGATGTCTTCTTCTGAGCAGATACACAGAAGAGTTCACCCATAACCAGTTCACTTTGGATTACGTCACCGTCAAGGTAAACGAGCTGTTCTCTTTTTTGTCCCCATGAGCGTTCGAGTCCTCGATCGACAGTCTGTTTACTATACAAGTTGTCGTTGACATTGCAGGGCGCAGGGCATGTTGCGCCAGAGTATAAGCCCAGGGAATGCTACGAGATGCTGGACCGGTGGCTTGCTTATTACTACATGTGATTCAAACGGCTCGAGCCGACGTATTCCGGGGTGTATCCGGCGGTCGCGAGGATAGACTATAAGCGCGATTGCGTGATATTTGGTTGCCGAACTTTAGGGAATGTTTTGAGGATGCGTCGAGACGGTTGCGGCCGCATGCCATTAGCTTCTGTCAGTTCAATTGAATGGATATGATCCGCGGAACGAACATTTTTCTAACATATACGGTAACCTCGAATGGGTTGGTTCGATTGAAGAGAGATGGAATTGGCAATAAAGCTTTGCAATTAGGCTTCTGCTGAGGCGCGGATGGGAAGGGTGCTTCCCATGAGGTAGATCTTGCATGTAACTTGGGGAAATGGAAATAAAATGAGGGAAATTTGTTGCATTCCACATTCAGTTGGGCTAACATTATATATCATGTTGGATATGATCCTGGAATAGACAGAACAATTCAATTATTGAAAAGAAAATCGCTTAAGAAGTCGATAAGAGTAAAAGAGGAATTATGAATGAAAAAAACTAAGGGTCTCTATGAGTAGACCACCACAAGCCATCGCCATCACGTTGGTCGCCTTTTGTCACGGTGGTCCTAGGCGACGATCCAATTGATAAGTTTTTAGGTCAGAGCGACGGTGAGTGACTACCGACATGGTAGTCAGCAGTCACCCAAAATGTGCAACCGCCTCGGCGAGGTCGCTCAAGTAGAGGGGGCCTATGTGCCAAGCACCGATTACTACTCCGTCAATGCAATCACGCATTAAACAGTTGCCTTTCTTTCTCTCTTTTTGATTTCCATTTTCATTAGGTGACAAGATAAGCCCCATCTCTAGAGCCCGAACAAGGTATCTACAATTTTTTCCAAACTCATTCAAGTTTCTCCGAATCTAGACACGTCTACTAGGGGTGAGCACAGGTCTAGAGAAAAGATCGGGAACTGCACTAAATAGGGTCCCATGAGGCCTAGACTCCAGATCAAAACGAGAGAGACCGTAACATATTATGTTGTCAAACACAATTGCGTGTATGCATGTAGGTAACGCATTAAAATTACAATTCTATAGACCAACGATTGTACATCCGTATATTACTTGTGAAGTTTGTACCTACCCCAAATTTCTACTCAACAGGAAACATGATGCGGTGAGGCTGAAGAAGGCCAAAGGCAAGTCAAAACTAATTTCTCGTTATAGGACAACATAAAGGAATTGAAGAAGAGATGGACTAGGCAATTTCATTTGGGTAGTCAACATAAGCGAAATTGGTCTTTGGCCCGCTCGAATCGGTTCGATCATTTTTTGAGTCAAGCTCGACCGGCGTTTGTGTCCGGTTCGCTTGGCTCCGACGACGGCTGGAGGCTTCCCGGACCGGCCCTTCGCAGAAACCCTAGAAGAGATGAACCCCGCTGCACCGTCCTAAACCCTCCCCCGCACCCCCTTCCTCGCGTTCCTTCCGCTTCCATGGGCGACCGCGAACGAGCTCGCGATCGGGATCGCGACCGGGAGCGCGACCGAGAGCGGAGACGAGACAAGGACGGCGACCGCGATCCCCGCGACCGCGACCCCCGCGACCGCGACCCTCGCGACCGAGACCGAGACCGCGAGCGCCGCGGCAAGCGCTCGCGCACGCCCGAGCACGCCAGGTCCCGCCACGCGCGTTCCCGGACGCGGTCCCCCGACAGGTATCGCTCGCGCACCCCGGAGGACCGGGCACACCGCCGCCACCGCAACCGGGGCAGCCCCTCGCCGGAGCCCGCGAGGAAGCGGCACCGCCGGGATTCGTCCGAGAGAGACGACAGGGACCGGGAGAGGGAGAGGCAGAGGGCGGTGTCGGACTTCCTCGATGGGATCGTGAAGGAGCAGCAGAGCAAGAAGGAGAAGGATGGGGCCGGCGGGGGAGCGGAGCCGGAGCCGGAGGACGATGAGGTTGAGATGATGAAGAAGTTAGGGATTCCGGTTGGGTTCGATTCGACGAAGGGGAAGCCGGTGCCAGGAGCCGACGTGAGCGGCGTTAGGGCTGTGACGAAGCGGCAGCCGAGACAGTACATGAACAGGAGAGGAGGGTTCAATCGGCCGTTGCCGGCGGAAAGGAACAGATAGCTCGATTTAGAAGAAATCGAGGTGCGTAGTTTCTCCTTTATGGGTTGGGTTTGAGCATGGCATGATTGTCTTTCCGTGTCGTAGTTCTCTGGCTTACTCAAAGAAGGAAGTTCATGGTCATTTACTAGTTGCAATCGTAATGGCTTCCTTACTATCTTAGCTATTTCCTGTATGTCCAGTGGTCTCTTTCATTTTGTGATACTTGGTCTCTGTTCTGTTTGAGACTCAGATAGCTAGAGAAAGCTATAAATGCTGTGTTCATTTTGGCTAGTCTTAGATATTGAGCATTCGTTGTCCCACAAAATCAAGGATGTCGATACCATTCTCCAGAAGCAGGGATATGATAAAATTAACTCTATTATGGGTTTAAAACTGTGATCGGCGCTGATTGAAATGAAGCTAGTATCAAGTCGATGCACATAAGATAAATTGAGGGAAATTGACTGATTAAGAGGACGGGTTCTTTCTTGTATTTCAAATCACCCTATTGAGGATGGACTTAAAAGGTACACTGGAGCGTGTCTGGTTGGGAAGATCTGGTATATGGTGTGGGAATTCTTTCTGGTTCAAAATTGTTCTGGTTGTCTTGCTGCTCTTTGGCTTCATCATGGTTGCAGTCATTTCTTCTTGCCAGGACGTTTATGTTGTTTAGTTCAGGCCCTGAAATGCAGCTGATCAGACTGTGTTTTACAATTTATGTCCTCTGGCTCCTTATTGTTAAAAGTTTGTGTTTTCTGAAGAGATTCCTTAGTCCGTATAGATATGTATTTTTCTCATTTACCACTTGTTCAAATTTGAACTGGCCAATCGGCATTTGTTGAAGTGAGTTTATTGTCAGTTTTCATACTTGCTGGAATGCTTGGTTTGGTTGGAAGTTTGAATCACACACTAATGATGGACTTCATGTTTTCCCCTTGGAAATGTGCCTTTTGAATCTAACTCCTAATATGATGCATAGCTTGGTGTCAAAACCTTGTGTGAGGAATGCCCAAGGACTTCAAAGTTCTGAATCCCTTTTTAAAAATGTCATCCTTGCATCATTTCTTCTGGAGTTTAATTTAACCTGGTTAGGCCAGGTTTAATTAGATTTTGACCACTCAATGTTTAACAGTCTGAAAATTGGAGAGGACTATGCACAACCAGTTGAACTGCTTATTCCAGTTCCATTTTGTGAAACACTGTTAAAAACCGAGACAAAATTTCTGGAGGTAAAACGAAGTTTATTGAACTAGAACTTCAACAAATTAGGCAATAGTGTCTTGCACAACATATTGGCAATCGGAATGCAAAATTTTATTCCTATGCACTTTTTATGTCTTTGAGTGCACTACTGGCATAGTACTGTTCTTGCGTACTCAGGATCAATGGTAACAATAGTATAGTTGAATGCAGGGCCATATTTGAGTTGATGAATAACAACTAATTTTGCATAATGTGAAAATTGGAACATAAGAAACCTGTTTCTTTTGCGTTTAGATGGATATAGGGTTAGATCTGGTACTTCCAATTGGTATCTCAGATATGATGGAGATAGCTTTGTCCTTGATCATCACTAGAAAGATGGTGATGGTGGTTTATGTGCGTGAGCATGGTATGGAAAGTCTTAGCATGTCCACATTGAATCCTCAATATGCTGTCAGAACTTTTTTTTTTCATTTTTCATTAAGTAAAGGACTCTTCTAATAGAGCTATTCAATGTCAACAATAACAAAAATTCAAGAACATCTTTGGTGCTCTTGAAGTGAATTACTTTTGTCAATCTTTTTTAGAATTTGAAATGCTATTTCAGTATTCTTACAGAGTGGACTGTGTTTCCTCAGGTCAATTCTCAAGGACTCTACATGCTTAGAATTCATCGGCAGCATTGTACTTGAGTGCCTTCGAGTCTACTGGAATTCTGCAGGGAGGATGAAGTTTCATTTTCGGCATTTTGTAACTGACCTTGAAATGTGATTCTAGTTATGTTGACCTCCGCAGTTGGGTACTCTCTCTTGCTTTGCTAAGAGATGACGGATATTAATTTGTCAAATATAATCTCCTTGTTCGATTAATGACATGTTAGTGTTGATGTATGTATATGCAACTCTGGAGAGAGACAGGATGTTCCTGCGATAATTTTTGGGTGACTTATTATGTTGTAATGGTTATAGGGCCCACCTTCAATGTCCTGTCTTGTCCTTCCATCCTTAGTGTTTTCTTCACTTTTTTTTTTTCTGGCGACCAGATTCAGCCTTGTGTTTCTGGAGATTGACGAGCTAAACATGCGGGTTATCTTGGTTTATAATCAAGTTTTCTCGATGGTTGTTTTACTTGGTTTCATCGACCTTACAAGAACAATGATGCAATCCAGTTACAAGCATTCAATCAGATGTGTGTTTTTCGGGTTTACTTGAGAGGCGCGCGAGGAACTGTAGCTTGTTCACGCTGAGATCGATGTCATTCTTAAAATGCATTTTTGGGTTGTCGCATTAGTCCATTGAGGGGCGATTGCTAATATATTCGATGACTAGTTTGGTTATACAAACAAGTTAAATGTTTACATTGGTGAACTTATACTGGTGCGATTCTTGTAATGCATCTTTTGGCTACAGTGAGGTATGAGCGCGTCAATGAGGTCGTGAAAGGAAGTATGACCCCTTTTGATTAGCATGGATGAGAATGACATTAGAGTATCCACTAGAGCTAAAAACTGCATTGAGTAGGCAAAGTAATCACAGCAAATTGCTTGATCCATTGCTGGAAAAGAGAATTCATTCCCCAGTAGAAAATTTACAGAGTAAAACTAACTACTCTGGATCTTCAGGAAAAGAGAATTCATTCCTCAGTAGAAAATTTACAAACTAACTACTCTGGATCTTCCACTTCTACTTTACTACGACATAGCGGACACGAATCATTCCTCTCGAGCCACTCGACGATGCATCTGCTGTGGAACAGATGCGAACACGGGATCTCGATCGCTTTACTTGCCCCATCCAGTTTTTCTAAGCAAATACAGCAGCATCCGTCATCATCCCGGACGAAGCAGCTCTCCCGCTCGAGCTTCTCAATGGTGCTTCTGGAGACGCCCCGCAAGGCTTGATCGGCATCTAACTCGTGCCCTCCGATGAAGCCTCCGTCCATGTCTTCCATTATGAAGCCTTCGTCCATGTCTCCCACTTCAACTTCCTCCGCCATCACCAATTCCAACTTTATGCTCATGTCGACCTGTCGACGGCCATCTCTTGATCCCCACAATGTGATATGCATAATGAGTCGTATTATGTCGGTCCAGAAGCTGTAATAAACGCCCAAATCATCGAGAACTCTCTCCAAGTGCCCTTCGCAAAGAGATTGCCATTGTAGGACGCAAAGCGGCATCTCGAGCGACCGGCTCAATTCAGACATCGTGGTGTTTGGAAGATTCATCATCATTCCAAATCGATTGACGAAGACTAGCAAACTGTGCCACTTGACCGAGAAATTGAAGACCGCGGTCGGCAGCCCAGGAAAATGGGAATCCCTTGGGTCCAGACGCAAATTATATCCGCAATAGACCGTCCCCATGCTATTGCTCCCAAGAGTGGGCTGAAAAGAGGATTCTTTCACGGGTATTGTCGAAACCCAATCTACGATGAAGCTCGCGAAATCTTTCTGTGGAGATCTTTCCGAATTGTATGAGGGAAATGGACGGAGAATGGAGCTCTCGGAGCAAAGAAATCCTGTTCCGAGACGATCGAAGCTAGTCCCCTCCTGCGAAACAGAGCAGTCTGCTTCGAAACTGAGAGACGAGAACAGAGCAATCTGCTTCAGAACCAAGAGTCGATGAGATCTGAGATTTGTGCAAGAACAAGAAATTCTCACTGGAGATGACAAACGCTAGAGAAATCCTGTTCTGACTGCAAAACAGAGCAGTCTGCTTCGGAACCAAGAAACGAGAACAGAGCAGGTCTGCTTCAGAACCAGAACCAAGAGACGATGAGATCTGAGGTTTGTGCAAGAACAAGGAATTCTCACTGGAGAAGACAACAAGCGCTACGACGCGCCACTATATAGCCGTTGGTCGGTTCGTTGGCCCCGCTCCCACTTTCCTGTTTTGTGCACACGCGTTGAATTCGAGAGGAGCGCGTGCTATGCACGTGCCAGCGGTTGCCCTAGTTGCCTATTTCGTTTTCCGTTATAACTGCTATTCCCCTTTTCCCTTAAAAAAAGTTTTCGAATAATATGTACAATAATAACTCAAATTAATTTCTTGATTAGTTAATCGTGGGAAAATAAAAAATCAAATCGTCGAATCGGACCTCCTTTCCTCAACCGGCTATTGCCCGGAGAATGATGGCCGTGTTCGGAAGCCAATGCGCCACTGCCGCATTCTCAGACGGTGGTCTCGTGCCCTCTCGTCGCAACGCCACGCAGCTCGCCGATCCTTTGACATTCGTTGCCTCCGGAGTATGCAGCACGGCATGCTTTTTTCTCTCTATCACGAGTCTCTGAATAAGATCTTTGCTTGTGAAGAATGTGGTGAACGCCGAGTGAATGATTTGTTTTGAATTTTGGCGAGTCTGTCCTTTGAATTGTCTGATGCAGTCCTTCTCTTCCTCTTGATGCTTTGGGAGATGTGATTCTTCGAGGGATGTATTCTCTTCGAGTTGTGATCTGCCGCAAGTCCTGTTTAAACCTCAATCCTCATAGGGCTTACTATTTTGGACTCAAAGTTTCCACATCAGTGGATTATATTCATAAATGTTAAACATCATGTCTCCGTTTTGAAGATAGCATGTTCAGCAAGAAAATATGCAGTACCTGTTTTGGAGTTGATTACGTTATAATCTTGTGGGGGGTCTAAGTGATGCTTAAGATTGTCAAGTGTTCGTGAAAGGAAACAAAATCAACTTGCAGTGGACAGCACTTTGGTTGTGGTAAGATGTAATATCAGTTGTCTTTCTTTTCTCAAATAAAAAGGGTCAATGTCCTGAAGATGTGGTAAAACTGATAACTTCTCCCCATATCCCTGAAGTTTAACACGAGGTCAAAACTTGGATGGAAAGAGGGAAAAGGGCACATGGACAAAACAAGCGTGCTTGTGCATCGCACGAGCACTCATATTTACCTAAAATGGCTACTTTGGTTTTGCGGGTGGTCTTATCCCCTTATATGCTCGCTGCAGAAGCCTATGGAAGTTGTGTATTTCTAGATGAAATTGGAAAGAAGATGAAAGCTTGATAATAATGAATCAAGTTTTGCAATGAAACCTTATGGAAAAATATCAAGTTCTTTTCTTGACTATCTCGTTTTGCCTCAACTCATTAATTTAATGTTTGTGTCAGTAGTTGATCTGCCTATTAAGGTGGATGCTTCACAGGGCTTCTAGTTCTTTTCCATTATGCATGGTGCCTCCTCAAAGACACGATTTCTTCACCTCACGGGAGATGGCTGAAGAGTGTATACGTTAGTTATGTTCCTCAGCAAGTTTCTTCTAGTGGATAAGATCAGCTCTTCCCTCTCCCTCTCTCTCTCTCTCTCTCTCTCCCGTGAGTGTGCGCATAGACCAACATGTGCACAAACCCACAGTCTCACCTCTAATCTGTCTTTAGCTTTGAGTCTACTGTTTGGACTGTGAAGAAAACTGTCCATTATTTGGAAGAAGAAGGCTTGATTTATTCAATGATTAATGACTTCCACTTAAATCAACTGCTAATGCTTCATGTCCATGTTTTCCTCTAAACAGCTCTCAGGAGATACATTCTAAAACGGTAAGGTGTTTTATCCTCCCACCATAGTCTCCTAATGCTCTACTCTTTAGCATCCCTGGCTGAGTGGGTTAATGAAAGGCAACATCTTTAGCTTGTTGGAAGCCTTTTGTTGTTTTATTTGTCTTTGTCATATACATTGTGGAACATTCGCATGTCTACCTCTGAAAAGTATCATATGGATTATGTCATCCTGAGATGTGGAAGAGTGTTTTGATTCCTCAAACAGAGTGATTTTGCACCCCCAGGCCACAAATGTTATGGAAGAGGTTGAAGTGAAGTTCACATTTCATCAATTACAGTGCAAACTGGATAACCTGGAAGTTCTTAGAGACTAATTTATACTATCCTGTACAAGGGGAAAAGAGATACCAAGAGATGAATTAATTAGATTGAGTGGAGAAAATCAAGGGTTCACACTCAATATGGTATTAAAGAGCAGTATTGCTTGGCCTCTGTTCTTAGCTCGTCTACAAGTGTCTTTATCAGTCCTCCGATTTCAATGGAATCGTCAAATGATTCTTGCACGGAGATTGGCGCTAAGACTTAACAGTACCCAAGAACTTATAACCCACTACTCGCCTCTTGTTCCATTCCGATCAGAGGAAGTGTCCAATTTGTCAAATGGTTGCTGTCCTGGTCTTCATGACAGTCTCCTCTGTCGCCCGTCGCCACTTTGGCTAGAAACCTAGGAGGTAAGCAGGAGCAGCATCAATTCCTAGTGATATTGTGCTGTTTTAGTCGGTCATTAACGGAGTTTAAGTTCTCACAATCATAAACGTTGCTCATCCTCCCAGAATCCTAATTCAGTTATCAGCTCGTAATAGTTGAACTCTTTACTGACGCTTTTCCATTTCTATTTTCCCTTAATTGGGGTCATGTTGCAGATTATGTTAATTGAGAACCGTAGATTTAGCTTGTTAGTGGCAAACATATAACATCAAGATCCCGGGATTTCGCATTCAATTGCTTTGTCTCCTCTGCATCAACCTATTGAAAAAAATATGTATATTTTGACATATCATCAATGCTATAAAAAAAAGTTTTGAATGCATACTGCAATGTGGCAAGGCTGGTTAGGGCTTTTCAACCCAATATTTAACCAATTAGCATGAGTAGAAGAGTGGGTTGGGCTTTACTAATGACAGGCTCAAGACACTCAAATGGCAATGTTGACACCTAATTTTGGTTACATATTTAAGGAAAAAAAGTCATTGGCATAATTCATGTTCATCACATAGTTGGAGTTTGACATTATCACGTACCATCATACATGTGATCGAAAGGATCTCGCAAAGTTATGTTCCGCCACGGTGGATTTTTAAGTTTGTGCTTGACTTTTTGTGGATGTAGCTGGATCTTTGGAGGTTATTTGATCAAACATTTATTTGTGACTTCTTAAGAAATAGATTGTAATTGAATCAGATTAAAAAAGAGAGAATATTTAGGGATGAAAACTGTTAGATAAGAATTATCCACATTACATGACTGGCAAAAGGTTGAAGATCAAGGAATAAAAAATAAAAGAAAATCGAGTATAGTAAAAAGAAAAAAAAAGGGAAGGGAGAGAGCTGGAACAAGATAGAAAAGGAGGACGCCAGAGAGAACTTAAAACACAGCACGAAAGTCTTTATTTTCTGGAAAGAGGGGGACACTTCGTTGAGAGAAAGGGGGGAAGAAAGAAGGCCACATCACTCACACGGGAAAATCCAGAGGGCAAGAGGGAAGTTTTACTTATTGGAATTTTGAAATGATATAATGGTGAATGAGAAATTGTTCTCAAGAAGAAAACCCTTAGTGGGATATAGGTCTCACATGTGAAAAGCAACCTTGTAAGTGGAAAGTGTAAAAACACTTGTCCCACATAGGCTAAAAGGAAGGCTTTAGAGGGCTTTATAAGTGTTAACTTAAAATCACAAGTACTATGCCTCGTGTGCGCGCAGGGAGGGTGCAAAATCGGTTCCCGACAAACCTGAACTTGTGCGCGAGCGTGCGACCTGCACACACGAATGCAACCCCGGAAAACTCCAAAAAGTAGTCTTAAACACAAGTCACTCGTTAAAACTTGTAACGGCTGATTAATGACGATAGTTAATTCATAAACGGTAAATTAATTACAAAACGATCTCCCAACATTGTTTTATTATCTTTGATCATTCTTTTTGCTCAGGCTTGCATATGATTTTAGCATCTTTTCGAAAGCTCTGCATAGATTTCGTTTTTCTAAAAGTGTTCAACATTGTTTGTTGTTCAAGTTCGCTGAAAGTTTCGGAGATTTACTTTTTGTTGATGTCAACCATTGTATCCTAGGAGACAGACGTCCACGTTGCCTCACGCGTGCTGGATGAGTTCCTCACTGTGTATTGGAGGGAACGAATATGTTTTTAGGAGACTGTGTAGAACACCGGCCTCGGTGTTCATGTATTTGAGTCCGTCTATAATCACGTCATTCTAGTGAAGTCCATTTGAATTGATTTTTTTTCTCATTGTATTCGATCATTGATTCGATAGTTCAATGGCTTCTAGAAGAGACATGGTTGACACTTCAGGAAAGGACGTGGTTGATACTTATGAGAAAGACATGGTTGACATTTCTGAAGAAGATGTGGTTGATGTTCGTGGGAAGAACGTTGTGGATGCTGCTGATAGCTCCAACACCAGAACTATAGAAGCTGTCCCTGTTGCGGTACAACCGCCTAAACCTCCTGTCGTCCCTGGTGCGGTCCAACAGTTTGGACCATCTACTGTCCTAGGATCTTCTGCTGTCCTAGTTGTGGGTTCTACCCCACATGGAGAACGACCAGAGAAGTTTGATGGATCAACTTAAAGTGCTGACAACAGAAGATGCTGTTCTACTTGACGACTCTCGGCCTTGCGAGGTTCCTGACAGAAGATGCCCCTACCCCTCCTGCGTCTTCAAGCTACCTATGCGGCTGATGCGTAGAAGCATTTTGACTTCCTATGTAAGAATTACGTCATGAATGGCTTACATGATTCACTGTACATTGTGTACTGTGATAAGTGAACAGTGAAAGAGTTGTGGGAATTGCTTGACCATAAATATAAATCAAAGGATGCCAGCGCAAAGAAATTTGTGGTCGGACGGTTTCTTGATTATAAAATGGTAGATTCCAAGACTGTTATAAGTCAAATGCAAGAGATCCAAGTGATTTTGCACAAAATTGCAGCTCAAGGTATGAACCTGAGATTATAGGCATGGGGACTTGGTTACGCTAGACAATTCTAACGCCCTTTCAATACATTTTCTTTTACAAAAAAATGCTTTGCAAGCAGCTTAAATTAATTTTTAAGTTATTCACTAACATATGAAGTGTCCATGGTGGTGCACAAACATTATTATAAACACTCAAGACAACAACAAATGAATTACAATCATGATCTAACAAAGCAAGCTAAATGATTTTTGTTTTTGTTTTTGTTATTATCCTAACATGCAAGTTAATTAAGTATGTAGAAATGAAGCTTTAAATAATTAATTTTGAGATTTTCTTTGTTGTATATGTAGACTAAGCTAATATCCAATGCATACGATGAAAACCTAACTCTAAATGTGACATAATATGTCACATAACATGCAGACTTAAATTAAACTAGTCCACATGGCATGTGATTTAACTAAATTATCTGAAGACATGCAATTATCTAAATGAAGTACGAAGCGTACTATTTTTTTGTTTTTTTATATTAATGAAATTCGAAATTAATAAATGCCAAAATCAAATATGCTGCTAGCCTATCATAAGAACATCTTTTATTTTTACATCCTACTTCAAAATTAAATGATAAAATGAGTTCTAATCTGATATGACACACATTAAGTGACCCTAGTTCTAATGAAAATTTGAACTATTATTCTAGTATGATATAACCTAGAAATGCAATTTATAGATGGTGTGCAAGATTGATACGCAATTTTTCTAATTAATGCAAACTAGCATGCATATCATATGTCATGGCAAACGACATTGATGATGTGACAATTATGCATCTAGTTCTACATGATGTGCAATTTCAAATAAAATGGATTTGATACACAACACTATGACACGCACAGAACTTAATAATGTGATGTGTCCTAAACTATATGAGGTGCATATGTCTTTATGTTTTAAAGAAATTCGGAATTAATTAATTAATTAAACTAATTATCTAGAGCTTAATATTATCTAATTTAAACTACAAATTAACTCACCTTAATCCCTAATTAAAACTATGATCTTATCTTAACCATGGATAACATCCTAAAGTGCATATTCTAACTAAAACTATCTTATTCTAACTTAAAACTAACACTTCAAATCCTTTTTATTACTTTCAAATTAGAAAGAAATTAAACTAAGTTGCTACCTATTAAATCGTCATTAGATATTATCTGCAGCCCACCAGACAAGTCTCATAATATTTATAATCAGCTAATCAATCTAAATTTGAAAAAAAGCAAATAAAATCAACGAATTGTATCTTGAGCATGAGATCGGATTGATTGATTTCCAATGCGATCACGAGTTGTATTTCAAATGTAAGATCGGACTATTGATCAATGCATATTATAAAATTAGGAAATGATTACTAATTTAAATGGGTTCAAATATTTTTTTATATGATGATGTCGATCAAATATTCAAACAAGATTGATATTTTTCCGAATTAGGCAATAAAATATTTGTAAATTAAAGCAATTAAGATTATTACCTAATTCACAATATTGCATGGGCAATATTTCCAGATCCAAACTCCATGGGCAGCACGTGTGACTAACAACTGTCCAATTAACTCATGGTGAGGTTCGATAGGTGGTGCACCTTCGAAGAGGTCAGGACAAGCAATATATTAAATGAATTCACTTTTTCCTTGTGCCTGTTTTCGTGATTTGGAAGATTATGTTAAAGATTGGCTTGCATTGAACTATACTCATTCTGCATTTCTGGAGCAAGTTTTCACCGATGAATCCTAGTACGGTTTTAATTTATGCTTAAGAGTTGTTGGGATGATCAATTTATCGTGACACAAATCTAATGCAGTACCAAAAAGAACTCTAATCTATGTTCGTCGGACTAGAAATCATGGTTTGTTTAGTTCAATCTTTTTTTGGAGCTAAAAAACAAACGGAATAAATTACTACTGACCCAAGCCTATCGTAATTTGATAAGACTTGACGTGATTATTGTCATTGTGACATGTGTAAAGGTGCATTGTAAAAAAGACTCCAGAATTGGGTCTTTTAAAATGGACATGGATCAGTTAACGTGGAGTAGTCCTCGTTAGATGATCCCCGGGCATTTAATGGAGGGGATTACTAACGTGGAATGCCGGAGGATCACCTAACATGGACTATTCCACGTGATCCCCATGCCTTTAAAATAGCTTAAGGCTATTAGATGGATTTAAAGTCCTATTACCTATATGAAAGCCCAATGCAAAAGCATGTTTTTGAAAACTCTTTCAAAAGAAGAATCTTAAAATCAATCGAGATGGATAGAGATACAATGCAATCTTAAGGATTTTGTGAGAGAAGGCCTAACAAACACTTAGGCTCCGTTCTTTTTACGAAAAATAAATTTTTAAGACAATATTTTTTGAATTTTCCGGTACTCGTTTCACAAAAAAAAAACAAGATAATTAATGAAAATATTTTCCACCAATTGAAGAAAATATTTTTCACTTTTAAAAAGTGAAAAATATTTTCCAGTTTCTTTATTCACTTCTAAACATCGTATTGTGATTAGCAACTAGTTAATGCAGAATAAAAAAAGCAATTAAAAAATTAAAATTTTGATTTTTTATATAATTTTTCCTACACCCGAAAATATTGACATTTTCCAATAAAATGACTCCCTAGAAAATACTTTTCAGAAATGTTATATTTTCCGTGAAACAAATGGAGCCTTAAAAAGAGAATGAACATTACAACTTTTGGATGTGTCAAAGCAATCTTGATTTGGGCCTTTGAATTTATTGAATGGAAAATTACCTTTGGAAGAATGGGCCAAATGACATATCAAGGTCCAATGCAATTTTATTTTGAAAAACTTGGCCTACATGGGTTTGCAAAATGTATCCATTTGGGAAGATTCAATTACTTAAAAGCATGGGTTAATAAAGAGACGTGATGCGAAAGCAAGGAAATCACGCATAATAAGATATATATATATATATATATATGCTTCAAATCTTAAACGCAATCATATATCAACGTACCTTCCTATAAAATAAGGATTAGCAAGCACACATTCCCTTATAACTCTTGTTATGCAAAACCATTTAGCATAGTTGTCCGTGCGACCTCAAATTTTGCGCAACGATTGATAATCACACAAAAACGACTTCAAAAGAGAAATTCTAAACCCTAGGAGAGAAATTCTAAACGTCTTCTTTAGGTTTTGGCTAATCCCTAGTAGAGTTATCAAGTTGTGACCACCTTCTCGAGATGGACCACAAGAGAGAATAATGGATTGCTAAGTGAGCTTGAATGAACCTTCAGCCATATGGCACTTGCACTATTTATGAGTTCTCCCAAACCCTATCCAAACAGCCCGATTTCTCATTAATTGTTCATTGAATTTGATTAAAATTGTTGACACCTAAATTTTTGCACCTTTTGTTTTCTTTATTTTATTTTATTTTTATGCATATAGTTAATAGGGGCATTTTGCATATCTTAGAAAATCTTGGACGTTGATATATCTTGACTTTGGCTAGGAAAGAAGTATTGGGCATATATTACATTTGGTTCAAAATAAGAAATAGAGGAAAATAGGAAAATGTGAAAAAAGGGGAAAAATAATGTTTGGTCAAATCTTCTAAAATATGACCAATTATTTGTTGATCCATTCCTGGAGACGTCCGAGAGAGGAGAGGTGCAGGGAAAGACATTCTGAAAAGAGAAAGGAATTTCGGTCAAATTTCTCCGAGATTTGACCGAATATTGGCTTTTCCCATGCCTAAAAGCGTTGCAAGGCACACGCACAGGGGGCCTTCTAGCTTCGGGGGTGGACTTCTCTTTTTACGCAGACACAGTGAGGGAGGGGAAAAGGGAAAAAAAAAAAAACACACGGAGACAGGGACTTATGGAGGGGAACACGAGAGAGAGAGAGAGAGAAGGGCATGGACTCGAGATCGTTGACTTTGGCACCTCCCTCATCTGAAACTTTCGGTTCCAGTGACGCGGTCATGGACCCTCCTGTCCATTTCCTTCATTTATTGGTGAGTCATTGTCTTAGCTGTGGCTTCCCCGAGGATCATGTTTAGTTGCCTTCGCGGAAGAGCGACAACTTGGCTCAAGTCCACTTGAGCGCGCCCATTCTCTGCAGTCCCCGAATCGTGTAGGGTTGTTCGAGTGTGCGGGAAGTCGGTCGCGTGGAAAAAAGCGCGAGAGAATGCAATTTGGAAGAATGGGCCAAATGACATATCAAGGTCCAATGCAATTTTATTTTGAAAAACTTGGCCTACATGGGTTTGCAAATTGTATCCATTTGGGAAGATTCAATTACTTAAAAGCATGGGTTAATAAAAGAGACGTGATGCGAAAGCAAGGAAATCGCGCATAATAAGATATTGTTTTATGTTTAATTTGCTTGTGTTGGTTAATTTAAATGTCATTTGCATGTTAGAATAAATTTGATGTGTTTTCCTTTATTTGCATGTTAGAATAAATTTCATGATTTTATTTGCTTTGCACGTTTATATTAATTGCACGTTTATATTAATAGTTATGTGTTTAGATTAATTGCACGTTTACGTTATAAATTGCATGTTTAGATTTAAAGTTGCATATTTAGATAATTGCATGTTTAGTTTAATTTCCATATTTAGATTAATTTGCATATTAAGTTAGATTGCATACTAGATATTTTTGTTGAGGTAATTTTAACTAGATTGCATTCTAGGATATTATCTATGGTTGAGTAGGATTTTAGTTTAAATTAGGAATTAGTATTCTTATTTTCTAGTTTAGATTATATGCTATTTAGCTATGGATAATTAGGCTAATTAATTCATAAAATTTTCTAAAAAATTGCATTTCGTATCTTGCATTAGATTTGATTTGGTTAGATTTTATTTGGATTAGATTAGCTTAAATTTTATTTGATATTTGATTTTATTAGATTTGATTTAATGCATGATATATCATAATTTGATTTTGTGATTTGTTTTAGATTTTCATTCCTTTATTGTTATTGATTGAGTTTACGTGTGCTCACCATTGCATGTTAGGGATAGATTTAAAATTAATCCAACCTGCCTGCCGATTTTTGGAAATAAATGAAAAGCTACCGAAATGGTGTTAGATTAGTCTAGCATAACCAAGTCCCCGATCCCATAAATCTCTGGTTTGTAAGAGTAAAGCATAGCTCCCGATGCTTTACATGGGTTCCTAATTGACCCACCAAAAATAAATTAGTGGAGACTCCAAATTAAAAATTTGTTGCGTGTTAAGATGTGAAATCTAAATCGCGAATTGGTATGAGCTTGGGAAAGCTCGAGTTAGGTTTAATCTTAGCAATCAATTAGCCGAACCCTAGGTGGTGCATTTTCGAGGAGGTCGCGACAAAAATCACCACTAGACTATTCTAAGCTATTATGAGCCAATTAAGGCACGAGGAGTCCACCTTGTTTTAGTCAACTAAAGATTTTTGGATTCAGCGGTCGGTGCCTTTTTCCTTTTATTAAATGGTATTTTATATTTATTTCCTGACACGCATCTACATATCTGTGCATAAGTGCTTGCGCAATAAATGTTATATCAATCAATAATAAAGCCGATAAAGAACTAAAAGGAAAAACTCGAAATTTATCGAACGACATTATACAACACCTTGATATAAAGTTCCAAAATAGGAACCTTGGGAGGGACGCATAAAAATAATCGTGCAGTGATCTAATAAATGAAATTCTCTTAATATAAATGATGAGATAATTCTAAACAGGATAATATAAAACAAATAATAAAACTGGAAAAAAGACCTATATGTATAATCGAAATAAATGAGATCAAATAAAATAATCAAAACAACCGGTAATGTAATATGTACATTTACCACTCATTTTCTGAGTTTTACAAGGTACACGAAATTCAAAAAATTTTATAAACAGTAACTAGAAAAATAAGCCACTCCAAAAAGTTTTATAAATCAAGATGAGCCTATAGAAATTTTTGGGATCTAAAACGATGTCGGGTGAAGATCACAAGTGCTTGAGGCTGCGATAGGGGCTTCCGAGTCACAAAGGAACACGTGTATGGCACTCGTGGCTAAGTCAATTGTATGACGACATTCTTTTGCCACGTGTTAGACTCCCATTGATCCAGTTACGCTAACATGACGATGTTGTCTTTATGTGCCACGTCATCACTGACGTGGCATTCTACCCTAATCGCCTCCTATTGGCAAGTGAGACACACATCAAGTTTCTATGACTTGATTGGGATGATGATGGCATAATTGCAATGTCAATGTCTGGGCTATTTGACTAGTTACTCATGCAAACTTAAGAACTCCACAACAAACCATGTATGTGCATTCCAAGTCTCAAAACTTTAACCTAACATATAGTGTGGTTCCTAGACTTTTATTTTGTGCAATATGATCCTTGAACTTTTAACATATATCCAATTTAGTCTTTAAATTATATGAAATGTTCAATTTATTTCTTTGGGATCACATTAATAAAGGTTTATGCATAATTTATGTTACTATCCTTGAAACGAAAAATGACCGTTCCCTCAAGTGAAGACTGTTCCCATTGACAAACTTTAAAACTAGTGGTTCTTTTGAAGCCAAACACCTATTTACATTAGCAATCTTCCGATCACCATGGACTTTCACTAAGGCTTCGTTCATTTCATAAAAATATAGCATTTCTGGAAAATATTTTTTAAAAAAATTATTTTCCTGGAAAATGATAATATTTTTCAGTGTTCATTTGTTAAAGGCCGTCGAGTTACCAGTCTTGAGCGAGGTCGAGACATGTTGTTAGAGGCCACAATATTTAAAGGGATTCCCCTTTCAAAAAAATAGAAAATATTTTCCCCATTTTTGAAGGTATTTTTTAACTATACTGTTTTCCGTTAAACAAATGTCGAAAAATTCAAAAAATGTTTTATTGGAAGTTATTTTTCGTCAAACGTGGAGCTTAATTTGTCATCTAATTGACAGTCATGGTGTCAAACTGAAGAATTTACGATTTGACCCCTAATATATGTGTGTTTATATATATGTTATCCGGTTGTTGTCCTCATTGGACTCATTGGACTAATTCATCAGTAGTTAATTCAGCTTCTTGTTGTTATCTACAGATGAATTCTTTAATTCAGCTTCTTGTTGTTATCTACAGATGAATTCTTTTCCGTCAATTCGAAGATCCCTGGCATTGGTCTGTTTTGTGCTCATGTAACGATGCCGGAATGATGAAAATGCACCATATGCTTGTGACAAATTACATAGATGTTCATCGTCAGAGTTTAGTGAAAGTAAAGCTGACTCCTCTTTTTTTTTTAATCATGGTATGTCGTGCAAAAGTATATGACGATTGATGTGTCAAATATTTTGATAGAATAAATGTATATAGATTAATTGAGAGATCCGACTACCCGAATTATATTCCCTACGGGATATCTCAAATAGCATGAGGGTTCATATTCAATTCCTATTCAACACGATCATTGATGATCAGCTTACTATCCAACAGTGTTTTGTAAATTCTCTAATCTTGGCATGCACGACTTGTCTTTGCATAGACTGAAGACATAGACTTATTCTGTTATTAAAAGTTTACCTCAGATATGATATCATCATAGTCAAAAAGGTAAAATGTATACAATGCTTATATCCAATCGAAAGAATATAATCCAATAGCAAGTCAACTCTGTCCATCATTTCCGCGGGGATTAAGTCTGTAATAATATTATATCTGAAGGAATTATAACAAATGGAAAATTGATAGATTCTTCACACTGGGTGTTAGCGTTACATAATATCAGCATGTACTTCTTGTTTAGACATGATGCAATGAGCCTCTGACCCAAAATTGAAAGTTTCTCCTCTCCTTAATCTATATAAACTACAAGATCTTGCGATTGAAAAGCACCAAGGAATCCCGTCTTTCTCCAGAAAGAAACTTAAAAGGACGAACGGACTTTCAGATCTCTCAAATTCCAACAAAACATGGCCATGAAAGTTGAGGTTGTCTCCACAGAGAGCATCAAGCCTTCCTCTCCAACTCCATCTCACCTCAGAGACTTCAAGTTCTGCCTCCTTGACCAGCTGGCTCCTCCGTTTTATGTTCCGGTCGTCCTGTTCTACTCGGCTTCCGATGACGAGGCCGCACCCAAATCTGCCTGGGTTATAGGAAATTTGAAAACTTCGCTCTCACAGGCACTGTCCCTGTTCTACCCTCTAGGTGGAAGGGTAAAAGGCAACACTCACATCGACTGCAACGACGAGGGCGCCCTGTATTCGGAGGCGAAAGCTCACTTCGAGTTGTCTGAAGTCCTGTCGAACCCGGACATCAATCAGCTGCAGCAATTCCTCCCATTCTCGCCATACAGAGTCGGTCCCAACATTGAGGAACAAGTCATTTTAGGGGTCCAAGCCACCTTGTTCGACTGTGGCGGCATCGGGATCGGCATCTGCATCTCTCACAAGATCGCCGACGGTGCGTCGGTCTCTGCCTTCATCTCTGCATGGGCCGATATTGCCATTAATGGCATTGATGGCGAAGCCCGCGTCATCCCTCCCTTCTTGAGAGCATCAGAGCTCTTCCAACCAAAGGACATAGACTTCCGAATGCCATCTGGGGTCATCAGCAGTGAGAAGCTTTCAACCAAGAGGTTTCGATTCGACAGCAAGAGCTTGGCCCGCCTCAGGGCCAGGTTCGGCAGTGCCTCTCCTACTCGTGTTGAGGCCGTGACCGCCCTCATATGGAAATCCGCCACGGAGGCCGCGAGGAAGAGGCCAGACTGGAACGAGAACTATCCCCCATCATCAGCAGTCACACACGTGGTGAACATCAGAAGCAGGATGAGGCCACAACCATTGCCTGAGAATGCATTGGGCAATCTGTGGCAGTCCATTGTGGCACCACTGGAAGCAAACAAGGAATTTGAATTGCAGGACTTCGTAGGTATTCTCAGGAGATCAATAAGGGCAGTCGATGGCGAATATTTGAGCGCGCTTCGAGGCGAGATGGGATTGGCCAAAGCCTGCGAGAGCCTCATGGCGGCACGGAAGCTGGCGGCAGCGTCTGCGGGAGAGGTCGAACTCTACAGGTTCAGCAGCTGGACAAGGTTTCCGTTCTACGAGGTGGATTTTGGGCGGGGAAGGCCTGCTTGGGTGTGCACCACCAGTGTTCCTATGAAAAACGTGGTGATTTTGATGGGAACCAAGTGTGGCAATGGGATCGAAGCATGGATCACCTTGGGCGAGCACGACATGATGGAGTTCGAGCGCAACACTGAGTTGCTACAGTTCATCGCATCGAGCCCTTAACTGTGACGCACGCGACGCAATGCTGATATTGGTCCTTTATTGTTTGTTCGTTCACTTACTTGATTCAAGGTTTCATATGTTCGTTTGCTTAGATAGATGTCATCAACTTGTATAAGGCTTCGTGTATTATTATCCATGTGTGATTCGAACCGCATACAAAAGTATGTTCAGACTTCCATAAGCTCTGACTTTTCTTCTTCCAGCTATGAACATTTCAGTTTGGAAAACCGTATTGAAATGGAGAAACACTATAGGTAACATGAATCGGGGCATATTATAAAAAAATAATTGTTGGAAAATGTCATAAAGGTATTTTTGTCTAAGTCATGATAGTATAGAACAAACTCAGACGCCATAAGAAAAATTAAATTTGACATCAATACGATTTTGTAATATCAAAGCGCAATAATCCAAACTTAAATAACATCCGAAGGGTTCTGTGTTCATAAAATCCACTATTGACACGAGCAATGCTAAGTGCACTGAGAAAATTTATTAATTTTTGTATACTAAATAGTGGTAATTTTATATTGCGTATTTGAAGGAGCCATAGATTCGTGCGGATTTTTCATTGCCTGAAGTTTCAAGCAATTTAATAAATAGCGCAACATGTATAGAAAATTCCGGGGAAAATTCAGAAGAGAGCTGGCGGTCGCCTCCATATCTTTGGCCTTTCGACATCGACAGCGCAATACATATATAACAATCTCAACTAATATTTATAATATCTTTGATCTTTATGTCAATAACTAAGAAATATTTCATCACTATATGTACGAAAGTTGGTAAGATCACAGTTAATTGATCTAAAAAATGAATTTATTATATGAAATCGTGTTTTAAAATTCCAATATTTTGACACTTCCCCTAAAGTGTAGTATGTATTTTTGCCTTGTTTTGTCTATGACATGAAAATATATAATATGGGAGGAAATAAGACACTCTCACTTAAATTTGACATGGTATTAGAGTAGCAACTCTCAAATTCAAATATTGTTAGACTTCTGGCCTCTCTTATTATATATTTTTCATGTTTTCATCTTATGCTAAATCCTAACATGCACATGAGAGAGAAGGTTAGAGTATTGAAGATTGATGCACACTTTTAAAGAACGATTTAAACTTTTAGAACAATCTTTTGGAACAAGTGGCCCTAATCCCACCAAAATTTCACATTAGGATTTAGTAAAATTTGAGCATCAGATCATTTCTAGTGCTTATAAATATATGAAAAATAATTACTGTAACCGTTCCCCAGATAATAGAAAAATAGGTATGTCTCTTTGTGCGTTCATCTATCCATGCACTGGTCGCTTGTGTTATGAATGTCGATCCATGATCATGTTACTTGATTTGATCAAGCAAAGCAAGTGGATTGACTAGCTTCATTTCTTCTCTATGTTAGATAGTTATCCATTCCATAGTCAATAGCCTAATCGAAGTAGGGTTGCTGCAGTAAATTGGTTAACTTATAGACGGAGCATTTTAGTTAATCATCTCCAAATGTCAACTAAAGTAAGATGAAAATGGATAAATGGCATACCAAAAAGATCATTTGACTTTTTTTAATAGGAAAGCACCCAAGGTTTTTCATCAAAAGAGTAAGCGGGGAAGGTCCCTAACAATCTCTAGTGGAAAAGATGAAATAAATGTAGACGAGCATTTACGAGCTCTAGCGTACGATTTCTTGATAAGGCCGCGTGGAAGCACCTTATTTCATTCCGATTCTTTTAGACTTTGTGCATGTTACGATAACACCATTCCAAATATTATTTTAATTTTTGGATTTATGTTTGACTTGTAGCTTCCAATATGGTATAAGTGTAGGGATTTTACATAATTTCTCAAATGTAGTGAAACGAAACCCTAAACAGAATACATTCGTATATTGAAATTGAAGTAGGGATTTCAGACGTACATTTATGATTTAGAGACAAATTGAAGATCACTTGTGTTTGGATTAGCGCCCCAAGTATTGCGCCTCTACTAGTATCTATACACACGAACTGAAATCTCCAACGTCTAAGTGCTAGCTTGCAGATTTTGGAGCTACTTTTGTTTGATAGCCTCTAATCCTCATATGAATACATAATGTTTCTGTATCTTTTCTCCTCTATGTGTGACTCTCACGAAAATCTTTATGGTTTCTGCTGTAAAATGAGTATATAATACATAAGTAACTAGATCAAACTAGGTTAAGCGAATGAAATGGACCTAGTTAAGCCACGGCCCATAGACCAATATAAAATTAGTTCCTTGTCGTGTGTGACCTTCTAGTTTCACTAGACATTAACAGCGTGCTCAAACTATTTTGACCCACAAATCATAAGTAATCTCTAGTAAAACATTATGACCACCCAACTATAATGAATATCAATACTTCCCACAAAACTTAAACCACAACTATTGTTAAAGTATCCATATTAATTGGTTCCTAGGGTAGACCACTAACAATAGGGACCAAATTCTGCCCTAGCTTATTTTGCTTGAATGGCCTCTTGTTTGTTCATTTTGCTTCTCCTTCCAAATTTGGTGCATATGTAGCAGGAAGCATTAAAGCATTAAAGCATTCCACATTTTTCTATGAGATTCCAACGATCCTTATATTAAAGCTTTGTTCTTCTTATCTATTTAATTTTTTGGGAAAATACCACCAAAAATCATAAATTATATCATCTATGATACATTTATCTTAATTTTTTTCATGACACAAAATATATCGAACTGGTCTCCTTGTGATATATTTACCCAAAATATATTTTTTTGACATTAAAATCTTGAACTTATATCATCGTTTTTAGAAAACCCATTTTGTCCCATGAGCTGTGGCCGACAAATGGTGCGAAACCCTCATCGGCAACTAGCTACCCTCACCCAACCTTGCCCATATTTGGGCAAGGCCCTTTGCGGCACAGGCCCTTTGCGGCACGAGCCCTTTGCGGCACAAGCAAGGCTGCCCCACCCAAATTTAGGCGAGGGTAGCCTCGCCCACGCCTTTGTGGAAGGGCCAGGCTTGCCCAAGCCTTGCTAGTCACGAGCAAAGGTGGCTAGGGCCTCACCAATCACCGCCACTCAGCGAGCTCCGATGGCCCTAATTAGCCTCAACTCTCTTACCAAAGTGGATGCCAAAAAAAGAAAAGAGAGAATTTTTTTTTTAGGATAAATGTGTCATTTAAGAATGCAAGTTTGTGATTTTTAATGTCATAAAAACAATTTATGGTAAATGTGTCATAAATGGTATAATTTAGGATTTTTTGTGGTACTTTCTCTAATTTTTTTGGTTAGATGTTTCTGGTATAGGGATTAAATAATTTATAATATAATGTCTTGCGAGGTGATGTAATACCATTGAAAACTGTCGTTTTGCCTATCATGTTTAGCCCCCCAAAAGCAAATATTTTAGATCCATCCCTTGTCTTGAAAGTTAGGAGGGAGTTCGTGAAGACCATCACGTTTTTTCTTTTCTCCCTCTTGTAATTTAAAAGACATAATGAGAACGACATACTATTATCTTTAGAGGGCAAGGGAATTTGTTCGATAAAATAATTACTGCCTTGGGTTCAAGCCTTCTGTTGGAAACGCTTCGAAGGTAAAATCCTCGATATATCATGTCAATGTGAAGACATACATCCTTAATCATTTGGAGAAGAGAACTAATTGAAGTGTGCCAAAATTAAATCTAACACCATATTGGAAAACTTGTGTTTCAAGTTTATTAGGGCGTGAGAATAGTCACGTCATACCAAAAGTAGTTGATTTCGAAATAACGTAAGCAAATCTAATTTAAACTCTTCCGAATATCATATTTTGATGCTCAATAGGGAAGACTTACAGAAAAGTAACATTTATCGTACCTTTGCTGGACACTTGCATTTGTAAAATATTCGTTATTTATCTAAATTAATTTAAATTATATTTTGAAGACGTTCTTGGATGGAGTTTCTAATGATAACAAGCCTTGTCAAAATGAATCCAAAAATCATTTATTAACCCAAGGTCATTGAATGGGTGATGCATTGGCCACCTAAAACTTCACATGCCAGCTATAAATGAGTTCTAAATGAAAGAGTCAAAATAAATGGATTTTAAATAGGTTATGTTATAAAAACCTAGCTGTGAAAAAACATATTGTAATTTTAAGGATGGGCCTATAGCAAGCCTCTTAGGAGGAGCATGCACGAGAGATAAGTCAATGATTCTTCAGGATAATGATACAAATGGTTTTTGAATTTTAGTTCAATGAGTAATGTGGTCCCTAAACATTTATTTTGTTCAATATGATTCATAAATTTTAACCAAATGTGTAATTAGTTTATGAACTTTTAATTTATTCAATACAATCTTTAAACTTTTAGCACATATTAAATCTAATCCTTAGACTATATGAAAATACTCAATATTGTCATTCCATTAATTTTTAAGTTCATGGATTACATTATACATTGAGTTAAAGTTTACGGACCACATTAAACAAATTGAAAGTTCAGAAATCACATAGCACATTTGGCCAAAGCTAAATGATCATTTGTATCATTATCTCTAATTCTTTTGGTAGCAAATGGATCATAGAGGATTAAAAAAGTTATTTACTGTTCATAAACAAAATGTTCTTATATAATAGAATGATTACTTTCCTTTATAAAACGTTAGAGAATATTTAGTGTTTACATAATAGGATTAATTGGATAATCTTTTATTTAGTATGACAATGGCACCTGACTTTTGGTGTTACTAGCAATGCACATGTATGCCAAAAATTTGACATTAAAAGGATTTAAATAGTCTCACCATGAAATAATTATATTATTAGTTAATGGATAGATAATATTGACACAATGTGAAGAAATTGCACATATATATCTAGAAAAAAAGAAAAAGAAAATCAGGATTAGAACTTTAATTTTGTACGATTGTCTATTGGATTAAAAGGATTCAAATCTCAAAATTGAAATGGATGAGAGAAGGTGGGAATATCAATTACGTATTTGTCATTGATAGAATATTATCTGATTGAGGATATTTTGGGTAAGGAGAAAAAGATTGTGATACCGTCAAACCCTCTTTTTTGTTTAGATATTATAAATAATCACATTATGATTCTTTTTGTAAATCCCTTTTAAGAGACTACATAGAGTGAACTTTTTTAACGCTTAATGTTTCCCAAATAGCATTAGATCCATTAGTAGATCTAATATTTACTAATTACACCAAAGTAAGTTATTTGGCAACTTGGAAGCAGTATCAGTCTTCACCTAGCATATCAGTTAACACAATTAGGACTTTGGAGCAATATTATTGCATGATTCAACTATTCTACAAAGTCGTTTGCTAAAACATTCCTCCATGTAGTTAAACTTTGGATTTGAACAAAGTTAAGAGTTTTGATTGTGCCATGGCTTGTGGATATGTTTGTAAAGTTTTCTATATCTGAGGCTTAAGCATAATTTTAGAAAGTTTGGGGGGCCACAGCCCCTTTAGCTCCCCTTTTGATTCATTTCTACTCTCTGATCACATATTTGGTGATCTGAGAGCACCACATAAACAGCTGATCTGCAGCTCATTTATCTACTCAGGTCCGAGTAAGGATTAACACGTATTTGGTGACATGGAATGAAATTAAAAAAAATAATAATAAAAATCTCTTCCTCCTACTCCATTCACTTGTTCGCCGCCGGCGGAATGCCGGCGTCGTGTGTGGGTAAAGAGGCGTATGCCAAAATTCAAACGAAACTCCAGAGTGAAGCTGCTGCTATTTGTTCTTCGGGATCTGTCGGTGTGGATCCTAAAGTTTGAATGGCTAGGGACCAGAATCATGACGGATTCATCAAGCATCTTGCTCAGGCAGTTAAGAGCAGGGACAAAGTGCTGATTTGGATACTTGTGTTATGCTTTTTTCCTAAAAGAAATCGAAATCACGAAAACCGTGTGAAGCTAAATTATTGAGAACTCATTCTCCATGATCATCACTATGACTTAACTTATGTCGAAAGGAAAAATTTTCCTGTCCTTAACAATAGCTTTTAAGAATTTGTGTAAAATCGAAAGGAGCAAATTCGTGAATCATATTATGAATTGCGCATCTGGACGAACGGATGATGATGCTTTCTTGCTGTTTCGGCACTTTCTGAACACATAAGCTTCTCAAATTGAACTTTGCTCAGCCACTACTCAGAGTACATAAAAGCTCAATCTCTTAGAAGACCAAAACCAGCATCGGACGTATCGGTAATACACTCGTGGAGGACATATTAGCGGAGAACAACATAAACATTCTGTTTTCCGCATGATCCCATCAGGTTCCACCTCGGCCGTTGATCTCGTTCAAGCACCAATACGCATTAAAAGGGCTGCGGACAGCCAATACAGGGTTGATATTCAGTTGCTTTCTAAGGTTAAAGGTCGAGCTGTCGTTGAGTAGGCAAAGTAATTACAGCAAATTATTTAATCCATCGCAAAAAAAGAGAATTTATTTCTTGTGAGAAATCTTTACAAGCTAAAACTATATACTCTCTACTTCTATTTTGCAATGACATAGCGGACACGGATGGTGTTAATCTCAAGGTATTTCTTTACTAGATGGTAATCCTATTGTTGTTGATGAGTGTTAATCTCGATGCATTTCACAGTAATCGAAACCTATTGTTGCATGGTCAGAATTTTTTTTGGTCAAGACTCTTGTTATGTGGTAAGATTGTAAAAAATAAGATACGATAAAATAAAATAAAAACAAAGATAGGCTTAATAAAAGTTGATGTGTCACTTAGTTTTTGAAAGAAATCTCTTCGAGCTCCCTTTTAAAAATGTGTGGCTAATGACATCTTAAATTTTACTTAATAAATAAATACAAAAATATACTAGAAGATCATTTTAAAAATCGAAAAATTAATTAAAAATAAAACGGAAAATAGACTGTTGCCGGTTCTAGCCGGCCCACTTACAACTTGGCCCGCGAATCTTATAACGTGGGCCCAATTCTCCTTTTCTTATTTCCTTTCTGTCATCTTGAGCCAACTTCTTTTGGCCCAGCCCTCACCAAAGGTCGTGACAAAATTCAGCTAGAGAGAGGAGGGCCTGCGTGAGCCGGGAGTGCCCGCCCGAGTGACCCTTTTCCATCTGAAAGGGGTGTGAGTGCGTTCCGTTAAAAAGGAAAGAAAAGCAGAATCGGGGAGAGCAAGAAAGGAAGCACAGACGAGAACCGAAAGAGAAAAAGTGAGAGAAGAGAGACGAACGAGTATAGAGGAGAACGACACGGTGCCGTTTCATCGGGAACGGTGCCTCGGCAAATCTTTTCGAGACGGACATGCTGTCCCGCAAATAAGCGGATGTGTTGGCCCATAACTAGGGACTGCCTTATCATAGAATGGCAAGTGAAGAGCATACTTACTAAGCCTCGGACAGGAACACAGCAGAGAAGGAGAGAGGAAATTTAGAGAGACGCGATGGAGAAGCTTTCAAGTTATTTCTGTAAAAACCGGGTCTCATTTCGCAACTGAGCTTCTTCTTACCCTTTTATGGGCACTGCCAAGGGTATCCCGGGCCTTTCTTACAATCAAAATAGAAGAACCAAAGTCCCGTGCATCTCACAAGATGCCTGGCCAACCTTACTGACACTAGTGACTTATTCCCTGCTTAGAATAGACAAAGTCACATTGCATCTTATAAGATGCTTTACAAAGCATACTGACGCATGCTATGGCCTCACAAGATGCTCTACAGAACATACTCACACATGCAATGGCCAAAGGCTCATCATTGGTGGCAACTGATATGCAGGTCTGCAGAGCAACTATTTGAGAAGTCATTTGTCGGATGAGGTGATGCCTTTAGAATGGCGTTCTCTTGAGAACATTTCACGTCTTAGTCTCTTTATCTCCAAAGCATGTTGGACCTTTTCAAAGTTTCTTAGGGTCACTTCTACTCTTTTATTAATGGGTGTGAAGGTACTGGGACTGAGTGCATCGGATTTCCTTTTGAGGTATTGTTGGTTGAGGCCAACTAAACGTGTTAGGCACTTCACATGGAGATGCATCGATTATCATGTTGGCCAGAAGAACATAGTCCCCCGGATCTTGAGATATTGGTCCACCCCAAGGGTCCTAGGCTGATTGCTGAGATGTTTGAACTTGCTGTTGGAATTGCTGGCTAGCATTAAATTCCGCCAAAGCTTTTTTTATTGCATCTCTTGTTGGTTCATCACAAGCACTAGGCCAAATCGCCTCGGGAATCATCTGATCCTTTTCGCGAAGTATATTCTAGATTGCCCCATACTTAAACATCAAGATCAGCAACACTCCATCCATATGACCGATTGTTGAGCACATTAAACCGAAACAGAGTATGAGCAACGTAATCCATGAAGGTTTGCATATGGCGGCATGTGAAGCTGAGAATGATGAATCTTATAGAAGTGCAGAGGCGAAGATCACTGATGTGAGTTCGAGCTTGAATGACAACAGCACAGCTGGCAATGTATTAGTCAAAGTATGATTTGAAGAGTTGATATTTTCAATTGTAACAACTTGAGCTCGTTAGTTAGAGTGAGTCAACTTAGTAAGCTCAACAACTGGTAGATAAATAGATAAAAGTGTAAAGAGTTAAGAATGCTCTCAGATGTAATCTTCGAGAATTACACTCTCGTACAAGAATATACAATTTCTTGTTCATCTTCAACCTCTCTTCTGCTCATCTTCATCTTCTTCATGCCCTTTTCGTCAAAATCCTCATTACCGATGGATTGTAACAAAAGAGTCAGAAGGACCAAGCTACTCAAGCTTCAAGGAAGAAGGAGGGTGACATTTATTGGTTGGTGAAATATACCTTCATGACGTGGAAAATTACAATCGTCTGGATCTGACCATATGAGAAATTATGTCTCATGGATTTCAATTGCATGTCAAATTAGACTCCCCAATGACAAACGGGCCAAAACCGCTGAAGTAGCTCTACTAATTGTCTGAAATAATGTTCTTCATGGTTTTCCTCGTATCTTTGAGCGAGCCTGTGAATTCTTGCTGTGGGGAACTCGATGGCTAAAGTAAGATTGTGAAATAAATGCCAGTAAAACCACTTGAGTTCTTCAGAAAAAGTAGTTGGATCAATGGTGAATATTAGAACGAACGGGTACTCATTATTCATGCCAAATGGCCTGAGATTGAGTCCACCATATTGTTTGAAAATATTCAGTTGGAATTCCCTCATCATTTCTCTGCATCCATTATCTCTATGAATGATTGATGATGACGCTGAAGATGATCATGTTTCATGAATCATAGAAATAGACAATGTAGGCTCGCTGGGTCTATAAGAGGGTCCGCATGAACATTCTTCTCACCTTTAATGTGCTTAATGTCTAAGTAATATTTTGAAAACCATTTTGCTTAGTGTAAGGGTGTGGATGTGGCACTGTTTTGCCGAAATATTGACATGAAAACGACATGATCTTGTAAATTAGGTCAATGCAAAAATACCAAAGAAATAAATGAGAAATAATAAGGATTCCAGAGATTAACGTGATTCAATCCAAGTATTGATACTTACATTCACACAAGGAGAGCTAGTAGTAAACAATATATTATAATCAGGGAATCAAAGTCATAATTGTTTACATACTCAAGTGTTTCTCATATTGTGACGGCCCAAGCGCCGGTGTGCAAGGAGGAGGGATGGCGGTGAATCCACGCCTCGGTCCCCGGACACGAGCAAGTAGGGGCATGTTTCTTGTCCCACAACGATTAAGAAGGGAGGTCTAAGCTACCTTATAAGGCAATGGGCCCTCTAATTGTACATAAGCGTTTTCTTAGGGTAGTATAAGCTGTCCTTAAAAGAACAAAATTGTAAGGACTTAGTGTCCAAAGTGGACAATATGTGTGCAGTGTAGACCCAGGGTGTTACACATATAGTATTTACAAGTAAAACAACTTAATTGAGATGTGAACTCACAACACAAAATCAATGTGTTCAAGATCTCCTTGTACAGCTGAAGGCAAGGACGTCGTCCTTCTTCGTGGCGATGCTCTCGTTTTCCTTAAGAGCTATTTTCCTAATCCCTGGCCATCTGAATTCAAAAGCACGATGAGCATCTAAATGCATCACTACGTATTATTAGTGCTTTGAAAGTCGCCGTTGGTTATGGCTTGATGCAGAATTGCAAATGAATTGGCCGGTGATGTTATGCACATCAATATGCTTATCTTCAACGTTTCTTGGCCACGCTGTTGTAATCCTTTTTCTTTACGTCAAAGCATGCATACGCTGCCACTCATTTCATATGTTTGAAACATGCTTGGCCGAGGCGGCCGGGTTCTGTAGCCCATACTTGTTAATTGGACATAATTTTTCAAATATAGTATACTTAGTGTGACATTTCGTCTGTTTGTCTCATACAATCGCCGAGGCTTTGAATCGGATAATGTGAATTGTGAGGTTACGATTGATTTATTTATTGTGTTAATGCTGAAATGTTTGAGATGTTTTGTTTTACTGTAGCTTAAACAAATGGGGAAATGGTTCCCGCTCCTTGATAGATCAATATTTTATGCACTCTCAGCTCTGCCTATTTCTTTCTGTATACAAAGGAAAGTAGGATCAGATGCAACTTTTGAAGATGAATCCGGAAAAGATGGAAGCATTTTAGGATTAAGTTTTGAATTTATTACATTTAGGGCAAAGTTATGCGGGAAAATTCTCAATAGCTTCTCTGGAATGAGGAGGTCCATGTGATTATTGTGGCGGGGCATGTGTCCGGCTGCATGGTTCTCTTTTTGCGAGTACAGAAGAGAGACGATGACCTTGCCCATTGAGATTGATGACATTGATGCATACATTACTTAACATAGTTGCTTGATATGTTCCGAAAAGTCAGCATTAATGTGACATTGAGGAGGGATGCTTTCTGCCGTCAAAAATACTTTGTTGCGCTGATTATGACATGTGCGTTTTGTGCATGCTCGTTTCGTGCTCAAAGTGGGGTTTGCGTGCATTTACTCACGTGCTTGCCAGTTGTGAGGGCGTCCCTACGCACGGATTCATAAGTTGTGCAGTCCCTGATTCATAAGGTACAGCCTTCACCTTTCAAGGTTTTCTTCTCTTGCATGTTTGACAGACGACAGTTGTTGCAGAATGTTATTGAGTTCAAATATATATCTGTGGGGGTGTGTGTTTTTAGTGGATTTCTCACTGTATTGGAAAGATATATATATATATATATATAGTAACGCTAACTGGATCTCAGATTTAAACAAGACAAAATCCACCATCATATATGTGTTCACCTTTGCTGGAGAGGACGGAACTTGAAAATCAGCCCTAAAAAAATTATGGAAGAAATGACAATCCTGTTAAATCAAAAAGCAACTTGGTAAGAAGCAAATGATCCGATAACCTAATTGTTGCGGTCCCTAAGCCAACAGTGTGTCAATGTGAAAGAATTGTGGGGGACTTATGTCCCCTAGAGTTATGAATGAGAAGTGAAAATTGGGAGTCCCACATTGGACAAGAGTGGGACATTGTGAGTGTTTATATATGAGAACCTCACAATTAGAATTGACAAGTGGAGGAGGAATGACTTACGCAAAGCCAATGACCACCACACACGCACCATCCGGCTCTAATCGTGCCTAGGTCTGATTATTATAATAATTTTTTTCCTCTTTGCTGTTTATATTATTTTTTGCTCTACGCAGAAGCAAAGTATCACAACTCTTCGATCATTGTCATGTTCGGTCCATCAAAAGGCGCCATTCATCACTGTTCATTCATGCATGTTCTGAAAAAAACTGAAGAGGCGTCATTCATTCGTGTGTAGTCGGGTTGTGCGGTATCATTCTAACATTCGGTTGCGTTCGATTTTTTTTTTGTACCACACGAGAGAATAAAAGACTCATTCTATCCTTCGAGGCAATTATCCAACAGCCTTGGTACGTGATTAAGGCAAGCAAATTCGTCTTAAGGACACAACGTGCATTTGTCAAGCTCCAGTAGGATGAGGCTTTCGGAGGACCAATCAACATTCTATTCCATATTTTGTTCTTCATTTTTGTTGTTCGCGAACGCGGTTTCTTTAATGTATATCAATAATTTGCTTCGTTGTTCCCGAATGTTATTATCTTACTTTGTTGCTTTGTCGTTGTTTGCACACTGTCCTTGCGCTAATTTGCTTGTTTCCCTAACACTGCCCTCATTTCACTAACAAATGTGGTAAATTCAAGTATTACCAGGCATATACGTTAAGAACATAATGCTTTATCCTCCTACTCTTTAAAAGAGGAAGAAGAAGAAAATGTTCATCTTGGTGAGGTGAGAACTATTAAAGTTACTGGGAAAGGGAATGAAACTAACACATCTCGTGTTTATGCATTGTGACTGCGAAGTGGTAAAAGCCATTGTAAAGAATGAAACTTTCAATGATAAAAAGAAACACAATTGGTTAAGACGCGATGTGATTAAACAATTGCTTAAAGATGGAATAATGTCCATCAATTATATAAAACCGGAAGTGATTTTGGTTTATCCTCTGACAACACATCAAGGGGAATGGGACAAGCCAGTTGAAGAAAGTTACCAGTGATGATAAACCAACTTATGTGATTGGCAGTCCCATGAATTAGGTTCAAGTCTCTTGCTAATTTAGTGATGCACTATTATAATTTTTGTCCCTCACAAAATGAGAATAGCGCAAAGCTGCAAAGAAAAAGCCGAGCTAAGTGCTTAATGAATTCCATTGCCTTTATTGGTGTTGTATTAATCTATAGAATACACTTAATAGAATCACCTATATAAGTGCGGAGTGAGGCCGCTCCTATGAGAGTTATTGACGACAATGACCATTTATGAATAAACCAAATTTTGTGAGAGTGTCATCTGATTGGTGAAAATTATAATTCACAAAAAAAAAAAAATCGGTTCATAGAAGTTTTAAACTTCACTAATGATTTCATGGATTGTACTTCATTCTTCGTAGGGCTGGTTCATAGTCTAATAAGCACTGCTTCCAATGCATTATGTGTCGGTAGCCCAATATTTTTTTATTTTCTTTTCTTTTTCAATACTTTTTGAAATATATTGGGTCTATTACATATTTCAGCAAATTTGCAATAATTTTATAGAATTTATAACCGTCGTAAAAACAATCGTTTTTTAATGGTTTTGCAGCAGCCATATAACGTTAATTTCTTTTTTCATAAATTCTCTATCATTTTGTAACGGCTATATAATGGTCTTCTGTTAATTACTAGTCGATTTCCAAAAATAAAATCTCAAACTACAATATGAAAAAAGTATACTCTGATTTAAAAGGAGAATTTTCTTTTTTTTTAATTCTTGAATTAGAATTTTCTTTTCTTTATTCTTGACTAGGTTATAGTTATTCATGTTCTTTCTAATAATCAGTGCAGACCATAGGAAAAGATTTGTTGTATTTTGAAAGGATAACAATTTAGCCTTACACACCGAATTTTGTACATTGATGGGTGGAATCATCTTTAAGGACAATACTTGCACACCTCAGACCTAATTTTATTTTCTCATACTTTTCAATAGTTTTACAGCAATTTTTTTTTTTCACATTATCTAAGATTTGTCCTACAACTTTTTTTTTTAAGTTCGGTCAATCAATTTGGTCGAATTTGTGAGTGCCGAAAGGGGCATTCCCCTTGTGGAGAATGTGCGCCATGTACATGCCACTTTTAGGAAAATGGGGTAATAACTTTTCAACGTTAAGATTTTTTTGGGTGTATGGAAAAAGCAATTTTTTGGCAAGAAAATTGTGCTGGTTTATAAAAATGTTAGGCAAGTGTCATGACTTAGTCGAACAATATGAAAATAGTTTTTGCTCTCTTCTTCTTCTTCTTCTTTTTTAAATTTTCCTCCCTTGTCAAGTTAGCTGTCCGAAATTGACTTTAAGATTTTGGCCAGGAAGGAGGATCGATCCAATGGGTCGATAAGGTGACATACCCTGTTCGTTTTCTTTCCTCATTTCAGAAGTTTGAATCATCGCACTCGCATAATCCCTTATCGTCGTTCTCAAAAGCACAAAGTTTACTCACATGCACAGAGAGTTTTGAACACTCTATTTATACAAATAATTTGAAGGGCGATCTTTTCCTAATGTACGTAACCAAATTTCTTTTCTTTTTTTGAAAATAATTGTAGTCTGTGTTTGATTTTTGCTTGAAAAATCGATTTTCATTGCCACATATTTACCTGCTTTAGCAAAGATCAATTCTCGTACCAGAATTCATTGTTTACAATATGATGATCATTATGATTATATTTATTTCGTGGAAAATACGTGTTTATGCTATCGGCACCATTTTTTTCATGTATTTAATGAGAATTGTGCTTATAAGAATCTTAATGAACTATCGGGAATCATGTACTCATAACAATTGTTATTCAAGTGTGGCTAAATTGCAATTTGGCTGGTTAAAAAATTCCAACCAGATTTTTACAAAAACATACACTTGAGTAAAAAGAACAAAAACACTACTAAAATTCAAATATAGATAGATATTCTCAGTCAGTGACAATTTAGGCTGATATGAAATTACAGCATAAATAGTAATCGAAAAAAAGAATTTGTATATTTGGTCAAATTATATCTGGGTCAATTTTTACGCATCTCAACTGATCAATCTCCATTAGTGATCTTTACGGTGCGCTCCCCACCATCGATCCGATGCTTTCAAGAGCGACAATGCTTAACCCTAGAATCACAACAAGAGAGGTAAAAGTATATGACCATGGTATCGAAATGTTAAATTTAATGTCAATATGCCACACAAAAAAAGGTATCTCATAAGTACTACTTAAGATGTTAAAAAAATGTAAAAACTGCTGAAGAATGAAAATCATTTCATTAATTGCATAGACCGGTTTCCAAGTCCCTTTCTTGAAATAGTACGATATATTTGGTAGTGATATTGAAATGATACTTATCTTTAAAAATAGGCAAATTATGTTGCTTTAAGTTCTGGCCGATCACCTTCTTCTTGTTTTTTTTTTTTTATAGAAACTGCCACAATATCTTATCAACACATGATGTCGAGTAGATAATGGCATCGATCATCAATCAAACAATTCCTCAAGACAAGCATTAAATTCAATTGCATGACTTTAGACCTAACCCTGTTTTTGTTTTTATTTCCACCAACAAACTGGACTAAAATCCAAATATTATTTTAAATATATATTATAAAATCGAGTCCTCATGTATGATTTTCGACAAGACGAATTTTTCGTATAAATTTTGTGACCCTCTTGTCCGTGCCTGTCGATTCTCATTCAAAACAATAGAAAATTCAATTCAAGACAAACCATCTACAATTATTGATGTACCTAAAAACAATATAAAACATTTTTGGATCACTATATTCTATTTTGTTTTACTTACTAAATTAGACATCGCCAGTGTGAAAGATACTTAGCGTTGCATGCACGGAAGCCCATCGATGGCATCACAATGTCTGCAAATACTGGTGACTCAAATCCATATGTTGATATTGTCTCTGTTGCATGATGGCCATATACCTAAAAATAATGAAGTACAATTTCTTTCGTTAAAAAATTTCTTTTCTTTCATGGTATGGAATGCAATTTAGTATTGAAACTTTCAATTGATTAATTAAATTCTAAACCTTAACAAAGAAAAGAGCACAATGAAATTCATCTTTCTTATTCTTAAGCAAGCCCCCGAATATTCTGTGCATTGCAGGAGGACCAACACCACACAAACTCTTGCTCCTTTAGCATTGGAGGCTCTCCAAGTAGCATGGGACACGTGGAACCCCGTGTGAATCTGCAAGGACCGCCTACCACGGCCAAGTAGAGAAAGGAGTCTTTTGATGGCTGTCATTTCAGGCTATGCCACCCAAAGCAAGAATGGGTAGTCACATCCGTCCCATCGCAATCCCTCTGTGGGCTTCGATTCCATGGTTGTCTATACAGGGGTTCAGTAGCAGGGTAGCACGTACCACTTTCAATCGTAGCTGCTTGGATCACTTACCACTCGCCTGGTGAAAATCCTAACCTTTTGATTAGTTTAATTAGTCCTTGATATTTATTGAAAAATACAACAAAATCCTCAAATTATATTGAAAATTACAATTTAAGGATGTCACTATTTCAATGACACAAAGGCAATTTTCGGTACTATTCATTTGTTGCACTTTTTTAAGAAGGCGTGGGATTGAATCTAACCATTTGAACCATTTAAGATTCAATTGCATTCCACACGTTAGATCTAACACTTCCTGTGCAATTATCCAAAATACTCTAAATTTTTCTCATCATTTGATTTACCAGTAACATGTTTCAAACTTAAGGAATTAAGTTTGAGTGGTTGCAAAGAACGAAATCTTCGGTGTGATGCATGTTTTTTTTCAAGTTTAGGACTTAAGATCACATAGCTATTAAATTTAATGGGTGATTATATTATTAAAAAGAAAAGAATTAAAATCCCCAATTGCCAAATAAGATCTCTCGGGGCATGTTTAATCTACTCATCTATAATACCATTGGCAAAAGTTGCACAACTAGGCATGTGTGGGTAGAATTCGTGTCAAAGTATTGTATTAACCTACAAATCAAATGATTGAGAAACAGTGAAATGCACTTTATTGAAATTCCATCGACAAATTCGAATATGATACAAAGCCAAGCGTGATATCTTATAAAGTAAGGACACTCGTGATGTTGAACTTTTGCCCATGCCTTGAATTTATCAGTAGATATTGACTCCATTCATTTTGCGGAAAATAACTTTCGGGAAAATATTTTCTTAATTTTCCGGCATTCGTTTCATGGAAAATAAAATATTCAAGGAAAATATTAGAAAAAACACATTCAAAAATAGGGAAAATGTTTTCCGCTTTTTTGAAAGGGGAAAACATTTTCCATCTTTTTTGTTTAACTTTAATATTATGGCCTATAACACCGTGTCTCGACCTCGCTCGAGGCCGGTGATCCCAATGGCCTTTGACAAACGAACACCAAAAAATGATTTTCCGAAAAATATTTTCCACAAATACTATATTTTCCGTAAAATGAATGAAGCATTTGTTCTTCTTCTTCTCCTTCTCGATTAAGTCCCTGTGTCATGCGGCTTTTCTTGTTAGTCCTTTCAATATAGATATCGATGGAAATGCTGATCTTGCACGTTGACCTAGTGACAAACAGACTAAAAGAAGATAGACATTGATTAGAATAAAATAATATGTAACCTAGATAGAGGGGCAACTACATGATTGCATGTTATTAAAGCTGGCATGCACAACATTCTTGTTCTTATTTAGTTGTTTGATGAAACTAAGAAAGGTAATTGACAAAAATGAACTTACCATATTTACAATTGGTAGTACAAACTTTCCCTTTTTTATGTAACTAATAACATTCTGTAGTTTGAGCATAAAAAAGTCAAGGAGGAAACTAGATCCAATAACCTTTATATTTTCTAAATGTATTCATGTTCAATAGTTGACGAAACATGAGGTTTCATTTGTTTTGAAAAAAGGAATAATTTAAAACATATTTTCTTAAATAAGATCAACCGTATCACTTATAAATGAATGAATGTAAAACGTTTTCATCATTCTTGAAAATGTTTAGACATACACTTTTTGTTGATTATGAAAACAATTTATATTGACTAATTATTTCAAATGTTAATTTCAAGACTTTTTTTTTTCAAATCAGCAAAACAAATGGAAATTACGTAGCGGATCTGCTCATACTAATTAATGAGGAAACCATCGTGATTTGTCTCTCCCCTTCGATCTGCAGAATAGCATCAATCACAAGAGGAGGAGCAAAACTCGCTGGTCATCTGAACCAACATCCCGTCGATAAAATGCACAAAAAACTATTTTCGCTAAATTGCATTAATGTTAGTAACAACTAATTAAACTATCATTTTCATCTGCAATTGGCCCTAGGCCACTAATTAAGTTAACTAAAAGTACAAATAACAATTTTCAATGACTACTTACTTTTAGGCTTCGTTCATTTCATAGAAAAAAAAACTTTCAAGAAAATATTTTCCGAATTTTTTTGCATTCGTTTCACGAAAAATAAAATAGTCCACCAATGAAAAAAACACATTCAAAAGTGAGAAAAATGTTTTATATTTTCCATCTTCTTTGTTAATACTTAAATATCACAGTCTCTAATAGTGTGTTTTGATCTCGCTCAAGGCCGGCAAACCGGCAGCTTTTGACAAATAAATATCATAAAATATTATCATTTTTTTCTGAAAATTCGATATTTTCCGTGAAACGAATAGAACTTTCAAATATGTTTGTTTCTTAGAAAATAAATCATTTGAAAAATATTTTTCGAAAAATAACCGCTTGAATCACTTACAAATGTTTGAATGAAAAATATTTTTTCCATTCATAAAATTGTTTAGATATAAATTATTATCGATAATAAATATGCTATTCATTAACTAATTATTTCAAGTAATATGAGCAACCTTTTTTTAATATTTTTCAAATCATTCAGATTTTGAAAAACAAAGGGAGTTATAGAAAATTTTACATTTTCAAAAAACCATATTTAATATGACTCGATAAATGTATAACTATGATTTTTAAAATGTTTTGCGGGAATCTGTGGAAAAGCAGAGAAATCAGCTTGATACGTCAATTAGAGGGTAATGATAGATAGACCCAGTCCGTAGTCCGAATATTTTAGCCGGCTGACATGTCATCCAACACAAATGCAACTATCCCTTTTCACGAAAACATACGTGTCTATCATTAACTACTGTATTGCTCTATACACACGACCATGATGACTAATCTCGTGTAAGACCTTGAAATAATCAAAATTAATTGGAATAAAGCCAACCCAACCAGGCATTAGTGAGTGGAGAGATTATCCAATCAGTCTTAAATTTATTGTATGGATACGAAACGATGTGTCAATGATAATATCGGGCTGTCGTGCCAATTATTTCTTACGAAAAATTATCAAAATGACTCCACTCGGGGCATCACGCTCGCGTCCTCGGAGACCTCCTTCTGTTTTGCCCGCTGAGTGAGGATGAGTCTCACCATGGACGACAGTCGAGATAAAAAGTGAGTTTTCAAAAATCGGGACGAGAGCCATGTTTTCGAGAACCACTCGCAGGTTCAAGAGAATGACAAAAATAGTAACTAAATTATGGTCAAATGCGCAATGTAATTTCTTGACTTTCAATTTATTCAATGTGATCCTGAAACTTTAACCTTACTTACAATGTGGTCCGTAAACTTTTACTTACAAAAAATGTTTTCACCGTCAATAATAGACATGAATTATTATCTACAATAAAATTACTTTTCATTGACTAATTATCTCAACGGATACAAGCAATCGTTTTTGCATAAAATATTTTTCAGCTCATTAATTATCTGCGAAACAAATGGAATCTAATGCTCCATTTGTTTCACGAAAAATATAGTATTTCTGAAAAATATTTTTCTAGAACTCATTTTTCAGGAAACTGATAATATTTTCTGGTGTTCGTTTGTCAAATACCGTGGGCTTGCCAGCCTTGAGCGAGATCAAAGCACATTATTAGAAGCCACGATATTTAAAAGTAAACAAAGAAGACGGAAAATGTCTTTCACTTTCAAAAAAGCAAAAAACATTTTCCCCACTTTTGAATTTATTTTTTCCATTGGTGGAAAATATTTTCCTTTACTATTATATTTTCTATTAAACGAACGTAAAAAAATTCGAAAAATATTTTCCTGGAATTTATTTTCCGAGAAACGAACGTAGCCTAAATAGGATCCATAAATATCCGGGACAAAAATTCATGGACGCAAATTTGTCAGCCTTTTCTCTGCTATGAATTCGAACCGTTGCTTCCTTTGTCCTTAAAGGACAGGAAGATGCAATGTCTTAAAGCAATAACAGCACCTCAATTGAAAAGAAAAGAGGTCCATACCACATCCCGAACCAACACGACTTAATTGAAATTGGTCCATACTTAGAGCGAAAGTCTTCCCCTCATTTATAACTTGTCCTTCCCCAATGCCTCATTCATATCTCGCCCGAGGGGCAGGCTGCATAATTTCACCTTTCGATTTAGAGTGCTTGGTCAGGCTTTAAAACTTCATCCTAAACATGACAATGTCGATGAATGTCTCTCCACCACTCGTTAAATTTGTTCAGCATAAGGAAATAATTGATTTTCGAAATACTGATTGTGTATACCACGACAACGAGAATAATCGGCAATTGAAATTTTCGATATTTCATTATATGGTTACTTGTGGTGCTTTTTAATATGACTATTTGAAATAATTCAACTTGCAAAGTTATCTTACATTGCGACAAGAGAGAATCTAGTATATTGAAAATTGAAGTTCTTTAAAATCCCCACGATATAACTCTTTTGAACCTAACCTATGTTTGGATATCTTTTATGGAGGTGAAGAAAATAGAGACAAAAAAAAAAATGTTAGAGGCGTAGAAAAGGGAGGTTGTAGATGGCAATATCTCTTGTCTATCTTTGAAAAAATGAAAATTAAGAGTCAAAGAAGTAGAAATCAGCCTAAGCGAAAATCTCATGTCTCTTCACTGACGCTCATCGATGACAATATGGATTAATGAAATTCACGTGCGTCTCATTGATTTAACTAATCCGTCGACACACTCAATCTCCTCATGTACACTTAATTTTTGTTTCTATCATGGACAAAAATAAATGATTTGAAAATTAAAGTTTCAAGAAAGTATGTGCACGATCGAGTTGTGGAAAAAGCTTTCTATTTTGCCGACGATAGAAACAAACCTTAATCTTATCGAGGCGTCAAAAGAGCGCGAAATAGAATTTACAAAAGGAAGAGAATATCTCGTTAAAAAGATCAAAATTCATTGCATGCAACAAGAATTGACAGTGAGATACTGCCTCCAATTCCGCATGTCCTCTCAAGGAGGCATTCACGAAGTTAATAGTTCCTCAGATCCTCCAAAGGGAAAAAGTCAAGCCAATTGATTGCATTCTTGGGTTCTCTCATATTCTTTTATTTTATTTTATTTTTTGGTTTCTTTTCTGTTTTCTCAGAAGTCAATTAATTGCGTCAATTCAGAAGAACAGCGGCAAGAAAAGCGAAGCATAAAAGCAAAATAAACGCTGGCCCAATTTCACCAACTTGCAGTTTTACAGAGCTGGCCACAGAGAGTTAAAGTTTTGAGAACTCAATTAATTTCTAGTTGTTAGTTATAAAATGACAAAAATAAGGAAAATTATGTGTACTGCCTACCGAGAAACAGCCAGTTAGACCGTGCGAGAGAGAGAGAGAGAGAGAGAGAGAGATTTACAAACAATCAATTCCCCTTTACATTATTGAGTTGGGGATCCTTTTGCTTTAACTTAAGTGCAATAAATTAACTCAGTTTGATCGTCATTTAGAAGAACCATGACACGTGCATGAGAATAAACGAGAACCGCCGATTTTTCTCGAAGAGGATATGTCGGATCTTAGAAAATCTTTTACCGAGTCAAGTACTCAAGAAGATTCTAATTCAAGTTCGACTTTTATCTTCATAATCACAAAATGTACCTAACATTCTTTTCATTTGCGAGTGACTTTTACGTTTTATAAAGTGTGATGTCCAAATCATTCGTTCGTCTTAGTCAAGTGTTGTGATCCTTTTATATTCATTCGGAAATGATGATATTTCAAGCATGGAATAATCGGCTTAGGTGTTAGAGAACTCCTCTCGACCAACACCTAATGTTTCACTTGTCTCAATGCAGGCATCAACAATCTCATTGAACTGAAAGAGACTTTAAAGCTGTGCCTACGTTTTGAGAGCGGACCCGTCTGACCTAAAATTAAATAATCAATGGCTGCGAAAAAAGGTTGATGTTTTTAAGAAGGTGCTGCTTTAACTTGAGCCAACTTCCCCTTAGCCAGCTCCATCCTTTAAGTTCAGTGGTTTCATCTGCTTCATTACGACATTACCATCCCTCCTCCATGAGAATACGTGAAGATCTGTGACTTTCTTGAGATTTTCCAGAAATTGAACGGATACTAAAAGCTGGTGACATGCATGTGCATGCCTAATTTCATGAAATATCATTATGTATGTTAGAAGATTATTTAAAAATATATATGATGATTTGTTTGTCAGTCTCCATCCATGGGGTCTTGTCAGAGCAATCAAACATCACAACAAGTAGAACAAGATATGATTTCTTTAAGCTTATTCATGAAAAATATTACCCAAAACAATCGTCGTACCTTCGAATATCATTAAACGACATTCTTTGGAGCAGGAAAGAAACTCTGGTCTTCATGCTAAAAAAAGGAAGAAAAAAAAAACTGCAGACAAGACACAGAAATGTAATGCAAATGGAAGACACTCTTCCAATCCCTGCAATACCTTTTCCTTTTCCCTCGCCTCAGCATTTACTCCCGTGGGAAGCACAGCAACCCTAGCTACAATTATTAACTTCAAACCACCTTTTGCCATAGGTTTAACTGTGTACCTCTGTACGTCCTCATAAACATGTTGCGGTGAAAAACAAAACACTCAAATCTGCAGCATGGTACGTGGGGGTGATTTCAGAAAGCAGTAGGAGAGGACTCATGACTTAGGAAAGCAGGATTCTTCTGCAGTTAAATTTGAAGTTTTTTTTTCTTGGCCAAACATGACTTAGTCATACATCACTGACTCCAAAAGCTTTTAAGTTATACAAGAATTTATTTGGATTATGGAATTTGGTTTAGTAATGTCCTCCATTGCATGATGGAGGACACTGCATTTTCTGGCATTTGCCTCATGTGCTGTTCAAGTAGACGACATGTACGGTTTCACCAATTACAACCATTACGTGTGCAGGCAAATCAAGGAAAAACAGACTATTTATTTGTCATGCAAATATATTAAGAGCGGTTCTCGAAGTTCATATATAAATGATATGACATCCGGCAGTAGGTGAATTTTAAACAAACGGGTCAGCTAATAAGATGTGAGCATTACCAATTATATACCAACTATCATAGCATACACCAACTATATCTTGATTCCTAACGCTGAAAACATATACTAAGGGGGAAAATGGGGACTGAAACATCGATCAATGAAGCCGTATAGCTCCGAAGAGTGGTGATATACAGTTTAATTTTATTTGCATGCATCTTCAGACACGAGAAACAAACCCAAGTAATCAGCAAATAAAAAGGGAATAAATTCCACTGGTTCAACTTAGAACTGAGTAATCAAAAAAAAAAAAAACACGAAGAAAGAAATCGAAGTAGAATTGTATATAGCCAAGGAAGTTCATACCCAAGAATTAAAAGGACATTGGATCTTGATCCGCTAGAGACAAAATACATCTTCCTCTTTTCTCTTCTCTCTTTTTTTTTTTTTCCCTTCTTTGTGGTTCTCTAAAGCTCGTACAATAACCTGTCCTCTTCATCTCCCCCGAACCCTCAACAAAAAATCCCAGGCTAACACAGCAGCTCTCATGCTTCTCCTCTTCCTTTCCTCGAATTTTCCTTCACCGGCAGAATCCGGATTCTCTTCGCCACACGTACGAAATCCCTACTCGAAGAGAAAACCTAGAGGGTCAGGTTTTCATCAGCGGGGTACGTAATAACAGTTCCTATTGCATAGTCACCGTCGAACATCACAAATTTTGAGAGACAAGCCAAAGGTTCAAGTTAAATATTAGTAAAAGAAGGAACTTACTTCCATTTAAGGTCACCAGCAAGAAGGAGATCATTCTCAATGTCTTCATAGGCGATAAGGTGTCCGGGAACGGCATTGGATAGGTTGAGATCCTTGTCCATGACATCAGCATCGTCCACGAACAACTGCCTCAGCGCCTTGGCGAGGCTTTGGTAGCTCTCGTGCTTGTGGAGGCTGATGCGGTGGCAGATCGAGCGGCCCTCGATGGCCACGGTAACGGGCGGCACAACCGCGGCCACCAGATCATCGTCAAACCCAATAGAGGTTGGGATCTTGCTGTTGCTGTTGCTGTTGCTGTTAGGGTTCTTGATGAAGGTCGGCGAGGAGGAAGGCGGAGTGGCAGCAGCCATGACTTTTGCGAAGTAGTTGTCCATGGATGAGATGGGCAAGTTCCTGTCTTGGAACCTCCTTTTCATCGAGTCTTGCCTTTGAGAGCTAAACCCATCCATATTGCTATATAATGATAGATGGGTGTGATTTTGATGGAGATATATGGATCAAGAAACTCGAGGGCTTCCTGGTATAGGACAGATCAAACCCCAGAAAAGATTGAGTAGAGATGGGGTGAGACCTGGTTTTTGGAGTAGAAGGGGAGAGATGAGTGAAACCTGAAAGCGAGAGGAATTGTTGGGATGGTCTTAGAAGTGATAAGGGTAGGCAGAGAAGACGGAGAGAGAGAGAGAGAGAGAGAGAGAGAGAGAGCACGAATGTCGGGAGGGGTCACTTTGGTGTATGTCGAACAACCAGTTAACCTCGTGCTTTCCCTGTTCTTGTATTTTCCACTTGTTGAATGATAATACTAGCGAAAATTAGAATGATAATACTAGGAAAAAAAAAACTTAATGTGTTCTTCCATCTTGAATGCAATAAAATCAAAAAGTTGCAAGATTGTTTTGCGCTGTTGAACTTGTAAATCGATGCAACACAATACTCTTTTTCATGGAATACCGCAAGGAACTCCCCTAAAGAAGTCTTTTGCTTCGAATGCTGCAGCAATTCCTAATAGATATTCTTTATAAATCGACATTCATGGTTCGACACGTGTGAACCAGTTATATAAGTTGTCCTCTCTCTCTCTCTCTCTCTCTCTCTCTCTCTCTCTCTGTGTCGCGTCGGTGAAAGAGAGAGAGAGAGAGAGAGACGATGAGCCTCGGACCATTCATTAAGGAACCGTGCTAGGTCGTCTGCTTCTGGGGTTTGATGAATTAGTCTGGACTTCTTAGCCCAGACGTGAAGCAGAACATCAATGAGAGAGACAGCTACAAACAGTTGTCCGCCGTGAAAGGGGTTGCCAATCCTGTCTTGTCCCTCAGTTGCTGATTATCTTTGTTTAATTCTTTTATGGCAATTTTTGTACTATTCATCCGTGGGCGAGGAACCGGTAATTTTTCCTGATATATATTTAGGGTATTTGAAGCCGGCTGGCAACCGACGAGTTTTCAACGTTTGCGGTGGTTTCCGGTTTTGACCGTACCAAAGAATCACAAAGTCACGTAAGCCCATGACTCCTTAGGGAAAGTCCTAAGAATTGACCACAGTGAGGTAAAATCGATACCCTCCGCAAGATCATTAATATGTTATTTAGTATTTTTCACAAATTATTTGGAGATCGACACAAATGCTAGTAAAGGATCATATTTGTCTAGAGCTTAAAAGGATAATATTTATAATTGTGAACCGTGACCCATTGAAGTGAGTCATACATATTTCGATGAGAAGAATTTATCTCCTTTAGCAACCTCCCTACATTAGTCAAACACGCTCGGAGCCGTACAAAATAGGAATGCATCCCTCATTTTTATGAGACAATGTGAAATATCAGTTCAAGAGTGTGTAAACTTGCATTGACTCCACAGTGTCTCTGAGATTCTTTATTTCACCAGTATTATCCATTCATGAGAATATTTATACCTAATACTAACATAAAGTATTATGAGTTGTAAATGTGTTTATTTAGTCTGCTCAAAAGAATGGATTCAAATCTATACTTGGGCATTCTCTTGGGGCCACACTAATAGGACAGACACAGTGCACATCCCAACTAGTCGGGTGCTTAAAAAGATCCAAATGACGGTCGACTTAGAAGGAGAATATACAAGCTGAAGTTCTTGATTATCTATGATTGAAACAATTATCGGAACATCGCCATCCTCATGATCGGAGCTTTAGCCGATGCTCGGGAATGATGTATTTCGCACGCAACTGCGAGGATTAATCGAATCAAAAGTTTGAATTCCTCATGTAATGAAATAGGAAAAAACTGAAAACTTCAAGTACTCAACACTTAAACGGAGGATGTATCAGTGCCCACGGCAAAAGGCAAACAGTAAGTGTTGGCATAGACAGCTCTCTCTCTCTCTCTCTCTCTCTCTCTCTCACACACACACACACACACACACACACACACACACACACACAACTGGCGAATGAGGACAGAGTACGCACCCATAATTCATTGCTCAGTTACGCTGGCTTTCACTAGAGTTGAAAAAGAACCCAGATTAGAAGAACAGATTTGTCATCACCTCAACAATGACAGCAAATTTATTCCCAAGTGGGTCCTCTGTGCATGGGATGTTTGCTTGTGGCTGCAAAAGGGAGAGGAGCCCCCAATTTGAATCTCCCCTTTTCTTTTTCCAAAAAGAAAAAGAATTCTACTTAGGGGTGCCTACCTGGTGAAGGTATTGCTGCTGCCATGGGAAAAGGGTTCCTTCCAGTTTATCAATTTCCGGTGGGAATGGTGAGAATATCGCGTGTGGCAGAAGGAAGCTGAATAAATGTTGGGTTCGAAGCTCATTAGAATAGAAGCGTCCTTGTAAATTGAAATGCGTAAAGGCTGTGGAGACGGACCGCGCTGCGGTCGGCGAACGGCTCGTGCTTTGACCCGCAGATGGTCGGAAGAAGAAGAAGAAGAAGAAGAAGAAGGCTCCAAGGAAGGGCGTCGACGCGACGATCTCGAGAGGAGTGGACAAGTGTGTTTGCATTCGCAGCCTCGTGATGTTGGGAAAAGGGGACGGAATTCGCGGGCCCTAGATCCGTGGTCGACGGGATTTCCGTACTTCTTGTGTAATATATATGGAATCTTCCCCGATTTACAAAGTCTGGAATTGTTTTTTTGTTTCTTTTTGTCGAACGAACTCTCTCACGCGATGTCGTGCCTTTATCAATCTTATCTATGCGTGAAAAGAGATGGTAAAGTTAATATCGTGTCGCTTGTTTTTGCATGAACCGCCTCCAAATTATGCATGACGCCTGTTTTTTTATGCTGAGTTTACTAACAAACCATGATCATGGATATGAATCTGTTGTTAGTTCGCTTCACGAGAGCATGGTTTTATTGCAAGAATGACTGGTTATAGGGTACGAAATCTCGGGTAATTCTCTTCGGTTCAGATGTTTTAGAGAATTTGATCTTGATGGGCTTGGAGCGAGGCTCGTTACAGATAGTTATCAACCATTTCTAAGCACGTATCATCCTCCCATGCGACATGCGCTAACCCATGATTGGCCCGTGTCTCCCTAACACATGGTAACTTATCCACCATCATTTCCCTATGCCAAGATTTCACCTTGCATGATCCTATAAAACAAATTTTCGATCCTCTCACTCTGTGGGCACCCGATCATTATGCTCATTTAGGAGGGGACATTTTGGACTTCCGAAGTTCTAGATGTCATCAATCCTATCGATCTGGGCATCTCCTTTGGGTAGAGAACCATTGAGAAATTCTCCATAGCAAGTGATTCGACATTCCTCATCTGCCACTTAGCACCCGAGTGTGTACTAGGATTGCCCGCTCTTTCGATTTCATCCCTGCTTACGATGATAGTGTTGCGCCACACGAACCATTCCACAAGACTTAGAAACCTCGGGTCGGGAGGAAACCTCCTCGACAGCATGACAAATTTTAAGGACTCAACCTTGTTTTGGTGTAGACTGACAAAACTGAAATAACAAAAAAACAAGCATTAGGGATCATGATATACCTCTTTGTAATTTGGGATGTTCATACTTGATTGAACTGTTGTAGAAGGTGTACTGTAAGGCTATAAAATGAGCATCGGCATCGGGCCACTATGCGATGAGAATCCAAACACCATGGTCGATGGCTAACTGGTTTGCCCAGCAAAATTAAGGATCGTAAGATGAATTATTGATTAACACACTTCAGAAACTGCTTTCTGATGATAATGATGATAGTAAAAAGAACACTCATATAAAGAATTTTATTTGAGCGGATTTCTCATAAAGAGATTCACACACCCAACCTAGCTAGCCACCTCGGATCACAATTGGGGTTAGTTTGCTTAGACAATTACCCAACTGTGGTCACATCCTATCGTAGCCCTCCCCAACGAGTGTAGGGGAATGACTAGTTTAGAGGTAATGTTGAAAGTGAACGAAAGGTCACCAATCGGCGCAGTTTCTCCCAAACCCCCTATCTCATGCAACATCGAAAATTTTGTTTCAATTTGATTGATCCTGTGAGAATTATAAGTGAAGAGGAGTCACAAGTAGTCTATTGGGTCCACTAGAAATCAAGTAATGCACAAGAGGATACTTCACTTCTTACGCAATCGAAGATTCAAAATTGAGGGAGACTTAATTCCACTTGTTATCTAACTTATGCCCTTTCAATTCCTAAACTTGATTGTTTGTTAATCAAGTGTTACATGTGGCTTTCTTATGCAATTGTGAGTTCCAAAGTTCTTGTCCTTTGAGTGTTCATGCAATCAAGGTCTAAACTAGAGAGAAAATCATGAACTTTCCAAAACCCCGTGTGTACTATCTGTATGAAAGTAAAATCATTCTAATAATAAACTCTAGCAGCCCGATCAAGGTCTACTTTTCTAAACAAAATTTTTATTTTCCGAATTTTTTCTTCCTTCTGTTTTCCATTCCCGAAAGACTGAGGATCCGGGTCGGGCCCTCGAGCCAGATCCTAACATGGGGGCTTTGACTTAGACCTCACGGGTGCAGCCACATGGTGAACAGTAACCCGGGTCGGGTCCTGATGTGGGGCTGAATATTAACCTTTGTGGATTTAGTACGAATTCAAAGGCCCGGTCCAAACACAACTCTATCCTTGGACTTCTTCATTGGCTTGGGTTTATGGATATGAATCGGATTTTTACGCCAACCCCACCTTCAAAACAAAAATTAAGTGTCATCTAAGAATGAACATGCTAGGCCCAACTTATTACAAATCAAGTATTTCTGTTCCATCAAACGCGATCCACTAAGACCAATTGAAAGCGTGAGAGAAAATGACACAAGTGATCCCTAAACTTTAACCCAACAAGCAATGCGATCTTTAAATTTTCAATTTGTTCGATGCGGTCTTTAAACTTTTGGTATATATTCAATTTAATCCCTAAGCTATATGAAAAATGTTCAATGTAACCTCTCATCTTAAATTAATGAAAGGGTAATATTGAACAATTTCATATAATTTACGAAATACATTGAACAAGTACCGAATGTCCAGCGATCACATTAAAATAATTAAAAGTTGAAGAATCATATTGCACTTGCTAAAAATTCGGGACCATATTAAATAATTTAAAAATTCAGATACCACATTACGTGTTGACCCCAAATATATGGACCATGCATGTCATTATCCCAAGGGCTCGAGTTCCTTAAAGCTGACTAAGCCCCTCCCACTGTTTCTTTTGTTTACTTTGAATCTCATCTTCTGCATCTCCTTCTGTCGTCTTCTCCTAGCCCAGAAGACTTTCTCATATTTTCCTCCGCACCAGAAACCTTCAATCCTACCGTATTAATTTCAGAACAGTACAATGTATCCGAAACCCCAGGATGACCCAAATGCAGTAATTGGAGACTCAATGCAAATGCAATGCAGGATGCATAATGCGTTAAGGACCAGAGCATTCTGTCGCATTGAAGCACGACATAAATGCTCGGCGAATCTCCCCAGCACCTAAAACTTGAAGCTCCAGATTTGGAACCGCAGTGTAGAGATGATTTGGTAGGTGCCTACATCTTAATTTTTTCTAATACAAAAGGAACAACCTTTCAGTTATAATCCAGATGTCAACATTCAGGCAAGAGGACCTTAGGGCATTCCCCCCATGTAGACACATAAGTTGGTCTGAACCATTCTCCTAGCGACCGCACACATCTCAGTGAGCTTCAAATCAAGGTGAATGTAATGGGTTGCTTTCGGCAACTTTTAGGCCATAAGTAAGCGATGGGGGCTCGATCTTGATACACATGCTTTAGGGGTGAGCATAATCCGGGTTGGGCCAGTCCAGTACTATCAATCCTCAATTTTTGGACTGTAGACCAATCCGTCAAGTTTGGAACCGAGGACCAGATCGGACTAAACACACGTCGAGTTTCAGTCCGGTCCTATCCTAGGATCAATCCAAGACTGCTAAATTATTTTCCTAAATTCATTATTGCATTATTCGAAAGGACGAACACATTATTTCAAACTTGATATATATAATGTGATATTAAGTAAAGAAACAATGGATACCAATTAATGTCAAACATAAATATAATATAATAACATAAATCTCCATTTGATAGAAATTCCAAACCAAAAAAAAAAAAAAAGTTGCTCTTGGGCTCAAGTAAAAGAGCAAATTTATGTATACTAGGTCCGAGTTGGACTCACAGATCATCCCGCATAGTACCGGGGTTGACAGCCGTCGAATCGTAATCAGCAAAGATTTCTGCTGCAAATTAAGAGCTCCGATGTGTTCATGTGTTATACGACACGACCCCCCCCCCCCCCCCTCTCTCTCTCTATAGGTAGGTCCGACCACGTTTCCATCCCTAGACAATGTCACTGCCTTTGGCCCCAAAACCATTCAAAGCTTCGTGCAGCGGTGGTGCTGAAATGACGTCCCACAGAGAAATCTGAGCATTGGCCGAGATGGAATGTCCACATCTCCATAGTCTGAGATTTGAGGATCAAGAGAGAAAAGGAGGAACCGACCTACCTCCTTCGCCCAAAGAAGTGGAACAAGAATGTGCGTCTCCAGGTGAGGAAAAGGATATTGACATGAATAAACCGAACTGCAGCCCCTGTGAGGTCACAGACTCGGTTCCTACTCAGATGCAACTATTTTGGGTCATGCTACGAAGGAGCAAATCCCCTTTAAATTTGGGCATTTTGACCGGACCGAGGAGAAGGGCTTGGTCTGGTGAGCAAAAAGTAGGTTAAAGCAGCACTTGATCGCCACAGAAAATGAAAGAGAAAAGCAATGTCAAAGGCCGCTGATTGTTAGGATCGGCGTACAATCGCAACAAAGCAAAATGAGCAAGAAAGAGAAAATTGAGGCACGAAATTTTATCATAGTTCATCTTTAAATTAATGCTTCGTTTAACAGAGGATTCCACTATATTAGCATCTCACAACTCTTGTTACATCTCTCAACGCAAGAAGCAAAAAGAATATATATATAAGTAGTTATTCATGAGCCCAAGCCCAAACTACTAATAAAAAATTACGTGCTTATATCGTAAAAACCATTTGGTGTCCAAGAGGCGCTGCCCCCTTGAGACCCTCGCCGAAACAGCTCCACCGGATCCCGCCCACTCAGTGTGGAGCAGGACTCACGTGCTTTCCTGTCGTATGGAAGTATGAACCACATCTCAATACTAACGAGGTTTCCATAAGTTTGATTTGAGGAAATAAAAACTTTACATGTGGCACTGAATGTGGGTTTGGGAGAGCATTTAGACAAAGTGTTTGGTAAGCACTAAACTTTGTTATGGACCTTTGTCAGAAATTTTAGAAACCCAAAAAAGGAAGGATGAGTGAGTGTGGGCGACCCTCGGCAACAATTGACGAGGCTGAAAACTTCAACGGAGACCCGTCGCCCAGGGTGGTGGCAACCATGGGAGGCTGAAAGCTCCGGGGGCGGCCTGTCGCTGTGGTTGCGCAGCTCCGAATGACAGGCTGCTGAGGTCGGCCGACCTTAGTCGACATAGTTATGAAGACAGGCTTGGCTGACTCTCCACGACAAAGGGAAGGCTGAAAGCTCCAGCAAAGGCTTGCCGCCAAGGTCACAAGACCCCAGGCAAGGCAAAGCCAAAGTCGCATGACCTGGCAAGCCTCAATCTCGACAACGCTTGATATGATAACCATCAAAATTGGTCAGACAGACTAAGTTAACTAAAACTCACAAAATTTAAGATTGAATTGATACAATTACCATAGATTTCAAGCCATTTTGTTTATAATGTTACCCATCCGATCTGTTCTATCCAGCCCACCTTCAAGTAGAAACTTACCATCAATCTCAGACTCGGACCAAGTTGAAACAGATCCTCTGTTTTTTTTTTTTTTTGGTAAATTGAAACAGATCCTCTGTTTCGCTTCAGTAAAATCAAGAACCGGTTATAGAGAAACCCTCAAACATCCACGGACCCCCTTTTTAATATCGATTCTGTACTTTCAAGGTATTCTGTCCTCAGCTATAGAGAAACCCTCAAACATCCACGGACCCCCTTTTTAATATCGGTTCTGTACTTTCAAGGTATTCTGTCCTCAGCCGCCGGAAAATTTCAGAGTAAAGCTTCACGTGGACTGTGGATAGCGGACGGTTTGAACGGTAAGTGATTTCTCGTGCAAAACGAGATCTCCAACTTCGAACCACCTTGAACAACCACCCCACCACATGCCGGTTGTGGTATTGCCTCGAAGGTTCTTCTTTGTCCGAAACCATGGGCCCCTTGAATTGTATTCCAAATCGGACGATTTAACTGTAGTAGTTGAGAATTCATAAACCTGTTTCCCTCTACCCTTCTGATCTAATTTGTTTATCTACTTTATTGTTGTTTTGGCTAACGTGGAAGCCAGAAATTGTGAGCGAAAACAAATCGGAGAAATAAAACCCGAACGGAGAGGATCTCTTCATGGCTTGGTCGTCGTATGCATGGTTCGCTGAGAAAGATAGACGAGATGGTGCTGCGGGAATCTTCAAAGATGAGATTACAGTCGCCCAATCACACATATTGAACGTGCTTCTCAATTCTATGTTAAATTCAAAGTTACGAGAGTTAATCATAAGAGCACTCTTAATTTAATCGGAGGATCCCTTCTTAATGCTCTTGGCGTATCTCGCAAGTTTCACACGTATCAAGTACGCTCATTTTGCTCACCAAACCAAAACTCGACGACACTACATTTACACGCAAAGAAAACTATGAGCCGTTCTCCCATGTCTACATGAGATTGGTCTTCAATAGAGAAAAGAAGTACTGTGGGAAACTAACTTTCCTTTTTTGATCAGTCATGATCTTGTTGGCAATAGTCCAATTTGGACCTTCCCTATGTGACCCGAGTTTCCTCGCAGTTCAATTGTGGGTCAGGTTTCGAAGTAACCGGGGATTGGTTACTAACATCTTATCGCATCGGAAACTTTATAAGTAAAATAAACTAGGAATATAGCAATTATGTGATGAAAAAATATGCTTTAGGTCACGATTCATAATGTATGCAAAGTAAGTCTCATTAGGCTAATACACATTAGTACCCACGTTATTTTTATTCAAGTTGAATGTGTTAGAGTACAAGATAAACGTTTTTTCTGTTGTTTTTTTTTTCTCACATCAAATAACGAAATTGAACGGTTTATTAACTTGTTACTTATATCGATCATTTTTAGAGATACAGGGATGTGATTCAAATAATTTGATAAAGTACGTACGTGTCGCCTTTATCAATGTCAATTGTCATACTACGCTGCATACATATGTGTGTGTGCTCAACCATTTTTATGGGGGGTGCAACATGCTGCTTAATGAGAAAACATTTCAGCTTAAGATTTCATATGCATGAATTGGTCTCTTTAGCCAAGAGAGCAACTGATCTCTATTTGTAATTGAAATGAATATTCAATGATTAATTTTACGTAAATATCACCTTCGGCTCCGTAATCGTAAAAGAAGGAAAAAAAGAGAAAATAATTTCTCCCTTTATGCCCACCAAGAGTGGTGGCCATAGTTCGGTGGTTTTGTAAGAGAAAATTCTCGTTAGCATGGCCATAGACGTTACTTCCACCGTAATAAAGCATTAGTAAAAGATGTCACATAGACGTTACTTCCACCGTAAAAGATTTCTAAGGAATTACTATACTGCCACTTAGCAATGCTATGCACCAAAAGATAAATGGTCATTTGGATGCAATTACTAACTTATATCCGTGTGATGCGTACCGTCCGTCAATAAGTATCGTTAAAAGTTTGTGTATGTAGACACCAAAGAGCAAATAATGTTCACACAACGCCCACTTCACTTAAGTGAAACAAAGACAACATTATTTTGGTTGAACAATAATAAGATATAACCTTGATGAATGATAAATCTATCACATAAGTATCACAAGAAAAAATTTAGGATAAGCGTGTCCCATTTGGCATAATTTGGAGTTTCCGATATCACAAAAAAAAATCAAGATAAATGGATCGCAGTGGTCATAATTTGAGGTGTAGCTTGGTTAAGGATTGCATTGAATATTTTTGATATTAAAGGCACATTGAAATTTCAAATTTTCCTCTTATGATCTCTATTTTGAGATCTAAAGGCAATGCCACGTCATTTTTCATCCAGACTTGGTTAACGATGAATGCATCACCTAGCAGTTGAGTTCGAGATAAAATATGCTTGGTGAAGGTAATAGATCTGTAAGTAGATTCTTTCCATTATTATGCTATTAAAACAATCAGAAAGTATTTACAACCCAAAAGATCTGGAATCCACCCATGAAAAAGGTATTCAAAGATTTCATAACTTGTTTTTGCATATGCATTGACAGGGATGCTTGTTAGGGTCCGTCACGCCTCGCTTCCCAAGTGCGCGTGGCCCCTGATTCCTCTTCCTTCGGTTAATAGAATGTGACATCTCAGGACTTGTTGCTGACCTTCAAGTTTCCAACGGAAGCGCGGGTCTCCTCCCACAGTACTCACCTTCAAATCAATCTTTAACCATGCAACTGAAAATGGTTAATAACAATGGAATGAGTTATAAATATCTTAGTGAGATTATCCCTATACCAAAACAGAAACACTATCGCTCCAAGGTCCCTACTCACTTCTCACCCTCCGACTGTCACTATTTCCAAGTGCAACTATCATAAGTATTTCACTCGATTAATCATCGATTCTCACCTCGATACTCATATTCTTTCTTTGCTCAAGATTAATCAACTCTTATTCTCTCAAATCCATTAACCACCATGAAATTCTCTTTCATTCTCTCTGGCTAATCCCACGCTTAGCCTCGAGTTCATGCCCACATTCTCATATCAATCACACTGGTGAGCTAGATCTGTCAGTCAACCGGTCCGTGATCGGGACTCGGCCCAAAGCCGTTCAACTCGTCACTTCGTGACCACAACCAACATTTATCAACAATTCTTTTATCACTCTTAATACCACTAAAGCCACAAACCATCCCTTAGTTGGCTCAACTTCTATATAAGAACATATAAACTCGATGCCCCTAATTCCACGAAAATTACATTCTTCCATCACACAGTCCATCTAAAGTCTCTGTCTAATAACCAAGTCTACCTATGAGTTAACCGGTCAGTGATCGAGACTTGGCACTAAGTGCGACACATGTCAGGCCAATGTTAGCCACAATAATCACATACATCATTAAATAATAATAAAAACAAACAAATAAATAAATAAGTTACATAATTAATGAGACATTAACTAAGCCTTCCTGGCTCATTGTCGTTTTCCACGTTTAATTGTGCCCCAACTCCATCTTTCCAGAAAATTAGGCTCATCGGCCACACCACCAATCCGTTGCCAATTCCATGGTACCATTCAGTCGCCAAATCCGTGGCATGATATCTCAAATCATGAATCGTCCGATCAATGATTAGGGCCTATTGCCATATTTTATCAGCTAAAAGCCAAAATCAAAACTAACTGGGGTTAACAACCACTCCGGTCTACTCGTGAGATTGAGACGGCTCATCACGGTCTTGTTAACACCCAATTGGGTCCCGTTGACTTCCAATTTGGTTAGGGCACACTAGCCTCCTAATTGGCCGAATAAATATTGAATAATAATATTTTCCAAATAATCCTTAATAATTTCTCCTTATCACTTTCGCAGCTTAGCTGCCACCAATTACGGTCCCATTGACCATTAACCCCCTGATTAGCCCCCTCCGGCACATAATCGATTCATTCCCTTGCCACTTCATTAATGTCGTGTACCCGGCTATAATTGGCCCAATCATTCGTTCACACCATCAAGGCACCCATCAAATCCCATCAACCTCAAATTAGTAATTATGGCTCACAGGCCACCTAATTAATCATTTTGATGCCCATACCATTATACTACGCCCATGTACCCAATAACATACTTAGGCCATCCAAACAATTCTAATATTTCTACTAAAGTCATAAATGCGTCAAATCGAAGTATAGAGAGTCTACTCGTTGTTGGCCCATGCATCCCAAGCGGCGGCTCACGGTGACGTACTTCTTGCACTTCTGATCGTGCTCGGGCTTGGTGCAACTTTCTAAACCTTGGCCCAACACCATGGATAGGATGGTCCAACTCTGGGACAGTTTCTAGATGGCTTTGACGAGCTCCAGTGAAACTCCGATGGCGGCTCTTGGCCGTGGGAGGCTAGCCAAGGCTGTGGTTGGGGTGGCGCAAGTTGGTAGTGGCCGAAACTAGCTCCAGTGAGGCGTCCCAGGCCGAATCTAGCCCTGATTAAGCTGGTTAGGGGAAAGTCAAGCCATCGGACGGTGACGCACGGCTCGTTGGTGGTCAAGCTCGCCCCTGGGTGTTGCTAGGTGGCTAGCGAGTCCTTGGACGATGGATGGAGGCGGCGGGACGACCCTAGAATAGCGAATGACAGATTGGGTTTCTCGTAGGTCTGGTTTTCCCTAAATAGATCGAGCTCGATTTCCTCAACACTAGACCAAATCAACCCAATCAAAGGGTTAGGTTTTACTTGTGAGGGGCTCACGAGTCCAATCAGAAGGGCTAGGTGTCGTTGGAACAGCCGATTGGCTGAATCTAGGGTTCCGGGGCTCAATTTGGGCAAAACTTGGCTAAATCTAAAAATGGTCGAATTCAGACCAAATCAATTCAATCAAAAGCCAAATATAGGGTATTGAGGTACCTAGAAGTCGATTGTAAGTAGTGGGACAAGCTAAAGATGGAAGGAATGAGAGAAATCATTGATTGAAGTTCGATGAGCTTTTTCGGAAAACAGAGGTAGAGTTGAGCCGTGGGGCTTTCTTTCAGGGGCTACTGACAGCGATCCATGCGGAGGCGATGATGGAAGTTGGCTGGGTCTTAAAGCTAGCGTTGCAAGGGACACAACAGAACCACGGTGATGGAAACAGAGCTCTGAGTTGGAAGATAATGGTGCACGCAGTGGGCTTGCCGGGCACAAGTGGAAGCAAGGGCAAGGAACAGTCTAAGGCAAAGATGAGGTCGTCGACGGTAGGTGGCGGCCATCTAACGGCCACAACGCACACCAACGAGACGCCTACGATGGCTGGCAAGCGTAGCCCGCGGCTGGTCAACCACTAGTCAAGCGGTGGCCCTTATGCACACGTGCTCGTCACCCACTCGACAAAAGGCCTGAGAAAAGAGGGAGAGGAAGGTTGAGCCATGTGGGTTGGGTCGGGTCTTCGTAGGCCTATGCCGATTCTGCTCCGGGTGGGTCAATCCACGCGACAGCTAACCGGGCCGTTGACCCGGTCCAAGTTGACCATTGACCAGTCAATGGTTAATGTTGACCAAAGTTGACCAAAAGTTAACTTTTCCAAAACCTTCTAAAATTGCCCATAGGCCTAAAATTCACTTCTTTTGGGGCCAAAATGCAAATATCTAAATGTTGGGAGACCAAAATGCGATTTTCAGGAATTCGAAATCGCCCGAAACAAATTTTCACGGTTTAGTCTAAGATACTCCCGAGACCAATGGGCCACTAACTAAACCTGTAAATTCGTACAATTGGACCTTGAAAAAGGGGCCGAAAGTGGGCTTTTACAATACTTCTAATTCTATGTTTCTCAATTGCTATTTCTTTTTTAGCTTCTCTTTGAAGTTTCAATACCTTGCATCATTGAGGAGACTAATGATTAAATAGAAGTATTATGATGGTAAATGTACTTATGTTGTATGATATGGAGACCACTTATCTTTCTTTTTTCTACAGGCATGGGCTTACGCCCTGAGTGGAGCCCTTCCTAGAACAATTAAAGGAATCGGGAACTTTGATGTAACAATAGGCAACTATCACTTATATCTCATTCCTCTAGTTGTGCAGCATTTTCAAATGATAGGATGATGAGTATTGTAACAGCCCGCTTTCAACCCCTTTTTCGAGGTCCAATTGTACGAAATTACAGGTGTAGTTAATGGCCTGTTGGCCTTGAGAGTCCCCTAAAATAAGTCATGAAAATTCATTTCGAGCGAATCCAAACTTCTGGAAATCGCATTTTAGCCTCTGACTTTTAGATAATTGTGTTTTGGCCCCAAAAGAAGTGAATTTTTGGGCCTATGGATGTTTTTGGAAGATTCTAGAAAAAGTTAACTTTTGGTCAATGTTGACTGTTTACTAGTGGTCAAACGAACCAGTAAGCTGCCGTTGGACTAGTTGGACTGGGGAGTGATACGGTCTGATCGGCCAAACCCCACGCGAATTGGCCTTCCCTCTCTCTTCTCTTTCCCGACCAACTTCTCTTGGGCATTACTCCGAAAACTTGATAGGCATGTGCGATGGAGATCGCTGCTATTGCCAGCTACCACCTAACCGAATGCTAAGCCTACCACATAGCTCAGGCGTCCTGTCCATGGATGTCATGGCCAATGGTGGGCCACCACCTATCGCAAGAGAGAGGATTTCTTTCTCGACCTCGGGTTGCCCCTAGTTAGAGAACCCGAATGCCGAGCTCCCTTTCAGCACCATTGTCTTCCAGCTCCAAGTTTCGTCTTCCTCGCCGTCAGTCTCGTTGTGTCCTTTGCAATGCCACCTTCAAGACCTAGCCAACCGTCGTCATCGTCTTTTCATGGATCGCCATTAGTAGCCCCCGAAAGAAGGCCTTATGACTCGGCCTACCTCCTGTTTTTATAAAAAAAAAAAAAAAAACCCACCGAGCTTCATTGGGTGAGTTCTCTCAATCTTTCGATCTAGAGCTCTCGCCGTTGCTTCCAATCGATTGGTAGGTACCCCTAAACCTTAGTTATGCCTCTTGTTACGAAACGAAGGACTGGGTTGTACTCACCAGACTCTCACGAGTCTATTGGCACTAACAGTGAAAGCTGGGCATTGCCGAAACAGCACGGTGGTCGGATCTAGGTTTCGGTGCCTAAAATGGGGCCACTAGCGTTCAATCGATAATCCGACCAAACTAGGCCAAATCAATTGAATCAAGGGCTATTTCTACGGTAAATGGGTACCTCCCAGTCGATTGGAGGCAACGATGAGGGCTCTAGATCATCGGATTGCTTGATCTTCGGCAATGAAGCAGTCAGCCCAAAATAGGGAGCCCAAAACAGGGATTATACCGAGCTGCGGGGCCTCCTTTCGAGAGCTCCTGGTGACGTTCCAGGCTGAGCCGGTGGCAACGGTGGCCTAGGTCTTGAAGTCGACACCACAAGCTTTGTAGTGACACCAAGATTGAGCCCAACGAAACTTTGAGTCAAAAGTTCTGTTCGTCCAAAGTGGGAGCATCGATTGACAGATTGCGAAGGGGTAGGTGGGAGCCAGTGGCGTTCTCACGTCGTTGGTGCCACACGGCAGTCTCCTACGGGCTGTAGGCACTCCAGCCATCCCTCAAGGACAGAGGGAGGTTGAGCTGCTGCGGTTAGCCGGCTCTTTAGCCGAAGGTGTCCTTTCAGTGACCCACACGCCAACTGCTCGCAGAAATGTTAGAGAGGAGAGAGAAAAAGAAAACCAATGGGGGAGAGGATAACCGGTTGGACCAATACTCATGAGGTTCGACCGGCTCATCCACGAGAGCTGGCCGGTCCTCGGTGGTCAACGGTTGACCGTTGACCAAAAGTCAACCCTAACTAAATTTTTCTAAAAATACCCATAGGTCCTATCGCGACCTCCCCGAAGGTGCACCACCTAGGGGTTTGGCTAATGGATTGCTAAGATTAAACCTAGCTCGAGCTCTCCCAAGCTCATACCAATTCGCGATTTAGATTTCACTTTTTAACATCAAAGCATTTTCAAAGGAGTCGCCACTAATATATTTTTGGTGGGTCGATTAGGAACCCATGTAAAGCATCGGAAGCTATGCTTTACTCCTACGAACCAGAGATCTAAGGGATCGGGGACTTGGTTATATTAGATTAATCTAACACCCTTTCGGTACCTTTTCACTTATTTCCAAAAATCGGCAGGCAGTTTGGATTAATTTTAGATATGACCCTGACATGCAAGGATGACCACACGGACTCAAACATCAAAGAAATAACAAGAAAGTGATGAAATAACCAAACAACTCAATAAATCTAATTAAATATGTCATGCATGAAAATCAAATCAAATCAAAAGATCTAACAAAATCTAACTAAATCAAATCAAATATCTAATGAAATATGCCATGCATAAAAATCTAGCCATAAATGCAACTAATCTAATGCAATATATGAAATGCAATTTTTTTTGTATTTTTTAGCCTAATTATCCATAGCTAAATATTACCTAATCTAAATTAGGAAATAAAATATATCAATTCCTAATTTAAACTAAATCTTACTCAACCAAAGATAATGTCCTAAAATGCAATCTAGCTAAAATTATCCTACCAAAATATCTAATATGCAACCTAAATTAATTATGCAAATTAATCTAAACGTGAAAATCAAACTAAACATGCAAATATCTAAATGTGAAACTTTAAATCTAAATATGCAATTTATAACGTAAACGTGAAATTAATCTAAATATGAAATTCTTAATATAAACGTGCAATTAATCTAACTATGTAAGTAATTTAAACATGTAAAGAACGTAAAATAAAATCAAACCAAATCAATCCTAATAGCACCAAGATTCACCAACAAAGGTTCGCGCATAAAAATCGATAAATTGATCTTAAGCCTTAAAGATCAAGATATCAATTTTATAGATTCCCGCTCAATTAATTATTCTATCTAAAGCCTTATAGATTGAATAAACAATTGTGCGCGGTTGCGAATCGGAAAACAAATTTTAATTGATCATGCATATCACCCAAATCAAGCAAATTAAGCAACAACATGCTACTAATCAAATATTCAAATCAACTTGGGAAAAAGAATTTTTTTACCAAATCTTTGGGGTTATCTCTCCAAATTTAAACCGATTGCATCAAACAAGTGCGGCGGCTAGAGGTGACGCTCGACGTTGAAGTGACCAATCACGCGGCTTGAGCGAGAAGCTGCGAGAAAACAACGAATTCCAACAAATCCTGATTAACTCGATGAACGAACAACAAAATCAAGGAAAAAACATAAGTAATTTATAAGTGCTTATCTTTTTTCGGGACAAAAACTTGCCCACTTGTGTTGCCATTGGCAGTAGCGCTTGGAACCTCATAGTGTGAACAACGGCCACGTGGGATGAGCGACGTCGAAGTGAAGAACCTGCAATCACAAGTTTAATTAGTAATGAGGCACACGACCAACGTGAAGTGATTTAGCTAAACGGAGAAAAAGTTGCTGAATTTTTCTTGCTCGTGGCTCTCCTCCCTTTTTCTCTCTCGGCGCTGGGCTACTCCTTTTTCCTTCGATCCAAAGTCCTCCCAGCCAAAAGTTCTCTCAATGTGGTCGTGTATTCAATGTGTCTGGCCCTCCTTCTTTGATGGTCTCTGAGGCCTCCTTTTATAGTATTCGGAGATCAAATTTTGATTAAGGAAAAGAAATATATTCTTTGATTTCCTCTCGATCAAGCGAGATTGATTTTTATTTATTTCCCTTTTTTTCCGATTCTCTTCCTAAAATCAAACAACTTCGCCGATTTCTTATCATTGGATATTTTCCTGCCAAAATTCACACGTAATCAAATATCTCCTCACATATTTCGTAATCTTGACTGAATCCACAAAATTGATGTACATATATTCCCTCGAAGATTTTTTTTTGTTTATTTATTAATGTGACCAAAATTTAGGTGTCAACAGCTGCCCCTCTTTGAAGGTTAGCTCGCAGAAGTTGCATTCAAAGACCATAGAAACCTAAATTTTGGCTATGCAAATGCAAAGTAATGAAATTTTTTTTTGAAATTTTTTTTGATTTTTTTTTGGAAAAAAATGTGAATCTTATTCTAAATGCAATGCTATGAAAATGCAAATGCATGATGCAAGAAAAGGAAAACATACCTGCAGTCACTTACCTGTCGACATGGGATTGACCTTAACTTGTTCAATTCATATCCAAATCCCATTTCAGACTCTTGACTATTTGTACACGAAAGAAAGAATTGGGTACGAAAGTTCCCTTCGGACTTTCGAAATGGACTCAAAAGTTCCCTTCGGACTTTCAAGAGAAAATAAGTTCGAAAATTCCCTTCGGATTTTCGAAGAAGAAACCTGAAACTCCAATTAGGTAGTGGACTCAAAAGTTCCCTTCGGACTTTCGAGAGAAAGAATAGGTTCGAAAGTTCCCTTCGGACTTTCTGAAAAGATACCTAAAACTCCAATCAGGTAATTGACTCAAAAGTTCCCTTTGGACTTTCGAGAGAAAGAAAAAGGTTCGAAAGTTCCCTTCAGACTTTCGAAAATGGTACCTGAAATTCCAATCAGGTAGTGGACTCAAAAGTTCCCTTCGGATTTCGAGAGAAAGAATAGATTTGAAAGTTCCGTCCGAACTTTCAAAAAAGATACCTGAAACTCCAATCAGGTAATTGACTCAAAAGTTCCCTTCGGACTTTCGAGAGAAAAAAAAGGTTTGAAAGTTCCCTTCGGACCTTCAAAAATGGTACCTGAAACTCCAATCAGGTAGTGGACTCAAAAGTTCCCTTCGGATTTTCGAGAGAAAGAAAAAGGTTCGAAAGTTCCCTTTGAACTTTCTGAAAAGATACCTGAAACTCCAATCAGGTAATTGACTCAAAAGTTCCCTTCGGACTTTCGAAAATGGTACCTGAAATTCCAATCAAGTAGTGGACTCAAAAGTTCCCTTCGGACTTTCGAGAGAAAGAATAGGTTTGAAAGTTCCCTTTGGACTTTCAAAAAAGATACCTGAAACTCCAATCAGGTAATTGACTCAAAAGTTCCATTCGGACTTTCAAGAGAAAAAAAGGTTTAAAAATTCCCTTCGGACTTTCAAAAATGGTACCTGAAACTCCAATCAGGTAATTAACTTGAAAATTCATTCGGATTATTGAACAAACTGCCTGAAACTCCAATCCGGCATGCTGGGACAAATATGATGCTTTAAATATCAGTTCAAGCACTCAGAACTCTTCAGTCTTCAAGGAATCATTACCTATCAGACATGATTAGAGCAATGCAACGTTTGCATTCATCAAGGCATACATGCCAATCAAGTATTTATACAAGATGGTCTTACCTTGTTTGCATCACCAAATTTTCACTGAAAATCATCAATCAAGATCATTTCCACTTATGGCCTGAATTTCCTAAGAATGACAAATGAAACACTTTCGGTTAGAAAGGACTTTCACTCACTCTCATTGAAAGGCTCTTGTCCGGCCATTAATGTGGGAATAACTGTATCCCTCGATCTCACCATCATCATGTCAACAAAGGTCCGAGTATTCTCGCAAGTGGTACGAATTTACCAATCAGAGAGGTCTTTAACAGGACTATAATTCGGGCTTGGTCAACAGCTAAGCAAAGGGGACTCTTTGAGTCAAGGCTTAGAAGAAAATTTCTTCAATGAACAACTTCGGGTTTACAAGTCAAGAACCCTGCAAAATGAGATAGAAATAATCCTGCTTGCACTCCTTCGAGCTAAGCTTAAAACATTTGAATCATACATTAACTCAAGTGCCATAATTAGAAGAGACCTTTAAGGGTCGTAATGTAGGCTTGGTTCATGGGTTGAGAAATGAAAGGATCATTAGGCTCAAAAAAAAGTGTGTGTGGGATGATAAATTGGTGATCATCTCAAAATTGTCACTGGACTTCTTTTCACTAGGGAATTGTTCCAAGGCTCAAATTTCAAGCTTCTGGCTTTGCTGCATTGGAGATGTTACTTCATGTCAAATCCTCTGGAGGTTGTTTGCAAGACTGCCCCATTTGGCATTTTTTGGAAAACCCTAACATACTGAGGGTTGACTTTTACAAACTTGAGCCTTTGGCTCTGACTTCAATGGGCATCGACCTTGCTTTTACCAGGCACACTGCTGTTTCTTTGCCCCTAAGCTTTTTCATTCATTTTTTTTTCGAGCATTGTCCTTACTTTTACCAGGCACACTATTTTTCACGCCCCACTTTCGCATTTTTTACTTCACAAAAGTCTGTAATATTACAACTTGGCTTGACGTCCCTTGATGTGTCGCTTGTATTCTGCTACTTCCCATGGCTTTGATTTTTGCCATGCCCCAGTGTAAGAGATGATCACCAATTTGGGTTCAATGAAAAGAAATTGCAGGCTCAAAGTGGCTAGCAAATGATAAAAGTGTTTAAGATGGAGAAATGAATGCTCTTCATCATTTTTAAGGCACTTGATTCACCGTTTGATTTTTCATGTAATAGCAACACACGAAGATTGATGCAAGTGAAAGCAAGAAAATTTCCATCTACTTTTCTCATCCTTTAACACCAATTAAGCAAATGTACCACCAACTTGCCCCAATGTGGGATGGTTCTTAACAGGGGTAATACGAAATGAAACTTCACAAGTGTTTAGGCTCAAAATGGGTAATCAATGGATAAGTGTAGTGTTTGGGATAGAGAAATGAACTGCCTCTCATCATTTCAGCTATCGTACCTTTTGCGAGAGAACTCTTTACCTTGCGGACATGGAATTTTGCATACTCATCTCACAAATATATAGACATGGGACTGTGTATGGATATGGCTTGCCTTTCGTCATCCTGATGCATCTCATTTAGCATTCTCAATTTCAAGCAGAACCATCATGCAAAATCTTTTTTAGCATGTATGAGCATTTTGAGCTTATTGACAAGCACATGCAATTTACCTCACCAAAAAAAATTGCATGAAAGCCTAATATGAACATGATATCAAATACCATAAAAGCTATCAGAGTTGGGAGCCCTTTGGTCGGCCTTGAAGATGGGCACATGAATCGACCAATTGACATGAGAACTCAATCTTTGATGCTGCATTTTTGCTCTTGCCCATGCACCAAAAGAACATGCATGAATATGGCCTTAAAGAGAAATGTTATCTAAAATTGAAGAAATTTACATTACCCATCAACGCATTGTCTCCGCCAAATTGGAAATTGCCCCACATTTTTGGCTTCCATTGAAAGGGTCAACCCTCAATCAGACAATAAGAGTTAAGCTTTGACAGACAAGGTTTATGCACTTTTTTGAAATTTTTTGAAATTTTTTTGAACGAGAAGACATGAAGAAATCCGGCCCTCATAATTCTCCTTGGATGATATTTTTTCAATTGTTGGATATCATCACCGGGCTGGTTTGGTGTATTCCAACATGCCCTCAAAATAAAGAAAAACTTGTAACTTCATTGAATCAAATGAATTACATTTATTGGAATGGAAAGCAAATACTCAAACCCTAGTAATCAAAGTTCAAACAATAACTGGAATTCAGAAATCAAGAAATCCTAAAAAGCAACAAAAGACTCCTTCGCAGAGGAGTACGAAAATTCTTCTACTTGGTGTCCCCTTTAGTTCCTTCAGCGTGGTTGGGCAGGGGATTGTGCTGAACATTTGGTTGACCAGTGGTGAAAGAGAGTGCCTTTGTATCCAGGAGGTCTTGAACTTTGTGCTTCAACACGTAACAATCATCAGTGGAATGTCCAGCCTCGCCCATGTGATAATCACATTTCTTGGATGGGTCATAATTTTTGAACCTCTCAAGGTTCGAACGCTTTGGTTCATTTGAAAGTAATCCTTTCTTTTGGAGGACTGGCAAAACCTTGGATAATGGCCCAGGCAAAGGTGTGAAGTTCCTCCTAGCACCTTGTGGTCGACTGGTGAATTGGCGTCCTCCACCTTGCTGTTTGGTTGTGTCACGAGATGGTTGAGAAATGCCACGTTCACCTCAAATGCAAACTCCCTATCTTTCTTGAAAGTAAATTTCTTTGCAGAGGTAGTCTGATCCATAGCCCAATTATCGCGCAAAGCAATCTCAATGCGTTCCCCTACGGGAATCAACTCAGCCAAGGACATAAAACGAGACCCCAACACTCGATTGCGGTACTCAAATGGCAAAGACTTCATAAACATGTCTAGCATTTCCTTTTCGATCAGCTCAGGGATAATTTGTGCAGCCACAGCTCGCCACCTCGTGGCATAAGCCTTGAAAGTCTCGGTTTTCTTTTTCTCAAAGCCAATCAAATCCTCACGTGACGGGGCCACGTCCATGTTGAATATATATTGACGAATGAAAGCATCGGATAACTCCTCCCACGTCTCAAGCAGATTAATCTTCTTCATAATGAAGCATTGTAGAGCAGGTCCGGTTAAGCTATCTTAGAAAGTGTGGATCATGAGTGGCACGTTGTCAGCATACGGTGCAATCCTCATAGTGTAGTACTGCAAGTGGACCTTAGGACATGAAAGGCCTTCATACTTGTTGAACTCAGGTGCTTTGAACTTCTTAGGGACTTGGACCTTAGCAATATGAGCAAGGACTCGTGGAAACTGATCTTCAAATCCTTGCATTTGACGAATTTGCTCCTCTAGCTTAGCAATGCGCTTAGCCTCATCACTCATTGGCATTTCAGAAGATGCCCCGGCCTTATCAGTCAAGGTCGGAGGAACATTGTCAATCGAGATTGCTCCATTCTCGGTCGAGGAAGTGCCGATGCTAGCATTCTTGCCTTTGTCTTTTACCTCAGTTGGAGCAGGGTCATTGGGCAATACAACTTCAACTCTTGGTTGAGCAGACACGGCCAAAGCAGAAATGCTTGTGTTTAGAGAAACAACTTGCTTCGAGAGGTTTTCGAGGACATTCTCGGTCGAGGAAGTGCCGATGCTAGCATTCTTGCCTTTGTCTTTTACCTCAGTTGGAGCAGGGTCATTGGGCAATACAACTTCAACTCTTGGTTGAGCAGACACAGCCAAAGCAGAAATGCTTGTGTTTAGAGAAACAACTTGCTTCGAGAGGTTTTCGAGGACATTCAGGACTGTCTTCATCTCTGTTTCAAGAGCAGCAACACGAGTTTGCTCATTTTGATCAGCCATTCTTGCTCTTGACCTTGTGATGATGGGTGAGCGTGGACGATCCGTGATCACCTACAAAAGACAAAGCTAAACATGAATATGTGATCAGGAGAATGTTCAGTCGATGACTTAATCATCATTTTTTTCTTTTAAAAGGGATGAACGAAGAATGACGACCTTTGACACACTTTTAAAAAAGCATATAATTGAAAATTTCATGGAAACTTTTTTTTTTGCTTTTTTTAAAGAAAAATCTTAATGAGAATTAATTTTGACTCAAAAATTACTATGACGACACTATGGACCGACTCAAAACTCGAAAATGTTAATGAAATTCAAAGAATAGGGATAGAAGGCTTACTTCGCAAGTAGATTAGGGGCAATCACATAGACATGCGCATGATAAGTGCAGCTCGATTTCTACTCTAAAAGGCTCAACAAAGTGGTGCCACAAGGGTGGGATGACTAGTCGCAACCTCGCGTACTAAGTCAAGCCCTCGTAACCCCGGCTCAGTCAAGAATGATGCCCCGATGCAACGCTGACTCGCGGGCAGAGGCAAACACTCTCGACACCAAGAAAGAAAGCTTCGGGATTAAATTTGGGCAACCTCTACTACGCAACCTCACGGTCGAAGTTGTATCCAAACTTAATACCATCCTAAGTGATCCTATGCGGCCCAGGTCCGGCGGCGGGTTGTGTGTGCTAAGGTGTAGTGCAAAAAGTAATCATGACATGCACAACAATTTATATTAAGCAACAATTCAAATAAAAGCACTTAAACATTTAATTTAGATAACCCTGCAAAAACATTCAACTCATGTATTAGGGACTTACCTGGAATCCTCGCTGCCAAACAAAATTTTGAAAATAATGAAAAATGGCCTAAGTCCACTAAGAATTTTTTTCAAGTCCCCAACGGAGTTGCCAAGCTGTCGCGACCTCCCCGAAGGTGCACCACCTAGGGGTTCGGCTAATGGATTACTAAGATTAAACCTAGCTCGAGCTCTCCCAAGCCCATATCAATTCGCGATTTAGATTTCACTTTTTAACATCAAAGCATTTTCAAAGGAGTCGCCACTAATATATTTTTGGTGAGTCGATTAGGAACCCATGTAAAGCATTGGGAGCTATGCTTTACTCCTACGAACCAGAGATCTAAGGGATCGGGGACTTGGTTATGTTAGATTAATCTAACACCATTTCGGTACCTTTTCACTTATTTCCAAAAATCGGCAGGCAGTTTGGATTAATTTTAGATATGACCCTGACATGCAAGGATGACCACACGGACTCAAACATCAAAGAAATAACAAGAAAGTGATGAAATAACCAAACAACTCAATAAATCTAATTAAATATGCCATGCATGAAAATCAAATCAAATCAAAAGATCTAACAAAATCTAACTAAATCAAATCAAATATCTAATGAAATATGCCATGCATAAAAATCTAGCCATAAATGCAACTAATCTAATGCAATATATGAAATGCAATTTTTTTTGTATTTTTTAGCCTAATTATCCATAGCTAAATATTACCTAATCTAAATTAGGAAATAAAATATATCAATTCCTAATTTAAACTAAATCTTACTCAACCAAAGATAATGTCCTAAAATGCAATCTAGCTAAAATTATCCTACCAAAATATCTAATATGCAACCTAAATTAATTATGCAAATTAATCTAAACGTGGAAATCAAACTAAACATGCAAATATCTAAATGTGAAACTTTAAATCTAAATATGCAATTTATAACGTAAACGTGCAATTAATCTAAATATGAAATTCTTAATATAAACGTGCAATTAATCTAACTATGTAAGTAATTTAAACATGTAAAGAACGTAAAATAAAACCAAACCAAATCAATCCTAATAGCACCAAGATTCACCAACAAAGGTTCGCACATAAAAATCGATAAATTGATCTTAAGCCTTAAAGATCAAGATATCAATTTTATAGATTTCCGCTCAATTAATTATTCTATCTAAAGCCTTATAGATTGAATAAAAAATTGTGCGCGGTTGCGAATCGAAAAACAAATTTTAATTGATCATGCATATCACCCAAATCAAGCAAATTAAGCAACAACATGCTACTAATCAAATATTCAAATCAACTTGGGAAAAAGAATTTTTTTACCAAATCTTTGGGGTTATCTCTCCAAATTTAAACCGATTGCATCAAACAAGTGCGGCGGCTAGAGGTGACGCTCGACGTTGAAGTGACCAATCACGCGGCTTGAGCGAGAAGCTGCGAGAAAACAACGAATTCCAACAAATCCTGATTAACTCGATGAACGAACAACAAAATCAGAGAAAAAACATAAGTAATTTATAAGTGCTTATCTTTTTTCGGGACAAAAACTTGCCCACTTGTGTTGCCACTGGCAGTAGCGCTTGGAACCTCATAGTGTGAACAACGGCCACGTGGGATGAGCGACGTCGAAGTGAAGAACCTGCAATCACAAGTTTAATTAGTAATGAGGCACACGACCAACGTGAAGTGATTTAGCTAAACGGAGAAAAAGTTGCTGAATTTTTCTTGCTCGTGGCTCTCCTCCCTTTTTCTCTCTCGGCGCTGGGCTACTCCTTTTTCCTTCGATCCAAAGTCCTCCCAGCCAAAAGTTCTCTCAATGTGGTCGTGTATTCAATGTGTCTGGCCCTCCTTCTTTGATGGTCTCTGAGGCCTCCTTTTATAGTATTCGGAGATCAAATTTTGATTAAGGAAAAGAAATATATTCTTTGATTTCCTCTCGATCAAGCGAGATTGATTTTTATTTATTTCCCTTTTTTTCGATTCTCTTCCTAAAATCAAATAACTTCGCCGATTTCTTATCATTTGATATTTTCCTGCCAAAATTCACACGTAATCAAATATCTCCTCACATATTTCGTAATCTTGACTGAATTCACAAAATTGATGCACGTATATTCCCTCGAAGATTGTTTTTTTGATTATTTATTAATGTGACCAAAATTTAGGTGTCAACAGGTCCAAAATTCACTTCCTTTAGGGCCAAAATGCAATTATCTAAAGATGGACCAAAACGCAGATTCAAAAGTCTAGAATCGCCCGAAACGAAAATTTGTGGGTTAGCACGGAACACTACTGGAGCCGACGGGCCACTAATTAAACCCAAAAATCCGCACCAATGGACCTTAAAATAGGGGGTCGGGTGCGGGCTGTTACAATGGTTGTTGTTGCGGATGGTAAATTTGAAGTGCAATGACAGAAAATTGACACGAGAGTGATTCCCTGTTTCCAAACATAAAGATTCCTCTGTTTGGGCTGGAACAATGAGCTTGACTGGTGATTAATCACTCTTTCTCAATCGCAAAATATCGCAATGTTTGAACGAGAATGCTTGAAAAAAGACTTGACAGTTTAAATTCTTTTGTATGTCGCATCAGTATAAAAACAACACATTTAGCTCAAGATTGTTGTGAATTAATGCGGAAATTAATCAGGATCTTGCACAATTTACGTCATGCGTAAAACACAAAGAAATAACGAGGAACGATAAGGACACCTAAAATTTACGTGGTTCGGTCCGAATGTCGGTACCTACGACCACGGGGAGAGCCAGCAAAGACAATCCACTATAATCGGAGAATTGGATTTACAATCACTCAATACGCTCGTGTTTCCCGCACCTAGATTATACCCAATCCCAAGTGTTTACAAGAAACGACTCAATCAGATAAACAAATAAAACAACTCACGAAACACCCGATCGGCTATGCACACCTTCTTGCGAAAGAAAGACCAATCCCTTCCCACGCTTGTTCTTCGCACCTGGGACTCTCTCTTGTTTTCTCTGGGCGTGCCTTCTGTGCGTGCCTTATATCTCCTGCGGCTTCTCTCTTTTGCGGCTGCTCTTGTTCGGCATTATGCGTGCCCTTTTTACTCTACCGAAAGAATCCACCAAGGAGTCCAAGGAAATCTTCTTTCCATTAATTCACTTGGGCCCACGTTTCTTTGAATTGTTGACCACGCACCAGCATAAGAGTTTCTCTCTCTGGGCGTGGGACTTCTTGGCTGACCATTGACCACGCAAGAAGCAACCCAAACTTTCCTCTTTTGTTTGAATTGGATTCTCTTTTGTCTACCGAATGGAAATGGTAAAAGGCCAAAGATTTCCACTTTAATTTGTTTCCTATTTTGTGCAACTTTAAAGAGTCCAACAAAAGATAGGATTCTTGGGAAATCTTTTATCAACAAATTCGGTTAATAAATCGTTATCCGATTTTGAACTCGAGACATAATTCAACAAAAATCGTGTGGTGGCCAAAGTGGCAAAAGCTTCTTGAGGAGGCCAGAGCACAAAATCAAGAACACAGAGATTCATTAACAGATGTGTAAAGTCTCACACCGCAGGTTGGTCAAAACTTTGATCTAATCGTAGTCGAGTCATAGGAATAATAATGCTGGTATAAGTATTACATCTGATTGCCTTTATTTGATTAATTCAAATTTAACTGGAATATGGTACCTTATTCTCTTCAAAAGCAGGCAACCATGCCTCTAGTAATGGATTCGGCACTATTATGCACGTGTTCCAACTTCCTTTCTTTGGGATTGATTGGGGGAAGGAGCTAGCAAATCTTCAATCTCAACTTGGTTTCTATCGATTTACTATCTGCAGTGGTATTAATCATCCATCCATTTCGCCATGATTCTGGTGGCATCACACGTCCATAACAGAGACCATTGATTTCATCTGGCATTGGTGGTATTGGAAAGTGCATGTCCCTGTGCGATAGTCCTCTCTACTTCTGTTGCTGCTTTCTGTGCCTTCACAAAGGCTGTGAAATCTGGTCTTTTGATCAAACGGGAAAACTATCTTGAAACCCTTGCAAATATGAGGAAGTTGGTTTTCAACAAAGGCAGCGAAACCTAGTTTCACATCATGGATTCTGCAAACACCTGCTTTGAGTGAAATTTCATAGTCCTTCTCTTGTAATTAGCCCGCACTTAGGAGGTTGGTCTTTAATTTTTTAACATAAAACACTTCTTTGATGGTATGTACTGAAGTCCCTTTACAAACAATTGCTACCACCTCTTTCCCCATGACTGACACAATATTGTAGTCATCTCTGAATTTTATTATGGTGCAGAACGACTCGTCTAGTGCATAAAATAAGATAATCATTTCACGAATTATCTCAAGGACTCACACAATGCAAAATATAGAGATAGTTTTACTTATCTCCCTCGTTGGTCGACTGAAGCACTTATAATATGAATTACATTCTATAATCTATTTTTCTTATAGAGAGTGTATGTCATTTATTTAACATATTCACTATATGTGTCTTAGCCTATATATAGTTACATGCTTCTCACATACATGTGTTTAGCCCAAGTGCTATATTAGCTCGCTTTTTATAGCGCCCAATTAAGCACTTGCATCCGGCTTCCATCAATGATACATAATTATGAATTTATCGTATTTGGTTTTATTGCGAATAAATCACATATCTCATGTTGATTCTAATCAAGGTGGACGTAAAAGTAATTGTATACTAAACTTGCTCTTCCAGCATTTATAGTACATATCGTCTCATCTTAACTTACTTACTATAACACTGATTCTAGAGAAAAAGGACTGGATAAAATATCAAATTTTCATCTTTCTCGTTGTACGTATGATGTGCCTAGCCTCGAAGCGCAAGTTGATGTTTCCATCTATGATCCAAAGAGATTGACTAAGAATTGAGAGAGAAAGAGCACTGAGCTAGAGATAGAGAGATAGTAAAAATAGCATCTTAATTGGAGATGAGGAGCCGGAAGTATGAATCCTGAAGAGATAATTTTCAGGCTCCGTTGAAGAGAAGAGCGAGAGAAGGGTCTCTGCAGAAGCCATCTATATGAAGGAATTAAGACCAATAGATTAGAGGAGCCAACGGAACCGATTCTGTTAGTGGCCTTCTCTTCCTTGGAGAAATGACTTAATTGACTTGTTATATGATCCATGAAGCAAAAGCTGACTTTTTCTTTCTCATTTATTTTTATACAAGAAAATACATAATAAATAGGTACTGCACGTGATCATACAAGTGATTCGAGAAGGCTACAATCAATCCTTTGGAAGAAAATCTTGCCTTGTCCGACATCGTACCCTATATTGTAGGACTGCTGTGCAAGCACTCCGATTATGGATATATCATTATCGGGAGGTGACTGAACAATGGTCATGCATAATACATTTTCCCTTAACTGGAAAAACAGGCTATTGATATCTAAGCCGAGTTCCGCACCACCTGAGAATTGCAAGGTCACGACCGGGAATCCCATCAAATCTCTCTCCACACTCCCTGCATAGCACAAGAAACTCGGATCACTCACCCTATTCAGCTTTCCTGCCATCAAACTCTCGACCTCGTTTTGCAATGGCCTGAACGCCATTTCCATCAAGAACGTGAACGTGGATCCTGAGTCTATAATCACTCCTCCTTCATCCTTACGGTCTCTTTTGAATGCTGAGGGGTCGATTGGTAGCTGCTTCTCTCCGACGCTTATACCTTGTACGTCCACATAGTATAACTCATTGTGATTCTCTAGCGTCGAAGGATCGCCTTGCATGATCGACCCATCTCCCAAAATGAGTTGATTGTATTGATACTGGGGGTCGCGTATGTTGCCAATGCAATAGGAAAATTTGGAGCCAAATTGTTTAACCACAGTTGGATAAACACCATCACCAGAGCCTAGTCCTAATACCCCGCTATATTGCCCATCCACACTTTGTTTATTTACGTGGCCACATCCGAGCCCCTCAATCGGCACCTTTACCGTGCCCTCGTCGGATGTCTCAAAGGTGGCTTGTTCGGAGGCGAGGTTACCCGATGAAGAGGATTTATCATAATATCTGATGTGGTAAACACAAAATTTCTTGCTGGGATCGCACTTGGCACCAAGTTTTAAACAAGCGAGGGAACCACAAAGAACATTGGAATATGTTGACGATTTGATGGGATCAAAAAGAGGAGGAGTTTGACGGAAGCAAGCAGTGCAGGGCAGACACTGAATCCAAAAGGGGCCGCTTGCAGTGTCGATTAGCACGAGTTGCGGGACCGGCGGCATACCAATGGATACATTGGCCATGAAACCGTGCAGATAAGAGTCTGGGATGAGACCTGCACGAACGTCATCGTCATTTGAAGTGGCGATTATTTTGCTGAAGGAGCGGATGCGAGCGAACGAACAATTGATGGCATGTTCAGCTCGCTCGGAGACGGTGGCGCTTGGATTGTAATATGGAGATTGAATGGAATCACGGTGGATGAGTTTGATGGTTAATCTCGGAGGTTTAGCGGGGGAGGTCTTGGACGAAGCAACAATAGCTGTCAATGTCAAAACGATATTGATAATGCAGGTTGGAAGGAAAAATATGTATGATGATGTCATTGTAGTGGCCATTAGCATAATCTAAATTTCTTCACATGAGCTTCTTATGTAATAGTACTTCTTGGTGTTGCAATTAATTCGGGGATTTAGTTCGAGAACTTGCATAAGGTTACATTAATTGCGGATCTACAGCTTATGTGAGATTGAAGGCACTGGATTTATTTCTTCGGTTGAATAAATTGGAGATAATTTCCCTAATTAAGTAACAACATAAATATATCAAAAAAGCCACCAAAATCCTAAATTATGTCCTCCATGACATATTTACCTCAAACAATTTTTTATGACACGAAAAATCTTAAAAATATACTTGTGTAATACATTTGCTCCAAACATTTTTCAGTGACACTAAAAATCACAAACTTATATATTTGTGACACTTTTATCCCACGCCAGATTTGGGCAAGGTTGACCTCGCTAGCTAGTCTTCGACCATCGCCGAGGTTGCCGGTTTAAGAAAGAAAAAAAAAAGAAAAAAAAGTTGCTTCAAAATATCATTCCCTAAAACAAGAAGTAATTTTTTTTTGCTTTGATTAATGTTCCAAATTTATTCCCTAACCTCTTTTTTATTCCGAGAAATATTAAAATTAATTGACATACACAAACGGATTTCTATATTTTAAAAATTTTCAGGAACAAAAGAACAAAAAAACAGAGAAGCAGAAACATTACTAAGTGCGATTGTAGTTTTCATAATGCCTATTCCACATAGTAAGCGATGCTCCTGCAACTTTCTGGAATCATCCTTATAATATTTTACGGAGTTAATCTTACTATATTATATTTACTTTCTATCTGTAACTGTTTGTGGTTTTCATTTTAATTAGTGCATCACACTAGATACATGAAAATGTAAGTCTACAAATATGTGACGGTGGATCAACCGACAGTGCTGAAGATTTTGACCAACTAGAAGTTAAAGCTCTTTATGCTTTCGTTTATCCCAATTGACATCAGATTGTGAAATCAATGACACAAATTATCTGAATCCTCCTCTCTAACGCGGTTTAGTGCTTTTAGAGGTACGACGATGGATGGAGATAAATCTTGTACTGCCCCTGCGACCAAGGAAATGCCGTGCAATATTTGATCACTTTCTTAAGTAATCTGTCAAGGTGATTCGAATTCCAGCTAGTCCCTGTAGTATTCAGAACTGACTGTAACCACCAATCAGCCATTAGCAACTTGTGAATGTTCTTTCAGAATTTTCCAGCACTGATACAGAAAAAGAAAATGTAGAATTTGTGGTGCGTGGAGATGATAATCCGCGCCTTTCACAACGTCTGTCGCCATCATGCTTCTCTTCTTGCGTGAGGAAGTACCCGGAAGTCGTGCTTTATGTGCCCATGTTAGATCATTTGCAATTCCATGTTAAAGCTAAGAAGTCAAGAGTTTTAGTTTGTTCTTCGTTTTCTTGTACTTTCCTTCCTTGCTGAAGCTTGGTTGAAAGGATGTCGAAGCTGATAGTTTGGTAATCCGGCTCGTTGCGTTTTCAAACGGATAGTGGAAAGCAATGCCCTACTCTTATCTTGTTTGGAATGCATCTCACGGTTCTGTCCTCATGTAATAAATGCTTTTAGAAGCCTTAAAAAGTTTGATACGGCACTTCTAACTCGTGCCAATTCGTGACCCCTCAACACATTCAAGCGCGCAAACACAACTCTGTAGATGATTGAAATAAAGTAGAGAGATGGGCAATGAAATAAATGATAAAGTCGACAAGTGATTACAATAATGCACATTGAAATTCCTGAAAATCGGCCTTTTCTTTGAAGAATAAGTGTAACAAGCGACAATATGGCAATCATAATAAAATTTGGAAATGTGTGTCGTGTCCCCATTTCTTTCGTCCTCTTGCGGCGTGGATCAAATTCATGAGTTGTGCCCGCAATAGTAATAGATAGTTGATTGAGAAATGACACTTCAAAAAACAAAAATGAAACGTCAACACAAGATAATAGTAGGACAACAACTTATATTTATTTAATTTCTTCGAGTTTGTTTCCATGGAAAAAAATAATTACGAATGGATTTACAATCATGTGAAGCATAATAGCTAGTAAACCATTGTTTACACCCGATATTAATACTAGTAATTTCTTGTTAATTCTTTCCTGCTGAACAAGGGATCGAGATTATTTAAAAAGTTTTATATGACATTATTGATTTCATTCACATTTAAATAAAAGAAGACGACACACTATAGGGTTTGAATATTTGATTCAATTAATTGACCGTGAAGCCGCCACAGAAACAGGTAGGGCTAGCAAGAGCCGTACCGAACCCGGCGGCGTACCCTCTACCCTAATAATTTGAATTTACTAAGGACTGGGAATACTGCCTAACCCCCCAAACGTTCGCCTAATTTCTTAAATATCATTTCCAGGTGGAACCCTTCTTTTTTGTGTAATTCAGGAAAAATGGAAGGAACTCTCTAATTTAAACGCTGACCAAATCCTAGAGGAGCGGCAAAAGAAACTCCAACATGATACGAAAAGAGTTAATCTCGTCACGAAAGGCAAAGCTACCTAGTTGGACGTTGATTTAAAAGGGTGTAGCCTTGATTAGTCCAGAAGCAGATACGATAGGTACAACCCGAGAACGGAAGCTGCCTTGTCATATTTAGGGGCGTCAAATGGGTGGGTCGGGTCGAGTTTGAGTCGATCCATATTTGACCCATTTAACCCGTTTTGACCCATATTCATATAGTGCAAATATGGTGACCCATACCTGACCCGACCCATATCCGACCCGTACCCGACCCGACACATATTGATAAACACTTCCATATTTAACCAAGTTAAGGAAATTTTGTTTGGCGATTTTTTTTTAAATGTATTATACGATTATTTGATACTTTTTCTAAAATTTTTAAATTTTTTCAAAATTTTAATTATTTTTATTTTTAAAATATTTTTTTCATTATTTCCATTTTTCCTTTTCCAGTCTCCGGAGTCTGGTGAGCTCATCACTCGCTTCTTGGCCAATGACCAACTTAGAAAGAGGAAAAAATGAGAAAAAAAAAAGAAAGAAAAAAAGATGGGAAAATAAAATAATTAATTTTTTTAAAATAAAATAATTAGAATAACATAATTTTCATGGTCTAAAAATGAAATATTAATAATATTTAAAATTATTTATTAATAATACTTAAAATTAATTAGGTAACACATTTATGACCCGTTTATGACTCATTTATGATCCATGAAGTTGGTAAGTGACCCATTTAAGACCTACTTAGCATTTTAAGCTGACCCATTTATGACCCATATTATCAAATATGGGTTAAAATAAGGGTCTTTGACCCATTTTGCCACCTCTAGTCCTATTATATAATAGTCCTGAACCCCAATTCAGGGTCACAACACAAGGAAAAATTTTCAGAGTTCTCATAGTTTCCTCCGCACCAGAAACCTTCAATCCTACCGTATTAATTTCAGAACAGTACAATGTATCCGAAACCCCAGGATGACCCAAATGCAGTAATTGGAGACTCAATGCAAATGCAATGCAGGATGCATAATGCGTTAAGGACCAGAGCATTCTGTCGCATTGAAGCACGACATAAATGCTCGGCGAATCTCCCCAGCACCTAAAACTTGAAGCTCCAGATTTGGAACCGCAGTGTAGAGATGATTTGATAGGTGCCTACATCTTAATTTTTTATAATACAAAAGGAACGACCTTTCAGTTATAATCCAGATGTCAACATTCAGGCAAGACGACCTTAAGGCATTCCCCCCATGTCAGACAGAGAAGTTGGTCTGAACCATTCTCCTAGCGACCGCACACATCTCAGTGAGCTTCAAATCAAGGCGAATGTAATGGGTTGCTTTCGGCAACTTTTAGGCCATAAGTAAGCGATGGGGGCTCGATCTTGATACACATGTTTTAGGGGTGAGCATAATCCGGGTTGGGCCAGTCCAGTACTGTCAATCCTCAATTTTTGGGACTGTAGACCAATCCGTCAAGTTTGGAACCTTGGACCAGATCGGACTAAACACACGTCGAGTTTCAATCCGGTCCTATCCTAGGATCAATCCAAGATTGCTAATGTCACGCCTCAAAATTCTCCCAGGTAACCTCGCCGCATTAATTAATATTCTAACATAAAATTACATAATTAATCAATGCAGCAAAACTTTATTTTATTTTAACCTTCGACCAATTCAAACTTACCACAATAATCGAAATTAAATAAATACAAAGTCATTGCCAATTAAAGGCCCTCAATAGTATAAACTAAACAATAATCAAACCATAATTCCAATAAGAGTTAATCAACCTAATGAAATAAAAATAAAAATAAAAATAAATTAAAATAAAAACAAATAGACATCAACGTGAGCCACTAGCCTCATCTGGCCCTCGAGGAGGGGCTCCATGAGATAGACCTGTAAAAATGGTTAGACAACAACAATGAGATTTCTGAGTGAGTCTACACCCTAATTCCTAACTAGGAGAATACTCACCCTAGGGTCCCTATTTTGCCCAACTAATCTATTTCTATTTCATGTTAAATCACCACCATACACTCTCCTCTAATTCCACTCGATTAACCAAATCGGTTCCACAAATAATTAATCAATTTATACCAATCAAATATAAGCACCACAACACCAATAAATAATTCAAATAACATTCACAATAAATAACCCATAAATTAAACAGAATTAAATAGACACTCAAAGCCACACATGTACAATTTTGGGATTATTCCCTAAATTGTCTTAATTGACCGCCTGAGCCAACCAATGAGGAACTTGCCCGAGTCCCTAGTCGAATCCAAGATCATTCGGCAATCTACGGATCTTTGTCACCAGAATTGGCTGTCATTTGGCCAAACGCAATTTATATATTTTACTCCTCACTAAATTAGAAATATAAAATTTCAGGATTTAGTAGCCACACCAAATTTTTCCCTTCAGCAACTAACATTTCAAATATATAACTATTTATTAATACATAAATATTCTTACTTATAATTTATTTTTACATTTATAATTTCCTAGCTCCGAAATTACTATTCTGCCCTGGCCACCCGAATTTACCATTCTGCCCCTGACCTATCTGAATTCCCAATTTTGCCCCTGATCCAGCCGAATTTCCAATTTAGTCCCTGAACTATCCGAATCTTTCAATTTAGCCCCTGTACTATCCGAATCTTTCAATTTAACCCCTGGACTATCCGAATCTTTCAATTTGACCCCTAAACTATCCGAATCCTTCAATTTGACCCCTAAACTATCCGAATCTTTCAATTTGACCCCTGAACTATCTGAATCTTTCAATTTAGCCCTTAACTCCTCTAAACTTCACAATTAACTAATAATTCAAGTAATTAAACTACTAAAGTAAATAAACGCCTAATTAGGAGTTAGGGCAAACTCACCTTTGGTTCGAGTTCGTCGCGCAGTCACCGGCGGATTTTCCGACGAGTCACCGGCAGAGCTCCGGCGAGCTTCCGACGAGCTCAACTTGACGCCGGCGAGTCCGCAACTCTCTCCTATGAAGCAATAAGCTAATTAAACCTCCCAATCACTGTTTTCCAACATGAACAGACTGTTCACAGCCTAAAAGTCAACCTGCAGCACGTCCGAGGGTCGCGGGTCAGTCGGAAGTGGCCGACAAGCGGTGCAGGTGGCGGTGGCTGGTCGTGGACGGCGGCTAGAACCGCTGGGTGACAGCGGGGCGTGGCTGGTGGCGCGGCGGCGAGGAGCTCGGCTCACGGCGAAGCTCGGCTCGAGCTGTTCGTCCAGGCCGATTACAACATTAAAGATCAATTCGAGTCGATTGAAGCGAAATCAAGGTTAATTAGCTACCTCTTGGCGTTCGGAACAGCCTTGGAAGAATTTCCTAGGTAGCTATGGGGATTGAGTCCGCCGGAGTCGTCCAAGGTGGTGGTCGGCAGTGGTGTCACTCCCGAGCAGGGGAGTTCGCATCGGGCTTCTTCCGAGGCTCCAAGCGGCGGCTGCGGCGACCAGACAACTGAGAGTGGACCAAGTAGGCTTCGTCGTGGGTTTTTGTGAGATTAACTGGACTAGAGGTTGAGTAATTGAGGGAAAGATTGCAGCTAGGGTTTCGTCCAATTTCAAGGCGATTTTGCGCGAGAGAGACGGAACCACTTCGAGGGAGGAGCAGCTGGTGGACGGCGAGGCTACCACGTGTCCGGCCGTTGGCGTCAATCGCGGCTTTCTCGCTCGGCGAGATCGTCGGAGCTGGCGGCTAGGGTTTCGGCGTGCCCCCCCCCCCCCCCCTTGCACACGATGAAGAAGACGAAGAACAGTGGAAAAAGAGAGGGCCAGGCCGGGAAGATGGGCTGTTCTTGCGAGCTGTGCGCGCATGAGAAGAAAGGAAATAATTCAAGCTGGGCTCGCTTGAACTGGGCCACGCGAAGAAGGAAAAAGAGAAATCAGAATTGGAGAATTATTAACTTTTATTTAAGTTTCTAATTGCCCTAATTTCGGGTTGTTACAGCTAAATTATTTTCCTAAATTCATTATTGCATTATTTGAAAGGACGAACACATTATTTCAAACTTGATATATATAATGTGATATTAAGTAACGAAACAATGGATACCAATTAATGTCAAACATAAATATAATATAATAATATAAATCTCCATTTGATAGAAATTCCAAACCAAAAAAAAAAAAAATTGCTCTTGGGCTCGAGTAAAAGAGCAAATTTATGTATACTAGGTCCGAGTTGGACTCACAGATCATCCCGCATAGTACCGGGGTTGACAGCCGTTGAATCGTAATCAGCAAAGATTTCTGCTGCAAATTAAGAGCTCCGATGTGTTCCTGTGTTATACGACACGACCCCCCCCCCCCCTCTCTCTCTCTCTCTCTCTCGGTAGGTCCGACCACGTTTCCATCCCTAGACAATGTCACTGCCTTTGGCCCCAAAACCATTCAAAGCTTCGTGCAGCGATGGTGCTGAAATGACGTCCCACAAAGAAATCTGAGCATTGGCCGAGATGGAATGTCCACATCTCCATAGTCTGAGATTTGAGGATCAAGAGAGAAAAGGAGGAACCGACCTACCTCCTTCGCCCAAAGAAGTGGAACAAGAATGTGCGTCTCCAGGTGAGGAAAAGGATATTGACATGAATAAACCGAACTCCAGCCCCTGTGAGGTCACAGACTCGGTTCCTACTCAGATGCTACTATTTTGTGTCATGCTACGAAGGAGCAAATCCCCTTTAAATTTGGGCATTTTGACCGGACCGAGGAGAAGGGCTTGGTCTGGTGAGCAAAAAGTAGGTTAAGCAGCACTTGATCGCCACAGAAAATGAAAGAGGAAAGCAATGTCAAAGGCCGCTAACTGTTAGGATTGGTGCATAATCGTAGTGAAGCAAAACGAGCGAGAGAGAGAAAATTGAGGCAATAGATTTTATCATGGTTCACCCTTAAATTAGGGCTACGTTTAGCAAACAATTTTACTATATTAGCACATCACAACTCTAGTTACATCTCTCAGCACAAGAAGCAAAAAGAGTATATATAGCAGTAGTTATTCATGAGCCCAAGGCCAAACTACTAATGAAAAATTACATGCTTATATCATAAAAACCCTCTGGTGTCCAGAAGGCACTACCCCCTTAAGAACCCCGCCGAAGCGGCTCTCTCGGACCCTGTCCACTTAGTGTGGAGCAGGACCCCTGTGCTTTCTTGTCGTGGAAAAGTATGAACCACACCCCAATATTAACGAGGGTTCCATAAGTTTGATATGAGGAAATAAAAACTTTACATATGGCACTGAGGGTGGGTTTGGGAGAGCATTTAGACAAGTGTTTGGTAAGCACTAAACTTTGCTATGGACCTTCGTCAGAAATTTAAGAAACCGGAAAAAGGACGGATGTGTGAGTATGGGCGACCCTCAGCAACAATTGAGAAGGCTGAAAACTTCGACAGCGACCCGTCGCCTAGGGTGGTGGCAACCATGGGAGGCTGAAAGCTCTGGGGGCGGCCTGTCGCTGTGGTTGCGCAGCTCCGAATGACAGGCTGCTGAGGTCGGCGGCCTTAGTCGACATAGTTATGAAGACAGGCTTGGCTGACTCTCCACAACAAAGGGAAGGCTGAAAGCTCCAGCAAAGGCTTTCCGCCAAGGTCACAAGACCCCAGGCAAGGCAAAGCCAAAGTCACATGACCTGGCAAGCCTCAATCTCGACAACGCTTGACATGATAATCATCAAAATTGGCCAGACATACTGAGTTAACTAAAACTCATAAGATTTAAGATTGAATTGATACAATTATCATAGATTTCAAGCCATTTTGTTTATAATGTTACCCATCCGATATGTTCTATTCAGCCCACCTTCAAGTAGAAACTTACCATCAATCTCAGACTCGGACCAAGTCGAAACAGATCCTCTGTTTCGCTTCAGTAAAATCAAGAACCGGTTATAGAGAAACCCTCAAACATCCACGGACCCCCTTTTTAATATCGGTTCTGTACTTTCAAGGAATTCTGTCCTCAGCCGCCGGCAAATTTCAGAGTAAAGCTTCACGTGGACTGTGGATAGCGGACGGTTTGAACGGTAAGTGATTTCTCGTGCAAAACGAGATCTCCAACTTCGAACCACCTTGAACAACCACCCCACCACATGCCGGTTGTGGTATTGCCTCGAAGGTTCTTCTTTGTTCGAAACCATGGGCCCCTTGAATTGTATTCCAAATCGGACGATTTAACTGTAGTAGTTGAGAATTCATAAACCTGTTTCCCTCTACCCTTCTGATCTAATTTGTTTATCTACTTTATTGTTGTTTTGGCTAACGTGGAAGCCAGAAATTGTCAGCGAAAACAAATCGGAGAAATAAAACCCGAACGGAGAGGACCTCTTCATGGCTTGGTCGTCGTATGCATGGTTCGCTGAGAAAGATAGTGAGATAGTGCTGCGGGAATCTTCAAAGATGAGATCACAGTCGCCCAATCACACATATTGAACGTGCTTCTCAATTCTATGTTAAATTCAAAGTTACGAGAGTAAATCATAAGAGCACTCTTAATTTAATCGGAGGATCCCTTCTTAATGCTCTTGGCGTATCTCGCAAGTTTCACACGTATTAAGTACGCTCATTTTGCTCACCAAACCAAAACTCGACGACACTATATTTACACGCAAAGAAAACTATGAGCCGTTCTCCCATGTCTACATGAAATTGGTCTTCAATAGAGAAAAGAAGTACTGTGGGAAACTGACTTTCCTTTTTTGATCACTCGTGATCTTGTTGGCAATAGTCCCATTTGGACCTTCCCTATGTGGCCCAAGTTTCCTGCAGTTCAATTGTGGGTCAGGTTTCAAAGTAAGCGGGGATTGGTTACAACCATCTTATTGCATCAGAAACTCTATAAGTAAAATAAACTAGGAATATAGCAATTATGTGATGAAAAATTATGCTTTAGGTCACGATTCATAATGTATGCAAAGTAAGTCTCATTGGGCTAATACACATTAGTACCTACATTATTTATATTCAAGTTAAATGCGTTAGAGTACAAGATACCTTTTTTTTTCTCACATCTCAAATAACGAAATTGAACGGTTTAATAACTTGTTAATTATATTGATCGTTTTTAGGGATATAGGGATGTGATTCAAATAATTTGATAAAGTATGTACGTGTTGCCTTTATCAATGTCGATCGTTATACTATGCTGCATATATATGTGCGTGTGTACGCTCAACCATTTTTATGGGGGTGCAACATGCTGCTTAATGAGAAAACATTTCAGCTTAAGATTTCATATGCATGAATTGGTCTCTTTAACCAAGAGAGCAACTGATCTCTATTTGTGATTGAAATGAATATTCAACAATTAATTTTACGTAAATATCACCTTCGGCTCCGTAATCGTAAAAGAAGGGAAAAAAGAAAGAGAAAATAATTTCTCTCTTTATGCCCACCAAGAGTGGTGGCCATGGTTCGGTGGTTTTGTAAGAGAAAATTCTCGTTAGCACCATGGCCAGGCCATAGACGGTACTTCCACTATAATAAAGCATTAGTAAAAGATGTCAGAATTTCTATGGAATTACTATACTGCCACTTAGCAGTGCTATGCACCAAAAGATAAATGGTCATTTGGATGGAATTACTAAATTATATCCGAGTGATGCATTTTTACCCTCCGTTAATAAGTGTCGTTAAAAATTTGTGTATGTAGACACTGAAGAGCAAATAATGTTCACACAACGCCCACTTGACTTAAGTGAAGCAAAAACGACGTTGTTTTGGTTGAAAATTAATCTAACATAACCTTGACGAATGATAAATCTATCATGTAAGTGTCACGGACCGACAGATTCCATTGCCAAAAAGGCCCATGCGGCGCCTGGGAGGGTCAAGGCCTCTAGGCCAGCCTTCCCTCATGTAGTTGTTTAAATGAACAATACGGTGAATAACAACCTCGTATCGGATCATGGCACATCTAACCTAACTCAAGGGATTCTCTCGTAACAGGACATGCAGCACCCTACTGGCACAACAACTGGCTTCGGCCTGCTATGGCCTCATCAGGAGAGCAGCATCAACCCCCGATAGTTTGTACACGAGAGGCCAAACCCGCCTGTAAAGCTCTTAGAGATATAATCTATCTATCCATGAACTCCTAGTACAAACCACCCTAACACTACCTTCGCGAACCAATTGTATCTTCTCTACTGCAACTCTATCCCATCACGATAGCATCCTCAGTTCCGCTCACCAGGGTACATGAGTATAGGAAAACATCGGGTAGTGACATCTCCCTCACTCATTTCCGCAACGCCCTCGTTACGAGTTATTACGTCGCTTCCTTGCGTTCCCAACCATCACCGTCACACCCCCGAGACAAGCGAATGGCCACGCTCGCCCAATAGAATAAACCAACTCCCATTGGATGTTGTCCAATCTAGAGGCTGTTCCAGCCCCCATGCGTACTAGGCTTCATGGACACAACACAGCAACGAGGTTCCCCCCTTGTTGAAAACGTGGCAACAACCCTATCTTGAGATTCGCCTACTTGATCCAAGAATCTTCTCCCTATTAGTGAGGAATCAGTTCTTCCCTATGCCCCCATTACCATCCTAGAAGCTAGTCGAGAGCCCCACATTGTCCGAGCCCCCTTGGCCCCGGCGATCACTCTCCACCCTCGTAGGATCCAGAAGACCACAAGTTTTCCCCGACTCGCTCACTTACTAAAGGGATCCCCGTTCTAATACCATTTGTCACGGACCAACGAATTCCATGGCCAAAAAGGCCCGTGCAACGCCTAGGAGGGCCGAGACCTCCAAGCCAACCTTCTCTCATGTAGTTGTTCTAAGGAACAATACGACAAATAGCAACCTCGTATCGGATCATGGCACATCCAGCCTAACTCAAGAGATTCTCTCGTAACGAGACACACAGTATCCTACTGGCACAACAACTAGTTTTGACCTGTTATGGCCTCATCAGGAGAGCAACATCAGCCCCCGACTAGTTTGTACATGGGAGGCCAAACCCACCTGTAGAGCTCCTAAAAATATAATCTATCTATCCATGAACTTCTAGTACAAATCACCATGACACTACTCCTACTAACCAGTTGTATCTTCTCTACTGCAACTCTATTCCATCACGATAACACCCTCAGTTCCGCTCACCAGAGTACATGAGTATAGGAAAACATCGGGTCTTGACATAAGTATCGCAAGAAAAAATTTAGGATAAGCGTGTCCTAACTAACATAAATTGGAGCTTTTGATATCACAAAAAAATTCAAGATAAATGGATCATAGTGGTCATGATTTGAGATTCTTGTTGGCTTTTCTCTAAGATAAACCAAGCTTTTAGAAGCCTTAACTAGTTTGATATGGCACTTCTAACTCGTGCCAATTCGTGACCCCTCAACACATTCAAGTGCGCAAACACAACTTTGTAGATGATTGAAATAAATTAGAGAGATGGGCAATGAAATAAATGATAAAGTCGAGAAGTGATTTCAATAATGCACGTTGAGATTCCTGAAAATCGGCTTTCTCTTCGAAGAATAAGTGTAACAAGCGACAATTTGGCGATCATAATTAAATTTGGAAATGCGTGTCGTGTCACCAATCTTTCGTCCTCTTGCGGTGTAGATCAAATTCATGAGTTGTGCACGCAATAATAATAGAAGAGTTGATTTGGAATTGACACTTCAAAGAACAAAAATGGAAACGTCAACACATGAAAATAGTAGGACAACAACTTAAATGTATTTAATTTCTTCGAGTTTGTCTCGATGGGAAAAATTTTACGAATGAATCTACAATCATGTAAGGTATAATAGCTTGTAAACTGATTATTTATACCTGATTATAATACTAATAATTTTCTTATTACTTCTTTCCTGCTGAACAAGGGATCGAGATTCTTTGAACTTTTTTATATGACATCATTGATTTCATTCACATTTAAATGAAGAAAACGACACAATATTTGATTTAATTAATTGATCATGAAGCCGCCACGGAATCAGGTAGGGCTAGCAAGGGCCGTCGACCGAACCCGGCGGCGTACCCCCTACCCTAATAATTTGAATTTACTAAGGACTATATACTGCCCAACCCCCCAAACTTTCGCCTAATTTCTCAAATATCATTTCAAGGCGGTACCCTTCTTTTTCGTGTACTTCAGGAAAATGGAAGGAACTCCCTAATTCAAACGCTGACCAAATCCTAGAGGAGCGGCAAAAGAAACTCCAACATGATATGAAAAGAGTTAATCTCGTTACGAAAGGCAAAGCTACCAAGTTGGACATTGATTCAAAAGGGTGTAGCTTTGATTAGTCCAGAAGCAGATACGGTAGGTACAACCCGAGAACGGAAGCTGCCTTGTCATATTATATAATAGTCCTGAACCCCAATTCAGGGTCACAACACAAGGAAAAATTTTCAGAGTTCGCGTAACTAAAGAGATAGACTTATTTTACAACGTATTATGTATAACTTACAAGAACCAAAAAATTACCCCTCACAGAATAAGAAGGAAGAAGAAGAAGAAGAAAAAGAATCATATGATCCCCCGCAGCACAATAAAATGTTGTCATTTGCCCTTCACAGGTTTGGGCAAGGGAAGGCTTTCGCTCATTAGCTACTCGAAACGCAACATCCCCGGGATTTAGGCTTTCTCAATAGTCTTGCCGACGATTCGTCACCACACATCGCGAAGGTACCTTCCGCTCATTTGCAGATTCTTCACCATGCTCTCTGCTTTCGAACTATTGAGAGATCCCTGTAACAACACGTGTTGCATTTCGCTTAGCCATCACGACATAGGAATAGGAAAAGCAAGTGGGCACAAGGGCAAGAGAAATGTGTGGCTGCAGGCCGAAATGATAAATGGCCCCTCATGGTCCACCAGAAAGTGACACAAAAAATTAAATGAGGTGAAAGTGTTGTTGCTTCCGACAGACAAAATCGTTTTATTAAGACAAGTGTCAGCAGAGGTAGCTGTGGGTCACTATTGGAAAAGCTCAACCACTAGAAATTGTAGACAGGCAAGAGACAACACGCCCAAAGAGCAGACCACTGATTGAGAAACTAAAATCATCCGCCTCTTTCACAAACCCACATGTGTGGTAGATGGAAGCTAACATTTTCAACCAACACCAAGATGGTTGTGCAGATGGCAAGCACCACCAATAAACGGCCATCTATCATGCTGGGGACTTGATTGGTTTTTCTTTCAGTGTGTGTGTGTGGGTGTGGGGGGTGGGGTAAGCTAAGCAAATATTACTTACCTGTTCTTGCACAATGGTGTGCAGTGTCCGATGGACGTCCTTAGCCATGCCTTTGGCATCACCGCAAACATAAAGATAAGCTCCTTGAGAAAGCAAGTTCCAGATATCCGATGCCTAAAGAGGGGGAAAAGAACCATTAGTAAGAAGAGACCAATAATTACCCACTCAAGAAAAAAGAAGAATGTCGATGCTGATAGTGCCAGTAGGTAAAGTAGAACAATACCTTCTCCATCATTTTATGTTGAACATATTCTTTCGTAGGTCCCTCACGTGAGAAGGCCACAACTAGCTCAGAAAGTGCACCAGATTCAACAAAGTTGTTGAGTTCCTCTTCATAAATGTAATCCTGCAAAAAAGAGTCAACAAGGAAAGAGGAAGTCAGTCGCAAACGACTCAGCATTACATTTTTTATAGCAGCTGCCCATTCAATCCCATTAACTCAAAAAAAAAAAAAAAAAAAGGGCACCACAAACCATTCCACGATTTCTGCATCCAAAGAACAATATTGAAGGTCCCAATTCAGCTCCTTCTTCCTTCAGAGCAAATCTTTCCTGGAATGAGAGAACACATTGACAATCTGTAAGCTTAGATAGAATAATAAAGTAAATTATAAATGCACCTAAAATAGACAAGGGTTCGTGATGAGAAAAACCTGCAGAAAGCCCCTAAAGGGTGCCAATCCAGTGCCAGGGCCAATCATGATAATTGGCACTTTAGCATCAGTTGGAAGCTTGAAGTTTGATTGCCTCACAAAAATGGGTGCCCAACTGCATTCATTGCTTTTGCTCAAAGGCACAGCATTCTGGAAAGGAATAAAGGAACAAAATAAACCACCATAAGTCGAAGACGGCCATAACAATTAACCTCACACTTTGTTCGTTCAGAGAATCTGACTAGGAGATTGAGCCAGAGGTGTTCCTGCTTAATCAATCATCTAGCTTCATGGGTTGTACACACTGTGTACTGACAGAAGAAGACGGGGACGAGTTTGTAAAAGATGAGACCATTTCAATGAATATGTACCTTCATCCAAGTTGAACACACTCCTTTGTGAATCCTTCCAGTAGCTGTCTTATCATAAACTAGTGCACAAGTAACATGAATCCTAGAGGGAGCCATCCTGAATTGTAAAATAGCAGGTGATGAGTAACTCGGTCAATACAAGTATACTTGCATGAGACTGAAAAGACAAATCGCTTGGTTGCCATCAAATTAATGAATGCAACCTGGGTAAAAGGTTTGGCAAATGCAAGAACAATGAAATCTAAAAATCACCTTGGGGATGATGAGATTGAATAGTATCGGGGTTGCAACCTAGGGGCAACTGCTGCAAAGAAGACACCAAGCGGGGGCTTAGCAGAGGGGAATTCAGCCATGACTTCAAGGAGACTCCTCTGACTTGCTATTATCCATTGAGCATATTCATCCTGCACAATTGGCATATAAGTTGATTCCACAACCATGCATAAAGACCAATCAGGATTCAGTTCATAGGCTTGTCCCCAACCTTTCCAGCAGGTGAAGCAAGATGTCTCAATCGATCAGCATCAGCAGGATCAGAAGCATGAGCTGCCAAAGCTAGCAAAGCAGACTGCAGAAAAGACGAGGCAATGAATCAGAATAGTAGCAGAACAGAGGCACACAACTTCATTAACTCATCATAAACCATAGTTAATCAAATAACCATGCACTAAATAACAATTAGAGAAGGAAACCAAACCTTTTTGGGAGAACTCAAGAGATCTGCGTATTTCGTGAGTGCTGATCTTAAAGTACAGGGTGGGAATGGTGGTGGGAGCGAGCTGCCACCAAGTGGTGTTCCATCCTCCTTATCAGTATGGATGGAGAAATACGTATCAGGCGACAAACCCAATAGGTTTAATCCTTCCTCCACAGTTTCAATCAGGTTCTCACAGTACACACCCACATGATCTCCTGTGTCGTATCTGTGAAGAGAAGTAAAAGGTGAGGATACTTGCACAAGTAACTATGGCATGCCCATGTATTTCGAGGCAGCACTCTTGCTCATAAAATATTCAACGAGAAAATAAGAGGCGGATGAAAGCAGTATTACAACACTAACATAAAGCAGGTGATCAACGAAGAAAAATTACTTGAGTCCTGTGCCAGCAATGTCAAACTCAAGATGAGTGCAAGAGCGATCTGATGCAGGAGTGTGAAGCTCCTTCTTTATGGCCACATTAGCCCTTCATGAAGAAAAACAAATGTCTTAACAGAAGGAGATCAATGTGCTTAGATCATAAACTAAAAGTGCTTAGCACTTCAGTACCTGCATGGGTGTTGCGCATCAACTATGGCATGACCATTCGCATTACTCAAGCTTCTGTCTACGTTAGCATTTGCAGGTTCATGGAAAACAACCCGATATTCTGCCACAGCAGCAGTATAGGGAGTGGACACAGTTGTGGCATCATCCTCATCCCGAAGCAACATATCCAATTCCGGCCACAATAACTCACGCCTACAAAGTGAAGATCAAAATATTCGATTTATTTTACAAGATTCAGGATTGAGAGAAGATGATAAAACTAAACTTTAGGAAGCTGATTTAAGTATTTCTGATACCATGCAGTGAAATCATCTTCAATGCACTGGTCATCATCTCCAAGACCAACTGGTACCAAACGCTTCCCACCTGCAGATTATTCATCTGAATGAGAGAAGTACATGCAACTCCAGAAACAAGGCTTCCATTGAAGCCAATGATATACAAACTATGGGGAAAAAACAATTTCAGGAGCATCACTTGGAAAAAAATTTCCATGGAATTTGACTTCTAAAGGACTGACATGAACGTGAAGAAGAATGATAGAGAAATGCATTTTGACAGGCTCCACTTCAAGGTAGGTAAATACCCTTAATCTAGAATGAATATGCTATGCTCTCAACTTACAGCAATATATGCCAATATGAAGCTGAATTCAATTGACAAATCCTCCTTAAACTTAATAATCGACAGATATACACACAACTTGTCCACTTATGTGGTAAACACATAAGTATGTGCACTTTTTCCTTGAAGATTGACTATGTTGCAGCTTGTGGCCTTTTCCTTGCATCGAGTCCTATTCATGACTTGCACTATGTTACGCAAGCAATGTTTACTGCTTCAGGCTCTAGACATTACATATGCAGAATGTCTCACATTCAAGGATGATAAATGAAAGGAAGAAGAGTCCGCACTTCATCCAAATTAATGCATTCAATTGAGCTAGGTTCAGTGAAAATCAAGCTGCCCAACAGGTAAAATGAACCTCCCTATGGCAGGACTCAAATAACTACAACTAGAAACTCATCTGACCACAGCATTCCCAAGGGATGATCATATGAGAAACCTAAAAGAAAGTCATTCCAGAAGACAGTGGCCCAGTAAACTAGACTCAACATAAAAATGCATGCCACTGGGGAAGGCAACCAGAAGAATGGGAACTCACCCTGCTCGGCAAGGAAGTCATCCACCTCTTTTGCAACCTATAATTGAGAATAGTAATCAAAGTTATCAGCAAGAGAGAAATGATATTTATACTAGACTATTGAGAGGTCGTGAAATTCCTAGAATCAACGTTAGCAGATTTCACTAAAGAATAGAGAAGAAACAATCAAATTTAGTTCCAAACCTTGTTAAAATGCTCATACTGTCTGTTGCCAAGGCCAAAAACTCCATACTGCAAGTTCTGCAGCCACTGACCTCTCTCTTTACCCTATTTAGACAAATAATCCTAAAATTTGAGCTCCAGGAAAGAGAAGTCAAGTTCAATCACCATCGGCTAAGGCTAGCAAAGTTTACCTCGCAAAACCATTTGTAGAATCTCGCGGCATTATCTGTCGGCTCCCCATCTCCATATCTGCGTAAAGAGAAATGAAACAGCGCATGAAAACCAACAGCGGCCAAATGCAGAAGTTAGACATGAGCACGCCACCATATTGCAGAACAGAACTCACGTTGCCAAAAAGAAAAACGCCATGTTTTCTTTCTTCAATTTCTCCTCGTATTCCTCATCATCAGCAGCGTAATCATCCTGCAAAGTGCATCCCAATCGAGCATAATCAATAATCCACGTTCACACAGCAATTCCACAAGATCGACCAGAATTCAGACTCTAAGGAGAAGGAAGTCAGGAGCATACCAAGTCGACGACTTTGAACGCCGCCTTCTCGTACCTCGCTTTCGCCTCCTCAGCCATAGCCTTTAACAAATACGAAAGCAAGGGGGATCGTCAACGACGCGCGCCCAGAACGGCCAAATTAAGCACCACAACTTACAACCGCCAAACCTTTCAACTTAAACCGACACGCGTACCTTAGCGAAGCCTTCGGCAGTACCAGTCTGAGTGCCGAAGAAGATGGTGACCCTCTTCTTGCCGTCGTCGACCTCCAGCTCGGGCTCCTTCACAACCAGCGGCTTGGGAGGCTCGAAGCTCCTCGGCTTCTTCCCACCCGACCGGCGCCAGACGAGCACGACGACGCAGCCGATCAGGACCGCGATCGAGGTCGTGAGGAATACGACGAGCTCGCGGTTCTCGAGGATGATGGAGGCGAGCTCGTTGGCCTGCTCGGCCGAGCTGTTGGACGGGTCCAACTTGCCCGTGATGATCGCCGCCATGAGATCGAGGGGCGACTCCTTGAGGGGGCTCGAGGACGACGACGACGAGTCCATGACTGGCGGGAAGGTTCCTGCTATCGCCGGAATCGGCCGGAGTCGGTGAGGCGGCGAGGCGAGACGGGTCGGGAGATTCCGGCGACGGAGGGAAGGAGAAGGCGCTGGAAATGGCAGACTCCTTCTTCCTGCTCCGGCGGAGGGGGGTAGGTGGTGTTGGAGAGAACGAGGCTGAGCGAGGAAAGACGGAAGAGGCCGAGTTTTATACGGCGAGGATAGAGAGAGAGAGAGAGAGAGTTAGGAGGAAGCCAACGCCTACCAAACCCGACTAGTCAAACCCACCTAACCGGCGTTAACCATGGTTAACTCCTGCCCAGTTCTGATCCTCCTTTGCGCGGAAGCATCAATGAACTGGGGCAGCTCTTGGGCCACCGCGACAGCGGTTATCGGACGCTTATGGCGGCAGTCGATGATGCCGGCCGTCGCTCGCCACCCCCTTTTTTTTTTGTTTTTTTCTCAGCAGCCGTAGCAAGTTTAGCCAGCGATGAATAAAGTTCAGCTCTTTTGATCGATCGGTCGATAAGTTTCGATGCTAATCATCAAAGGTGCATATCTTTTCGCATATTCTTTCTTGAATATATACGTTTTCAAGCGCAACATATTTTTTCAATGACATGCTCATGTCGTGACTACGTGGCGATATAACGGCTCTTAGGAAATAAGGTCTGTCTAACACATCCGCATTTCGTAGAAAAATAATTATTGCACTAAGTAATTAAAGAACACCCAATATTATCGCGTCGGAAGTGAATTTCAATAAATTTCAACAAATTTATCCGTGAGCTCCGGTTACTTTTTTTTTCCTTTTTCACAGAAAGATCCCATTATGTTTATTCAAAAGAGGAAGGCGAATATCACAATGTCATGCCTCGTGTGAAAGTATTTAAATATTAATCAACGTATTCACTTAATAGTTTAAACTTTTTGGACAGTCTTTTAAAACAATTGACAGTGATCTTACAAAACTTCATATGGTATCAGAACATAAGGTCCTGAGTTCAAAAAACCAGAGTAAGCGTGAAGGAGAGTGTAAAAGTACTTAAACATCAATCCACGCATTCTTAAGTGTTTGGAACAATTGGCAGTGATTTTACAAAACTTCATAGTTCGTTATCCGATCGGCAATCAATTCGGGACGCGAGAGATAACTTTCCCCCGTGCGCCGCAATCACGGGCACATCGTATTACAGGCGCGATCGAAAATAGAGGTCATCCATGGCGGATGCGAATGAAGTTCACCGGGAAATGTCTCAAGGCTCCTACACTTCGGCCGACGGAAGGGTCACCGGCGATTATTATTTTCTTGGTTTTTTTAATCCCAGGTCGACGAACTTCAGGGTTCGGATCTGTGGGCGACGGAGAAAGACGGAGGGACCGATGCGGACGATTCTGCTGACGCCGCGTTCCGTCATGCATGGCGAACTGTGGGATTCCATCGGGCGGAGGATGAACGTGCGAAAAGGTATAGAGGTCCACTCGACATTACATTTTGTTTTTTTGACCACGGGATGACATCACCCATTACGCGATCGATATTAAACCCTGATTATTTTGATGCTACGATGTTTTGAGATCTTTATGGTCGGATCTTTCTCCATCGCAGCTAGGGGTGAGCAACGGTTCGGTTTTAATCGGGTTTTTAAGACGAACGGGTCGGTCCTCGATCCTAAAATTTATAATTTGATACTGTACAAATTGATCATCGATCCAACCTGGATCAACCCAAAAATAATATATATATTAATTGATTGAGCTACTCATGCTACTGTTAGTCGTTTTATGCCTTATTCATTGTCTTTGAAGAGGCTTGAGAAGATGAGTCTTCTCAGAGATAATTTTTTTAGAGCATTGCATGACCGATATCATAAAAATTGTTTCTGAAGGTGGTTGTTCTGGATGGGATGATGTTGGTGGACTCAATGATATTATGAATGCCATTAAGGATCTTTTTGTTAGATGAACGAAGGTACTTATCTTGAGAACTGTCCTGCATATATCAAGATGAATAATTTACTGATTTTGTCTTCTTTGTTTATGAAATACACATTCACCATTTCTTCATCGGACATAGGTTGTTTCATAGAATTTCTTATACGAAAAATTTAGCGGTCACAGATTGATCTTAGGACCAAACCCCCGGACCGACCTGAGATCGGACCTAACCAATAGGATTGGTCCGGTTCTTAGTCCCAAACTTGACGGGTTGGTCCATAGTCCAAAATTTTGAGAATCGACACTATGTAGGTTGGTTCTCGGGTTGAACACGCGACCGGCCCAACCTGGACTATGCTCACCCCTACTCAGAGCTTTGCTCTCCTAAACATCATTTAGATTAGATGCTTCATTTGCTTAACCGAGTATTAATTCATGATCGCGTCGCTTGATTATGAGGTCGATTAAGTTCTGCGCTCGTTTGAAACTTCCCCGTCCACGGTAAGTGAATCGTTCGAGATTAAAGCCGTAGATCCACTTGATATAACTGATCTTCGTTTGGTTTTTAGCTTTTAGAGTGTCGATCGTGTTATTGATCTCTATAAAAATAGATGAATACCCGATGACACGATAAGAGGCAAGACTACATGTGGGTGAAAAGGTCTTATATGTTGGGATGTCTTTAGGGCAAAGATTAGGAGACAAATTCTCAAAATTACCTAGTTGTTTTCATCTTTCGATTTTGGTCTTCAATTTCATCCAATCTTTTTATAAAAAATCCCGCTTCATGAATCCATAAGATGGAAGGTGCGAGAGAGATAGAGAAAGAGTGGCCCCGTTGCCCCAGGGGTGGTCGTCCATAGTGGCAATGGTCATCGGCTGCGTTTGGGTCGACTTTAAAAATTGACTTTGGGGAAATGCTGAAAGCTCCCAAAGGCCAATTTTCTACCTAAAAACACTTTGAAAGTGACTCTTAGGGTCCGTCCGTTTGGCGGAAAATAAAGTACTTCCGGAAAATGTTTTCCAGGAAGTCATTTCCTGTGTTCGTTTGAAACTCCGACGACACATTTTCCGGTGTTCGTTTGAAACTTAAAAATTTTCCGAAAATTTTTTTCAGGAATTTTTTTTTGAGAAATTATCCAGCAACTGGCGACTGGTGGGGGTGGTGGTGGGTGACCGGCAGGCGGCGGGCGGCGGTGGGCGGCCGGGCAGCGATGGGCGGCGGGCGACGGGCGGGCGGGCGACGGGCGGGCGGGCGGCGGGGGGGTGGGCTGTGGGGGGTGGCGGTGGGCGGGGGCGGCCGGCGGGTGGCGACGGGCGGGTGGGCGATGGCCGACGGGGGCGATGGCCGGCGGCGGTGGGGGGGGGGGGGGGGGGGGGGGGCGGGCGGGCGGTGGCGGCGGCGGCGGCGACGGGCGAGTGGCGGGTGCGGCGAGGGCCTGTAGGGGGTGGCGGCAAGTGGGGGGTGGGCGGCCACGGCGACGCTCAGCAATTTAATTGCTCATAGACTCACGATGAGAGAAAGAGAAGAGATCCGGAAAAAATTTTCCTTAGTTTTAGAAGGGAATCTTTGGTTAATTGGAAAATATTTTCCTGAGGAAAATGTTTTCCGCCCCCCGAACAGCCCAATTTCCGGAAAATATTTTCCGGATGAATATTTCCCGTCAAACGAACGGACCCTTAAGCGCCTCATATTTTCCCTCAGTGGGTTCTGAAGGCTCAAAATTTTTTAGGAAAGCTGAACAAAACGCACCCATCTTCGGATGCAAGGATTGTTGGTGATCTAACTTGTCAAAGCATATTATTAATCCATTTCTTAACCCATATTTGATGAGCTAAGTCATTATATAAGTTAGTTCATTTATGAATGACAATACCAAAAATAAAAATATAGGCGTTGAATGGGTTCACACTTTACTCAAACTCAATTCACTTTCGTAACTCTTTCTTCACCCTGCATGATAAAACGATAGACTCATTGGACTATTCCGAGTTCGGAGAAATCTTAATGGGTCCGAATTTACCGTTAGTAAAATTATCATGAGGGCTCCTTATTTTCCTCATTACATTTAGTATTAATTAATCTTGTAAGTTTCATTTATTAGTTATTAGAGTGTATCTTTCCTAAGTTGCACTTGGCATTGTTATTGCCATTGCAATCCCTAGTCAACATAATACATCTCCTTAAATATCTCGATACCATCTACTAAAATTTCAATCCATCCACATCATTCGTTTATGTGATTTTTTAAATTCATTACCAAGCACTAACTTTCACTTGTTCTTAATTGTGCAGCAATGCAGAATGCAATGTTGAAGAGCTTAAGGTGGGGTAACTAGATGATAAGAATTTTCATAAATTAGATTAAATATAAAAGTATTTTAGTAAACAGATGAAGTCAAATATAGATCACTAAATCTGTATTATATCTAAATGGATCGATTTATGTTGGACAATTTCAGACCCAAATCAAAAACCGACCCAACCTACCTATCTAATGACCCTATCAGTGATGTAAGCTGAAGTTCGTGGGAGATTTTGGGGTTCGAAGCTTTATAAAGTAGATCAATTCGGCTCTTTTCAATGGGAAAGTCAATCACGGAAGTTAGCAAATTACGTTTTTTAAACTAAAAGCACAAAAGTGGTCATTGAATTAACCAGTCTTTGGCATTTTCCCCTCGTCTATTATCATGTGCCAGCTCGACGTTGTTACATTCTCACGGAATTGGTCCAATGACTATGACTCTGTTCGTTTCACAGAAAAATATAGTATTTCTAAAAAATATTTGTCAGTTAGCCATTTTCTTGATAAAATGACAATATTTTTAGGTATTTATTTGAAACTTATGAAAAATATCTTTTTTCTCATTCTTTTTGGTTATATATTGACTGACCGATGGTTGTAAGTAACTTTTGAAAGAAGATGAAAAATATTTGAAAGTAAAGAAATAAGATGGAAAATGTCTTCCCCTTTCTAAAAAGCGGAAAACATTTTCACCACTTTTAAAATTTATTTTTTTCATCGGTGGAAAATATTTTCATTGACTAACTTGTTTTCCGTGAACCAAACGTCGGAAAATATTTTTCCGAAAGTCATTTTCCGTCGGACGTATTCGAATGCACCGGCCACACCACGTGGGTCGGGAAGCAAAGCGCTTCACGCTTGAGCCACCCGCCCGGGTTCTGGGACCGCGTCTTAACTAGACCATAGGGTTAACACGACATCGCGTGGGGCCCCAACTCATCGATGCGGGTGACGGGTTTTCTCCGGTCGATTGGAAAACAGAAGAAGAAGAGGAGGAATAACAAAAAGCCGGTGACGTTGAGAGGGTCGATCCTGTTTAATCTCAGCTGTCCTTTTTTGGCCGATGGCATCTCGGCCGGTCGCCGAGCCGTTCATGCCTCCAGATGACGCGTGATTTGTCCAGGTCAACGGGAACGTGAGATCGCCGAGCTGAGACACGTGGCGGCGTTTGCGTGGCTGGCGCTCGTGCGGTGCCGAACGGTGGGATCATTCGGACGGTCGGGATTCCGCATCGGAGGCCTACGATGCTGCATGATAAACGAATTTGTCGTTTTCCTTCAGCACGACTTTGAAAAATCTCGGTTCGGCCCCTTTTCATTACTACCCAACCAAAAACATCCCCCCAAAAAAAAAATATTTACATAAAAATAAATGCCGGAGCCACGTAAGAAATGATCCGGTCCATTCTCAATCTATTGTACATTTACCAATTCGAGTATGAACTTTCTGATCCTGTCAATTTAGGAATTTTTCTGAAAGTCGCTGACTATGGCTAGATTGGTACCCACGCGATGTGTTTTATGGCTAATTGGGTAATTTCCTAAGAGCTGCATATCCGAAATAAACTAGGACCGAACCCGACTCTACTATCATGCTGAAATGTCCCCAACTTAGGAAAAGAGAGATCATATGTACCTAAATAGCACACGTCTCTACTCAACAATCATTGGTTTCGTCCCTAAAGTACGAGATTAACGTGCTCGACTCTTTTTGACTTTACATTACATAGAACTACCACCTACTTAGTGATATTCCTAATGGTCTTGGGCACAAGAAAGTGAGATTACAGGTGGCTATAATCGCGTTTCTAATCTTTTCTTGTGGCCTACAACACTTAAGTCACATGGTCCAACTTATATAAATAGTACCATTAAAGAAATGGGTTTGCACGTCTTTTTGAGCAACCGGTTAGACAAGTTTCCGCACATTTGCTTCGTGTGTTTTCTCACATGCTGAAACCGAATACAATATGCGGCCGAATTGGAGCATTTAGTCAACTTCGGGGTCCGTCTTGCATCAAGATCATGGTAGCGTTATCATTGTAAGTATGTCGATGGCACGGAAAATTCATGGGCCTTTTTTCGAATTTTGCCCTAATGTTGCTTTTGAGTTTGGAAATATGCAATTTCAATAGAGTTCGTTGGTTTTGGATCGATCTTTGGATGATTAAATGGGATCTTCAATTCCAAAACCAAAATGGGTATTCTTAGCGTGGAAGGAAGGACAAGACCTCCCCTGCGTAATGCAACTAGGATGCTCGGGACCCTTTCTCTATTTTTTCTGATTGTGATAAGTCATGTGAAAATACAATCATAAATGAAAATTCAAGGAAAAAAGCATCAATATTTTTAGAATTTATTGTAAATATATCAATTTAGTCATAAATTTTTAATTTATATAATTTAATCTTAAATTTTTTGACGATTTATTAATATAGTTATTTCAGTCAATTTTGATCAAAAGTCACTGACGGAGACGATGTCTTATGTGATACAGCTTAATCTCTGGCAATTTATATTGTTTAAGAAAACAAGCCTAATGTAAAACAAAACAAAACAAAACAAAACTTCCTACACTCGGTAACAATCTATGCCTAGGCCTCTCTTCATGATAAAACTTTCTTGTTTCTTAAAAAGAATACAGATATTTCGAAATTGCTGGCGTGGAATTTTAATAAAAGAAATACAAGCTTACGGGCCGCGACACGATGACGTGGCAAGCTACGGTGGCCGCAGCCGATGCCTGCACGCACCGAAAGCGCGCGAGCCCGAGAATTAAAGAGCACGTGAATGCCGCAGGCCTCTCCTTCTCCCCAGATCTAGATCTGGTCGTCAGATCTGAAAAATCGACGGCCATGATTAAAAAAAGGAAATTAAAAAGAAAAAACAAAAAAGAGAAGAAAGACCAGATGTTTCGCGCGGCTGCTGAACTTTCGAGCGAAAAAAGCTGTCGGTCGTTGGGGGTGTCGCGGAGAAATGGACGTCGAAGCTCAATGGAATTAATGGTTTGCAAGAGTGGGTCGATGGATGGTGGCTCTATTAATGGAGCCACGGGCCATTTTTCAAGCTAGAAGAAACTTATATATAGATGAACGTGTCTATTTTCGATTTTCGATTTTCTTTTTTTTTTTGTAACCGAGGTGTTCGGGCCAGCTTGCGCGTACCTCGACTATTCATCGAGAGAGACTAGTACAGCAACCTACCGCCATGGCCCCCCACTTAAATCACAGGTGTTTCTCTAGGGAATCGAACCCGAGACCTCAAAGAAGTCCAAGTTCGCCATAACTAGTTGGGCTACCCATGGGTAGATTTTCAAAATATTGATTTTGTACATAATAAAAAAAATCATATTCAATGATGGGTAGTTGTGTTTATTGGTGATTTCTTTCTCATTATTGAGATCGATGATTCAAAACTCGCAGTTGCTAACATCTTAAATAAGGGATCATGATATTAGGGTTATAGCATACTATGGATTCCTCGATTATAAAAAAAATAGTAATTTTGGAATTTTCCACATCTGATGTAAAGGACATTTATGATACCTTTGGTCTTTATCAAAAAAAAAAGACATTTATGATACCTTTGGTTTAGCTATTTTTGGGGAGCCTAAGAAAAAAAAATGCAAAAGCCCTTTAAGTTGACGAGGCTCTTCGAACTTCTTCCCCAATTAATAATGCAGTGTAACTCGAGAAGGAGGGTTAGCGCGGCCATTCTTTTTTTTTTTTTTAATCTGAGGTTTTTCTTTTTACCTATTTTTTTTGTCGTTGGTCCATTTTTTTTATGAATATCAATGAAAAAGCCCTTTATGCTTTAGTATTGATGATAACTGATAAATATCTTAATTCTTTACATAATTTTCTTCTGCTTGCACGAGTAGATAGGTTAGCAATCTTCAATAGAATTCGAATTATTACTCGTTTCAATTTCAGTTAAAAGCAAAATCGCATAAATGCATTATATGTTTCACTTATTAAATCCATGATTTATGCAATGCTTTTTTTGTTCTCAAATTTAATTTACAAAAGTCATTTATATTTTTACCCTCCTTTTTCGGTTAATCCTGATCCTTCGACATAATGTCAGAGGATCCCTTCTCGACATTGAACGAGGGATACTTTTCTTTTTGAGAAATTTGGTTGTTATTTTTATTTTCTTTTCTTTTCAGCCGTCGTCTGATTCAAATTGAATGGCTGAAAAGATAGAATGTCGCCTATTCAGGTTAATAGATTCGGTCTCCGTTAATGGATGGCAACCATTGTAACCAGGCTCCACTCTCTTTGATCATTCCTCGCCCCTCTTGTCCCCGAATTTGAATCCCTTGACTTGAGAATCTGTGACTTGAGTGTGACATACAAGGAAGACCGTTCGATTTTTGATTGGACAGTCCCTCATTTTGGGGGGCGGAATTTAATTTTTATTTTAAAAAATCTACTAGCTGTCCACTCGTGGATCCAGTGCCATAAGTCACTGGATCCGTTTCACTCGTCGCCTTCTTTAATTTTACCACTCAAATTAAAAACTCCATTTTCTTAATCTTAATAACAAAAATGCCACCTAGGCATTTGGCAGCTGGACTCAATGGCATGTTAACGGCAAAATACAATCGGAACAAAATCAATAAGTGATAATTTCCTTGATAAATTTTCTTACGAGGACAATGACACAAATGATTTACGAACTTTATTTCAATATACATCATAATTCCTGGACTTTTATTTTGTTCAACACGATCTCCAAACTTTAGATTTAATTAATATGGTTTATAAACTTCTAGTGCATGTCAACTTTTAATCCTAGAATTACATGAAAATATTTAACGATAGGGATGTTCACTATTATCATCTCATCAATTCAAATATAGGATTAATATTGGATATTTTTCTATAATTTAGAGACTAAACTGAACACGTGCCAAAAAGCTCATACATCACACATTACAAGTTTAGGGATTTATTGTATATTAGAAAAAAAATTCAAGAATTATTTATGACATTTTCTCAAAATTTTTTGTTAATATTGATTTGAGAATGGATCTTTACTTTGCATGTTAAGCCAAAATGTAAAACTCAGTTGTACGCAGAAGTAAGGAGCACATAAAATTATCATTTCTATTGCAAGTATAATATATATGTATATATATTGCTCTTTATGATAAATAATTTATTTGATTTCTAACAATTATTGAATCTCATTCTTACTAGCACGCCTTCATCTCAAAAGCCAGCTTTGGCGACCTCGATGAAGTCAATTTTCCCTTTGAAATAATTGAAAAGTTCACCCGCGCTTGAAAAAACAAAAAAGTATCCGTAAGCACCCCAAAAGTCCAAGCAAAAGCTTGGTCTCGGAGGGAATAAAAGAATTCACAAAGTCAAGTTGTGGAGTCTAATGATAGCAACGAGGTACGATTCATAAAAGCCGAAAGGCAAAAAGAAAATTGATTAACAAAAGAGTTTTTGTTTGGTACGTTACGAATTATTTACGAATTGACATATGAAATTACAGCGACAGATCGCAAATAATAATTTAAATAAAAGAGTTGTAATCGACGGTCAACATTTAATCCAATCCTGACATCATTAGCACATACGAATATTACGGAGAATCTCTTCGGATTGACTCTTATTTACGTGCTCGTTGTTTTATTTCTTGGTCTTGAAGTACTCGAGACCATAAAGACGAGCTTATATAGACATGTAGATTTATGTATAGATTTCCGCAATTATTGAAGTTAAGATATTATTTTGAAAATTTGACACGAGCTTTTCCCTCTTTTTCAAAGCAAACGTGGAATTTGTGACAAAAAATGAATCCAATGCATGTCAATTCCACACACATGTTTTATAAAATTGAAAATTGCTTCCCTCTCTTTTCTCGAGAAAAAAAAAAGAATCTAAAAAAAGAAAAAGTGAAGAGGGAAGTGGTTCCCGATCAAGTCCACCGCCTTCAGTCAAATTTGATGGTCAGACTTATTTGGGAAAAGTCACGTACAACGCAGTCTCACTCAGGTTTCATTCATTTTGCAAAAAATTACATAATTTACAAAATAATTTTCTAAAAATAATTCTTTACATCGCTTAAAATAATTAGTCGATGAAGTATATTTTTATTATTATCAACAATTTATGACTAATCATTTTCATGAACGATGAACATATTTTTCAATCATTTGCTCTTATAAACGATACAAGCAAACATATTTTTTAAAAAATATATATTTTCTTAATCATTTATGTTCCGAGAACTAAATGGAGCCTAGTATGAACCATCAAGCAACTCGGAAACTTGTGTTCTGAAAAGAAAGAACTTTCATCCAAAAGTCAATAATGTAGCGCGCAAATAGTAGAGGCGACACCATTAGCCTTTATGTATGCAATCAAGTCCCCTAACTTTTCGGATTTAAATGATTAATCCTTCAAATTTTATGTTGTGCAATAGAGCCCTTTAACTTTCCCAATTAGTGTGATTGAGTCAAAGATCAATCGCTTTAGGTAAACAATTTAGAAATTATGTTTCCTTTTCAAGTACTTGATTTTCATTTCCCTTCACGAACCAGTGGTACCAGTCAATGGGTCAAAGCACATCTTGTTGTTGGACATTACTATTTGACATATCAAAGATTAAAAAATAATAGGACAACCTTTGCACAAGCATTGCAGCTGCATTAAACTCATAAGTTGTGAGCCAATTTTAGGTCATAAGGACATTATCGTCCTGTAATATCCACCTATGATGTCTATGCTACGTATCTTATGCTCAGTAGAATTTTAAGTAGTACCCTTGTACGCATCTTAATTATCGGCGTATTGATGTTATTAACCTTTCTATGACATTCGAGCATGGTGGGATTTGCCCTAATTTCTTTGAGCCGAACGATTTTTCTTTTAATGACGAAACCCATACTTTTATTAGTATTCTCCAAAGGAAAAGTGAATTTTAATTATGGTTGTGAAGTCCACAATACTTCACTCCAAGCTGATTACGTTTTTTTTTCTTTTTTTTTTTGGTAGTCAAATGCATAGAAAAATTTGCCCCAAAAATAATTTAAAAAAATGCAAAGAAATCAACCGTTGACGCCATCAATGGTTGACTTCCACGGTCAATTTACGGGCTTCAGCGTCTCAGTTTTTCTCCGCGAGACGCCAATAGAACAGAGAATGCCCGACGGAGTCGCTTCAATGTCAAAACTGGATGGCGGCGGATGCTCCAAGTTGCACCGTCGAGAGATTCTTGGTTTTCTTCTTTATTTATCACCATGATGGGGGCACGGCTCTTGATCCTCCGGAGGCTCGCACCGAGATCTATGGCAGCAGCCGAACCCGGAGGAGGGGCCTTCGAGATCCCGTCGCCAGTGACCGGCTCGTCAACAACAGCGATGAGAGGGAGCTGCACGGGCGGTATAAGTTTCGTTGTGGCCAACATTGTGAGTGAGAGAGAGAGAGAGGGGCAACCTCCGCCCCTCCGCCCTGTTCGAGAGGGTGACTTAGTCCTTGTCGGTGGTAGGCGAGGGCCGTCTTGGCCCTCATAGGAGGCGGGCAATATTTTGGCGAAGGTCACGAGATCCTTGTCATTTATGGTTTCCTACAATCACCGGCTAATGGTGGTGCGACTCTCGCCGGTGGTCAAAAAGGGCGACGCCTCCAATATGCCTCCCCCCTTGTTTTTTTTTCAATTGCTGAGGTGTGGCACGAAATTAACTCTATGCGCTAAACTACGTAAAAATGTACTAACCATTGGACGGTGTCAAGTAATGGTTGACGATAAAGGGTTGGATTGAACAAATTGTGAAAGAGACTGGAATATATTGCACGAAAGTTAAGTAGAAGACCAAATGGAACAGACTTTAATACTTAAGTTTTTAAGGATTAAATTTTTCACTAGAAAAATCATCGGCTTTGATGATTCATACGTACTTTTAGAAAGGGGCAGATATTGCCAAAAAAAAGAATTCAAATTATATCCTCCGTGATACAAATGCGCCAATAATCTTAAATTATATGTTTTCATAGCGACACTTATTTGGGAATCTTTGTGGCATGAACCCTATTGAAATTGTTATGCTATGATGCCATCCTCTTGGAGCCGAGTGATTCCTTGATCCTTTGTCTTGTCCTTGATCAAAGCGTCATTCCATGACTTTTTTGATGGAGTCTTTTTTGGAATCTCCACCAAAATTCCAGAATATTTTTATAATTTATGAAGCTTTCTTTATTTACTCGTTCATTCATTTGTGTTTGTGAAGCAAAAATCACACGAGCCTTATTACCCTCCTTACATTCGATAAAACCTTCTTAATGAATCCCTTGTTCTTAATGCGGATTGGAAATTGTCTAGGGATCCTACCTGCATGGCCATACACTCTCTGCTTATTATTCGATCAGGATTTTTCCCAACGATAACACGAAATTTCGCAACGGTCCAAACATTCTTGCTTTGAATCCGATCTGTTATTAAGAGTACGATAGGTTTCTAAATAAAGGGTTTGATTGCATAGATCGTGAAAGATAGACGACCGCTTTGCGCAGAAGAGAAGAAGAAGAAATAGTTAAGAGGACTAAATCTAACGAACAGTGATACTTGGAGGATTAAAAGTTGTACTTCATCGATGTGTTTAGAAGAAGTTCAGTTTCACTTCCCCTAATGCCACCGGAATGCATGGTCAGGCCCACAACGCCGTATGGGCCTCATCCCTTCCCACAAAATGGGCTTTAGTCCATCCAAAGTTGGTACTTCTACAAATGCAATTTTTCGCATTCCTGCTCGTGTTAGAACATATGATAAGTGGTTTTCTACAAATTGAAGGGAAACTGATAGGAATAATCCATGAATCTGAACCAAATATTTGACATAGCCCATGAACTTTCAATTGATTGATGAGATTCGCAAGCTTTTTGCACATGTTTAAATTAATCTTAAACTATATGAAAATGTTCAATGTTGTTCCTGAATTTAAATTAATGGAATGACAACATTAAATATTTCCATATAGTTCGGAGACTATTTTGAATATTAACTAAAAATTCAGAAATCATATAAAATATATTGAAAGTTCATGGACTACATTGCACATTGGAATAAAGTTCATATTATTTGAAACAAATCGAAAGTTCAATGATCACATTGCACATTGCACATTAAGCCAAAGTTTATAGATCACTTGTGCCATTATCCCCTTAAGAAAACAAATTTTCTTGCAAAAGTAACAAGAGACAGAAGGGGGCTCTCTCGATCTCCCGTTCTCAACTAGCCCCCCTAGCTGTCTCGTAAAACTGCAGCCTATCTGGTCTAAGATATCGATCTTCTCCTCATTTAGTGATTGCATTGCATTTAGCGCTAATGGAGCTAACTTGCCCTTTCATTGGATTGGCTTGGGGATTTAGGACTTAAGGCTCGGTTTATGGTGAGACTAATGGTACTTTAGACCTTACTCCTTTAAGGGTTGGGGTTCTAATAGGATATGACGGATTGAATTGAAGATACATGGATGAATAAATCCTTTTCGAAACCTTGGTTGGGCATAGGATAAATAGATTTAACTCGAGATTTTTATCAATTTTCTTCAGAATTTCCTTTGGAAGAAGCACCTCGACATTATCCACACAAGAGCAAAGAGGACCTTCAATTTTAGAAAATCTCAACCATTCTTTTTCTTCCTCAAATATTGTCAATACTTAAGTCTAGAGATATTCTATCCACAGGTAAATGTGCGATGAAATAAACATATTTCATCTTTCACATATTTAATCTTATACATTGAATCTATTTTAAAAACTACATCTTTTCTCTCCTACGACAACCTTCCCAAGAAGAGTTCGGATCTTGAAGTATTTTTTTTCCCTTTTTCAACATATATTTATGCAATTTCTTGGCATTACCTTCTTTTTCTCACATCCAATAGGAGGTTATCTATTTTAAAATCTTAATCTTTCATACTTTGAATGAGTAACTAGGAAAGACCTATCTTCCCGATACTTGCATATCCAATTTGATAAAAAAAATTATTTGTTAATATTGTAGCCAAAGACTTTTTTGGCAATATACGTTAAGTATCTATAGCATCTACATAGATCACATCGCATATAGATATCTTTTACCTTCTTTACTCTTACACGTTCAACTTGTATTGCCTTCTTACTTTTTAGTACTTTTCAGGTTACTTAAATGATAAGTTTTATGAAATTTAGTAATAAGACAAAGAATAATGTATAGTAAAAACAGAGAGTTTCTTTTGAAAACCGTATAAATCGCTTAGGTAGATAATTGAATCTCACGGAGTGAATTGTGCATTCCGTTAGTATTCACTTTGCAATTATCAAACATCTTATATGTCAAATATAAATGCATAGAAATGCTACTTTGAATTTATTAAGGAGCATGTCTACTTTTGAATTTGGCTCGATCCTCCTTCAAGTAACATAAACAATGCATATCTTGAACTTTCTTACGCGTTGGATAAGGATAATCTAAGATGCCATGGATACCAATTGCATTGTACATTGACGATTGGATGAAACAAAGTGAATTTTTTTTCCTGATATATCAATCTTATTAATTAAGAAAATCAATGGTGAATATGACCTTAAATTTTTACAAAGAAATTCGATGAGAAGTATGTATTAAACATATCCGTGAGAAGTATATATTAAACTCACACTATAACCACACATATTTTAGATGGGCTAAATGATTGGTAAGTAATCAATCAATTTCTTACGTTCTATATTTTAATTCAAAAATAATTTTCAAGTATTCTATAGATCTCACAACTTTCATTTTGTGACAATTGAAAGTATATTGAGAAATGGATGAAAGTCTTTAAATAATATTTTATTCTTTAATAATTCAATTTTAGGCTACACAATATAGGGATATCAAAAGATTTTTCTTAAACTTATCTACATTTTCTTTAGTGGGCATCCGCATTCAATACGCAATGGACGGAAAATAAATAATTTGAGATTTATTTTCAAAAAATGAATGCTTATATTATTTAAAAAAATTGAATGAATAAAAAACTCTTTTCCCATCCATGAAAACGTAAAGAAGTAAATTGTTGTCGATAATGAAAACATATTTCAATCACTGATTATTTCAAGTAGTACAACTTACAATTTTTAGACAAATATTTCTCAAGTCGTTCTCTTTTAATGAAATAAAAGAAAGGTCAAGACCTTGTACTACACAAGGGTGAGAATAACTTAAAGATCCACTTATTCCCTAAATGCATACGATCCATGTCTCCGTCGCATTAATATCACGAACATGGTGTTCATTCTACCATCGAGGTTGGGTATATGCCTCAATAAGAAGAGCTCGTGCAAGAGAAGAATTCCACACACCATGCTCATTTCATAGATTAAAATCTCTTGGAATTAGTCAAATCTCTAACGTAGTATTTCAAATTGCAATGAAGCAGACTGTGCAATATTCCTACGAGACAAGAAATCTATCATACAATTTCCACGAAATGAACCAACACAACCATATATTGGACCAAGGAAAAAAAAGGTAGAAAGTGATCAACAGAAACATGTCTATACACGTAAATCTCAAAACCCCAAACCGAGAAACGACTATCAGAAACGAGAGAGAGAGAGAGAGAGAGAGAGAGAGAGAGAGAGAGAGAGAGAGGAGAAGAAGAAGAAGAAGAAGAAGAAGAAGAAGAAGTTGACCGATCTCATAGTCGCTTGGCCAAGTGAACCAGAAGCGCGCTGAAATTATAAGGAGCGCAACTCCTCGGCTGGTGATCCAGCGACTCCACCGAATTTGCACCGTTCCGGAAGGACAGCGTCGCCGACAAAGACGATGCACTTGAGATGCGCGGCAAAGCTGTCAAGTCACCGTCGGAGCTCCAACACTCGAAGCTCTCGGCCTTGTTTTGGCCACGACTGGGGACATCCTCACCAGCTCTCCCCTCAAACCGCGCCTTTTGGGCCTTACCCTTGTTGTAACTCCGCTTATAGAACACGATCTTCTTCCAAAACTTCAGCTTCGACAAGGGCGTCGATTCTTTAGGCCGACCTTCGCAGCCGATGCATGGCCTCGGCAGGCCTAAGCTCACCACCGCGGGGGGTGGGCTGAGCGGCGGGAGATCGTACTCCATGGGCGGGATCTTGGGTGTCCCGGGCTGCATTTCCCACTGGAAGGGGACACCGTCCGGCGTACGATCGTAGCAAACCCGGGAAGAGTAGCCGACGGAGTCCCTCGAGAGGACCCTTTGGGAGAAGACCTTGTCTCCCTTCAGCACTGAACCTGGCGCTTGATCTCTAACCCTAATTTTCGCGGAATCCATTCTTGAGCTCTCCAAGCTTTCTAATGGGTATTCGGTGATGAGCGCTTACGATGGCTTTGTGTTATCAGATTCGTAGGGAGAGTTGAGAGATGCGAGGCGATGAGACGAGGATAGAGCGAGTTCGTTTCCTTGTTTATATAAGAGAAATCGGTCCAATCCATGTGGGTGCATGATCAGATCCTAAAGGGTTTGACTTAAGGAACAAATCATGTATAATCGCTGTTGAAAAGGAAATGTAGATAATTCACATATGAAGGAAAAATACGGGAGATATTCTATCGATAACGAGCGAGCGTTTCATCGATTTGTTTTCCTAAGTGATATAAACGGATCGAATTCAAATTGTTTTCTGGACCCGCGAATATCGACTTTCCGTGAAATAATAAACGGACCCGGCCTCCAACCTTTCGTTACTTGACTTTGGAGTGATTGAGGTTTTTTTTTTTTTTTTTTGTTAGAGATAAGCAAAGGAATGAAGACAAATGTATCTTGGTTCTGAAGGTTAGGTTAAAAAGTCTACGCTGTGTTGGGCGGCCTCGATGGCATGTGCAAATTACCAATCCTTGAAGATACATATGCTCACTTTGATACGTGATCTCTAGTAAACCAGCAATCTTCGCATGCACTTTCGCCATTAAAAATCTACAAAGCGAGAGGAGCCCCTCCTGACGACAGAGTGACCCTCAAGCTTCTTTTTAAGGTCTTTGGAACTCCATTAAATGAGAAAAATTCTACCTTTCGCTCGTATTTTCACGCGTTTCTCGATCAAGTCCTTATACTTTCAAATTGCATTATGAAGAAGCCCCTCTACTTTCATACAATATCAAATTTGACCAAATCCAGTCGCAGTAGTTCGTCGGAAGATATCATAGTTTGGCTTGGATAAATTTTTTCAATAAGGATTTCTCCATATCATTGATGGCATTTGATCCACCTTCTACTCCACTTTGTGTATATTGAGTATTGTTGTAAATATATTGGATGACGTGGATGCATCACTTTTACCATTCATGTACATTCAATGTACATGATAGTCTTCTTCATTAATGATATACATATTATGTACATTCCCTCTTTCAATGTACATGATAATCTTCTTCATTGATAGTATACATAAATGTATGCATTCATGTATGATGTATCTATATTATTCACATACCCTTTAGTCTATAAATATAGGTTTTGTAGAAGATGAATAATAAGAATTAACATTTTATTCTCCACTTCTCTCTTGTCTCATAAATCTCTCTCTTCTCTCGTTCTCTATTTTGAATTGATTCCAGAGATCGCCGTTTATATTTCCAACAAGCATAACCCATGTCTACATATTGTAAACATATCATACTTTGGCATTGTCATATGGCTACGTCCATCGAATTTGATTGGATTTGGTTTTGAAGGGATTTGATTATAAAATTTCCGATAGTATAATGACTCGAATAGGCAAGATAAACTTATATGGATTTGATTGGAAAAAAAATGGAAAAAGAGAACCGAAAAAGATGGAATTTTTAACCAAATTTTAGCTCCTCACAAAGCCAAAATGGGAATTTCATGTAGGGTGATGGAATTTTTATATTGCCATACATAAGCGTGATTCAAATAGTAACGCACGCACGTTTCTTATTTTTTGAACGTATCTATAGTTTCATTTCATCAAATAAACCATTTTTTTTTCTTTCTTAGACTACTTACGTAAAAGATTCATTATAAATAACAACAAAATCATAGGCCACTTCGACCTTAAACGTTTAAAGCAAAATTACATGAAAAAATGCAGGCATAGATTCAAGATATTATAGAACCACACACGACTATAGATGGGCAAAATTGCAATTTGTGATGATTAATATGATCGGTAAAGGAATATCTTACTTTCTAAATTCGAATTCAAACTAATTGTCTAGTGTTCGATATGACAATTTCTTGTACCTTTGTTGTGTTTATCCATGGGATTAGTTATAAGATAAATAAACACGAGAAATTGCCACTGATGATGGGGTTTGAACATTCTTCTTTCTTCAAACAAATGCTACTATAGAATGAACAAGAAAAAGAAAAATCTTATAACCAAATCAGAGAAAAGATTCATAGCCAAGCTGACTAAAGAAGTCAAACATTCTCCAACTTGAGATCACAAGGTAAAGGGTGGAATGCACACGTGAAAACATTGTCAATTTCCATTCACTCATGCGCCCATTCTTTTGGAAATTACTAAAAAAATTCTAAATTTATTTTACTTTGATTAATTTAGTGCTAAACTTTTTCATTATGCCAATTGAATTTTAAGTATCTCATCTTTTGATAATTAAGTCCATTTGACTAACTCTGGTCATATTGATATGGATATTGATCATCTTACATGGCACGGCCATGTGTTGACATGGAGATACTTTTATTATTTGTTGAATTTTTTGCCCTATTTTGGAGTGACGACTAGCAACCCTCTTGGGCTTTGAGTGGGCACATTGCGACCCTCACCTATATCTGGCAAGGGCCGTGACACCTTCACTATGGTCATTGTGGGATTGGACAAGGGTTGCGACGCCCTTGCCAGTCAAAGCAAGGGACGTGAGCCCTCACCTAGATCTTGCGAGGTTGCTGACACCCTCACCAAAAATGGACTAGATGAGGGCCCTCGCTTGGGACTAGCAAGCCCCCCCCCCCCCCCCCCCCCCCCCCCCCCCCCCCCCCAAAATCAAGAAAAAAAAGGTAAGGAAAAAGGTAATTTTCTCCTTGTCTTAACTGGCCTCAAGAAAGAGAAGACCCCTGATAAGATTCATGTACACATACCGACAACTTGGCTGGTTGAGACAAGTAAATCAAAGGTGAACTCCTCACGATTTTTTCCCAAGTGCATACATGTTTTTTCAAGTCAATTACAGTAAATTATCAGCATGGAGCAATGCCGGGGTTTCGAAGACGTCTTCCCAAAGTTTGTTTAATGGATGATGGATCGGCAGTCGTCACAGAAGAGCTTAGGAATGGTAGAGTTTCGAAGTGGATTTATTTGGAAAAAATGAAGCAGATTTGCTCACCTTCGGAGCTTTGAGCAAATATACTTCGCCAACCAGAGGAGGTTGGTCTTCCTTCATCAGCGCTCTTCTACCAAGTTTCTGGGCTTTAGGTGAACCTCACCCGAATCTAAGTTTAGTTCTCTATCTTACTAAAGAGGTGACATATAATTATTCCGGTATATTTGGAACTAAGTACAATGGTGCAACCTAGTTTAGTTTTAATGTCATGTTGTCTCTTTGCTCATCAATGGAAAAATTATTGAAAAAGTTATAAACCTATTGCACTTTTGTTAGTTTAATCCCAAATTTTTTAATTGTTGATTGAATCATAAACTTTTTCATAATTTATCGATTAAGTTTATCCAATCAATCTAAGCTGGAAATTGTTGATGCGGACATCAGCAGTTTCAGGTGGACATTTTTCATATAATATTTTAATATATTTTCAATCTTATTTATTTTTCCGTTTTTCATTTATTTCTCTTTTTTCTTCCTTCCCTTCTTCCTTTGGCTTATTGTCGAGCCTTGGTGAAAGGCTAGAGGCTAGGGCTGATGAGGTGACCTCAACGACCTTTGGCGAAGTTCACCCCTACTTGCCACTGGCAAGGCTCAATCTCGTCATCGCTAGGTGAGGTTGAGCATTCCTAGTGGTTACTTGGGGCTTAACCTTGTCCAGTAATGATGAGGGCAAGGTTGTCAAATCTAGGTGTCGCTTTGACTGACCAAATCGAGCGAGGTTGACTTGAGATTGGTGAGGTTGACCTTGCTCGCCCTCATCTCTACACAATTGTTAGCCATTGCAAAAGTCAAATGATTGGCTACAGGAAGAAGAGAAGGGCAAATAAATAAATAAATAAAAACTTAAAATATTATTAAAGATTGTCTATGTTATTAGTTGGCTGTACAACATAGGATGGCTAGCATCCACATCAGTAATTTTCTATCAAAATTAACTAGATAAATTCAATTGGAAAAATATGAAAGGCTTATGATTTAATTGTAATAATTAAAATGTTTATGATTGAATTGGTTAAAGTACAATAAATTTAGAACTTTTTGGACAACTTCTTTCTTTATTAGCTTTGCTTGACAACTTTTGAAAAGATTATTGTTTAGATTTTCCAGCTCATGAGAGAACTCACTTGGCATATGATTGTATGACTACCCGAGGCAATAACATTAGCAAATATTTGGTGTTGGATGGTCTTGCATTTCTATCGAATTCTTCAAATATTTGTTTTTTTAAAATGAGTGTCGATATTTGTAGTGCTTCCATTTATTAATTACAAGATCTTTACATAAAATTCCCAATTCTCATCAATGTGTGGGCAGTGATAGTCATATTTGCTCAAAGGCGACACTAGATTTGATTTGAAATTTCTCTTCTCTTTCTCATAAACTTTTGCCACATCAGTTCTTCTTATATTTTTTGAATGTGCTTCACATTGGGGTTGAGGTAACCAATCAACTCTTTGGTAACCTCATGCTCTACAGACAAGTAGGTGTCATTGTGTTCAATTATCAGTTTTGCTAACTTCAGCTTGATCAAATTGTTCCGCGAAATTATCAACATTGACCTTTCAATCAAGACAAGTACTTAAATGGTGCAACAAATTTTTTGTCCCATGGGTAGCCATATAAGTTGGTTCTCCCCGCTTACACTTGGCCTTCCGCCATCGTTGTCCATGAATTTTTCAAATTCAGAGCACTCAACAGAAGTGCATCTTTTCAATTGTTTAAAGCAAATAGAGTTATTTTCCTCGTTCTCATAAACTAAGGATGCAACTCTATATCTCTTGGATCATTCTATAATGGAATATTATTCTTGACATCTCTTGGATCCTTCTATAAATGAATATTATTCTTGATACTCGTTAGATCTCAATATATAAACTAATTAGTTAGAGAAAAATTTGAACTAGAACAAGTTGTAAATGCGGAAACAATAGATAACATGTTATCTATCAAACATTAAATCATCACATATCATCAAACCCAAGAGCTATTTCATCAAGAGAAAGTCTTAGAAACCTTTTGTCAAACAGATTATGTGCAATGTAAAAACAAAGGTATTCACGAAAACAATGCGGTTTTCTCATCCAAAATCCATGCATCAATAAAAAAATCGCCTGGATCATCACATATGTATTTTCTCATATTGGACTCAGAACATGGCCGAAATTTCCTAGTCCATAGAGCAAGACGAAGAGACAATAACTGGACCAAAAACCGAGGTTTTAATAAAGTCCTGATTGAAGTCACTACCGGCAGAAGTAGCTCAGAAGAGATTCGAGCGAGGAGATCTTCAACTGAGACTGAAGCCACGGTAACCAAGAAACAAGAACACAAACAAGCGTTACGCCAGAGTAACCACCGAAATGCAAATTTAAGCATTGGCCAAAGATCCAATACTTCCCCAACCCAAAAAAGACGAACTGATTTAGAGGGTGAGCTTGAGACCATCTCAATAGACTGGTAAAAGCCAGACGGGTGAACTAAACGAATCCGAGGAGATAAAGTGAAGTCTATGAGCAATAGAGAAACAAAAATGATTGAGGAAGAAGACGATGAACTCCAGAGAACTTTAATCTTCGCTTTCCATTAATGAAGATCAAGATACAGAGAGGATTTCGGTGATGATATAAACCCTCGTTTTCCTCTTCATAGTCACAGCTGTACTCCACACACAGAATTGTACAAGTAACAATTCTATAACAGAAAACTAACTAGGCTTAACAACTTGAATCTAGTTAGTCAACTATGGTTCAGTCAATGATCTCAACTTCTCTCAAGTCTATCTTCAAGTACAACTCAGCTCAGCTCAACTTTATTCTGATGTCAAGTATAATCCAGCTCAGCTCATCTTCAAGCTACTCGACTTCAGCGTCAACTCTGTCTCCTGCTTCAACTCTGTCTCCAGTAGTAGTATTGCTAACAGCCCCCCTCAAACTAGGTAACAGCAGAGTGCTGAGACCTAGTTTGATACGAAGAGCATAATGCGTAGCACGATCTAAAGACTTAGTAAAAATATTGGCCAACTGTAAATAACTGGGAACATAGTGCACTCGAAGAGAACCACAGGAAACCTTCTCCCGGACAAAATGATAATCAAGTTCAACATGCTTTGTGCTAGCATGAAAAACTGGATTCATAGTAAGAGCCAGAGCAGACTGATTATCACAAAATAAGGAAGCAGAAGAAGGAAGAGAAACCCCAATGTCATGAAGAACAAAAGCTATCCATGTTAATTCAGCTGCTGTGGATGCCAAGGCACGATATTCAGCCTCAGTTGAAGACCTGGAGACAGTGTGTTGACGTTTGGCTGACCATGAAATAAGATTCGAACCAATAAAAGTGCAGTATCCTGTAGTAGAACGTCGTATGAAAGACAACCATCCCAGTCAGCATCTGAAAAACCATAGAGATGAAGAGCACAATTGGAATGAATAAATAATCCCAAAGAGATGGTAGCCTTGAGATATCGCAGCACTCTTTTGAGATTTTGATAATCACCAACAGTAGGAGCTTGCATATGTTGATATAATTTGTTTGTTGCAAAAGCCAAATCAGGTCTGGTAATTGTAATATATTGAAGATCACCCACAAGACTGCGATGGACAAAAGGATTAGAGCACAAGACATTATCCGCTGGTGACATAAATTGCTTGAGTGAGAGAGGAGTAGCAATAGGTTTACAATCCTTCATCCTTGCCTTGATCAACAGATCAAGTGCATACTTTGTTTGACAAAGAAAGAGTTTGTCAGATGTATAACGGGCTTCAACACCCAAGAAATAATGAAGACTCCCAAAATCTTTCATTTGAAAACGAGAACTAAGAGTCTTGATAACAAAGAGAAGCAAAGAAGAAGCACTTCCTGTAAAAATTATATCGTCCACATATAACAAAAGGATAAGAGTATCCTGACCAGAATGAAGAATGAACAGAGAAGCCTCAGTGGAGCTACAAAAGAACCCCAATTGCAACAGAAAGTTACTGAATTCCTCAAACCAAGCACGTGGAGCCTGTTTTAAACCATACAAAGACTTGTGAAGAAGGCACACATAGTCAGGCTCTTCCACAAAACCTGGAGGCTGAGTCATGTAAACTGTGTCAATTAAGGTGCCATGCAAAAAAGCATTCTTAACATCTAATTGGTGGATCGGCTAGTGATGCATCATGGCAATGGAAAGAACAATTCTAATGGTAGCCTGCTTAACAACAAGACTAAAGGTTTCCAGAAAATCAATGCCCTCTTCTTGATGAAACCCCTTTGCAACCAATCTAGCCTTAAGTTTGTCAAGAGAACCATCAGCTTTAAGCTTGGTTTTGAAAACCCACTTACAGCCTATGACCTTCATATGAGCAGCTCGAGGAACCAGAGTCCATGTGTGATTATCATATAAAGCAGTCATTTCATCTTGCATAGCTTTATACCAACCTTCATGTGCAAGAGCTGCCTTAACTGACTTAGGCTCAACAGGAACAGAGTACTCAGCTAGACAAGCATATTTTGGATTAGGTTTGATGATGCCAGATTTAAGTCTTGTAGTCATGGAGTGAAGAGAAGAAGAAGGTAAGACAGTAGAGGAAGTATTGGACTGAGAAGGTGGAGAAATATTGGAAGAAGGAGGGAAAACTGTGTCTAAGGAGGTAGGCTGAGAAGAAGAAGTATCACTAGATGAAGAGGTAGCACTAGATGAAAGAGGTGGAAGAGGATTATCAGAGGATGTGGAAGTAGAGGATGGAGTTGGTGAAGGCACAGAAGAAGAAGAGCAAGGATCAATAGGAGAAGAAGTATCAAACATAGGATTAAAGAAAGGAGGAGAAGTTAATGTAGATAAAGAAGCTGGTGATGAAGAAGAAGAACTAGGTGAGACAGATGTTGATGGAGGGAGCAGAAATTGAACCTAAGCTAACCACTTCCTATGAAGAGCACTAGGAGAAGGATAGAGAGGATCTAACCTTTGAGAAAAAGGAAAGGAGCTCTCATTGAAGATGACATGTCTGCTTATATAAATCTTGCCATCACTGGGAGTAAGGCATCTATAGCCTTTGTGTTTGTCATTGTAACCAAGGAACACATAAGTAAGAGAGCGAGGATCAAATTTGTGTTGCATATATGGTCTAAGACACGGATAACATGCACAACCGAAAACTCTAAGATGATCATAGCGAGGAATGATGTTGTAAAGTTTATGATAAGAGCTGGTAGACTGTAAAACAGAACTAGGTAAGAGATTGATAATATGCGTGGCAGTAAGAAAGGCATCCACCCAATACATCAAAGGTACTCTGGCATGATACAGCATGGACAATCCAAGCTCTAAAATGTGTCTAGGCTTGCGCTCTGACACTCCATTCTGCTCAGGAGTGTAAGGACAGGACATAAGATGCTGAATACCACAATTCTGTAGATGTGTGTGCAATTTTTGATTGACAAACTCTCCACCACCATCAGTTTGAAGAGCTTTAATCTTAAGATCAAACTGATTCTCAACATATTGTTGAAAAACAATGAACACATTGAAAAAATCTGATTTATTCCTTAAAGGATATAGCCAAGTGAATCTCGTGTAATCATCAACAAGAACAACATAATACTTGAATCCCTGGAAAGACTTTACAGGAGAGGGTCCCGATATGTCACAGTGTATCTTTGCCAAAGGAGAAGAAGTCTAAGAATCAGATGAATCAAAGGACAACTTGGAACTTTTGATCAAATGACAACTCGTACAAAAAGAGGAATCTGTCTTGATCAGGTTTATAAGATCCTGATCATGCATTTTATGCAAAGTTTGCCTATTTGTATGAGCCAATCTCAAATGCCATAGATCTTCAGTGTCCTTCTTATGGCTTTGAGCAAAGAGAGCTGTTGATGCTGGTTGACTGACTTTGTAAAGGCCTTGACACTTCGTTCCAAGCTTGACCACTGAGTTGGTGTAATGGTCCTTAACATAAACACCATGGTTGTCAAAAATAAATGAACATGGATAGTCATTAGTGAGTTTAGATACTGACAACAAGTTCTTTGTTATATTTGGAACAACCAGAACATTATTCAAAGGCAAAGATTGAAACTCAGTTGGAATAGATGCATTGCCAACATGTGTTATCGGAAGACAAGAGCCATCTCCTATCATAACACTATCATGACCCTTATAGGTTTTGAGATTTGTAATAATACTAGGCTGTGAGGTTATATGTGCTGTTGCTCCAGTATCTGGAAACCACTCGCTCCCACCAGGATCCTCCACATGCATAGCTGTAAGTGCTGTGGGTATCTCTTCATTTTGGTATGAGTTATCAAACTTATACCAACACCACAGTGCCTCATGACCTGGTTTTTTACAGATTTGACATACCATCCTGGTATTGCCTTTGTAACTATCCTCCTGATCAGCTTTAAACTCAGGAGAAGGATAAGTTTTTACTTCTTGATATCTTGGAGATGAGTTTGCATAGGGTCGAAAACCTTGTCCTAAATTAACAAGTTTGTGCTTATCTCTGCCTGTATCAAAAGATCTGAGATTTAAACCTCTGCTATGATAGTTAAAATTGGGACCTCGGCTGAGTCCTCGTCCTCCTCTAGTAAAGTTCCTGCCTCTACCCCCTTCATAAATTCTAGCAGGTCCTCTGAGATTACTATGTACATAATCTGAAGAATGAAAAACACCTTCCATAGTAGTCTTATGATTCGGATCAATAGACCGTTGGCCATAAAATGCAAGGTGAGGAGTAAACTGTTGTGAACTATAATCTTGCAGTCTTGCATCAAATCTCTCAAGTTGAGAGATCACTTCATCATATTCAGGTTGGGGCTTTATGCAGCATATAGTTGTTCTAAAGTTCTCATATTCTGAGCTTAAACCTTCCAAAATACCAAACACTTTGGTGATTTCGTCAACAGGTTTTCCTATAGCACTAAGTTGATCGCATATGTGCTTAAAATCTCGGAGATAATCAGCTAAACTTCTATCTCTTTTCCGGCAAGACTGAAGCTTGCCTCGCAACTCGAACTCTCGAGCCACTAACTTTTGACTAAATCGATTACACAACGTCTGCCAGATCTCAAAAGATGTTTCCAATCCAATGATCAACCCTAATATATTCTCAGAAATAGCTCCACTCAACCATGACGAGATTAATTGATCAGTTTTTAGCCAATCAACATAATCTCTGTTCTCAGTTTCAATAGTTCGACCTTCAACCTCAACACATACAGTTCGTGATGGTCGAGCAACTTCTCCATTAATGAAACTGATCAACTCTTGACTTTTCAAAAAACGACATACCTGAGCTTGCCAAAGAAGAAAGTTATCTTCTGTGAGCTTGATTGTCACAAAATTTCCGATATTGACATGAATCGGAAAAGGATACTTCAATACTCTTCCTTCCATTGCAGCTTCTTCGCTTACAACTACTCTTCCCAGGCAAACAACTTTGATACCATATGAGCAATAGAGAAACAGAAATGATTGAGGAAGAAGATGATGAACTCCAGAGAACTTTAATCTTCGCTTTCCATTAATGAAGATCAAGACACAGAGAGGATTTCGATGATGATATAAACCCTCACTTTCCTCTTCATAGTCACAGTTGTACTCCACACACAGAATTATACAAGTAACAATTCTATAATAGAAAACTAACTAGGCTTAACAACTTGACTTTAGTTAGTCAACTATGGTTCAGTCAACGATCTCAACGATCTCAAGTCTATCTTCAAGTACAACTCAGCTCAGCTCAACTTTATTCTGACGTCAAGTATAATCCAGCTCAGCTCCAGCTCAGCTCATCTTCAAGCTACTCGACTTCAGCGTCAACTCTGTCTCCTGCTTCAACTCTGTCTCCAGTAGTAGTATTGCTAACAAAGTCGCCAATTGAAGTTACCACTCGCACAAAGATGAAGAGAAGCGAGGTGCCGAAGAAAATACATGAATTACCCATATAGAGTTTGGACTTTCTGAAATTGAGTTAAAATTGGGGGATTGAGTTTAGAAATATATGCTATTTGGTTGAAGTCATATTACGCCATCTCTCTCCCTCTATCTCCCTCTTTCTCCCTCGAGCAAACAATCTCCATATTCTCATGGTTTTGATTGATTCGGGTATGCATAGGAAAAGAAATTCGGCCATAGGGACTTCACGGACCATAAGTTATATAGCACTCGACTTTGACTATTTTCCAAGTGCTATCTACACGACTAGGAATTGGAGTTGCTCTATGAGCACGGGAGGAGAATAGAATCGCATTCAACACTAACTAGTCTATCCGGATCAGCCTGAAGCTAATGATGATGCACCTGAGGCAGTTGGTATTGGATAATCTGCACAAACCTACTATTAGATTTGATGGACGTACATAATTCAAAATGGCATCAACAATATGAACGACAGAATGATAGAATTGAGAAGAAAAATAATATGTAAATTGAGGCTTGTATGAGACACAGTTTCTTTAATCGTCTCCTCCAGTACACGTGACGCTAGATAGATAGATTATTTGTCTCCTTCAGTACATAATGAGGCTATATGATGTATGTTTCTCAGGATACAACGGTTTTTAGTAACGAATAACAAAGCTTTAAAACTTTCGGCGAATTTGAATAACGTCTATACTGAACACTCTCAGAAAAAACAATGCAATGCAACACTTTCAATAACAATGTAATTTCTGATAGCTTTCGAAATCATTGTGCTTGGGCAAAAAGGAATGAAAGAGGTCACAAAACAAATTGGGTTGTCTTTGTGTATGTGGGTCATAAGTCATGCCCAAGTTCAAGTTCGTGGGAAAACAAATTTGTACCCATGTCTGCGCGCGATGCATAGTGCTTGTGCTATTAAAGTTACCACTCCAAAGAAGTGTCACCACTTATAAAATACTTTAAAGTCTTCTTTCTTTTCAATATGGGATTAGTGTTTCTCCACTTCTCACTTCCAATTCAAGGGTGTTCTTTGAGAAACAATTTCTCACTCACCCATAAATTTTATTCCAATTTTCCAACAATTGGCTCAGCCTAAAGTCAGTAGATTTTGGCATCATTTTAGCATCTGGGTTAGCTTGAAGATGCACCTCAGCATTTGGGGGGAGGACTGTGTTCTCTTTTCTTCCCTAACCTGCTCAGCAAAAGTTATTGACTTTTAGAACCTGATATGCTATTCTCTAATACTTTGCATCATCTTGCAATGATATAAGTCATTGTTCACTTGCCTTGTAGCGCCTGGGGCCTTGGTAGCCATATCATGAATGACATCCCTCTAGCTGCCACAAAAATATTCCCATGCAATACTCTTCAATGATCAATCTTATCGATATTTTTATATTTTAAAGGGAGAATGATATAGCATGTGTCGTGCCTCATTAACAAAACGATAGTTTATATCATTCAATATAAATATCCATAAATTCATTCATGATAGAGATTTTTTTTTTATATATCCGAGCATCTCTTTTTCCAAGCTCTTATTGATATTGGAAGCGAATTACTGAGAAAAATTGTTTAGTAAAACGCACTACATTAAAATTGGCCGCTCGTCCTCTCATGTCATCTCTACTTCATCCTACTTTTAATGTTATCACTGTGCGACAGCTGATACTTCATCAAGGTGTATCGATTCGGGAGAAAACTTCCTTGACGTTAAGATATCTGTCACTTTTACAACTTTAACACCCCTTTTTCCTTTTTCCCACTTTTGACTTCTGGTTCTTTATGTCTGTTTAAGGCAAGAGAGTACCATGCCCATCCTCCGTAGAAGAGAAGGGAGAAAGCAATCAAACAGACAAGACTTGAGATGGATGGATCAAACTGAATAAGAATGGAGTGGTTTCGGTTTCATCTGGACTAGCGAGGGGCAAATGAATTCTATGTTCATCACATGGAAAGAGGCACTGTCAAGCTTTCCAAGAATGTAAGGATTACTAATGCTTTTGCTGTTGACATGATACTTCAGCAATGACCTTTCAATTGCCTCTTGACGCTTCATTCACTGTCGTTGTAGATGGTTTACAACCTGAACAATATGTTGGTATTGCTGTTTGGCAAAGTTTCCGTTTTGGATCTTGAATTCGCAAATTTTTCTATCAAATTCTTAAACTTTTAACTTGTCTATTCATATCCTTGGCCTTGCATAGATTTTCTTATCGAGTCCCTTTGTGTTCGAATCCAGATGATGTACTTGTTGCACTCGGTGGGAGTTTCGATATGGAAAATTCAAGTGCAAAGTTCATGTTGAAAATTCTTACCATTCAAGTTTTTGCTATGTATGTTTTCCTTGAGATTTTAACCTTACGCATTATTGGCCAATGATTCACAATTCACAAAGTGGAAGGGATTTGATCGGAAAAGTTTACACATTTAAGGACTTGTTTGAAAAGGATGTATAAAATGAGTTTCTCTCTCTCCTTTTTTAAGGGAATTTAGGCCAAAAAGGTGAAATTCTTCTTAGCATTTTCTTTTGCGGGAAAACAAGAAAGAAAATGTGGGAAATAAATAACGCTGGCGGGAAAATCAGGATCCTTTTAAATGGCAAAGAAGGGAAACAGAACGTCGAATCGACATCCGTCGCTAAGCGTTCGCTCTCGTATTCGATCCCCCTAGGGCTTGGAATTCGCAGCATCCCAGAGAGATAATGGCCATGTTCGGGAGCCAATTCGACGGCGCCGCCGCCTTCTCCGGCGGCGGTTTCATGCCCTCTCAGTCCACCACGCAGTTCGGCGATCCCTCTTTCGTCTCTCCTGCCAAAGTAAGTAGTACCGTCCGCTCTTCTTCTGTACGGCTTGAGCTCGTCAACAGGTTGTCTGGCTCGAGTGGTGCCTTCTGGTATGGGGAGAGATAGTAGCAGGATTAGGCATTTGGGAGAATGACTGTTTGCCGAGCTCTCTCTGATTTAATTCCTCGAGGTTGTGCTTGTCCTACTAGCGAAAAATTGCGTCCTTATGAGGCGTGAGGGGAATGGAACGGAGATTTAGGGTTTTGAAGAGCCAGAATCTGATGCCATAATATCGTCAAGTGATTAATTGCGAGTGCAATCCTGTTAGCCAACTGCAAACGTTCATAATTTTCTGTGTGGAACTAAGAATTTACCCTTGTGGAATTGCACGGGGAGGAATCTACTGTAATAAGAGGGTTGGTAATTATTGGATACGGCATGGACTCATTTAACTTTGCATTTCACTATTCTTGCTAGACACTCATCTCTACTTGCCTCCAGTTTTGGGTGGAATTTAGTTTACTTCTTGGGGAAGTTGTGTTACCATTCTTCAAGTGTCTGGATGCTGAGTTTTTGAAAAAGTTATGATTATATATAACATGAGTCTTTCGGGATTAAATTGTATTTGCATGTGCAAAATATTCGAGCGGGAAGTTTGATACTTGTGTTTTGTTCTGCAGAGTCGTGACACCCAGTCTTTGCTTCCTGTGACAGTGAAGCAGATAAACAATGCCTTGGTATCACATGATGAAAAAATCAATGTCCTTATTGATGGTGTTGACGTGAATAACGTAGGCAGCACTCCTCGAGTGTTCTGTTTTTTCCCTCTCTATTTCCTTTCTTTAAAAAAGCCGTTTAGACAATTTCTTGTTTTCTGACCATTGATTAGGTGACTCTGTTGGGTATCGTTTACAACAAAGCTGAAAGAGTTACTGATGTTACTTTTTCCCTTGACGATGGGACGGGGCGGATTGACTGTAATAGATGGTGGCAATCAATACTTTTGTTTTCCCCATTCTATGGTCTGACTTCTGTCTGAGCACTGATGTTACTCTATGCTAATCCTCTAGTTGTTGTCGTTTTCTTTTTGCAGGATCAATGAACCTTTAGACACCAATGAGATGGAAGGAATCCTGTAAGAGTTCCTGTGTTGTGTTGCTATCTTTGAATAGATGTTAAATAAATCATATTCTTTACATTCTTTTCCTTGTCTCATGGTCATTACACTTTGGCAATTGCAATAGCTAACTATCTCATTATAGGTGGTATATTCTATCAGATCAATGTAATTTTAGTCACATGTATGTGTGAGTTACATGTATTTCTGTTGTTTAGGTTTAACGAAAGCAGAGTGGAATTCTGCTAAAGTAATATTTGTAGAGGATGTTAAAAGAACTTGCATGGATGGAATATTGGCATTTTCAGATTTAGTCAATTTATTCTGATATGAGATTTGAAGTAGCAATATTCCAAATAATACTGAGTTTTGAATTTTGCAAATATTAAAACTAAAATATATTCGTGTTTCTATTGTTTTTAAATTTATTGGTTAATCCTTTATAAATAGAGAGCTATATGAATAGTTGCAAAATATTATGTGCAAAGGATGAGTATGCCACTACTTATGCATCAAGGATGAAGCTTTCTTTCAACTTGTACCCTGGAACTATTCTCCTCCCTACGTCTTAGATTTGGTTGGGTGATTCTCATTCGCAGTGTTAATGGACAGTCTTATGGAGCGAGAGTCTATCAAAAAGGCTGTTTACTTTAGACTGCTTTCTCTTTGGAAGCCAATTCCATCTGGCACGGAATGATTGGTTCCTGTAGAAATGGTCATGTCATGATTTTGCTGCAATATTTTTTGTAAATTGCAAGTTGCTGAACTTTAAGATGTTGGGAGATTTCCTGTGATGCATCAATTACTGTTCCACTCAATTTTTACCATTTATGTGACATTTCTTTCCTTGGTGGCTTTACTTGAAATAAGGGATGGCATGTATGTCCGGGTTCATGGACACTTGAAGACCTTTCAAGGAAAAAGACAGCTCAATGTTTTCTCTATTAGGTACTGATAATATCTCTGTCTGTAGCAAATGATACCTTCTTTCAATTTTCCTTTTTTTAATAAGTGCGTTTTTTTTTTTCACAGCTATTTGGATTAGCTTTTCTTAATTTCCTGTTTAATTAGGATATGGAAAGCCCATATCTTATCTGATTTTCAACTGTTATGGTCTTTAAACATTTGTCTTTATCTCTCATTAGATAACTGATACTGCCAATTTGTCTAAGAGTTTTAGTGCATTTACATGTAATCAACTAGTTCTAACTAATTTTTCTCAGCTGGCATTTGGCATTAGTCTAAAGCTTGGAATTACGATAGAATGGGAGGTAGTCATGGGGTCTAGAGATTGATTGACCTTTTGCTCTGTATATGTAAAGTTGAATGTACAACCCCTTCTCCTGTTCACAATATATCGAACTAGTTTTTAGGTGTGGAAATAATAAGCTATGCTAGTAGATGGGAACATGTTCAAAACTTTGAAACTCCATATGATCAAGATGTTGGCATGTTGCAATACTGCAGTCTCTACCTTAGATACATGGTAGAATTCTGATTTATTATGTTTTTTTTTGTTCTTCAGGCCTGTGACTGATTATAATGAGATTGCAAGTCTTTTTATCGAGTGTGTCTAATTGCATGTATTTTGGCATGTTGCAATACTGCAGAGTGTCTGCCTTAGATACATGGTAGAATTCTGATTTATTATGTTTTCTTTCTTTGTTCTTCAGGCCTGTGACTGATTATAATGAGATTGCAAGTCACTTTATTGAGTGTGTCTATGTGCATGTATATAACACCAGGCTACAGGTATTTCTTCTTGAAATGAAAAGAACATTCGATGATTATGTCTACAATGTGAAATATGAGTATGAGGATAGTTCTCATGTGTGATTAATTTTTTCCATTTATTGTTACTCTCTAATTCTGCTGGCAGAAATCTCAAGTTGGGGCCAGCACGCAGCCTCAGATGACAAATCCAATTATGAGCAACTCCATGAAACCACATCCAGCACCACCAACAAATCAGGCATGAGCCTGTCAGATTGAATTTTGCTTGTAGTTTGACATATTGATCATGATTTGAATGTATTTTCTTGTCCAGTTGCCTGGCCAGCATAGCCTTGATGGATTCAGTCAGAATGTCCAATTGGTTTTGGATTGCTTTCAGCGGCCTGAAAACCTGTGAGTCACTGGTTGTCACCTTGGTTTACTTGTTCCCTGCCCCCTTTCTTTCTTCTCTCTGTACACTAATCTCGCTTTCTAATTTCTTTCTTTCCTGCCTTAATTTTTATTCAAGGTCTTTTGTTGATGATTCTGTGAAAAAGCAATTCTAATAGGGGTTTTGGATTTGGTTAGAGAAATAATATGTTTCACAAAGGGGTGTTAAGGAATGAGGTTATTCCCTCATAACACTGCAATCTTTGTTGAAGTGCATCTGCTGTCAATGTGGTTCTTATATGAGCCTCCCCTCCAGAACCTACCAATTAACCTAGATTACTAGATTAAGAGCACCGTGGATCACAAAGGGTGATCCTGATGCTTCAGAAGGCTTATTCTATCCCAACTTTGAATTGGGAATATTTGCAGAAATTGAAAGTAGAACGACAAAAGTGTGGGACTAGTGCCAAAAGTCAATTGTGGAAGGAAGGACTCACGGCGAGAAAGGGATTAAATCTTGTGTGCTGTATATGTATGTCCGACTCGAAAGAATGTTTGAAAACATCACGAAAGCAGAGCTGAATTTCATGTTTGGAAGTTACTCTCGGGTCACTCATTTTCTACTTTTTGTAGAAATATAACCTTTATTGACTTGCTTAGTTAAAGATCCTCCAGTCGCTTGGGAGAGATCTTAAGAGTCATTATCAATAACGTGTTTGTAGACTTTCCACAAAATTAAATATGTGGTTATGGCCTAAAACTAGTGCTATTACATACTTTTGGTGAAGATGGAACATTGGATTAGTCCACAACCTAATGAGAATGCTTAAAGGATTAGGATTCTTCAATCTACTTAGACTTCAGTACTTTCTGGTTTTTACTGAGCTTCCATACTTACGTCATGTTTCTGATTTTTAAGTTGGATTCATGTGCCCATTTCAACTTTGTGTATGTCTTAGTAGTGTCTGAATGAGATCTACACGTGAAGAATGCAATAAAATCTGGGTGAATGAAGTTTTTTGAATTTTAGCCAGTCCTTTTTTAATCGTATGATGCAATTCTTCGCCTCAGCTTGATGATTAGATGTGATTCTTTGAGGAGTGTATTCTCCTTGAGTTGTGATTTGCTGCAATTCCCATCCAAATTTCAATCCTTGCAGGGCTGACTATTTTGGACTCATAGTTCCACATGAATGGATTGTATTTAGAAATGCTAAACTTCTTCTACATGTCTCCACTTTGAAGATAATGTGTTTGGGAAAAAAATTATGTGGTACCTTTACGTGATATATTTTACAAAAATTTTGTGGGGTCCTAGTAATCTGTAAGGTTATATAAGTGTCATGAAAATGAAAACAAAATCAACTTGCAGTGGATAACACTTTGGCTATATCAGAATCTACGATCAATTGTCTTTCTTTTTAATTAGAAAAGATTAATGGTCTGAAGTGGCAATAAAAGCGATAACTTGTCCCCATGTCCTTGGAATGTAACAAGGGCTCATGGATAAAACAAAGTGCTTGTGCATTGCATGGGCACAATGCACAGGCACTCAATGTAGTAGACACCTGAAATGGCTGCTTTGGTTTTGTGGGTGGTCTTATTCCCTTATATGCTCACTGCAGAAGCCCCTGGAAGTTGTGTGAAATCTCTATATTGGGAAGAAGACTTGATAAAATGAATCAAATCTTACAATGAACCTTATGGAAATTTGGCTAGTTCTCCTCTGGAACAATCTTGTTTTGCCTCAACTCTTGTCTGTAATGTTTGTGTCGGTAATAAATTTGTGGATTCTTCTCAGCGCTTCTAGGATTTTTTTTTGTTTTGTTCACTATGCAATGCCTTGCCAATGACATGTTTTCTCCACCTCACAGGACACCGGAGAGGGGTGTACACATCAATGATATTGCTCAGCAATTGAGTCTTCCTGTGGATAAGATCAGGTCTCTCTCTCTCTCTCTCTCTCTCTCTCTCTCTCTCACACACACACACACACACATACACACACACACGTGTGCATGCGCACCAGCGAGTGCATGCATAGACCCAACACCTATACAACCCTATAGCCTCGCCCCTAATCTGTCTTTAGTTTTGACCCTTTTGTTTGGGCTGTGACAGGGAAGCTATCCGTTATTTGGAAGAGGAAGGTTTGGTTTACTCGACAGTTAATGACTTCCACTACAAATCGACTATGAATGCATGATGTCGAATTTTTCCTTTAAACAGATTTGAGGAGAGACATTCTGAAACAGTTTCCTACTGCTCTCCTCTTTAGGATGCCTGGCAGAGTGGGTTAAGGAGGGTCTACATCTTTAGCTTGTTATATAGCCTTTTGTCGTTCAACTTATCCTTGTCATGTACATAGCGGGGCATCTGGATGCATAGCTACCTATTGTATCATCCTGTGATTAGGCAAAATGCTTAGATGTCTCAAACATAGTGATTTTGCACCCACAAGCCAGAGGTGTGATAGAACTTGAATTGAACTTCGCATTTTGTGAATTACTGTTAAAGCTTGATGACTGGCAAGTTCTCACGAATGAATTTATACTTTCCTGTACAAGGGGGGGAAAAGGTGCAAGAGGAGCTGTGAATCTTAGTCAGTGGAGCAAACCAAGGGGTTCACACTCCATATGGTATCAAAGAGCTGTGTCCCTTGGCCTCCGTCATAGTTTCATGAGCCTACCAGTGTCTTTCCCAGTCCAACGTTGACAGGATCGTCATATGATTCCTGAACCGAGGTTTTCATTAAGCCTTAGATTACCCAAGAACTTGTCTCCACCGCGCCCCTTGCTCTGTTCCGATTGGAGTAACAAGTCCATTTGCAATTGCTGGTCCTTGTGACCTATTTCGCTCGTTGCCACTTTTAGCCAGAAAGCTAGGAATCAAGCAGGAACAGCATCGAGCACTGGCGACAATGTGCTATTGCAGTCAGTTCTTCGCAAAGGTTGAGTTCTCACAATCATAAACGATGCACGTCCACACAGGGTCCAAATTCAGTCAGTCGTTTCTTCTTAGACTTGGGTTGTTATACACATTAAACTAGGTAGACCATCAAGACCCATAGATTAGGGATTTTGATTTATGGTTTGTTTGTTTCACGGAAAATTAAAGATTGTTAAATGGTTTTCGAATCATTCACTACTCACAAAGCAAATCACTCTTAATTTGATTTCATCTAAAGCGAAAAAGCCTATAGTTGGGAAACATGTCCCCTTATTGGCCAAGGCATGTTTGGGCTTTCCTTACCGCGGCGTATGTTCGGTTGGCGAGAACCAAGATTGGGTCGGGCTCATGCAGTCACTTGCTCAAGACACTCGAACAGTAACATGTTCCACACCCTCGAAGGACCTGCGCAAGCGCAAATTCTCGTTGAGGTCCAATGAAGTACCCTTATGAACGCATTCAATTGCTGGTCATACTCGTTTTCGCAGTTTTTAAAAATTATCCCAAAAGACTGGCCCAATTGAGGCCTTAAGCGCTTCGCTCGTCCTGTCTATCTTGAAATTGGGCCAAAGTTTATGGAGCATCGTTCATGTTAATTCCCGTTGTATCGTTAGCCACTGAACCAAGCCCAAATCAAACTCAAGAAAGCATCAAGTTGGGTCGGCTTGTGAACTACAAACTGGCTAATTAGCAATTGGGGTTTTTTTTTTTTGTCTTTTTTCATTTTTTTTTCCTTGCCCCGTTCAAATTGAAGAATCGACTCCCAGAATTTAAAAAATAGAAGAGGAAAAGGAGAAGAGTATGTAGTCCGCCAGTACATAAATACAGCATACTTTACTAGTCTCGAGACCGCTCGTGTGAGCTGATAATACAGGGTTTGGAATCTTTGGCATTTCTATTTTAATTTTTATATTTTCCTCGCATATTCAATCGATTTTTTTTTAAATATAAATATTACCACCGCCCTCTGCGATTGGACCTCGTGAGAGGCGCAACTTGAAGAAAGCACGTGCAGAGGGGCACTTTGATTGCCGTCGAAATTTGACCGACCTAAAACAATTTGCTTGTTCCTGTCTCTATTCTATTCTGTTCTCTCTCTTTTTTTTACAGCCCAACTTGCAGTGTGTTCATCAGTGTTTACCAGCTTATTTACAGCAGGCACTTTTAATCTTTTTTATTCTACTCTTTTTTTATTTATGAAGCAATCGCAAGGGAAAAGCCGAGGGACTGATCGCTCACATCGTTGCCCAGAAGATTATCCAGGTTTGACTGAAAATTCATACAGTTTGTTGGGTATAGAAGTCCTCGTCGGAAATTAAACCGAGAGGCCAGAATTTAGTCGACCTAAGTCGACGGGAAGAGGGTATTGCAAACGTCACAACTTTCACGCGGCATTTGAGTATCATAATTTTGCAATCAATGACCTCAATATCGTGATTGTTAAAAAAAATATCTAATTGTGAGTGTCAAATATTTTGATGTCACGTTGGATTTTCAGGCATAGAAAATCATCACCACCACTCAAGAGATTTTTTTTTTAATTTGGTGAAAAGTTGTGACACTCAAATGATCAATTGAAAAAATTAGGACACAAAAGTAAGCTTTATGTCGAAGTTATGTTGTTTATGATGTCATTTTCTCGAAACAGATTGATATACTATAATTTAGTATTGATTTGAATGAATAGATAAAATTGATAACTATTGTGAGTAGTTCTTATGTTACACTTATATTTCACTAACGAAAACATATTTATTCTGACACTACGAACAATGGTGTGCTTGAACTAGCAGGCTTTTTTTTCTTATGAATTTAAAAATTCATTTCAATTTGAACCAAATTGAATTATAGTTTTCTAAACTCATATATTTGGTTTGGTTGGAAATATAAGTCAAATTGGACCAAATTGAATTATTAAATCATCAACCCCCGTGGGGAATCAAGTAATTAGTCGAATGATGACGAAATGCGCTCAAGATCCCTAACTCGAATATCACGTCTAGAAAGTTTATGTTGTTAGAAAATGAATTGAATTGGATTTCATATTTTAGCATGTAGTGAACAGTTTAGCATTATCATATTCGTTCATTTTCCCTGAAAGTTCAGTCGACAAGCACATAATAATAAATGTCAAGCTTTTTTTTTTTTAAACCTCAGATCCTATATAAAGTATCTTTATATAGTAAATATAAAAATACTTATAAGTTGTGCTACATGTTGGATGAGAGCCTGAAAACATTACATAGATAACTGGAGTTGAATTAGATTACCATGTAGAGATGGAGGTAAAAATACAGCGAAATAAAAAGAGCGACATCATCTTACCCCTACACACTTATGATGGGACATTGGGTTAGAAATCGTTTTCTTGAAAATTAAGTTGACGTTTGGTGTGATTTTTTACTTTACCTAACCTTCAGAGTATAAATGAGTCACGCCATATTGTGTTTAGCTTTTAAAAGCTAAAGTTTCGTTTTGTCTGGCAAGAACTTCAAATGTGGCTATGGCTTAAAAGAGCCCACCCAAATGCCTACTACTAGAGCTTTGATTATTGATTGGAAATCTTTATGCCCATTGACATGTAAGAAACAGTTCAAGCGATCATCATTAATCTAGACCAGCAGACATTTAGATGATAATTACAAAAGAATTCTAAATTTATTGCATGAAAGCTAATTTAGTCATAAAATTTTCGTTAAACCTTTTTATAATGTGTCAACGCGGTTCTTTTTTTTTTTTTTGATAATTTTCCAGCACTTAGAGAATTGGCTTAGATAACTACATTTAATTACACAAGCAAATCACATTGCGATAGACATTTGAAACTTGTAGCATTGGCAAACTTAGTAAGAAAACCCTTACTTAACACCCTTATTAATGTTAGAGTTGGTGAATATTCTGGGAACTATTGTTTCTCATACCGGGCATGCTCACATAAGTTTAGGAAAACTAAACTATGAATCAATGACTAGTAAAACATACGCAATGAATCACGGGTTTCCGCTCCCCAGTGAAAGGACGGCTGCCACCCTCGCTGGTGAGTGGGGGTAGTGCCCGCATAGCAAAATACATGATTTATACGTTTCCTATTTTAATGTGAGATAAAAAAAATGAATTAATGAGCTGAGGGATTTTAGCCAATTTACTATTACTATATATTTTTCTTCATGAGAGATTTTTGTAACCTTTTGAACCGTCACAAAATATAATGAAACTCTTTGCACGACGTAGCCTTAATTTGAGTGATCCTCGGTAAAATTTTGCCCCATCCTTTTTCTTGTGTGATTTTCTTGATTGGGTTTGTGATACACCTTTTTTTTTCCCTTCAATTAAACATATAAGGTAACATGTGCAATCTGATTATTTTGACAATTCTTCAATAAAGAAATTGCCAAAAACATGCACGAGTTATCTTAATACCGCTCGCATGCTTCAACTTTTTACTAAAAGAAAATTGATCTTTACTGGTCAAAGGAGGGTCGTCAGAAGTTACTCGTCGGAGAGAAAAGTACTTTGGTCGCTAGAGGATCTAGCTCGGCAACCAAACGTTGGAATTTGGTCACCGGCGAGGTGACTTTCGAGGCCAAATGACACCAAGTCACGAGTGCTCAACTTCTGTCGACCAAAATGAGAAGAGCGCAGCAGGTTTTCTTTTGGTCGCTACAAGTGCTTCGAGAAACTTGATTTCAAAGCACCCCTAGCGGCCCAAAATATGATTAGAAACATTGTCAATTACGATAAAACTCTATTTTCATGCACCGGAAATGTTGGATTGTTTAGGGTATTTTTGCTTCACGAAAAATGAGTGATTTGGAAAGATATTTCTTAAAAAGAGGATTACTTATATCGCTTATAAAATAAATGAATAAAATATATTTTCATCATTTACAAAAATATGTGGACATAAATTATTATCTATAACGAAAATAATTATCATGAATTATTCGTTTCAAATTATATAAACAATTATTTTTGGAAATATAAAATTTAAATGATTTTTTCATAAAGTAAATGAAATCTGAACGTAAATTAAAAATTTTGTCATCTCACTGACACTTGGCCACCGGTCGTGTCAGCAGGAGGAGCAGTCATCGTTGAAACCTTATTGCTCTAAAAAGATTTCAACCGTTCCTTGATTAGCATGTGCCATGATTATTTTGACTTTTATCTGTAAATTGAACTGTCAGCAAAAACAAAACAAAAATTATTTTTGTTTAAAGCATCTTCTTTTTAGCTCCGATGTTTTAAGCGACGACAGAACCTTAAACATTACATTTGATATGCGATAACAAAGTTCTTGCAGAACATAAAATAATATCTTTTTTTTTTTATTGCAAGAACTTCTCCTTCGGAAAGTCGCACGACCCTTTAGTGCTCGGTAGCACAGTCGGGTTTCGCCGCAAGCCGCTATTAGATGCAAATATCCACTGTCAGGGCTCCCGCTTAAATCGCGATAGCAACGCGGGGGTTCCAATTTATGACCGCAGCGTTGCAGGTGAGAGCAACCATCAACGCGGCTGCCCACGAGTGGGTACATAATGTCAAGCTTCACATACAGCAAGAATAAGTTTGATTCATCGTGTGTTGCTTTCGTTCAGGTTTCAAGCAAAGCTGATGGATCAAGAAAAAGTATATATGTTATCATTTTCCCTCTCATTAGTCTTTTCTCAGTACAAGGTTGTGGAAAAAACTAAGTTCTAGAGTGGTGATGTTAAGTACCTAATCCGACTCTCTTTGTCCTGTCCTTTCTGAACTCTTCGTCGTGAAGTAATGGCAAACGTGCTGTCTATTCAGATAACTAAATGTCACGAAATAGCGAGTTAGGCAGCAAAGCTGCACGCGTTGATTATTTGTTACGGCCAAAAACACAATGAATAGAAGTCCTCAACATTCTCTAGTATCCAAAAGAATCAGAAGAGACTGAAGAATGGGAATGCCCAGAAAGTCCTCCAGTCGACTTTGGTGCACTGAGAGTTATCTCATAATTTTTTTGTATTGTTTGATAAGCCGAGTCCATGGAGAAAAAAAATTACGATCTCTAGTGTGATCGACAATGTCTGGTATCGTATGTTATTACATGTCTCAAATCAACGTGGGTGATTACATATGTAGTAAAAACTCCCAATATGACTAAAACTTTTGTGACATGCATAAATATGCGGGATCATTAGATGGTTATAAAATAATACATTTTTTTTTCAAAAACTAATTATATGAGATAAACTTTCACATATTGACCATTCTTTTCTCTCAATTGCCATGGTCAAATTCTGGGGCACAATGACGTATGATGGTATAATTTTCACATGAGAAGAGAGTTTCTTTCCTTAAGCAATCTGATATATGCACTTACTAAGTTACAACTAAAAGTGCCGTAGCTAACAAATCAATATTCTATTCGAGGGGACGGTGCTTTTTGTCTTTTGAAGTTATGTGATAAGGACGAAGTGAAGATCAAATCCTCTACATTCCCTAAGACGAGGGTTCTACTTTCTTCCAAGGATCAGATGGTTCATAACACTTTAAGAAGTTCCCAAAACCCTAGAAAGTACAAGTTGCAACGCCACGTGGGGAATGATAGATGTGATCTCACTCAAGAACTCCCCCTACATTGAAGAGAATGTAGAAAAATCACTACTAAAGAATGCTGATAGGCAAGAGCAAAGACAATAATAGTATCTACCCTAAAAAACGAACGAGGCAGATGATTGTATAAAGTAAAGGGAGGTCATGTGGGAGGTGATCAATAAGGTCGATTGGTAAAGACTTAAAAATGTGGAATGAATACAAGAGGCGAACGTGAGGAATGATTCTGGTCTTACGGACCCCAGTTGGGGGTTTGACCATCTGAAAAGAAAATTTGCAGCCTTCTTGGGTGGCTAAAGACAGCCATATCATCACTTCATTTTAATAATTTGTTAAGGGCTCTTTGATCATCGCCCGTCTTTTTTTTTTTTTCAACTTTGTAAGAAAACAGAGGGAATCAATCAGAAGAAGTCTTGGAGGGGAAGACCAGGCCACTTGCTAAGTGCAAACGCACTCCCGCCGAACTCTCTGCCAATCCCATTCTCTCTCTCTCTCTCTCTCTCTCTCTCTCTCCACTTTTTTTTTCTTTTTTTGATTGCTTCATGCTTAGTCATGCCCTTTAACATTTCAAGTGTTCATTTATAAATAAAAAGAATTCAAATCTCAAATCTTCAAAAGGGTAAAAAAAAGGGAAATTGAAAAGTTAAAAGTAAAAATTCTCCTTAAGTGGGTTATGAACTTTGTAGTTGATGAAAGGATGGATTTATGCAGAGATATTAGCATCTATCGATACATGTTAGTCGGGTCACCATATTAAATTTTTGAGATTGGCATCTCCGTATTAAAGCGATCGAGTCAAAAGTCCAGATGCCCGAGAGCCCTCCACACACAGACCTCATCACACGACAACTTTTCATCTTTAGCTGCCGACCTAATCTAATCTCATGCTCACAGTACTTCGACAGCAACCAAAATGATCCAGTAAAAACAACGAGGTGGGACAGTATATTCCCTATTCAAGCGACTCTGTTGTTTTTACTTTATTCATCCTTTTATCTTTACATGATGGTGGTTCCGGGTTTTGAGGGGGTTGGTGCGTGGCCATGTGAGCATTGCCTGGTGGGTGTTGCAGGTCTTTGGTTGTGAGGGGAACTGGTGGTCCTGCCTGGTTGCAGTGTGCATGCACTGGGGACATGAGGCCGTAGCCTCCGGAGTGATGGCGGCATTTGTTGGCGGATGTCAAAAATTGACCATTTTACTTCCTTTGTTTTTTCTCCCTCTTTTGTCGTATTTACTTACAGGTGAAGCAGCGTTAGGTGGGGCTTGCTTCCGGTTAACACAAGGGGGAAGGATCCATCTTCACCGCTAAGTCTTTCGAGCTAAACGTTAGAAAAGTACAGAAGCAGCACCAAATAATTGACAAACCAGGAACGCTCCCATCTATTTAAATATGCAAATTGTCGCCCTTTGGTTTTCCTTGGAATGAGATGTTGGGAAACGATTTGAGCACTCGCCTGATCTCACCAGATACGAAGAAAGTCATCCTAGTCCCATTAAATTATCCATTTTTTCCTAATTAAATAAGTTAAGACTAATCAAGGAGTAGTAAGCACATCTCCCATAAAGAGAAGAGCCTCTAGTTATGATACATAACTTCATAAATATGTATCGGACAAATATTTGCTCTACATTAGAGAATATCACGGCCAAGTTTTAATTATTCATGCCTTATTTGGCCTTTTATCCTGTGGGTGCGTACTCGTTATTTTGTTTCTCATTCGTCAACTCAACATGCCGCTTCCAGTATGATTCTGAAGTTAGGTTGTATTGCATTATATGGGTTAGAAAGTCCAATCCAAAAGTTAAATTAGTAAGTGTAGGTAGGTCTCACACACACACACACACACACACACACACACACACACACACACACACACACAAAGAGTGTATAAATCTCATTGTCAAGCGATGTGAGATGCTACAACACCTCCTCTCATATGCAAACCAAATTAGGAATGTCATGTAAAATTTGAGTAATGGGATTGAGGGCATATGCAAGATGGATAGAATCTAGCTTCGATACCAAATTAGATTTAGTTTAATTGTTATCGACTATTTTAAAAGTTTAAGTAATAGTGAATGCGTGATTTAATGTTTAAATTTATCAATACTCTCCCTCATGTAGGCTAGACTTTGGCCCCGGCCTAAAGTGTGGGAATATGTAATTAACATTTGAACTCAAGTCAAGTGAAACTTCTGTATTTTAATGTTGTTACAATGAAGACTACATGAGTCTATTTATAGGTTTACGAGATGACTATCTAAGATAATAAAGTAAACGTAATACCAATTATGATCAACTAGGGATATGTGCTATCAAAGTAGATATATGTACAACCCCAAGAGATATGAAAAATTAAGGTAAATATTCTAAAATCGATAAGATGGCCCCTCGAACTTAAGGTGATGTAGAAGACATCAATTGGAGTTTGAATACATTTGGTAGGCTACACAACAACAGGCTGAGGCTGATGAGTCATCTAAGATAATAAAGTAAACATAATACCAATTATGATCAACTAGGGATATAAGCAATCAAAGTAGATATATGTACAATCCCAAGAGATATGAAAATTTGAGGTAAATATTCTAAAATCGATAAGATGGCCCCTCGAACTCAAGGTGATGTAGAAGACGTAAATTGGAGTTTGAATAGGTTGGCATGGTTGTGGAGCAAGGATGGTAGAATAGGTAGACATAACTTCGTGGCAAGTAACAACACAACATGTTAATGTGGCTGTGTGGTAGGCTGTTGGTGTCACCACCAAACTAGGCGGACAAGTTTGAGGATTAATGTAGAGAGAGGGACAATAGAATCGATGTGTACTCGGGTTGTGCACAAGGTGTGAAGTGCAATGGTGCACCTCACAATATTCTAGCTTTGATATCAAAATAAGAATAAAGCAAAAAAGAAGAAGAAAGAAATATGAAATCTCTATATATTTTGGTAGATGACTATCTAAGGTAATAAGATAAACATAATGCTAATTATAATCAATTATAAATACGCATAAGCAAAGTATATATATACATCATCATGAGAAATATGATAATCAAGGTAAATATGCTTATATCCTTAATATCCCTTCAAACCCAATTCGACGTGGAAAATGTCAACTTTGGAGTTTGAATATGTTAGTAAGCTGATAAATTGATGGTAGAAAAAAAGTCAATCCAATAGGCTAAGCAATAACACGGTAAGATCGAGTCACTATGGTGCAGGGACAATAGAGGAGGTGAATGTAGCTGCATGGCAAGCTACGCGACAACATTTTGACGTGGCTACGCGGTAGAGTTTTGGTATCATCTCGAACTGAGACAAACAAAGTTAAGGATTGATATCAAGAGAGGGACACAAGATGAGATGTGTACTCTGGGTGTGCACTCAGTGCACTTCAGGATTGTCTACCTTTGATATCAAGAGAAATATAAAAAAAAATAAAGATGTGAAATGTCTTTATATTTTCATGTTATAATAAAGAGTATATGAGCTTAATTATAGGCTTTAGTAGACGAGTGTCTAAAATAATAAGATGAATACTATGCCAACTATAAACAATCAGGGATATACATAATCAAAATAGGGATATACATAATCTCAAGAGATATGTATAATTGAGGTAATTATCCTAATATCTGTAACAATATGAGAAATATATATTAGGTTTTAAATCTTGGCAAGGTAGAGAAAACAATGATCATTTACTAGATATAAAATTGAGAGGATAGGGAGACAAAGTCTTACCTTGATAAGCCACAACAAAAGACTAATCTTAGACCGCAAATTCTACAAAAGCGAAAAAGAAAGTGAAAGAGTAACATCTTATAGAGATATTTAATTCAGCTCAAAACTCAAGATACACTCATAATTTAGAACCCTATGGTATTTATCCCCCCTTAAATGGTTTATGACATTTGCTAAAAGGGCAATATTTTGTGCCGACTAAAATTCTAATTAGCTTATTGCAACTACGGAATCACAATGTTTAGTAAATAAGGTGATGTCTATGTATACTTAAATTTGCATGATAACTTCGAAAATGATGTGATTTTGGTGTATGATGATCTAAAAGTATTAGGTCCATTTCTCCAGCTAGCAATGAAAAAGATCGATCCTCAGTAAAATATGAGTCTTTTAACTAAGAGTCCAAGTTATGCCAATTAAGATGATAATATCATATAAAAATCTCACACTTTGTAGATTATCATAGATCAATTCAAAATAAGGAAACATATCATCGAAATAGTACAATAACGGTAGAACTCATTGTTAGTTTCGTTTCCAATGCTTCAATTTACATGCAATTTGTAACGTTCTAGCCTTACATGCTTAAATTTGTGGTTATTACTCGGTTGAAATTGGAACTGAAGTTCCTAAATTTGATTCCACATTCTTAAGGATTTTGTCCTCATATAGATCTTTGCTTGAGGGAAAAGGGAAATTATTGAGCTATGAAATATATTTTTGAGAGAACTCTAACACTTCAGGTTTCTAACGTAAGCATTCACATATCGAATTTTACATGAAGTTATGGACATCCACGTGTGAGTTATGTTATAAAAAATCTCAAGTTCAAAGTACTAGTACGGTGTGAAGCAATCGATGTCTAGTTGGCATAGAACTAACAGGTTTAACTTTTTGAGTGAAGGTGGATCCAACTAGACGAGTTGACTGGCTTAGACTTAGACTCCTTCTTGGTAATTTCATCGATGAAAGTATTAGATTTGTGTGATATGCTCCTAGCACGTTGTTTTGAGAGCTGATGGTTGATTAGTGGTGTACTCCTAATATGTATTAGTGTTTGGTGAATATTTTAAGGAAGGAACGTATGGCCAATACGATTTTTGGGCAGCCTTCATGGTGAGATATGGCAAAATTGTCTTGGAGTGAATGTGGATGATGTGGGTTTAGCAACACAATCCTGATAGCAATCTTCAAAGTACAATTAGGAAAAAGAGACTGGGCATTAAAGTGGACGTTATTGTTACAATCTTACAAGGCAACAAAATGGAGATTTAAATTGAGGCTTATTGATGTTGGAAGATACTTGGATTAAGGGAGAGCGAACCTACATTGAGCTGACATATGAATGGAAGATTGTTAAGATGGTCTAATATCAGAGAATTGATGTAATGTAGAGCAATTGATATATCATAATTGGCTCATAATTCATTGGCCTAACATTTTGAGTGATGTTGACTGGTTTTGATTTAAGCTCTCTCTTTATGATTTCTCTAAGTGAAGATATGTAATTCCTATTGTGCATCCCTAACATAATTTATGAAGAATTGATAGTACAGACTTTGACGAATTGAGAATGCCATATAAGATATTGACTATCAAGCTAAGCAAAAGTTAGTTGGGCCAATTCTATTTTTCCTTCCTAATGATAACCTACTCAAGACCACACAAATCTTATCTCAACAGTAAGATGATTTAGATTTTCTTTACTTAGAGTCAAAATTGATATCATCTATGTACTCCATATTAATCCTTAGACCTTAGAGACAGGACTCTATACCCCTCTCTCCCCTCTCTTAGCGTTCGTGCGCGCACATAGAAGATCAATTAGTAACTGTTGGACATTGATTAGTCATAAGTATGCATAATCTATACTCAAATTTCACCCTTTCAATAGAGAGGATCTCCTTAATAAAAAGTTCATAGATAGGCTGCACAATTCGATTATGTCTCGCATGAACATTATCTAATTAAAATCAACAATAGATTATAGGAAATGATAAACATTTAAAATTGAAAATTCATCTGTAAGCGCACAAATTCAAGAGCATTCCCTTTTCCCTTATCTCTTTTAATTCAATTTGGTGCGTTTGGACTTAAAGACATCCATAGTTTTTATCTAGGATCTCGTCGATGAGTGTCTTCAGGCATTATTAAGCAGACCTAATGAGAAAATTAAGTATTGATTGTGCGTATCGTATCATAAAGACAATCAGTATATTGAAAGTTGCAAGATTTATTTCGCTATTTCTAGTGCCTTTGGAGCACTTTCTAACAAAAAGCCTTTTGTTTATTTTGCCTTCCGATCTTAATTACACCTCTATTCATTGACAAAAATGAAGTAGTGAAGTTGAGACGAAAGTAAATATAAACAAATTGTAAAACAGAGGTACTCAAGCTTTAACTTGTTACTTAAAGAAGGTTTCAATCACAATTTAATATGAGTATATTTCCCTTCAATCCCAATCAGAGGAAGCATGTTGCAATAAAGAGGGACATTGACGGAACGTCGAGGGGATTAGGCTTTGTCAACTTGAATCACGGCAAGCAGCAAAGACAGCTATTGGACGGCCTTGAGTGGCAAACTAATGTGAAAATAAACAACCAGATAACTTTGTATTGGACTTAATTTATTCTTATAAAAATTACATGGGACTAAAACTAAATCTTCAATTTTTATAGTCATTAAGAGGTCATGCCAGGAAGGAGCTCCCTCTTTGCATTGCGTTAATGATTGAAACAAAAATAAAATTACTACACTGATTTATGAAATCTTATGTCAACATTAAAATCGTTAATTTTTATTTTTTATATACTAATCAAGGGTCATGGCACGAAAGAGGCTCCCTCTTTACATTGTGTTAACGATTGAAACAAAAATAAAATTACTACACCAATTTACGAAATCTTATGTTGACATTAAATTTGATCTTTCGTTCTAAAATACAATGTAACGATGGTGCTTTATTATTTTAACTTAGCTTTAGTTATAATACTATATTGTTCAAATATTTTAACAAGCTAATAAGGCAAAGAGTGAGACACTAACGTGGACAATTGAAAGGATTGTTATATGCGGTAATTCTGGACATTTAGACATATTTTAGATCACCGAGGTTGAAATGAAACAAATGTTTGTTGTGGAAAATTAATAATATGAAAGGAAGATTAGTTAAGGAAAAAAAAAAGAGTAAACACGGCAAAAACTAAATTGATGCGAAACGTATTCCTAAGTATAAAGAGAGAGTTATCAAATCACTTGAGTTGAAGTGAAATTTTTTTGTATATATGCATGGAAACTTAGAGTTTAGACGCGGACCACTGATTTCGTGTCCAGGAAGGGCTTACGTTCTCCTGGCGCTTTTTCTGCACAAAGATTTTGTTATCGGTGAAGAACTCTGACATGTACTAAAAACCATGACAATATACGTATAATGGGAAAAGTATATAAATTTTTTCTACATCTTGGCCATTAGGAATGACTAATGTGTGATGAGAAATGTAGAGAGCTGAGAGCTCAAAATCAAAGAAGCAAGTGCTAGGGGTGAGTATGGTCCGGGTTGGGTCGGTCCCGTGCTCAACCTGAGGACCCGCCTACACAGTGTCGATTCTCGATTTTTAGGACCATGGACTGACTCCTCAAGCTTGGGACCGAGGACCGGACCAACCTTATCAGTCCGGTCCGGTCCCGGGTCCTTGGTCCCAGGGTCAACTTGGAACCACTAAATTATTTGTATAAGAAATTCTATGAAACAACATGTGCAAAAGAACGACTGTGGAACAACTTGTGCAAACAAGAAGGGTGAAATATTGCATATGATTGACAAGCAGCAAGCGAAGAGACGAGCGAGCAAAAGGCAAGTGTGCAGTGGGCGAAGAGGCGAGCAAGCAGCAGCGAAGCCGATAGGAAGGTGGTCCTCAAGAAATTATGGCTTGTGAAATTGCAAATGACTGATTATGAGCGCTCAACCTCGATGAAGAAGAAGTGAAGAATAGTAAAACATGGAAGAACAAAAGAAGACATAACATATGTTAGGCTTGTGGATTGGCCCTTTTTTCTTGATTTGGGTTTAGGAAGAACTGAAGTGAATGAAGAAAATTGAGCCAATGTCCACTGAAACTTATAAAAAAAGGTTTTCTAAAAAAATGACAATATTATATATATATATATATATATATATATATTACATTGTCGGATTGGTGCAGATTGGACCAATTCGACACCTTAGGATCGAGGACCAACTCGCATAATACTGGATTGGAGATTTCATGATCAAGGACGGACTATTCGTTTTAAAAACTTGACCAGGACCGGCCGGTTTGGGCCGATCCAGGATCGATCCTGGACTTTTGCTCACCCCTAGCAAGTGCCGGGTTTTCTGCCACGTCCTCTCTTGTGCTATCTTCTCACGACTGACTCTCCCTTTGCACGGATCTTTTCGATGGACCACTAAAAAGAGAATTGGAAATTTTTCAGACAGATTGCTCTCCCCCACGTTTAATCCATTTTTGGAGTTGCAATAGTTTCAGAGGTATTGGCTTTCCTTTTCATCTCTTCAAGGAAAACTTTATCTGTTTTCCTATAACGGTTTTTCGATATTACTATTGGCTTTCCTTTTACTTATAGTGTTTTTCAAACACATGTTTGAATTCCTAATAACCAATTTTCTAATTGATGGGCGGCCAACCATAGTATCGATCACATTAATTTTACAGTTAATGACATAAATAGTTCTTAAATTTTAATCTAATGTGTGATGTAATCATCAAAAATATTAATTATTCAATGCGATCTCTGAAATTTTAGTATATATTCAAACCAATCCCTACATAAACTTTACATATACCAACATAAATAGTCCTCAAATTTTAATCTAACATGTGATGTAGTCCTCGAAAATTTTAATTATTCAATGTGATTTCTGAATTTTTAGTATATATTTATATTATTCCTACATAACAAAGGGATGGAAAAGTTTGATACTTTTTTCCTGTAGACATGATAACGAAGTGAAATCCCACGCGTAAGGCATTAAAGAAGGGAAGCGAGGACATGAGTTCGCAATCATTGTATCCTACCACTCATGAAGGGAGTGACGCCCTCCTATCCTTGAGATTATAAGATTGAAGCAGGGTCACTAAAGTCTTTAGGATATCTAGCAGGCTTTCAGCGATGCAACGGATGTTTGGTCGATCAGCGAGTACACAAGATGGCAATCGTTTTAGCGTCCAAGGAGGGTGTTTCCTTCTTCAATGAATTAGCACAAATCATGATTATTCCTCATATATTATAAGGATATTCCACCCATTTGTTTGGTGTTCATCGTCATGGATCTGAGGTTCAAGTCGGGGGAAGGGGAGGGGGGGGGGGGGGGGGGGGTTGCAAAACTCTCCTTGTTCGATATTACATAATTTTCATGCTAGTTGAGGAGATCCAATTGAAGCAGATGCTAGTGATGGTGAGAAATTGGCTCCAAGTATGTATGCTGTATATGCTAATTCATTCGATATGATGAATTCTGCACCACGTGTGGAGATAGATGTATATGGTTTTTTTCTTCGTGAGAAGAAGGACATTACAAAGCTTAATAACAAGAATATTCATTCTTTTTTCACTACATAACCTACTAATAGACGCGAGGTCAAAATACCTAAAATTAGTGTTGTCTATCTAATTCCAAGACCGCATTAGCTTCGGTAAGGGACAGGGACCTCCGCTGTGGCACAAGAATCCTACATTCGGAATTGGAAATAATTCATTTGATTAGCTATTTTTTTTTATTGTTTAGATTTGACCATTTGGAAGTTATCGGGGTAGTGAATGACACTATGCATGCACATGTGGCGACGCATGTACCTGGTTTACCCTTGAATCATCCATGTGGACATTTAGGTAGCACTTGACAGATTGTTATTGGCTACTAGACTAAATTTGTTAGCTTTCCTAAGTACGATCCACTTAATTTATTAGCTTTTTTCTTTGGACGACCAAAGATGCCAATTGAAATAAACAGTAAATTTGATTTCTTAACTGATAAGATGATTAGTGACATCTAAGACTTTCTTGATGCCTATAGTACGATCTAGAAAGCAACGAGGAAAAGCCAAAATGTCGATAAAGAAAAAGTACCAATGGACAAGCCTTGAATAGAGAGAGAGTTATTCCCAAACTCATCTTTAGGGACCATGTCAATCACATAAAATTTTCTCAATCAATGTTAAACATATTGTATAAATACCAATTCAGTTATAACTTTTCTAATTTTATCAATTTCGACCTACATATATTTACAAAATTATAACATAATCCCTTTTCTGACATTCGGTTTAGTCACTACTGGCCATTATACAAATTACATTGCCTTGTTAGTGATTTCCAACAAAAACCAACTGAAAGAACTACAATAAAATTTAACATAAACATGTAAGACTAGATTGATAAAAATAAAAAGTTTATAACCGAATTGATATATGCTCTACAAGTTTAGGATTGTTTAGATTATTCTCCCATCGGTCATTCTTAAATGAAATAGTAAGACCCTATCGGATTATTAGAAAAAGGTTAATACCACAAAAAAAAACCTCAATCTATATCCATTGTCACAATACAAAAAATTATAAACTTACTAATAATGACATAAATATTAATGACTTTTTTTGGCACGAAAAAAATCTAAACTTATACGATGTATACCATTCATTTTAGTTCTATCTATGATATATTTGTCAAACATCCCAATTTTTTTATATCAAGAAAAAAAATCCAAACTTATACAAATGTAATATATACCCTCTATTTTAATTTCATTCATGGTATATTTGTTACACATCCCATATTTTTTTGAGCCACAAAAAAACTATAAACCTACCCATTACGACACAAATATCCTCAACTTTGTTTTGTATCCCCCAAAAAAGAAATCCAAACTCATACATGTGCAATATATACCATTATTTCAATTTCATTTACGGTATATTTATCACATTGATATAAGTTCAAAATTTTATACGAAACAAAACAAGTTGGGTATATTTGTAATAATTGGCAAGTTCATGGTCTTTAAGGATTAAAAAAAAGTTCCGAATATTTGTGTTATAATGAATATTTCTTTTATAGTATTAAATCCAAAAAAGAAAAAGGAATCTTTCGATTATTTTTTCGCTAACATCTTTATCATCTTATGATGATTGTTATCGACCGAGAGGACGTTGTTGGGCAGGAAGTTCAAGGTGTACGCAAGCAAAGACACTTTAGTTCCGGAGATGGAATTATTTTATGCTGGGTGACTTCCATTATTGGGAAGCATCCGTCTCGCAATCAATGAGCTTTGCCACGTGCGACCACAGAAATCGTGCATAATTAACGTCGGTAATTAATGAAGGCTTCTTTCCCCTCTTATTTAAATTTGAATTAAGTGAAAACAATAATTAATGAGAGCTTCACGAGGCAACATGCGTACCCTCGAACTAATCTCACCTTTCGACCAAATAATAATAATAATCCCACCTTGACTAATCCGGTGACCTTAAGTACACTCGATTAAATGTAAACTGCAAGCTTCGAGCCTTTTTTTTTTACATTTTTATTTCATCATTTTCTTAGGGATTATTAAAAAATATCTTTGATCGATATGTATGTAGGGATTGATTTCGAAATTGTAAAAAAAAAAATTGACAAAATTAATTACATGATAGCTCGATATCGGAGTTGGTGTTATTAGTTCAAATTTTAACGCCGACTGTGATTTTTTTAAAAGGAAATTAGAAGTTTATGAAAATTAAATTCGTATACACAAGTCATGCAGCGCGATACCACTTAAATGAAGCAGCATGAAATTCTAAATTTTTAATAATTAGAATCTTTAAGGGAAAAATTGAGATATTTATTGACTTTTGGGTCGAGGTCATAAATCGTTAGATCCTTCCCTGAATTTACAACATTAATAATTATAAAAAATTGTATATTCTACTTAAAGGGTGTACAACGGTTGTGTGTACTATATAGAAAAATTATACTTCTTTGTCCTTATATTTTCAAGCTGATCTAGTCGTCCACACAAGAGCGCCAATGTTGGAAAGATCTTAATGCCATCAAACTCCGAAGCCATGGGCGCTGGAGTTCGCCGGATTTAGTGCTCGGACTACATGACTGAACGTTATAATGACTTGATTAAGATTCTAAGAAAAAGGCCAAAGAGTACGGGGACGAAAGAGGAAAGTCCATCCCAAAGTGTATATATACACCGTATACGCGTACGTACGTGTAAGGGAAGACCAAATCACCGACTAGAAACCTCAAAACCACCTCGGGCCGCAACCTTGGGTCCCAGGATACCACATGCTGCCTACAGAGAAAGATACACATATCTTCATCCTCTCTGTCTCTCTCTCTCTTACTAGTCTGAGTCTCTGAACCAATGGAATCATGCGCGACGAGATGACACGTGGCGGGCACATCCGCAATTGGCTTCATTATTCACTGTAGCAGCACACGTGTCCTTCGCACGACGACATGCATGCATGCGCATGCCATTACCCAAAAAGGATCTCTTCATGTTTATCCATCCTCTCTTGCAGACGACGATAACAGCAATATCTTTTCTTTCTGCAAAGAACTTAGCGTTTAGCAGACCTCCATAACTTGGACGTTCCCTTCCATACCCTTATATTACATGCTCCAACACCAATCTCTCTCTCTCTCTCTCTCTCTCTCTCTCTCTCTCTCTCTCTCTCTCTCTCTCTCTCAGAATTCTAGGATAAATCTTGATGTTGTCCGGTATGCATTGCAAAGATTGGGCACTCTCTCAGTGATCACACTGAAAAATATAGTTGCGTTTTCTCCTGAGAAAAATAATTGCTAACGCTAAACCTCGATTTGTTCAAAAGCCGAGAGTGGAAACATGTGCGTACATGAGACATACATTGCAAATAATTATAAGTTGGGTCTATTTAATTGCCTTAGCTTGATCGTAAAATTACCAATGTATTTAATGGAATTGAGATTTTCCTTAGACTGTGTGAACCTGGAGATTATGTATTCATAATCGGACTTTCCATCTCATTAGAATGGAAACATGTGCGTAGATGAGAAACACGTTGCAAATAATTATAAGTCGTGTTTGCTTAATCGAGTTTTGAATGTATTTAATGGAATTGAGATTTTCTTTAGACTGTGTGAACCTGGGGATTACATATTCATGGTCGGACTTTCTATCTCATTAAAAAAGAGAGTTAACTAATGAGGATGAAAGGATGCGCACGCAAAGGGAGTCGACCCAAAGTCTAGAACAAAGGTAGGAGATTTTATATTTCATGCAATGTACTGCTGGCGAGTGACATGATGTGGGGGCACTTCGAGATTTTATTTTAACTTGTTATTTGCATGCTTAGGATTTTAGTATTTGAAGTCTTCTTTCTTTATTTAACTTAATTTTTCTTTTTCTTTTTAAGAATTTTATATAATATCTTAGGTGATCTGGTTCTTGCTTTTAATAATTATCTGATTGGTTTTGTTTTCAATTTATCTTATGAGTTGGCAGATTTTATTTTCTTCTTTACGAGTTATCTAATTAGGGAAGTTTTGATTGGGTGAATTAGCTTTTTTGTCATTTGTTTCTTTCTCTTATTCATAAGACGACTTATCTCTTGAACAATTGAAAAGACAGGAGTTTTTCTGTTTTACCCTTCATGCATTTGTAATTTGTGCATGTTATAAATTGCCATCGCATCATGACGTAAAATCCAAATCAAATTAGTAAGAGAGAGCTTATTGAATGAGCTCAAAATTGAGATGTTGACATATCTTGCTTTTAGTTAAAAGTTTGAACACACATATATATATTACAATCATATCACTCTTTATGTTCACCGAAAACATAGATTGAGATACAATGTACGCAAAGTCTGTGTGCTTTGTTTCTAAGACTATTAATCAATATTTAATTCCCCAACTAATATGCTAGCATTACTTTGACTAACGTCGCATCAAACGCCGCTGTGATCCAAACTTCCTTTCTTTCTGATTGAAGGAGGTTGACGAGGAATTTGAAACGTCGTGCTAAGAAGTAACGTGCTGTCCCAACATTCATTAACCCTATCCTTTGTCATTCTTCATTTATTGCATTAACTAACTTTCGTAATTGGTGAAGGGACATGAGTTGATCTCAGCCCTAATCACACGATTTTGGTTGTATCATATCTTCCAATTACGAAAGTCACTTAATTTTTAAACATATCGGCATAAAGATAACACCAGTTTCAAGTATAACAAGTTCCCCTGCGTCATAATTGTGATCGGGAGTACATAACATCACGGATTATGAAAAAGCTTGGTTAATCGAAATGCTTTGTAACCTTTCGATGTGCAATAATAACATGAAAGAACCTAAATAGAGTATATGCAATACACAAAGGAAAACCTACAGCAACTTGTAAGTCTCATCAAGGAATTGCTGATCCTATGCGTCGCTTCAAATCCAGAGAGACACGGAGGGGAAGACATGTGAAAATGCATAATCCGGTTTATCGAGAGTTATCCATCGGTCAAAACCGTGCCTATCTTCTACTGCAGAAGTAAACTAGCTCTATCAACAGTAGCACTGAATCACTTTTGCGATGAAAAGCGATCAACTTATGACATTGAATCGGCAATTGGGCTCTTCACATGTTATCTCGAACTTCGAATCATGAAGAAGATAGAAGAGAAGAGGTGACACGAGGCACACGTAGGTGTAAATGGCAATAAATATTAAAAGAGGTTGGTCCCTCTCCATTGGGGGCACCGTGTCCCCTTTCGTGCCCTCTTGCTTCCCCATGTACATACACATCCAATCCATCATCATCATCATCATCTCTCTCTTCCTTCGTCGGTCAAAGTAGAGAGGTAGAGTGAGAGAGAGAGACCGCCCCAATCATCCCATGAAAAGCTTCCACTTGCAATGCCTGCCTACCTTTCGATTCAATGCCTCATAGAATAATATAATTCACTTTATCGCGCCAAGAAACGTAGATGTACTTCCAACTTTCATTATTCTCCGTATGCGGCTCCACATTTATTTTTTTCCAGCAAGACTTCATCACAAGAGAAGCTTACGTGGCTGCTCAAATGGGGCTCCTTTCTAATTCTTTTTGTTATCTTTGATTGTGGGAATTTTGTTTGGGTAAAGGGCATGTCCATTGAATGAGATAGTCAACCGGAGGAAATGCCTATATATGCACACACACATGTGTATTATTAAATTCTTCAGATACATACTAATACATGCTTATATATTGTATGTTTGGCCATTTCAAAATTGAGATTTGTTGACCAATGTTCTGAAATAATTCGAAGTAACTAAAATGAACAATGCAAGATTAAAATTTCAGATTACTCATTTCCCTCTTATTTCATGAACAATGCAAGATTAAAATTTCAGATTACTCATTTCCCTCTTATTTCATGAACAGATTGATAAATATATATTGCACAGTTAACTCCATCCAATGTGGAAGTAATTGATAAAGTACTCAACCATTAATATCGCATTTTCACTATTTATTTTGGTGGAAGCATGACTGGTATATATTTCTAATTGATTTGAAGAAATAGGACATATATTAAAATTGTAGAAATCGATCATTATGACTTTATCTCGCCAAATGTATTTGCACCACTAATCTCCCCTTCTTTATTAAGCATATGCTCATCTCTCTTGCTTTTTGCATAAGAGGGTCCATGCTATTCAAAATGGCCCCATCGAAACCATAAGCATAGGGAAAGTTTAATTTGAATTCGACAGTAATTTAACATAATTTTCTAAAAGCCGATAATAATTTGATGTGGAAACTCAGACACCTAATTTAAATACAAAGAGGCGAAATACTAATTTCTTTTGAAAAACATATTCTTTGTATGATTGACTTGAAAGATACTCTAGCCTAGAGGAGCGAGTCGGTACAATTACTTGTTGTCCCAAGATCCAATAAGATTAGATGTATATATGAAGATACCTATTTATGTTTCGGATTAGTTTTTCTTCTACTGGGAGGCGTTTCCATCATGCTTCTTCCTGATCAAGTTGTACTCGGCCATGGTCGTTCATATTTCTGTTTGCCCGATTATGAATGTAATCTGTTCTTTCACTGGCTCAGCTGGTATAGCTGGAACATGAATGTGTGATATTTGTTCTAATGAAGGTGAGATTTTATCTAAGTACGGTCCTAAGTATTAATAAAGAATGCATCTCACTATTTTTATTTTGCCCTGCGCGTCAAAGAAAGAAAGCAAGGAAAAGAAGGAACCTCGGTGGCCGTGCAGGGCCTGAGTTGCCCGTTCATATTCATCTCTCTCTCTCTCTCTCTCTCTTCTCTCCACCACCTCTATATCTGTGTCCATTTCTCACCCTCTCTCCTTTCACTTTGCACTTCCCCAGTTTTACCCTCTCTCTCTTTCTCTCTCTCTGTCTGTCTCTCTGTCTCACTCTCTCTGGGACACGAACTTACTGCTTTGATATTTCCAAAGACCTGAGCGCGAAGCCTGAAGCTCGTTCTTTCACGCTCACCGACGACGGGCATGAACCCCAACGCCAACAACGAGCACTCGATGGACTCTTCTTCTCCTCCTCCTCCCCATCACAACTGGCTCGGCTTCTCTCTCTCCAACCACCGTGACACCCCTCACCATCTCTCTCTCTTCGAGGCCTTCAACCATGCTCCAGGTCTCTCTATCTCTCTCTCTCCCTCTAAAAACCCCAAAAAAGAAAAACCTTTTCTCATTCTTTGTGTTTCTTGATTGCTGAAGCAGGCGGTGTGGTCGATAGGGACGAGGATGCGCGACCTCACGGTCACGGCCCGACCAACCTCTCGATATTCTCTGGGGGACCGAAGCTCGAAGACTTCCTCGGCGGCTCCGCCACGGCAGGCGGCCCGCAGCCGCTGCTCGCTCACTTCGCCGCCACTCCCGGGGTCCATCATCCTCCGTTAGCAGCCGCCGAGGCGTACGACTCCGAGCTCAAGACCATCGCTGCGAGCTTCTTGCGCGGCTACACAGCCGAACAAGCTGACGTCGTCGCTCAGAAGCAACAGCAACAACAACAGCAACAGACTATCGCTTCTTCTGAGGAGGCGGCTGCGGCGAAGAAGACGGTCGATACTTTCGGACAACGTACCTCGATCTACCGAGGTGTTACCAGGTAGACTTTGGTAGCTCTTTTCGTTCATCAGTAATCATTTAAAACAACTACGCATGGGTTTTGCAAAGGAAAAATACTGATTTAAATGTTCTTTTGGGTGCAATAAAGGCATAGGTGGACGGGGAGGTATGAAGCTCACTTATGGGACAACAGTTGCAGAAGAGAAGGGCAAAGCAGGAAGGGAAGACAAGGTAACGTCCCTTTTTTTTCCTTGTTATTTTTCTAAGTTTTGGCAGAATGTTGTTTGTTGGCTTCTCTGACTTCATATTTTGCAGAACAATGAAATCTGAACAGGGTTTGAGTTTGAGTTCTGAGTTTGTTCATATCATAATATCGAGGAATGAAAGAAAAAGAAGGTTTGATCAGTTAAAAAAGGGAGGGAGAAGATAAAGTGAGCGGGTGCGGTTGATGCCAATAATGGTGAAAAATGTTGGCTAAAAACTGAAAAAGAACACGAAAGTTTCAATGCTTGCAGGTGCTAAATCTCTGATTCGAAAGACCCCTGGATCTTCTGGGTTTCTTCCGATAGATTTTGCATCAGCTTGTTTTTGCATAAAGTTGGCATTTATTATCAGCTTGAAGATCCTGATGCGTCCTTTCCGTTTCTCTGTGACATGTACCGAATACCCGCGACCGGATTCTTCTTTCATCATTTCGTCTGGCCAGTTTATTTGGGTGAGTCCTCTCTCTCTCTCTCTCTCTCTCGATCTTTTCCATTATTATTGCGACTTTGCTTTCCCATCGTCCTCTCTGTATAGCACACGACCTTCTCTTTCACGAGTGAAGCTCACAAAATCTTGAGACTCGAGTTTGACTGGAGTACTGGGTTTTACTGTTGCAGAGAACAAATGATTCTCTTCATCTGCATGAGTAGTATCAGAAGATCCTCGGCTTTGATAGCATGAGTGGTTTTATTTTTGTTTTCTGCTTGTGTGTTGATTTTGCTTTTTGTCTTATCACAGGTGGATATGATAAGGAAGATAAAGCGGCTAGGGCATATGATCTCGCAGCTCTCAAGTACTGGGGTCCTACTACCACTACTAACTTTCCGGTGAGCATATGCTAGCAAACCTGTACTTTTTCAAAGCTATGATTTCACGTTGTATTTTAGCTTGAGATTCTTTTATTTCTTGTCAATCTATTCAAAGGAAATTGTTCCTTTTGCTAGATCTCTAACTATGAGAAGGAATTGGAGGAAATGAAGCACATGACCAGGCAGGAATTTGTCGCGTCCCTAAGAAGGTAAAAAAAAAATTCACAGGAAACACTTACATTAGCTTTAATTAAATTCGATGGTGGGTGAGGTACCTTTCTTTTTTCAAAAGTTTAAATGTTTGAATTAATCGATGTATTTGACCGAGTGTTTGGGCCACCTTCAGGAAAAGTAGTGGATTTTCTAGGGGAGCCTCAATCTACAGAGGAGTCACCAGGTTGGTTATCATTTGCAAAAGTTTGAGCACACGTAATGTTTAACTCATTTCACTAATACATATATTCAGGCGCTCAATCCCTATAGTTTTTCTTTACAGCGATAGGAATATAAACCGTGGATCATCTGAGCTAAATGCGACATAATGTGTTTATTTCAGGCACCATCAACATGGCCGATGGCAGGCACGGATAGGGAGAGTTGCCGGGAATAAAGATCTCTACCTTGGCACTTTCAGTGAGTTTCTGCCTGCGTTTATTTACTTATTTCTTGCTTATTATGTCGCTTACACAGTGATAAAATATAATTTATGTGGCTGGTTTTGTTGAATAACAGGCACGCAAGAGGAAGCAGCTGAGGCCTATGACATTGCGGCAATAAAGTTCCGTGGTCTAAATGCGGTGACCAACTTTGACATGAGCCGCTATGATGTGAAGAGCATCATGAGCAGCAACCTTCCAATCGGCGGGATGTCCGGCAAGTCCAAGAACTCCTCTGAGTCGACGTCTGACAGCAGGAGCATCGAGGGGAGCCGGTCTGATGACCGGGACCTCTCATCGGCATCCTCCTTGACCTTTGCCTCCTCACAGCCTCCTCCAATGTCGACCCTGAGCTTTGCAATACCCGTCAAGGCCGATCCCTCAGACTGCTGGCTCGGGTACCAGCAGAACCCTAACCACCCTTTAAATGGGGCGAAACTGATTACCACTGGTGGAGGCCCGTCGCCCTCCCCAGCTTTCTACCACTCATTCGAGAACAACCAGCATGCCTTCAGCGCAGAATTCTCGGGGAGCCAAAGCAGCAGCCACAATGGCTTCTTCAATGGTGGTGGGTATGGTGGTAACATTCATCAGCATCATCAAGAGCAGGAGAGTAATCACGAGAATGGCACTTCAGGCTCAAACTCAATCCCTTTTGCCACTCCCATTGCCTTGTATAGCAATGGCAATCATGATAATGGCAATGGCTACAACAGCTGGATGGCGACAACAGGCCTTCACTCGATCCAAACTGCGAAACAAAACCTGGCCATGTTTCAGACACCAATATTTGGGATAGAATGACGTCAGGGGGAAATTAAAGGCAAGGAGGGACTTGGATGAGAATCTGTGCAAGGCTTCGAAAGGAATGGCACAAGAAAAAGGGAAAGTTGGTGGGTCAAACTTCTCTCTTTTCTCCTTCTTTTTTTCTTGTTACATGAATATATAAATACGTGGGGGACTTTGAAGATGGCTGGGGACTGACCGATTTCAGATTCAGAGTAGAGGCAGATGCTGACATAGTACTAACTAGTAGTCTGTTCTTTTCTTTAGGGCAATGTTGTTTTATGTTGTTTTTGTCTTTGCTTCCTTTTCAGCCTCCTAATCGTAACTGGATGATTAACATGGGTATAATGAAAGAGAAGTTCCTTTTGTCATTTATTTATTATGTTCATTTTTGTGGTTAGCATGTTTTCCAATCTTAGCATCTTCTATATGTTGTGTCTGCTACTTTCAGTTGGGAAGACTTCATTATGAGACCAACATTTGCGATGAGGACCGTATTTAGAAATTAGAATACTTAAGGTTAGGGTTTTTTCGAAAAAATGAATAATTTTAGTAATAATATTTAAGAAATTATGATATTGTTCCAAATAATTAGTTAATAAAAATTATTCTGATCATTAATAATAGTTTATGTCTAAATAGTTTTGTTAGTCGTGAAAATATCTTTCTTTCATTTATTTTTACGAGAGATACAAATGATTATTAGAATATTTTTAAAATTTTTGGTTTTCGTAAAATAAATGGATTATTATTACTGTGAGTACGGGTAGCACATCTGTACTAGTGTGTATGCGTATGTGATATTGCACATGATAATGGTGTTCTCGGGACATGGTAAATAAGAGTGCGTAATGCCCGCGCGAGATTGAGTCAACATGATATGCTCTAGTGCGACTTTTATCCACTGGATTGCTTTTGATCGCAAGTTCAGCATACCTTAACTCTTATGCATATACTGTTACCGGGGAAAATGTCCAAAAAATGTTAAATCCATTATAGGGTGACCAATTTAATCTGAAAAATTTCATTTGTGTTAATTTCAATTCTAAATTTATTGTAATTTAAACTTTTCAATTGCATCAATTTAGCCTAAACTTTGGAGGATTTGCTATTCTAATCTTAAATCTTTTTATCAAATTGCCAATGCAGTATTTTTTACTAAATTTAATAAGAAACTATTAATGTTGCGGTCCATTTAGCACCAATCATCTTATGTGATGCAGTTAGTGCTAACTTGATCAATTCTTTTGATTTTTTTTTTCATTTATTTCTTCACAACACCAACTAGGTGATCAGCTAGTGGCTGAGGGTGAACAGCCTTTGTTGGTCATTGGATGAGGGTCCACAAACCTTGTCGACCCCTAGACGAGGGTCACAAAGCCCTCGCTCACGGCTGGTGAGGACTTCGTGGCCTTCACCTTAGGGATAGCTTGGGTTGCCCATGGCTATGAGTAACCTCATTAGTCTTGTGAAGAAGGACAATAGAAAATGAAAAATGAAAAAAAAAGAAAAAAAAACAAAATCAATAAAATTTAAAAAATTTAAAAAAATTAGCCATGCAAAGCTTTGATCGAGCCATGTAGGATTTATCATTGAATGGACCGACATGTCATTGATTTTCAATTAAAATTAACCAAGAGAACTACATTGGTAATTTATTAAAGGTTTAAGATTAAATTGGTACAATTAAGAAATTTGGGATCGAATTGGAGAATTATCTTTTAACTAAATTGGTATAATTGAAAAGTTGAGAACTGAATTAGCCATAATACAATGTGTTTATGACTTTTAGATGACCTTTCCATTGTTTACGTATGTATCGGTTCAAATTTGCAATTGAACAAATCTCTAATTCTACTTTAGCAAATTTCTATTCATTGAGTATATTTATTATGTGAACACAAATGCTATTTTGCATCGTAGCAAATCAATTTTCCATATCACTACAGTGTACTTTTATTAATAATTTCAGTTAAGCATTATGAGGAATTCATGAAGTAGTTTAACAATGTAGGAATACCCATCGTTGCGAAAAGTTAATGTGAGGTAAAAGTAATGGGTTCATTATAAGACTCTCTCTCTCTCTCTCTCTCTCTCTCTCTCTCTCTCTCTATATATATATATATATATATATATATATATATGTATATAGATACTAACTATGACAAAACGTTTTCTCAATATTAGTTAGATTTGAGCCGAACAAGATGCTTACTAAGAGTTGAACAATGTAGAAATGTTATGACATGATATCCCATGTTCGACTGACAAATAAGATTAGATGATTAAAATTATATTATTGATCGTAAAAAAAAAGAGATTATGTTACATGTTGTTCCAATAAATTAATATTAAAAAAAGGAAAAAGCAGAATTAGGATATCAATTGAAATAAGTTACTTTTTACGACAAAAAGTCTATATAAAGAAATAATAAAGTTTTAGAGAGTTACATCAAACAATTATGCATATAGATATGACTAAGTAGATGACAATCGATAATAAGAGCGTATGATTCCGATTAATTTGTAGTTGGGAGGACAAACTCTCATGTTTGGTATATTCATACAATTTTATAGTTGATGAGAACAATAAGTCGAATAATGTACAGAAAAAAAGTACATGATGAACATTGCCTTATTTCTTAAACAAATGTTAGTCAAGCAGATTGATAAATATCACAAATGAAAGTCCAATATAATTCTTTTGGCTAATTTTTATCACAAACTGCGGATGTAGCGGTCTATTTGTTATTGACCATCTTATGTGACACACCTACTCATCAATGAATTTTAGCAATAGCTAGCTGACATGACTACGTTTATGTTTTGCACAAACGTTTAGAGTTCAATTGGCACAATTGAATAGTTTAGGATCTAATTGGCTTATGTAACATAGTTTTGGGACTCATTGGGTAATATTTCTTGGTTTGAATAATGGTGGTTTGAGAAGTTATCCATATCTAAATAAAAATGATGCAAAATAAAAAGAAATATGACAAGCAATGCATAAAATATTTTGACAAAAGGATTTGACAAAGCTTTTGAGGAAATACCCAAATATTTCTCACTAACTTTTGTTTTTATTTGGCATTGCCAAATCCCTTTATAAAAATATCCCCTCCATCCATGGGACACAAAAGAGACACTGCCTATGTTTGACCAACCTAAATGATGACATATACAATGACCAAAAGTGATATGAACAGGCTACCCTTTTCCCTCCAAGAGAATGAGCCACAAAGAATGATACTATCATGCAATAGGACAAAATACAAAAGCCACCTTAACGTGTCTCTTTTGGAGTTGTCTCCTTCAAACTCTTGAGAAAATTTACTTATGTTTTGGTCTTTTTTTTTTTAGAGAAACAGATTAGAACCCATGTCTTTTCCTGTCCCTTTCCTTCTTAAGATGATGGCTCGTGGCTGTCTGTCTTTGCACCTTTCGGCGCAGATTGGATCCTACTTGACCCGCCCTCCCTCTCCATCATGCACGCTTCATGTTTTGACCACACTTTTGACCACTAAATATTAATACCACGTACCTTGGTACGTAGTGACAAAAACAATTGTCTATCGAGCCATGTAGAACTGAGTCCTAAGTACCTTAAGGCTCGTAGGTTTGAATACCTCAATCGCTCCTCGACCTCAAGATCTCTTGATTTAAATGCAGTGCAAGTTCGGATGTGCTATGTCATGAGATAATCTCAATTCTCTTTTCACTAGCATCGTGGTGGGGTGACAATGATGGGTTTACCCAAAATAAATAATAGTAATGGCTTGAATAAAACATTTCATTGCCTTTTTACAACTTCTACAATAACATAAAGGGACATTGTCTGATCATCCCTCATGGAGTCTTAGAAAGAATATGCATTGCGCGGCCAAATCATGTCTGGACTAGACACTCATATCGGAGATTGAAAGTAAAGAAATTCCTCTTTTGTTTGTGTTGAGAGGAAAAATGCAAAAAGAAAAAGGAGAAGCATCATGTGAAAAGGATTGGCAAGAAGCAAAACCAAATAGTGTGAACTATTGTTCAAATTTGTGACTGACGTGACGTAAAGTTTTATGATGGACAAAATTAGATGTACTCTCATTTACTAGTGTGGTGGAATATAATTCATTCAATTAGTAGGTTCTCCGCTTATTATTTCGTTGATTAACAAGCTTTCGTATGTTTATTTTGGAGTTACCGAATTATTTCTTCGCAATAAACTCCGAACATCCAATATCAGGGCAAACTCATATTCTTAAATCGATTCTCCCGGGAAAGACGCATCAATTCATCTGACATTCATTGATTGGGGGTGCATTCTTCACTTTTTCCCTCCTTCTCTTTTTGTTTTAGGACTTTTGTTTGGTTCATTGGCGGTATTCAAAAGTTTCTCCATAAGTAGAGTCGAGATACCGATACATTTCGATAATCACGTGAATTTGATTATAAACAAAATATTTTCATTTCACGACTGCTTGTAAAACAAAAAATATGACTGTAGCAATGTTTTTATGCAACATTAAATTTTTTCTCCACTCCTAAGTTTTGTCACAAACCCCGCTCTCTACTCGTCGCTTTGTTCTCGCTGCATTCCCCGGCGATGATGATGGCTCAACACCAGGTCTTACGAGCTCGACCACATAGGGTCAAGCTCCGTGGTGGTTTCAACCTTGACGAGATCTAGCCAACCCTGGGGTTAGATCCCCTCTTACCTCGTTACATGCGAAGAACGATACCACCCGTGACCTAATTAATTATTCTTACATGATAATCATTCCCAACATGGACAGTAGAACTATTGAGGGTCATGCACGTGAAACAAACTAATAATCAACCTCCATGACACTTGGTAGCCAGGAAACATTAATCAACACAACAAAAGAATTGCTCACGGGAGGAATTTGAGTGAGGTACTAGGCTCCTCTACTCAATGCTGTTTCCGGGAAATCGCAACACATGAGAGAAATTTGAGTTTACTGTTTTCAAGTTGGTTGATGTGGTACTATTTTAGGAAAGAGAAATGAGAAAGGCACTTTTCTAAAATTGCTTATTATCAGTGATACGGACATTGTCAACCAACACGCACAGAGTGATTGGCATGTTGCAAGCATCGAAATCGCCACATCGCCGTGAAAAGGTTCTGATGTGATTGATTTGTGCATGCAGCATTATCAGAAAGCATGCTCAAACACCAAACTAGAAATTCTTCGTGCATGAATAAGTACACGAAAGATTGAGTAATAACATCAGATATTTCACTACTGAAAGAAGACCTGGGGATGGCAATTGGACTCCTCTCAAGCATGTACCTGCATTGCTCTGCTTATTCTGACGCGATAAAACTCGCAATATGTGGACCATTCGGCAGATTACAGCCACATATATTGCCCCACTCGTAAACCTTCAATGTTTTTGTCATTAGATGATCCATGTTTGACAGCCATTTCTCATTACTTCTTACAAGGATCAGAAAACCCGGACAGTAATAAATATACTAACTCTTTTAAACTAATGTTAAAGATTAAAATTAACGTAGGGGCGAGACAATAGTGCAGCCAAATCCAAATGCCTTGTGGGGTGAGGATGAGGCAAACAAAGTATTCTCCCATGGGGGTGGATATAACCTTGATTATCACATGGCGAGGATGGGGGACGCAACCCCGGTCTTGCCTCGGCGCATCGCCATCCCTGGAGACCATGCAGAAACCAGGGAGTCTCCCTCTCACATGTTACCAAACTAATCAACTCCATATAGCTGCATCAGATTACCCAAAGCCCGAGCTTCAAAGCTAATAGATCAATTATCTCCTTATTATATCTAACCTAATCTTCAAATCGCCGATCGCCCAAACTACATGATAGGTCCAAATTGTCTTTACATGCAGGTTCAAATTCGTCCAGCTGTAGCAGGATGCGAAACCTTCAATGAGCATGAAAACAATATACCTTCACAGACACAGCTGTGTAGTCTTAAAACAAACGAAAAAACAAAAGTCGGTTTCTTTTTTAGCATAATTGCTTGAGGACAAGGTATCTAAATCTACAATCTAGCACATGCCATTTCCTGAAAAGGCTACGTTTTTACATGCAAAGCAACAAGGCTCGTTAGTCAAACGGAATGCTGCAGAAAGATCGCCCCTTTTCCTCTTTTCCTTTATATATTCCCTTCGTTCAAAACTTGTGGGGTCTCCCTTTTTTGGTTTGTTTCGTCATCTTTTTGTGCTTCTCCAAAAATTAAAATTCAATATTAAAAAAAAAGACAAAGAATTAGGGTTTGATCAGTCTCAATCGTTGTCACCCTTTTATTTAGCCTTCATGCAACAGATGTCGGCCACACCCGCCACTTTTATATCATTCTCTCCAACTTTATTTTGCTGTTTCCCTTCTTTTGCAAGTCTTTTGCTTTGACTAAGGCCCTTCAAATTCCATGAATCTCAGTCGCGGCCTTAACAGCACACACTGACACTGCTCAATACTCTTTAGTTAATGATGGTTAGGGGGTCGGGTTTGTCGCCCGGAATGTGAACAAGGGTTCGTGATTCAAGGGGACGCAATTCTTGATTGACGTGGAGCTGCATCTATTATAATGATCTGTGCATAGTTGCAAGGAGCGTAGAACAATCATATCGGTAATGAGGCCACACGTTCTCGTTGACTGAGATTGCTCGGCGGAGCGTGCGGTTGAATGCTGCAAGTTTTTGCTTACTTTTCACTTTTTTTTTGTGCTTTTGCTTTGAAACGAGGGACTAGGGTTTCGAGAATATGTCGTGTTGTGCATTTTTCTATAAATAAAGGGTACGTCCAGACCTTGATGGCGACCCATTTTGCGAACATCACTCCTCGTGAAAATGACAATAATGGCGTTGGGTAGCTGTAATTTAATTGTTACTAAATGATCCACACATGTCCAAACCTAGGTTACCCCTGAAATTTAGGTGATGGGCATAAAATAATTGCACCGATTTACCATATCCTAATGGCTGGCAAAGCACGATAGCTACCTCCATCCTTTCTTTATTGGTCGTATATGATGCCTTGCGTTGCATTTGAGTTTTCCGTAGTTGGACGAGTTCTGGATGATCATATTCAGAAAGGTATTCAACTGCCATTTCATGTTCTCGGGGTGCCAACTATAGTATCTGGGTTCAATTTAAGCCTGAGTGTCCATTGCGTTATAATCATTGCATTATGTGCATCTACTTTCTCACACGCTACCCCTAAATTCCATATATGTGAAATCTCATAGTTAGATATCGTCAAGTTTTGAATATTTTGTTGATGTCACATTGTTTGGATATGCATTATTATGCTGATAGATATATTTCTTGTAATCTTAATGAGCATGAACGTATTATAGCAGTGTTTGCACACATATGTTGCGACCAAAGTGGACTACATAACGCTGGTGATTCGATATATCATTTGCATAAATCTTAACGAGAGAAAAGTTGATTTGTACATCTTCATACTGTTACTTTAGGACATCCTTTTGCTAATGTCCTTGTTCTCTAGCGTTATGTTTTTGTCTCTACAGTACTATTAAGACAAAGGAAATCGAAATTTTCCTTTTCATTCGGGTGTACATGAAAGATATATGGCAAGTTTTAAATCGAGCATCAAAACAATTGGGGCACTTTAAATATTCAACAGAAACTTATCACATTACTAAGTGAAATAGTTCCAGCAAGATTTTCTAGGTCATTATAGCATTTTTGGAGAGAAAACATTAAGTATTACTATAATTACATAAGGAAAAAACTTACTAACCTACTAAACGATGTGCAAAAATCTATCTTGGTGTCAATACAAGTTGGGTCTATGCACCGAGCTAATGACCGACTTTCTAAAAGTCCAATGATGTACACAAATTTTTAGTAATGTACTTTTTATATACCTCAATCAATTATTATGGAATATAAGGGCACGGTGAAAAAAATATATATTTCTATTTCCTGCTCTTTATCTTAGCACCAGCAAAGCAAAATATTTTCTTGGAGAAGTTTCTATTTCATTCCGATGGAAGACAAATTATGAATGGGCCTCCCTGATGAAAGACACGGACTCAAATGGGCTTTCTGTAGTTCTTGCAAAGCAGAGGCCCATTTCTTCAACATACTTAGGCCCTCATTTCATGTAACATGCTGCAACTTTTTCAAATTTCTGCCAAGTCTATCAGGAATTTCCGTTTTGTATCTTTTTTTTTTTACTTTTATAATTTAGGGACATGAGCAGCGAACTTCAAAGAAGTGAATACCCTGAAAATAGTGTAATTCTCTGCCCCTTTTCTTTTTCCTGTTAAATCCGGAATTCATTGTATTTGTTATTGATTTGTAGTGCATAAGTTCCATCTCATGTTAGGGTTATATTTACAAGATGGATAGATGAAAAAGTATCTTCGATGTGATATAGTTTATTTAACTCGATCGAATCTATCCGACTGAGAATTAAACAGATTATATGATTTATCTGATTTAGCAAAAAATTATCTACAAAGAATAAGATATATTATCGAATAATGCAATTTCTTATTTGAATGCAAGTTTTCATTTAATGAAAGCATAAATACCTTATGAAAGAGTGAAATAAACAGTATAGTTTATTTAGTTTGGAAAAATCTTAAGAAAATAAATCTATATGTCTATTTTTTTTTATCTATTTTTGATTTGTTCTTTATAAATCCAATTATTCCAAACGTAGTTATGTCCTTTAAAGAAAGTCCATTTGGTGAAAATTTGCCTCCGTTATTGCCACGTGAGACGGGGCATGACAGAATTCTGCACTAAAATTGAAATTAATTTAAGAATAAATAGAAAAGAGAGAAGCCCATAAGTCGGAATTGATTATATTTTTTTCCAGGTTTTAACCAAGCCATTAAAATTGAATGATATTTTCTTTTAAATATGACAAGTAATAAGAAAATTTGCATACTTTAGAATAAAAATAACTATTCGAGAACACACTAATAGTATTTTTAAGTAATATGAACTTATTTACGCTAATATTTTTATTACCGCCATTTTTATACTTAGCTAGTTGGTTGTTTAATGTAAGGTGGCCGTGCACTCTTGCTTATTAATTGAGATCTTAAAAGGTCATTCAAAGCCGCCAAGTATTTATGTAATAGCTTTTGTAGTTTGGTTTAATAAAAATCTAAACTAGAATTAAACTAACCTAGAAAAGAAATTGAAGTATAATTTATTGAACGGCATTGCAAAAAATAAACCTCAAGTATTGAAATATGATGCGATCAATATATACTCAAACATCAAAGACTTTGAATTAAAATATGAGGAAAGTGCACCCAATGCAACATCAGTCAAATAGCATTACATAATATTGTTTTAAGTCTTGAGACATTGAAAGTTTGTTTTCAGAAACTAAGTTGAGCGTAAATCTAATTAATTGATTTGCGAGGGGCCTAAGCTAGTCTATATTGGTCATTCATTGAAGTGATGCTAAGTCAAAATGGATTTTGTTAAGCAAAACCGATGCTAATTAATCTAAAAATATCTAAATGAATCCAATTATAACTAATCTAGGCCAAACTATAATAAAATTAAGATTGGAATTGATATTGGTCTACTATCATTGACTCCATTTTGACCATTTCCTCAATTGCCATCGCCAGTCAGAACCCGACAAGCATCAACTTTGGCACTCGATCATAGAACATGCACTTAGTCATAGTAATGCATCATCAATATCCACATTAGTACAGTCAATTAGCCTAAGGATTAGCTTTGAAATTAATTCTTTAATATAGTTACCTCAAGCCATCACTGATTGATTAAAGTTTAACAACCCTCACTTGTATTGACAAAGTAGCAGCTAAACACCATTAATCTATATTTAATTACATTCGCAAGTTAAACTGAATAAATCATGCGATTATACTAAAATATCTTAAGAATCAAGAATCATTCAATTGATTACTTAAGGCAATTCCCTCATTTTTTTATTTCATTATTTATTAATTAAATTATGCTAAGTCTAACCCTAAAACCTAATTTTCTGAGCAGGTCTACCTTTCCTAAACATTTTTTGAATCGTAATAAAAATTATTATCATGATATTTTGTTTTTATAAAAAGGCATCTGGATCCGGGTCGGGTAAGGACGGGACCCTTACCCCACCCGGACCCGGATCTGAGCTACTTAAGCTCCGTCGGGCTCGGGCCTACCTGGGCTTAGCTATCCGAGTCCTCGGACTGGTCTCATACATTGCTAGCCCAGTCCAATTAAGGAATCTCCGTATTATGGGGACGTATGAGTCAACATGTGGAAGGAGAGGACACGGTCAACGATGGCGCACCCGTAAATTACGGTTTTAACCCTGCTTTGCTTCTTCACTCATTCATTTCTTTCCAAATTGCATATGCATAATCTGGCGTGCTCTCTCCTTACCTCACCGTGGTTCGGATTCCTAGTCTTTTATTGGGAGAGAATTTGCTCTTTCTTTAGTCAAGAACCGTGCAAAATATTGCTATGGATCTTGCAAAAAAAGGAGTGAACCAAAGTTCGTCGTTTCCTTTCCACCCGTGGATATTCTTGATTGCCGATTGTGATTAACTTTCTTTATTTCTGAATTGTCGATCGAGGTTAAGAGCTAACAATGGACGGTCATTTAACAGTCACGTGTGATGATCGACAATGCAAATACAAGTAATATTTCCGTTTAGGTGGTCGAATTCTATATTTAATCGAAATTTAGATGTCAACATTGACACGAATTATAGAAGCAGTTTTAACTGACATGTCACTAGTCGAGGATAAAAATCGAGACAGATGGGTTCACCATAAAAGTCTAAAGGACAAGCCATTCGCTGAAGGTGAAGGACTCTGGGATAGGAAAAGCTCATTTCATTAACGCTTAAAGGAACACCACCGGTCATGGAAAACTGGCTTTCATAATTCAACACCAAGGAAAAAGTGCACCAACCAATGATCAAGAACCAGATAGATATATCTATGCACTTGAGCAATTCTCTTGTATTATCAATACTAAAGTCTTGTTTTACATTTGAGAACTCTCATTTACTAAGAGAGAAACTAAGACGTAGAAACTAGCCAAACATTAAAGGCACAAGAACTAGAAAAGTCAATAAAAAGTTATGAACTAGAAAATGCATTTAAAACACATATAAAATTGACTAATGAAACCTATCATACACTTGGGACTAATAAAACCAGGACTAAATACATTTGACCAAATGCAATGTAATTAAACTTAGACTTTGAACCCGTTCACTAGCCTGAGCTACCCAATAGACACCTTGGGAGATCAACCAACATAAATGAAAGTCAATCATAGCAGCCTCTAGAGGCAGTCGATTAGTAGTTTGGCAATCGACAACAAATTTGTTACAAATACTTTGGTAGTTAATAGGCAGGTTTCACAGCGAATCGGATCGAAGAGAGAAACATATGAAATAAATGGATGTAGAGAAATAAAAGAGAAAGGTGAAGGTGAAGAGTCCTTTTGATAATGAGCTACCTTAGGAGCATGGAGAAATTGATTTGCAATATTGACAGAATATGCAAGGTTTCCTGCGTGCAAGGTGGGGTTGCTCATGATTGCCCATCCTCTAGCTATTTCTCCTAATGAACTCTGAATTATCGAAAATAAGTACTTCATTGGAGACCAGATCTGTACATTTTTGAACTCATTTGACCAGCACCGCGGACCATATGGGAGCTTTTTTTCTCCCTAATGCAAGAACCAAGTTCCATGCTTTGAATAAACTGAACAAAAGGTGGAGCTTGAGTGAGGCAAAGATCAAAATGCAGAGAGCATTTTGATCATGTTCATGGAAGGGTGATGAGGAACTAGTTCCCAAATGCCGTTTTGAATGAGAGAATTACACTTACAAGCGATAGTTTGTTGCCAGATGGGGTCTTTGTTTACAATAAGAAAAGGAGGAGTTTCACTTGGTGTTAAGCTTGAGTGAAAACGAGAAGGCGATGGATGCTTAGTGGAGTGAAAAACCTTTGGTTTGCAAATGTTTCTTCTTAGACGAGTGACCATTGAATGGGTAGAAGTTGATGGTTTGATACTGAGAAGAGGATTTGCATGGATTTGTTGAAGTAGATGAGTTTTAAGTGGTAATGAGGAGTTGAAGAACATGACTAAACCGTGATGAACAAAAAACAGAGAATACAAGCTGAATCAGAGATGAAGATAAAGATGAAGATGACACAGATTGATGCTAATTCGAAGAGGAGATGAATTTGCTTTGTGTATTTAATGCGAAGAAGATGATTTACCTCTAAGAGCACTTCGCAATCTTCTCTCTCAGCTTTGCTCTGCTTTTATGTACAGAGTGTTCAACTAACTTATACAACTGACTAAATAAAATGTAGTCATACAAGAAACTGAATACATTGACTTTTGTATAGTTGACTTTTGTTCCTCTCCTTCGCGGCTGAGCTTACTGAGCTCACAGCCGAGCTCACCGCAAAACAGCCGAGCTTACTGAGTTCCGAGCGGGACTAACTCGTCCGGCGGCTCCGGCGCAAAACAGCGCTCAGGCGAATGGCCGAAACTCAAGGAACCAACTCGTCTTCTCTCACAGTTCACTCATGCATATCATCAAACAGGTGGGGCGCAAAAAAAAAAAAAACTGCCGGCTGGCAAACTTAAACAGGGCGATATCAAGCCTAAAATGCACGAAAGACAAAACAGGACCAGTACCTAACACAACGCCGATCATATAGGAGTCTAGAGCTAACCGAAACGGTGGGGGGCCATCTTGGGTCCGGGGGGCATCGCCGAGTGAACAGAACCATTCCCTTCCTCCTCCACCCTTTGCTTTCTGCTTCTCGCTCCCTCTCGCTCCCTCACCCTTTCGTTCTCTCTTCTCGATTTTTTTTTTCTTTCTGTTTTCTTCCCTCAAGACCTCCCCTCACCTTTTTTCTTCTTTTCGCTGATCCCCTTCCTCTGTTTTCTTTTTGCTCTCTGTCCCTTTTCTGTTTTTGGCTCTCCGTCTCTTTTTCCTGTTTTTGGCCGCCTCCCTCTTTGGATAATGGGGTCCTCCTCTGTTGACCCCTCTATCCTCTCCTTTTTTGGCCGAACGTCCCCTCCTCCCTTTTTCTTTCGTTTTTTTTTTTTTTGTTTGTTTGGCCTTTCCTCTGCTTCTCTGTCTATGTCCTGCCCTTGCTGCTGCCTGCTCTCTGTCCCTGTTGCGTGTGCAGGTTGCCTCAACGGTGCTCCACTGGCGCCTTGACCAGGCGATCAGGAGGTCAGAGGAGGAAAGGGTATGGGCTGGACGGTGCTGGGCCAAGGAAGTCATTGGGTTGAGGGAGAGGGGTGGAACCCGCGGGCCTTTGAGACAGTGTTGGGCCAAGGAATTTATTGATCTATTTGTGTCGATGCCCGTGTGTACAGGTTGTGGCTGGGGAAAGGGGGACTCGTGGAAGAAGCCCTGGTCACATATCAAATGGACTAATTTAGGGAACTGCAAAATTATCGTATTTTCTGGTTCCAAATTTTGTGTTATGCATTTAAATTGAGTTGAGATTCATAATTTGTATGCGATAATTGTTTGGTATCATTTATTTTCTTGGAATTGACAGGAAAATGTCATAGCAAACTTGATTATGGTGGATTATGAACATTCCGGACATAGTTGAATTTCTTTTTGAGTTCTATGTGAGATAGTGAAAATGTCAGGAAAGATACCGATCCTTATATGTTAATGCCTATTTATACAGGTTGTGGCTGTGGAAGGAAGACTTGCGGAAGATGCCGTAGTCATGGATCAAATGGACCAAGCCAAGGAACTGCATAAGTTGCATAATGCATTCTTGAAAGATTACGATTCAATTATAATATGTGCTTCATATTATCCATTGCTATTTTCTATCTTGCCTTATGTAATATTGTGGCTAGGTTCTCTTTGTGTGGCTAGGTTAGACTTGATAGGAGATTAGGTTCTTTTGGCCATACTTTATGTTTTAAGGAGATGGGTGACAAGCTTCATGAGTATTAGTAGTTTATGTCCTCACCTAGCTAATAATTAACATTCTCCTTGTTTGGCCCCATCAAAAGTCCACTTATGCAGGTGATTCACTAAATAAAACTCATTTATAAAGTTGACCCATGGTAAAAAGTTACCTGAAACCAAAAATTAACTAATTGTTCTCAAATGGCTGCCTCCTTTAGTCATCTCTTAAATTTAACCAGATGGTGCCTTATGGGTATCTTTGGTAAATGAGAGGTATGATGCACACCTATGTTGAGTTAGGAGAGAAAGCATATAGGGATTTGATCCAAAACTAGAACTTCAACATAGTGGTTGCTATATCCTTCAAGAAAATGTATATACTAAGATGGGAATGAGGATGATGATGTGTAGCTGAGGAAAACTATGTAGGAAAACAAAGTTGTCAAGTTTTTGGTCAAAGTTTCATTTTGATTAATAGGGTTGTCTATAAATTTGTGGACGATGATCCTGCCAGACAGACACATTGGACTTGATAAACGGAATTATAGCGGAGCGGAGAAGGATGGCAATGGTGAAGGAGGGGAGGCAGCTATGGATGAAGAAGTTAGGAGTTCTAGTTACATTCGATTCAACAAAAGGGAAGCCAGTGCTGAGAACTTACATGAGCAGCATTAGAAATGTGATGAAGTGGCAGTCTAGACAGTACATGAACAGGAGAGAGGGTTTAACTGGCTATTTTTGGTGAAAATGACTGATCGCTCATTTTAGAAAAATTCAAGGTGTATATTTTCGTTTTTAATGGATTGGTTTGAGCATAGTGACATCAGCGTTTTCTTTTTACAGATATTTGGTTTTTTAAAAAGGAAGTTCATGGTTTTTACTAGATGATCTTGTAATGATTTCCTGGACTATCTTAGCTATTTCCTATATTGAATTGTCTCTTCATTGTGCAATTTTATTTTACTTTTGTCTTTGTTCTATTAGAGACTCAGATAGCTAGAGAAAGTTACAAGAATTGTGCTTGTTCGGGCTAATTCTCTTATGAAATTTTTGGATGGAATAATGATAAAAGGACAAAAAGAAGAAGATGTGGATAAAGTATTCATGCTTTGTTGTTGGATTTCCATACACAACAAAAGGAGGGGCAATGATACTGAGCTCTAGAAATTTTGGCATAAGGTACACATGCTTCGTACGCTATAGTTTTTTAAATTTATTTCTTGATAGTTACGACTTAATTATTTTAAGAGAAGCGTCCACTTATGTGATGTCCTTATTAAAATCTAAGATGACGTCAAAATATTTGATGCTTGTAGTTAAAATTTTGCAAAAGTTATAGCATTCGAATAGTTAATGTGAAGTGTGGATGTTGATTGGTCAATTTAAACGGGGAAAGAAAAAGGAACTTGCTAGTTTCTTGATTTTGGTGGCGTATTAGAACCCAAGAATGAACTCAAGCAAAAACACTCAAGAATCAGTCGCAACTCTAGAGCACCAAACAAAGCAAACGGTCCCACAAGCAACTAAGCACCAAGCTATATATGCCCCCGAGTCGAAGTTAGGGGATACTGAACCATAAGATCTTCTAGTAACGGAAGATATAAAAAAGCTCCACCCAATAACTCGACTGAAGTAGACTTGAAATTGTCGATAGATTGAACGATTGAGAAACTCACAGGAGCAAACAAGGAGAAAGCACGCCGATTCAGCAATCCACCAATCTTACGACGGAATCTCTACTTCATCAAAACTATATAGTGTTTGTTTCTCTTTTTTCTTTTTTTCTTTTGGGATAACCATATCTTCTAACTTTCGTTAGAATGACATTAATTGGTTAGCTAAAAAAAGAAGAAGAAGAAATTAATTTTTACTTATAGTAAATAGTGTCTTTATGCGATCTTTGTGCTTATAATGTTATGGTAAAAATTAATTTGGATTGGCTGACCCCATCACTTGTTTCATAAACTTCTTTTCGCATTTCAATTATATCCATATGATTTGAAAAACATATTCCAAAAAGTGATCGCTTATAAAATGAATAAATAATAACTATTGTCATTATTCATCAAAATGCTTGGACACAAATTTTGTTGGTAGTTTTAATTTTTACTGTTTAATTATTTCAAGTGATACAAATAATTATTTTTAAATTATATATTTTTCGCAAAATAAATGGAGCTTTGGGCATGTGGCAAGTTCTTCGAGGCATATGTCGAAACAAATGCCAATCGGCAATCAAGCATTACCAAACAAAGAATGTCACAAAATGAAAAAGAAAATCTTGATTTCATATAGTACTATAAACATTTCATTATTCAAAACTAAACTACATTGTTCTTATTGAACTGCATCTAAAAACTCATCCATGCAATGTGCACAAGCATGTGGCGAGTATATTTGTAAATAATAACTAAATATAATATGTATATTCCTCTTCTATAAATAAAATGAAATTTTTATATTGTTATCTACAATTCAATAAAATAATCAAGGTAATAATAATTTATCCCTTGTTATATTATAGATATTGAATTTTTTGTGATATTTTGAGGTATGTGGAATTGCACCTTCGAATTTGATGCACAAAAAATCACAAAATTTTTCGTGATTAAATAACTATTATAATGATTAGAGAACATTAGTGAGTTTTTTTTTATCTAAGCATTGATTGAAAAATAAAATTACTTGATAATATATTTTCCTAGTGTTAATCAACAATATATTTTCAACTAACTTTATTAATACTAATTTCGTATACGCGTTTGACCAACGCTACGGCCATCGACTCTTTTTTCGCTCTATAGTGTCATGCTCGCCGGTTTAAAATCATATTCTTCTTCGTCGTCTTCATCACCGATTGCTCACTATCAACTTAGCTCTCCCTTCTGAAGTTGCTGTTTGAGAATCTCTCTCTCTCTCTCTCTCTCTCTCTCCTTGTCCTCTCTCTCCCTCGCTCTCTGTGGGCCTCTGATTTGAGAGCACATCAACGAAATTTGTTGGCTTTGAGTTGAAAAAGTGACGACCCATCGTCAAAGCTCGGTACCTCTTTGTTCATCTACTTCCGAGTCTTCTTCTCTCCTTGAAATTTTTGCTTTTTTTTTTTTTGCAGGATTTTGACCTAGCTCTGCGGCTTGGGTGTTCAGTGGACCATGACTTCACTGGGTGAGAAGCGATCTCTAGATCCTTTCCAGGAAAATCTCCAGAAGAAGAATTCTCGCAAAAACATAAGCTTGTGGTTTTATTTTCTTTTAAATATTAATTACATAGACTTTATAGAATTGCTTGTTTTTTTTGTAATAGATATGCTACTGATAGAGGGTTTTGATTGAAACTCAAGGTTCAATTTGAATACTCTAGGTCTTTATTGAGTGAAACTTGCGAATTATAGGGAATAGGATTGTTTTTGTCATTATTATCTGATAACAACCATTGCGGACAGAGAAACATACGGTACTTTTCTTTTGAAGAAGTTGGTAAGTTAGATTAGTTCATTTTTCAGAGGATTTATGAGCAATTTTGCTTTTGTTTTCCTCTTGTTCGTAGGTTCTGATAGAATTGTTTTCTTCTAATTCCGTGATTTTTTATTATTATCCTGGTTGGATAGATTTATTCCAAACCGCTCATCTATGGACTTCAACTACTCGCGTTCTCTCTTAATTAGAGGGAAGGAGTGGAAGGAGAAGTCTGCTCTAATGTCACCATCAAGTGAGGAGTACTGGAAGCTTCTTGCAGATGTGCTTGACATGAGCAAATCCCAAATCTTGGCCTTTAAGAACAAGCCGTCGAACTTGGTAGAGCTAATCCCATGAAGCTGGCTATCTCCCACCATTGACCAGTCTAAATCAACCAAGTTCTGTCGATCAATATCCAAGGTAGCCTACAATTCATGCCTTTTTGTTGTTTCTTTTATTCATGACATAAAACTTGACCTATTTATAAGTTAGCATGTGTTTCATGGAACAAAATTATGTGTTGGTTTTGCTTGTGCTATCAAAGACCGTATGATTAGTGTTTTGACATCTTTCTTTGGTTTTTTAATTGATGGAGCTGCCGTAGGATGCTTGAAGCCCATGATGTTTTGGATTATTATCAATGAAACGACACATTTAATTTGCATGTTATTCATCTTCTTGTCCAGTGAAAGCCCAATTTGCTTTATTGTCTTGGCACTCAATCTGACGGTTTCGGTCCCGCTAGTAGTGGAGATGAAGATTGAGTTTATGACAGTATGAAACTTATACTTAGCTATTGACAGTTTGCATGGTAATCGATGTCTTTCGCTGCCCCCATTGTGTATTCATTCATAAAGAAATGGGATTGTTTTACATGTGCTTTTATGCTTTTGTTGGTTTCTATATGTTAGTAGAAGTTTTTTTTTGGGTACTTAGGGTCTGCATGACGGGCAGCTATTTCTCGTCTAGAATGGGTTCTAGACCAAAAAAACCAGTTTTTGATCAAAAACCTATTTGCTTTGCGATTTTGTGAAAACCGGTTCTGAACCAATTTTTCCATCAAAAACCAACTTTTGTCCAAGAATGAGAAACTGAAAAAAAAAACCTACTTCTCATCTTCAAAGAACCGGTTCTTCCCCCCAGCTTCTTTTCTTTCCTTCTCCTGCGCTGCACTTTCTTCCTTCTCTCGCTGCATCAGCTTTCTCTTCCTTCCCCTGCCGCCCTCAGCTCACCGCCCGCCACCCAGCTCGCTCGCCGCCGCCCTCAGCCGCCCCCAGCTCACCCCCAGCTTGCCGCCCACCGCCCCCAGGCCCTAGGTCACCCTAGGCCGACCCCAGGTCGACCTAGGCCCGCCCCAAGTCGTCCCCAGGCCGCCGCTGCCACCGCCCCCAGCCGAGCCAGCTCGCCCTCAACTCTCTTGTTCTTGGTAAAATCTCTTGTTCACGACTCTGGGATTGTTAATTGGCTGATTTTGGGATTGTTGAAGCTCCATTTGTTGGTCGGTTCATTGCTGAAGTTGTTCTAGCTTGGTAGTTCTCTGAATTTTTGTGTAAACTAGTTTTCTAGGTAAAATGGCCTCCCAAAAAGAGATGTATATGGCAAAGTGGACTGAGCCTTTGGTGAACGAGCTCATAAGCTTGTTGGTGATCGAGGTAAAAAAGGAAAATCGCACAACCTCTACGTACAACAAAAAAAGGATGGAATAACATACATGTTGAATTCAATAAACGGACAGGACTCCACTTTACTTTGGTTCAGATAAAGAATAGGGTCAACAAATTGAGGAGACAATTTGTTAGTTTCAAGAAATTTTTGTTTCAATCTGGATTTGAATGGGATCATATAAACAACACGGTTGCTGTGGCTGAAGAAAGTGTATGTGAGGCTCACATTAAGGTATCATATTACTTTCATTGTTTATTTTTTTTTGGTTGTAAGCTTTGATTATATTGCTTATGTAAGTCATTTTGGTGAAAATTACAGGATTATAAGGAATGGGCTAAATTTAGGACGGAATGATTTCCTCAGTATCCTGAATTGTGTATTGTATTTGGGGATACGTTTGCTACTGGGGAGCATGCAGTAGGGAATGCATAACCAATGTTGTCCTCAGATAGAGATAAAACTGATTTTGATGCTTCTGTCTCCCTTGGTGGTGATGGGGATGGTGATGGTGATAGTAGTGCTGATATGATAGGTAATCCGACAGATTTGGACAGCCAACCTATTGGTGAGGGAGTATTTACGCCCGATGTGACTACATCAGCAACAAAACATAGGAAGCACAATGTAGACAGGACTCCAAATGCCAAAAGGAGAAGGAAGAACAAGGCAACTGAATATGAAGCCACTTGCAAAGCCATTCGAAATTTGATTAATGTCAAGACTGTTCATTCAACCGATGCCTCGGTCTCCTCAGATCCACCATTACAATCATCAGCACCTGTTGACACATACTCTGTAGGAGCTGTGATGGCCATCTTAAATGGCATGACTGAGTTAGAGCAGGATTTGTATAACAAAGCTGTGAATGAATCATTGAATAATCCACCTTAGAGAGAGGCTTTCATCTTAGCTTTACCTGAGAGAAGATGTGGACTAATTGACATTTTATAAGTAGATGTTGAGAAATATTATTTGGACTCATGTTTGGTTTATATTTGTTATTTCTTATGTATTTGAGATACTATATTTGGGTTGTATATTTTATGACTTATGTCTTTTATAATATGGCAGGCTATGGATTTTATTATTGAATGGATTATTTGCTTATATAGATATAACGGTGTGATGTTGTAGTTATTGGATTATTGACTTATTTCATATGTGGCATAGGTAATATGGAGGGGTTTGAAAGTAGCGACCAAGTCTCAGCAGTTGAATCAGTTGAAGTATATCTTGATGAACAAGATATAGATATTGATAGCATGGTTGTGCATCATTGCTATGGATATATCGATGTACACAAGAGAACCAATTAGGGATAGCCAATTGTCAAGACCTGAATGGATGAGGGAGCTTCTTCATGGACATGTAGATAGAATATATGAAGCTTTTAGAATGGAAAAACATGTGTTTGGCAACCTTTGCAGGTTGATGAGGTCAAGAGGTTGGCTGAAAAATGGTTGAGAAATTAAAGTTGATGAATAACTTGGGATATTCTTATATATGATTTGTCACAATAGCTCAAATAAGAATCTATGTGAGAGATTTCAATGTTCAGGACAAACTATTATCAAATATTTTGCAATAGTGTTAAATGCAGTTCACAAGCTAGCCATCGAGAACATTGTTCCACCTTCATTTGATGCTATCCCAAATGAGATTCTTATGCCTCCTACGCATAAACGTTACTTCAAGATTGTATTTTTTGTGCAAATTTTTTTCACAATGGTTTGTTTGTTTATTATTATCATTTTTGTGTGATAATGGTTGTTGATTTAATCGTAGAGTTGCATAGGCGCAATTGATGGCACTCATGTTCATGCTTCTATACCTATCGCCGAACAAATTCCATATAGAGGCAGAAAATGAATAACAACACAAAATATGTTGTGCGCATGCTCATTTGATATGAAATTCACTTTTGTATATACTGGTTGGGAAGGATCTGCCAACGATTGTCGGGTGCTTGCGGCAGCTATGGAGTCTCCTAATGCAAAGTTTCCTCGACTACTAGAAGGTATTTATGTATTCCATACAAACTATTTTGATATTGTTGTTCTACTTAAGTTATTCATTTATACGTTGCTATAGGTAAATACTATGTGGTGGATTCGGGGTATGCATCGGCTTCGGGATTCTTAACTCCTTTTAAAGGTGAGCGCTATCATTTGAATGATTATAGGGGTATCGATAGACAACCAAAAACAGTGAAAGAGTTGTTCAATCGAAGACATTCTTCACTTAGAAATATCATTGAAAGAGCATTTGAGGTATTGAAGAATCATTTTTTCATTTTGAAACATATGCCCTCATTTACACTTCGAAAGCAAGCACATATTCTAATTGCATGTTGTGATATCCATAATTACATTCGAGATGCAGGTAGGAGGGATAGGAATTTTTCCATGTATGGAGATCCGGAACACCTTTGTGAACCTTCAGAAGACGTTCTTGTGGGTGATACATCAATTGAGGAGGGAAATCAGATGAACTTGTTTAGGAAACATATTGCCAATCAAATGGCAATGGATGAAAATATGCCACTGATTCCATGATAGTATGTTTGAACCATTTATGATGTATTTGTATCAATTTGTATTTCTTATCTCATTTTTTGTAATGTCATATGGTGTAATGTGAACTTTTGTAATTTTTTACCGTCTATTGGAACATCTTATGAGATTCTTATGCATTTTCGAGAGATCTCAATGGTAGAAAATCGTTTATGGTTACCTACGTGGATTTTATTTTATTTTTTTAATTTAGAATATTACAAATGTTTAATGCAATTAAAGTGAATTTTCAATTTTAGAGTTGATTACAATAAATTGTGCAAAAAAATATCAAATTTTTTTTATTTTTACTAATATGAACATCTTCTAATATCCCAAATCATATATTTTAGAAAATAAAATAGAATCAGAAATAGAAATTTTTAAAACATAAATTGTATGTCCATTTCAAACGTGTTTTTTTCGTCAGAAACTCATTCTGAACCAGAAATAGAAAAAACTAGTTCTGGACAGAACTAGGTTTCTGAACCAGAGTTAGTATCATGCGTGCACTTAAAGACCAAGCATGAGTAGCAATGGAGTTGAAGTTGAATATGAAAGTAGTGAAGTGTACTAAAATTGTTTAGTCCAGCTTTGGGCCTAAATATCTTTTAAATTATATATTTTTTGCAAAACAAATAGAGTTTTGGGCATGTGGCAAATTCATCAACATGCTTTGGACAATATTCTTGTGGAATGCCTCCAATGGCTCTACTACAAAATTGGTGACCTTCAATAATGAGGATGGTTCTGTCACAAGTGTGAGCTAGGCTCTTGATGGTTAGCATATTGCCATTGACTTACAAAATTCTCATGTCCGGCTATGGGATTTCTCTGTTCAAATATAGGTAAGCCAGTTGCTTATTGTTTAAAGCATTAATCTTTCGTCCGTGGTTGGCAGGTCCTTATTCAGGTTGCATTTTTTGCTTTTTATTTTGTTTCCTCTCATGCAGTTTAAAACTTTTAGAAGAGGCCATTGACTTCGTGTTAGTTCCTTGGCCTGGAATAGTAACAAACTCACCACATGAGGCATGGTTTGTAAGATCACTAATAACGATGTAAGAATTAGTTCTCACATAGTGGGAACCTACAAGGGGCATTATCAAGAAGTGTATGGGCTGAAATAGTCGCCTCGGGAAAATAACTAGCTAATGGAGGAAATGATAATTTACTCTACTTGTGGGATCAATCCATAGCATTTTTCAATTCAGGCACTTAGTGGCTTCACAGAATCAAAGCCTAGGCAGTTACTATAAAAGCCCTTGCTTGGTGCCCATTTTAGGGCAACTTACTGGCCTTAAGAGGGAGCAACCGATGCATCAAATTCTAGAGCACATGTATGGGCACATGTCTAAATTCAGTGGACACTGGTTCTTAAGTGTGTGCATTGTTGTGGAGCAAGAGTGATAGAGAATTGCTAAGTTCTCACGGACTTACTGAGAACTAGCTTATTCTCTAGAAATATCCATTTTGAGAATGATGTCGGAGCTAACTGGAGACACGTCTAGAGTTCTGTTCCTGGCACATGTATTTCTTGTATGCTTATCATTGTTATCCATAATTCGACGCAAATACTTTTAAAGTTTGATTGTCCAGTTGATTCTTTTGCTGCTTCTTGTTGTCATGTGCTTGCTTTTTGTAGAGTCTACATAGATGAACTGTTGCATTTGCAGCAACATATAAAAGATTAATATTTTGGCAAGTTTTCAGGACATAAGAAGTGGCTAAACTAGCAACCAAAACTCTTCGGAGCCATTTGCCCATTAGCATGGTATCTGCTAAACTCCAATAAATTGACTTATGCTTATAACTTTGCTATCTGCCCAGAATTTTTCTAGACTATTTGGTTAACCAACATTGAACATCTGTTCATTTGGAGCTGCAAATTGATATTCATATGAAAAATTATTGCGTAAGTCTAGTTGCTAACTCATCAATCATAAATATTCAATTTCAAAATTGCACTTTTGTCTCCATTTAATGTCTTTTGCTTGTTTGGATTAACTGTAGACCACAAGACATGTGTCGATGATTATAATACCTCTTTCAAAGAAGGAACTGGATGCATCGGCTGTTGGGTGACTTCTTGACGTTCTTCTCTTGTCATTAATTCTTCAAATTGAGAATTAGACATGCATATTAAGAGCTTGGTGTTTTATTTATCATAAGCCTCAAAGGCTGTCTATTGCAGCAAGTATCGGTCTCCAATACGTGTTGAGATGCTGAAGATATTATCAGTGCTTTATTACAAGGGAGTTACTTTAAGAAATTATTCTCTTGCTTTTTTTTTTTTTATCATTTAGAGCTTTATTGAGGAGTGTGTCGACATGCATATACCTTGTGCTACATCTGCAATTCTCTTGCTACAACGTATTATATTGCTTGTTTCGGGGATTGTTTTTGTGGATTCTGAGTATGAGGATGGAGGTTGGGACCGCAAGCAAGGTTATGCTAGAGGTAGGTCAAGGAAGATGACATGGTTTTGACGGTCACGAAAGGAAAAAATACAATGGATCTCAAATTGCTTCGCAGTAAGACATAAGATATAATCAAGAGCCACTTACTCAAAACTACGGTTCTCCTTTAATCATTCTTTTTCTTATGGAAAAGTTTGATTGGATGCAAGTCTCATTAATGGTTAGGGTCTTATTATGTACTAAACAATATACATTTTTTAGGATAGTGCTATGGACAAGTGCTTTGAACATCTAGATTTGTTGTTGTGCATTAGCAATAGTTTTTTAGAGGTACTGAAAGAAAAAAAAAAGGTCATGGAAAACTTGATCATGATGAATTATGAGCATCCTCTACATACTTGAATTGCTTTTGAATTTCTAAATGAGACGGTAAAAATGCCAGTAATATATTGATCTATATGTGTCGTGCCCATGTGTATAGGTTATGGCTATGGAAAGGAGAACTTGCGGAAGAAGCCTTGGTCACCTATCAAATGGACTAATTCAGGGAATTACAAAATTGTCACAGTTTCTGGTTCAAATTTTATGTTATGCATTTAAATAGAGTCGAGATTCAAAATTTGTATATGTATTTGGTACTATTTATTTCTTGAAACTAACAGGAAAAGGTCATGACAAACTTGATTATGATGGATTATGAACATCCTAGACATAGTTGAATTTCTTCTTGAGTTCTATGTGCGGTGGTGAAAATTTCAAGAAATATGCGGATCCTTATCTATCAATGCCTGTTTATATAGGTTCTGGCTGTGGAAGGGAACTTGTGAAAGAGGCCATAGTCATGGATCAAATGGACCGAGCTGAGGAACCGTAGAAGTTGCATAATGCATTCCTGAAAGGTTGCGGTTTAATTCTGATATGCGCTTCATCCATATTATAATATTATCCATTTCTATTTTCTATCTTGGACTTATCAATGTTGTAGCTAGGTTTTATTTGTGCGACCATCTTAGACTTGATAGGAGATTTAGTTCTTTTGGCCATACTTTATGTGTTAAGGAGATGTGTAACAATCTTCATGAGTATTGGTAGTTTGTGTCCTCACATAACTAATGATTAACCATTCTTTTCGTTTGGCCCCATCAAGAGTCCACTTCTATAGGTAATTCACCAATTAAAACTCATTTATAAAGTTGACCATTGGTAAAAGTTATCTGAATCCAAAAATTAACTAATTTTTCTATGATGTCCGGCCTCCTTTAATTTCATCTCTTAAATTTAACCAGATGGTGCATTCTGGGTATCTTTGGCAAATGGGAAGTATGATGCATGAGTATGTTGAGTTAGGCGAGAAAGCAGGCAGTAATTTGATCCAAAACTAGAACCTCAAAGTAGTAGGTGTTATATCCTTTATGCCAATGTATATGCTAACGTAGGTAACGTGGATATTCATTTGTAGTTAAGGAAAACTATACAGGAAAATAAAGTATGGGAGTTTTTGGTCGAAGTTTCATGTAGATTGATAGGATTGTCCATAAATTTGTCAATCCTGCTAAACGGACTCCCATATGAAGTGGACTTAATAAATAGAATAGTGAAGGAGTAGCGGAACAAGAAGGAGAAGGATGGTGGTGGTGAAGAAGGGGAGGCAGCTATGGATGAAGAAGTTAGGAGTTCTTGTTACATTTGATTTGACAAAAAGGAAGCCAGTGTTGAGAATGTATGTGAGCAGCGTTAGAAATATGATGAAGTGGCAGCCTAGATAGTACATGAACATGAGAGAGAGTTTTCTTTTGTTGTTCTTGGCGAAAATGAAAAATAGCTCATTTTAGAAAAATTCGAGGTTTAAATGGATTGGTTTGAGCATGGTGGTCTCACCGTGTTCTTTCTTCATGGTCTTGGTTCAAATCATAGTGCTCTTCATCAATTGATTATTTCGCAGAGTACTCTTCCTTCCATTAAAGAAGTGTATTCTCAAGCTGCTCATTGCACTTCTAGTCCTAAGATATCGACAATTTCAAATAGTAGTGTTATGGTGGCTCTTGGAGATCAAGGGACTCATGGTTGTATTAACGACCATGGACAATGGAATCTTGATAGTTTTTATCATGGTCGTGGTCGTGGTTTTCAAAGTTGATGTATCGTTCATGGTTGTGGTAGTAATACTTCGAGAGAAAAATGTGATAGTTGTCGAGCGAACCGTTTTTGTACTCATTGTGAGCTTTTTGGGCACATTGTTGATTATTATTATGATATCTATCTTGAATTGCGGGGTCTACATGCTTCCATTGATACTGAGTATTTGGCTCCTTTCTCTGGACATGGTACAGTACAATTGACTCGTGCTGAATATGATGAGTTGGTCAGAGCATGATAGAGTGAGAGCGGTACTGTCTCTGGGCCTACTGATACTTTAGCACATCATAATGAACTAGCATGTTTAATGTCTAGTACCGCTCCTCATCGTTCTTAGGTTATTGATTTGGGTGCCACTCATCATATGACTGGTGATTATAGTCTTCTCACATCCACTTCATCTATTTATGATAGTCATCTTAGTAGATGGTTCTCAGTCCGGAGTCACTGGTACATGTTGTGTATCATTGAGTTTCTCTGTCTATTTACCTTTTATTTACCATATTATACACTTTCCTTACAATCTCTTATCGATCAAATCTATTACTCATGATCTTAATTGCAATATTATCTTTTCTTCATTTTCGTGTGTTCTTCAAGATCGGAAGATTGGATGCTGATTAAGCGGTGTGCGTGAAGCTGGTGGATTGTATGTTCTAGAACTTGAGATTATTGCTGCTACTATAAAAGTTTAGAATATAGAAAGTTTAGAATACAACCGTTGATGATCCTTACCAATTGCATTGTCGTCTTGATCATTCATCAGTAGATACACTTAGATTATTTCTTTTTGTGTCTAGTTCAAGTCTTCAGTTTAATTGTGAAACGTGTCAGTTAAGTAAACACTATCGTGAGTCTTTCCCTCCTCATGTTTCGAGTTGTGCTTCACGTCCATTTGAATTGATTCACTTTGATATGTGGGGTTCTAGTCAAGAATCTTCATTTGATTTTTGGTATTTTGTTACTTTATTGATGATTATACTCATACAACTTTGTTATATATAATAAAATATTATACTGAAGTTTTTCCCTTTTTCTATCAGTTTTATTATGAAGTGTGTACTAAGTATGATTGTTCTATTAAATATTTATGTACCGACAATGCTCGTGAGTACATTTTTTCATCTACCTTTATTCCTTTTTTCCAGTCTCATGATATTTTATAGTAGAGTTCTTGCGCTCACACTCGCAACAAAATGGATATGCTGAACGTAAGAATCGGCATTTTTTAAATGTTACTCATTGTCTTTTTCTTCACATTCATGTGCCTAAATCATTGTGGAGCTATATTCTACTTACAGCTTGTTATCTTATTAATCATCTTCCATCCTTTGTGTTGAAAGGAGTTATTTCTTATACTCTTCTTCATCATGATCGTCCTTTATGGTCTGTTCATCATCGTATCTTTGGGTGTGTCTGTTCTGTGCATTCTTTGTCTCTTGGATTAGATTAGTTATCACCTCATTCTAAAAAGTGCATATTCGTTGGATACTCTTGTACTTTATATATATATATATATTTGTTATAATCCTACTCATCGTTGGGAGTACGTTTTTGTTAATCTGACTTTCTTTAAGGATAAAACATTCTTTGATCTTCTACCACCATTTGCACCTACATTTCAGCTTGAGTCATTGTTTGTTACTTTTGATGTTGCTCCACTAGATCCAGACTCAGCAGCACCGATACATTTTTAGGTTTATACATGTGGTTTTTGTTTTATATGTGGCCATACATCTTCACCAGCCAGCATTCCACCACCACCACCACCACCACCAACTTCAGTTCAAACTTCTGATTCTCTTCTACCATATATTGTCAATTATCCTATTGTGTATCGTATTAAATCTCAGTATCCTCTCTCTTATTTTGTGTCCTATAATAACTTAAGTTTTCAAATGTCTACTTTTATATCTTCTTTTGATTATGTGTTTGTACCTAATAATGTTCAAGAAGCTTTACTCCATCCAGAGTGGGCTCATGCTATGGAGAAGGAGATAATAAGACTTGGGAGCTTGTTGTTTCCATACCGGCTAATAAACAATTAGTAGGTTGTCGCTGGGTCTTTGTTATCAAACACCATCCAGATAGTACAGTTGAGCACTTAAAGGCATGTCTCGTAGCAAATGGGTATACTCAAATTTGTAGTATTGACTATGATGAAACTCTCTCTAGTGGCCAAAATTTCTTTGGGTATACTCAAATTTATAGTATTGACTATGATGAAACTCTCTCTAGTGGTCAAAATTTCTTCTGTTCGTATTATTATTTCATTGGCTGCTCGATCTCAGTAGACTCTATATCAGTTTGATGTCAAAAATGCCTTCCTTCATGATGACCTTCACGATGAAGTATATATGGAGCAAACACTTGTGTTTGTTGCTTAATGGGAGAAGGTGTGCTGATTGCGAAAAACTCTTTATGGATTTAAGCAATCTAATCGTGCCTGGTTTGACCGATTTAGTAATGCGTGTGAATCACTCGACATTTCGTATGTCATCTTCAAAAAATATGTTACTTTTGTTATTTGTGTTGATGATATCATTGTCATAGGCAGCGATGTCAAATGCATACGACTTAAGCAGTTTCTTTAAAAAGAGTTTAACACTAGAGACTTAGGTCATCTACGATATTTTTTTGGCATTGACGTTGCATATGCCAATAGTGGCATTGACGTTGCATATGCCAACAGTAGCATTGCTCTCTCTCAACATAAGTATTGCCCTTGACATTCTTAAGGAAATTGACTTACATGATTCTAAGCCTAGTGAACTTGATAAAGAACAAAGAGAACTTCTTCATGATCCAAAAAAGTATCGTCGGTTTGTAGACAAGTTAAATTATCTTACAATTACCCGTCCAAATATTTTATTTGTTGTATGCGTGGTAAGCTAGTTTATGAGCTCTTCTCGTGCTAATCATTGGCAAGCTGCTCTACAAATTGTTCGATACTTAAAGATAGCTCTAGGTCAAGGACTTGTAATCCGTAACCATGACCATCTTCGTATGGCCGGTTATTCCAATCCTAAGCCTTCAGAGGTGACATGATATTTTGATGCAGAATGCGCTGGTTGCCCTATGGATCACCGGTTTACTTTGCGATATTGCATATTTCTTGGTGGTAATCTTATGTCTTGGAAAAGTTAAAAACAATATGTTATTTCCTGATCTAGTGCAGAGGCCGAGTATTGTGCTATGGCTAATGTTACTAGTAAACTTCAGTGGGTTCGTATGTTGTTAACTGAGATTGGACTACCTATGACGGGACCGTATCTTATGTGCTGTGATAATCAATATGTTATTCATATTACTAGCAATCTAGTATTTCATGAGTGAACCAAGTATATAGAAGTGATCGTCATTTTATTCGAAAAAAGATGAATCGTGAAGACATACTGTTGATGCACACAAGTTCTAAAGAGCAACCAACAAACATTTTCACAAAGCCTCTTTGAGGCGTGTGGGTTTCATATGACACACTTTTTGTTATATACTCTCCAACTTGAGGAAAAATGTTGGATTATTACTTTATAGTATTAGCAAGTTTGGGATACTTATGTAAATATATTAGGCTTAACCCTAAGCCTATAAATACTTTTTTTTTTTCATTGAAACAAATATTGGATTGTTCTTTTATCATTCACAATTGTCATTCGCAACTCGACACAAATACTTTTGAAGTTTGATTGTCGAGTTGATTCTTTTGTTGCTTCTTCTTGTCACGTGCTTGTTTTTTTGCAGAGTCTAGATGGATGCACCGTTGCATCTGCAGCAGTAAATAAAAGATTAATGTTTTGGCAAGTTTTCGGAATATTAGAAGTGGCTAAGTTACCGACCAAAACCTTTTTGAAGCCATTTACCAATGGCATAATATCCGCTGAACTCTAACAAATTGATTGCTGCTTATAACTTTGCCATCTGTCCAAATTTTTCTAGGCTATTTGCTAAGCAACATTGAAGATCTGTTTTTTTGGAGTTGCAAATTGATATTCAGATGGGAAATTGTTGCGTTAGTCTAGTTGCTAACTGGATAGTCATAATTATTCAATTTCAAAATTGCACTTTTGTCTTTATTTAATGTCTTTCACTTGTTTGGATTGATTGGAGACCACAAGGCCTGTGGTGATGCAGTAACTCTATTAAAGAAGGAACTAGATACATTAACTATTATGTGACTTTTAGACAAATTAAAAGCTTGGTGTTTTATTTATCATAAGCCCCAAATGCTATCTATTGCAGGTATCAGCCTCCAATACTTGTTAAAATGCTGAAGACATCATCATAGCTTTAGTACGAGGAAGGTACTTCAAGAAATTATTCTCTTGCTATTTTCTATCATTTAGAGCTTTACTGAGGAGTGTGTTGACATGCATATACCCTATGCTACATTTGCAATTCTCTAAATGTTTGCTTTTTATTTACAACGAATTATATTGCTTGTTTCGAGGAATGATTTTGTGGATTCTGAGTATGAAGATGGAGATTGGAACTACAACCAAAGTTATGCTGGAGGTCAGTTAACGAAGAGGACATGGTTTTGACGGTTACGGAAGGGAAGAATACAATGGACCTCAAGCTACTTCGTAGCAATACAAAGGATACAATCAATAGCCACTTGCTCAGAACTGCGGTCCTCCTTTAATTATTCTTTTTCTTAAGGAAAAGTCTGATTGGATGTAAGTTTCATTAGTGGTTAGAGTCTTCTTATGTATTGAACTGTATATATTTTTTAGGTTAATGTTATGGGCATGTGCTTTGAACATCTAGATTTGCTGATCTGCATTAGCATTAATTTTTCGAATCCACCGATTTCTTGGTATTGAAAGAAAAAAGATCATGGAAAATTTGATCATGGTAGATTATGAGCATCCTGTACATAGTTGAATTGCTTTTGGATTTCTAAACTGGATGGTGAAAATGCTAGTAAATATATTGATCTATATGTATCGATACTCATGTGTACATGTTGTGTCTATGGAAAGGGGAAGTCGTGGAAGAAGCCTTAGTTACAGATCAAAGGGACTAATTGAGAGAATTGCAAAATTGTCGCATTTTCTGGTTCCAAATTTTCTATTATGCATTTAAATGGGGTCAAGATTCAAAATTTGTATGTGATAATTATTTGGTACCATTTATTTCTGGGAACTGACAGGAAAATGTCATGGCAAACTTGATTATGGTGGATTATTAACATTCGGGACATAGTTGAATTTCTTTTTGAGTTCTATGTGAGATGGTGAAAATGCTAAGAATACTAATCTTTATTTGTCAATACCTGTTTATATAGGTCGTGGTTGTGGGAGGGGAACTTGTGGAAGAGGCCGTAGTCATTGATCAAATGGATTGAGCCGAAGAACTGTAGAAGTTGCATAATGCATTTCTGAAAGATTGTGGTTTAATTCTGATACGTACTTTTTCCATATTATACTATTATCCATTTCTATTTTATATCTTGCGCTGATCAATGTTGTGGCTAGCTTTTATTTGTGTGACCATTTTAGACTTGATAGGAGATTGTGTTCTTTTTGTCATACTTCATGTGTTAAGGAGATGGGTAACAAGCTTAATGAGTATTAGTAATTTATGTCCTCACCTAGCTAATGATTAGCTATTCTCTTCGTTTGGCCACATCAAATGTCCACTTGTATATGCTATATCCTTTAGGCCAATGTATATGCTGAGATAGGTAACGGGGATGTTGATTTGTTGCCGAGGAAAACTATAAAGGAAAAATAAAATAGTGGAGTTTCTGGTCAAAGTTTCATGTATATTGATAGGGTTGTCCATAAATTTGTAAATCCTGCTAGATGGACTCCCAGATGTAATGGACTTGATAAATAGAATTGTAAAGGAGCAGTGGAACAAGAAGGAGAAGAATGGCGGTGGTGAAAAATGGGAGGTAGCTATGGATGAAGAAGTTAGGAATTTTGGTTATGTTTGATTTGACAAATGGGAAGTCATTGCTGAGAATGTACGTGAGCAGCGTTAGAAATGTGATGAAGAGGCAGCCTAGACAGTACATGAACAGGAGAGAGGGTTTAATTGGCTGTTCTTGGCGAAAATGACAGATAATTCATTTTAGAAAAATTGAAGGTGTAAATTTTTCTTTTAAATGAATTATTTAAGCATGGCTGCCTTACCATTTTGTTTTACAAATATTTGTTATTCTATAAAGGAGTTCATGGTTTTTACTAGATGATCCTCTAATGGCTTCCTGGACTATCTTAGTTATTTCATGTATTGAATCGTCTCTTTCATTTTATAGTTTCTTTTTTTTCTCTATTTTGTTAGAGACTCGGATAGCTAGAGAAAGTTACAAGAGTTGTGCTTGTTCGGGTTGATTCTCTTATGAAATATTTGGACGGACTAATGAGAAAAGAACAAAAAGGACAATAACAATATAAATGGATAAAGAACACATGCTTTGTTGTTGGATTTCCATCCATGACAAAAGGAAGGGCAATGATACTGAGCTCTAAAATTTTTGGCATAAGGTACACGTGCTTTGCACCGTAGATTTTTCAATTTATTACTTGATAATTATAACATAATAATTTAGAAGGAAACCTCCACTCAAGTGATATCCTTGATAAAATTTGAGATGGCGTCAAAATATTTGATGCTTGTGGTGAAAATTTTGCAAAAGTTATAGCATTTGAATAGTCAATGTGAAGTGTGGGTGTTGATTGGTCAATTTGAATGGGGAAAGGAAAAAAAATTGCTAGTTCATAATTTTTAATTAGCCAATTGAACTGCTACTTTGTAGAATTTGGTTTCATAAATTAGAAGGCCAAATAGATTTGGAACTCCAAAATGAATGTGAAAGATCACACAATGTTAAAGTTGTTTGTAGCAATTACTTACCTCCTAATCATTTACATATATATATATTTTATGTAAGAATAACAATGATCACATCTGATCTTTTCAATCTTTCCAAATTATTTGCATTCATTTTCCGACACTTAAAAGAGGCCATACTACACAAAGCATGACTCCCAGTCTGACTAAACATGGTTTGGAGCTCTCTTTGTTGTTGCATTAGATTTGTGTTCCGATAAATTGATACTCCTGATGATTCTTAAGCATAGATTGAAACCATAATTGGATTCGTCTATGAAAACTTGCCCCAACAACGTAGAATGGGCAGAGCACTTTGAATTTCAATAAGGGCCAACCTTTATGGTAATCTTTGAAATCACCAAACCCAGTAAAAGTAGAAGGTGAATTCATTTGATTTGTAGGCAGTGTGCGGCTTTATTCAATTTCAACCTAAATTTAGGTTTGCCCAAGTCCTCTGGAGTTGTGAGATATGCTGCTATTTGAATGTCTTGAGCAGGTGATTACGAAAGCATGATCGAATCTCTGTTCTTGCCAATTGAATGAATGCTGGCTTAAAAAGCCCAAACCCGGCTCATAACAGTGCAAGATGCACTAGTAGACATGTATTTTACAGTTGTTTGTTCTTTAAAAATGATGAAAATGAAGTAATATGTGTCCTTCACGATGTGGAGCGGACATAGAAATCGAATCTGAGATCTCGAGATCTTGATAAGGATATGTCTGCCGCCAACAAGCTAAATCTGTTGTTCCCAATTAGTTTAATCTGCAACATAATCCAAGTTAGGGGGAAAAACATTAGTTAGACTTTGACTGCTGCAGGCTGCAGGAGTTAGGATGGTGGATAGATACGCGTCTAAGAAAAGAACTCCACTAGTACAATGACACCATTCACTAGTACTTGATGCTGCTCCTGCTTGACTTATAGGTTTCTAGCCAAACTGGCACTGAGCATTTCATGAGGACCAACATGGCGAACAACCAATAAAGTGGCATGTTCCATCGATCGGAATTGAACAAGACTCGAGTAGTGGGGACAATTTCTTGGGTAATCTAAGTCTTAACACCAATCTCCATGCGGGAATCATTTGACAATTCTGTCGATGGTGGAGGACTGATACAGATACTTGTAGACATGTGAACCTATAATAAAGAAAAGGAAATTCTGCTCTTCAACACCTTCAACCCTAGGTTTTCTCCATTTAATCTATTAACTTCTTCTCTTGAATTTGTTTCCCCCTTCTATAGATAGTATAGATTGTATTGTAAGAACTTCCAAGTTATCCAGCTTGCACTGTAATAGGTGACATATGGACTTCAATTCAACCTCTTCCATCACATCTGTGGCCTGTGTGTGCAAAATCACTCTGCTTGACGAATCAGAGCAATCTATCTTATCACAGGATGATGCAATCTATCTTATCACAGGATGATGCAATCTATACTGCACTTTTGGAAGGTAGATTGCAATTCCGGATGTTCTGCTGTGTACATGACAAGGACAAATGGAAAAACAAAAGGCTTATAACAAGCTACAGATGTAGGCTTTCATTAACCCACTCAGCCAGGCACGCTAAGGAGTACTGCAAAAGGAGACCAAGCTAGGAGGATAAAACATCTCTCTGTTTTAGAATGTCTCTGCTAGAAGCTATTTAGAGGAAAACGTGGAGATCAAGCATTGGCAATTGATTTCTATTGGAAGTCATTAATCAGATAGCTTCCCTCTTACAACCCAAACATGACTTAAAGCTAAGACAGATTAGGGGTGAGTCTGTGGGTTTGTGTAGGCACGGGTCTCTACACACACTTGTTGTGGAGAGAGAGAGAGAGAGAGAGAGAGAGAGAGAGAGAGAGAGAGAGAGAGAGAGAGAGAGCTGATCTTATTCCCTGGAAGACACAAATGCTGAGCAACATCATTGATGTGTGCGACGCACATTTGCCCCCTTCAGCAATCACCTGTGAGGTGAAGAAATCATGTCCTTAAGGTGGCATCATGCATAATGGAGAAAAACTAGAACCCCCGAGAAGCATCCACCTTGATAGGCAAATAAATTACTGACCCAGACATTACATAAAAGAGTTGAGTCAAAACGAGATTAGTCTAGAAGAGAACTTGACATTTTCACATAATGTTCTATTGCAGATTTGATTCAATTTATCAAGCTTTCATCTTCTTCCCATATGTCATCTAGAAATACCCAACTTCCAAAGGCTTCTGCAGTGAGCATATAAGGAAATAAGACCACTTGCAAAACCAAAGCAGCCGTTTTATGTGGATACCAGTCTGAGTGTCCACCTTATGCATAATTATGTTTGCTTTGATGATAATTGGACCTGATTATTGTTTTGGTTCAACCTGGATACCCTTTTGGTTAGGTCGGTGGATTTGACAAGCTATTGCTCGAGCTTGTACAAGGATGACTCTGCAGGCCATAGATTCAGTTGCAACTTGGCCGTGCGACTTTACAAGCCATTTGATCAACATCCTCATCCTCATCCTCATACATCATAACCCGACCCATTTGTGACGTCCAGCAACATAGCTGCCCCAACCATTGTTCAAGTGGCCTTGATGGCTCAACAGCAGCAGCAACTGTGACAACAACAGCAGCATCAACACAACATGCTGATGATGGTGCTGTATGACCCGGTCATGCTGTATTCTCAACTTGGGGTAAGCATAGTTCAAGTTAGGCCAATCTAGTACTCAACTCTAGGATTAATCCGTATAGTGTTGGCCCTCAATTTTTAGGACCGAGAACCGACTCTATCGAGCCTAGGATTGAGTTCGCGACCAATCAATTATTTTTTATTTCATTTTTTATGTTCCTAAAAAAAATAAACATGCTCTTTGAAATTTCATATCAATCAATAATGCAATGTTTAGGAACCAAATTATGAACACTGATACATATCAAACATAATATAAGAAAATGTAATAACATGAATATGCATTTGTTAAAAGTAATAAACAATAAAAATACGAACACATGAAGTACAATTAATTTATAAGAGATTCAAAATACGTGATATAAATCATGAGTTATATAACTTCATATCTTGTTCATTCTTAAATAACTGCTTTAACTTTTGAACACTCAAAAACTAAATAAATCACACGTTAATTAATATTTAAAAAGCTTTAAATTGAAATTGTTTTTAGAGTAATTAATAGGACATTATCACTACTAATATTCATCCATCTTCAATATGTAAACTTTATTTGTTATTGGTAATATTCTCATCTATAATACAATACATATTAAAAGACACAGTACATTCATTAGATATATAAAGGAATATATTTTTCAGCAAGGACTATCCAATTGAGATGAGGGTGCCTGAAATTCAATGTATGGGAAAGTGTCTAGGAATTCCTTCAGACCGGGGATACTAAAACAACACATATGCTCTTGGATACTTAATGGGTGAACAAGAAACTTGAGGACTTGAAAGAGAATTTATTATCGAAGTCTAGGAAGGAGATCCTCCTTAAAACAGTGGTAAAAGCTTTACCGCAGTATGCAATGTCCATTTTTAAAATCCCTTTGTCTATATGTAGAGCTATTGAGAAGAAAATTGCAGATTTTTGGTGGAAAACCAATGGAGCTCACAAAGGTATGCATTGGAGGAAATGTGAGATACTCAAAAAGCAAAAAGATGATGGAGGACTGGGTTTTCAAGACTTAATCTCCTTTAACAAAGCTTTGCGAGGGAAACGGGCATGGGGCCTAATCCAGAAACCTAACTCATTATAAAGCAAAGTTTTTAAAGAGCTATATTATCCACGTACTAATCTATTGCATGCATCTAGAGGCACAAGACCATCATTGGGCTAGTAGAGCATTCTTGTGGGCCGAGAGGTGATTGGGCAGTTTACTCGATGGGTGATTGGTAATGGCCAAAAAATAAGTATCATATTAGATAAATGGATGGTTAAAGGGGTGATTGGGGGTCCTGCTAATAGGGAAGAACCAAGAAGAGTCTCTGACCTAATGATTGAACGAGAGCAAAAATGGAATGAGGCGAAGATATCAAACATGTTTGATGCAGATACAGAGAGGGAGATCTTAGCCATCTATCTAAGCACGCATATCACAGAGACGTGCTAAAATGGGAGCATACACAGAATGGGCTTTAAACCGTAAAAAGTGCCTATAATGTGATAAGAGCTAAGACAGACATAGGTGCTCAACAACGGGCTTCTACTTCTTACAGTATCCCAAGAGAACTATGGCTTCGCATATGGAATTCAAACATATCCTCAAAAAATTAGAGGAAGTTGTTACCTGATGAAATCTACTAGCGTGTTGAAGTTCTCCAGAGATGATTGAACACTTATTTCTCTTATGCCCCGGGACACAAACAATTTGGCAAGACTCATCTATTAATGTGGTGTTTCAAAGACAATCAGTAACTTGTATGGATATCTTGTTGCAAGATTTTAAACATACCGCAGTAAGCTTCAAGCTCCTTGCTTGGCCGCTATGGCGTCTCTGGAAAGCTCGAAATGATGTCGTCCTCCGTTCTCAAAAAGCCACCTCCTAGCAAATCATCACCCTAGCCAGATCAGAAGCTGTAAATCGTGAACAATGGACAAAGGTACAACCAAAACCCAAAAAAAAACAAAAACAAAAAGAGTTACCTGATGTTTGGATCCCTCCTCCACAGGGTGCCTTCAAATTGAACATTGATGGATCCTTTGATCTGGAAAATGGAAACGGAGCCGTGGCGTGCACATGTAGAGACAGCATGGGTCTTCTCCACAATGGATTTTCTCAAACAATCTGGGTTTCCTCTTAGATCCAAGCGGAAGCTGCTACGTTATTAGAAACCCTAAAAGTAGTGGAAGGTAAGAAGGAGAATGAACGACAGTTCATTATTGAGTCCAACTCTTTTGATCTGGTGAAGGCGATCTGTAGTGGCACAGATCAAGGCATATGTAAAGCAAACACACTTATCATTGAGGCTTGGACCTGGCTCAAGCAACTTCCCAATGTGAAAATGGCCCATTGTCCACGCGGAAGAAACCAAATTGCAGACTGGGCTGCTAAAGCCCAACGCACGAATTCTCTCCCCAACAATTGGATTTTATATCCCCCAGCTTGTCTTTATGAAATGTTATGTGCAGAAGCAAATGAGTTATCATGTAGAACTTTTACTAATATCAATATAATGAAGAGCTTTTTCAACCAAAGAAAGAATAAAGAACATAAGAGGGCGACTTCACCACCCTCCAAGGAGGTTTTGTGCACGCAACTATCTGATTATGCCATTTCAATACGTTTACAATTGAGTAGTCAAATATTAAATTATTCGATGAACGTGATTAATCATTGAGATTAAATTACCCGGCTTCTCTCTCCATTAACAGTTGAAAAATGACCATTAGCTCCTCCTTATGCAACGAATTAAACGATCAAAGCAGCATTTGCTGGTCCCTTTTGTTGCGAGTTTCTTGGAGGAGAGAGAGAGAGAGAGAGAGAGAGAGAGAGAGAGAGAGAGAGAGAGAGAGAGAGAGAGCGCTTTATCTTTTATTCTCCATCTGGAGATCAATTCCTCCCTCTCTCTTCCTCCCTTCCTCCCACATTATCAAAGACTTCACCAGCCGGGATCTCTCCAAGTTTCAGGTGTATCAGATCTTTGCAGTGAAACCCAGATTAGAATGGGAACGTTCGAGAGCTTCCGGAAGGCCTATGGAGCGCTCAAGGATTCAACCAAGGTTGGCCTGGCAAAAGTCAATAGTGAATTCAAGGTGCCGCCCCGCTTTTTCTTTCCCTCGTCATCGCATCTACTCATCTTGAAATGATCCGGCAATCTTTGTCGATGCTAATGACCGCTTGTCATATATTTGTGGGGGCAACGTTTAGGATTTGGATATAGCAATCGTGAAGGCGACCAACCACGTCGAATGTCCGCCCAAGGAACGCCACGTCCGAAGTGAGTTGAAGGGTCACCCCACCCTAGAATTTCATTCACAATTCGCCCTAGATATGCCTGTGCCGGATAATTTCCATTCGACGAATGAGTTTCGATGGCAGATAAAGGAAACATGATCTGTACATTTCCTTCGAACTGTCTTGATCTAGAAGCGGAATGGATTTCTTCATGTTTGGTTGATTTTCTGACTAGTCTCGTTGTTTCTTAAATTTCACCCGCAGAAATCTTTTCGGCAACATCGGTTGTACGGCCAAGGGCAGACGTCGCATACTGCATCCATGCGCTTTCAAAGAGACTATCCAAGACACGAAATTGGATAGTAAGGGCTTTTGTTATCCCCCTACATAACTTTTTCATTGCTCAAAAGATAACTTTTTAGACCTATCACTTTATAAATTTGTGAAAAATGAACGCTTAGTCCAATTTCTGTCCAACTTCTCAACAAATTCTGATGATTCTATGTCACCCAAATTGTTGTAAGAAATCATATGAAAAGAGAATGTCAGCGGATCATTTTCACCGATTTATGAAGTGTATAGACCAAAATTGCCTACCTGAAAGTGCGTAGAACTACCAGATAAACCCATGCGGGATATCTACGTAATTCTCGCCTTTTTCCTTTGTTAGTTCCGAAATGCAGCAAGTGTTTGAACTTGGCAGTAGAATGGACGTCGTTGGATGTGTAAATTAAAGATTGTAAAACGAAAAGTGAAAATTTAAATCAGAAGAGAAGTTTATTCCACTTAATTTCCCATTAGGGTATTCACTGTGCGTGCTATATTGTGATCTCCATACTCTTTAATTGATTTTACTTTTTTTTTTCTGTGTTTCTGAAAGGTGGCGTTGAAGACTTTGATAGTCATTCATAGGACCTTGAGAGAGGGAGACCCAACATTTAGAGAAGAGCTGTTAAATTATTCATATAGAGGGCATATTCTCCAGATTTCCAATTTCAAAGACGATTCAAGCCCTCTAGGTAAAAAGCTGCTTCAGATCAAATGTGCACAAATCTCACCGGTTTAAGGTTTTACTCAAGTTGGATAGCATTTTCTTGTTTGTTTTTGGTAGCATGGGATTGCTCTGCGTGGGTACGTACTTATGCTCTCTTTCTTGAAGAGCGACTCGAGTGCTTTAGAATTTTGAAGTACGACATTGAAACCGAGCGCTTAACCAAATCATCTCCAGGATCAGCAAAGGTACATATGTTTTTTTTTTTATCATTTGTATTCTTTTCTTTTTCCAATTCAATCACTTTAATGGGTATCTAACACTATTGCTATGTTTCGTTTTTCAACGTATCTTATTATTATAGGCACACAGCAGAACGCGACTTTTGAATGGGGAGGAATTGCTAGAGCAATTACCAGCATTACAACAGCTTCTTTACCGCCTGATCGGTTGCCAAGTAATTTATTGTGAAAATCCTGCTGATTTAGATAGTTATAAGTCTTGGCATTAATGTTGCTTTATGTGATTGCCATTTAAATATCTCACCCTCAAAATCTGCAGCCGGAGGGAGCAGCCTATTGCAATTATCTCATACAGTATGCCTTGGCCTTGGTACTAAAAGAGAGCTTCAAAATATATTGTGCTATTAACGATGGAATTATCAACCTTGTGGACATGGTATGATGCCAAAATGCATATTCATAGGAAGAACATTAGATGTTTGTTTGAATACTTCATCATTGCTTTAACATAATATTTGATTTCCGGTAGTTTTTCGATATGGCAAGACATGATGCTGTTAAGGCACTCAATATTTACAAAAGAGCTGGACAGCAGGTTATTGCACCAGTCCCTTTCATGAAGTATTGTGGATTTATTTCAAATTGACTCCCTTAAATAATTATCCATGTAGATAAGTGCAATTTCTTTCAGTTGTTTTGGTCCCAATTGATTATTCTTCTTTGAATATGCCCAGGCTGAAAATTTAGCAGACTTTTACGAGTACTGCAAGGGCTTGGAGCTAGCAAGGAATTTTCAGTTTCCAACGCTGAGACAGGTTTCTAATCAGGTTTAATGACAATTCAGTAATTACATGATCCTCAAAGCGCTATCTCACAGGTCTTCTGTCTTTCATTTCGTCTTAATGGCATGACAACAGCCGCCTCCATCGTTTCTTACAACGATGGAAGAGTACATTAAAGAAGCTCCTCAGACAGGTTCTGTAAGTAAAAGACTGGTAAGCATAATCTGGTTATTTGGATTCAACCTCGGAAAATTTCTAGCTTTGCCTAACAATAATAGATTGTTTCACTAGGAATATCAAGAAACCGAAAACCTATCGCTAAAGATGGAGGAACCTGCCGAGCCATCAGAGAGTGAAAAGCAAGTTGAAGAGGTTGAAGAGAAACGTGAAGTGGTAGAAGAAGAGGAAGAGAAGCAACCCAAGGAAGAGATTGAAGATCCCCCATTGATATCAACAGCAGATACCGGCGATCTCCTTGTAATTATGAAAGAATATATCGTGTTTCTTTCTGGATCAAAGTTATATAAACGCGTGTTAAACTCTAGATTTCTTGCAGGGTTTAAATGAAGTAAACCCTAAAGCTGCAGAGCTAGAGGAAAACAATGCAATGGCTCTTGCAATTATACCCCCCGGTCAGTCATTTCAATGAATTCATGACCTGGTTATTGACACTTATTTTTAATAAACCCGTAATACAGACTCCATAATATTTTTGAAGTTCCAGTGAAAAGATGGCGCCATTGTAGATTTCTTTCGTAATTTCATTCCCGGTTGTTTTGTAGACTTCATCGTTTTCCACCATCCATTAATCATAGAATGACAAGCATCTTGTTGATTATTGCATAAACTTAAGAGTGAGATATGTTTAACCTTACTTATTGTCTTCTATATGCTTCAATGAAATGTTGTTCTTCCCGAATTGGTTTAAACGATTTTGTATGCTTCTTGTAGTTGAGATGTTAACAAAAATTCGATAACCGTAGGTGGCAATCCGCTATCTTCCACAAACCATGAATTAAGTTTAATGGATGTTTCAAGTGGTTCTGGTTGGGAGCTAGCATTGGTCACCACACCTACCATCGACATTAGCAAGCCTGTGGAAAGGAGATTGGTTTGTATTAATAATCTCCATCACTATCTTGTATTAATTTATGCATTTAGTTAGAATCTTTGGTACAGTAAATTTCTGATATCGCTTAAAGCTTTTCATTTAGTTGTGGTTTCTCCGTTAGATTGGAAACCCATTTTTTCGAGAGTCTTTTGTATCTTGTGCTGTTGAGTAAAATGTCACATATATCAGATAGGCAGTAGCATGTATATTCAACTTAGGTGAAAGAGTTAAACTAAGAGTCCTAAACCTTATCTAAGACAAATAATCTGAGCACTCAACCTTTCAGTTGGTGCAATTAAATTGAAGTTCCTTTTTCAAGAAAATGTAATCAAGCCATTCCTATCATCTATATTTAAGAAAGGCCTAAGTGGGAACCAAAACATGCATTGGCATCCTTAAAAGTCGTCGTGTATGTGAAATCAGTCCAAGGATGACTGAATCTTTTATCCCACTTTCAGAAAAGGCTCAAGATCTGATTGCACCAACATTGAAGCTTAGTACTCTTTTTGTTTCATAAAAAATTTAGGACCTGTGGAGTACCTAACTCTACAATTATATTATGTTAACGAACATGACATGGTACCTTTAGTATAATTATATTTACTTTGGTGATAATTTGACCTGAATATTATTTTGGTTCAACTTGAATACCCTTTTGGTTCAGGCCGGTGGATTTGACAAGCTATTGCTCGATAGCTTGTACGAGGATGATGCCGCAAGGCGACAGATTCAGCTGCAAAATGCAGGATATGGCCAAGGAATGGCGGTACAACTCCACAATCCATTCGATCAACATCCTCATCCTCATCAACCACAACCCGACCCATTTGCAATGTCCAGCAACATAGCTGCCCCAACCAATGTTCAAATGGCCTTGATGGCTGAACAGCAGCAACAACTGTGGCAACAACAGCAACAGCAACACGACATGATGATGATGGTGTCATACGACCCGGCCATGCAGTATTCTCAACAGCAGCAGCAGCAGCCTCAACACATGCCACGAACTGGTGGTTCTCCCAATCCATTTGGAGATCCATTTCCTTCTTTTCCACAGCATTCAATGCAACAGCAAGAGAACCGCAGTTTACTTTAGGGGTATTTTCACCTGCTCTTTGGCTAATTTTAATCTGAGATATAATTAGAATGCCTAATTATTCTTGAACTTCTTGTCGACGGTCATCGATCCATTCTTGTATAAAAATCGGGGTCAATTTCCATGAAGTACGTGCCTTGTACTCCTCATTAACACTTATTTAGGAAATATTCATTTGCTTCTCTGAATTTGGACAAGACTGAAATCTTATCATGCTCCGCATTTATGAAATATGCAGTACTAGGCTGTTTAAATGCACGATTATAGGGAATAAATTTCTCTATATTTAATTGGTGGTTAATAAATCAATCTAAACTTATGTTTTTTTGGCGCTCCCTCAATTTCAGTGAATTGCCATCTCTTACTGAATATACCTATAAGCTACATGATCCTACACCATTGGCTCGATCTTGGAGGTGGGTGCAATCGCATAGCAGAGAACATTATATCTTCACAACCTAAGTGCCCCTTTAGCTTGAAAGTCCTATAGAAAATCCTAATTTAGAATTTTGGATTTACTAGAGAACTTCTCTGGAGTGTAATACCAAACCTGCATTTTGTAAATTGCTTGTGCAAACTACAATACCAGAGTATCTATAAAGCTCCAGTTTACCTAAACAAGGGCCCTTTTATCCCCTATTAATAGTGTAAACCATGTGAAATTTTGCTGGTGAAATGTTGTGAAACCGTAAATGACTTGTGGATTTAGCTTCAGAGAATCTGCCTAGCCAGGAGAGGACAGCCAAAAATGGTTGGACATCATATTTATGTGGTTCGATCCGAATGTCGGAGCTTATATTTTCGGTAAGAGGAATTACATTTTAGAAACAAGTAATAAAGTGAAGATTATATTGCGCATTCAAATACTCTCTCGATGTTTTCCACCCCCAATTACACCTAATAACTCACAGTTCCTAGTGAAATCTTACTCAAGAAATTCCACAAATTTTACCAACCGGAAGTTAACTGGGTAAATCACTCGGGTGTAATTGCAATGAGAAAGTCTCCCTCTGCCGAGAACTACTGCATTTTCTTCAGGAAGGCTTTTAATTCTCTCTCAACTTCTCTGCCCCTTTTACACAATCGGGGGCCCCTTCATATGATATATTTCCCAGTCCAAAGAGTCTCCATATTAATGAACAGATGAAGATATTCCTTGAAAAACGAACGCAGTGTATATAGCCCGTGGCTTGACAGACTTCCTCTGTTTACTTGCTTCATTATATGGAGAGGACCAAGAGGACTCCCATTCTCCTTTAATGCGCAGCCAAGAAAAGTCGATAGAAGATTGCCCAACTATTCTCTTGCGGCAGGGAGTGAGTAAAGGACGCGCAACAGAGTTAAATCGATGCATGCTCAATCAGATTTGCAATCCAAGCGCAATCTTCTCCTTCTCACAATTTTTGGCTGAACATAGATTCAATGATGTGCAGTTGGACGGAAGAAGCAAAGTCCCATAGAATCATGAGATCGACCAATCTAATTTATTCCAGATGAAGTATTATTCAACGAGTTCAAATTCGAGACGCATTTTAATAGTTAATAAGTCACGTGGTAAAAAAATTTATTTTTTGAAGTGTGTATATTCTCTCATTCAAGTAAAATCCATCAAAGCAACCAAATACATATGCCTCCCTATTTATGCCACGCTTAAGGAAATTCTCCACATATTAATGTAGAAATAGTTTATCTACATTTGGTTATTTTTTTCTATTTAGCACGTTTGGGGAAACTTCCTCGTCTTATCCCACTTAAATGAATAATCAAAATTTTAGACTATCACAAGAAATTGTACCCATTAATCTCATCAAAAAAATTCAAGTTCATCAATTTTATTCAACAAAATGAGTAGTACATCCCCACAGAAGAGACTATCATGCCAAGCTTCCCGCTCTCTGTTAATTTTCATTCCAAGTAAAGCAAATATCATATACCCCAAACTTGGGGTCAAATCTGCAGGGACTTTTTGGCTGGATACTCCACTGACAAAGTTCCTTGCACTCGTTGAGATCTCGGTCTTCTCTGTAGATATCAAAGTGGTGGGACTGACCCGGCCATGCGAAGCTGCAAAAGAATAAAGTGTTTTGGACAAAGAAGTTGGGTTTGAAATGGAAGGACCAAGATGAGTTGGGGGCGATCACTTGGACGCCGAGGTCGTCATCCTTGGATTGACAATGCACGGTTAGATCCACCCCGCCGGGCAAATTGTTGGTGATCTGAACGGTGGTGTTGGGAGGCACTAAGACATCCGACTCAATAGCATGGCAGAAATGACCTAATGACAGAAGAACACAAATGGATCCCAGAACAACCCTCGAGGGTTTATACATTATCCTAGCCATTATCTTTGTTTGAGGGAGCAGTGGTAAAAACTATGTAGAGAGCTCGCTATTTAAGGAGGGGAAACGATGCTTGTTTAGTTTAAGTAAAAAAGTGTATATTCAATATTCGTTGATTTTCTAGTAAGTTAATTACTAAATCACCATCAAATTGAAAACATTGAATGATCTCTTTCCCCCTTTTTGGATTATTATGGTAGGGACGATTTTTGTTTCTTACTTTTTCAGTTTGGGAGATATGCTCTATCCACGAATTTATTTTACTCTCCTTCTTTGTTTGAGTTTTACTATTTCAATGTAGGATGTAATTGCCATAGTTAAAGAATGTCACATGTATGGTATTTCCTTTGTTGTGGGTATACATAACAAAATTACCTTAAAATTTATAGGCCTATTGTGAAGACATTAATTCAGCCTTAAACTTTTCAATTTGAATAATCTGGTACCCAACCTTCTTAAAAATTTCCATTGTGATCCATTCAATCAATTTAGGTCAAAATCACCAACATGACAGTCTAATTAGTGCCATTTACTACTTTTTTATTTTTATTTTATTTTTTTCATTTGCTGGCATTCATCTTCTGCATTGCAAATTCTTCCTCATATTACTTTGAGTTACAAAGCTTCACCCCCATTTTATTCATTATGTGAACCTTTTAATCATCTCATAATTCTCATTGGAACCCTCGTCCTCGATAATGTTACAATTTTCTACATTCAGTTTGATGCCTTTCCAGTCACTTTATGATCTACTGTTTGCATCGCATTTAGATCCATGTTATTCATTCATGTGAGCACAATAGAAGTTCCATCTATTTTGCTTTGTTAATATTTTTACTAACATATTCAGTGTTGACACATGTTATTCATCCGTGCTTACATAAGTTTAATTCATAACATAAATGTTCCTCCCCTAAGCTGCACCAAATGTTTGTACCTTGTCATTGTTTTACATAAGGGCATTGACGCAATAGGTCCTATTGAAGTAATAAAGCAAAAGGCAACAAATCATAAGGATACAAATCAAAATGGAAGAAATCAGAAGTATTGCGATATAAAATCTGCATGAAAAATTGAGTTTTTCAAATAATCAACCCACGAATACTTCGCTTGATTTGTTATCTTTATGCAGATTCTATATCGCATAAAGACAAATCATTTATGATTTGTCTTCATATATCCTTTATGATTTGTCTTTATTTCTTCTAGAAATAAAGACAAATCATAAAGGATTTTGGATACTTCGCTTGATTTGTTATCTTTATGCAGATTCTATATCGCATAAAGACAAATCATAAAGGATCTTCAAATAATCAACACGCGGATACTTCACTTGATTTGTTATCTTCATGCAGATATATTACAATCCTTCTAATTTCTTCCCTTCTGATTTGTTGCCTTTTGCTTTATTACTTCAATAGTCCCAAATATTCATCATTGCATCCTCCTAGACATTGACAACTTCATGAACTGCATGGAAGTGACTTCTCACTCTGACGTTACCACTAATATTGTTGTCAAGTGTATCTGTTAGGATCTGATCGATCGCTATGGCATACTTGAAGCGATCATCACTAACAATGGAATACAGATGAACAACAAGCATGTCAAGGAGGTGCTCGAGCAATTTAGAATCAGCCATCTAAATTTGTTGCCTTATTGGCCGCAAGTGAATGGCATGGTGAGGCAGCGAACAAAACCTTAAATTTATGAAACGTTTGGTTTTAGATTTATGACGTAGTATGAAGATGCTATAGCTTTGGCCCAGAAATATGAGAGAGCACTACTCTTTATCAATATGGTTAAAGTCATGTCCTGTAGAGGTCTACTCTCTCTCTCTCTCTCTCTCTCTTTCTTCAGCTCCATTTTGTTGTGGAATGTAGAAGAGATATTGTGATCAAGTAAATTTTTTATCACGATAATAACTAAAATTTTATTCTCAATTTATACCCTATGATCAATTTTAACTGCTATAACCCTTTTCATCTTGGACATTTCTAGCACAATTACAAAAGAATAAAATGCTTTATGTTTATGAGCTAGAAAACAAACACAAGTGAATTTAGCATGGACATCCAAAATCATCAAAAAGTACCTCTTACCATCAAGTCTCGATCAACAGATAGAACATTTATAGACTTGAATGACGTCAACATTGTTTACTGCTAGGGCTATTACAAAGTTCAGATACCTTGAATCTAAGTTCAGGTAATACATGCACTAAATTTTTACACAACGCTTAGGATTTGTATCATTCTAAGATGACCACGGTCTTTATTCCATATGTCAATTTCATCTTGGATAGAGACAAGGATTATCACATTCCAAATCTTCCAGATAGATATTAGCATAATGCTGTCTAGTAAATGATCAACACTCGTGTTGATCAAATTGTGTAAGCCTTTTGGCTCAAATTGTGTAAGCCTTTTGGCAAGAGAGACATCTTCAACGATTAATTTTCCCAATTTTATGATGCCTTTATCAATAATATTGCCTTGATCTTTTCCATTCTTGACACTGCTTGCCGGTGAGTTAAACATGCATTTTCATATAAAAAAAATCATTTCAAGGGTTGACTTCATTATCACTAGCATGATCTAATCCTTGCTAAACGAAAAAGTCATTAGGAGCATTACATTCTAGTAGGATTTAGATTGCACTTCTTCAACCATAACTTGGGGTTTGATATTTCGGTTAACTTGAGAAAGCCAACCCCTAATCGCAAACTGAGGTATCGCGTTACTGCGGAGTGATATCTCTATCTTTCCATCCTTGCAAGTAAGACACACTTTTATATTTAGGACTCCATGCCGGAAAATTCGAAATTGATCATGTGCAGGTTAAAAGTTGACTTATTTTATTAAATAGAAATTCGACATTTAATCGAAAGCATCAGCGCCACGTCATCTCGCATTAATTTCCACCACTTCATTTCTTCCCTCAGATATAGTGGTAACCCCTGAATCTAGAGCCGCTTGGCGTTCCAACCCAGTTCCAACAATGCACTTCCCGAATCGAGAAAATGGAACTGCTTGGCATTGCATATTCGAATTCCTTAAAGCTCGATTGCATCATTATGCTCGATAAAAGGAATAAGAGAAGCTCCAAGAGAAATATATTGGAAAGGAAAAATATTTTGAAAATTAACCTATTCCCATGCGATAGTTAGGAATTCTTGACGGTATCAAGTTAGAACAACTTGTTCTTCTTGAATACCTTGATTTAGCGCTAAAGAATTTCCCGCCACTACAATATAGTATTTATCTCTACTTGATCCATATTTAATCTAGGGATGTTAAAGGTTAAGGACTTGGGCCAAACAACGAAAATTTCGTCGGGCAGAGGCTCAAACAACAGTTAACACCGAGAGCTCAAGTCAACTTTTATGGCAAGAACTATTGTGTCCTTTTGACTCAATTTGAACCCGCTAGAATACTGTCTAACCCATCACCCTCCCAAACATGGAATAGGATTAAAACGTAGTAGAGGTGATCGGTTTCCCGAGCGATCTGGTTCCCCCCTGGAATTGGGAACCATATTAACAGGATTGGTCCCCAATTTTCGGGAGGTCCAATGGGACCGGGATTGAGAAAATTCACCGCCATTAATAATCTAGACAGCATACCAGATCAATCCATCAGTTAAAGAAATGGACTAAACCAAAAATATTAAAGAGCAAACAAATGCAGAGAGAGACTTCGTCACAAATCTTATACATGCAGCCATCAGACCTATCAATTATAAAACCAAAACAATAAACGGAACATCTGCCAACGAAAATTAACCACCTTGCCCCACAGGAAAACCAAAACTTTTACTAGATAGACTACGTTATGCCAGACAGGGGAGACTTCGACTTGCACCAGTCCTTCATTTCATACAAAAGCCGAACCTAAACAGAAAAATGACAAAGCCCAAATATAATAGGGGCATGTCCTCTTCCAGCACTATCGATGAGACCAATTAAACTCCCAAGGCAAGCACTCGCAGAAAACGGCATGTTGACTAAAACAAGAATAAAAGGGATGGGCCGGTTCTTCTGGTCCGGTTCAGTTCCATTTCACCCGAGAACCGAAAACCGGATCACCCGGGAACCAGTTTCATTTTTTGAAACCGTGGACCAGACCACTAGTCTAAAGAACCGGACCAACCCAGCCAGTCCAGTCCAAACCGGGCGATTTCCAAGTTGGGCGGTTCTTCATGCTCACCCCTAAAACATAGTAGAGTGCTCAGGACATAGCTTCAGAAGCCGCCCTTGTTTCTGATCACATCTCCACTCTTTACCCATGTCCAACTAAGAAGTAGATGCCTCGCCCCACTCTATGTACTCCTATTGCCCCAATCTCTAGTGATCCTGTGTCAATCTATTTCGATGTTTCTGCTGAAGTCGCCTGCTAGCATCATTTCCCTATCTAATAGACACCGGCACAACCTATCTAATAGCCAGCATTGTTGGTGTACAACCCACGTTTTAGTATCAAAACTTTCCTCCAGATCACTTAAGTGCCAAATTGGAGAAAAAAGATCACTTAAATGTCAACTCCAGTCAAAATATGACATGGCTAGCCGGAAGTGACAAGTCAACATTTAAAATAATAAAAAAAATATTAAAATATATTCCACTTGGCATTTTAAATAAAAATATATATTCTACATGGCATTTTATTATAAAACATCTATCCCACGTGGCTTTTTAATTTAAATTTATGTGATATAAATTTTTAATTTATTAAAATTAAATTAAAAATTATATTTTTATTATAAAAAAAAAAAGGTCAAAGGGGAAGGCACCTCGCCATCACTGCCCCACCCTCACCTAAACATAGGATGCAATTGTAATTATTCACTTGCACTATTTATCCCACATGTCAAATGCCGCGTTATTAGTAATTTTTAGAGTAAGTATCGTATAAACTATGGCCATAAGATTAGGTCAATTATAAATGAATGAATCAGAAAAATAGTCCACGTCAATTGTGTCACATTGAACAACTAGCATCCATGTTAGCAAATTCTGGCCAAAATTGATTAGATAAACTCAATTGACAAAATGAAATCCCTACTGAATTGAATTTACGAAAGTGCAATAAGTTTATAATTATTTAAAATAAAATCCCTATTGAATTTACTTTTACTATCTGTCTTCTTCACGCTGTACATCTTTTTTTATTTTTTTATTTCAAATCATTTTGTCAAAAGCCATATCAAAATTTCTCAACCAAATAGTCTTGACATTTCTCCCAAAGCCCATTTATAAAAAAAAAAAATTGCATTTTCCCTAAAGCTCAACCGCAAGGTTAAACCAAATGCGCCCTAAGTATGAGCTATCTAAGTGAGATAAATAATTGGCGGAATAATAGCTAATTTTTAGGCTTCCTTATTTCTTGAAAAATAAAAATTTTGACAAAATGATTATTTTATTGATTGAAATAATTAATGAATGAAAGTTGATAATCTAAAAAGAGAGCAATTTTTTAGCAAAGACAACTCGCGCCACATGAGTGCATTTATCAAGTACGATATCTCCACCAATCATATGGGACTTACTCGAGTACGTGTCTAGTCGATCGGGGGAGAAGCCCAAACCAGCCTGCGACAAATCCGAAATCACCCAAAAACAGTAGTACGAGAAAACCTTGATGTGCATGACCTAATTGGCTCGTAAAGATTTCACCATGTTTAAAGAATAGGTTATACTACTAAAAAAATCATGAACTCATATCCATGTGACACATTTACCTTTTTTTTTATAACATTAAAAGCCTCAAATTTATATTCTTGTGACATATTTACCTTAGAATTTTTTTTGTCTTTTATTTTTTTTACTCACTTTAGCCGACAAGGCTCGCTAGTGCTCATCAACCACTAGATGAGGGTCGTGAAGCCCTTGCCCAAGCCATCATGGCCACGGGCTAGGCCCCCTTGCCCATATATGGGCCCAAGCCCTCGCCTAATGGCCAGCAAGCCCTAACCATAGTCGGCAGAGCTGCCCTCACCCAAATTTGGGCGAGGGAGGCCAAGTGCAAAAGGCTAGGCAAGGGCCATGAGCCCTAGCCAACCACCGGCGAGGGCTTTGCAACCCTCGCGTAATGGCAAACAAGCTCGGACAACCCTCGCAAGCACCGACCACAGCTCGCCAGCAACGACCATGGCTCACCAGCCAAAGTGAGTGAAAAAAAAATTGTAAGATAAATTAGTTCAAGATTTTTGGTATTACAAAAAAAAATTAGAATAAATATCACACAAACAAAAGTTTATGATTTTTAATGACAAGAAAAATAGTTTAAAATAAATGTCACACAATCATAAGTTCGGGATTTTTTATGATACAATAAAAAAATTTGAAATAAATGTATTGCAGAGAATATAATTTAGAATTTTTTTGTGATGTTTCAGGGACTCTTTCATGGAAGCAACGCAAGATACACTCATTGTTGCCCATTATCATTTTCACAAGTACAGATGCACTTTCCGCCATCCAGATTTCTCCGACATGGTTAGTCTCCAAGACGAAGTGATCCGACCATGTCACACATCTTAGGGGAAGCAACTGACACATTCTTTTTCTCAGTCAATAGTGACACCAACCTTAAAATCCGCAGTGCGAAGTGTAATCGTCCGAATGAATTCAGAAATTCTTGCGGCTTCTTCCTCCACTAGCAGAAGCAGAAAAATGGTGATGGAAGAAGGGATATCATTCAGGGGGTCTACAACACATGGACAACTCAACAACCTCGGATTGAACCTGACAGATAAAAGTGGCGAGAGATGATCTTGAAATGCCAGGGTTAATTTCCTGCCCGGTGACATCTTTCTGCGTGACCAATACGCGGAACAAGCATATTTAAAAACAAAAATATAGAGGCTAATTCATGTCAAACTAATGGAGATAATTCATTTTGTTAAATAGATTTCGCATGTTATGCATTCTGCATCCAAAACAAGATACTGAAATGCGAACTCACCATTGCTTTGAACATCAGATGCTAGCAATGTGAAAAATGAAATATTGTTAAGCCAGATAAAGTAACACAACCACCCACCATCTTTCACAAATGAATTTGACATGAGATACCATTGCACATCGTCCGATTTTCAAACGAATTCTCGGCTTTTCTGTTCGTCAAAGGGGGGCAAACCCCAATCTGATGGATTGAAATCCAAGAGAGATCTCAATACTTGGTCTGCTGCATCATGAAAAGAGCTATCAAGCCTGGGATCTGGCACCATAACCGCAAACCTGCCAAATGCATAGAAATATATTAGCAGAGGGCGCAAGAGATGTATCCAAACAATCCAATGCTGCAATCTTTTGATACTAACAGCAGGAACAGCAGATTGGATGACAAAAATTCCTTGTTTGAAATCAAAATGGTCAAGGAATAAAAGAAAAGAAGAGATCTACGAAACAGAGCGACCAAATGAACTATGAATCATTTAAGTAGCAAAGAACAAAAAGAGCAGCAAATAAAGGATCGTCCCTTATTTGGAGGAATTAAGTTGGGCAGGCAGGAAAATGTAATTGCAAGAGAAAAGGAAAACCATAGAGGGTAGATTGTCTAAGCCACATTAGCATTATAAAGTGCCAGACAGCAATCCCACATTCAGACTTCATAAAATGTCTTGTACAGCCTAAAATATGTGATTAACCCTACATTGCACCACTGTTCAAATCCCTGAGGTCAGTTAGAATTACCATTCTCTGCTTATTATACTAGTCTAAGGCTAATGATGATGAAATTCATAAAGACTACAAGCTGATCGTTCTGCGATCCAACAGCACAGAAAAAAACACTTCATGGAACCCAGCAATAGGACATGTCATATTCCATAGTGTTTAAAGGAGGATTCTTTAGTTGTTATGGCCATTGCAAATGAACTTTCAAAAGTATAAATATATACAATTTCCTCAACTATTTGACCACACTGGATTTGAAAGGATATTGAACTTCCTGCTTTATGCAACAATTCGACAGATCCTGAATCAAAGATTGTCAAACTTCGAGCATTACCCTGCAAAAAGAATTTGCAGAAGCAGCCAGTCTAAACAAAATCTGACTATTCAAACTTGATGACAAACTTATTATCAAATCAAGCATATCCACTTATGTGCCTTCAGATGTAACAACCAGCTTCATAATCCATTTTATGAACTATAGTGCGAAAAATGGAATGAATATTCTTTCAGTCGTTGCCCTTATGAACTTAAGCACTGTGGGAACTTTCATGAGGGTGTTTTGCTGTCAGTCGAAACTAATTTACTGCTTTCAGGATAACGAAAGACTAATCAATCTGAAGTTCACCACAATGATTGCAACTCAAGATCAACCACTTTGAGATGATAACAGATCTGCATTTTGGTACAAAGTTTTCATGTATAGGGACCACTCAAAAAAACTCCCCAAGTCCCTCCCTCCCTCCCTCCCTCTCTCTCTTACATCTAATTAGTTAGAATGGGATATGTAGATCTAGGCCAATCTCAATTAATCCTCCTTTTTCATTGAGTGATTACCATGAAACTCTGTATTGGCCAACATGCTCCCTGTTTTACAGTAAACCTGTAACTTTTTCTTAAAAATCACAATGCTGGGCAATGACTGCCTGCTCCCCTTACTTTTCTTAAAGTACTTGGTTCTTGGTATCAAACTATGCATCGAACATCTAAATTCTGTGAAGCAGTACCATACTCTAATAGAAATGATAGAGCAAATGAAAACGATAACAAACATGACTAAGCCTTTATGGTAATCTAAAACTTGACCTTTTCAAAATTATAAGCAAGAGATGCAATGCAGTTCAACAATTTCCACAATAATCAAGATGCATATTCACTATCAAAAAGTTCACTTACATCCCAGCATTTTTAGCCGCGTTAACCCCTGATGGAGCATCTTCGAACACAAGAATGTTGAGTGGATCAACCGGTCCACCCTGGTAATACAGAAAATTCAACAATATGTCATACCAATGTAAGTCTGCAGAATATTTGCATTATTTGGAGAAACAGTGAATAGGAAAAGATTGACCAAAATAGCACCCGTTAGAGAGTCATTACCCCAAATCTCCTGGCTGCTGCCAGAAATACATCTGGCGATGGCTTCCCTTGTTTGACTTCTGGGTCATCACCAAGCACCATATGATGCATCAAAGAAAAAAGTTCACCGTGTCTTTGAGTCTTCAGTTCAAAATGGCGCCGATGGGAACTGTGGAGTACATGTGACATTGAAAAAAATGCCGTCCGAGAAATGCAAAGGGAGTGTATATATGATACTGAGAAGTTGAATATTCATACAATACTACTCTTTTTCTTTGTTCTCTCAAATCTCAACAAATATCAAAAATATGTCTTGTTCTTATTGTTATTATTCTCTCACTAAACACCAACCCCACATAAAAAGGAAAGAAGATTATTTGATTAAATTGTTACCCTGTTGCCAAGCAGATCGGTATCCCTTTTGCATGAAGATGTCTGATCAAACGGCTAGCCCCTAAAATGAGTGCAACAACGTTTATATGGAACACTAATATATAAGTAATATTGAAACTCACAAGCAGAAATATACAAAGCTTCCAAAGTATGATGCCGCAATGAAATATACCTGGCATTAGCTCACTTGTGGGAAACAGTGTTCTTAACATCTCTTCCCTTTCCACTAGAAAGTCCTCAGCAGTGAGAACATCACTGATTCCAGTTTCTTCAACAAAGACTCGAGCAGCTTCAATTGCTTTCTTGCCCATCATTTTTGCCTTGAGAGACCAATCAAATGTTTTATTATATCTAGCGAGTATAGTTTCCTGGACTTCTGTATAAAATTTCTCCGTATCTGCATCATAAGCAATAGAATGCCCTCAAATGGTGCTCCTTTTCCAAGAAACTCATCCAAGAAATTGAGACACTTGGAGAATAAATGGCAATTGATTTGACAAGCATGTCAAAAAGGGTCTCAGTTTTCGACAAATGCGAAGTTCAACATCCTTTTTCAATATTCAACCATGCCAGGAGAGATTAGGATGGAGCAAGAACAGCGTTCTTAAAAAACAGACGATGCTTGCATGTTTTGATATGCAGTTCATGAACAACTTAAGTAGAGATTGCATACTGAAGATGAACAGTTCTTAAATATGCCAACCACTACTTCCAATCGAGAGTTACCAATCAACGGCAATCATGGACTATGTGATTTTGAAACATTAACTGTTTATCTCCAGATTGAAAATATAGCAAGCTAAAAGCACTTACTCAGCTCAAATTTTCCTACTCTAATCTTCTATCCATTTCCATGTGATATCCCTTGCTTAATGGCGAAACATTTATTTTATGAGTCTCATCAGTAACAAATTCTAGCACATCATTTCACACAGTTACAGCAACAACATAAGTACGAATTAGTATAGACAGAAAAATCATATGCAGATATGAGAATATGAAAACTGAATGATTGAAATATAAGATTCCTTTACTTAACAACATTATATAGGAAGTATGTGCAAGGATGGGATTGAGACAACAAAGACAGTGATTTTACAATGAAACATAATTATTACGTGTGAAATTATTCAAAAGAATCGCTGTTCCATTCACTACCTAATTTGGCTGCACTTCAACCTCAATTGTCCTCCAATTACTTTCAAACAAATTTGTCAACATAATGCTCTGAGGGACAGCCTACATAATGTTGCAGTCAAACTTGAGTGCCGACAAGGCAAAAGTTTCTTTTTTTGATACATTGGATTACTGACTATGACCCCGCAAAGATATCTCTCAATTTTAACAAGCTTGCATAGTTCATAATGAACTAAAAGATGGTCAACCGATTACCCTGACCTAAGATACATAGAAGAGCAATTTACTATAAGAAATCATCTTTTTATCAAATTCTCCATTACAAGTATCCTTTCCAAGATCCTTTTCGTAACAATCAAAGCAACCTTAGCCAGTACATGCAAACTTTTATTTCAAAATTCACAGTGACAATCCTCTGGTAAAGTATGGCAATGGCATTTATTGTTAAGGTTGAGGTTCTTGTTGAAGTTCCATTCCAAAAAATCAACCTCTTGCTATTCCCATGGAATAATTTCAATTTAAAAAAAAAAAAGCGAGATTCCCTCCAACTCTCAGCCTCTTAACTTCCCTAGTAAAACTTGAAAACAGGAGGTTACCATCCACCCGTCACGTCATCAATTCTATAAAAGCATCTTTATGAAAAGTCAAATGGAATTCTGGGAAAGAGAACTTCACAGGTTGCTTAGCCACCAAATATCATGAAAAAGAGAACTTCCTTCCCTAGTCCATTTGTTAAGAAAAAGTAGTTTCCCAGCCCTTCCAAATGTGTTTCCAAAGACTCTAATCATGGCCTATTCTGGTTCATCAACCACCAACACCAGTCCAGAGACCACAATCGATTTCCACAAGCTTTAATCATTTGTTGCAAATCTGTATCAGACTTCACCCAAAAGTCCCTTATTAGCAGTCGCAAGACTTCTTCTACTGGGTATACATTTCTTGAGAGGACTGCAAGTAGCATTTTGACTAATTAAAAGAAACTTAAGGCCTTTGATTTCATCTCCCAACAAGAATTTCTTTCCGTGACCTCCAGGTTGTATGCCATTAAGAGGGAAAACGGCACCAGGAGATATGAAGGAAGCTTGATGATCTGCTCTCAATCTAATGATCTTCTATCCATTTATGAATAGAAGTTCTTTCTACTTGCTAGCTTCTTTTCATGCTCTCTAAATTGCCTCTCCAAACAGATTAGTGAGGACAAACACCAAAGGGAAGACCATTCAATGGCACAAATCAATTTTACAACCCAAAGTGTTGGCAAGACTGTCTAATATTCTTAAATTGATTTTCAAGCAGACTTAGCTTCAGAACAGAGGAGCAAGCATGTCAAATCTCAGTACATCTCCATCAAAACATCATGTTGATGTTGACAACATGGCAAAAGCTAGTTTATAATTCGAAGATAAGAGATGTGATTTGAACCCATCCTATTTCGTTCTCCGCACCAGTAACACCGTATATATCATCCCTCTACTGCTCCAAGAGTACTCTTGAAGAAAGGTTATCCACTAAGACAGAGGATTTCACAGTAGAAATGCAGACTTCAATCAACTTCTTCCTTAGCCCAGACGCCATTTTGTCCCACCAACATAGTAAAAAGATCCACTTAACATGGTGAAAAAGTTTTTTTTTTTCGTTTTGTAGACATCTGATTTGCAAACTATTCCCAAACTACGAGCCTTAATCCTGCTGTGCAAGCACTCATCAGCAATTAAAACAGCATCCATAATTTTTCTTCATGAATTATAGCATTGTGACAAGTGAAAAGAATCTTTCCAATTACCAAGTTCAGCTTATTAACCCAAATCTTTGCAATTAGCATATAATTAAATGGTTCTAAGATGTATAACATCCTCAGCATTCTGATAAAATCCTTCACTGAATTCCTACATCTTAAAACAATGTACTATCCTCCATCTTCCAAAGTAAATTGCACCGGCGAACCAAGCAACTGAAAGAGGATCATAGTATCTGGAACTTAATTCCGCCTAAACAGGGTCCCATTTCCATTCCCACTTCACCAAACAAAACATGCCCTTAATTTTACGGAATCAAAGCGCCACTCCAGAACAATTTGAAATCCATAGGAGATAGATCGCAATAATTCGTCAGCTCAACGTCGACCCTGCAGATCTCCCATACTTTAGGAGCCCAAACGAGCATAACTTACACAAACAGAAACGCTACTCTCCCCGAAGGAGCCCCAGACGGCGCCATACAGACACTAAGCATGCACCACATTCCCAAACGAAAAAGCTTTCACCGCGCTCTAACTCGAGCACGTCCAGCCCACAACAAGAGCCACGAGCTCCATCGAAAAGAAACTCGCAAAGGGTTTGGCGGAAGGTACCGAGCAAGAGGCCGTCCATGTCGAAAATGACGTGGGTGATGGCTCCTCTCCTCGCCATTGCGCGCTTGATACGGGGAAGTTTGAGGAGGAGACGGAGACGCGGAAAGATGCTCTTCGACTGGAAAATTCAATGGCCCGGGAATGCTTTTGTGCTTGGGAAGATGTTATTAGCGAAACGGAATAATATTGGAGATGTTAAAAAACTTACCTAAAATAAATATTGCAGATGTTTATATATAGAATTTACGATTTTTTTATGCGATAATTCTTTTGTTTTTTTTTTTTACTTTTTTGCCTTATGTCTTTCTTAGCATGATTACCCATCGACCTCATTTTTCAAGAAAGTGATTCGTCCACCTGCGATTATGTGCTTGGGAGGTTAGCTCTAATAAACCACGTGGATTTTGCCACGAATTTTTCACCAATTTCATTTCTCGTTGAGGAATTGTTCTTCGTCACAAAATCCTTCGCAAATTAGTGATGAATTTTTCTTTCGTTGCAAATTAGCAAGGAATTTTTTTTTTTCGGTCACTAATTTTCCGTGACTAAATCCTTGTTTTTTTGTAGTGCACCAATTGATCGAGAATTTCTACACTAACGATTATTGGGAATTGATAAGAATGCATCATTCTTGGGAAAATTTGCCAAAAAAATCTTAAACATTTATCACTTATGCATATTCAGTCATCAACTTTTTTTTTAAGCCAATTCAATCATAAAACATTTTCCACATTTGCCATTTAAGTACTCTCGATCGATTTTGGTCGGAAAATACCTACGTAGCGACAACTGAACCTTACTGACGACGACGTGGCAATGATGGGGCGACATATAGCGAAACGTGGCGATAAACTTCTTTCTTCTTCTTTTTTTTTTCCTTCTCTTCCGGCTGTTCCAAAGGGTGGCAAAGCCCTTGCCGGGGCAGCAGGAGCTAGGGAGGCTGCCGCCGCCCTTTCCCATCACCATCGAGGGCTAAAAAGAGGCCACCCTCACCCAGATTTGGGTTGGCGGAGCTGCCCCACCCAGATCTGGGCAGTGAGGCCGACCAACGGCCAACAGGGCTAGCCTCCCTTGACCGCTGGCCTCACCCAAATTTGGTCAGGGCAGGGCTACCTCGCCTAGATCTAGGCAAGGGCAGCCTTGCCTAGCCCTCACCGACAACAAGAGAGGAGGTTGCCGCCACCCTCGCTCGACCCTCGTCGGCGACGGGAGGGGAGGCCGCCACTGCCCTATCCCGTCGTTGGTGAGGACTTTGCCGCCCTTTTTGGAGCGGCTGAAAGAGAAGAAAAAAAAAAAGAAAAAAGAAGTTTGTCGCCACGTGTCGTCATGTGTCGTCCTGTTGTCGCCTGCGAGGTCTAGTCGTCGCCACGTAGGCATTTTCTTATCAAATACCGCCGGAATGACTTAAATAGCAAATGTGAAAATGGTTTAGGACTGAATTGGTTTTATAAAAAAAAAGTTGAAGACTAAATCAGCGTAAATGACAAAAATTTATGATTTTTTTTGCAATTTTTCCCATCATTCTTAGTATGAGGTCCGAATTAATCAAGATGCATCTAACTTTTTCTTTAAATTTCATGACGACCGCATACAAGAATTGGCTTGGCAAAAATTAGGTGGTACATAAGAAATTCTATAGTTGGATTTAGTCGGTTGGCAGCAGATATTCGTGTTCATAAATTACGATCAACAAGATAAATAATTACAAGTAGCACCAACATTTTATTACAGTCTTGAAGTTAGGTAGGCAGTTTTGTATTTGGTGGCTGACAGTAAACTATAAAAAGTTGAATAATGCATGTCGAAATCTGAGATCAATCCTAGTATAAGATGTATGAACACCTCCTTGGTAGAATCGCCACTTTGACAGATCATTCCAACCATGTAGCCATCTCGACCGCCCCTAAACCTACGAATCACCAAACGAAAATAGACAAATTGCATAGAACATCAAATTCAGAATGGACAAAATATATATATTTAGATTGCCGGCAATAGGGGGAGGGCTCACAAGCCTTTGCTGGCAAGACTAAAGCCCTCGTCGGCCATTGTCAAGGCCCTAGTGACCCCATCAACCATAATGAAAAAAAAAAAAAAACAAGGGATAAGAGAAAAATACAAAAAAAATCATAAAAATTCAGATTTTTTTATAATAAAAAAAATCAAAATTGCCCATGTCAACCCGACTAGTGCACATAAGATAAGAAGAGTCGATATCGGTGATTTATGGTCAAAATTAATTGAAACGACTGTATTTGCAAAACGTTTAGGACTCAATTGGCCAACTTGAAATATTTTCGGATTGGATTGGCATCCATTCGATAAGTTTAGTTTTTGTTTTTTCACGCAATTTTTTCACATTCGCGGCATATGCTGAATTATGGACATGTCAAAGTTGGCCGGCATCTCCAAGCAAAACTTATGAGGTGCATTAGCCATTTGTCCATAATAAAGACTCTTTGCTGAAGGGAGAAAGAAAGAAAGGAGAATAATAAATCCATTTGTCCGTAAACGTGATCGAGCGACCCCATTCTCATGAAAAATCAAACAAAGCTTAATTAGCCATTCATCGCCTCGAAGAAGGCCAGTATTTCTACGGTTTGCGAAACCGGACGACTGAAATTGGGTGTAAAAAAAAAAAAACCAGACGCATACAATAAACTCCACGGCATAATTAGATAGATCAGCTATGCAAATTGTAAAAGATTATGTAATCATGGAAACTAATGTTGGGTCGGCGGTAGATGTCGCGCATCGGGAGATGGGTGGTGCCCCTCGCTATCACGGTGATAGGGCTGCACCCTATCATGGCTAGGTAGGTCCGATTCAAATCGGACGGCTGAGATGGGATAATGTCATATCTGATTTAAGTCAAGGGATCCATTTCCGTCATGAAGAGGTTCATACCGACTGTCCGATTTTCTTTTGTCCATCGTTTCATGCCCGGCTGACATCGGGACACCATATCGAGGCACCCATTGATCGCAACCAAAATAATAATTTAGTATCAATCGCTTAAAATCCAAAAAAAAAAAATCAACGAGTAGATTTCATAGCGTGCATTAGTTTCTGACTGCCTTGCCAAGATTACTTGCTTATTACGCCTCTTTAATTCGAAATGGCTGTTTAAGCTCTCTCTCTCTCTCTCTCTCTCTCTCTCTCTCTCTACCTCCCCGGCCTTTATAATTACGAATGCTCTCTTCGCAGAACCATTGACCGGTGCAAGCTCGCTACTTCTTCCTCCTCCTCCTCCTACTCTCTCTTGCTCTCTCTCAATGGGCGGCAAAGCATTCGAGCTTCCAGAGCGGCTGGTGGATCCGGAGGACGACGACGACGACGCCGCCCTCTCGCTCTCCGACTTCCCACTCGCCGCCATGACGACTCACCCCCGCAACGACCCCGACCGCCCTCGCCGGTCCTCCTCGCAGCCTCCCGAGTTCTTCGAGTTCTTCACCGACCTTGGCTCCCACATGCGGTCCGCCGACGACCTCATTGTCTCGGGGAAGCTCGTTCCCCTCCGCGATCAGTGGACGCCGCTCGCCCACCGCGGCGCCGCGGCGTGCCGCCGCTGCGAGTCTCTTTCCGAGCTCGAGAGGTCGTCGGTCTCTCGACCGAGCAGCTGGAAGGCGCAGCTCTCGAGGAGCAGCCGGTCGCTCGACCACCGGAAGCTCCGCCGGCCGTCGAGCCATCTGGCGCGAGAGGCGGAGGGGACGTCGTCGTCACGCAGGAGCCTCGCGAGGTCGGACTCGTTCGCGAAGAAGCCGTCGCGGCCCCGGTGGCGGGTGCTTCCGTTTGGAGCGGCCAGGATGCCGGCGGAGATGGAGCTGCGAGACATGAGAAGCCGGCAGCTGCGCAGGACCCCGTCGACGCTGTTCACTCCGCCGGCGCCGGCGGAGGGAGCGGGCGGCAGCGGCGGGAAGTTGCCGGTTGACGGGGGCGGTTGGAAGGGGTCGTGGAAGCTGGTCAAGGCGCTGAGCTGCAAGGACCCGGCGAGCGTCGCCGTGGCGACGTCGTTGGCCTGTTTGCCACACGTGTGAGGCTCTCCTCCGCGCGCGCGGGGGGCACGTGACGACGCTGGTCTTCATATGAATAGACCATATTACCCCCAGTCTGGCCCAACAATGTTTTGCCCGCGTTGCTCGGAGGGGCACACATGTCAAAGCGAGAAATTTTTGGACGGCATGCACGTGAGGAATCATGGTAACTAGACATTGCGTGGAAGAAACGAATTCTTCTCCGCGCGTATGATGAAGAATAATGACGTCACTGCGACAACGCCATTGGCCGCCTACATGCCACGTGTAATTAATGAGTGTCACGAGAATCATGACAGTAATTTAATGGGTCCCGATTATGTAATAAATAGGAACACAAGGTTTTGAACATTTTGTTTTTCAGTACTTTCGCGGATCTATCTGTGTATGATATCTTCATTAAGGCTAAGATCACTTTTTTTTTGGCTATTTTAATGTTCGGTATTTTAATGAGCTGGCATACGATATTTGATATATCCAATCCGAAAATTTACTACTTTATTTTAACATTCATGTCCCATCAAAAATGATATTCTATCTGTGATTTTAAATATTAAAATATGTCGATCCTTAAAAGTGTTCAGAGCATCTCTGTTATAAATACTACTGATTGGGATGAAAGACTGTCCATGACCAACGAGTGCCTTTCAAGAACTATGAATTTGAACTAAAGACTTAATTTGCTTTCTATGAGAATCCCAAAAATCTATATTTTTTTTAAATATATCCACGGATGGTAAGTAATCCGTCTCCCCTTCACACAAGTTCAAACATGTGATCTTCTATATAAAATAGAATGCTTTGGTCATTCAGCCTACTATTTAGGTGTATATATTTTTTTTTCTTAAAGTTGCTTTCTAAATAACACTTGTAAGAAACACGCGTCGACATGTACTTGAGTAAACAAATATATGTATTTGGAGAGAGATCTTTAAAAAAGGCTTATTAGTTTGGAAAGCATTTTTTTAGTCGAAGATTTGGTGAGGCAATTAGATAATTGTAAAGTGTGAAATAGAAATTTAATTTTGGAAAGTGAGTTTTTTTTTGGGTGATCCTTGATCATGATTTTATCCTCTCTTTTTTGGGTGATCATTATTATTTTAAATAATTAGCCAATGAAATATTATTCATCGTGGACAACAATTTATGTCTAAACACTTTTGTAGACGATACGAATTTTTCCCATTCATCGATTCTGGTAAACAATATAATCAATCAGGTTTAGCAAAATATTTATCAGAATGTGAATTTTCCGCAAAACGAACGAATCCCAAGTTGCAACCATCCAACTTCCGATGCCCAGTACATAAAATAATATCGTGACACCTACCTACGAATTTCAAGAGCTTATTAAAGGGTCATCTAAAAGAAGCAAGGGCACTCGCCGAGATACATTGGACCATGAAAACGTTGACATGTTTCAAGAAACACCTCCCACTTTAAATATATGGAAAACAAAGCATTATCGAAGAGGCATCTTCGATGAGGAAGATGTCTTGCCTCAAGGGCTGAAAGAGAGATGTCTTAAGGCACATGGTATCACCATTAGTCATCTCCACAAGCAAATTGGAAGGTGATAAACTTAATTGCATTACTCTAATGACGAAGTCTCCCCCGAAAGTTTCGCACGCCCCTCCGAGTCATTCCTAAATAACTACATAAGTAAAAGTTTATCTTCCAATCGGAGAGTTCAATCATTTCTCACGGCACAGCCCGATTCCAATAGGAGAAATCGCCGATTCTAGGGAAAAAAAGACTAAACCGAAAGGCCTTCTTTCGGAGTTGGTTGCCAAATCATGACCATGGTGTCTGCTTTGTAACAATTGTACTTATTGTTCCGTCCATGCTAGCAAGCTAGACCTTTACTTATGGAGCACTACAATCATCAACGAGGACGAGCCTCTCTACTCCCCTGAACAAACTGTAGCTTTCGATCGATTACGTCCGAGATCATGCTGCGGATGCTTATGGCCGAAGCTCCAATCCAATCTTTCCATATGGTCAACGCGCACTGTCTACACTATACATCTGCAGTAGATCGGATGCGCAGCATAATATAATTCCAAATGGCTTGCTTCCAAAGCTATTACAAGGATCTTAGCCTGCGTCCATTGCCGTCTAGGAACAGAAGTTAGATTCTCATTGAAGCTTCGCAACATTGATTATTATCTTCAACGCAATTATAAAAGAAAGGGGAGGGGAAAATGAATTGTTTCGTTAAAGTCAAAGGGGTGGGGAATCACACATGCTTGACATTGATTTTTGTATTATTATCTCTGATCGTGTAGTCTCCCTAAACGATTCGGATGCTTCGCATAATGCCTTACACGTATGACTTCGTATCATGTTTTCGTCCATACCAGGATGGTTTACGGGACCGACTGACATGATTTTGCCGTAATGATTTGCACTTGTTGCTTCTCTACAAGCTTCGGATGATTGCACATGGCCACGGCGACGTAAGAGATGGTGTTGAAAAGACTAAGAGGACTTTCAAGCGAAAGCAATGTCCGCATGCACTTGCGGGACCGGTTTACTCGACAAGAAAGAAAGCCGCGAGATTTCTCGAGAGTCATAGTGGTTGAAGTTATCTCTGGAATTTAGCTAGGAGTGAGTAACTGGGACGGGTTCCATTTGGGGATCAAATGAAATTAATCTTATCGAATCAGTTTCAAGTCACTTCACACATGTCCAGTATAGGTTCCTAAGTGAAAAATCAGACAACCATCCTTGACCGATCCAGATCCCTATTTTAACACCGTTTCTCGAGCAAAATTGGTTTTGAACTGGCTTTTAGAAGACAGATTATGTTGGAAATGGATCTTGAACTTGGCAAGCCTAGGAAAGCCATAAATGTCTTAACCAGTATATCACGTGTTCTTCCCATGATATGCTTTCTTAAAATCAGTCATATTAGTTGCAAGCCAACCGGTTGATTTGCTTCTTCATCTCCAATTTCAGCACCTCTTAGTTTTCTTCATTTGAAATCTATCCATTCCGGAGCCATTCAACGGTTGTCTTACTACCTTCGCACTCCCATCGGTATCTATCTCTTAAAATATGAAGTGTTACATACTTACACGCCACAACTAGAAGCATGGGTCATGCCTTATAATCGTTGCGTCAGGAATTTGAGATCACTTGCATTTATTTTGTGAAGTTCAGCTGATGTCCTTGAGTGCTACAAACTTTGACATTGCTCACAACTGATTAATTTTGTGTATTTTCAGATCAAACTCTTCACTAGGCATGCTAAGGTCAGCAGGGGTCAAGTGGGCGATAACCCATGTGATCATAGTCACAGCCACGGCAAGGGGCAGCAGGGGTCGCATGACCCTTAATCATCAAGAGGGCTAAAGCGAACCTCGCAGCGCAGTGGAGGCTCACTGCACTCAGCTCCCGTCGGGGGCCATCCAGAGCCTCGGCTATGAGTCCCGCTTCCTGCGTTGATTAAGACACTCGTCGGAACCGTAACATTACAAAAAAACCTAGCAGCATGCCTCCAGAATTGTCTTTTCTCGGTAAAAGATCGCATTGAAGTCTTCAGACCATGCCTGGTGAGAAGATGAAGGACAAGAGTTGTAAACCCCAGGAGTATTATTGAGAGCAACATGCGGGTTCATCTATAATTGGCCTAGAAAGCTGGAAGGCCAAAAACAGCCAGAGGAGTTTGAGCACTTGAACTACCCTGAATGCCGGAGAAGACACAGCACAACCTTCAAATAAGAATGGAATCTGTGCACAGGAAGCCATCAAAGAGGGCAAGTCCTACCTACCACTTACATTTTTGTTATTTACAACTGAGCTTCTGTCGATCGTTCGTAATCTCAGCCTGCACAATTACCCTTATGTGACACCCCCATGATTTGAGTCACGTTGCGAGGACTGGATCACAAAAGTAACACAGTGAACTAGCGAGGACCATATAATGCAGCATGAACCTTAAGAAGGCAGTTTCTTTCATCAAATGGCTGTCGCATATACTTGCTTAAAAATTGCAAAGCCTAGGGCATACAGGGAAAATTGTACTCGATACATTCAGGGAACATAGGCACCATTTAACAAGAAATCATGAAAACCTTGCACCCAACAGACTGTCAACCGAAACCCTATGCTGGCCAACAAAATGGGCACTACCACATTTCAGGGACAGCAATATTTTCTTCTAATTCTCATCAATCGCAGGGTATACTTATACTCTCTTACCAGGAACTTAACTATTGTACATATATTCCCAACATAACAAAACTAGACAAATAATTGCATTGAATCAAATCATAAGAAAAGCATCATCATCACCTAATACCGGCAAATAACTAAGAACGAGTCCCCAATAAAACTTCGGAAGTTTAATCAATGAACATGCTGACCCACCTCTCCCTCCACTGCGAAAATTCTAATAAACTAGCTGCTTCACAGGTCTCTGGTACTAATAGTAGGATCACATCAGAAGGATCAAGCAAAAGCATGGTGCAAGCACTGCACCCATGGATCATGAAGATTAGTTAGTTCAGATGACAAAACAAACTGAATCGTTTTAGCAACTTGACAGAAAAATGATCAAACAATTCCATTCTTGCATTAGACTAAGATAAGGTGCTAAGGTGAGAAGGGTTGAAGAAAATGCTGACAAATCTTAAAATGCTTAAGGAACTTCAACCAAACAGTAAAAAAGGGGACATAAAGAGTGATTGGCAATTCACAAGGGAAAATTTTCAAATATAAAATGGTACAAACCCGTCTCCGTATGCCAATCTTAAACAATCTCCAAACACTAGACAACCAACTTGACAGAAACTTCAACGAAAAGCACTTTCAAATAGCCTCTTCTCTACCTCAAGGATTGAATTACCGGATGCCACAGTTGAAGCTATGCCACCTACTAAAAGACCATTAAGCTACACCACCAACTAGATAAGACCATTCTCACTTTCCTCCCAATGATAACCAGGAAAAAGATCCCCATATTATTTTTTGCACACCCATAAATAAGAGAAGAATAGAAATGAAGTACCTAATCAGCATAAAAGCGTTTGCAAATCTGAACATCATCTTTGAAGAATACCAAACAATTAAAAAATATGAGAATTACTATATCGAATTTGACTTCTCCCAGAACCATAACCACCTAGAATTTGGAAAGATCCCTATAATATTTGTAATAACCCCATAAATAAGAGAGGAACAAAAAATGAAGTGCTTAATCAGTGTAAAAGCATCTGCATATTTGCACATCATCTTTGAAGAATACTGAACAATGAAAAATGATATCTCTTATGTTGAATTTAACTTCTCCCAGAACCAAAACCCAACCACTTTTCTCAATTACTTTTAGCCAATTAAAAAGGAAAAAGAACTATAAAGTGAAGAATTTGAACTTGAATAGGCGTATCAATTCTATCCCACAGTGACATTCAATTAATGTTATATGTGGAAGTCTTGATGAACAAGCTGACATTGCTATAATCAACTTAGCAAGTGGACATATCACCTATGCAAAAAAAAAGAAAAAATACAAGCATAACCTTTAAAATGATATATAGTGACATTTAGTGCATGGATGGACCAGGAAAAGGAAAAAGGAAAAATACAAATTCCCAAAACTACCATGGTCAACCAACTCACATTTGTACCCACAAGCACCAGCTGCATCACTATCATCGTTCCAAGGGCCACCACTACCAACACAAGTTATTCTCGTTCTTCAAACCACATCTTGCAAATGTGGCACTTCTTACATTAATATTCCAAACCTGAGAACCAGCAACTCACGACTCTCACCAGTTCCTTGGGAGAATAACTTGTACCCAACAGACTGTCAACCGAAACCCTATGCTGGCCAACAAAATGGGCACTACCACATTTCAGGGACAGCAATATTTTCTTCTAATTCTCATCAATGCAGGGTATACTTATACTCTCTTACCAGGAACTTAACTATTGTACATATATTCCCAACATAACAAAACTAGACAAATAATTGCATTGAATCAAATCATAAGCTAAGCATCATCATCACCTAATACCGGCAAATAACTAAGAACGAGTCCCCAATAAAACTTCGGAAGTTTAATCAATGAACATGCTGACCCACCTCTCCCTCCACTACGAAAATTCTAATAAACTAGCTGCTTCACAGGTCTCTGGTACTAATAGTAGGATCACATCAGAAGGATCAAGCAAAAGCATGGTGCAAGCACTGCACCCATGGATCATGAAGATTAGTTAGTTCAGATGACAAAACAAACTGAATCGTTTTAGCAACTTGACAGAAAAATGATCAAACAATTCCATTCTTGCATTAGACTAAGATAAGGTGCTAAGGTGAGAAGGGTTGAAGAAAATGCTGACAAATCTTAAAATGCTTAAGGAACTTCAACCAAACAGTAAAAAAGGGGACATAAAGAGTGATTGGCAATTCACAAGGGAAAATTTTCAAATATAAAATGGTCCAAACCCGTCTCCGTATGCCAATCTTAAACAATCTCCAAACACTAGACAACCAATTTGACAGAAACTTCAACGAAAAGCACTTTCAAATAGCCTCTTCTCTACCTCAAGGATTGAATTACCGGATGCCACAGTTGAAGCTATGCCACCTACTAAAAGACCATTAAGCTACACCACCAACTAGATAAGACCATTCTCACTTTCCTCCCAATGATAACCAGGAAAAAGATCCCCATATTATTTTTTGCACACCCATAAATAAGAGAAGAATAGAAATGAAGTACCTAATCAGCATAAAAGCGTTTGCAAATCTGAACATCATCTTTGAAGAATACCAAACAATTAAAAAATATGAGAATTACTATATCGAATTTGACTTCTCCCAGAACCATAACCACCTAGAATTTGGAAAGATCCCTATAATATTTGTAATAACCCCATAAATAAGAGAGGAACAAAAAATGAAGTGCTTAATCAGTGTAAAAGCATCTGCATATTTGCACATCATCTTTGAAGAATACTGAACAATGAAAAATGATATCTCTTATGTTGAATTTAACTTCTCCCAGAACCAAAACCCAACCACTTTTCTCAATTACTTTTAGCCAATTAAAAAGGAAAAAGAACTATAAAGTGAAGAATTTGAACTTGAATAGGCGTATCAATTCTATCCCACAGTGACATTCAATTAATGTTATATGTGGAAGTCTTGATGAACAAGCTGACATTGCTATAATCAACTTAGCAAGTGGACATATCACCTATGCAAAAAAAAGAAAAAATACAAGCATAACCTTTAAAATGATATATAGTGACATTTAGTGCATGGATGGACCAGGAAAAGGAAAAAGGAAAAATACAAATTCCCAAAACTACCATGGTCAACCAACTCACATTTGTACCCACAAGCACCAGCTGCATCACTATCATCGTTCCAAGGGCCACCACTACCAACACAAGTTATTCTCGTTCTTCAAACCACATCTTGCAAATGTGGCACTTCTTACATTAATATTCCAAACCTGAGAACCAGCAACTCACGACTCTCACCAGTGCCTTGGGAGAGTCCAATACATCCCATATTTCATTTATCTTGCTCAACAAAGGAGTTTTATTTTCTTACGTAAATAAAGACCTTTACAGGAAATCTATTTGACTGCTTATCGAAATCACAACCTTACCACATCCCTGAAACCATTCAATCTTATGTCCTAAAAGGCTTTGTAAATGCATCAGCGGCAAATGAAGACTGATTATTCAATTGATGTCATGGCTGGAAGTGTTGATGTACAAGGTGCTAAATTGTACAAGTCATAGCCCAGGACAAAACTGTTATTGAGCTATCAATGTGTAAAATGCAGGACTTTTGGCAATGCAATGGCTATTAGATCAAGGACCAGAAAATTCCCTGGTAATGAGAATGCTTCTAATTTTTCTCAAAATGCTTATGTTGACAATTGATTGCTAGCTAAATATTAAGTTTTCATTATCTTGCAGCTGAATGGTGGAGCCTATTTGGAAATTTAACACCAAACCTACAGAAGTTGGCCATTAAAATCTTGAGTTTAACTTGTAATGCACCAGGTTGTGAGCATAACCAGAGTGTAGCTGAGCAAGATTGATTTTTACAATACACCAATCTTTCTCATCTATCCTTCTTATGAAACTTGAATCCTAGTCATTTGACTTATGCAACAGATTAAAAATAAAGAAGAGAAGCAGACTTGAGCATAAAAGGCCATGATCTCATGTATGTCAAGTACCAGATATGAGTTGCAAGATGCCATTGATCTCTTTTCGCTAAATGACATTGATGAGTAACAAATGGTCAACTGGGGAGAGTCATGACAATGCTGAGAATGATTTGGTTTTCTATGGTGACAATCCCAACAGGGGAGATGTAGAGAGAATATCTAGTAGTTGCAAGTAAGGACATACATGAGAAAAGCAAGATTGAAAACAAGTAATAAATTTTCAAGTTCTGGACCAGTAAGCATTGTGAGATGATGAAGCCGATTCCAATGAAACAGAGGAGGAGGCTGAAAGGTTAGATATAGTGATGAAGGGGATGAAAGCATGGATGGTGGTGATGATGTGATTGATATTGATGAAGATTGGGTTATTTTAGAATTTATATATAGGGATCTTGCAAGCTGCATTTAAGTTTCAGACTTATACGCATTGGATTTTAGCTTTATTATAAATTTCAAAAGCATTAAATTCTTGCGTGGTATATGATGCCAGGATATTCATTCTGTGTATTTTACTTTATTAGAGATCTACTGATTTGCTGGTGAAGGATTCATCCTAAAAATGCAACTTAGCACCTCCCTTCACTAGGGTGAGCACCAAAGGCATTACAGGAGTCTTAGCACCTTAGAAGCGCCTGGCGTTTTTAAAAGCACCAGAATGTTCAATGCATAGCCATCACAGACAATGAAAAAACCAACTAAAACATCACCAACTTCCTTTGCTCAAATGACAAGAAGCCTACCAACCTAGCCCGATGACTTGTTGAGATGCGTAAACTATTCTCCACAAATGCCAACTGTCAGCCATTACAGAAGTAACACAAAGGTACATGGAGGCTAAACTCACAGTAAAACTAAGCTAGCAGAAACTATACATGCAATATAAACAACCACATAGGTACTTTGGAGAAATGAAGAAAATGGAAATCTGTTGAGGCAGTAGTTTGGAATCTACGGCAGACATCAGGTGTGAATTTTGGCATCCAATAAAGAAAGTGGGAACGCGGGTGGTGTGTGTATGTGTGTGTGTGTGTGTGTGTGAGAGAGAGAGAGAGAGAAACGACAGCTAGGTTCAATATGGCTATAGGGTTGGACATTAGATGTTCAATTTATGAGGCCATCCACTAAGTACAAGTAGTTTTTCCCCTTTCTTTAGATTCCTACCAGTTGAGGTGCATTCTTATCCACGAATTACAAAAAAGGATAAAAACTTGATGTGTAACAATCACTATAAAAATACACCAATGTAAAGAACTCCAACAAACACTTGGATCTGGTTGTGCTGGTGACCAAGAGTTCATTCCATCCTACTCTTCAATTGCATAGCGCTGCAATGCCCTCAGAAATGCATAAAATGTTTTCATTTTCACATATTGTACCTTTTCCAAATCTTATAAATCTCATAATTTGACTTCAATCAACATGAAACACCTGATACTTTTCAAAATGTACAATTATTACATATACAATGATGTTTTAAGTTATGTTTTGCCAGAAAAGTAAATAGGTAACTTCCTGCTTAGAGAAAACCAAAATAAGCAGGCCCATCATCACAAAGATATGGAGGAAAATGTGTCCGCACTTCATTAACAGCTGTTCCGCTAGACAGACCCAGTTCTTATTATTTATTTCTTAAACACTGTAAGATCAAAGTCAAATGATCATAGTATAGAAAGTGTAACCTTTTACTCCTCATCATCCGCTTATGATCAGATAATCACAATCATAAGAAGCTAACCTATGTAAATGAAAATTAAATTCATTCAACACATACTTGAAAAAATGCAGTATCCACGTATATACAAACAGAACAATCAGTTGAGTGTTGCAGAAATAGTAGTAATATATGTCACGAGCTGCATAGGACCCAGTAAGAGAATATAAAACTTCAAAAGTGTATGTCCACCTAGGTAAATATAATCACACAAATAAGAAAAGGCAATTCACTGTCTGTTGTTGCAGATAATTCCCACATTCTGGCTAATGCTAGTTGTTCTTCTGCTTAGAAAGAATTACATATCATGTTTATCATCGTATTATTGTATAAATTCTGCAAAACCATTGCCGTTGCGAGGGAAAGAAGCAAAGGGGGCAAAAAGGAGGATCGGCCTGAGCACCATAATTTTCTCCTCTCCATATATCTTCAGAGAAAAGACACCAATGTCACCAATTATCTTGACGGTTTCAGCTGAGCTAAAGTTGAAGGAGCTCCTCTTTTAGAAACTGAATGAGAAGCAAAAGCTATACTCTTGGATAAGTATGTAGTAGCTGCGTACTGTAAGAGATCTTTTTGTACAGCCTTGCATGTAGTATTTTTTTCATGAGCACCAAGAAACCGAACTACAGTAATACCATGAAAGGCCCAAGCATTTAAAGCTTCTACTAAGTTGCATAGGTAAGTGCAATACTTGAACTATTATATGCTTGTTTCAACTGGAAAAGACATGACAAATAAAACAATCCAAGGTGCAATAGTCTCCACAGAAAAAAGGAATTTGAGCCAACAAGATCGTATCTAAAGAATGCTACAAATTAATCACAGCTTCACACACCTAGTACAAACCTCGCAATGAAACACAATCTAACCAAAAAGTCAACTTTTCCATAATCAATTACAAGTATAAACCCCGCTCTCGTACTTGTGGTTAACCTCGTAAAAGTCTGTCTTACCTTCAGAAGCAGGCCGTAAACATACCCCAGACAAGGAGCTAGTGTGTTGTGAAGAAAATTTTACATAACCCACAACCTCAATCTCCTCATCACCCTCTTCTGCACTCGTATCCACAGGCATTCTAACCCTTAATTTACCTGGAGCACCATTCAGAGGGATCTCTGGGACAAGCCACTTCAATTCTCGTTCTGATCTATTCAGCATAGCTTTTGGTGAAACCTTCAGTAGACTTGGGTCGACTGGAAGCTTCAGGACAAAGGTCACATCATGCAATGGTGCTGGCAATTCAGGATTGGAAGCATACTGTATCATCACAGAAAGTAAAGTCCCACTATGCCGCTTTGTAAGGCGAACCCTCAACGGTACCGGTGTTAACCTTGGGAGCAAGCTATACTTCAGAATAGGTATAGGCTCATCTGAAGGAGCCGTTCTCACATGGAATAAACCATTACCGAGGCTGCTGACACGAGAACTCTGCATAACGAACCGTTTGACAGCACTTGTACCATCAACCCGGAAGGAAAACTCAGTTTCTTTATCACCAGCAGTTTTAGGCGGTGGGGTTCTCAAATAGACAACACCCATCAGTCCTACTCTAGCAAGTAGCGATTCTCTAAATTCTGCACTAATATCCTCTGAAATATACATCTCAGGACCCCTCATTTCAGTTTTCTTCACTAAAAGATTCTCAAGTGGAGTACCCTCTGCCGCTTTACCCACCGTCGATTTGGCCGCATCACCATCGCTTGTTTCCAGCAATTCAAGGCCACCAAGACCTTGAGGTTTAGGACCTTTCGTGGGACCGACAAACTCAGATGGGTCCAAACCCCCACCCCAAGCTTCACTGAACCCTTCGAAAGTCTCGCCTAGAGAAGCCTGCTCATTGCCAAACTCTATCCCGCCATAATCCCCTTCGAAACCCTCCACACCAATATGCGTGGACTGGGTGGCCTCGGCAGGTGGCAGAGTCGGCACCTCCAGCCCTACCAAGGCCAACGTCAAATCCGTCGCCGACGGATCCTTGTTCTTCTTAAAACCAGTCACTAACTCCTCAGGCTTATTCAAAGCATCACTAGCCGCAAATGGGTCCTTAGGCCCTTCACTCTCCTCCTCGCCTTTAGTGTCCTGGCTATCACTCTGCTCAATTGGAGTCACAGGAGCAATGGTCGCCACCACTTCATCTCCCGCCGCCAGCGTCTCCGGCGGCACTTCAAACCGCGTGCCGGAAAACACCTCGATGCCCGCCAGGTGCTCGGCGGAATGCACCTCCACTCCGGCCCAACTATCCGCCCCGCGAATCTTGCTCTCGGTGTCGATCCCCGAGTGCACCATCTTGGCGATACCATCCCCGTGCATCGAGGACAGCATCGCGGAGAGCCGGATGCTGCTCACGCCACGAAGAACAATGTCGAGCGCCATGTAGATCTCGGCATACTTGCGGCCGAGCTTCTCCGGGGTGACGTCGACGCCGCGGCAGGCGGCGACGACGACGCTGACGGCCTGGTTGACGATGTGTATGCACTCGAAGACATTGACGGAGTTGTCCTGGTCGGCGGTGGTGATGCCGAGAACGTAGATGCTGTTGACAAGCCGGTAGATGACGCGGTAGCGGGACTCGACGCCAACGATTACCTGGCCACTGGAGGCGGCAAGGGGGTCGTCGCCGATGAAGTCGGATGACGTGGAGGGATCGGGATCGGCGGCGGCGGCGGCGGAGGAGGACTTGTTGGCGTAGGAGAAGCGGGTGTGGCGGAAGGCGGAGAGGGCGACGAGGGCACGGGCGGGTGGGAACCACTCGCGGGTCTGGAGGAGGATGTCGGATCCGTTGACGGGCTGGAGGGAGAGGGCGAGGCACGACATAGCTCAAGATCTGGGAGGTTCCGGCGGCGGATTGACCCGACCCGGTTCTCGATTTGGATGTTGAGGGGGGTAGGTTCAGTCAGAATCGGACTGGTTTGACGAGGGATCCGAGAGGAGGAGATCGCTTGGTTTCTCTTTCATCGGATGTTGCAGAGCTCCAGTCGAAGAAATGGAGGCGAGAGAGAGAGAGAGAGAGAGAGAGAGAGAGACGGTGGCAGAGAGAAATTAAATTTTGATCTTATTTTACATTAATCTTTGTTTTTCTCGTTTCATGCTCTTACTTGTGTCGTAAAATAATTTTTTCATAAATATCACCTGCCGAAAAAATTAATACGTGGGTTTGAACAATTAAAGTGAGATATAAATTTAGGATTTTTTGTGTTACAATAAAAAATTTATGGTAAATTTAGCACTGTGAGATAAATTCGGAGTTTTTAATATCATAAAAAAATTTAGAGTAAATATGTTATATAAAATATAATTTGAGATTTTTTATGGTATTTTTTTAATAAAATAAATAGGTAAATTTGCTTAAGAGATTGGTGAGATATCATGATCAAAACCTGCCATCGACAGAAAATAATTTATCATCTCGTAGAAAGTCCAATCACAGCCCAAATTGAGGGAAGGTTCTGCACGTGTTTTTCTGTGGAATTTTGTCGAGATCTATTTACAAAGAATTAGACGGACATGACAGACGGAATTGCTACATTATCCATGGGCAAGTTCGAAGCTGGAGTTTTATAAATAGGTTAATATTACTAAAAATCTCAAACTTTACTTACTGTGATATATTTATCTCGAATTTTTTTTCTTTGTAAAAAAATAGAACACGGCCAGCAAAGCTCTCCAGAGGGCGGCGAAGCCCTTGCCGACTATGGACGAAATGTTTGGGGTAAATGTGAAGTTTGGAGTTTTTGGTGTTACAAAAAAAGTTTAAGGTTAATGTATCACAGTTGATAAATTTTGAAATTAGTTTGAGGTAAATATATCATGATGGGTAAAGTTTGGGGTTTTTGGTAATAATAACCCTTTATAAATTGGAGAAAACTCCGCCAGAATTTACAGAGTCGAAAAGGGCAAAAAAGACGAGAAATTCGACTCGTGATTGAGCTCATCTCTTTCGTAACTTGTAATACTCATTTAAGCGTCGTTTTTGTAATTAGCAATTGCATCGTCGAAATAAGTCGAGTTCTTCGCAAACGACAATAGATTCGATACTCGTACCAAGACTTCTTTTTTTTAGACTCTCATATTCGGAGAAGTTTGATAAAACAAGTTGCTACTCTCTCATTTGCGATTGCTCTTTCCCTAGACAGAATAAATTTCGCTTTAGTTCGTTTTGTCCGCATTTTCACTGAGATTTGTTCTGCGAAATCGCTTTGTGTTTCTTGAAGAGCCGATTCGCTCCTCTCTTGTTGCTTATTTGGATCTAATAGTAAGTTCCTCAAATTCTTGGCAACTTACTGTTTCTGGGTTTACCTTAGTGAGTTGCTTCAATGTTAGTTTTCTAACTTTTGACCTCATTTCCAATGGGAAATCCCTAACTTTCTTTGCAATTTAGGAATTTATAACAGCAACTATGCTGGTAATGTAGTAATCGTCGATAAGTTACTAATTTCACTATTAAGTTTTTGTTTTGACTGGAAAACTTATAAATAGCCGAATAACTCACATTCGGCTTAAAATTAGTAAATTTATTCATAAGCAGATCAACGTTGATAATTTATTAGTTGCGCTGGCAAGATATCAATTCCACTGCTAAATTTTTGTTTTAACTGATAAGTTTCTCAAAAAGAAAATCAATAGCTTACTTAAAATGTAGGTAAATTGCTATTATCAGTAAATTACCACCAGCATACTTAAAACAATCAGTTACCAGCTTCCCCATTTTACCAGCAAGACTTAAAATTTACTAATCATGTGAAAATCACCATCCACGGACATCTCTGTTCTGTTTCACGCAACTATACGTCCACAATCCCTCGCAAAGAGGACCACGGATAGCCGCATCCGATGAAAGTCGTACATAAAACCGGTAACTGGTGACAGTAATTACGCAGCAATATAATATATCGTGGTAATTTTCTCGATGTATGTAGCAACTTAGTGCTAGTAATTTCATGATTCATGCAGTGACTTTTTAAGGAAATCAATCCATCGTCCATTGGTCCAGCTGCTAGTAACTTTGGCCGTCATGTGGGTTGGTGCTTTTCTACTAAAATGACGGATCATGCGTTTCTACATCTCAGTTGCGTCTGAACTTTCAAGAGCTTGCAATTCGTCTCCAACATTCAGCCAATGCCTACTGCTAATGTTTAGCTTCTTAGCAACTTTGTCCATTTCACCATCACAACCTTTTCCGTCTCTCAGTTATCGTGAATTTACTAGTTAAGTGGCTACTTCCCAGCAATCGCCTGGATCGACATTTGAGGCAAGATATAACAAATGTCAAGATATAACGCAGATCGCGAAGCACTGGATACACAAGGGATCGATATAATCAAATAACTGATGAAAGAGTTGCCGACCGTTCAAATGGTAAAACCTAAACCAACCAATGAAGGACCCATCAAGCAGCAACAGTACCACACGCAACTTCATCCGTGGTGAATCAGAAAGTCACAGCTTCTGCATGCGGAGAGCTTTGCGGGGGTTGGCTCCTCATCACTAAAGAGCAATAAGCCAGATGCAGAACCAGCTCCTCAAGATGGAACTCTTCTTTGATCCGTTGCCCATCTCTGTGATGAACAGAGAACGACAAGCGGTTGCTGAGGGGTTTGACGATTACAAATGAGATGTTCACTCTGTTTCAGCAAACATTCCTACTTTGCTCAGAAATTCAAACCCAGCCACATGTATAGAAAAATCAATTCTGCAGCGAAAGATAGGCACATTGCAAATCCAGATACTTTCTAACTTCACATTTTAGATCAACTACAGCTTGGACACCGGGAAAATCAGCATTCCCCAATCATTTTGTGCCACTTTCGCAGGGTGAAAGGTATCATTTGCAGTAGCTTAGGAATGAAGCGAAAAGAGTTCATGCAATCAGCTTTACGCTGCAATCAGATTTCCTGAAACTTTTTAGAAGTGAGAATATTACAATTAAGCTGCCAATTTCTCCCCGTAACAAGCCATGAACCTATCCCTCTATTCGTCTAAATATCTTGAATTCAAGACTCAATCCTCTTATTCAGACAGGACTATACTACCGTGTATGTATCCACTACTTGTAGAAGCTTGTATAGTTATGAGTACAAGGATACAACTGTATTGCGTGCCACTTAATATTGGAAGCAGCATAAGGCTTTTTAGAGGAGTATGGGATTGCCAGGCTTGCCATACGAAGTACTGACACTATGGAGACTTTTAGGTAGTTTTCTTGGTCGACTTGAGATCCTCATAAGATTACCAGATAGACAAAAGGAATCAATCTTCCATCTCTATATCTTTGAAAGAACAGATCCAACACCTGCAGAATAACAGCTGAACATACACATGAAATCAAAAATCTGACCTTACTTCATTAATTTCAAATAACTGGAATCTGTATGTTTGCAGGATATTTTTGGAAAGCCATTTTAGGTAACAAACCCGCTCACCACTGAAAATTTAGCATGTGACAGAAATGATGTCAACTCCCTCCCTCCCTCTCATGAAGTAGGTAAAGATAAGAAAACAAATCCTAATGGGTGTCCCAAACACAAGGCCATTTGCATTTGGTAGTGTGGTGAAATGGCATAGTGCAATCATGGATGTTGATGTATCTAAGCATCTCCATATGAAAATTAGACATGATTTAAAATGTCTATGGAATTCATTAGCCCCTTGATAAATAATTAAAGTCAAACGCACTAATCAAGATGTCTTTGATAATGAAACATTGTTATCCATATGCATGGACATAAACCAATATAGCTAATTCAAAGGGGAAGATCTGGTGAGGACCATGTGTTTAACACATTAATAGAGACGAAGAGATAGAACAACTTTTTTCTCAACTTTCTAAGTTGTCTAGGACCAGGAGCTCCAACTTCTAAGGTCATAGAGCTAATGGTAGAGAAAAGGGGAACAAAAAAACAAAAGCCATTCACATATCAATCACATACCTTTAATGTGGATCATAAGATTTAAAGCACTTGCTTTATGACGTGTAGAACACAAATGGCACTGCACAAGATTACACATCCTTCATCAGCCAATGTTTACAAAATTGAAATGTTTTAAGTTTACTTAATTATCATACAGTAGTAGAAAGTAGTAAGACTACTCATGCTTCTAAAAAAGTTGTTATTTTGAGTTGAGAAGATCATACAAATGTGCATCCTGCACTGTTCACTATATTAAAAAAGAAGCGCGGTCTGAGGTAGAAATAGAACCTTGGGATTCATTGGACTTAAAAAATACTTATGACATTCCAGCGAAAGTAGAACTTCAATTTCTTAAGATGAACAAAATAAACAGGCCTAAACCTAGCTCCAAGTAGAGTAAACAAAATCAGTTAACCAACAGGTGTTCCAGGTCAAGGTTACGTCACAAAACAATTTGAGAACATCAAAGTACAAAATATTGAATTCCGCCTCCAAACAACTAGCATATGACGCAACACAATGATAAGTACAGAAGCCTAACATTTGCACAAAGCATTCTAAAAACAGAAAGGCTTCCAGATTACTCTTTGTACATCCTGATTATAGGTATATGGTGAAATCAAATCCGATTGTAATTTGATGAGGAATTTTAGGAAAAAAATATTGCATTTAATTGTCCTACGGAAAAAAGATTACTTCACAATAATGTCCTAGGAAGCAATCAAATGCCACATTGATCTTATTGAGGTTAACATTGTATTGAACTTTGCAATTAAACAAAAGGCTTCCAAGTTCCATAATCATGACATATATGTTATATAGATTAATGTTCAGTAAAATAAACCTCTTACCAATGAGAAATATCGTTAGCATTAGGGCAAGCATAAATTGAACCGAACGACCAAATCGCAAGCTTCGGGGACTATGAGGTTGTCTTTGAAGCGCATGACAGTGTCCAAATGCCTGCAGAACATGGAGACCATAAATGCTCGAAACAAACAATAACATGTCAAGTTTAATTAGTTTTACATCTCAGCCATGCCAGAAGAAAAAATGCATTGCACTGGCCCAACCTTTTTACGAGAATCATGCAAAGACCCATTCATTCTGATTTTCAATGTAGTCCGCACTGGAAATTAGAAAAAAACTAACCTGATTGAACATTCTAGCCAATGACTTTGCCTGAATACGTTCACTGCACCTATTCTTCCAAAAAAGAGTTCTGGGCGCCTTTTCTTTGGGTGTGTCAACAACAGTGGAAATTAGGTTACTTCTCTCCACATCATCTGCAACAGCAATTCTCCAATCCCCCATGCTGGGTGAACTCCATGTCCTTCTGGTACCACCTGATTTATCTGCTTGATCTTTTGCACCTAGATCTATCACGCAGTGAACATTCTCATCAAATTTTCCATCCTTTAAGCTCTTGTTCTCATCCACTAAGCCACTGCTGCAAGCAGCATTAGTATTAGAACCCACATCTTCCTTCTTATCACAATTTTCCAAAATGAAACCCTTCAAAGATGTTCCCTGCTCTGTAAATTCATCCTTCACAGTTTGCAATAGTTCTGAAGTCCCAGAGAGAAACAACGCTAAATCATCTCGCTCTTCTTTATCAAGATTTACCCACTGAAGGGGCTGTTTTCCCCCCTCACTAAGAAATTCTTGCAGCGCTGCTTCAACACGAGAAATTTGATCTCTAATGGCCACAATAAACTGTCCATGTCGAGCTGTCGTAGTTTTGTCACCATGAGGCCCATGGCTAAGCCTGACTGCTCTCTCAAATTCTTCCAACTTAGAAAGATCCAATGATCAGACATATATCAGTTCCACGGGAAAAAAATAGAATATAGCTTAAAAGAAAAATCCCTTTGTACGTTCAATGGGTCTGTAGAAGATGCCAAAATCAACGAAGTAGAAGAAGCTCAAAGCCAACAAAAGTGCAGTCGTGACCGATTCTACGTCTCAAGGGAGACCAATGATGAGAATTTTAAGCACCCAGTGCTAATGAGAACTTTTGACAGAAGAATCTGAGGAAGGAAAGCTGAGCAATCTGATATTCAGATGGGCAAAACATGGAGTTACCTGCCACTTTGCTGTACCTAAAGCAGTTTGGAGGTCCCTAGAGAGATCATTCAAATCTTTAGGTGATAATGCTTCTCTCATCTCCCTGGCCCACGCTCTATATGTTGATTCCATCCTGATAAACCAAATAAACAATAAGAGAACATGCCAACAGCGTTTGCCAGCAACTAGTGGCCAGGATAAATTAGCAGAGGAGTCACAAGCCAGACAGCAAGTGTATGCTCATTAAGATAGCCTAATGCCAAGGCACTAATGGTGAAATCATTAAGATAGCCTGTGGATTTTTTTTATAGCTAAATTAGTAAGAGAAGTATTCTTACATGTAGCTGGACTGAAACAATTTTATACACTTCCTTCTTTCAAATTCAACTTCTAATCGGTTGCTACCCATGCTAGGTCTTTCACCAACTGCAATCCCAGAATAGTTTCTACTCTAGAAACCAGCAAATACATAAATATACGCATAATGTAATCCAATTAACTGACTTCTTAATATACAATCAGCAGTGAAAGACAGCAATTGCCATGTAAACTGTAACTATCTAATTGAAGCTTCGCAGTATCATGAACTGACTCTTCATTTCCAGTTGTTAGCAGGAACGAAACCATCGGATTTAGTTCCACGACAACGAAGGGAACTGGCATTCTCCGGACAAGAAATCAAAATTCAAATTAAAGTGCCATTTCACTAATTTTGATGGCATATTGAAACCCAATAATGAACTTATGCATTCGAGAATCAATAGAACTCAATAGCAATTGTTTACTTAAAAATACACGTGATGTAATCACTTAACTGAGAGGCCCACACAAACCATTTGTTTCTTTATATACAATTAGCAGCGAAAGACAGCAATTGCCATGTAAACTTTAAATATCTTATGAAGTTTCGCAGTGTTATGAATTCATTCTTCATTTCCAACTACCAGCAGGACCAAAACCGTCAGACTCGGATCCAAGACAATAAGGGAAACCGACATTGGCCGGATGCGAAATTAAAACAAAATGCAAATTAAAGTGCCATTTCACTAATTCTGATGACATATCAGAACCCAAGAATGAGCTTATGCAGATATTCAACAATCAGCCGAAACCCAAGACCAATTTAAGGACAAAGTCTACAAGGCTTAGGCACCAGAAGCATCTTCACACCAAGCTATATTTCCCTAGCTAATCCTAGGCGATGCTGAATAGTCAGATGTTCAGTAAGGAAGATACAAACGAGGACTCACACAAATGAACAAAGAAAATTCTGCAGATTCAGCAATCGATGATCATAAAAAATAATCTTAAATAAGTTCATCCCAGAAAACAAAATAATAATAAGACAACGATCGCAACGAAGGAACAACTTTTAGCCCGAAACCGAACATATCGAAGCTTTGGAAGGCAAAAAAACAAACAAGTAGAAGAAGAAGGAGAAGCCGCAATCGAACCGCCACCACGTGTGGACAAATCATGCCAAGAATCGAATAGAAATGAATATTGGGGACGCACACATCGGCAGATTCCTGGACCTCCTCGGCCGCAGCGAAGAAGGCGTCCTTCCGCCACATATCGAAGCTGTTCGCGACCAGCATCTTCGCCGACCACAGAGAACCCCGCAGAAGAACGAAGACAGCGACAACAGAAGCTCCTCAACCCGTCGGAGCGCGAGGAAATTCCCGGACGTTCCCCGCCGACGAAATCCTCGGCGGCCGCCGGGACCGGAGATGCTTCGAGCTCAAGCCGAAGCTTCCCTCCTCTCCCCCCCTTCCTTCCTTCCCCCTTTCTTCCTTCTCGTCTCTTCTTCTTTGCTGGGAAGAAGCGAAGAAGGAAGAGAGAGAATGCAAAAGGCAGACAGAGAGGCCAAATGATGGAGATGTACCAGCGATTCTTCCCCTCTCTCTCTCTCTCTCTCTCTCTCTCTCTCTCTAGTTGTTCCGCTTTTGTTTATGTATTATTTATTTTATCTTTTATCCCCTTCCCAATTTCTAGCAAAAATGGAAAATCTATTTAAGGAAAATTAGTGTCAAAGTGAAAATTACCAAGGTAGCCCTCGGCGGGCTTTCAATATAGGGTTATAACATTAAAAAAAAATACCCAAACTATACTCACTATAATTTGATATTTTGAACCTTATTTTTGTCACTAAAAATTATAAACATTCCAAACTTTTTTATCATAAAAATATCAAAATTTATACCAGTGTCACTATTATACTTTGGATGGAATTAAAATAAACGATATAAGTATCACAAACATAAAACCTTGAATTTTTTCATGACACCAAAAAGGTTGAGATATTTATGTCACATTGAGCATAGGTTCAGAATTTTTGTTATATTTTCCCTTTAATATATATTAATGCCATAAAAAATTCCTACATTTTATCCACCACGACATCAATGCCCCCCATACACTTTTTAAGTAATCAAAAATATTGAAATTATTCTCACTATGACATTAATATCTGAAAAGTTTTAGTGTCACCGAATTCTAAACTATGAATGTGCACGCAAACGCATGTAACTTTTTTGTCACATAAAATATGAGCTTGAGGTATTTTTACTACAAAAAAAATAATTTGGAGTGATGGCGTAACAGTAGACAAATTTAGAAATTTTCAGTAGTGAGTGAATAGTATATTTGTCAAATTAATACAAATTTGGGATTAGCACTAGAAAGAGGTACGGTTTTAAATTTTATGGTATCCCTTTATTGTAATAATTTTGGGAGAAAAATGGAAAGTGACCTATATTAATTATGAAATTGATATATAAAGAATCGCCAACCACTTCTCTTGATTAATCATGATGGTGATGCTTGGAGAGTATACTTGGCCTTCTTTTTTTATTCTCTATAATTTTTCCAATGATGGTTCGAGAATGGAATCGACTTTATTATATCGAGGGTGGTGGAGAGCGGCGTCGGCGGTTGTGGACGGCGGCCGAAAGGACAAAAGTTGAGTGGGGGCTGTCTTGGAGCCCGCGGCCAACAGCAGCCACCACAAGGGTACATCTGTCATTGGCCAGCCCAACGAAGAGAAAACCTCCGAGTGGGGCCCAAGCCGTGCCACGTGTCGATACGCCTTTAATGCTCGCTCGATGAAGTCCGAGAGGGGACGACGGTCGCCGGAAGGAGGAGGAGGAGAAAAGAGCGTGGTTTGCCCGAAATTGTAATCATTCATTTATGATGTTGCCACCGCATCCGTGATAACCTTCGTTCATGTTGAGTGGTTTTTACTCTTTTGTCCTTTGAGTTTTCCTCCTTCTTTTTATTTTTTTTTGTTTCGGATTCCGGCAAAACTCGTGTTTCATGATTTTCATGCAATTCGAACTATTTAATATGTTTTGAAATAATTAGACATCAATATGAAGATGCATGCAATTCTCAAGGGAAAATATAAGCCGCCTACGAGAAGAATAATCAGTTGAAGACCGCCGCATATTCAGTCCGAGCACCATCGCGCATCGAAATGAGGCCGTCGCCTCCGCCCCGCCGCGGTGAGAGTGGAGAATTCGGGACCGACGATGCACCCGAACCCAAAAGCCCCATCCTTTTCGCAGCCTGATCAGTGTTTTCCCACGAGATCGGCGACGGATTGAGAAACCGAACCAGTCTGCCGGCCGGCGGTTGCAACAGTCAAGTGGAAGTCAAAGGAGTGACTGGCAAGTGCTGATAAACAAAAGCTCCTTCATTAAAATAGCAGGAAATGGAAAGAAGGAGAAGACGAAGAAGGATGATCCTTCATCAAAGGGCGATGAATTCTCTCTTTCCTTTCCGGCGGCCCCCACATGAGTAGATAGGGGAAGGGTAGACTTTGATGGGCATGACACATCAAGATTGAATCCGGCAATTAGATCACGAGAAAAGATCGGATGGGTCATGCCTCTTTGGATGGTGAGGGGTGAGCGAGTCGTGTGGAGAAATCAATGTTGGAAGGAGACACCTAAACATCACCTGCCCTCAACCCCCAATCTTAGGCCACACCCTCATGTGATGACCAACACTTCAAAAATCGGTTATAAATCTTTAAACGTCTGCCAATTCAGTTATAAAATCTTTTGAATTTTGTTGTTCTAGTCTTAAAACTTTAGAAATCTCGCAAATTCAGTCTTTTTCCAGTGAATCTGTTTCCGAAAATTGCTTACCCGATGTGTCTGAGACAAATTTGCAATTTACAAAGTTTTAAAAATGTTTGGATTGAATTGACATAATTTAAAGATTTAGTACTAAATTTATAAAAGTGTAATGGATTTAGGACTTGTTGGACAACTTTCTCATTCGAGAACGCTCTCATGAATAGATGATACGCATTTTTACTCAATTTAGGCGGAAAAAGAAAATCTTGAATCCCTGGTAAGATGCTTCGCCATAATATTTTAGAGCATGTAAGACGCTATTGCAAAGAGCATAAAAACATGACGAATATCGAATTTGTGCTGCGCATTTAGTCCAAAAAGTTATTTCGCAGCTGTTCTTCTTGTGATGAGAGAGGCTGGACATGTTTTGGAGTTATTCTGCTGGGGAGCTCCGACGTTTGAGCTGCGACTGGAGCAGATCTTGTCGTGCTCGCAGAAGATTTCAACGCTATGATCTTGTTCTTCAACGGGACAAAATTCACTCCACCTACAAAAGTTGACCTGCTGTCAAAGGATGACAGCATGGTTTCTCTGGTAAACCTAGGTATTCCACGATGTTACCCAACGGCTATACACAGGACAAAGTGAGAAAATTACTCAATTAATCGTTATCGATTTTTTGATTTTATTAATTTAATTTCGATCTAATCATTACCATCAATCTTTATCGGACATTACCGACATGATAATCCACTCATCACCGATCATCCTACGTGACGCATCCTCGTACTAGCGGTTTCCGACGAAAATTAATTGAAAAGAATTATATATCCGAATTTCATGTGAAAATTTGAGATGAAATTGATAGAATTGAATAATTTAAAACGGGAATTAATAATCCCCATGTTTGACAAAGGGAGGGTGGTGGGTTCTAATCAATCATGTTTGACAAATTAGTATGTTTATTTAACATTTTCGATAAGTACACCCCATGGTGGATGATTCCTCCGTCATCATTCACATGGTTTTGGTTTGGTGGCTCTGATGAGAATGTGTTAGTGGTTTCCTCCGATTGGCCATCAACTAATCAACCATTTGGAGATTTCTTGGAGAAATTGACAAGATGTTGTGGTCAAATCAAAGTTACCCAAATCATAACCATGGCCATGGATAAGCTGCAGAAAAAAAATAGTACACAATTGATCCCCAACTTTTCACTCTTTTTTATTTCAAGCGGATCATTGAATATATGTCTCGGGAAGTCAAATCCTCGTGCTTATATAATTTTATCATCATTCCAATCATTTTTCACAGCAAAATTGCTAATGTGAGATCCAATTATCACCCACCGTTCTACGTGACACATCGCCACGCTAACAATTTCCAATGAAAATTGGTTAGAATAACTACGTCGGAATCTGGCACAAAAATTTGAAACTAAATTGATGAAATTGATAATTTCCTATCCAAATTGATATTGTATGATCTGCTTAAAACTAATTGAACGATTTCCTTAGAGATTATGTGCGCAGAATTAACATAAAAGGGAGATAAATTATGGGAAGTTGTCGGTTCTAATCAATCATGGTTGATAAATTGGTATATCTATTTAATATTTTCAATAAGTACTTCTATCATGAATGAACGATGACTTCTAGCAGATATATAATATTGTTTAGTATTTACTCCATCATCATTCACTTGGTTTAGGTTGGGTGGTGCTGATAAGAACATTTTAGTGGTTTCTTCCGAATGGCCATCAACTAATCAACCATCTGGAGATTTCTTGGAGAAATTGACAAGATGTTGCAGTCAAATCAAAGTTACCCAAAATCATATGTATGGCCATGGATAAGCTGCAGAAAAAAAAAGTACACAATTGATCCCGAACTTTGCACTCTTTATATTTTAAGTTATCATAGAATATATATCTCGTGAAGTCAAAATCTCTGTACTTATATAATTTTATCGTTAACCACCTCTATATTTGATTTTGACAAACCGATTCCGACAGCCAGTCGATGCTAGCAAAAGAAAAAGAGTGCAAAAATTGGTGAGCGATCCTCTAGGCCCGAATCTCCATTTCCATCGGTTATGGAGCAAAGACGATGATGTTCAAATAACCAACGTGAAAAGTTAAATGATTGCTATATGTCTACAATATAAATTAGTGATATGATAAGTACGTCGAAGGCTATGCCAAAACCCCAGAACGATGGAGCCAAGTATGAGCTTTAAGATCAATTTTCCTTAATTTAAAATGGAGTTGTGACATACTTGTGACTTATGGTCCCGGGGGAGTGTCTTCCCTCATGCACTTATTTCAAATTCCTAAGATTATACCGACATTATGCGCCTCTTCTCTCTGGACCACAGAAAGTGCCAGGCCTAACATTTGACTCTCTCCAGCCAAAAGATAATCAGGAAAAAAGACCAACCACGAGACACACGTGTAAAGGCTGCGGCGTGTCCTTTCGACGATACTAATTATTTTCAGGTCATGTTTGTTTGCTTAGTTGCTTGCACTGTCAAGCCTCCTTTCCCGGATACGACGATGATCAATTGGAATCGCTGGTACGTAGTGCGTCTTGATGCCAACAGGGAAATGGAATAGGGAATTGGATCGTCTACCTTGGGGTACGGCCCAAGACCGATCTGATCTTTAAATCATAGCCGTTGATCGGACGGCTGTGAGCTGCAGGTGATGGAGTCCTACTTTTAATGGGTGTGAGCCCCACCTTCTTTGTTTTATTTAGTCTCACTTTTTGTTTTATTTAAAGAAAAAAGCACAGCCATCCGATCGTTGATTGGACGACTGTGATTTAAAGATCAGATCTGCCCTGGGCCGTACTCTAGGGCAGACGACCCAAATCCAATGGAATAGCGCATTTGAATGAGATATTCCTCCCTGGAACAGCAAGGCCTTGTGCGAATTACCTTAGCAAAATGCCCATGGAACAAGGGCAGAGAGAGAGAAGAACATGGCTTGTCTCCTGGCTGAGAAAACTAGAAAGAGAAATTCCAGAGCAAAAGGGCCCGTCCCCCAAATTTCCTAATTGTTTTGGTACACCATGTCGATGCCATCTTCTGGGTGTTCTTCCAGGTCCACCTTTTGGCAATTTCTCCCCGCATTTCTTGTTCTGACCTGCATAATCTTCAGACCTCCCATATAAAAGAACGCTGCTTTAGTTTTGTAGTCCACCGTTCAAGAAATAAGTATTCTTCGGTCAGCAAAGATGACATCCATGGTGAGGATGATGAGACCTTTCGCTCAACAGGGAGATCTTTACCTGAGTCTGGATACAACTTCACACTCGTACCACATGGAGAGGACCAAACTGGCGTATGCGCGTTCCTTTCGGATTCGTCAATCACATATCCTTCTTATTTAACAGTGACCAAAAACTCTGAATGTTTAGCAGATGAAACCTCACGAGCAACACATATCGCCAAAACTTCAGGCATCGTGCTGTGCTGACTACGATGAGTTCCCCATGCAATGTTTTACTGCTCGAGACACTTGAGACTGGTAGCTCTCTACTAGGTGTGCTAAACAATGATTGTATGAGGCACGAGACATGAGATCATCACCAGATCCTCCCGAGGTCGGCCTCTGGTTCCAACCTCCAATCTTCTTCGGGATGAGGACAAGGATCGGTTTGTAGAGAGCGACGCTTTCAAGCGACTCCTTTCTATTAGCGAGGGCTGCCATTGTCCTTGGCTGTCGATTTGACAGCTCTTCCTCAACCGACCTGTGACCAGCATAACATGAGCTCAAAATTGAGGAATTTATCATCCTCTGAAGATTTTTGTACTCTGCTGCAAGCTTCACATCCCAATCCGTGTTCTCCCTGCAAGTCCAATCATCAATTACGCGCAAAATGAAATATATTCCTGATGTAGCAGACAAAGTCACATACTAAAGATGCTTGGATGTCAAATTATTCTAACTATATACTCAAATCAGTTCACAAACTCAATATTTTAGATTATCTTGTGCCAATTAACTTTTCATATCAGCAAGGACAACCTGAAAAGGATTTGGAGAAATGTAGCTTCGTTGCTTTGACGAGATTTTCTTTGAAGTAACTTCTGAAGGGACCGACAGAGTCGAGAAGTTTCAGATGAGCATCCTCCTTCACTCATATGACCTTCACGCTATGAATGACAAAAGTCCAAGCAATGGATGTTTACTCAGTTTGGCAATATCATCATGGATTGAAATTTGTAGTGAAGGATTATTCTCGGGAGGAGCTCAATGAGAAGATACTAGGAGAACTGCCCAAGGCTTAGGAAGCAAATGTTGATGCAATTGACGAAGCTCACAAACTCTTGACGATTTATTGGATAGTGTATGCTGCAGATACAATACCAATGCATCATATGTAGCTGTTTAAATTGCAAACTCTTATCTGGATACACAAATACAGAAAGCAGCGCCCCATAACGTGAAGCAATATACTGAAGTCAATTCTTATAGAGAAAGCAGGCAAGCAGCTTATGAACAGCAAAACACAGAACAGAAACAGGATTACCGTTCTGGCACACTGGAGATTGGAACCTCTCATTCACAATGTTACAGACCCCATCCTGTGAAGCAATTTACTGAAAGTCACGATTGTCAAAACTTTGGCCCTAGTTGTGAATAGCAACATAGATGAGAACTGAAATGAGTGGTACATAATCCATCACCGTCAAATATAACAAAGATTCTATCTGGTCCGGTCCCACCCTACCAAGAACCGAATTGCGTAGGAACCGGTTCCATTTTTAGAAACTGTGGACCGGACCAAAACTTCGAAGAACCGGACCACTGGCTGGTCCGGTCCGGTTCAAGTGGTTCTCAGGTTGGGCGGTCCATTATGCTTACCCCTACTTTAGAAAACTTATCTTGAATAACCTTCCTGATTCAGAAGGTTGAAGAGGCATGTGGAAACATTTGCCCTGTCAAACATGTGAACTGAGGCAACATGAATAGATGCCGAAGACAACATAACAGGAGATATACCTGCTAAAATTTCCTTATGTTAGCCAGGGAAACTAACTGACACTCAGCTATCAGAACTGTTTGGCACTTAAAAGACAGTTTCAATCAATGTATAAAATCTCCAAAAAAGGAACAAAACAAGCAGATGTAGAACAAGGTCTGATGAACTGATTCACTATTGGAAGCACAAGAGGAGACCTGAAAATCATTTAGCTCAGCATCGCTGAGGGAACATCCCCACCATGATCACAGAGAATGAAAATCCTCTTCAGGGCTCTAACACAACAAGGTTTTAGAGTATGCATCTCCTGATCAAATAGTGGGCTGGTTAGATGAAGAACGGCCTTTTATGCATAATAGAAAACCTTCTGGATCTGCAAGGTAAAAATACTCAACAAAGAAAGAACATTACTAGATCCCTATAACTAACATGAGAGCTGAGCAATTACACAAACCTGAATTTGTTCGTAAGCTTAACAATCAATTTAAGTTTTGATCTCCTGTAATTGCTGCATAATTGGTGCCATCACTTGGTCCAAGCAAATTTGCAGATGCTCCTCTCTCAAATCTAGCTTGCAACCCACCACTACAACTGGCATTTTTTCTAAAGATGGTATGCTCAGTGATTCAAACACCATTTAGAGACTAGTTCATAAGGTTTTGCCTATCAAAGTTCCATGACCAGGAGTAATAGTTTTAGAAGGAAGTCCAATTTTTTTATAATGCATTGTAGAGAATTAAGAAACAATGGGACAACCAATTGCTAAACTAAAACTCTAATCGACCAACTTCTGGAAGCCAAAAGGTACTCAATCAAGGCTAGCAGGCACATGCAAAAATACGAACCACACCATCAGCCAACCTCAGCTCTTCAACCAATTAACCTCTGACCACCACTCTGATTTCATATTCATACAAAAACAAATATTGCATGGAACAACCCCAGTTCAAACACACAACTGAACTCTTTGATGATGATAGCTAAGAAGAATAAAGAGCACTTGAGTAGCTGCTAATAATCATATTCAATGCATATCGCAGATTTCGAGATTGATTTGCAAACTAAAAGCACTAAAAGTGAGACTGAAAGAACACTGCTACAAACATGAAGGAGAAAACTTGAGACGAAAAATTCAGAGAGTTTGGGCATAGCTTGAGTGTCCATGTTCCCTCTGCATTCCTTATATTTATTGACCTCAAATACCCCTTGACAGTAATTACATTTCTCCACATGAGCCTCCATCATTCAACTGCTCTCACATCTCCATGATTTCCTCTACTTCCATCATCTTGGGCAGCTGCTCCATCATGCTTGAAGTCGCTCACATTCAGTAATTGTTCCAACTCTAAAATTTAAACGGGTTGAACTACTCTTGTTTCATGGTTTGGTAGATTGAACAACTTGAATAGCCTCTCGGTCAGGCCCTGACTTCTCATTTTCGATATTATGTATTCCTTTTGTCTTTGACCTAATGCATGAACAATTTTTTCTTTACCAACTGCACAGTAGGGCGTGATTTACAATTTTACACTACTAAATGACAAGCATGATTTCTGAGCTCAACCAATTTGAGGTGAAAAGGCATTTTAAAAGGAAGAAACAAAGAGGCGCTTGCTAAGAGACTTTCAATTTGAGTTCAATTTCTTTAACTTACAGTTATGGATAATACAAAAGGACAACACCATCAAGAAAAAAACTTTCCATTCTTTCCTGCAACTAGCTGCGCAATTTTTCCATAAGAGAAAAGTGCCTTCAATATATAGATGAAGACATCACTCCCTCAACTTTATATTACACAGTAATTGAACCTGACGGCAATCTATGCAGCCAAAAACGGGCCTTTTGGCATGTTGTAGTCCAGTTTGTGCATAGCATTAGGCACTTTCTGAATCCTCTTAAACTAACTGAAATCAACACGTGTGCATCTTGAATCTCGAGCCACACAACACGATTTCCTGGTGGTGCTCTCAATGGAAATTTTAAATGCCAGCCTTTGAATTCTATCTAACTTCAGTCAAATAATCGCAGGAGCCGCACAGCAAATAGCTGGAAGTCAGAGGGCCCATACTACCTGCCTAACCCTTCACTCCAACGAACCATATCTAAATGTTTTTTTGCATGTACAAGCTTCCATGTTTTGCAGATACTAACTACATTCATACAGCTGAGACACTCCTTGCAGTAGAGATCAATGAATCAGCCTGTGCTTGTGGAGATCACGAAACTATTCGTCTATATTGATCTCCATTACGACTGATTTAACTGTAGGTTCTTCATGCACTATAGAATAGCCTCCAACAATTAAAATACATGCATACAGGGTAATCTTCCTGTGAGGACCTAGATAAGACGATAACTTAACATGGGGGCAAGACATTCGAATAATCAATAGGATAGATATATTTAGCATCATAAAATGCCAAGAACTTGGAGAAGATCAGGTGAAGGTTGTAAAATATACATGTCAATTGAATAACCAAATTATTTCAAGGCAACATATTCATAATTTCAAAGTCATGTTGGCTCAGAAGTGATGGTGCAATAGCAGCACAGATCAACATCAACTCAACCCTCAATACAGGGTATTTGCATAGGGCAGTAGGTCAATGTGCAATCTCAAGAATCTAGAAACTACCTTGCATTACATTGAGGCCATCCAAGTGATCACAAAGCTAGGAAGCCCATCCCATTTTGCATTGCTAAGAAGCCTTTACATAGTGGCCTTAAATTGAACTTAGAATACAGGTATCATCATGAAGGCAAGAGGTTACAACCCTTTGCCTTCAATTTTCTTTCTAAACCAAAGAACTTCAATCCTGATAACACTAGGTCTGCTGTCTTCTTCTGCATGTGTTCAACCAGCATGTCGTCATAAACAATTGCGTCTGATTCCTTCAAAAGCTTGCGCTCTTGCATACTTGAGAAGACTTTTCTAGCTTCTTCTATTGTCCCATGCTTACAAAATCCAGAGATGACAGCAGAGAATGCAACATCACTTGGAGGGACGCCCTCTTGCACCATCTCATCCAGGACTTCGACCACTTTCTCAGCCTGCCCTGACTTAATTGTGTGGAGAATCGCCAAAGAGTATTTGAATTCCATGGGTCCACTCATAACACTGGCCAGGCAATCACGGATGAGCAACATAGTCGCATCAATCTCCCCAATTTTGCTGAGTCCTTTGGCAAGAGAACAATATGCATCGATAGAGGGGAGACACGACATTTCCATTATCTTATTATAACAAGTGCATGCCTCTTTTATTTCCCCTAGCGCAACAAGACATTCAATGGCAATACTGTAAGTCAAGGAATCAGGCTCGATTTGGGCATTCTTCATTTCATCAAACAGAGACATTACCAATTTCACATCACCAGACTTCTTCAAAGCCCCCATCAGGATATTGTAGATCGACACACTGCAGTAACCTTTTACTTTCAAGTCTCTGAAAACATCTAAAGCTATTGGTATCCTCTCTTCCTCACAAACAAAAGATGAGAAGAAAATGGAGAGATCGTTTATCATGGAAAATCCAAACTTCTCCATCTGCATCAGCAACTTGCTGAAATCCTCCATTCTTCTCATCCCGGCATAAGAAACCAGAATGGGATTAACTGTCCCAAAGTCTGGCTGGAGATCCTCCTGCAATGTTATGAAGAAAAGCTTGAGAGCCTTATCAACATGCTTGACACTGCACAAGCCTTCAATGAGAGAGTTATAGATCCGCAAGTCAGCCCGATATCCTGAGTCAATTAAGTCCTTCAATAAGCCACAAGCAGATTCGACTTTGCCACCTGCAACGAATGACTCAACTAATACACCATAAATTGCCCGATCGATCAAAAATCCTTTTGCTTTCATCTCCTTAAACAGCTCAAAGGCCTTGTCCACTCTCTTTCCTTTACACAATCCACTAACCAAGGTTCCATATGCCAAAACATCAGCCCCGACACCATCTCTCTTCATTTCCTCCCACACCCCTAAACATCCGTCTAAATTCCCTTCCGAAACCAATATCTTGACCATTGCTGTGTATGCAAAAACATCCGGCTTGCACAAGTTTGCTCTCATTTTAGCCAAAATCTCCATCATTTCGTTAATCCTCCCTGCCTTACATAATCCTTTTATCAGGATCATATAAGTAACGCTATCCTCAACCAGCCCGTCATTCCTAAAATCAGTGTAAACAGATAATGCCAGATCCAAATAATCAGTCCTCACCAACCCATCAATAACCTTGTTATACAAAAACACACGTGGCTTCACGCCAAACTTCTTCATCTTCTCATACACATAGTAAAGCCTCAATCCCCGGTTAGCATCTGCATGCATCCTAATCAAAATCTCAAATTGCTTCTCACTGGGCGGCTTCCCTTGTGAGTCCATCAACTCGGGCACCTGGTCTGCAGCTCGGAACTTGTTGTTCCTATTCAAGCAATAAGCAAGTGCATTATAGGCAGCATAGTTATGCCTATAACCCTTTTGCCTACCTGCCCAAGCAAAGAACTTGGAGGCGACCGTGGGGTTATTTTCCACCTTAAGCACCTCCGCAACGAGGCCAGGTGTCACACGACGGAGCTTGCTGAGCTCCGCAACAACAGGAGGGCCCCAATTACTGTGGTTCCGGCGGAATGCATCGACAATAAACCGGGCAATCGGAGACAGGCGGCGGGAGGCAGTGAGGGATGAGGGAGGCCCGGGCGCCGAGGGAGAAGATTGGAGGGGGCTGTGATGGTCTGGGTCCCATTTGTGGAGATGGAAGGGAGCTGGGGGCTTTGTGGGTATGGGGCTTTGCCTAGCGGGGATGGTCTTGCGGGAAGAGAAGAGGCCGCCGTAGACGACGGGGCGGTTCTGGGAGGGCTTGCGGTGACCGTAGAAGAAGTATGGTTTGAACGGTTTCGGTGCTGGAGGGTGGTTTGGTGGCATTTGGTGTCCTTGTCGGGGTGTTGCCACCGTCGGATGGTGAAGGTAGCTAGAAAATATTTGATTACATGAGAGAGCCAGAGAGGGTACTCACTCCGGTAGTGGCCATTTGCTTCTTGGCCCCTATGGTGCAAGCAAAGTTTCGACCAGGTGACAATGCTTCTTTCATCTCCCTAGCGCATGCTCTGTACTTTGATTCCATCCTGCTATACCAAATAAACAATGAGAGAACATGCCAACAGCATTTTCCAGCAAATAGTGGATACAACAAGACAACAGAGGAGCCGCAAGCGAGACAGCAAAGTATATGCTCATTAAGATAGCCTTTTGCCAAGGCACTAATGGTGAAATCATGAAGACAGCCCTTGGATCTTTATTATAGCTAACGTTACGATTAGTAAGAGAAGTGCTCTTACATGAAGCTGGACTGACACAATTTTAGTACACTTCCATTCTTTCAAATTCAACTCCTAATCGGTTGCCACCCCATGCTAGGTCTTTCCCTAACTGCAATCCCAGAATAGTTTCTGCTCTAGAAACCAGCAAATGCATAAAAATACATGTAACGTTATCCATTTAACTGGCTTCTTAATATGCAATCGGCAGTGAAAGACAGCAATTACCATGTAAACTATATATATATCTAATAGAAGCTTCGCAGTGTCGTGAACTCATTCTTCATTTCCAACTATTAGCAGGACCAGCACCATCAGATTCAGCTCCAAGTTCACCAGATGCAAAAGTAAAACGAAATGCAAATTAAAGTGCCATTTCATTAATTCTGATGGCATATTAGAACCCAAGAATGAGCTTATGCAGATATTCAAGAATCGGCCGAAACTTGAGCAATTTAAGCACAATGTCTACAAGGCTTAGGTACCAGAAGAATCTTCACACCAAGCTATATTTCCCCAGCTAATCCTAGGGGATGCGGAATCTCAGATGTTCCGGCAACGGAAGATACAAAACAAACGAGGACTCACACAAATGAACAAAGAAAACCCAATCGATGATCATGGAACATATTCTTAAATAAGTTCATCCCTAAAAAAACAAAATAATAATAAGAGAATGATCGAGACGAAGAAACAACTTTTCGCCTGAAACCGAGTATAACGAAGCTTTGGAAGGGAAAGAAGAAGAAGAAGCCGCAACCGAACCGCCACGACGTGTTGACAAGTCGTGCCAAGCATTAGGGCGTGGCTTGATCTACTGTGGCTTTCGTGACACTTGGGGCCTGCATGATTCAATTTCTAACAAGAAATTGATTTCGGAAATAAAAAAAAAAATCATTGGCTAATTTGTGAAATTGATTTCAGTCGGAAGTGGCGGCGGCGACAACTAGTTTTGGTGGCAACCAGCATTGGTGGCAATTGGCGATGGCAAACTTTGGGAGAGTTGGACGAGAGAGAAACAATTTCTTAATTTCTCATTTCGAAAGATAAACTACAAATTTTTTCATATTTCATTTTTTACCTAAATCTGTTTTTGAAATTTATTCCTCGGATAGAAAACAAATTTCCTACTTGTCGCGACCTACCCGAACCCGGGAGGAAGGGTCTGGGGAATAGATTTAGAGGTATTCGCTCTCGATTCCTCAATCTTGAGCTTGGATTCTCCCAAATTCATACCTCGCGTGACATTTAGGCGATGTTCATTTTAAAAGTTCTTTAATGACCTAAAATATTTCTAAGAGTCGCCACTAGCCTATTATGGTCGACTAGAAACCGAGTGAAAGCATGGGAGAGATGCTTCACTTTCTACGCAATCAGAGATTTCTAGGGTACGGGGACTTGGTTACATTAACTATCTAGTTAATGCCCTTTCGGTACCTAAGGCTGATCATCTTGTTAGCTAAAGTGTTCTTACGCAATCTTATATTTAATTGAAGACTAGTTCACTAATTGAACAATGTGTTATTGGATTCAAATCCTAACCATGCTAAAAGAAAATCAACAATGTGCAATCAAGTGTAATTGAAATAAATGTGCAATCAACAATCCTAATATTGTCTCTAAAAAAAAAATCAATCAACACACTCCCTAAGGTAAAGCCCTAAGGGCTTATTCAATTGATTTTTGAGTTTTTGAGTTTTTGAAATTTTTTTTATATTTTTTATTAATTTTCTTTTTTTACTAATTTTTATTATTTTTCTGATTTTTCTATTTTTTATTGATTTTCTATTATTTTCTGACTTTTTATTAATTTTCTATTAATTTTTTAATTTTTATTGGTTTTCTGATTTTTTTAACCTAAAAAGGATTTCGGACCGGGTCACGGAGACCCGATCCGAATTGATGACCCGACCCTAATGGTCCGGGTTTGGGAACAGAGACGGGCTGGATCGCGAATTCGGATTGGGCTTTCCGTTGGATCGGATTTGGGAATTGGGTTGGGTTTCCAAAAACAAATCCGGCCGAGCTGGATTCAATCAGATGGGTCATAATAGGGCCCATCTCAATCTAAGGCTGAAAGAAAACTGAGAACAGAAATGGGCTTTCCTATTTTATTTAAAGCAGTTCAAAACAAAGACAATTCGGCCGGGCCCCCTTTAATCTCAAGCCCACGCGCAGAAGAATCCGGCTTATGCGAGTCATCTTCTTCTCCTTTGCGCGACCACCACAGCAGGAAGAACACAGCAACAACAATGGCCTCGCCGACTTAATCAACAAAGGAGACGGTGACTGGACATTTTTTGACTCTATATCATTAATGAAATGCCTATAGCTGACTAAGATTCTAGAAAATAAGCTAAAAAAAAAAAATCGACAAAGAACACTCGGTCCTCATCTAAACCTTTTGTCAAACACCTAAGGTTCGGTATTGATTAACGAGCTTTAAGACCAAAACAAACCTAGAACTAAACCTGCAAATACTAAAAAGAACACTAGTAAGCATTCTAGCAAACCAAGAGATCAAACGAATCAAGCTCCTATGCTAAGTCCATATCATCATGGTAATATAAAATCAAGCTTATAAAAATAGAAGAGATCGAAGCTATACCAAAAATCAAAGACAAATGACTTACCAGTAGGCAAATAAAGCTTAAATCGGTGATGGATGAACTTCCCGAAATCGCACAGCCTCTTTTCCTCTTCTTTGCCGACCGTTCCTCCTCTCGATGGAATCGCACAGCTTCTTCCTTTCCTCGAATGATTATAACCCTCGATCTTCAACGCCGCCCAAAACCAGACAACGAGAACTCTCCTCCAGAATTTTTCGCCATGGAAAGAGAACAAAAGAGAGCTCGGGCGCAAACGAGAGAGAGAGAGAGCCAGAGAGAGAGCAAAAGAGAGTCCCCGAGCACGACAACGGTGGGAGAGAGTCTGAACATTTTTTTTTCTTGCGCGAGCTCAAAACAAATGGGGAAAAAGCCGGGCCTCCCTTCTTTGGGCCAACCCAATCAGCTGAAGATGAAGGACAAAGGGGCCGGGCTTTTCTCACCTCGGGCTCACGAAAATCATGAGGTTTGGGACTTGTGGTCTATGGGCTTTTTATTAGATTTTTTTTATTTGTCCTAGAATTTTTCATTTTTTTTAGAAAATTGACTAGTAAATGGTTTATTGGGTGGGTAAAAATTAGGTGTCAACACTACCAAATAGATTTTTGTTCCAAAACGAGTGCTAAAATAAATACATTCTGGAACGGAAATAATTGGCTATCATGAAGGCCTTAGCCTCACTCTAAAAAAAAGAAAAAGAAAAACAGATTACTTTAAAAATTAGAAAATATTAAAAATTAATTTTTTATCAAATGAACTTTTATTCCTTTTCTATATTGGGAATAATAGTCAATAAATGCATTCTTTTGCAAAGAAAGCTGTCCAAGGAATAGAAATAAAAAAAATCATTTTTTTTGTAAAAAAATTGTTTACTAAGATAGAAGCATTATTAAGGGCGCCTTTGTTCATTCGGTTAATGCCAATTCAGTGCTAATTTTTAAAATTTTGTCAATTTAATTTCAATAAGTCTTTCTAATTATTTTTCACCACAAAATTACTAATGTGAGATCTAGTTATCACCAATCGTTATACGTAACACATCACCATGCCGGCAATTTCCACTAAAAATTGATTGGAATGACTACATCTTGAAATTTTGAACAAAAACTTAAAACTAAATTGATGAAATTGAAAAATTTTCTAACCGAATTGATACTATACAATATGCCTAAAACTAATTGAACGATTTTCCTCAAAGATTATGTGTGCATAATTATCATAAAAGGAAGAGGAATTTTGGGAAGTTGTCGGTTCTAATAAATTATGGTTGATAAATTGGTATATCTATTTAGGGTACGTTTGTTTCAACATTTGAATCAAGTTTCGGGACTCTAAATGTACCTACAAAACTTTTTTAAAGCTTTTAGGAGAATGCAGCCTTCTTGGTATTTTGAGAAGTAGCATTTTCGGAATGCTACTTTCCCAACTCCAGCAACTCCCCCCATGGCCGCCTCCCCACTGCCTCCTGACAACTCTGACTCCCCCCCCCCCCCCCTTAAATTGGAAAAATGATTGGCTAACTTGGAATCCCAACCACAAGAGGGGCATTTAATAGCCCGGATTGCCAGACGTGGGCTCTACCCAAATTGCCACCTTCTCAACAACTTCAATTTGAGAAGTTGTCGATTCTAATAAATTATGATTGATAAATTGGTATATCTATTTAGGGTATGTTTGGTTCAACATTTGAATTGAGTTTTAAGACTCTAAATTCTCTTGGCCAAATGTAAATGGTGTTTGATTTATTTTTTAGAAGGTTTTGAGAAGATACAATTGCACATCCAAAGCTCTTTAAAAGCCTTTAGAAGAATGCAGCCATGGAGATGTTTTAAGAAGTAGCATTTTCAAAATGCTACTTTCGCATCTCCGGCAACTCCCCCCTTGGCCGCCTCCCCACCGCCTTCGACAACTATCCCCCTCCGTAGCCTCCCGACAACTCCAACTCCGACTCCCCCCCCCCCCCCCCCCCCCAATTGCCGCCTTCTCGATGACTCCAATCCCTCCCTCCCCCTGGCCCAACCACCGCCTGTGGCAACTCCCCCCTTTTGACCTTGATTTCAACCAGAAAGAACTTAAAATTGGTTACAGATATATATTTACCAAATAATATTTTCTCAAAATTGCATCTCAAAATACTTTTCGATTGTATTATATCAAATAATATTTGTATTTAACCAAACCCTTTAGGCTAAAAATATTTATATTTTCCTAATGACATTTCCAGATGCTAAACCAAACCCATCCTAAGTATTTTCAATAAGTACATCTATCATGTATGATGACCTTTTGCAGATAAATCATATAGTTTAGTATCTACTCTATCATTCACATGGTTTTGGTTTGGTGGTTCTGATAAGAATATTTTGGTGGTTTCCTCCGAATGGCCATCGACTAATCAACCATCTGGACATTTCTTGGAGAAATTGACAAGATGTTGCAGTCAAATCAGAAGTTACCCAAATCACATGTACGGTAATTTTCAAGCTGCAGAAAGAAATAGTACACAATTGATCCCGAACTTTGCACTCCGTTTAATTTTAAGTGATAATTGAATTTATCTCTAGTGAAGTCAAATCCCTGTGCTTATATAATTTTATCATCAAGGACCTCTATGCCTGATTTTGAAAAATCGACTCCCATAGCCAGGCGGTGTTCGCCAAAAAAATAATAATAATGCACAAAAATTGGTAAGTGATCCTCTATGCCGACCATTTAATTAGTTGTCCACATCGGATCTTCATTTTCATTAGTTATGGAACAAAGATGATAACGTCAAAATAACCATTATGTAAAGTTGAATGGTTGCCATGTATTTATGATGTAAATCAGCGATATGATAAACACATCGAAAGCTAGACCAATCCATAGATACGCTTACCCTAAATAAATGGAGCCCACTATGAGCTTTAGATAAACTTTTCCTAGTTTAAAATGGAGTTGTGACATAATTATATTTTCAGGAGCGTGTCTTCCCTTATACATTTATTTCAAATTCCTAACATTATACTGAATTTCAGGAGCGCATTTGAATGAGTTATTCCTCCCAGGAACAGCAAGACCTTCTGCCAATTGCCTTAGCAAATGCCCACGGAACACACACGCACGGAGAACAACATGGCTCGTCTCCAGCCATGCCGAGCAAATTAGAACGAGAAATTCTAGAACATGCCGGGAACATTTTCTGCCAGAGTGGATCCCGTTCCCTAGATTTTGTTAACTATTTGTTGCTTCTGATTCGAATTTGGTATTTGCTGCTAAGTGACATCTTGAGGTGGTTTTCGCCGCAATGAATTAAATGCACCATCTTATTCAGTTAGGATACAAGAATTCAACCAGAATTATTTTCGTGCGACCTAACCTGGCTCTAAGAGGTTGGATTGAGTGAGAACCGAATTTAAGCACTCAATCTACTTAACCTGTGAGTTCTTGCCTTTTCTTTACCACTTAAACTAGGTGAAACATTACAGTCTAAAAAAAATTTCCTAATTGTTTTTGTACACCGTGTTGATACCATCTTCCGGATATTCTTCCCGGTCCATCTTTTGGCAATGTCTCCCGCATCTCTTGTTCTAACCTGCATATCTCCAGACCCTCCATATCGAGGACGCTGCTTTAGTTTTGTAATCGACCATTCAAGAAATAATTCGAGATGATATTCTTCAGACAGCAAAGAGGACATCCGTGGTGAGGATAATCTGGAGATCTTTCGCTCAACAGGTCGATCTTTACTTGAGTCTGGATACAACTTTAAACTAGTACCACATGGAGAGGGCAAAACTGGCGAATGCGCGTTCCTTTCGGATTCGCCAATTGCATATCCTGCTTATAACAGCGACCAAAAACTCTGAATGTTTAGCAGATGAAACCTCACGAGCAACACATCTTCATTTACCGGACAACTGGATAAGATCGCCAAAACTTCAGGCTTCGTGCTGACCATGATGAGTTCCCCATGCAATGTTGTACTGCTTGAGACACTTGAGACTGGTAGCTCTCAAGGTGTGCTAAACAATGGTTGTGTGAGGCACGAGATAGGAGATCATCACCAGATCCTCCCAAGGTCAGCCTTAGGTTCCAACCTCCAACCTTCTTCAGGATGAGGACAAGGATTGGTTTGTAGAGAACAACACTTTCAAGCGGCTCCTTCCTATTAGCGAGGGCTGCTGTTGTCCTTGGCCATTGATTTGCGCAGCTCTTCCTCAACCAACCCGTGACCAGCATAACATGAGCTCAAAATTGAGGAAATTATCCTCCTCTGAAGATTTTTGTACTCCTCTGCAAGCTTCACATCCCAATCCATGTTCTCCCTGCAAGTTCAATCATCAATTACGCGCCAAAACGAAATATACTCCTGATGTAGTAGACAGTGTCACATACTAAAGATGCTTGGATGTCAAATTATTCTAACCAAATGCTCAAATCAGTTCACAAACTCAATAGTTTAGATTATCTTGTGCCAATTAACTTTCCATATCAGCAAGGACGACCCGAAAAAGATTATTCCAAGAAATGTAACTTCGACTAGATTTTCTTTGAAATTTTACAATTGCTATTAACAGCATATAGGTACCGTGTGTATGCACGCACTAAGAAAAGCCAGAAATTTCACATATTTTTCTGTGAAAAGTAGGTAAAAAGAGTTTCCAGAAAAGGCTATTTACCTGGACTCAATGTCCACCTCACCAAGGTTTTCCAACATCCCACTGAAAGTCGAGCGGAGGTCCTCGAGAATCTCAATTTCTATCTTTAGCTTCTCCTGCAGCTGCTTACATAAAGAGAAAAAAAAATGGACATAGCAATTACACAACAGACTCAAGTCATAGGAGCAAACAAACCACCAAACTAATAGCCAACAAAAATGGGCAAGGACCATTTATTTTCTGTTTCCCATCGTCATCTTTCTCTTGTGGTTTACACACATTCAATATTACAAAGATACCGATTCTCAGACAAGCTCAAAAATGGAAATTGGCGGGAAGCAAACAGAAATTAAAAGGAAATCACTACAGAGATATCTTAAGACTCAAGCCTACATGTAGAGGACACATTGTGAAGATAGGTTCGTCATTGATCGTTTTCTTGAATAAAATGCATTTATCTTATTCTTAAAAGGATAAGGTGCAGAAAGTAATATCCACAAATTTTCTTTATTGTCCATTCGCCTTTGGCAACAACTAAGCCATGCGTTTTGTATTGTCAACCATCTTCTTGAGGAATGGGCACATATTTGTATGGACTTTTGAGTAGAAAAATTCAATGGATCACAAAGGGCTAGGTGCTAAATCTTATTAAAATTAAAATCACAAGTAAAGAGTAAGTTATCATACAGGAGAAACAGCATCCAGGAAATGCTCCCGAGCTCTTCTAAGATGGTTCAGCAGTGGAGATGGCAAGCCATAATGGAAGATGCTATGGTTGTCTGAAAACCAAGTACCCCTCACCATATGAGTTGTCCCATCGGATGCGTCGCATTCATCAGAGCAAGCATCCCGAGAACCATCAATATCTGCACAAATAAAATTCAATTCAAATCCTACCAATTCTTATGGGCAACAGATAGGAACAGATGTGATCCATCTCTATCCTTTTCCTATCGGGATGGAACTTCTATTATGCTGGTCTGAAATGTTGTTCTATTCTGCTACTGTCTGAGAAACATGATATTTCACCCATGAATTCTAAATTACCTAGTTGAATGATGTCATACGGGTTTTCCATTTGAGGCATGAATCCATAAAAGGTAATTAGATGTGAAGTGGAGAAGTTTCCATAGCTAAGATAGCACTGTTCTCCTGCGTGGCATGGTCTAGACATGCGAAACTTCAATGTGTTCGTTGCAGAATCGACTTTGCCATATTGTGTGATATGTGGACACAGCTGTCAAAATAGAGCAAACAAGTGAGAGGAACCCAAACAAAGTGAAATAAAAGCCCATTAAACCGAATCACAAATATACACAACATATGACTGGTTGCCACACTCATGTTCTCTGAAAGGGAAAAGTGTGAGAGGTAACACAAGGTGAAATTATATCAACAGAATACGTGCCAAAGATCCATTGACTCCCCATAGGTAATCCATCCAGAGATGAAGAAGCATCTATTAATCATTAATAGATGCAAAGTCAAAGACAAGGAGGAGATAAACTCATTTCAAAAGGAAAATCCAGTTCAACTCATATTTTTGCATTCTTTTAGCTGTTAGGCATGGTGATAACATTTATGTGCGATTCTGTTTACTCAGTGATAATTCTTCTGCTGCAATGAGCTCAGATTTGAGGAAAACGAGTCTCAGTCAGAAGATATCAATGCCAACTGGAAGATAGCCACATCAAAATGGTAAATAAACATGAAGAGAAATGCTCAATAGACCTGAGAAATCATGAAATTAACATGATAATAGTCAAATGACATACCGAATGGTTAAGAAATCCAGCAATGGGGATTAGGCAAGTCCTAAGTGCTCCATCGGCAAACTGAATCTTCATGCTATTAGAATACCAAAGTTCGCAAGCCCATAAAAATTGTTCCCATGTATAAAGTTCTGGAGGAAATACGTCAGGGTGATCTTCACACAATGCAGGAAAAAGTTCGTCATACTGATTCCTCAAATGCTGCAAATTTTAAATAGAAAGCCTTAAAGTTCATATTAATTAACTCAATTTGATATTTTAAGGGGAAGGAAAAAGATATATAGAAGCAAATTTTGTTTGAGTGATTTCAAGACTGTTTGCTTTCTTGGGCTATTTTAAGCAAGAAGAGGTAGATTCCTCCATAGATAAATCTTGACCTTTCTCCAGCGCAAGAAGGACAATTTTTCCTTCCATGCGAGAGTCCCTTCAGCACTACATTGATGAAAAGAAGTGTGGTTTTTTTTTTTCTTTTTAGGAAACTATGATTAAGCATCCTATTTTTTATTGTTGCATACTGTTATGTGATTAACAGAGAGCATAGAGATTTTTACCTAAGAAACCATCAACACTTCAAAGCAGTAGAATGCAAAGTTGGTAAGGAATTGACATATCCAAATCAAAAGAAACAAAGAAGGAATTTTAAGCAGAAAATGTGATTTCTATATCCTTTCAATACAGAGAACATGGTCCAGAAATCTAGTAACCTCTTTTGCTTGGACTAGTTCTTCTAACAACAGCGTCCCGTCCAAAGCTACAATTGCATTGATGCCAAAGGACAATCCTGCAGGACAGAAAAAAAGCATGTCAAAGCTAGACAATCTAAAATTAAGCAGACAGGCCCCAAAAGACTACATTTTTAGGTCATGCAAAGAGACATTACAATACATTAGACACATCAGAATTGCAGAATATGTAGCGGTAGAAAAAAGGGAAACTTCATGAACCAGAAAAAGAGAATGCAATCTCTTTCTGCAGTGAAATTAAACTACCATTGGAGTGGCATCAAGGAGCATCTTACCCTTATCCAAGACTCATTGCACGCCAGACTATCAAGTTAATCAATCATGCCAAGCACTTTCACTCTCGATTCTTAGCTATCCAAAAAATCACTCTCTGCACCTTGACCCATTCTTCCATTCCTCTCCCTCTTATCAGCCAAATGTCCTAAGAGCAATCTTATAGAAGAGCTTCTCCTTTGTCTTTGCACATCCCATGCCTACCTAAGCCTTCACCTCCTCCACTAATTTGACAGCACCTACTCAATAACCATGGCAGCTGAAATTTTTAGAAACATGCATTCAGAGGCACTGCACAGAGAAATAGTCTAATGTTCCTACTGCACCTAGAACTTTTACCCTTTTCTGCTAAATATCAGAATCTAAGATACTTGACCATGAGCTCCACACAAAAGGATATCTGGGCTTGCAGCCATGATTTCTTGAGGTATCTGTGGCCATTCTTGCCCATCAACAAATTAAGCTGCTTGTACCTCAGTCCTCGTGACTTGCAATTTCACAGCATATTCCTCATTCCCCATAAGACTTACCTTTTTCACTTCTTAAAGAAAATTGTAACAGAGCCCTACCATGAATTGATAGTTCTACAACAATTCCAAGGTTGAGTTAGTTTTGCCACCACAGTAATGGTGGCTGTAGCTGACAGTTAGGTAAAGTAATGTCTCAAGGTGAACTTTTTCCCAAGAATCTCTATTATTTGTTTGGGAAGGGAGTGGGAAATTCAAGGTTGCAGTTGTGAAATGCCAAATTAGCTGGTCCCTTTCTGATCAATATATGTCAAGAATGCTTCAGAAAAGAAACGAATTTGTCAAACTGTGGTGAAAAAAATCACTTGTGAGATTCCGAATTAAATGATACAATGTAGGAAAGAAATCTATAACATAAACTGATTTTCAAGATAAAATTGAAATATCCAGAAGCAAAACAAGAGCAATAGTAGCCCTACACAACCTAACTCTCTGGTCTTCAGACTTGAAAGGTAAAAAAGAAAAAAACTAGACTAATTATTTAATTGAAGTCAATAGAGAAACAAAAAGGAAAAAAAGAAAAACGACAAAAATGTCCAAGTGCAGCCCTATGGTTACAACAGCATCTTTTTTTTTTTTTTTATTCTTTTCAAATAACATGTAACTACTTTTAAGTGAAAATGAAAAACACAGGCACAGGAAATGTTAGTGCAATGCTCATTATGTCGCAGACACTAAATTGCTTATTCCATTAACTCGTTTGATGCAACCACAGCCATCAAACCCTCTTGGGTGGATTAAGCTCACTCTTTCAAGAAAGCTAGAAGTTAGCATCCTGCTATAAAGGAGTTCGACATCCTCAATTACATGATGACTTACTTTGCATTGCAGATTTACCTACTACTTTGCTACAAAGAGGAGATTGATCCCATCCTCAATTTCAAATCATCTATGTCAAGCTATTGTCAATGCATTGGCTTGTTTCTCGGGGGGAAAATCAATCACATAGGAATTTGAACAAGCTATTCTTGTGTAAGTGTCCAGTCTTCCTTTGACTAGGAATTATGACATGTTTCCTTTCCCTCAAAACTTCTTCTTGGATTCATTTACTCTTGCCTTCAGAATATTACTTTTATAAGTCATCTAACAGCTTGTTTGAGAGTAGCTAGTAAGTCATGAATTCCACCTGCCTGATAATATCCCTGTAGCCAGTGTTGTTTAAAGCATGGAATTCACAATTTGGTCCTATTCACCCTTCGAACGATTTGTCTTGCATCATAGATGTAAGAGTGCATGAATGGCTGGTGAATTATACAATTTTATACGAATGTACGAATTTATGATTCTCTAGAGTTCAGGAGGACAAGCACAATTTTCACTGTTGGTCTTTATAATAGAGGTTGGGTTCAAAAGTATTGGGTTCTAAAGAGAAAAAGTACTGACTGTAGAAAAGCAACTAGAAGAAAAGACAATGAATAAACAGAAGAGAAAAAAAAGAAAATGTATGAACACCACAGTAGACCTTGGTTCTCTCAGGTCAACCTAACTAAGGAACTTGAAAGCTGCTAGATGGCTTCTCGCCAGCTCTTGACCAAACGTTGCCGGCTCCAATACCAACCATGGCCACCTCGGGCGATGCCACCAGCCATCACCACCTCTGGTGCTGGCCATGGCGTCTCCTTTAAATCAGAGACTCATGCCTCTGACCCTCCCACTTAGCTTGTTTGAATCACAAGCTTGGTCGACAAACACAACTTGAGTATTTAAGATCAGTCTTTTCACTCAAGCTAGCTTTAATAGATAATATTTAATTTCTAACTGTTTTTGTGTACATGGAGGTTTTTTAAGTGTTATCGACAGACTTTTAATTAATTGTTTTGGGCCTTCTGATTTTGTGCTCCTATGATATTCAGAAGCTAGAAATCAGATTGGGTATTGAGAATAGAGCAGTGTTATCTTTGGGTTATAAATTTCTCAACTATATCATGCTTCTTTATATTTTTATTGCAACTAGTATCTTAATTTTAGTAGAAATGCTTATCCTTGGAGATTTTTTAGAATTTTACTGTATCTTACGGTTAACGATTTTATTTGGTTCATTATCAGAAAGAAAACGATTCACAATTTGAATCTCAATCCAACCTGTGGCTGACATAGAATACTGAATGTCATGCGAACATATCTGTTGCTACAGCATTCTGGTGAAGGCCACATTTTCCGAGGCAAGTAGCCAAAGCCAAGTCCGTACAGCTTCGACCATTTTCCCTAGGCAAGTTCACTGAGGTACAGCTTACTTTCTAAGCAGTAATCAACCAGGGACTCAGTGGACACCTCAGTGTACTCCCCATACTTCACATCCTATGATTCAAACAACTATTCAAGCCCTTCATATGATTGATCTTGATGTAGATGATTCAAACCTCAGTGACTCCATATAAAGGAGATTTATTAAAACCATTAAAATTCTGAAGAAGAAAGATTCCATGAGAATTCTCATTCAAGCTAAGCCTTAATATAATGTACGGGAGTAATTCTCAAAAGGTACATTAAACCAGGAACCTGTATTAAATTCTTCTGGCAGTGTGTCAAAGTAATTCTTGAATGTTGAAGAAGAATTGTATTTCTCCTTCATACTCCACAGCAACAGCATTGTCTCTGTTGAGATGCCATCAACTTTTTCCAATGCGAGAAACTGCATCGAGGGGTATATTACAGATTAGAACCATCAAATCACAAAGAAGGATAAAACTAAGAGGCATCCTCTGGATCTCTGTTATGACGCTTGAGCACAGAAGCAGCCATAAGAACTTAGGACTCTGCAATTTACATTTCTAGAATTGGATAGTGCCCGCATAGTCAACCATCTATAACTGGGAAAAGATCAACAACTTGATTTTTGTGGTTATCATTATCTATATATTTCAAAACTTAATTGGTCATCAACACCAAGAACTTTGCACTAACTAGTGCCATAAAACATCAGATAAACAGGTTTCGGTGATGAGTCAATTATAATTGTTCAGCTTCCTAGTAGCCTGGTGAAGATTTACAGCTCAAATATTAGCGCATATTTTCTTTCTTCGACAGAAATCCATGGTTTGCCCAGCCCAAATACTGTATCTATGTCCAAGTAAAAAGTATAAAGAAAGAAGAAATAAATGGCAAAGAAAATATGATTTCCAGAAAGAAAAAACTACATGCTGATAAAGCTACAAAAATAGAAGGCTCTTAGTCCCAAGTTCAGGCAAACACCACCTGAGGTGATGCACAGAAGAATTGCTTGGCCAGAAGTCTTGAGTTTAGCCTCTATCTAAATTGGAACAGCCGAAGCATCACTGACACTGACCCTTCTGGTTTGTTTGGTCCTCACTTCCAGTTTACACAATGTGTTATAATGCTGAAATTACTCTTTGAGAAAGAAGTGAAATGTTACATTGTGTTCAGCAAAGTGTACTCTCCACTAGCAGAAGCTACAGGAATCCACCATTCAACACTGAAAGTATACACTTCTAAAGTTTCCGAGATTTTACACCTGGGCTCAGGTTAAACTACTATTTGCACTAGTAAGAGCAACCATCTCACAAAAACTAATAATATCTCATAAATTTATGTCACTGGTTATAAGTAACCTTCATTTATGATGATTCCCAGTGCATATCTGATCTATCTCAAAGCAAGTTCATCAATCCACACAAGTGAAACATAATAAAAGTAAAGTGATGTCTTGAGCTACAGAAATATACCATGTCAGACTTCTTCATAGCGTCCTCACTTATAACAGCAGAGACAGGAATCTCTAAAGCAATGTCTCCAACTTTTAGATCTGTGACAGCAATGGCCCCCCTTCCAAACCCTTCAATATCTATAGAATATATTAGCATAAAGAAATGGGTATAAAACCTTATGTCTCTCACTATTGACAAAATCTCGATAAAGCTGAAGTAAAGCATTGGTGCTATAGCTATAGAGCATAAATATGTCTGCCTGTACCTATCATGCATAGTAGTGCTGCTACTACATCTTTTCTCTAGATACTATATTGTAGTAAATTGGAGGTATCTAAACCGCCGTATCTTCTTAACAAATTGGCTTATCTTGACAGAAAACCAAACTAGAGCAGCTGGCAAAAACTATGATTCCTTGATCTATAAAAGGAAAGCAGCAATTCAGTATTTTCAGTTGAATACTTACAAGCTATCTGCAACCTGTTTTTTACACCACTTTTTTCACCCCATTGTAATAGAGAGTTTTCCTTGTCACAACTCTGGGAATTGATGACCATGGTTTCGGTAATTTTCTTATCTCCAAAGTCACGGATCAGATGAATAATTGCTTCCTGCAAATCTTGCAGGACATCCTTGTGAGAGCAAGTATCATCCACGAATGAGCTATTGACGTGAGAAAGCGTGGAATTTAGAGCTTCTAGTTCATTTTTCTGGGTGTAGTATCCCATGGGTGAGCAGCTATCATCCTCACGAAAATAGAGTTCAGCCTGCATGTTAAAGAGTCCATCAACTCAAATTAGTAACACTACTCAAAGAAGTACCTAACCAGACATATTTGTCACCCATTATCTATCTGCTTTAGTCCCCCTTTATAAAGGTGATATTTAGCCAAAGGGCCACACAGGAGGGGACATGCATAATAGCACTTTACCTCATCCAGGTGCATAATTCTTGATATTTGCAGAATTGATTCAGCAGCAGTTTGCGCCCATTTGGGATGTGAAGCACTCTTGAGCTGTATATGCACTTCCACATCATATCCCTTGCTTTGCAGTAGTTTCTATGAGAAAAAAGGAATGGATAAAAGATACTCAGTCAACATAGATGGCTAACTTAATAGGAGGTGCAAAACTAAGAAAATACTTTCAATGGAATTTCAGAGTATAGATTTAAAGGCACTAATGTCATTTCCATTTTATTGCATTGAAAGCAACTGCAACAGAGATACAGGTGTAGAACACCAGGTCATCATCTACTTGTTAGCAACATAAATTACATGGTTCTCTAGTGCTCTCATTGTCCTTCACTCACCTGTATTCATTACTTCGCCAACATGTGCTCTTTTAACACTTAATACCTGTGGATATTCATGTAAATGCTAAAGAAGAGCACAGAAGAAGTGGAGCACATAAAATAAATAAATAAATAAATCTGTGCAAACCCTGACCTTCTTTTTGTCAAAAAGAGGGTCACTTTCAGAGAGCTTAAGAACTACTGTATGGTTCTCATCCGTGCATGATAAACTGTCCAAGGGTCTTTTCTGCAATCGAAGGATAACCATTTCGTTAATGCTGAGTTCAAACCATCAAAAATGTAAAAAGATCAGTGATGCAAGATTGACCCGTATACACAGTAAAATCCCAAAAAAATACAGTAGTGCGCATGAAAATATGACGACCAGACTAGAATAGTCAGTCCAATTATATCATAAGATGAACAAGGAACTCATCCTAGAACACGAAATGCAAAATAGAATCAACAAGAAATCAGACAGAAAGTACAGCATCATCACATACTCCTCAAACTGAGCCACTACACTTCCTTGGCCACAACTTCATTTACTACACATTACACCCCCAATAAAGAAGAAAAAAAGAAAATCAAATCCCATGATACTTAGTCATTGCAAATTCGTCATGCCCATAAACCAAAAGATGGACTCTTCAGAAGCCCCCATCGAGAATCCGGTTCGCTCGACCATTCATTACGTGAAAAACGTTGTCGTTCTAGTTTCATCAGTCACAGAATCTAGCCACCAAACAGAGCCTAGCAGGACCAGTAGCATCTGGGTTGAGATTGTTTGCAATGGAGAAAGCACAGTCATTGGAAGCAAATAAGTGGAAAGAAACTGAGAAGTAGATGGTCACCTTGCAATCCTCCATTTCTTGCAGTTTCAGCGAAGCTCCCAAGGATGATTGTCAACAGGGTAACTGAGAGAGGGAGAGAGTCCAGCCTCCGAGGCCGCTCGCGTCGCCGGTCTTCCTCGGCGAGTCGCGCCGTCTTCGTCTTTCCTCTTCGTTTTTAGAACTTTCTCAAGAACAATTCTACTTTTTACCCCCGACTAAAATTTTATTTACCGTTATCGACTTGAAGACACGTGTAATTTATTCAGCCAAATTTTGTTGACGTAAAAGCTCATTTATATCTAAATATTTTCTTTGCTAAGTATCCGGAAAGAAAAGAAAAATCTGTCCATAAGTTTTTTGTCTTTGAAATTAAGTACTTGGTAAGCACAAATCTGAATGGCATATTCTTTTTAATTGCAAATTTGATCATACATCAATTAGATTTTTATTTTTTCCATATTTAAATATTCTACTATCTAAAATTAAGGATTTGAGACATTATGAACTTTTGACGTTCACTTCTTTTGAAGAGTGCTCCTGGTATTTGTTGAGAAACTAAAAAAGCAAAACAAGAGCAATTTTAAATGCATCATTTTAATTTTACCATACGTAATTTGTGCAGCGAAAATTGAAAACGTTTTCATTTTAAGAACAATTGGACATCTGTTAACAAGATTTATAAAGAAAAGGATAATATGAAAAGACCTGAAAGTGATATTAAAAGGACAAGAATGATCTAAAAAGATAGGCTAAATATTAATTTAACATTTAACTGCATCTGTTTATTTGTTTGGTCTTTGTTTAAAGCACAACATTCATATATCTGGGTGTCAACGATGACCCCCCCTACCAAAAAAGAAGGAACTCCATTAATCTTGTTTTAAATTATTTTTTCCAATAATTTCCTAATTTCCGAACTTCTTTTTGGTTAATGAAACCGAAAAATTGAAGAGTATGACGAAAAAACACTTTGATAATGTATTCCGTCTATTTCTATCTATTTATGTATACATATAATGCATGTCCACTCCAATTTGTACTCCTTGCAATGAGTACGATTTTGCAGCTATTGACGTGAGAAATCATCGAATTTAGAGCAAGTATCCCATTGACCGTGACTTTTTGTCCAAATTCTCAATCAAATTTCAATCTCATCCTCTCCCTTGATGGCATCTGCTAAGGGGGCAAATCCATCCTGCAAAGTCGGCAAACTTGCATCGTGCCCCCCAAATCTTTTAAAATTTCATTGCCATGCCCTCACTTTGATTGTATAATCAAAAAGGAATTAATTTTGATAAGAATGAGATCATATTTGCTTCTAGAGGGTGGGGGCACTGGGTCGTGGCTCCTCTTCGTTGAATGGTTTGGGGGCAAAAACTCAGATCCCATACGAGCTTTGGCTGACGCGATCTTGCGCAAATGAACCGACCTTCGAGGCATCGTGGCGGCTCTCCTTGGCATCATCAACACTATCTTGGGCATCCTGCAGGTGGTAGCCCCATGTAACCAGGCCCTCTGTGGTTTGGACACCCTGAGATGAACGGCATCAATACGAGTAAGCCCTTTAGGCATAAATCTAATACTTAGGCTATGTTCGTTTCATGGAAAACAACCTTCAGGAAAATATTTTTTAACGATAAAAAAAAATACTTTCAAAAATGGAGAAAATATTGTTCCGCTTTTTCGAAAGCGGAAAACATTTCCATCTTCTTTTTTCACCTTTAAACATTTTTCATTTTCTTTCAAAAGTGATTTGTCACCAGTAGTATGAGAAGAAATGAAAAGAAAAATTAAAAAATTATTTGTTTATAATTTTTCTTAAGTTTCAAATGAACTCCCAAAAATATTATTATTTTCCAAGAAATTGATTTATTGGAAAATATTCTCTAGAAATGTTATATTTACAATGAAATGAAGGGAGCCTTAATGTAGTCCTTAAACTCTTAGATTGTTCAATGAAATTTCTGAATTCTTTTGTACATAATCAATTTAGTCATTGACCTATGGGAACAAATGGTAATTTCTCCCCCGTGATTTGTGAGGGAAAATTGGAAAGTTTCAATCTGTAAATGTTCTAAACTCGTGTCTTTTCATGGAATTAAAAGCTTGTTATGACTCAGCAAAATTATAAAAATTACAACAACAAAAAAATCGCACGACATATTGAGTGTGCAGTCGTTGCTTTGTGGTCTTTGGAAGCAAACTCAAGTTTTCTACAAGTGGTGAATTGGAAAAAGCATGTGGTAAGCATTCGTCGCGATTGCCTAACTTGCATATTTTCTTTTCTTTATTGCTATTCCTTTCCTCAGCTCAGCTGGCTATTTACCTATATTTCGTGGAATAATAAAAAAATTTAGCTATGACTTGACCAAAATTGACACAAAATGTTGTTTCATTCTAACCTCAACTAAATAATATGCTTGCCATTATAACATACCCAATTTTAGTCAACTCAAGTGGTCGGATCTTAAGTATTCGAAATTTTTGCCATGGTCATCCGATCACGAAGTATTGTGAATTTTATGACTTGGCATGATCGACTGATTCAAAATTAAAGGTTAAGCCATAAGCTTGCTGACAGTGCCAAAATTTTGATACCAAAAAACTCGATAGCATTCTTGTTGGAAATCTCACTTATCAAGCTTTAGTTACGTATGACGTCATTGAGATTTTGTCCTTATGCATTGGATGCTTCATAGGGGAAATTTATGTCAAACTCTTGCTGCCTCTGACAACAAGTTTGATTAGTTGGATTTAAAATTTGAGGGGACTTGATTGGAAAAGTTTACACATTTGAAGACTTGATTGAACAATGAGGTATAAGCTCATGGACCAAAGTGGAAAATAAGAAAGGAAATGTAGCAAATGAACCGGCTAGAAAATAATGGCATTTTTCATGAGAAAAAAGGAAGAAGAAAAAAGCTCTCTCTCGTCAGAGAATTTAGGGGATGTGATTTCATATTTTCATGAAAAATAATCATAATTTGTGAGGACTTGGTGGTGCTAGCTGCACGATCAAAATTACAACACTGATCACCATTTCAATAGCATTTACAAAAGCTGGGAAACTACAGCACATAGAGTCCTACATGCTCTTACTCAATTTGTCCTATTCGAGAAGGAATTGATGAGGGTTCCTTCCATCCAATAATTATATGTTGCTTTGGCCAATGTGTTCCTCCCAATTATTTATGTTGTGATGGTGCATTGTCTATGCTTTTGGAATCATTCGGTTCGTTCTTCCTAGGATTGTGAAAAGAGCTTGATTCCCCCTTTACAAAGGTATGACAAATATACACATTTTATTAAATCAACATTCCTAGTAAATATGTCTCAAATAATCCCACACCATCATCCATCCAAAAGAAACCATTGACGATAATATTATAATAGTAAGTAGAAGATGAAATAACATTGGACTCTGAAATGATTTTCATAATAAGCACATTAATAGTGAATCAAGAAAATTCATTCATAATCTCTGACACCATGAAATGTAATGATCACATCTCCATGAAATACATGACCTCATCCGCATAACATAACTAATAAAGTTATTGGTATGACCAAAGATAGCCACTCATATTCAAGAACTTGCAAGAAAATCAAGGAATAGAAATGGATATTGCACTAATACAGCACTAAATAGTAACTAATACAAATTATTAGTAGATGTATTTTGTTAATTTTGAAAATGGCTTTAATTGTTTTTTTATTTAACTTGCATGGAAGATAATAACCGGGAGTGACGGGGAATGAGCCTTGCTCAACAGAAAATCTGTCCTAGGTTCTTCACAGTGAGAAGCAAATTCCCCTTATTCAGCTTCTAGTTAAAGGAGAAGCGTAGTTATTAGGTGTGATAGATTCCCTAGACGGTATGATTTCCTCCTGGAACTAAGAACTAGCTAGGATTGAGAACCAGACCAACTAGTCCTAGGATCGGATCCATCGGTCCTTACCGGTCCAATGGGATTGTGAAAATTCTAAATAAAGTTGAATTTGTTTTACTTCTTTTTTGTTTTCTTTTATTAAAATCGAGTAAGGATTAAAACTTCATAAATTTAAATTGGGGTTTCTTTCACTTTTTATTATATATTTATCTTTAATAAAATATAAAAAAATTATGAAAATTTGAATTGATCCGATCCGATCCGATCCGATTCGGCCCTCCTTGAAATCGGGAACTGGACTGCACGGACAACGGTTCCACTTTTGGGAACCGGGAATCAAATCAACACCTCCGAGAACCGGACCAAACTCGTTGGTTCAATCGGTTCCCGGTTCCGTTGGTCCAACTTGCTCAACTCTAGTAGTTATTCTAAACAAGATAGAGAGAACACTGGATTTTTCTTTCTTCCAATCCAATGCCAAAGAAATAAAATCGATGGCAGGGTATCGGAATTAGAAATATTCCACTGTGTCATCGCGAGTGGCTATTGGTGCCAATCATTGATACTGGATCCAAAAGACTAAATTCAGGAAGAACATTGAAAGCACATCCAGACAGTATGAAGAAGTAAGAAAATTAATATATTGTCAAAACATTTTTTTGCCCAAAAAGAGTAGGAATGGAGATCAGGATTTTTTTGGTTGAGGATTTATAGTGGTCCTAACACAGAAAGGACCTCCTCATGCCTCCTCGTCCAACTCCTCCAAGCCAAGGTGTTTTTCAGAACGATATTTGAAAAGTCCACCGATCCCAATCGAAAAAGCCGGCTCTGAAATTTGCAGAACGATACTCGACTCGTCCACGGGTTCCAGTCGAAAAAATGCCGACTCTGAAGTTTTCAGAACGATACTCGACTCGTCCACCGGTTCCATCCGACATTGACTTTTGGGAAAGACCTGCTCGTCCACATCTCCTTTATTTCTTTGTAGATTCTCGATCGATCTACAAATGATATATATATCATTTGTTTTCCCGAGAAATGATATAATATCATTTGCACGCACCTCATGATACATCAGTGGTGCTATCATATTACATCAGCATAGCACCGCTGATGTAATTTACTGATACATCAGTGGTGCTATCATATTACATCAGCATAGCACCGCTGATGTAATTCCACTGATGTATCAGTATAAGTGCGTGCAAATGATATGATTCGAGAAAACAAATGATATATACATCGTTAGTCAGACACTTTTTCAACTGAAAAAGAGTGTGAGGTGGGCGAGCAGGACTTTCCCAGAAGTCGATGTCGGATGTCGTGTTGGGACCTTTATAAACCCTCAGCCCCATTCTCCCTCGTCCTCCCACTTTTCCCAATCTGCTTCATCATCTCCCCTCTTCCCAACCCAGAGATCTCCAGAAAAAATCTCTGACTTTGACACACACAGAAAGGCAGAAATGAAGTCTTCCATGAGTCTTGCAGAAATTGCCTCCCTTCTGGGCATCATTGCCGCTCTCCTTGGCATCATTAACTCCATCCTCAACATCCTGCAGGTGGTAGCCCGACGTAACTTCGGTTGGCCGCCCTCAAACCCCTAAACCGGGCCCTCTGCTGTTTCGACATCCCCAGATCGATGGCGTCAAGATGAGCGAGCTTCTGTAGTTTCTTGGTGATTTTTCTTTCGTGTCCTTCGTGATTTTGCCATGGTGTATCTTTGAGCAAGGTCCATTTCTGTATTATTATGGAATTAAAAGAAAGCCATGTCTTGCAAAAACTATAAAAATTACTAAATAAAGCTCGTATGACGTATTGAGTATGCAGCCATTGTTCTGTGGTCTTGGCAGAGTGGACTCAAGTTTCTCGTTTTGTGCACGAGTGATAAATTATAAAGAGCGGGCGTTAAGCATGTGCCACGATTGCCTAGTTTCCATATTTCCCTTTTCTTAATAGCTATTCCTTTCCTCAGTTGCCTATTTCCCTGAATTTCTTGCAACTTGACCAAAGTTGACAGAAAATGTTATTTCATTATAAGCTCAATCAAATAGTATGCTTGCCATTCTAACATACCCGATTTAGCCGAATCAAGTGGTTGGGTCTTAAGAAATTCAATTTTATTGCTGTAGTCATCTAATCGTGAAGTATTGTAAAGATCAAGCCATAAGCCCAACAAGGCCAAACTTTTTATATGGAAAACTCGAGTGTCGTGTCCTTGTTGAAAAATCTCACTTTCCGGCTCCAACAACAATTCGGATTGGTTAAATTTGGAATTTGAGGGGACTTGATTGGAAAAGTTTACACATTTGAGGACTTGATTGAACAAAGGCGTGTAAGTTCAGGGAACAAAGTGCAAATAGGAAAGAAAATGTGGCAAACAAATAAAGCTGACTGCAAAATCATGACGCTTGTAATGGGAAAAAAGAAAACAGCTCGCTCTCATATTAAAGGATTTAGCTTGATGTGATTTCATGGTCATATCTCACCCATTTTTACATTGGTAAAGCCTCAATATTACATTGGACCGTATAATATTCCCAGAAACCACATCCATTCTCAATTTTGGTCCCTTCTCAAAGACCATGATACAACACACGATCGAGTAGAGTTCTTCGCAGAGGCAGCAAATTATTCAAAACTTCCATAATAGAAAAACCGGACAAGAGATTACCCAACAAGCCCTCCCTCTGCACGTCTCTAAGATCTCAAAATTGCAGAAACCCTTTTCCTTTACTACTTGTTTTCTTCACTAGCTATTCTCCCTTACACCTTAAGGTAAGAATTATATTATAGCCAGGGAGAATCCCAGTCATCCTCGAATATATTGGGCATAACTGTTATTATATTCCCAGAAACCCTTCCCGTTGATTGACTCTCTAAGCCCCCCACATCTCTTTGGGATTTATTACGTTTGGATGCTAATTTTTGATATGCTACATATTTTGCTTATTAAATGAAAATGGTTCTTAATGAAAATGCCCCCCACCCTATATTTTTTTTTTTGGAGTCCATTGCAATTTACCCCTTGACTTTGACTTTTGGCTAAATTCTCATCCAAATTTCAATTCCATATCCTCCCTTGATGTTGTCTACTGAGGAGGCGAATCCATCCTACAAATTCGGCAAACCTACATTGTGCTCCCAATCTTTTAAAAATTCACTGTGATGCTCTTACTTTGATTGTATAATCAAGAGGAATCAATGGTAGTAAGAAGGAGAAATTAGACAAAGAAAAGTAACAAGGAAACAAACTAAGCCCCCCACATCTCTTTGGGATTTATTATGTTTGGATGCTAATTTTTGCTATGCTACATATTTTGCTTATTAAATGAAAATAGCTCTTTTCGAAACCCCAAAAAAAAAATTCCTTCTTGATGTTTTTGAAATTGCAATGTCCACCCTATATTTTTTTGAAGTCCTTGCAATTTACCCCTTGACTTTGACTTTTGGCTAAATTCTCAATTAAATTTCAATCTCATATCATCCCTTGATGGTGTCTACTGAGGGGGTGAATCCATCTTGCATGTTCGGCAAACCTACATTGTGCTCCCAATCTTTTAAAAATTCACTGTGATGCTCTCACTTTGATTGTATAATCAAGAGGAATTAATTGTAGTAAGAAGGAGAAATTAGAAAAATAAAAGTAACAAGGAAACAAACTAGATGAACGAGGGGGAAAAGGATGAATGGTCATTTTATAATAGCGGGAAATTATTCAAAAAATAAAATTACATGTGACAATTTACTTGTCTCTCTTAGTCTTAAAATCTCTTTCCATCATTCTCTATGATGATGGAGCATGCAATTTAAGGGTGGGCGTGGTGTTTTTCTCCACTGTGAAACTTACCCTATGAGTAGCCTTTCATCGGTCGGGAATCCAATTAAAAAAAAAGAAAATAAAGAAATGAAAAAAATCATCCTTGTTAGTAATTTTTGCATAAAACTAGTTAGAAGGACTATATCAACAAATTATTAAAAGATGTAGGCTAAAGTGGTAAGTTAATAAATCGTTAAAATGTTTTTATGACTAAAATGATAAAATTAAAAATTTTAAGATCGAATTATAAATTTAAAATTTTTTGAACATCTATCCATCCCAACAATGTTGTGATTGAACTTTGTTTAATGATTTATGCTTTGTTTTTTTCACGGAAAATAACTTTCAATAAAATGTTTCCAAGATTTCCGGCATTTATTTTGTGGAAAATAAACCAATTAAGGAAATTATTTTTCACCAATGAAAAATACCTTGAAAAGTGAAAAAAACTGTAAAACATTTTTCATTTGCTTTCTTTTACCTAGATCTAGCAGTTCTCCTTTGTGCACTTGTTGTTACTATTTTTTATCATTATCTATTTTTTAATTTCTTTTCTTTTTTCACTTTTCCCTGATCGGTGATTGCTAGCCTTTGGCAAGCTTAAGCTTGGCTTAGTCAAGGCCAAAGCCTCATTAATTTGGCAAGACTTGAGCTCATGGGCATTAAGCAAGGCTTGAGCTCACATGTGGTTGGTTGCCGATGACCAACTAAGAAAGAAGAAAAAAAGAAAAAGAGTAAAAAATATTAAAAATTACTTCTTTAAAAATAAGTTAAAATTATTAATAAATCAGAATTTATATATTAAATGACGGAAGATATTTTCTAGTTTATTTTTTAATTTCAGCCAAACACAAAAAAAATATTATCATTTTTCGAGAAAATGATTTCAGGAAAAAAGATTAGCTTTTTGGCGAAATAAATGGACGTTTAGAAATGACCAAAAAAAAAAAGTGGACATTTAGAATCTACACCTAGCAAATTGAGGCGCTCACTATTTATTTATCCCATGTCACTATCAATCCGAAATTCAACATACCTCCTCCACCTAAAAATTCCAAATAAGGGCCAAGATACACTTATTAGGGAATTTATTATGTCTGGATGCTAATTTAAGCCCTCTCTTTGGAATTTATTATGTCTAGATGCTAATTTCCGTTGCGCTTATTACTTCACTTATTAAATGAAAGCGGCTCGTTATAAGCCCCGATTTTCTTTTTCTTTGCTCCTTGACGTTCTTAGTTTCTAAAATTGCAATGTCCAACCTTCCATTTTTCGATTTACCCCCTTGACTATGACTTTTGGCCAAATTCTCAACCAAATTTCAATCTCATCCTCTCCCATGATGATGTTTGCTGAGGGGGCAAATCCGTCCTGCAAATTCGGCAAATTTACATTGTGTCCCCAATCTTTTAAAAATTCATTGGGATGCGCTCACTTTAGTTGTATAATCAAAAGGAATTAATTGTGATAAGAAGGAGATAATTGAATATGAGGGCAAATTAGTCATGCACAGGAGGAGTCTCCTCCTGAAAATTCATATTTGCTTCTAGAGGGTGGGGGCCTAGGGTTGTGGCTCCTCTTCGTTGAATTGTCATTTTTGCCCCTGTTGTGATAGTGTGCTCCTTCTTCAAAACTCTAACGAGTCGCAAATATGAGTTTTCACAATCGCTTGCGTGAACGCTAATTAGCCGAAACGAATGGCTCTAATCTTTTTATCTTCCTTTTAACTTAGAAATAAAAAGAGAAAATAATATAAATGGTTCTTGAAATTTGACTCAATGTGCATTATAGTCTTTAGACTTTAATCTGATACCTAATGTAGGTCTTAAACTTTTAAATTATTCAATGAAATTTTTAATTTTTTGTACATATTCAATTTAGTCATTGACGTATTGGGACAAATGGTGATTTTTCCTTCATGATTTGTGAGAAAAAATTAGAAAGCTTCAATTTGTATATGTTCTAAATTCGTGTCTAAAGATTGCCATGACTCAGCAAAAAATTTATATGAAAAAAAAAACTCGCACAACATATTGAGTGTACAGTCGTTGCTTTGTTGTCTTTGGAAGCAAACTGAAGTTTTCTATTTTGTGTACAAGCAGTGAATTGAAAGAGCATGTGGTAAGCATGTGTCGCTGTTGCCTAAGTTGCATATTTTTATTTTATTTAAATTTGCTATTACTTTCCTCAGCTGGCTATTTACCTAAATTTCGTGGAATAATAAAAAACTTTAGCTATGGCTTGACTAAAATTGATAGAAAATGTTGTTTCATTGTAAGCTCAACTAAATAATATGCTTGCCATTATAGCATACCCAATTTTAGTAAAATCGAGTGGTTGGATCTTAAGATACTCAAAATTTTTGCCATGGCCATTGATCATGTAGTGTTGTGAATTTTATGACTTGGCCCAATTGATCGACTTAAAATCAAAGGTCAAGCCATAGGCTTCCTAACAATACCAAAATTTTGATACAAGAAGCTCGATTGCGGCGTTCTTGTTGGAAATCTCACTTATCAAGCTTTAGATATGTATGTCGTCATTGAGATTTTATCCTTATGCACTGGCTGACTCATAGGGAAAAATTTATATTTGAGGACTTGATTGAGCAATGACGTACAAATTCATGGACCAAAGTGGAAAATAGGAAAGAAAATGTAGCAAACGAATAAGGCTGGTCAATTGGAAAATTATGGTTTTTTTCATGGAAAAAAAGGAGGAAGAAAAAAGGTCTCTCTCATAAGAGGATTTCAAGGATGTGATTTCATATTTTCATGGAAAATAATCGTGATTTGTGAGGACTTAGTGGTGCTAACTGCACGATCAATATTACAACACTGATCACCTTTTCAATGGTATTTACAAAAGCTAAGAAACTAGAGCACATAGAATCCTACATGCTCTTACTCAATTTTTCCTATTCGAGAAGCAATTGATGAGGGTGCCTCCCATCCAAGAATTATATGTTACTTTGGCCAATTGATATGTGTTCCCCCTATCCAGCAAGTATGAGAATTCCTCCCGGTTGTTTTTGTTGTGATTGTGCATTGTCTATGCTATTGGAATCATTTGGTTCGTTCATCCTAGGATTGTGAAAAGAGCTTGATTCCTCCTTTACAAAGGCATGACAAATATACACATTTCACTAATCAACATGCCCAGTAAATTTGTCTCAAATAATCCCACACCAATGTCTATCCAAAAGAAAACATTAACAATAATTATTACATTTGTAATAAGAAGATGAAATAACATTGGGATCTGAAATGATTTTCATAATGAGCACCTTAGTAGTGAATTTGGAAAGTCCGTTCATAATCATTGGCACCATGACATATGGTGGTCACATATCCTTGAAATAAATGAACCTCATTCGTATAACGTAACTAATACAAGTCATTGGTACAACCAAAGGTAGCCATTCATCAAGAACTTGCAAGAAAATTAAGGGATAAAAATGGATATTGCACTGATACAGCGCTGAATAGTAACTAATGAAAATTATTGGTAGATGCATTTTGTTTATTTTGCAAAATGGCTTTTATTGTTTCTTTATTTAACTTGCATGGAAAATGATAACTTGAAGTGACTGGGGATCAGCCTCCACCAATAGAAAATCTATCCTAGGTCCTTCCAGTGAGAAGCAAATTCCCCTTGATCATATTCTAGTTAAAGACAGCACCGGATTTTACTTTCTCCCAATCCAATGCCAAAGAAATAAAACTGAGGGTAGGGCATTGGAATTAGAAGCATTCCATAATGTCATCGCGAGAGACTATCGGTGCTAATCATCAATATTGGATCGAAAAGATGAAATTCGGGAAGAACATTGAAAGCGCATGTTGATGATACGACGAATTGAGAAAATTAGTATATTGTCAAACTTTAATTTTTTCTCTGAAAAGAGTAGGAATGGAGATATGGTTTTTTTTGGTTGATGATTTATAGATGTCCTAACATAGTCAAATCAATTTTCGAGTCCCAACGTCAAGCCATTATCTTTGTCTCCATCGCGGTGGTAATATGGCAATTTCGAAAGATGACGGGAGAAGAAAGATGCCGCGGGACAAAAAAGATGGACAAAATGGCAATATGGCGGACAAAAAAGATGGACTTAGAAAAGAGATGGTCTCTTTTGAAGTTGGTTCTTGGACAAAAAAGATGGACTTAGAAAAGAGATGGTCTCTTTTGAAGTTGGTTCTCTTTTGAAGTTGAAAAGAGATGGTCTCTTTTGAAGTTGGTTCTTGAACCAACTTCAAAAGAGACCATCTCTTTTCTAAGTCCATCTTTTTTGTCCCGCGTCATCTTTCTTGTCCCTTCATCTTTCGAAATTGCCATATTGCCACCGCGATGAAGAGTGGCTTGACTTTGGGAACAATGTGGCTGACGATGACGGATGCCATGTTGAGTGAAGAGATCCTATATAAACGCTGCTCACCCCCATTCTCCCTCACCCTCCCACATTTCCCAATCTGCTTTATCATCTCCCTCTTCCCCACCCAGACATCTCTTCAAAAAAAACTCTCAACTTCGACACTCACACACAGAAAGGCAGAAATGAAGTCTTCTCTGAGTCTTGCAGAAATTGCCGCTCTTCTGGGCATCGTGGCCGCTCTCCTTGGCATCATTAACTCCATCCTCAGTATCCTGCAAGTGGTGGTAGCTCGACGCAACTCCGGTCCGCCGCTCTAAACCCCTAAACCGGACCCCTTTGCTGCTTTGACATCCCCAGATTGATGGCGTCAAGATGACTGAGCTTCTGTAATTTCTTGTCCGTTTTTGCTTGATGTCCTTCGTGATCTTGGGATGGCGTACTCTGTAGCAAGGTCCATTTCTGTGTTGTGTGTCTTACTAAATAAAGCTTGTACAACGTATTGAGTATGCAGCCGTTGCTCTGTGGTCTTAGCACTCAAGTTTCTCGTTTTGTGTAGTAGCCGTAAATTTAGAAGAGCACGTGCTAAGCATGTGCCGCAATTGCCTGCTTGCATATTTCCTTTTTCTTTATAGCCATTCCTTTCCTCAATTGCCCATTTCCCTCCATTTCCTACAGACCAAAGTTGACAGAAAAAATGTTATTTTTCATTATAAGCTCAATTAAATGGTATACTTGCCATTCTAACATACCTAATTTAACTGAATCAAGTGGCTGGATCTCAAGAAATTCAAAAATTTTGCCATGGTCATCTAATTGTGAAGTACAGTAAATTTTATGACCTAACCCTATCGATCGATTCAAAATTAAAGATCAAGCCGTAAGCTTCCTGATAAGGCCAGCTTTTGATATGGAAAACTCGAGTGGGGCATCCTTCATGAACACTCTCACTTGCCGGCTCCAACAACAACTCCGATTGGTTGGATTTCAAATTTGATGTTGATTGGAAAATTTTACACATTTGAGGACTTGATTGAACAAAGACGTATAAGTTCATGGACCAAAGTGGAAAATAGGAAAGAAAATGCAGCAAACGAATAAAGCCAATCGAAAAATCATGGTGTTTTTCATGGAAAATGAAGAAGAACAAAGCTCTCTCATCAGAGGATCAAGGGGATGTGGTTTCATATTTTCATGATCATATCTCACTTCAATATCACATTGGACCATATGATGTTCCTAGAAACCACGTTTGTTCCCAATTTTGGTCCCTTCTCAAAGGCCTTGATACATCACACCATTGTGTAGAGTTCTTCGCGGCAGCATCAAATCAGTCAAAACTTCTACAATAGAAAAACATGGACAAGAGATTACCCAAAAAGCCGTCCCTATCCATCTCACTAAGATCGCAAAACTGCAAAAGCCCTTTTTCCTTTGCTTGTTGTTTTCTTCACCAGCTATTCTCCCTTCCACTTTAAAGTAAAAATTATATCATAGCCAAAGATAATCCACCCACCGTCGAACATATTAGGAACAACTGTTATTATATTCCCTTAAGCCCTTCTCGCTAATTGACTCTTTAAGCCCCCAAGTCTCTCTGCAATTTATTATGTTTGGATGCTAATTTTCAATATGCTACATGTTTTGCTTATTCAATGAAAGTGGTTCTTTTCGCCCCCCCCCCCCCAAAAAAAAATCCTGCTTGACGTTTTTCATTTTTTAAATTGCAATGTCCACCCTATATTTTTTTGGAGTCCGTTTTGGTTTACCCCTTGACTTTGACTTTTGGTCAAACTTTCATCCAAATTTCAATCTCATATTCTCCCTTAATGGTGTCTGCTGAGGTTTTGAATCCATCTTGCAAATTCGGCGAACTTACACTGCGCTCCTGATCTTTTAAAATTTCACTGCGATGCCCTCACTTTGATTGTATAATCAAAAGTAATTAATCGCAGAAAAAAGGATAAAATTGGGGAAAAAAAAAGAGCAACAAGGAAACAAATCAAATGAGAAGGGGGAAAGGGATGGATGGTCATGACGGTTGGTGTTGGACCTAGTAGTGTTAGTGGCGCCCCCCGCCCCATTTTATAATAGCGGGAAATTCCTCAAAAATAAAATTACATGTAACATTTTACTCGTCTTTTTTAGTCTCAAATTCTCTTTTCCATCATTCTCGATGGTGGTGACTTATGCAATTTAAGGGTGATGTTATGCTTGTCTACACTGTCAAACTTACCCTATAAGTAGGCTTTCATCGGTCAGAAATCCAATTAAAGAAAAAAAGAAAGAAATGGCAAAAATCATCCTTGTTAGTTTTTTTTTTTCATAACTAAAACTAGCTAGAAGGACTATATCAACAAATTATTAATGGATATAGGACTAAATTAGTAAGTTGACAAATTGTCAAAAGGTTTATAACTAAATTAGTAAGTTGACAAATTGTCAAAAGGTTTTTTTAAGATCGAATTAACCATCTTACAATAAATTTAGGACTTTTTGGACATCTACCCATCCCAACAATGTTGTGATTGAAACTTTTTTTCTTTAAAGTTTTAGCTTTTTCATTCTTTTTTTAATGCCCTTTTTGGGAAAAAAAACAAAAAAATAAAAATTGAAAGAAGAAAATTCTCTTAGTAGTCAGGCCACACAAATCATATATTAACTTAAGAAAATTCTCTAAACATGCGATTTGATTTAAACACGTTACTTAGCCGAGACATTTTATAAACATGTAATTTAAATTAAATTAAAAGATGCCAATCCTCCCATGCAATTCCTATCTACATGTAATGCAATCTTTTATATTTTTCTTGTTTCAAAGCATGGCATGTTATTTACGATAAAGGTAGAGAATCTCATCCGTAGAAGGACTTAAGAATCAAATTTTGATAGGAATTGAGGTAATCTAAAAAAGTAAGCATTCGTCTCACAATTTAAATTATAAATTAAATCAATCATTCTCTATCAATAATTATCCAAAAAGCGAAATAATAAAAAAATGACCCGATATCTTTACGGATCAAAAAAGCGATTAAATCAATTTTATCCCAAATTTGTATAATGCACATATATTGAATTTGATTTAAATTAAATAGATAACACAATCTATCCGTAATTAGCAATAATATATTCAAATTAAATCCGATGACATTTGTTACAATGGTCGAGTTCACACGCAAATCTGATTCAAAATCGGATGCGCTTGCAAATGAGGTGCAGGACGACATCGACGATGTGCATTGTGCGGCTAGCCGGCAATGCTCGATGATGGGTTCGCGGCCAGGAGGGCTTTCAGCTGCGCGGCTTGATAGGACACCGATGCGTTACAAGTTGTGGCACCAGACGGAAAGATCCCCGTACAGCCGGCGAGAATAGAAGGGTGACCGGCCGGAGAGCAGATCTTCAAATTGTTGAGCACATGAAAACTTGCAAAAAGAAAAAATTCACCGGACGCCGTGGGAACTTGCTGAGATTGCCGAATGCGTGGATGGACCTGCAAAAAAAGAAAAAAGAAGAAGCAAACTTTCTGGACTTCACCTATGGACCGGGGGGGTGGGGTTGGTGAGGTGAAGCTCCGCCTCGACATCTGAAGCATTATAGACGAAGCGAGGCGGTGCGACGACAAGGGGTGTGACGGAGACACCGCTGCGAGGCTGTCTTCAATCAAGCTGAGGCCACTTCCGGCCGTCGGCAGTGCCACAAGAAGTCGTCTAGACCTTGCCAACCGCCACTTAGTAGGCCACTAAGGTGCTGCATGATACTCATTCTGTTTCTAAGAATGAGTTTTGTCGAGAATGAGTTTTTTCTATTTCTGGTTCAGAATGAGTTTCTGACGAAAAAAACGCGTTTGATATGGACATACAATTTCTGTTTCAGAAAGAGAAAGCTGTTTGATATGACAAAAAAATTTCTATTTCTGATTCTGTTTCATTTTTTAAAATATATGATTTGGGATATTGGAAGATGTTCATATTAATAAAAATAAGGAAATTTGATATTTTTTTCACAATTTATTGTAATTTACTCTAAAATTGAAAAATCACTTTAATTGCATTAAACATTTGTAATATTCTAAATTTAAAAAAGATAAAATTGAAGGACGTAGCCTTTGCTCATGTAACCTTAGAAAATGGTAGCCGGCGCCGAATGTAAATCGCTGGCAATTTGAATAATTTAGTTTTGACAAAGTGGTTGAGTTTTTTTCTTTTTTAATAAAAATAAGAAAAGTTATTTGCAATAATAATTTTTCTAAATACAATTTTATTCAAAGTTTCTTTACAATGGAGTTTTAAGTTACAATTTAGAAAATACAGTTTACATTTTGAAAAACTCCTTTAAAGGTCTATTTGTTTGTAGAATATGTTTTTCAGGAAAATACAATATATATATATATATATATTTTTTTTTTGGTAAGTAATATATATATATATATTTTTGTGTTTGGCTAAACTTAAAAATGAACTAGAAAATATTTTCTATATGTTTGGTATGAAAAATATAATTTGATTTTCACGGGATGAGGGGAATCACTACTAAATTTGAATTTTTTAGTTATTTTTTCTTTTTCTTTATTTCATCCCCCTTCTTCACGGATGGATCGCCAATGGTCATCAAATTAATTTTGGGGGCGGCGGCGGGCGGCTGGGGGCGGCGGGGCGAGCTGGGGGCGGCTGGGGCGCGGCTGGGGGGCAGATCTGGGCGGCTGGGGCGAGCTGGGGGCGGCGGGGGCAAGCTGGGGTGGCTGGGGCGCGGCTGGGGGCGAGCTGGGGGCAGATCTGGGCGGCGGCGGGGCGAGCTGGGGGCGGCTGGGGGCGAGCTGGGGCGGCTGGGGCGAGCTGTGGGGGCTGGGGCGAGCTGTGGTGGCTGGGGCGAGCTGCTGCAGGCGGCGGAGGCGAGGCGAGCTGCTGCAGGCGGCGGAGGCGAGCGAGCCGGAGGCGGCGGCGGCGGCGGCGGCGGCGAGCTGGAGGCGGCGGCGGCGGAGGCGAGCTGCAGGCAGCGGCGCAGGGGAGCTGGAGGCCGCGAGCTGCTGCAGGGGAGGAGGAGGGGGCGGCTGGTTCGGTGCTCTGCAGGGGAGAAACAGAATGGGGGAGGGGAAAGAAAGAACTAGTTCTAATGGGGGAGGAGAAAACCAGAAATTGGTTTTTTTTGCTTTCTCATTCTAGGATGAAAACCGGTTCTGGCCAAGAAAATTGGTTCAGAACCAGTTTTCACAAAATGTTGAAGCAAACGCGTTTCTCGTCCAGAACTGGTTTTTTTGGTCCAGAACCAGTTCTGGACGAGAAACAGCAGCGATTCATGCAGCACCTAAGTTGTGGTCGTCTTATCAATTTCGTGTGCCCCTTGCGAAGACCTATTTTTAGCATTTAGAGTATAAAATTAGGAACAACTGCTTCGGTGGATTCCGAAGCAGACTGCTCTGTCATAGGAGGGACTAGCTTCACTCGTCTCGGAACAGGATCTCTCTTTTCCGGAGCTTCATTCTCCATCCGTTTCCCCAATACAATTCGGAAAGATCTCCACAGAAAAATTTCGCCAGCTTCATCGTGAATTGGGTTTCGACCAGTGCCCGTGAAATCCACTTTTTCAGTCCCACTCTTGGGAGCAGCAGCATGGAGACAGTCCACTGCGGATATATAGTTTGAGTCTCTACGCAAGCAATTCCGATTTTGTTGGGCTTCCGACTGCCATCTTCAATTTCTAGGTCAAGTGGCACCGTTTGCTGGTCTACGTCGATCGACTGGGAGTGCCGATGAGTCTTCAAGGCACCACGCTGTCCAAATTGAGCCAGTCGCTCGAGATGCCACTCTGCCTCTGCATCCTACCATGGCAGTCTCTTTGCGAAAGGCAGTTGGAGAGAGTTCTCGGTGATTTGGTACGGCTTCTGGACCAACATAATACGACTCATTATGCGGACCACATTAAGGGGATCAAGACATGGCCGTCGACAGTTCGACATGAGCATAGAGTTGGAATTGGTGACGGAGGAGGAAGTTGAAGTGCAAGACATGGATGAAGGCTTCATCATCGGAGGGAACGAGTCAGATCCTGATCGAGCCTTGCGGGGCGTCTCCAGAAGCACCATTCAAAAGCTCGAGCGGGAGAGCTGCTTCGCCCGGGATGGTAATGAGTGCTGTTGTATTTGCTTAGAAAAACTGAACGGGGCAGATAAAGTGATCGAGATCCCGCGTTCGCATCTGTTCCACAGTAGATGCATCGTTGAGTGGCTCAAGAGAAATGATTCGTGTCAGTAAATCTTATTAAATTAAAATCACAAGTAAAGAGTAAGTCATCATACAGGAGAAACAGCATCCAGGAAATGCTCCCGAGCTCTTCTAAGATGGTTCAGCAGTGGAGATGGCAAGCCATAATGGAAGATGCTATGGTTGTCTGAAAACCAAGTACCCCTCACCATATGAGTTGTCCCATCGGATGCGTCGCATTCATCAGAGCAAGCATCCCGAGAACCATCAATATCTGCACAAATAAAATTCAATTCAAATCCTACCAATTCTTATGGGCAACAGATAGGAACAGATGTGATCCATCTCTATCCTTTTTCTTTCGGGATCGAACTTCTATTCTGCTGGTCTGAAATGTTGTTCTATTCTGCTACTGTCTGAGAAACATGATATTTCACCCATGAATTTTAAATTACCTAGTTGGATGATGTCATACGGGTTTTCCATTTGAGGCATGAATCCATAAAAGGTAATTAGATGTGAAGTGGAGAAGTTTCCATAGCCAAGATAGCACTGTTCTCCTGCGTGGCATGGTCTAGACATGCGAAACTTCAATGTGTTCGTTGCAGAATCGACTTTGCCATATTGTGTGATATGTGGACACAGCTGTCAAAATAGAGTAAACAAGTGAGAGGAACCCAAACAAAGTGAAATAAAAGCCCATTAAACCGAATCACAAATATACACAACATATGACTGGTTGCCACACTCATGTTCTCTGAAAGGGAAAAGTGTGAGAGGTAACACAAGGTGAAATTATATGAACAGACTACGTGCCAAAGATCCATCGACTCCCCATAGGTAATCCATCCAGAGATGAAGAAGCATCTATTAATCATTAATAGATGCAAAGTCAAAGACAAGGAGGAGATAAACTCATTTCAAAAGGAAAATCCAGTTCAACTCATATTTTTGCATTCTTTTAGCTGTTACGCATGATGACAACATTTATGTGCGATTCTGTTTACTCGGTGATAATTCTTCTGCTGCAATGAGCTCAGATCTGAGGAAAAAGAGTCTCAGTCAGAAGATATCAATGCCAACTGGAAGATAGCCACATCAAAATGGTAAATAAACATGAAGAGAAATGCTCAATAGACCTGAGAAATCATGAAATTAACATGATAATAGTCAAATGACATACCGAATGGTTAAGAAATCCAGCAATGGGGATTAGGCATGTCCTGAGTGCTCCATCGGCAAACTGAATCTTCATGCTGTTAGAATACCAAAGTTCGCAAGCCCATAAAAATTGTTCCCATGTATAAAGTTCTGGAGCTTCACACAATGCAGGAAAAAGTTCGTCATACTGATTCCTCAAATGCTGCAAATTTTAAATAGAAAGCTTTAAAGTTCATATTAATTAACTCAATTTGATATTTTAAGGGGAAGGAAAAAGACATATAGAAGCAAATTTTGTTTAAGTGATTTCAAGACTGTTTGCTTTCTTGGGCTGTTTTAAGCAAGAAGAGGTAGATTCCTCCATAGATAAATCTTGACCTTTCTCCGGCGCAAGAAGGACAATTTTTCCTTCCATGTGAGAGTCCCTTCAGCACTACATTGATGAAAAGAAGTGTGGTTTTTTTTTTTCTTTTTAGGAAACTATGACTAAGCATCCTATTTTTTATTGTTGCATACTGTTATGTGATTAACAGAGAGCATAGAGATTTTTACCTAAGAAACCATCAACACTTCAAAGCAGTAGAATGCAAAGTTGGTAAGGAATTCACATATCCAAATCAAAAGTAACAAAGAAGGAATTTTAAGCAGAAAATGTGATTTCTATATCCTTTCAATACAGAGAACATGGTCCAGAAATTTAGTAACCTCTCTTGCTTGGACTAGTTCTTCTAACAACAGCGTCCCATCCAAAGCTACAATTGCATTGATGCCAAAGGACAATCCTGCAGGACAGAAAAAAAGCATGTCAAAGCTAGACAATCTAAAATTAAGCAGACAGGCCCAAAAGACTACATTTTTAGGTCATGCAAAGAGACATTACGATACATTAGACACATCAGAATTGCACAAAATGTAGCGGTAGAAAAAAGGGAAACTTCATGAACCAGAAAAAGAGAACGCAATCTCTTTCTGCAGTGAAATTAAACTACCATTGGAGTGGCATCAAGGAGCATCGTACCCTTATCCAAGACTCATTGCACGCCAGACTATCAAGTAAATCAATCATGCCTAGCACTTTCACTCTCGATTCTTAGCTATCCAAAAAATCACTCTCTGCACCTTGACCCATTCTTCCATTCCTCTCCCTCTTATCAGCCAAATGTCCTAAGAGCAATCTTATAGAAGAGCTTCTCCTTTGTCTTCGCACATCCCATGCCTACCTAAGCCTTCACCTCCTCCACTAATTTGACAGCACATACTCAATAACCATGGCAGCTGAAATAATATTTTTAGAAACATGCATTCAGAGGCACTGCACAGAGAAATAGTCTAATGTTCCTACTGCACCTAGAACTTTTACCCTTTTCTGCCAAATATCAGAATCTAAGATACTAGAACATGAGCTCCACACAAAAGGATATCTGGGCTTGCAGCCATGATTTCTTGAGGTCTCTGTGGCCATTCTTGCCCATCAACAAATTAAGCTGCCTGTACCTCAGTCCTCGTGACTTGCAATTTCACAACATATTCCTCATTCCCCATAAGACTTACCTTTTTCACTTCTTAAAGAAAATTGTAACAGAGTCCTACCATGAATTGATAGTTCTACGACAATTCCAAGGTTGAGTTAGTTTTGCCACCACAATAATGGTGGCTGTAGCTGACAGTTGGGTAAAGTAATGTCTCAAGGTGAACTTTTTCCCAAGAATCTCTATTATTTGTTTGGGAAGGGAGTGGGAAATTCAAGGTTGCAGTTGTGAAATGCCAAATTAGCTGGTCCCTTTCTGATCAATATATGTCGAGAATGCTTCAGAAAAAAACGAATTTGTCGAACTGTGGTGAAAAAAATCACTTGTGAGATTCCGAATTAAATGATACAATGTAGGAAAGAAATCTATAACATAAACTGATTTTCAAGATAAAATTGAAATATCCAGAAGCAAAACAAGAGCAATAGTAGCCCTACACAACCTAAATCCCTGGTCTTCAGACTTGAAAGCTAAAAAAGAAAAAAACTAGACTAACCCATTTAATTGAGGTCAATAGAGAAACAAAAAGGGAAAAAAGAAAAACGACAAAAATGTCCAAGTGCAGCCCTATGGTTGCAACAGCGTCTTTTTTTTTTTTTATTCTTTTCAAATAACATGTAACTAGTTTAAGTGAAAATGAAAAACACAGGAGAAATGTTAGTGCAATGCTCATTATGTCGCAGACACTAAATTGCCTATTCCATTAACTCGTTTGATGCAACCACAGCCATCAAACCCTCTTCGGTGGATTAAGCTCACTCTTTCAAGAAAACTAGAAGATAGCATCCTGCTATAAAGGAGTTCGACATCCTCAATTACATGATGACTTACTTTGCATTGCAGATTTACCTACTACTTTGCTACGAAGAGGAGATTGATCCCATCCTCAATTTCAAATCATCTATGTCAAGCTATTTTCAATGCATTGGCTTGTTTCTCGGGGAAAAAAATCAATCACATAGGAATTTGAACAAACTATTCTTGTATAAGTGTCCAGTCTTCCTTTGACTAGGAATTATGACATGTTTCCTTTCCCTCAAAACTTCTTCTTGGATTCATTTACTCTTGCCTTCAGAATATTACTTTTATAAGTCATCTAATAGCTTGTTTGAGAGTAGCTAGTAAGCCATCATGAATTCCACCTGCCAGATAATATCCCTGTAGCCAGTGTTGTTTAAAGCATGAAATTCACAATTTGGTCCTATTCACCCTTCAAACGATTTGTCTTGCATCATAGATGTAAGAGTGCATGAATGCTGGTGAATTATACAATTTTATACGAATGTACGAATTTATGATTCTCTAGAGTTCAGGAGGACAAGCACAATTTTCACTGTTGGTCTTTATAATAGAGGTTGGGTTCAAAAGTATTGGGTTCTAAAGAGAAAAAGGACTGACTATAGAAAAGCAACTAGAAGAAAAGACAATGAATAAACAGAAGAGAAAAAAAAGAAAATGTATAAACACCACAGTAGACCTTGGTTCTCTCAGGTCAACCTAACTAAGGAACTCGAAAGCTGCTAGATGGCTTCTCGCCAGCTCTTGACCAAACGTTACCGGCTCCAATACCAACCATGACCACCTCTGGCGATGCCACCAGCCATCACCACCTCTGGTGCTGGCCATGGCGTCTCCTTTAAATCAGAGACTCATGCCTCTGACCCACCCACTTAGCTTGTTTAAATCACAAGCTTGGTCGACAAACACAACTTGAGTATTTAAGATCAGTCTTTTCACTTAAGCTAGCTTTAATAGATAATATTTAATTTCTAACTGTTTTTGTGTACATGGAGGTTTTTTAAGCGTTATTGACAGACTTTTAATTAATTGTTTTGGGCCTTCTGATTTTGTGCTCCTATGATATTCAGAAGCTAGAAGTTAGATTGGGTATTGAGAATAGAGCAGTGTTAGCTTTGGGTTATAAATTTCTCGACTATATCATGCTTCTTTATATTTTTATTGCAACTAGTATCTTAATTTTAGTAGAAATGCTTATCCTTGGAGATTTTTTAGAATTTTACTGTATCTTACGGTTAACGATTTTATTTGGTTCATTATCAGAAAGAAAACGATTCACAATTTGAATCTCAATCCAACCTGTGGCTGACATAGAATACTGAATGTCATGCGAACATATCTGTTGCTACAGCATTCTGGTGAAGGCCACATTTTCCGAGGCATGTAGCCAAAGCCAAGTCCGTACAGCTTCGACCATTTTCCCTAGGCAAGTTCACTGAGGTACAGCTTACTTTCTAAGCAGTAATCAACCAGGGACTCAGTGGACACCTCAGTGTACTCCCCATACTTCATATCCTATGATTCAAACAACTATTCAAGCCCTTCATATGATTGATCTTGATGTAGATGATTCAAACCTCAGTGACTCCATATAAAGGAGATTTATTAAAACCATTAAAATTCTGAAGAAGAAAGATTCCATGAGAATTCTCATTCAAGCTAAGCCTTAATATAATGTACGGGAGTAATTCTCAAAAGGTACATTAAACCAGGAACCTGTGTTAAATTCTTCTGGCAGTGTGTCAAAGTAATTCTTGAATGTTGAAGAAGAATTGTATTTCTCCTTCATACTCCACAGCAACAGCATTGTCTCCGTTGAGATGCCATCAACTTTTTCCAATGCGAGAAACTGCATCGAGGGGTATATTACAGATTAGAACCATCATTTCACAAAGAAGGATAAAACTAAGAGGCATCCTCTGGATCTCTGTTATGATGCTTGAGCACAGAAGCAGCCATAAGAACTTAGGACTCTGCAATTTACATTTCTAGAATTGGATAGTGCCCGCATAGCCAACCATCTATAACTGGGAAAAGATCAACAACTTGATTTTTGTGGTTATCATTATCTATATATTTCAAAACTTAATTGGTCATCAACATCAAGAACTTTGCACTAACTAGTGCCATAAAACATCAGATAAACAGGTTTCCGTGATGAGTCAATTATAATTGTTCAGCTTCCTAGTAGCCTGGTGAAGATTTACAGCTCAAATATTAGCGCATATTTTCTTTCTTCGACAGAAATCCATGGTTTGCCCAGCCCAAATACTGTATCTAAGTCCAAGTAAAAAGTATAAAGAAAGAAGAAATAAATGGCAAAGAAAATACGATTTCCAGAAAGAAAAAACTACATGCTGATAAAGCTACAAAAATAGAAGGCTCTTAGCCCCAAGTTCAGGCAAACACCACCTGAGGTGATGCACAGAAGAATTGCTTGGCCAGAAGTCTTGAGTTTAGCCTCTATCTAAATTGGAACAGCCGAAGCATCGCTGACCCTTCTGGTTTGTTTGGTCCTCACTTCCAGTTTACACAATGTGTTATAATGCTGAAATTACTCTTTGAGAAAGAAGTGAAATGTTACATTGTGTTCAGCAAAGTGTACTGTCCACTAGCAGAAGCTACAGGAATCCACCATTCAACACTGAAAGTATACACTTCTAAAGTCTCCGAGATTTTACACCTGGGCTCAGATTAAACTACTATTTGCACTAGTAAGAGCACACATCTCACAAAAACTAATAATATCTCATAAATTTATGTCACTGGTTATAAGTAATCTTCATTGATGATGATTCCCAGTGCATATCTGATCTATCTCAAAGCAAGTTCATCAATCCACACAAGTGAAACCTAATAAAAGTAAAGTGATGTCTTGAGCTACAGAAACATACCATGTCAGACTTCTTCATAGCGTCCTCACTTATAACAGCAGAGACAGGAATCTCTAAAGCAATGTCTCCAACTTTTAGATCTGTGACAGCAATGGCCCCCCTTCCAAACCCTTCAATATCTATAGAATATATTAGCATAAAGGAATGAGTATAAAACCTTATGTCTCTCACTAGTGACAAAATCTCGATAAAGCTGAAGTAAAGCATTGTGATTCTATAAGAAGGTGCTATAGCTATAGAGCATAGCAGTAAAGCCTGTACCTATCATGCATAGCAGTGCTGCTACTACATCTTTTCTCTAGATACTATATTGTAGTAAATTGGAGGTATCTAAACCGCCGTATCCTCTTAACAAATTGGCTTATCTTGATAGAAAAACAAATTAGAGCAGCTGGCAAAAACTATGATTCCTTGATCTATAAAAGGAAAGCAGCAATTCAGTATTTTCAGTTGAATACTTACAAGCTATCTGCAAGCTGTTTTTTACACCACTTTTTTCACCCCATTGTAATAGAGAGTTTTCCTTGTCACAACTCTGGGAATTGATGACCATGGTTTCTGTAATTTTCTTATCTCCAAAGTCACGGATCAGCTGAATAATTGCTTCCTGCAAATCTTGCAGGACATCCTTGTGAGAGCAAGTATCATCCACGAATGAGCTATTGATGTGAGAAAGCGTGGAATTTAGAGCTTCCAGTTCATTTTTCAGGGTGTAGTATCCCATGGGTGAGCAGCTATCATCCTCACAAAAATAGAGTTCAGCCTGCATGTTAAAGAGTCCATCAATTCAAATTAGTAACACTACTCAAAGAAGTACCTAACCAGACATATTTGTCACCCATTATCTATCTGCTTTAGTCCCCCTTTATAAAGGTGATATTTAGCCAAAGGGCCACACAGGAGGGGACATGCATAATAGCACTTTACCTCATCCAGGTGCATAATTCTTGATATTTGCAGAATTGATTCAGCAGCAGTGTGCGCCCATTTGGGATGTGAAGCACTCTTGAGCTGTATATGCACTTCCACATCATATCCCTTGCTTTGCAGTAGTTTCTATGAGAAAAAAGGAATGGATAAAAGATACTCAGTCAACATAGATGGCTAACTTAATAGGAGGTGCAAAACTAAGAAAATACTTTCAATGGAATTTCAGAGTATAGATTTAAAGGTACTAATGTCATTTCCATTTTATTGCATTGAAAGCAACTGCAACAGAGATACAGGTGTAGAACACCAGGTCATCATCTACTTGTTAGCAACATAAATTACATGGTTCTCTAGTGCTCTCATTGTCCTTCACTCGCCTGTATTCATTACTTCACCAACATGTGCTCTTTCAACACTTAATACCTGTAGATATTCATTTAAATGCTAAAGAAGAGCACAGAAGAAGTGGAGCACATAAAATAAATAAATAAATAAATAAATCTGTGCAAACCCTGACCTTCTTTTTGTCAAATAGAGGGTCACTTTCAGAGAGCTTAAGAACTACTGTATGGTTCTCATCCGTGCATGATAAACTGTCCAAGGGTCTTTTCTGCAATCGAAGGATAACCATTTCGTTAATGCTGAGTTCAAACCATCAAAAATGTAAAAAGATCAGCAATGCAAGATTGACCCGGATACACAGTAAAATCCCAAAAAAATACAGTAGGTGCGCATGAGAATATGACGAGCAGACGAGAATAGTCAGTCCAATTATATCATAAGATGAACAAGGAACTCATACTAGAACACGAAATGCAAAATAGAATCAACAAGAAATCAGACAGAAAGTACAGCATCATCACATACTCCTCAAACTGAGCCACTACACTTCCTTGGCCACAACTTCATTTACTACACATTACACCCCCAATAAAAAAGAAAATCAAATCCCATGATACTTAGTCATTGCAAATTTGTAATGGCCATAAACCAAAAGATGGACTCTTCAGAAGCCCCCATCGAGAATCCGGTTCGCTCGACCATTCATTACGTGAAAAACGCCATCGTTCTAGTTTCATCAGTCACAGAATCCTAAGCCACCAAACAGAGCCTAGCAGGACCAGTAGCATCTGGGTTGAGATTGTTTGCAATGGAGAAAGCAGAGTCATTATAAGCAAATAAGTGGAAAGAAACTGAGAAGTAGATGGTCACCTTGCAATCCTCCATTTCTTGCAGTTTCAGCGAAGCTCCCAAGGAGGATTGTCAACAGGGTAACTGAGAGAGGGAGAGAGTCCAGCCTCCGAGGCCGCTCGCGTCGCCGGTCTTCCTCGGCGAGTCGCGCCGTCTTCGTCTTTCCTCTTCGTTTTTCAAACTTTCTCAAGAACAATTCTACTTTTTACCCCTGACTTAAATTTCCAAATTTTATAAAATAAACACCAGTTCATTTACCGTTATCGACTTGAAGACACGTGTAATTTGCCAAATTTTGTTGACATAGAAGCTCATTTATATCTAAATATTCTCTTCGCAAAGTAGCCAGAAAGAAAAGAAAAACCCGTCCACAAGTTTTTTGTCTTTGAAATCAAGTACTTGGTGAGCACAAATCTCAATGGCATATTCTTTTTTCTCTATCAAGTGTAAATTTGACCATACATCAATTAGATTGTTATTTTTTCCTATTTAAATATTCTACCATCTAAAATTAAGGATTTGAGACATTATAAACTTTTGACCTTCAATTCTTTTGAAGAGTGCTGCTGGTATTGGTTGAGAAAGTCAACTAATAAAGGAAAACGAGAGCAATTTTGAATGCGTTGTTTTTCTTTATATTGGATGTGGTCTATGCATCAAAAATTGAAAACGTTTTCATTTTAAGAATAATCGGACATCTATTAACAAGATTTATAAAGAAAAGGACAATCTGAAAGGACCTGAAAGTGACATTATAAGGACAAGAATGATCTATAAAGATAGGTTAAAGATGGATTTAACATTAAATTGCATCTGTTTATTTGTTTGATCTTTGTTTAAAGCACGACATTCATATATATGGGTGTCAACGATGAACCCCCTACCAAAAAAAAAAAAAAGGAACTCCATTAATCTCGTTTTAAATAATTTTTTCCAATAATTTCCTAATTTCTGAACTTCTTTTTAGTTATGAAACCAAAAAAAAAATGAAGAGTACAATAAAAAAAACACTTTGATAATGTATTTAATCTATTTCTATATACATATAATGCATGTACACTCCAATTTGTAATCCTTGCAATGAGTACGAATTTAGAGCTATTGATGTGAGAAATCATCGAATTTAGAGCAAGTATCGCCTTGACTTTGACTTTTGGCCAAATCCTCAACCAAATTTCAATCTCATCCTCTCCCTTGATGGTGCCTGCTGAGGGGGCAAATCTGTCCCGCAAATTCGGCAAACTTACATCGTGTCCCCAATCTTTTGAAAATTCATTGCGATGCCCTCACTTTGATTGTATAATCAAAAAGGAATTAATTGTGATAACAATAAGATAATTGAATATGAGGGCAAATAACTCACCTCCTGAAAATTCACATTTACTTCTAGAGGGTGGGGGCCCTGGGTTGTGGCTCATCTTCATCGAATGGTTTGGGGGCAAAAACTCAATGCTTGTTCCCATTATGATAATGGGCTACTCCTTCTAAACCCTAATGGGGGGCCAACACGAGCTTTCGTGAACGCAATTTGGCCCAAACGAACCGACGACTTCTATTTTATCAAGACTAGCTATGAATAAGTTTCTGTTAGTTTCATGGAAAATATAATATTTTTGAAAAATATTTTTCAGGAAATCATTCTCCTGGAAAATGATAGTGCTCGGTTATAAAAGACTGTCGGCTTATCGGCACATTATTAGAGGCCATGATATTTAAAGGTAAACAAAGAACATGAAATAACTTTTTTCATTTCAATATTTTTTTCATTGGTGAAAAATCTTTTCCTTAATTATATTATTTTCCGTGAAACGTCAAAAAATTCAAAATTATTTTTCGTAAAACCAACGAAACCTAAAACCCTCGTATTTCCTATGGAAAAACTCACTTCCCAAAAGAACCCAAATCTCCATTTTCCCTCGCCCACCCACTCACCCGCTCTGCTTCATCATCTCCTTCCTCCCCACCCGGAGATCTCCAGAAGAAATCTCAACTTTGACTCACCCCATAAAGGCAAAAACGGAGTCGTCTCCGAGTCTCGTAGAAATTGCCGCCCTTCTCGGCATCGCGGCCACTCTCCTTGGCTTCATTAACACCATCCTGGGCATCCTGCAGATGGTAGCCCCACGGGACTCCGGTTAGCCACCATCAAGCTCTTGAACCGGGCCCTCTCCGGTTTAGACATCCTGAGATGGACACCATCGATACAAGTGAGCCCTATAATGTAGTCATTTTACTTAATATGTATTATGGTCTCTAGATTTTCACCTGATACTCTCAATGAAGATAAACAAAACATCTTGATTACCATGGAAATTCAAATTTCTGAATTCTTTTGTACATATACAGTTTAGTCATTGACCTTTGGGAACAAATGGTGATTTTTCCTCCGTGATTTGTGAGGGAAAATTGGAAAATTTCAATTTGTAAATGTTATAAACTCGTGTCTTATCAGGAATTAAAGCTTGTTATGACTCAGCAAAAATTATAATTACAACAACAACACAAAAGCTCCCACAACATACGGGGTGTGCAGTTGTTGCTTTGTGGTCTTTGGAAGCAAACTGAAGTTTCCTATTTTGTGTACAAGCGGTGAATTGAAAAGAGCATGTGTCGCAGTAGCTTGCATGTTTTTATAATCTTCATTGCTATTCCTTTCCTCAGCTGGCTATATACCAAAATTTCATGGAATAATAAAAAAATTTAACTATAGCTTGACCAAAATTGACAGAAAATGTTGTTTCATTGTAAGCTCAACTGAATAATATGCATGCCATTATAACATGCCCAATTTTAGTCAAATCGAGTGGTCAGATCTTGAGATATTTGAAATTTTTGCCATGGTCATCTGATCATGAAATATTGTGAATTTTATGACTTGGCCGATCGATTGATTAAAAGTTAAAGATCAAGCCATAAGCGTCCCAACGATGCTAAAATTTTGATATAGAACTTTATTGCAGCCTTCTTGTTGGAAATCTCACTTTTCAGGCTTTAGTTATGTGTGTCGTCATTGAGATTTTATCCTTATGTATTGGTTGATTCATAGGGGCAATTTATGTCGAACTTTTGCCGACTCCGACATCAAGTTTAATTAGTTGGATTTAATATTTGAGGGGACTTGATTGAAAAATTTTACACATTCGAAGACTTGATTGAACAATGGCATACAAATTCATGGACCAAAGTGGAAAATAGGAAAGAAAATGTAGTAAACAAGTAAGGCTGGCTAGAAATAATGGAGTTCTCCAGGGAAAAAAAAAGAAAGAAGAAAAAAGCTCTCTTATAAGAGGATTTAGGGGATGAAAATAATAATCGTGATTTGTGAGAACTTGGTGGTGTTACCCACACGATAAAATTACGACACCGATCACCTTTTCAACAGCATTTACAAAAGCTGAGAAAATGCATCACATAGAGTCCTACATGCTCTTACTCAGTTTTTCCTATTCGAGAAGTAAATGATGAGGGTGGCTTCCATCCAAGAATTATATGTTACTTTGGCCCATTGACGTGTTCCTCCCATCTAGCAAGTGTGAGGGTTCCTCCCGGTTGTTTTTATTGTGATTGTACATTGTCTTTGCCTTGGGATCATTCGATTCGTTCATCCTAGGATTTTGGTAAGAGCTTGATTCCCCCCTTTACAAAGGCATGACAAATATACACATTTCACTAATCAAGATGCCCAGTAAATATTTCTCAAATAATCCAATACCAACATCTATCCAAAAGAAACCATTATCAATAATTATTATAATAATAACAAGAACATGAAATGACATTGGGATATGAAATGATTTTCATAATAAGCACCTTAGTAGTGAATTGGGAAAGTCCATTTATAATTTCAGAGTGATCACATCTCCATGGAATAAATGGCCTCATTCGCATAACGTAACTAACACAAGTTATCGGTACAACCGAAGATAGCCATTCACCAAGAACCTACAAGAAAATCAAGGAACAGAAATGTATATTGCACTAATAAAACACTAATTTGTAATTAATACAAATTATTGGTAGATGCATTTCGTTTATTTTGCAAAATGGCTTTGATTGTTTCTTTATTTAACTTGCGTGGAAAATGATAACCGGAAGTGACTGGGGATCGGCCTCCACCAACATAAAGTCTGTCGAAGGTCTTTCCAGTGAGAAGCAAATTCCCCTTGATGAGCTTCTAGTTAAAGGACAAGCGTAGTTATTCTACACGAGATAGAGACAGCACCGGATTTTTCTTTCTTTCTATCCAATGCCAAAGAAATAAATGTGAGGGCAGAGCATCAGAATTAGAAACATTCTACTGTGTCATCACGAGAGGCCATGGTGCCAATCATCAATATTGAATCCGAAAGACCAAATTCAGGAAGAACATTGAAAGCATATGCTGATGATATGAAGAATTAAAAAAATTAATACCTTGTCAAAACTTTTCTTTTTTGTCGAAAAGAGTAGTAATGGAAATCTGGGTGTTTTTTGTTAAGGATTTATAGACGTCCTAACACAGAAAAGGACCTCCTCATTCAACACCTAGTCCAACATGACACGCAAACATCCAAAAGAGTTGAAAAAGCACACACTTGAAAAATAATAGTTTACAATTGTTTCGGGTACACACACAAACATCCAAAAGACTAGAAAAGCATAATAGTTTACAATTGTTTCGGGACAAACATCCAAAAGACTAGAAAAGCATAGTAGTTTACAATTGTTTCGGGACAAACATCCAAAAGACTAGAAAAGCATAATAGTTTACAATTGTTTCGGGACAAACATCCAAAAGACTAGAAAAGCATAATAGTTTACAATTGTTTCGGGATACACACACAAACATCCAAAAGACTAGAAAAGCATAATAGTTTACAATTGTTTCGGGATACACAGCAACGCAGAAACATCCAAAAGACTAAGGCAAACACCGAAAGGTCAGACTTGGTGTTGAATAAGGAGGCCTGTGCGGAGGTGTTTCTCTATAAATGCGCTGCCCCAATCTCCCTCATCGTACCATCCTTCCCAATCTGCATCATCATCTCCCTCTTCCTTACTAACAGATCCCCAAGAAAAAATCTCAACTTTGACGCTCACACAGAGAAAGGAAGAAATGACGTCTTCTCTAAGTCTTGCAGAAATTGCCTCCCTTCTGGGCATTGTGGCCGCTATCCTTGGCATCATTAACTCCATCCTCAGCATCCTGCAGGTGGTAGCCCAACGCAACTCCGGTTTGCAGCCCTCAAACCCCTAAACCGGACCCTCTGCTGCTTCGGCATCTCCATATTGATGGCGTCAAGATGAGCGAGCTTCTATAATTTCTTGGTGATTTTTTCGTTTGTGTCCTTCGTGATTTTGTGATGGTGTATTTTTTAGCAAAGGTCCATATCAATCTTATTATGGAATTGAAAAGATGCCATGTCTTGCAAAAACTATAAAAATTACTAAATAAAGCTCGCACGATGTATTAAGCATGCAGCCGTTGCGCTGTGGTTTTGGCAATGTGGACTCAAGTTTCTCGTTTTGTGCACAAGCGGTAAATTAAAAAGAGCACGTGCTAAGCATGTGCCGCAATTGCCTAACTTGCATATTTTTCTCTTTCTTTATAGCTATTCCTTTCCTCAATTGCCTAATTCTCTGAATTTGCTACAGCTTGACCAAAGTTGACAAAAAGAAATGTTATTTTTCATTAGAGGCTCAATTAAATGGTATGCTTGCCATTCTAACATACCCAATTTAGCAGAATCAAGTGGTTGGATCTTAAGAAATTCAAAATTTCTTGCCGTGGTCATATGATTGTGAAGTACCGTAAGTTTTATGACATAATCCGATCGAGTGATTCAAAATTAAAGATCAAGCCATAAGCTTCCCGACAAGGCCAAACTTTTGATATGGAAAACTCGAGTGCGGTGTCCTTGATAAAAAATCTCACTTGCCGGCTTCGACAACAACTCCGATTAGTTGGATTTGGAATTTGAGGGGACTTGATTGAAAAAGTTTACACATTTGAGGACTTGATTGAACAAAGATGTATAAGTTCAAGGACCAAAGTGGAAAATATGAAAGAAAATGTGGCAAAAGAATAAAGCCAACCGGCAAATGAATAAAGCCAACCGAAAAATCATGGTGTTTTTCTTGGAAATAAAAAAGAAAAAGAAAAAGAAAAAAGTTTTGTCTCATCAAAGGATTTAAGGGATGTGATTTTATATTTTCACGATCATATCTCACCCATTTTTACATCTATAAAGCTTCACCATCACATTGGCCCATAGGATGTTCCCAAAAACCACGTCCTTTCCCAATTTTGATCCCTTCTCAAAGGCCTTGATCCATCACAACATCGTATGGAGTTCGTCGCGGCAGCAACAAATCAGTCGAAACTTCTATAATTGAAAAATATGGACAAGAGATTACCCAAAAACCCCTCCCTATACATCTCTCTAAGATCGCAAAACTGCAATTTCCTTTGTTTGTTGTTTTCTTCACCAGCTATTCTCCCTTCTACTTTGAAGTAAAAATTATATCATAGCCAGAGATGATCCATTCCCCCTCGAATATATTAGGCACAATAGTTATTATATTCTCAAAAGCCCTTCTCCGCTAACTCTCTGGAATTTATTATGTTTGGCAGCTAATTTTCAATGTACTATATACTTGCTTATTACATGAAAGTGGTTCTTTTCGAAACTCAAAAAAAAAAAAAAATCATTCTTGACGTTTTTAATTTTTTAAGTTGCAATGTCCGCCCTATATTTTTTGGAGTCCGTTTCGATTTACCCTGTGACTTTGACTTTTGGCCAAATTCTCATCCAAATTTATTCTCCCTTCATGGTATCTGCTGAGGGGGCGAGTCCATCCTGCAAAATTGCAAATTCTGCGAACTTACACTGTGCTCCCGATCTTTTGAAAATTCGCTGTGATGCCCTCACTTTGATCGTATAATCAAAAGGAATTAATTGTAATAAGAAGGACAAAATTGGAAAACGGAAGGTAACAAGGAAACAAACTCGATGAGGGAGGGGAAAAGGGATGAATGGTCGTGACAGTTGGTGGTGAGCCCAGTGGCGTTAGTGGCTCCCCTGGGCCACAATCTTTTAAAAATTCATACATTGTTCCCCCAATCTTTTAAAAATTCGTTGGGAATGTTCAAGTCTAATGAGCAATACCTCTAAACCTATCAAGTCTAAGCTCTCTTCACATGAATGTTCTAGTAGGTTGCGACATATTATCAAGAGGAATTAATTGTAAATAAAGGAGAAAATAGAAAAAGAAAAGTAACAAGGAAACAAATTAGATGAATGAGGGCAAAAGGGACGAATGGTCATGACGATTGGTGGTGGATCCAGTGGGGTTGGTGGTGCCCCCGCCCCATTTTATAATAGCAGGAAATTCTTCAAAAATAAAATTATATGGGGCATTTTACTCGTCTCTCTTAATCTCAAATTCTCTATCCATCATTCTCAATGATGATAGAGCATGCGATTTAAGGGTGGTGTGGTGTTTTTCTCCACTGTGAAACTTACTCTATGAGTAGGCTTTCATCGGTCGAAAATCCAATTAAAGAAAAGAAGAAGAAAGAAATGGAAAAAATCATCATTGTTAATAATTCTTGGCTGAGAATAGCTGGAAAGACTATATCAACAAATTATTAAAAGATATAGGATTAAATTGTTAATAATCTCTATCTTTTTTGAATGCCTTTTTTGGGGAAAGAGAACAAAAAAGGAAAAATAAAATAAAATTTGAAGAAGAAAATTCTCTTGCTAGACAGGCCACACAAATCCTATCTTAACTTAAGAAAATTCTCTAAATATGAGATTTAATTTAAACACGTTAATTAGCACATGAAAACCCGCGGGGAAAAAAAATTCTCAATTGTGGCTGCGAGTGGGAGGACGTCCATGGTGGCCAACGGAGAACCCAGTAACAGTGTTGCCAATGCACACGTACGTTGAAGTGCAAGTCCCTCCTGGATTTTCGTTGACCGTGTGACCCAAAATTATCCGAAAGCAAACGGTCTGAACCAGCCCGTACATTCTTGGTGAAAAATAACAACAGACCCAAACTTTTTCACTGAGAAACATTTTCAAGAGTCTGCTGCATTTTTTCCGAAACAAATGGAATTTTATGATCTACATCTTGTAAATTGGGGCATTCTCTCTACCCCAACTATTATTTATATATGCCACGTGGCTATAAATGTGAAATTCAATGGACCTTCTCCACCTAATTTCATAAAATCTTCGTAACACATGCTAAGATTAGTGATGCCGGTCCATTGTTAAGGGAATCGCGTTTTCCAACTCCATTACTTTTATAAGAAGAAAAAAATTGTAATCTTCATTAATTGAACTACCAGTACGGTGTGACAAGTCTATCTTTGTAGTGTTGATCCTCAAATGAATTATTAATTTTCATAGTGTGATCAAACATTGTTCCAATTTTTATTTTCTTCCATTCAAATATTAGAAATTGCCTCCCTTTCTAGGCATCGTGGCCGCTCCCATTGGCATCATTCACCCCATCCAAGGCATCCCGCAGGCGGGAGCCCCATGGAACTCCAGTTTGCCACTCTCAAGCTCTTGAACTGGGCTCTCTGCTACTTCAACAGCTCAAGATGAATGGGTCGGTCAACACGAGCGAGCCAAATAATTTGTTTTTAGTCCTTGAACTTTTAAGTTATTCAACGTGATCCCTTAACTTTTGGTATACATTCAATTTAGTCGATGATTTATATGAAAATGTTTAATAGTGTCTCCAAACTTGAATCAATGGAATGGCAACACTTAAAACATCTACACAGAGTTAGGGGATTAAATTCAACACGTGTCAATGGTTCATAAATCACATTGATTAAATTAAAAGTCTAAAGATCACATTTCAATGATCATATGCGTCATCATGCTAACTAAAAACAAAAAAGGCAATTTGATATGTTGGGGACAAATGGTAATATTTGCTTCGTGATTTGTGCAGGCAGATTCAAAAGTTTCAATTTGTAAACTTTCTTGGTGATTTTTCCTTCGTTTCTTTTGTGATTTTACGATGGTGTATATGGAATTAAAAATAAAGCCATGTCTTGCAAAAACTATAAATATTACTAAATAAAGCTCGTACGATGTATTGAGCATGCAGCCATTGCTATGTGTTCTTGGCAAAGTGAACTCAAGTTTCTCATTTTGTGCACATGCGGTAAATAAAAAAGAGCACGTGCTAAGCAGGTGCTGCGATTGCCCAACTTACGTATTTTCCTTTTCTTTATAGCTATTCCTTTCCTCAATTGCCTATTTCCCTTAATTTCCTTACAGCTTGACCAAAATTGTCAGAAAATGATATTCCATTATAAGCTCAATTAAATGGTATGCTTGCCATTCTAACATACCCGATTTAGCCAAATCAAGCGGTCAAATCTTAAGAAATTTAATTTTTTTGCCGTGTTCATCTAATCTTGAAGTACCGTAAATATTATGATTTAATCCAATCGAGTGATTCAAAATTAAAGATCAAGCCATAAGCTTCCCAACAAGGCCAAACTTTGATATGGAAAACTTGAGTGCGGTGTCCTTGATGAAAAGTCTCACTTGCCAGCTCTGACAACAACTCCTGTTGGTTGGATTTGGAATTTGATGGAAAAGAAAGCAGCTCACTCTCATATTCGAAAATTCAGCTTGATGTGATTTCGGGGACAGCAAAAAGAAGCTGTGGAGTAGTCTAACTAATTAACGCTAGTTTTTTCAAAAATATTGATGAAGTTATCCTCGATGGTCGACTAAGTGAGTCTTCAATTGCTTCTTGGGCTGATTAGGTGTCTTTTAGCATTGTCTATGGACGTTTAAATTAATAATTAGACTTGATGCATAGCTTATTGGAATGGTTCGAGGTAATTGATTTGCAGGAATAAATTTTATGTCAACTATGTAGCCATCTATTTAATTTGATATGAGTATTGCCAATGATTTGCTTGATAGAATTCACTGAGTGCTTATTTGAATGCTGAATCGATAGATCTTCGATTATGTCACGTAATGGTGATCGAGAATATGGCAATTATATGGTTTGGCGGTGATAGACCGATGTCCCTTCCGGTCTTATTTTTGTAAAAGTTGATCATAGGTTCATTAAGATTATGCTAATTTAGACACTTGGACCTATAATATGTGTTGGTCTAACGAAATTTACTTACACTTAGGATCACTTAATCTAATGAATGACTAGTGTAGTCTAGTTTAGGGTTTACTTGAATAAACTCATTTGATTCAAGTTCACTTCCAATCTTAAATAGCCATCATGTCTCAAGACTTATAATAAGGCCATATATTATTATTTACCAAATGAGTCGTGGGTTTTATATTATAGTCAATAAGTAATCGTACTCAATTAATTGAATGTTTATTTACGGTATCACATTTCAATACATTGAGTGTTTATTTATAGCATTGTCCTTAAGTAAACTGCATGTTATTTTCTCTTCTAACTTAGATTCGCATGAAAATGACTTTGTAAAAATAATTGTATGAACACTTAGTGGTTTTGGATGACATTTTAGGGTTTAAAAAATGAGCAAGAGTATATGATCACTTTAGATTAAGCGACAAACTAGTTAGGTACCGAAAGGGCGCTAATAGAAATGTTAATGTAAATAAGTCTATGGACCTTGGAATCTCTAGTTATGTAGAAATTGAGACAATATTCTCGCGTCTCAATCAGTTTCTAGCCAACCCCACTAGGTTATTGGTGACTCCTAGAATTACTTAGGCTGTTAAATAACCTTTAAAAATGAACTCGCCTGAACGTCACATAAGATATAGACTTGAGAGTGCCCAAGTTCGTGATGGATGACTTGAATCGGATTATGATTAGACATTACTTTTAAGCCATCTTTTAGGGATGCTGATTCGGGTCTCCTAATGAGCGATACCTCTAAACCTATCAAGTGCAGACCCTCTCCACGGGAAGGTTCTGGTAGGTCGCGACATATAATCAAGAGGAATTAATTGTATATGAAGGAGAAAATAGAAAAAAGAAAAGTAACAAGGAAATGTTGACACCTAATTTTTACCGGTATGACAATTCTCTTTAGTTTTATTTTAGAGAAATTTGTCAAAAAGAAAAAGAGAAACAAAAAATGAAGGACCTCGGCTTGGGCCCAAATGACATGGCCAACAGCCACATTCGTGCGGGCAAGCCCGCGCTAAGCTCATTTTTCTAGGCCTTGGCACATTCTGCTTCTTGTTCCCTAAAAAAGAAACCTAGCTTGCAGCGGCCACAGGAGGACGGGGGCGGACAAAAGGGAAAAAAATGCCACTAGGAGAGGATCCCATTGGCCAAAGGAGAGGATCCATAAGGAAAAAAGGGAGAAATTTGTCCAGCTGTATGATTAGGAGAAGCTAAATAGACATGCAATTAGATTGAGCTTCTATTAAAAAAATTTGAAAAATATATTTAAAAAAGAAGAAGGAAAAAAAAATTGCATGTCTATTTAGCTTCGAATGTCGATATCTGGATGTATGATTAGGCTTCGCCATAATTTGATGTTTATTCTAAATTGAATCCTAATGTTAAATTACTTGGATTTATGCTAGTAGAGTTTTCACATGATAGTGATAATTGCATTTAGAGCATACTTAAGTTAGGTGGCGGTAGACCAATGTCTCTTCCGGTATTACTTTTTGTAAGGATTTATCCTATGTGCATTGGGATTATGTTAGTTTAGATGAATACATGATTCATATAGGCTTAGTCTAATAAAATATATTTAAACTTAGCATCACCTCTATTAATGAATGGTTAATGTAGTCTAAGTGTAGACTCCATTTGAAACAACTTACTAGATTTAGGTCTACACTTAGTTTTAAGTAGTCAGCTTTTGAGGAATCATGTTTCGAGGCTTATAACATGACCATGTATTTTTTTAATACTCAACGAATTGTAGATTTTACTTTTCTTGTCATTAGATAAATGATTTCAATTATTTGAGTGTTTATCTACCGTATTGTAATTCAATACCTTGATTGTTTATTACTTGTATCGTCTTTCTATAAATTGCGTGTTAATTTCTTTTTTAGATTAAATTAGCCTTATTAAAGAATTGCATGAAAAAGATCATATAAAAACAAATTGCATGTACACTTAGTGATTGGGATGACTTTTAGGGTTTAAAAGATGAGGAAGAGTGTGTGATCACTTTATATTAAACAACCAACTAGTTAGGTATCGAAAGGGCATTAATAGTAATGTTAGCGTAAGCAAGTTCTTGTACCTTAGAATTTTTGGTTTCGTATGGATCGAGATGACATTCCCGCATCTCGATCAGTTCTTAGCTGACCATAATAGGCTAGTGATGACTCCTACAAATATTTAGGTTGTTAAATAACTTCTAAAATCAAAACGCCTAAACGTCAAGTGAGGTATGGGCTTGGGAGAGCCTGTGCTCGTAAGGATTGAACCCAGTCAGATCACTGATTAGATGCCACTTTTAAGCCGTTTATTAGGAATGCCGATTCGAATCTCTTTATGAGTGATACCTCTAAATCTATCTTGGACAGTCTCTCTTTGAGGGAAAACTCAAGGGTAGGTTGCGATAGGAAACAAACTAGATTAACGAGGGCGAAAGGGATGAATGGTCATGACGATTGGTGGCAGACCCAGTGGGTTTGGTGGCGCCCCTGCCCCATTTTATAATAGCGGGAAATTCTTCAAAAATAAAATTACATGTGGCATTTTACTCGTCTCTCTTAGTCTCAAATTCTCTTTCCATCATTATCGATGGTGATAGAGCATGCGATTTAAGGGCGGCTGTGGCGTTTTTCTCCACTGTGAAACTTACTCTATGAGTAGGCTTTCATCGGTCGAAAATCCAATTAAAGAAAAAACGAAATGGCAAAAATCGTTATTGTTAATAATTTTTGGCTAAAACTAGTTAGAAGGACTATATCAACAAGTATTAAAAGATATAGGACTAAATTGTTAATAATCTCTAAGTATTAAAAGATATAGGACTAAATTGTTAATAATCTCTATCTTTTTTGAATGCCTTTTTTGGAAGAAAAAACAAAAAAGGAAAAAAAATAAACATTGAAAGAAGAGAAGTCTCTTAGGCTGCATTTGGTCGACTGGATAAAAAACATGATATGATATATTTTATTTTATCTTGTGTTGGTAGCTGTCTAGGATAGGATAATATCGGATATAGAGAAGATATAGACCGGGTAAAAAATCTCAAGGGGAGGGTGGGATAAGGTAGGATATGATTTCTTTTATCTGAAATATAAAACCCCATATTTTTTTCTTCTTTCTTAGTCGTTCATCCATAGACTACTCCAACCCTCTGTTGGGTTCGGGTCATAGAGTTGGACCGGGTTTCCCCGACCCGGTCCGAAGTTTATTTTTTTGAATTAAAAAAATACTAAATAATAAAAATAATAATACCAGAAATTAAAAAATTAAAAAAATTCAAAATTTCATTTTTGTTAACAAAAATGTCTAGGTGTTTGACCACAATTTATTTCATATAGTATTAATTCTATAAGTCTTGAACCAATTATATATTTTTTATTTGAATAAACATTTTTAGTTTAACATAAAAAATGAGAAAACATTTATAAAGTTTTAAGCTTAATTGAATAAGCTCTTATTGAAAGTATCAATGTTAAAGCCTTTTTCTCAATAGCTCTCCAATTCATATCAAAATTTTACGAAAGTGACGAACTGTAATGTACTTTATATGTGCGAATTGTTTAAAGATCATTCATTAACGTGATTAATTATTATTACATCTTCGTGACAGATGGAAAAAAAAAGCGAGTGAATTTTGGACTTTATGCTTTGTTCTAAGTTGGCATTTGTTTGATTTGGTATTGAACCTGTAACAAAATAAAAAGTAATGAAAAACTTGTAAAAGAGAAAAAGAATTCATGTTTCAAAGTGAATATATTGAAATTGAGGTTATTATAAAAATGTTTGATGTTGAAAGGGGTAATCAAAAAAATTATTTCAAATGAATAGAAAAAAAAGTGTAATCACGAAACTCGATGAGAATCTATTAATTTAAAAAAATATTATTTTGGATAATTTTTTGTATGTTAAACATGAAAATTTGTACTTGCATTATATTATTATTTTAAAATATTTGAATTTAAATCCGTAATTCATCAAACGACTAATTTGATAAGGTACGAGGATATCCGACTTTAAATTTGCAGTTTACCAAACAGTAGATTGTATAAGATATGAGGATATCCGACTTTAAATCCTAAATTCAACAAACAATGAATGAGATATGAAGAAATTCATTAATTTTTTATCCTATCATATCTAGTCCTATTCTGTTTACAAATCCGGACGACCAACGTAGCCTTACTAGTCAGGCCACACAAATCCTAGCTTAACTTAAGAAAATTCTCCAAACATGTGATTTAATTTAAACACGTTACTTAGCACATGAAAACCTGCGGAAAATAAAAAAAATATTCTCAAGTGTGGCTGCAAGTGGGAGGACGTCCATGGTGGCCAACGGGAGCACCAAGTACGTTGAAGTGCAAGTCCCTCCTGGTATTGCGTTGACAATGTGACCGAAAATTCTCCGAAAGCAAACAGCCTGAAATAGCCTGTACATACTTGGTGAAAAGTAACCAAAGACCCAAACTCTTTCACCGAAAAACATTTTCTAGTGATGTCACATTTTGGACGAAACAAACAGAGCTTTATGATCTACATCTTGTAAATTGGGGTATTCTCTCTACCCAACTATTATTTATATATGCCGCTTGGCTACAAATTTGAAATTCAATAGACCTTCTCCACCTAATTTCATAAAATCTTCATACCACACGCCAGGACCAATGATGCCGGTCCATTGTTAAGGGAGTCACGTCTCCCAGCTCCATTACTTTTATAAGAAGGAAAAAAAAAATGTCATCTTCATTAATCGAACCACCAGTACGGTGTGAAATGTCCATCTTCGCAGTTTTCATCCTCAAATGAGTTATTAAATTTCGTCATATGATCAAACATTATTCCAGTTTTTTTCTTCGATTCAAATATTAGAAATTACCTTCCTTTCTGGCCATCGTGGTCACTCCCCTTGGCATCATTCACTCCTTCTTGGGCATCCTGCAGGTGGTAGCCCTACAGAACTCCGGTTCGCCGCTCTCAAGCTCCTAAACCGGGCCCTCTACTGCTTCAACAGCCCAAGATGGATGGGCCGGTCAACACGAGCGAGCCTTATTATTTGTTTTTAGTTCTTGAACTTTTAAGTTATTCAATGTGATCCCTTAACTTTGGGTATGCTTGACATTCTAACATGCTCAATGTAGTCAAATCGAATGGTCGGATCTTGAGATATCCCAATTTTTTGACACGGTCATCCAATGTGAAGTATTGTAAATTTTATGACTTTGCCTTATCAATCCATTCAAAGTGAAAGATCAAGCCATAAGCTTGCCTAGAAAGCCAAAATTTTGATATGGAAAACTTGAATGCAGCATCCTTATTGAAAAATCTCACTTCTCAAAATTTAATTGCATATGTTGTCATTGAGATTTTACTCTTATCTGTTGGCTATTGTGTAAGGGCAATTTACGTTAAATTCTTTCTAACTCCGACAACAAGTCTGATTAGTTGGATTTAGAATTTGAGGAAACTTGATTTGAAAAGTTTATACATATAAGGACTCAATTGAACAAAGATGTATAAGTTCAGGGACCAAAGTGGCAAAATAAGAATGAAGATTTGGCAAACGAAGAAAGCTAGCTAGAAAAACATTGCATTTTTAATGGAAAAAAAATGAAAAGAGCTCGCTCTCATTTAGAGGATTTTGGGGATGCAATTTCATATTTTTATGATCATATCTCGCCCATTTTTACATTGGTAAAGTTTCAATTATCACATTAGACCATATGACATTCCCAGAAACCACATCCATTCCAATTTTGGTCCCTTCTCAAAGGTCATGATACATCACACAATCGCACAGAGCTCTTCGCAGCAGCATCAAAATGTTCAGAACTTTCATAATAGAGAATACGGTCATGAGATTACCCAAGAATACCAGGTACAACCGTTAAGTCACATCAGCTTTAAGATGGATCTGCTGGCAAGCGATGTGGCTTCTTTCAATGTTTGCCTACAAATGGTACGGCTTATTCTCTCACAAAGGTTTAATTTGCAATACTTGAAGATGATATGAGAAATATTAATTACTTGCTTAAGCTTTTGAAAGACAGACCCAAGAACACCGATTAGAAGGTCCAGGGATTGAGGCATAATGTGTGCTGTTTGATGTCTTACTAGTTAGAGATGCTCTTTTTGTCTGTCTATTATTTGTTGTTCTAATAGCACTTCTCCACAAAAAGTAGATGGTTGGGACTTGTTAATTTTGCTGACTTGAATTCATCATTGTGTGGAGCCCCAATAGGTCTTGTCGCTCTTATTCAAAGGCATTCTAGAACCCTCATCAATTTTGTCACTGTGCTAGATTCCTTGCTAAGTTTAGCTACGGAAGTCGACTGGACATTTTGAGTATATCAATGCTTTAATCTTGGGAAGCATTTTTTAATTCGTCTATCCCATTGCGACAAGAATTGCCTTATAAGGACTGGACCGCATGATACTGCATGAAATGACACAGATGCGCCTTTGTCGTCGAGATTTCTCATCCAACTGAGAGCAAAGAGAAAATTCTGAATGAATATCATGCACAATGACAGAAGCACCTAATGAAGAGACTGCCCACGGATTCGGTAAAAGTGTAGACTGGTATGCAATTGTTCACCGGTGCTTTTCAATAATCCTAACAAATTCAAGACACCAAACAGCCAAGCCCCAACTTCAAGTGTTAGCCTCGTCCTCAACAATGCACCGACATTGGGGAAGTCAAAACGATCAGCCTCATTCAAATCATACCCAGAGACATTCATTATAAAGTGATTGATGCGTAAACCCCAGTGGAAGCCTCTAGTTTGATCTTAACAAGCAAGAACGCCCATGCTGTACCAAGGCCCCAGGGCGTTTCTCATCCACAAATAGGCTTATTTACAACACTCGTCTGGTGCTTGTGGAAAAAAAAAGCACGAACATGATACTGCAGGATGTATTGACACACACTTACTATTAGTATGAGGGTTCCTCCCGATTATTCATGCCATGATTATGCATTGTCTATGCTTTTGGAATTATTCAGTTCGTTCATACTAGGATTGTGGAAAGAACTTAATTCTCCCTTTACAAAGCCATGACAAAATAAACATTTCACTAATCAACATGTCCAATAAATATGTCTCAAATAATCCCACACCAACATCTATCCAAAAGAAACCATTACCAATATAATTATTACAATAGTAACAAGAAGATGAAATAACATTGGGATATGAAATGATTTTCATGATAAGCACCTTAGTAGTGATTAGTGAATCAGGAAAATCCATTCACCAATCTCCGACACCATGATATATGGTGATCACAACTCCATGAAATAAATGACATCATTTGCATAACGTAACTAATATAAGTTATTGGTATGACCGAAGATAGCCATTCATCAACAACCCGCAAGAAAATCAAGGAATAGAAATGGATATTGCACTAATACAGCACGAAATAGTAACTCATACAATTTTTTTTTTTGGTAACCGAGGTGTCTGGACCAATTTACGTGCACCTCAACTATTCCTCGTGACCCCCTACTTAAATCACAGGCGCTTACTTAGGAAATCGAACCCAAGACCTCAACGAAGTCCAAGTTCGCCCTAACCAGCTGGGTTATTCATGGGTGGGTAACTCATACAAATTATTGGTAGATGCATTTTGTTAATTTTGCAAAATGGCTTTAACTGTTTCTTTATTTAACTTGCATGGAAAATGATAATCGAAAGTGACTGGGGATCAGCCTCCACCAACCAGAAAATCTGTCCTTAGGTCCTTCTAGTGAGAAACAAATTCCCCTTGACTTGCTTCTAGTTAACGAACAAGCGTAGTTATTCTAGGCAAGATAGAGATAGCAATGAATTTTTATTTCTTCCAATCCGATGCCAAAGAAATAAAACTGATGGCAGGGCATCGAAATTAGAAACATTTCAATGTATCATGGTGAGAGGCTATCGGTGCCAATCACCATTACTGGATCCAAAAGATCAAATTCGTGAAGAACATTGAAAGCAAATGTTGATGATATGAAGAATTAAGAAAAATAATCCATCGTCAAAATTTTTTTTTTTTGGTATGAAAAGAGTAGGAATGGAGATCTGGGTTTTTTTGTTGAGGATTTATAGAGGTCCTAACACAGAAAGGACCTCCTCATTAAACACCAAGTCCAACATCGATTTCCAGGATGGACCTCCTTGTCCACCTCCTCTTTTGGATGTAGGTGTCTTCCTATGTATCCCGGAACAATTGTTTACAATTGTTTTCCTATGTATCCCGGCTGAAATCAATTTACAGATGTTTTCCAAGTGTGTGCCTTGAGCACAAATGATTTCAGCCGGGAAAAGGCACACACTAGGAAAACTGCACACACTTGATTTCAGCCGGGAAAAGGCACACAATTGTTTACAAATGATTTCAGCCGAGAAAAGGCGCACACTTGGAAAACTGAACACACTTGGAAATCAATTGTCAGCCGGGAAAAGGCACACCCTTGGAAAGGAGGCCTGTTCGGAGGACCCTATAAATGCACAGCCCCATTCTCCCTCACCCTCCCATCCTTCCCAATCTGCTCCATCATCTCCCTCTTCCCCACCCAGCGATCTCCAGAAAAAATCTCAACTTCGACACTCACGCTGAAAGGCAGAAATGAAGTCTTCTCTTGAGTCTTGCAGAACTTGCAGCCCTTCTGGGCGTCGTGGCCGCTCTCCTTGGCATCATTAACTCCATCCTGAGCATTCTGCAGGTGGTAGTCCAACGCAACTCCGGTCCGCTGCCCTAAACCCCTATACCAGGCCCTTTGCTGCTTCGACATCTTCAGATTGATGGCGTCAAGATGAGCGAGCTTCTGTAATTTCTTGTTGATTTTTGCTTGATGTCCTTCGTGATCTTGGGATGGCCTATTTTGTAGCAAGGTCCATTTCTGTGTTGTGTATCTTACTAAATAAAGCTTGTACGATGTATTGAGTATGCAGCCGTTGCTGTGGTCTTAGCAAAGTGCAGTGTCCTTGTTGAAAAATCTCACTTTCCGGCTCCAACAAAAATTCCGATTGGTTAAATTTGGAATTTGAGGACTTGATTGAATAAAGGCGTGTAAGTTCAGGGACCAAAGTGGAAAATAGGAAAGAAAATATGGCAAACAAATAAAGCCGGCTGGAAAATCATGGCGTTTGTAATGGGAAAAAAGAAAACTGCTCACTCTCATATTAGAGGATTCAGCCTGATGTGATTTCATGGTCATATCTCATCCATTTTTACATTGGCAAAGCCTTAATATTACATTGAATTGTATAATACTCCCAGAGACCACGTCCATTCTCAATTTTGGTCCCTTCTCAAATACAACACGCGATCGAGTAGAGTTCTTTGCAGAGGCAGCAAATTATTCAAAACTTCCATAATAGAAATTAAGGACAAGAGATTACCCAAAAAGCCCTCCCTATGCACGTCTCTAAGATCTCAAAATTGCAGCAACCCTTTTACTTGTTGTTTTCTTCACTAGCTATTCTCCCTTACACCTTAAGGTAAAAATTATATTATAGCCAGGGAGAATCCCACTCATCCTACAATATATTGGGCACAACTCTTATTATATTCCGAGAAACCCTTCCTGCTGATTGACTCTCTAAGCCCCCCACATCTCTTTAGGATTTATTACGTTCGGATGCTAATTTTCGCTGTGCTACAATATTTTGCTTATTAAATGAAAATGCTTCTTGCCGAAACCCAAAAAAAAAAAAAAATCCTTCTTGACGTTTTTAATTTTTGAAATTGCAATGTCCACCATGTACTTTTTTTTGGAGTCCATTTCAATTTACCCCTTGACTTTGACTTTTAGCTAAATTCTCATCCAAATTTCAATCTCATATCCTCCCTTGATGGTGTCTACTGAGGGGGTGAATCCATCCTGCAAATTTGGCAAACCTACATTGTGCTCCCAATCTTTTAAAAATTCACTATGATTGTATAATCAAGAGAAATTAATTGTAGTAAGAAGGGGAAATTGGAAAAAGAAAAGTAACAACGAGGGGGAAAAGGATGAATAGTCATAACGGTCTGTGGTGGACCTAGTGGGGTTGGTGGCACCCCTGCCCCATTTTATAATAGCGGGAAATTCAAAAATAAAATTACATGTGACATTTTACTCATTTTTTTTAGACTTCGTTCGTTTCATAGAAAATAAATAAATTAAGGAAAATATTTTGGACCAATAAAAAAAACATCTTCAAAAATGGGGAAAATGTTTTCAAATTTTTGAAAGTGGAAAATATTTTATGTCCGCTTTATTTATCTTTAAATATTGCAGCCTCTAACAGCGTGTCTCAACTTCGCTCGAGGCTGGCGAGTCGGGGGGGCCTTTGACAAACGAACACCGAAAAATACTTCTAAAAAATGCTATATTTTTTGCGAAATGAACAGAGTCTTGGTCTCAAAATGTCTTTCCATCATTCTTTATGGTGATAGAGCATGCGATTTAAGGGTGGGTGTGGTGTTTTTCTCCACTGTGAAACTTACCCTATGAGTAAGCGTTCATTGATCAGAAATCCAATTAAAGAAAAACGAAAAAGAAAAAGAAAAAAATAAAGAAATGGCAAAAATCTTCCTTGTTAGCATTTTTTGCCTAAAACTAGTTAGAAAGACTATATCAACAAATTATTAAAAGATATAGGACTAAAGTGGTAATTTGATAAATTGTTAAAAGATTTATGGCTAAATTGATAAAATTAAAATTTTAAAATCCAATTAACTATCGTACAATAAATTTAGAAATTTTTTTAACATCTATCCATCCCAACAATGTTGTGATTGAACTTTGTAATGATTTAGGCTTTATTTTTTTCACGAAAAATAACTTTTAATAAAATGTTTCCTAGATTTTCCGACATTCATTTTATGAAAAATAAACCAATTAAGGAAATTATTTTTAACCAATGAAAAATACCTTCAAAAGTGAAGAAATTATAAAACATTTTTCATTTGCTTTCTTTCACCTAGATCAAGCAGTTCTTCTCTGTGTACTTGTTGTTACAATTTTTTTATCATTATTTATTCTTTTCTTTCTTTTCTTTTTCATTTTTCCGTGATCGGTGATTGCTAGCCTTCGGCAAGCTTAAGCTTGCCCAATTAAGGCCAAAGCCTCGTCAATTTGGTAAGACTTGAGCTCATGGCATTAGGCAAGGGTTGACCTCACCTGTGGTTGGTTACTAATGACCAACTAAGAAAGGAGAAAAAAATGAAAAAGAGTTAAAAAAAAAAGAAAATTGAATATGAGGGCAAATCCATTGCGACGCCCCTCAGTTTAAAAATTCATTACGACGCCCCTCACTTTGATCGTATAATCAAACAGAAATTAATTGTGATTAGAAGGAGATAATTGAATATGAGGGCAGGAGGAGTCTCCTCCTGAAAATTCATATTTGCTTCTAGAGGGTGGGGGCCCAGGGTTGTGTCTCCTCTTCGTTGAATTCTCATTTTTGCCCCCATTGTGATGATAGGCTCCTCCTTCAAAATTCTAATGGGGGGCAAATATGAGTTTTCACTAACACGATTTTGCGAGAACGCTATTTAGCCTAAAGGAATGGTTCTAACCATTTTCTCTTCCTTTCGACATAGAAATAAAAAGAGAAAATAATACAAACGGTTCTCAAAATTTGACTCAATATGTATTATAGTCTTTAGACTTTAACCTAACACGTAATGTAGGCCTTAAACTTTTAAATTATTAAATGAAATTTTTAATTTTTTTGTACATATTCAATTTAGTCATTGACATATTGGAACAAATGGTGATTTTTCCTTTGTGATTTGTGACGGAAAATTGGAACGTTTCAATTTGTAAATGTTCTAAATTCGTGTCTAAAGATTGCCATGACTCAGCAAAAAAATTATATGAAAAAAAAACTCGCACAACATACTGAGTGTACAGTCGTTGCTTTGTGGTCTTTGGAAGCAAACTCAAGTTTCCTATTTTGTGTACAAGCAGTGAATTGAAAAGAGCATGTGGTAAGCATGTGTTGCTGTTGCCTTACTTGCACATTTTTCTTTTATTTATTGCTATTACTTTCCTCAGCTGGCAATTTACCTAGATTTCGTGGAATAATCAAAAACTTTAGCTATGGCTTGACCAAAACTGATAGAAAATGTTGTTTCATTGTAAGCTCAACTAAATAATATGCTTGCCATTACAGCATACCCAATTTTAGTCAAATCAAGTGGTCGGATCTTAAGATATTCAAAATTTTTGCCATGGCTATTAGTCATGTAGTATTGCGAATTTTATGAATTGGCCCAATTGATCGATTCAAAATTAAAGGTCAAGCCATAAGCTTCCTGATAATACCAAAATTTTGATACAAAAAACATGATTGCAATGTTCTTGTTGGAAATCTCACTTATCAAGCTTTAGTTATGTATGTCGTCATTGAGATTTTATCCTTATGCATTGGCTAATTCATAGGGGAAAATTATATTTGAGGACTTGATTGAACAATGATGTACAAGTTCATGGACCAAAGCGGAAAATAGGAAAGAAAATGTAGCAAATGAATAAGGCTGGCCGACCGGAAAATTATGGTGTTTTTTATGGAAAAAAAAGGAGGAAGAAAAAAGCTCTCTTTCATAAGAAGATTTCAGGGATGTGATTTCATATTTTCATGGAAAATAATCATGATTTGTGAGGACTTGGTGGTGCTAACCGCACGATCGATATTACAACACTAATCACCTTTTCAACAGTATTTGCAAAAGCTAAGAAACTAGAGCACATAGAGTCCTACATGCTCTTACTCAGTTTTTCCTATTCGAGAAGTAATTGATGAGGGTGCCTCCCATCCAAGAATTATATGTTACTTTGGCCAATTGACACGTGTTCCTCCAATCCAACAAGTATGAGGATTCCTCCCGGTTGTTTTTGTGGCAATTGTGCATTATCTATGCTTTTGAAATCATTCAGTTCGCTCATCCTAGGATTGTGAAAAGAGCTTGATTCCCCCTTTACAAAGGCATGACAAATATACACATTTCACTAATCAACATGCCCAATAAATATGTCTCAAATAATCCCACACCAATGTCTATCCAAAAGAAAATATTATCAATAATTATTACAATTGTAACAAGAAGATGAAATAATATTGGGATCTAAAATGATTTTCACAATGAGCGCTTTAGTAGTGAATCTGGAAAGTCCATTCATAATTATTGGCACCATGACATATGGTGGTCACATCTCCATGAAATAAATGAACCTCACTCGCATAACGTAACTAATACAAGTCATTGGTATGACCAAAGGTAGCCATTCATCAAGAACCTGCAAGAAAATTAAGGGATAAAAATGGATATTGCACTAATACAGCGCTGAATAGTAACTAATGAAAATTATTGGTAGATGCATTTTGTTTATTTTGCAAAATGGCTTTTATTGTTTCTTTATTTAACTTGCTTGGAAAATGATAACCAGAAGTGACTGGGGATCAGCCTCCACCGACAGAAAATCTATCCTAGGTCCTTCCAATGAGAAGCAAATTCCCCTTGATCAGATTCTAGTTAAAGACAGCACTGGATTTTACTTTCTTCCAATCCAATGCCAAAGAAATAAAACTGAGGGTAGGGCATTGGAATTAGAAGCATTCCATAATGTCATCGCGAGAGGCTATCGGTGCCAATTATCAATAATGGATCGAAAAGATGAAATTCGGGAAGAACATTGAAAGCACATGCTAGTGATATGACGAACTACGAAAATTAATATATTGTCAAACTTTAATTTTTTCTCCTAAAAGAATAGGAATGGAGATCTCGGTTTTTTTGGTTAATGATTTATAGATGTCCTAACACAGTCAAATCGATTTTCGAGTCCCAATGTCAAGCCATTATCTTTGTCTCCATCGCGATGGCAATATGGCAATTTCGAAAGATGACGGAGACATCTTTTTCCTAGAGCATCGCGATGGCAATATGGCAATTTCGAAAGATGACGGAGACATCTTTTTCCTGGAGCATCCCGATGGCAATATGTCAAGCCACTATCTTTGTCTCCATCGCGATGGCAATATGGCAATTTCGAAATATGACGGAGACATCTTACATCTTTCTCCCGTTCCAGGAGAAGCAAAATCTTATGAACAGTTACTGGAGGCTAGTAGCCTCCAGTAACTGTTCATAAGATTTTGCTTCTCCTGGAACGGGAGAAAGATGTAAGTTGCCATCGCGATGGGAATGGCTTGACTTTGGGAACAAAATAGCGAAGTGGGATGCCTTGTTAAGTGAAGTGGTCCTATATAAACGCTGCTCACCCCCATTCTCCCTCAATCTCCCACCTTTCCCAATCTGCTTCATCATCTCCCTCTTCCCCACCCAGACATCTCTAGAAAAAAAATCTCAACTTCACACTCCCACACAGAAAGGCAGAAATGAAGTCTCCTCTCAGTCTTGCAGAACTTGCGGCCCTTCTGGGCATCGTGGCCGCTCTCCTTGGCATCATTAATTCCATCCTGAGCATTCTGCAGGTGGTAGCCCGACGCAACTCCGGTCCGCCGCCCTAAACCCCTAAACCGGACCCTCTACTCTTTCGACATCCCCAGATCAATGGCGTCAAGACAAGCGAGCTTCTGTAATTTCTTCGTGAATTTTCCTTCGTGTCTTTTGTGATTTTTACAATGGTGTATTTTTTAGCAAAGGTCCATTTCTGTATCATTATGGAATTAATATAAAGCCATGTCTTGCAAAAACTATACAAATTACTAGATAAAGCTATGTGGTGTGAACTCAAGTTTCTCGTTTTGTGCACAGGCGTTAAATGAAAAAGAGCACGTGCTAAGCATGTGCTGCAACTGCCCGACTTGCATATTTTCCCTTTTTTTTTTATAGCTATTCCTTGTCTCAATTGCCTATTTTCCTGAATTTCCTACGGCTTGACCAAGTTGACAGAAAATGTTATTTCATTATAAGCTCAAATGAAATGGTATGCTTGCCATTCTGACACACCCGATTTAGCCGAATCAAGTGATTGGATCTTAAGAAATTCAAATTTTTTTTCCGTGGTCATATGATCTTGAAGTACTGTAAATTTGATGACCTAACCAGATCGAGCAATTCAAAATTAAAGATCAAGCCATAAGCTTCTGGACAAGGCCAAACTTTTGATATGAAAAGCTCGAGTGCGGTGTCCTTGATGAAAAATCTCACTTGCCGGCTCCGACAACAACTTCAATTGGTTGGATTTGGAATTCGATGGAGCTTGATTGGAAAATTTTACACATATGAGGACTTGATTGAACCAAGACGTAAAGTTCAGGGACTAAAGTGGAAAATAGGAAAGAAAATGTGGCAAACGAGTAAAGCCGATCGGAAAATCATGGCATTTTTCATGAAAAATGAAGAAGATCATTTTTATGTCTGTAAAGCTTCAAATATCACATTGAACCGTATGATGTTCTAGAAAGCGCGTACATTCCCAATTTGGGTCCCTTCTTCACGTGTAGACTTCTTCACAGCGCCAGCAAATCAGTCAAAACTTTTATAATAGAAAAATATGGACAGGAGATTACCCAAAAAGCCCTCCCTATCCATCTCTCTAAGATCGCAAAACTCCAAAATCCCTTTTTCCTTTGCTTGTTGTTTTCTTCACCAACTATTCTCCCTTCTACTTTAAAGTAAAAATTATATCATAGCCAAAGAGAATCCACCCACCGTCGAATATATTAGGAACAACTATTATTATATTCCCTTAAGCCCTTCCCGCTAATTGACTCTTTATTAAGCCCCCAAGTCTCTCTGCAATTTATTATGTTTAGATGCTAATTTTCAATATGCTACAAGTTTTGCTTATTAAATGAAAGTGGTTCTTTTCGCCCCCGCCCCCAAAAAAAATCCTGCTTGACGTTTTTCATTTTTGATATTGCAATGTCCACCCTATATTTTTTTTGTAGTCCATTTTGGTTTACCCCTTGACTTTGACTTTTGGCCAAACTTTCATCCACATTTCAATCTCATATTCTCCCTTAATGGTGTCTGCTGAGAGTTTGAATCCATCTTGCAAATTCGGAGAACTTACATCGTGCTCCTGATCGTCAAAAATTTCACTGCGATGCCCTCACTTTGATTGTATAATCAAAACTAATTAATCGCAAAAAAGGACAAAATTGGGAAAAAAAAAAGAGCAACAAGGAAACAAATCAAATGAGAAGGGGGAAAGGGATGGATGGTCATGATGGTTGGTGGCGGACCTAGTAGTGTTAGTTGGCGCCCCCCCCCCCCCCCCAAATTTTATAATAGCGGGAAATTCCTCAAAAATAAAATTACACGTAACATTTTACTCGTCTTTTTTTAGTCTCAAATTCTCTTTCCATCATTCTCGATGGTGGTAACTTATGCAATTTAAGGGTGATGTTATGCTTGTCTCCACTGTGAAACTTACCCTATAAGTAGGTTTTCATCGGTCAGAAATCCAATTAAAGAAAAAAAGAAAGAAATGGCAAAAATCATCCATGTTAATTTTTTTTTCATAACTAAAACTAGCTAGAAGGACTATATCTTATTTACCAAAAAAAAAAAGAAAGACTGTATCAACAAATTATTAATGGATATAGGACTAAATTAGTAAGTTGACAAATTGCAAAAAGGTTTATAACTAAATTGATAAAGTTAAAATTTTTAAGATCGAATTAACCATCTTACAATAAATTTAGGACTTTTGGACATCTACCCATCCCAACAATATTGTGATTGAACTTTGTGATTGAAACTTTTTTTTCTTTGAATTTTTATCTTTTTCATTCGTTTTTTGAATGCCCTTTTTGGGGAAAAAACAAAAAAAGTAAAAATTGAAAGAAGACAATTCTCTTAGTAGTCAGGCCACACAAATCCTACATTAACTTAATAAAATTCTCTAAACATGCGATTTGATTTAAACACGTTACTTAGCCAAGACATTTTCTAAACATGTAATTTAAATTAAATTAAAAGATGCCAATCCTCCCATGCAATTCCTATCTACATGAAATGCAATCTTTTTTTTTTCTTGTTTCAAAGCATGGCATGCTATTTATGATAAAGGTAGAGAATCTCATCCGTAGAAGGACTTAAGAATCAAATTTTGATAGGAATTGAGGTAATCTAAAAAAGTAAGCATTCGTCTCACAATTTAAATTATAAATTAAATCAATCATTTTCCATAAATAATTATTCAAAAAGCGAAATAATAATAAAAAAACGACCCGATATCTTTACGGATCAAAATAGCGATTAAATCAATCTATCCCAAATCTGTATAATGCACATATATTGAATTTGATTTAAATTAAATAGATAATACAATCTATCCGTAATTAGCAATAATATATTCAAATTAAATCAGATGACATTGTTACATAGCTCGAGTTCACACGCAAATTTGATTCGAAATCGGATGCGCTTGCGAATGAGGTGCAGACGACAGCGACGATGTGCATTGTGCTGCTAGCCGGCAATGCTCGATGATGGGTCTGTGGCCAGGAGGGCTTTTGGCTGCACGGCTTGGTAGGACACCGACGCATTCCAAGTTGCGGCACCGGACGGAAAGATCCCCGTGCAGCCGGCGAGAATAGAAGGGTGACCGGCCAGAGATCAGATCTTCGAATTGTTGAGCACATGAAAACCTGCAAAAGGGAAAAATTCACCGGACACCGTGGGAACTTGCTGAGATTGCCGAATGCGTGGATGGACCTGCATAGAAAGAAAAAAGAAGAAGCAAGCCTTTTGGACCTCACCTATGGACCGGGGAGTGGGGTTGGTGAGGTGAAGCTCCGCCGCGACTCTGAAGCATCGTAGCCGAAGCGTGGTGGATCAACGACAAAGGGTGTGACGGAGACAGCGCTGCGAGGCTGTCTTCGACCAAACTGAGGCCACTTCCGATCGTCGGCAGTGTCGCAAGAAGTCGTCTAGACCTTGCCAACCGCCACTTGGTATGCCACAGGTGTAATTGCGAGGAGTAGTAGCCATAGTGATAGCAGCGCCGCAGCAGCCGTCGGCAATGACACTGCCAATGCAGTGAGTTGTGAGGTGAAGGTCCGCCGCGACATCTGAAGCGCCGAAGCGAGGCGCGTTTAGCAGCACGCGCTCCTCTCAAATTCAACACGTGACGCGTGCGCACAAAACAGGAAAGTGGAGCGGGGCCACGAACCAACGGCTATATAATGGCGACGTAGTATTTGCATGCAGCGCATCGTAGTGTTTGTCATCTCCAGAGAGAATTTCCTATTCTTGCACAAACCTCAGATTCCAAACGTTTCTTGATTCCGAAGCAGACTGTTCTGTTCGCAGGAGGGACTAGCTTCACTCGTCTCGGAACAGGATTTCTCTGTTCCGGAGCTCCCTTCTCCGTCCGTTTCCCCAATGCAATTCGGAAAGACACTCCACAGAAAAATTTCGCCAGCTTCATCGTGAATTGGGTTTCGACTAGTACCCGTGAAATCCGCTTTTTCAGTCCCACTCTTGGGAGCAGCAGCATGGAGACAGTCCACTGCGGATATAGTTTCAGTCTCTACGCAAGCAATTCCGATTTTGCTGGGCTTCCGACTGCCATCTTCAATTTCTCGGTGAAGTAGCACCGTTGGCTGGTCTTCATCGATCGACTGGGAGTGCCGATGAGTCTTCAAGGCACCACGCTGTCAGAATTGAGCCAGTCACTCGAGATGCCGCTCTGCCTCTGCATCCTACCATGGCAGTCTCCTTGTGAAAGGCAGTTGGACAGAGTTCTCGGTGATCTGAGCGTTCATTACGGCTTCTGGACCGACATAATACGACTTATAATGCGGACCACAATGAGGGGATCAAGACATGGCCGTCGACAGTTTGACATGAGCATAGATTTGGAATTGGTGACGGAGGAGGAAGTTGAAGTGCAAGACATGGACGAAGGCTTCATCATCGGAGGGCACGAGTCAGATCCTGATCAAGCCTTGCGGGCGGTCTCCAGAAGCACCATTGAAAAGCTCGAGCGGGAGAGCTGCTTCCTCCGGGATGGTAATGAGTGCTGTTGTATTTGCTTAGAAAAACTGAACGGGGCAGGTAAAATGATCGAGATCCCGTGTTCGCATCTGTTCCATAGTAGATGCATCGTTGAGTGGCTCTAGAAAAATGATTCGTGTCCGCTATGTCGTAGTAAAGAAGAAGTGAAAGATCCATAATAGTTAGTTTTTAGTTTGTAAGATTTTTATTGAGGAATGAATTCTCTTTTTCTGCGATGGATCGGGTAATTTGCTGTGATTACTTTGCCTACCCAATGCAGTTTCTAGCTCTAGTGGGTACTCTAATGCCATTCTCATCCATGCTAATCAAAGGGATCATACTTCCCTTCACGGCCTCATTGATGCACTCATACCTAAAGAAGATGCATTAGAAAAATCTCATCAATTAAGTTCACCAATGTGAGCATTTAACTATTCATACAACTGAACCATTCATCAAACATCTTACCAATTACCCCTCAATGGACTAATGTGACACCCTGAAAAATGCATTTTAAGAATGACATCGATCTCAATAGGAATCGTGCTCTCTGCTAACAAGTTACAGTTCCTCATGTACCTCTCAAGTAAACCCGAAAAAAACGACACTTGATTGAATGCTTGCTACTCTCATGCATTTAAGGTCAATGAAACCAAGTAAAACAACCATCAAGAAACCTTAATTAGAGACCAATATTTCCCCTATATTTAGCCCGTCAATCTCCCAGAAACACAAGGCTGAACCTGGTCGCCAGACAAAAAAGTGAAGAAAACACAAGGATGGCCTAAGACAGGACATTGAAGGCAGGTCCTATAACCAGTACAACATAATAAGTCCCCCAAAATTTCCGCAGGAACATCCAGTCTCTTTCCAGAATTGCATTTACATACATCAACAGTAATACGCCATTAATTAATTAAAAAAGGAAATTACATTTGACAAATTACTATCCGTCATCTCTTGGCAAAGCAAGAGACAGTACCCAACTGCTAAGGTCAGCATAACTAGAATCTCATTTCAAGGTTAGGTACAAACCGAAAATGAAACTTCATCTTCCCTGAGGAATTCATGTAAACTCGAAGGCATTCAAGTACAATTCTGCCGATGAATTCTAAGCATGTAGAGCCCTCCAGAATTGACCTGAGAAAACACAGTCCACTCTGTAAGAATATCGAAAAATCATTTCAAATTCTCAAAAAGATCAACAAAAAGTAATTCGCTTCAAGAGCACCGTAGATCTTCTTGTATTTTTCTTTTTCGTTGACATTGAATAGCTCTACTTTACAAAAAAAAAAAAAAAAACAAAGACATTGAATAGCTCTATCAGAAGAGTCCTTTACTTATTGAAAAAAAAAAAAAAGTTCTGACAGCGTATTGAGGATTCAATATGGACATGCTAAGACTTTCAATACCACACTCACGCACATAAACAACCGTCACAGTATGTTTAGTAATGATCAAGGACGAAGCTTTCTCCATCATATCTGAGATACCAATTGTAACTACCAGATCTAACCATAAATCCATCTAAATGCAAAAGAACAGGTTTCTTATGTTCCAATTCTCACATTCTGCAAAATTGTTTGTTATTACTCAACTCAAACATGGCCCTGCATTCAACTATCTCACTATTTTCGTCATTGATCCTGAGCATGCAGGAACAGTACTATGCCAGCAGTGCACTGGGAGACATAAAAAGTACATAGGAATATAAGTTTGCATTCTGATTGCCAATATGTTGTGCAAGACACTATTTGCCTAGTTTGGTGAAGTTCTAGTTCAACAAACTTCGTTTTAGCTCCAGAAAAAATACTAAGCAAGTAATCGTGATCGCAGTAGACATATGTCCTCTAAAATAGCTTAACTTGGGGAATATGAGCTCTCCATCCAACAATATGCAGCACATGGGGGAAAAGCAAATTTACCTCGGTTTTTTTCAGTGTTTCAACAAATGGAATTGGAATAAGCAGTTCAACTGGTTGTGCACGGTCCTGTCCAAGTTTCAGACTATTGAACCTTGAGTGGTCAAAATCTAATTAAACCTGGCCTAACCAGGTTAAATTGATTTCCGGAATAAAGAGATGATGCAAGGATGGCATTTTTAAAAAGGGAATCAGGACTTTGAAGTCCTTGGGCACTCCTCACACAAGGTTTTGGCACTGAGCTATGCATCATACCATAAGTTAGATTCAGAAGGCACATTTACTAAGGAGAAAACATGAAGTCCATCATAAGTGTGTGATTCAAACTTCCAACCAAACCAAGCATTCCAGCAAGTATAAAACTGGCAATAAACACACTTCAACAAATGCCGATTGGCCAGCTCAAATTCGAACAAATGGTTATTGAGAAAACTACATATCTATACGACTCAGGAATCTCTTCAGAAAACACAAACTCTGACAATATGGAGCCAGGGGACATAAATTGTAAAACACAGTCTGCTCAGCTGCATGTCAGGGCTTGAACCAAACAACATAAACTGCTCAGCTGTAACCCTAGGTTGGTCCTAGGGTTGAGTACTAAACCGGCTCAACTCGGACCATGCTCACCCCTACCCTCTTTGTTCAGTGTCCCGGTACCCTATTGATAAGCTTTTAAAAGATTGCATTGGTGATATGCCAAAATATACATATTTTTTTCCCTAGGCTGATACAGAGGAGACAAAGCAATTGAATCCAAAATCTCTGGATCTTGATGTTATATGTTAGCCACTAACAAGCTAAATCTACGGTTCTCAATTAACATAATCTGCAACATGACCCAAGTTAAGGGAAAAGAGAAAAACGTTGATAAGAGTTCAACTACCACGAGCTGATAACTGAATTAGGATTCTGGGAGGATAAGCAATGTTTATGATTGTGAGAACTTAACCTCTGTCAATGACTGAGTAAAACAGCAAGATATCACTAGTAATTGACGCTGCTCCTGCTTGCCTCCTAGGTTTCTAGCCAAAGTGGCATGAGCGACAGAGGAGAATGCCATGAAGACCAGAACAGCAACCATTTGACAAAGTGGACACATTCCTCTGATCGGAATGGAGCAAGAGGCGAGTAGTGGGTTATAAATCTTGGGTACTGTTAAGTTTTAGCACCAATCTCCGTGCAAGAATCATTTGACGATTCCAGTGAAATCGGAGTACCGATAAAGACACTAGTAGACATGTGAAGCTAGAACAGAGGCCAAGCAATACTGCTCTTCAATACCATATTGAGTATGAACCCTTGATTTTCTCCACTCAATCTAATTAATTCATCTCTTGTATCTCTTTTCCCCTTGTACAGGATAGTATAAATCATTCTCCAAGAACTTCCAGGTTATCCAGTTTGCACTGTAATTGATGAAATGTGAACTTCACTTCAACCTCTTCTATAACATTTGTGACCAGGGGGTGCAAATCCACTCTGTTTGAGAAATCAAAACACTCTTCCCCATCTCAGGATGACATGATCCATACGATACTTCTTAAAGGTAGACATGCAATTCCAGATGTTCCACAATGTATATGACAAAGACAAATAAAACAACAAAAGGCTTATAACAAGCTAAAGCTGTCGCCTTTCACTAACCCACTCAGCCAGGGATGCTAAAGAGTAGAGCATTAGGAGACCATGGTGGGAGGATAAAACATCTCACCAATTTAGAATGTCTCTCCTGAGAGCTGTTTAGGGGAAAACATGGACATGGAGCATTAGCAGTTGATTTGAGTGGAAGTCATTAATCATTGAATAAACCAAGCCTTCTTCCAAAAAACGGACAGTTCCCTTCACAGTCCAAACAATAGACTCAAAGCTAAAGACAGATTAGAGGTGAGGCTGTGGGTTGGTGCACGTGTTGGTCTATGCACACACTCACGGGTGAGAGAGAGAGAGAGGGAAGAGCGGATCTTATCCACTAGAAGAAACTCGCTGAGGAACATAACTGACGTATACACTCTTCAGCCATCTCCCGTGAGGTGAAGAAATCACGTCTTTGAGGAGGCACCATGCATCATGGAAAAGAACTAGAACCCCTGTGAAGCATCCACCTTAATATGCAGATTAATTACTGACACAAACATTACATAAATGAGTTGAGGCAAAACAAGATTAGTCAAGAAGAGAAATTGATATTTTTCCATAAAATTTCGTTGCAAACTTGATTCATTTTGTCAAGTTTTCATCTTCTTCCCAATGTCATCTAGATATACACAAATTCCATAGGCTTCTGCAGCAAGCATATAAGGGGATAAGACCACCGACAAAACGAAAGTAGCCATTTTAAGTAAATACTAGTCTGAGTGCTTGTGCAGTGCACAAGCACGCTTGTTTCGTCCGTGTGCCCTTTCCCTCTTTCCAGCCAAGTTTTGACCTCGTGTTAAACTTCAAGGATATGGGCAGAAGTTATCACTTTTACCACATCTTGAGGACATTGCCCTTTTTATTTGAGAAAAGAGAGACAACTGATATTACATCTTACCATAACCAAAGTGCTGTCCACTGCAAGTTAATTTTGTTTCCTTTCACGGACACTTGACAATCTTAAGCATCACTTAGACCCCCCACAAGATTATAACGTAATCAACTTCAGAACAGGTACTGCATATTTTCTTGCTGAACATGCTATCTTCAAAACGGAGACATGATGTTTAACATTTCTGAATATAATCTACTGATGTAAAACTCTTGAGTCGAAAATAGTAAGCCTTATGAGGATTGACGTTCAAACAGTACTTGCGGCAGATCACAGCTCAAAGAGAATACATCCCTCGAAGCATCACATCTCCCAAAGCATCAAGATGAAGAGAAGAATTGCATCAGACAATTCAAAGGACAGACTCGCCAAAAAGTCATAACAAATTCATTCACCCGGGGTTCACTACATTCTTCACAAGCAAAGATCTTATTCAGAGACTCGGGATAGAGAGAAAAGAGCGTGCCGTGCTGCATACTCCGGCGGCAACGACGGACGATGGATCGGCGAGGTGCGTGGCGGAGTGACGAGAGGGCACGAGACCACCGTCTGAGGAAGCGGCGGCGGCGGCGGCGGCAACGGCGTCGAGGAAAGGAACAGTAGTTATAAACAAAAAAATAAATAGGCAATATAATGGCGACGTAGTATGGATGCAGAGCATCGTACTCCCTGTTTGTCGTCTCCAGAGAGAATTTCCTGTTCTTGCACAAAACTCAGATTTCATCTGTCTCTTGGTCCCGAAGTAGATTGCTCTGTTCTCGTTTCTTGGTTCCTGCTCTGTTCGCAGGAGGGACTAGCTTCAATCGTTTGGCTCTGTTCGGTCCTCGGAACAGGATCCTCTGCTCCGGTGCTCCCTTCTGCGTCCGTTTCCCCGATATAATTCGGAAAGATCTCCACGGAAAGACTTCGCTAGCTCCATCTAGAATTGGGTTTCGACGGTACCGGTGAAATCCTCTCTGCAGTCCACTCTTGGGAGCAATAGCATGGAGACAGTCCACTGCGGATATAGTTTGGGACTGGACCCAAGGAGTTCCTATTTTTCTGGGCTGCCGACTACCGTTTTCAATTTCTCGGTCGATCGGCACCATCTTCTGTTCTTCGTCGATCGACTGGGAGTGCCGATGAATCTTCAAGAGACCACGCTGCCCGAATTGAGCCAGTCGCTCGAGATGCCGCTCTCCTTCCTACCATGGGAATCTATTTGCAAAGGGCTCTTGGAGAGAGTTCTCCATGATTTGGGCGTTCATTACGGCTTCTGGACCGACATAACACGAGAAATCAAGTGGACCGCATTGACGGGATTAAGAGTTGGCCATCGACAGCTCGACATGTACATAAAGTTGACATTGGTGACGAAGGAGGAAGTTGAAGTGGAAGACATGGACGAAGGCTTCATAATGGAAGCCATGGACGAAGGCTTCACAATGGAAGACATGGGCGAAGGCTTCATCGGAGGGTACGAGTCAGATCCAGATCAAGCCTTGCGGGCCGTCTGCAGAGGCACCATTGAAAAGTTCCAGCGGGAGAGCTGCTTCGTCCGGGATGGTGATGAGTGCTGTTCTATTTGCTTAGAAAAACTGAATGGGGCAGGTAAAGTGATCGGGATCCCCTGTTCGCATCTGTTCCACAGCAAATGCATCGTCGAGTGGCTCAAGAGGAATATTTCGTGTCCGCTATGTCGTAGTAAAGTAGAAGTGTAGAAGTGGAAGATCCAGAGTAGTTAGTAAAGTAGAGGAATAATTCGTGTACAGTTAGGAATGAATTCTCTTTTTCTGCCATGGATCGAGTAATTTGCTGTGATTACTTTGCCTACCCAATGCAATTTCTAGCTCTAGTGGGTAGGTACTCTAATGCCATTCTCATCCGTGCTAATCAAAAGGATCATACTTCCTTTCACGGCCTCATTGATGTGCTCATACCTAACTGTAGCCAAAAAGGTGCATTGGAAAAATCGCATCAATATAAGTTCACCAATGTGAACATTTTAACTCGTTCATACAACCGAACCGTTCATTGAACATCTTAGCAATTGCCCCTCGATGCAATATGACGGCCCGAAAATGCATTCTAAGAATGACATTGATCTCAATGCGAACCATGCTCTTTGCTAACAAGTAACATAGTTCCCCATGTGCCTCTCAAGTAAACCAGAAAAACACGACATTTGATTGAATGCTTGCAACTCGCGCGCATCATTGTTCTATAAAATCAATGAAACCGAGTAAAACAACCATTGAGAAACTTTATTAAAACCAATATTTCCCGCATGTTTAGCCCGTCAATCTCCCATAAACACGAGGATGAATGTGGTCGCTAGATAAAAAAGAGAGTGAAGAAAACATAAGGATGGAAGGACAACACAAGACATTGAACGTAGGTCCTGTAACCATTACAGCATAACAAGTTACCCAAAATTTCCGCAAGAACATCCTGTCTCTCTCCCAAGTTGCATAAACATACATCAACACTAATACATCATTAATTAATTGGAAAAGGAAATTACATTTGAGAAATTACTATATGTCATCTCTTAGCAAAGCAAGAGAGAGTACCCAACTGCCGAGGTCAGCATAACTAGAATCACATTTCAAGGTCAGGTATAAATGCCGAAAACGAAACTTCATCCAAAATAGTATAACTTGGGGAATATGAGCTCTCCATCCAACAATATGCAGCACATGGGTGAAAAGCAAATTTGTCTCGGGTTTTTTCAGTGTTTCAAAAAAATGGAACTGGAATAAGCAGTTCAACTGGTTGTGCACGGTCCTGTCCAAGTTTCAGACTATTGAACCTTGAGTGGTCAAAATCTAATTAAACCTGGCCTAACCAGGTTATGTTGATTTCCGGAATAAAGAGATGATGCAAGGATGACATTTTTAAAAAGGGAATTAGGACTTTGAAGTCCTTGGGCATTCCTCACACAAGGTTTTGGCACTGAGTTGTACATCATATTAGGAGTTAGAATCAAAAGGCACATTACTAAGGACAAAACATGAAGTCTATAATTTGTGTGTGATTCAAACTTCCAACCAAAACAAGCATTCCAGCAAGTATGAAAACTGGCAATAAACACACTACAGCAAATGCGGATTGGCCAGCTCAAATTTGAACAAGTGGTTAATGAGGAAACTACATATCTATATGGACTAAGGAATCTCTTCAGAAAACACATACTCTTAACAATAAGGAGGCGGAGGAGATAAATTGTAAAATACAGTCTGGTCAGCTGCATTTCAGGGCCTGAACTAAACAACATAAACGTCCAGGCAAGAAGAAATGACTGCAACCATGATGAAGCCAAAGAGCAGCAAGACAACCAGAACAATTTTGAACCAGAAAGAATTCCCATGCCATCGACCATATCTTCCCAACCACACACACTCCAGTGTACCTTTTAAGTCTGTCCTAAATAGGGTGATTTGAGATACAAGAAAGAACCCGGCCTCTTGATCAGCCAATTACACTCAATTTATCTCATGTGCCACTTGATACTAGCTTCATTTCAATCAGTGCCAGTGACAGCTTTAAACTCAGAATAGAGTTAATTTTATCAGAACCCTGCTTCTGGCGAATGGAATCGTCATCGTTGATTTTGTGGGACAATGAATGCCCAATAACTAAGGCTAGCCAAAATGAACACAGCATTTATAGCTTTCTCTAGCTATCTGACCGACACTATGCAAGTTGGTCCTAGGGTTGAGCACTAAACCGGCTCAACTCGGACCATGCTCATCCCTACCCTCTCTGTTCAGTGTCCTGGTACCCTATTGATAAGCTTTTAAAAGATTGCATTGATAATATGTCAAAATATACATATTTTTTTCCCTAGGCTGATACAGAGGACACAAAGCAATTGAATCCGAAATCTCTGGATCTTGATGTTATATGTTAGCCACTAACAAGCTAAATCTACGGTTCTCAATTAACATAATCTGCAACATGACCCAAGTTAAGGGAAAAGAGAAAAACGTTGGTAAGAGTTCAACTACCACGAGCTGATAACTGAATTAGGATTCTGGAACAGAGGCCAAGCAATACTGCTCTTCAATACCATATTGAGTATGAACCCTTGATTTTCTCCACCCAATCTAATCAATTTATCTCTTGTATCTCTTTTCCCCTTGTACAGGATAGTATAAATCATTCTCCAAGAACTTCCAGGTTATCAGTTTGCACTGTAATTGATGAAATGTGAACTTCACTTCAACCTCTTCTATAAAATTTGTGGCCTGGGGGTGCAAAATCACTGGTTGAGAAATCAAAGCACTCTTCCGCATCTCAGGATGACATGATCCATACGATACTTCTTAAAGGTAGACATGCGATTCCAGATGTTCCACAATGTATATGACAAAGACAAATAAAACAACAAAAGGCTTATAACACACTAAAGATGTCGCCTTTCACTAATCCACTCAGCCAGGGATGCTAAAGAGTAGAGCATTAGGAGACCATGGTAGGAGGATAAAACATCTCACCAACTTAGAATGTCTCTCCTGAGAGCTGTTTAGGGGAAAACATGGACATGGAGCATTAGCAATTGATTTGAATGGAAGTCATTAATCATTGAATAAACCAAGCCTTCTTCTTCCAAATAACGGACAGTTCCCTTCACAGTCCAAACAATAGACTCAAAGCTAAAGACAGATTAGAGGTGAGGCTGTTGGTTTGAGCATGTGTTGGTCTATGCACACACTCACGGGTGAGAGAGAGAGAGAGAGAGAGAGAGAGAGAGAGGGAAGAGTTGATCTTATCCACTAGAAGAAACTTGCTGAGGAACATAACTGACGTATACACTCTTCAACCATCTCCCATGAGGTGAAGAAATCACGTCTTTGAGGAGGCACCATGCATAATGGAAAAGATCTAGAAGCCCTGTGAAGAATCCAACTTAATAGGCAGATTAATTACTGATACAAACATTACATAAATGAGTTGAGGCAAAACGAGATTAGTCGAGAAGAAAACTCGATACTTTTCCATAAGGTTTCATTGCAAAACTTGATTCATTTTGTCAAGTTTTCATCTTCTTCCCAATGTCATCTAGATATACACAACTTCCATAGGCTTCTGCAGCAAGCATATAAGGGGATAAGACCACCCACAAAGCCAAATTAGCCATTTTAAGTAAATACTCGTCTGAGTGCTTGTACAATGCACAAGCACGCTTGTTTCGTCCATGTGCCCTATCCCTCTTTCCAGCCAAGTTTTGACCTCGTGTTAAACTTCAAGGATATGGGCAGAAGTTATCACTTTTACCACATCTTCAAGACATTGACCCTTTTTATTTGAGAAAAGAGAGACAACTGATATCACATCTTACCATAACCAAAGTGCTGTCCACAGCAAGGTAATTTTGTTTCCTTTCACGAACACTTGACAATCTTAAGCATCACTTAGACCCCCACAGGATTATAACGTAATCAACTCCATAACGGGTACTGCATATTTTCTTGCTGAACATGCTATCTTCAAAACGGAGACATGATGTTTACCATTTCTGAATATAATCCACTGATGTGGAACTCTGAGTCCAAAATAGTAAGCCCTATGAGGATTGAGGTTCAAACAGGACTTGCCCGCAGATCACAACTCAAAGAGAATACATCCCTCGAAGCATCATATCTCCCAAAGCATCAAGAGGAAGAGAAGGATTGCATCAGAAAATTCAAAGGACAGACTTGCCAAAATTCGAAACAAATTCATTTACTCGGCGTTCCTTACATTCTTCACAAGCAAAGATCTTATTCAGAGACTCGAGATAGAGAGAAAAGAGCGGGCCGTGCTGCATACTCCGGTGGCAATGACGGACGAGGGATCGGCGAGCTGCGTGGCGTTGTGACGAGAGGGCATGATACCATTGTCTGAGAAAGAAGCGGCGGCAGCGGCGTCGCTTTATCTTCCGAACACGGCCATCGTTCTCCAGGCTATTCAGCCATAACAAGAACTTAACTCTAATAACGGATAAGATGTAATATGAACTTAAACATGCCATGTAATTCTAACTAAAATACTCTACATGACATGCATTTTATTTCAATGAACCTAGTATGCAATAACTAAAAGACATGAAATTGTTGACATGGCACAGCAAGATGACATGGTGATGACATAGTATGGATGATGATGTGGCATGATGACCATGACATAAGATGTGATAAATGACGCATGGCACATAACATGACATGATGTAGCAAGATGTCATGGAATATACGCACCTAATTCTATATGATATGTATATGAAACTTTTCTCTGTTAAAATCAGAATTAATAATTTCCCTAATTCAAACGTACAATGTATCCTACAAAAAGAATCTAATTTATCATAAGAATAAATTGTTCAAAATGCACTTTATAAACCAAGATTCTATTTAATCTAAACTAAAAAATAAGTACCATTAAATCCTACTTACATAACAACTCAACTAATTAATCACAGATTAAAAAATAAATTTTACGTCTATTTTGACAAGTCTACATCTATAAATTTCCCTCTAAATGCCACCAAGAAAAATTTAAACAGAAGCAATTTCAATCTCAAACAGGGGGGCTTTGACATGTTCTCTAAGGAGGAGAGGGGAGGAGGGACGGGAATTGGTTTTGACACGTGCAATGGGAGTTGGACGATTTGACGTGGCAACACAGGAGTAGCTGATCTTTTCCTCGAGTGGGAACTTGGACACGTGTCGCGTGTGCATGGGAGTGGCACAATGACAGGCACGAAAGGAGTAGCTTATGCCTTGCTCTTGCTCGAAACATCAGCCCAGTACCACTGGGCCCCATCTCTCTCTCTCTCTCTCTCTCTAGTTTTCTTGAGACTTTTTAGCTTTATTCTCTCATTTAGTCCCCAACCTCCACTCTGTAAATAATCCAACCCCCATTTGTCGCTTCCGCGGACGAAGACACTTCCCAAAGAGAACCCAAGTCCAAAATGCCCATTCTCTCCCTCACTCTCATCCACTTCCCCAGCCCTTTTAGAAAACCCAACATCTCGAGGGTAAAGAAGAGAGAAAAAAGTCTCAAACTTCGACACTCACACACAGTATGGCAGAGACGAAGGAGTCCTGGACATCCCTGGCCTCCTTCCTCGGCATCCTAGCCTTCAGCCAGACCCTCCTCCAGTTTGGTTTCCCGCCCGAGCTCCGCTTGGCCTCCCTCAAGTTCCTCCACCGCTCCCTCGGCTATTACTCGTACTGCTACTTCGACATCACCGAGATGGACAGCGACAACACCAATGAGCTCTACGACGCCGTCCAGCTCTACCTCAGCTCCTTCGTCTCCGCCTTCTGCAGCCGTCTCTCCCTCACCCGCGCCCGCAACTCCAACGCCACCACCTTCGGACTCTCCCACAGAGACCGCATCAACGACGTCTTTGACGGCGTCGCAGTCCAGTGGGAGCACGTGGTGACGCAGCGCCAGTCCCAGACGTCCTCGTGGCGCTCCCTCCCCGACGAGAAGCGCGGCTTCACGCTCCGGCTCAGGAAGTGCGACAAGGACCTCATCCTCGACCCTACCTGAACTACGTCACGAACAAGGCCGACGAAATCCGCCGGAACAACCAAGAACGCCTCATTTATACCACCTGGGAAGCGAGGCCGATGGCGAGGAGGTGGAGAGAGAGCTCCGGGAGGCAGCCGAGAGGGCCAAGATGACGCCGGGGGACATAAGCGAAGTCCTGATCAAGAACCGGAGGAACAAAGAGAAAGCGGTGAGCGAATTGCTGAAGGTGTTGAAGGCGAGAGCCCGGAGGAACAAGAAGTACGGCGGGTCGAGAATGGAGCGTGGGCTGAACGTGGCGGAGGAGGAGGAAGAAGAGGAGCAAGAGAAGAGGGCTCTGGAGGAGCCCCAGACGAGTGAGCGACTGTGACTGTCGATTCTTGCAAGAAGAGCCCCAGAAGAGTGAGCGACTGTGACAGTCGATTCTTGCAAGAAAGTGGAGGATGACGAAGCCAAAAAAGTAAAATGAGAGGAAAAACAAATGGGTAAAATCGTGGGGTTGGGACCAATGAGAACTCGCATGGGGTCTAATCCTTGTCTTTCATATAAGTTTAGATAAACCTCGTGTAACATCCCATGTCGTGTTAGGAACAGCTATTGGAGATGCGCACCGTGCATAATGTGGTATTAGGTAAATTATCTTGTTAAAGACATAATTATGCTCCTTTATCTTAATCAAGGGTAATTTTGGTTCTTCGAATATCAAATTGACCCTTCTTTGACATGAAATCACATTTCATATAAGGTGTGATTGTGATGATAGATCTGCTGTTGCTTGTTTAAAGAAATTATTCTCAAATTAAGAATTAAAAAATTTTTTACTTATGATTTCTGTTTCAAATCTATTCTCTAACTAAATTTCTATCTTCGAAAGTAGAAAATTAACTTATATACATAAATGAATTTCAGTTCTTTTTCTATTCCCAAGACCAAAAAAAATGAAAAAACAGAGAAACAAAAATCTCACTAAATGTAGTCTTACAATTTTCATCAGTACAAACTATTCCAGAGGTGTCAAAGAGGTATTGACCCTTGGTATGTAATGGATACATCTCCTGTTTACCATATCTTCTAAGCCTGTCAACCATTGTTGGTGCATGATGGTCTTTTGTGGCCGTATCAACATTAGAGAATTCTTCAGCATAACGATTCTTTGCACGGAGGATTTGCACGACCGACCTTGCTCTGCTCATGAAATTGAGCTTGCCGGTCACCCCTCTTTGGGCATGAATGGCGGCGACTTTAGTTCCATTCGAGGGTCGTTGCATCTGCTCATGATGAGGTGTTTACACGCTAATGACTCCCCCGTCATCTTTAGTACGATTAGGCATTGTTTTCATGGGGCGAAAGGGGGCTGCATACGTCGTGTGCCTGCTGGTCTGTCATGACCAAACCTGATATTTTGGAGTGTTCTCACGATTATGACAGCTCGATGTGTTGGTTTCTTCGGAAAGGTATTGAATGTTGGGTGCGTCGCAATTTCAAATCGATCTCGGGGACTTGAGTTGTGAGCTGTTGCTTTCGATCATTGGTCTCATTAAGCTAATGTACGATGGCCTCTACTCCATTGCCTCTCCAGAACTATTGCTTGCTGGTTTGTTATTAATCCATTCTCATGTTCTCGGTATCATTGTCCATTAATTCATGCTATTAATTATTTTCACATATCTTTTAGTAGGTAGTTAGTAGTCAAGAATTAGACTTAGGCGTTCATTTCGAATTTGCTTATTGAGGCACATGTCTTGGAACTCAATGACAAGACCTTTTTTTCTGTTTTTTTGCCAGACTTGTCTCGGGTTTACTTTCTCTCACATTACCTTAATCGTCTCACTTCTTGTTGTTCTCTTATATGATCGCATACCCATGCATGTACATCATGAGCTTTAGAAGCTTGTGTTCGCAGGAAGGGAGTTCTCTCACTATATTTTGTGTAACCAATAACTCAAACTATTTTTTTTTCTTTTTGTATCTTTCCAATGTCTGATTTGTTTTTGTTACACTGCTTTTATGACATTATAATATTAAAAAAGGTTGATTGTATTTGTGTCACAAAGGACTAGTTTAGGGTATTTAACAACGCAAAAAATGGTTTAAGAGATTTGTGTGGAAGTGAGCATAGTTTATGATTTTCATGGTATTAAGTTAACCCACCTATCAATCTTGTCTATCTAATCGGGCTAATAGAAAACTGTTATTACAAGCTAAAATAAGTAAAGCCCAAAATATGAGTCGTTCTTATGAACACAAGGCCATTTGAATAAAAGTAGATCAAGATGGTCTCGAGCCACTAGTCTAAGTGATTCTCTATACTTAGCGATTAGTTTATCACTTAAATGTTGCCCGACGACTGTGACTCTACAACATTTAACTTTGGGTGCATATGTTTCTAACAACAATCTGAAAAGTTAAACCTCTAAAGAAGATCACTTATACTATTGAGAGAAATAAAGTAACGGTCATTCTTCTCATCACAAAAATATTTAGGCATAAAAGTGTTGTGGATAAAGAGGATAATTTCCACTGACTAGTTTTTCTTAGCAATTCACGTAATTAATTTTAAGAAATTTTTTTCAAATAATTCAATTTTCATATATCATACGTATTATCTTAAGGGACAATAGGCACAAAAAATATTCAAACTTTATTTTCTGTGACATATTTATCATAAATTATTTTTTCTTAACACAAAGAACACCAAACTTGTAAAAGATACATGTCAATTGAATAACCAACTAATTTCAAGGCAACATACACATAATTTCAAAGTCATGTTGGCTCAGAAGTAATGGCGCACTAGCAGCAGAGATCAACATCAAGTCAACCCTCAATACAGGGTATTGGCATAGGGCGGTAGATCAATGTGCACTCTCAATGATCCAGAAAGTACTTTGCATTACATTGAGGCATTGAGGCCATCCAAGTGATCACAAAGCTAGGTAGCCCATCCCATTTTGCGTTGCTAAGAAGCCCTTACATAGTGGCGATAGAATGAACAATACAGGTATCATCATGAAGGCAAGAGGTTACGACCCTTCGCCTTCAATTTTCTTTCTAAACCAAAGAACTTCAATCCTGATAACACTAGGTCTGCTGTCTTCTTCTGCATGTGTTCAACCAGCATGTCGTCGTAAACAATGGCGTCTGATTCCTTCAAAAGCTTGCGCTCTTGCATACTTGAGAAGACTTTTCTAGCTTCTTCTATTGTCCCATGCTTACAAAATCCAGAGATGACAGCTGAGTATGCAACATCACTTGGAGGGACACCTTCTTGCACCATCTCATCAAGGACTTCAACCACTTTCTCAGCCTGCCCTGACTTAATTGTGTGGAGAATCGCCAAAGAGTATTTGAATTCCATGGGTCCACTCGTAACACTGGCCAGGCAATCACGGATGAGCAACATAGTTGCATCAATCTCCCCAATTTTGCTGAGTCCTTTGGCGAGAGAACAATATGCATCGATAGAGGGGAGACACGACATTTCCATTATCTTATTATAACAAGTGCATGCCTCTTTTATTTCCCCTAGCGCAACAAGACATTCAATGGCAATACTGTAAGTCAAGGAATGAGGCTCGATTTGGGCATTCTTCATTTCATCAAACAGAGACATTACCAATTTCACATCACCAGACTTCTTCAAAGCCCCCATCAGGATATTGTAGATGGACACACTGCAGTAACCTTTTACTTTCAAGTCTCTGAAAACATCTAAAGCTATTGGGATCCTCTCTTCCTCACAAACAAAAGATGAGAAGAAAATGGAGAGATCGTTTATCACGGAAAATCCGAACTTCTCCATCTGCATCAGCAACTTGCTGAAATCCTCCATTCTTCTCATCTCGGCATAAGAAACCAGAATGGGATTAACTGTCCCAAAGTCTGGCAGGAGATCCTCCTGCAATGTTATGAAGAAAAGCTTGAGAGCCTTATCAACATGCTTGACACTGCACAAGCCTTCAATGAGAGAGTTATAGATCCGCAAGTCAGCCCGATATCCTGAGTCAATTAAGTCCTTCAATAAGCCACAAGCAGATTCGACTTTGCCACCTGCAACGAATGACTCAACTAATACACCATAAATTGCCCAATCGATCAAAAATCCTTTTGCTTTCATCTCCTTAAACAGCTCAAAGGCCTTGTCCACTCTCTTTCCTTTACACAATCCACTAACCAAGGTTCCATATGCCAAAACATCAGCCCCGACACCATCTCTCTTCATTTTCCTCCCACACCCCTAAACATCCGTCTAAATTCCCTTCCGAAACCAATATCTTGACCATTGCTGTGTAAGCAAAAACATCCGGCTTGCACAAGTTTGCTCTCATTTTAGCCAAAATCTCCATCATTTCGTTAATCCTCCCTGCCTTACACAATCCTTTTATCAGGATCATATAAGTAACGCTATCCTCAACCAGCCCGTCATTCCTAAAATCAGTGTAAACAGATAATGCCAGATCCAAATAATCAGTCCTCACCAACCCATCAATAACCTTGTTATACAAAAACACACGTGGCTTCACGCCAAACTTGTTCATCTTCTCATACACATAGTAAAGCCTCAATCCCCGGTTGGCATCGGAATGCATCCTAATCAAAATCTCAAATTGCTTCTCACTGGGTGGCTTCCCTTGTGAGTCCATCAACTCGGGCACCTGGTCTGCAGCTCGGAACTTGTTGTTCCTATTCAAGCAATAAGCAAGTGCATTATAGGCAGCATAGTTATGCCTATAACCCTTTTGCCTACCTGCCCAAGCAAAGAACTTGGAGGCGACCGTGAGGTTATTTTCCACCTTAAGCACCTCCGCAACGAGGCCAGGTGTCACACAAGGGTTATTTTCAACAAGGGTTATTTTCAACTTAACCCTTCGGTGCAGGAGGGTGGTTTGGTGGCATTTGGTGTCCTTTCTGGGGTGTTGCCACCGTCGGATGGCGAAGAGTGTGGGGGGAAAAGACGCCCCGCCAGGAGGCAAGGGTAGCTAGAAAATATTTGATTACATGAGAGAGCCAGAGAGGCTACTCATTCCGGTCGTGGCCATTTGCTTCTTGGCCCCTATGGTGCAAGCAAAGTTTCGACCAGGTGATACTGCTTCTTTCATCTCCCTAGAGCATCATGCTCTGTACTTTGATTCCATCCTGCTATACCAAATAAACAATGAGAGAACATGCCAACAGCATTTTCCAGCAAATAGTGGATACCACAAAACAACAGAGGAGCGGCAAGTGAGACAGCAAAGTATATGCGCATTAAGATAGCCTATTGCCAAGGCACAAATGGTGAAATCATGAAGATAGCCCTTGGATCTTTATTATAGCTAACGTTACGATTAGTAAGAGAAGTACTCTTACATGAAGCTGGACTGACACAATTTTAGTACACTTCCATTCTTTCAAATTCGGCTCCTAATCGGTTGCTACCCCATGCTAGGTCTTTCCCTAACTGCAATCCCAGAATAGTTTCTGCTCTAGAAACCAGCAAATGCATAAAAATACATGTAATGTTATCCAATTAACTGGCTTCTTAATATACAATCGGCAGTGAAAGACAGCAATTACCATGTAAACTATATATATCTAATAGAAGCTTCGCAGTGTCATGAACTCAGTCTTCATTTCCAACTATTAGCAGGACCAGCACCATCAGATTCAGCTCCAAGTTCACCAGATGCAAAAGTAAAACGAAATGCAAATTAAAGTGCCATTTCATTAATTCTGATGGCATATTAGAACCCAAGAATGAGCTTATGCAGATATTCAAGAATCAGCCGAAACTTGAGCAATTTAAGCACAAAGTCTACAAGGCTTTGGTACCAGAAGCATCTTCACACCAAGCTATGTTTCCCCCAGCAAATCCTAGGGGATGCTGAATCTCAGATGCTCCGGCAACGGAAGATTCAAAACAAACGAGGACTCACACAAATGAACAAAGTAAACCCAATCGATGATCATGAAACATGTTCTTAAATAAGTTCATCCCTAAAAAACAAACGAAGGATAACTTTTCGCCCGAAACCGAATATAACGAAGCTTTGGAAGGGAAAGAAGAAGAAGAAGCCGCAACTGAACCACCACGACGTGTTGACAAATCATGCCAAGCATTAGGGCGTGGCTTGATCTCCTTTGGCTTTCATGACATTTGGGGCCTGCACGATTCAATTTCTAACAAGAAATTGATTTCTAAAATAAAAAAAAAAATCATTGGCTAATTTTTGAAATTGATTTCGGTCGGAGGCAGCGGCAACGACAACTAATGATGGAGGCAACCGGCATTGGTGGCAATTGGCGATGGCCAACTTTGGGGGGTTGGGTGAGAGAGAAACAATTTCTTAATTTCTCATTTCGAAAGAGAAACTACAAATTTTTCATATTTCATTTTTTACCTATATCTGTTTCTGAAATTTATTCTTAAGATAGAAAACAAATTTCCTACCAAACAGATTTTTATTCCAAAACGAGTTCTAAAATAAAAAAATTCATTTTGGAACAGAAGTCATTAGCTATCATGAAGGCCTTAGCCTCACTCTAAAAAAAAAAGAAAAAGAAAAAGGAATACTTTAAAAAATTCGAAATATAAAAAATTAATTTTTGTATCAAATGAACTTTTATTCCTTTTTTATATTGGGAATAATAGTTAATAAGTGCATTCTTTTGCAAAGAAAACTGTCTAAGGAATAGAAATAAAAAGATCATTTTTTGTAAAAAAAAAATTGTTCACTAAGATAGAAGTATTATTAAAGGCGCCTTTGTTCATTCTGTTAATGCCAATTCAGTGCTAATTTTTAAAATTTTGTCAATTTAATTTCAATAAGTCATTTTCACCACAAAAATTACTAATGTGAGATCTAGTTATCACCAATTGTTATATGTAACACATCACCATGCTGGCAATTTCCACTAAAAATTGATTGAGATGACTACATCTTGAAATTTTAAACAAAAACTTAAAACTAAATTGATGAAATTGAAAAATTTCTAACCAAATTGATAGTATACAATATGCCTAAAACTAATTGAACGATTTTCCTCAAAGATTATGTGTGCATGATTATCATAAAAGGAAGAGAAATTTTGGGAAGTTGTTGGTTCTAATCAATTGTGGTTGATAAATTGGTATATCTATTTAGGGTACGTTTGTTTCAACATTTGAATCGAGTTTCGAGACTCTAAATGTACGTGCAAAACTTTTTTTTAAAGCTTTTAGGAGAATGCAGCCTTCTTGGTATTTTGAGAAGTAGCATTTTCGGAATGCTACTTTCCCACCTCCAGCAACTTCCCCCCATGGCCGCCTCCCCACTGCCTCCTGTGACTCTCCCCCTTCACTGCCTCCTAACAACTCCGACTCCCCCCCCCCCCTAAATTGGAAAAAGGATTGGCTAACTTGGAAGGCATACGTGGGCTCTGCCCAAATTGCCACCTTCTCAACAACTTCAATTTGGGAAGTTGTCGATTCTAATAAATTATGGTTGATAAATTGGTATATCTATTTAGGGTACGTTTGGTTTAACATTTGAATTGAGTTTTGAGACTCTAAATTCTCTTGGGCAAATGCAAATGGTGTTTGATTTATTTTTTAGAGGGTTTTGAGAAGATACAATTGCACATCCAAAACTTTTTAAAAGCCTTTAAAAGAATGCAGCCATGGAGATGCTTTGAGAAGTAGCATTTTCAAAATGCTACTTTCGCATCTTCGGCAACTCCCCCCTCAGCCGCCTCCCCACCGCCTTCGACAACTCTCCCCCTCCGTAGCCTCCCGACAACTCCAACTCCGACTCCCCCCCAATTGGCACCTTCTTGATGACTCCAATCCCCCCCTCCCCCCGTCCCAACCGCGCCTCTGGCAACTCCCCCCTTCCTACCTTGATTTCAACCCGAAAGAACTTAAAATTGGTTACAGGAAAAAACTTTCAAAAAATATATTTACCAAATAGTATTTCCTCAAAATTGCATATCAAAATACTTTTCAATTGTATTTTATCAAACAATATTTGTATTTAACCAAACCCTTTAGGCTAAAAATATTTATATTTTCCTAATGACTTTTCTTGATACTAAACCAAACCCATCCTAAGTATTTTCAATAAGTACATCTATCATGTATGATGACCTTTTGCAGATAAATCATATAGTTTAGTATCTACTCTATCATTCACATGGTTTTGGTTTGGTGGTTCTGATAAGAATATTTTAGTGGTTTCCTCCGAATGGCCAGCGACTAATCAACCATCTGGACATTTCTTGGAGAAATTGACAAGATGTTGCAGTCAAATCAGAAGTTACCCAAATCATTAAGGGGGCATTTAATGGTCCGAATCACCAGATGTGAGCTCTGCCCAAATTGCTACCTTCTCGACAACTTCAATTTGGGAAGTTGCCGGTTCTAATAAATTATGGTTGATAAATTGGTATATCTATTTAGAGTACGTTTGGTTCAACATTTGAATTGAGTTTTGAGACTCTAAATTCTCTTGGCCAAATGCAAATGGTGTTTGATTTATTTTTTAGAGGGTTTTGAGAAGATACAATTACACATCCAAAACTCTTCAAAAGCCTTTAGAAGAATGCAGCCATGGAGATACTTTGAGAAGTAGCATTTTCAAAATGCTACTTTCGCATCTCCGGCAACTCCCCCCTTGGCCGTCTCCACACCGCCTTCGATGACTCTCCCCTCCGCAGCCTCCCGACGACTCCGACTCCGACTCCCCCCCAATTGCCACCTTCTCAATGACTCCAATCCCCCCTCCCCCCGGCCCAACCACCGCCTCTGGCAACTCCCCCCTTCCGACCTTGATTTCAACCTGAAAGAACTTAAAATTGGTTATAGGAAAAAACTTTCTAAATATATATCTACCAAATAGTGTTTTCTCAAAATTGCATCTCAAAATACTTTTCAATTGTATTTTATCAAATAATATTTGTATTTAACCAAACCCTTTAGGCTAAAAATATTTATATCTTCCTAATGACTTTTCCTGATGCTAAACCAAACCCACCCTAAATATTTTCAATAAGTACATTTATCGTGTATGAGGACTTTTTGCAGATATATCATATAGTTTAGTATCTACTCCATAATTCACATGGTTCTGGTTGTTCTGATAAGAATATTTTAGTGGTTTCCTCCGAATGGCCATCGACTAATCAACCATCTGAACATTTCTTGGAGAAATTGACAAGATGTTGCAGTCAAATCAGAAGTTACCCAAATCATACGTATGGTAATTTTTAAGCTGCAGAAAGAAATAGTACACAATTGATCCCGAACTTTGCACTCCGTTTAATTTTAAGTGATAATTGAATATATGTCTTGTGAAGTCAAATCCCTGTGCTTATATAATTTTATCATCAAGGACCTCTATACATGATTTTGACAAATCGATTCCCATAGCCAGGCGATGTTCGACAAAAACATAATAATAATGCACAAAAATTGGTAAAAAAATCCTCTATGCCGACCATTAAATGAGTTGTCCACATCGGATCTTCATTTTCATTAGTTATGGAACAAAGATGATAACGTCAAAATAACCATTGTGTAAAGTTGAATGGTTGCCATGTATTTATGATGTAAATCAGCCATATGATAAACACATCGAAAGCTAGACCAATCCATAGATACGCTTACCCTAAATAAATGGAGCCAACTATGAGCTTTAGATATAACTTTTCCTAGTTTAAAATGGAGTTGTGACATAATTATAATTTCAGGAGCGTGTCTTCCCTTATACATTTATTTCAAATTCCTAACATTATACTGAATTTCAGGAGCGCATTTGAACGAGTTATTCCTCCCTGGAACAGCAAGACCTTCTGCCAATTGCGTTAGCAAATGCCTACGGAACACACGCACGGAGAACAACATGGCTCGTCTTCAGTCATGCTGAGAAAATTAGAACGAAAAATTCTAGAACATGCCGGGAACATTTTCTGCGAGAGTGGATCCCGTTCCCTAGATTTTGTTAACTATTTGTTGCTTCTGATTCGAATTTGGTATTTGCTGCTAAGTGACATCTTGAGGTGGTTTTCGCTGCAATGAATTAAATGCACCATCTTATTCAGTTAGGATACAAGAATTCAACCAGAATTATTTTCGTGCGACCTAACCTGGCTCTAAGAGGTTGGATTGAGTGAGAACCGAATTTAAGCACTCAATCTACTTAACCTGTGAGTTCTTGCCTTTCCTTTATCACTTAAACTAGGTGAAACATTACAGTCTAAAAAAAATTTCCTAATTGTTTTTGTACACCGTGTTGATACCATCTTCCGGATATTCTTCCCGGTCCATCTTTTGTTCTAACCTGCATATCTCCAGACCCTCCATATCGAGGACGCTGCTTTAGTTTTGTAATCGACCATTCAAGAAATAATTGGAGGTGATATTCTTCAGTCAGCAAAGAGGACATGCATGGTGAGGATAATCTGGAGACCTTTCGCTCAACAGGGCGATCTTTACTTGAGTCTGGAAACAACTTTAAACTAGTACCACATGGAGAGGACAAAACTGGCGAATGCACGTTCCTTTCGGATTCGCCAATTGCATATCCTGCTTATAACAGTAACCAGAAACTCTGAATGTTTAGCAGATGAAACCTCACGAGAGCAACACATCTTTATTTACCGGACAACTGGATAAGATCGCCAAAACTTCAGGCTTCGTGCTGACCATGATGCGTTCCCCATGCAATGTTGTACTGCTTGAGACTCTTGAGACTGGTAGCTCTCAAGGTGTGCTAAACAATGGTTGTGTGAGGCACGAGATAGGAGATCATCACCAGATCCTCCCAAGGTCAGCCTTAGGTTCCAACCTCCAACCTTCTTCAGGATGAGGACAAGGATTGGTTTGTAGAGAACAACACTTTCAAGCGACTCCTTCCTATTAGCGAGGGCTGCTGTTGTCCTCGGCCATTGATTTGCGCAGCTCTTCCTCAACCAACCCATGACCAGCATAACATGAGTTCAAAATTGAGGAAATTATCCTACTCTGAAGATTTTTGTACTCCGCTGCAAGCTTCACGTCCCAATCCATGTTCTCCCTGCAAGTCCAATCATCAATTACGTGCCAAAACGAAATTATTCCTGATGTAGTAGACAGTGTCACATACTAAAGATGCTTGGATGTCAAATTATTCTAACCAAATACTCAAATCAGTTCACAAACTCAATAGTTTAGATTATCTTGTGCCAATTTACTTTCCATATCGGCAAGGACGACCTGAAAAAGATTATTCCAAGAAATGTAACTTCGACTAGATTTTCTTAGAAATTTTACAATTGCAATTAACAGCATATAGGTACCGTATGTATGCACGCACTAAGAAAAGCCAGAAATTTCACATATTTTTCTGTGAAAAGTAGGTAAAAAGAGTTTCCAGAAAAGGCTATTTACCTGGACTCAATGTCCACCTCACCAAGGTTTTCCAACATCCCACTGAAAGTCGAACGGAGGTCCTCGAGAATCTCAATTTCTATCTTTAGCTTCTCCTGCAGCTGCTTACATAAAGAGAAAAAAAAATGGACATAACAATTACACGACAGACTCAAGTCATAGGAGCAAACAAACCACCAAACTAATAGCCAACACAAATGGGCAAGGACCATTTATTTTCTGTTTCCCATCGTCATCTTTCTCTTGTGGTTTACACACATTCAATATTACAAAGATACCGATTTTCAGACAAGCTAAAAAATGGAAATTGGCGGGAAGCAAACAGAAATTAAAAGGAAATCACTACAGAGATATCTTAAGACTCAAGCCTACATGTAGAGGACACACTGTGAAAATAGGTTCGTCATTGATCGTTTTCTTGAACAAAATGCATTTATCTTATGCTTAAAACGACAAGGTGCAGAAAGTAATATCCACAAATTTTCTTTGTTGTCCATTTGCCTTTGGTAACAACTAAGCCATGCGTTTTGTATTGTCAACCATCTTCTTGAGGAATCGGCGCATATTTGTATGGACTTTTGAGTAGAAAAATTCAATGGATCACAAAGGGCTAGGTGCTATATCTTATTAAATTAAAATCACAAGTAAAGAGTAAGTTATCATACAGGAGAAACAGCATCCAGGAAATGCTCCCGAGCTCTTCTAAGATGGTTCAGCAGTGGAGATGGCAAGCCATAATGGAAGATGCTATGGTTGTCTGAAAACCAAGTACCCCTCACCATATGAGTTGTCCCATCGGATGCGTCACATTCATCAGAGCAAGCATCCCCAGAACCATCAATATCTGCACAAATAAAATTCAATTCAAATCCTACCAATGCTTATGAGCAACAGATAGGAACAGATGTGATCCATCTCTATCCTTTTTCTTTCAGAATCGAACTTCTATTCTGCTGGTCTGAAATGTTGTTCTATTCTGCTACTGTCTGAGAAACATGATATTTCGCCCATGAATTTTAAATTACCTAGTTGGATGACGTCATATGGGTTTTCCATTTGAGGCATGAATCCATAAAAGGTAATCAGATGCGAAGTGGAGAAGTTTCCATAGCTAAGATAGCACTGTTCTCCTGCGTGGCATGGTCTAGACATGCGAAACTTCAATGTGTTCGTTGCAGAATCGACTTTGCCATATTGTGTGATATGTGGACACAGCTGTCAAAATAGAGCAAACAAGTGAGAGGAACCCAAACAAAGTGAAATAAAAGCCCATTAAACCAAATCACAAATATACACAACATATGACTGGTTGCCACACTCATGTTCTCTGAAAGGGAAAAGTGTGAGAGGTAACACAAGGTGAAATTATATGAACAGAATACGTGCCAAAGATCCATTGACTCCCCATAGGTAACCCATCCAGAGATGAAGAAGCATCTATTAATCATTAATAGATGCAAAGTCAAAGACAAGGAGGAGATAAACTCATTTCAAAAGGAAAATCCAGTTCAACTCATATTTTTGCATTCTTTTAGCTGTTAGGCATGGTGATAACATTTATGTGCAATTCTGTTTACTCGGTGATAATTCTTCCGCTGCAATGAGCTCAGATCTGAGGAAAAAGAGTCTCAGTCAGAAGATATCGATGCCAACTGGAAGATAGCCACATCAAAATGGTAAACAAACATGAAGAGAAATGCTCAATAGACCTGAGAAATCATGAAAATAAAATGATAATATTCAAATGACATACCGAATGGTTAAGAAATCCAGCAACGGGGATTAGGCAAGTCCTGAGTGCTCCATCGGCAAACTGAATCTTCATGCTGTTAGAATACCAAAGTTCGCAAGCCCATAAAAATTGTTCCCATGTATAAAGTTCTGGAGGAAATATGTCAGGGTGATCTTCACACAATGCAGGAAAAAGTTTGTCATACTGATTCCTCAAATGCTGCAAATTTTAAATAGAAAGCCTTATAAGTTCATATTTATTAACTTAATTTGCTATTTTAAGGGGAAGGAAAAAGATATATAGAAGCAAATTTTGTTTAAGTGATTTCAAGACTGTTTGCTTTCTTGGGCTATTTTAAGCAAGAAGAGGTAGATTCCTCCATAGATAAATCTTGACCTTTCTCCAGCGCAAGAAGGATAATTTTTCCTTCCATGTGAGAATCCCTTCAGCACTACATAAATGAAAAGAAGTCGTTTTTTTTTTTCTTTTTAGGAAACTATGACTAAGCATCCTATTTTTTTATTGTTGCATACTGTTATGTGATTAACAGAGAGCATAGAGATTTTTACCTAAGAAACCATCAACACTTCAAAGCAGTAGAATGCAAAGTTGGTAAGGAATTGACATGTCCAAATCAAAAGAAACAAAGAAGGAATTTTAAGCAGAAAATGTGATTTCTATATCCTTTCAATACAGAGAACATGGTCCAGAAATCTAGTAACCTCTTTTGCTTGGACTAGTTCTTCTAACAACAGCGTCCCATCCAAAGCTACAATTGCATTGATGCCAAAGGACAATCCTGCAGGACAGAAAAAAAGCATGTCAAAGCTAGACAAAGTAAAATTAAGCAGACAGGCCCAAAAGACTACATTTTTAGGTCATGCAAAGAGACATTACAATACATTAGACACATCAGAATTGCACAATATGTAGCGGTAGAAAAAGGGGAAACTTCATGAACCAGAAAAAGAGAACGCAATCTCTTTCTGCAGTGAAATTATACTACCATTGGAGTGGCATCAAGGAGCATCTTACCCTTATCCAAGACTCATTGCACGCCAGACTATCAAGTAAATCAATCATGCCAAGCACTTTCACTCTCGATTCTTAGCTATCCAAAAAATTACTCTCTGCACCTTGACCCATTCTTCCGTTCCTCTCCCTCTTATCAGCCAAATATCCTAAGAGCAATCTTATAGAAGAGCTTCTCCTTTGTCTTCGCATATCCCATGCCTACCTAAGCCTTCACCTCCTCCACTAATTTGACAGCACCTACTCAATAACCATGGCAGCTAACATGCATTCAGAGGCACTGCACAGAGAAATAGTCTACTGTTCCTACTGCACCTAGAACTTTTACCCTTTTCTGCTAAATATCAGAATCTAAGATACTGGACCATAATTACCAAAAAAAAAAAAAAAAAAGATACTGGACCATGAGCTCCACACAAAAGGATATCTGGGCTTGCAGCCATGATTTCTGGAGGTCTCTGTGGCCATTCTTGCCCATCAACAAATTAAGCTGCTTGTACCTCAGTCCTTGTGACTTGCAATTTCACAACATATTCCTCATTCCCCATAAGACTTACCTTTTTCACTTCTTAAAGAAAATTGTAACAGAGTCCTACCATGAATCGATAGTTCTACAACAATTCCAAGGTTGAGTTAGTTTTGCCACCACAATAATGGTGGCTGTAGCTTACAGTTAGGTAAAGTAATGTCTCAAGGTGAACTTTTTCCCAAGAATCTCTATTATTTGTTTGGGAAAGGGAGTGGGAAATTCAAGGTTGCAGTTGTGAAATGCCAAATTAGCTGGTCCCTTTCTGATCAATATATGTCAAGAATGCTTCAGAAAAAAACGAATTTGTCAAACTGTAGTGAAAAAAATCACTTGTGAGATTCCGAATTAAATGATACAATGTAGGAAAGAAATCTATAACATAAACTGATTTTCAAGACATAATTGAAATATCCAGAAGCAAAACAAGAGCAATAGTAGCCCTACACAACCTAAATCCCTGGTCTTCAGACTTGAAAGCTAAAAAAGAAAAAAAAATAGACTAACCCATTTAATTGAGGTGAATAGAGAAACAAAAGGAAAAAAAGAAAAATGACAAAAATGTCCAAGTGCAGCCCTATGGTTGCAACAGTGTCTTTTTTTTTTTTTATTCTTTCCAAATAACATGTAACTACTTTAAGTGAAAATGAAAAACACAGGCACAGGAAATGTTAGTGCAATGCTCATTATGTCGCAGACGCTAAATTGCCATTAACTCATTTGATGCAACCACAGCCATCAAACCCTCTTGGGTGGATTAAGCTCACTCTTTCAAGAAAACTAGAAGATAGCATCCTGCTATAAAGGAGTTCGACATCCTCAATTACATGATGACTTACTTTGCATTGCAGATTTACCTACTACTTTGCTACGAAGAGGAGATTGATCCCATCCTCAATTTCAAATCATTTATGTCAAGCTATTGTCAATGCATTGGCTTGTTTCTCAGGGGGAAAATCAATCACATAGGAATTTGAACAAACTATTCTTGTATAAGTGTCCAGTCTTCCTTTGACTAGGAATTATGACATGTTTCCTTTCCCTCAAAACTTCTTCTTGGATTCATTTACTCTTGCCTTCAGAATATTACTTTGATAAGTCATCTAATAGCTTGTTTGAGAGTAGCTAGTAAGCCATCATGAATTCCACCTGCCTGATAATATCCCTGTAGTCAGTGTTGTTTAAAGCATGGAATTCACAATTTGGTCCTATTCACCCTTCGAACGATTTGTCTTGCATCATAGATGTAAAAGTGCATGAATGGCTGGTGAATTATACAATTTTATACGAATGTACAAATTTATGATTCTCTAGAGTTCAGGAGGACAAGCACAATTTTCACTGTTGGTCTTTATAATAGAGGTTGGGTTCAAAAGTATTGGGTTCTAAAGAGAAAAACGACTGACTATAGAAAAGCAACTAGAAGAAAAGACAATGAATAAACGGAAGAGAAAAAAAAGAAAATGTATAAACACTACGGTAGACCTTGGTTCTCTCAGGTCAACCTAACTAAGGAACTCAAAAGCTGCTAGATGGCTTCTCGCCAGCTCTTGACCAAACGTTGCCAGCTCCAATACCAACCATGGCCACCTCTGGCGATGCCGCCAGCCATCACCACCTCTGGTGCTGGCCATGGCTGGCCATGGCGTCTCCTTTAAATCAGAGACTCATGCCTCTCCCACTTAGCTTGTTTAAATCACAAGCTTGGTCGACAAACACAACTTGAGTATTTAAGATCAGTCTTTTCACTTAAGCTAGCTTTAATAGATAATATTTAATTTCTAACTGTTTTTGTGTACATGGAGGTTTTTAAGTGTTATTGACAGACTTTTAATTAATTGTTTTGGGCCTTCTGATTTTGTGCTCCTATGATATTCAGAAGCTAGAAGTTAGATTGGGTATTGAGAATAAAGCAGTGTTAGCTTTGGGTTATAAATTTCTCAACTATATCATGCTTCTTTATATTTTTATTGCAACTAGTATCTTAATTTTAGTAGAAATGCTTATCCTTGGAGATTTTTTAGAATTTTACTGTTTCTTACGGTCAACGATTTTATTTGGTTCATTATCAGAAAGAAAACGATTCACAATTTGAATCTCTATCCAACCTGTGGCTGACATAGAATACTGAATGTCATGCGAACATATCTGTTGCTACAGCAATCTGGTGAAGGCCACATTTTCCAAGGCATGTAGCCAAAGCCAAGTCCGCACAGCTTCGACCATTTTCCCTAGGCAAGTTCACTGAGGTACAGCTTACTTTCTAAGCAGTAATCAACCAGGGACTCAGTGGACACCTCAGTGTACTCCCCATACTTCATATCGTATGATTCAAACAACTATTCAAGCCCTTCATATGATTGATCTTGATGTAGATGATTCAAACCTCAGTGACTCCATAAAAAGGAGATTTATTAAAACCATTAAAATTCTGAAGAAGAAAGATTCCATGAGAATTCTCATTCAAGCTAAGCCTTAATATAATGTACGGGAGTAATTCTCAAAAGGTACATTAAACCAGGAACCTGTATTAAATTCTTCTGGCAGTGTGTCAAAGTAATTCTTGAATGTTGAAGAAGAATTGTATTTCTCCTTCATACTCCACAGCAACAGCATTGTCTCTGTTGAGATGCCATCAACTTTTTCCAATGCAAGAAACTGCATCGAGGGGTATATTACAGATTAGAACCATCATTTCACAAAGAAGGATAAAACTAAGGGGCATCCTCTGGATCTCTGTTATGATGCTTGAGCACAGAAGCAGCCATAAGAACTTAGGACTCTGCAATTTACATATCTAGAATTGGATAGTGCCCGCATAGCCAACCATCTATAACTGGGAAATGATCAACAACTTGATTTTTGTGGTTATCATTATCTATATATTTCAAAACTTAATTGGTCATCAACACCAAGAACTTTGCACTAACTAATGCCATAAAACATCAGATAAACAGGTTTCTGGTGATGAGTCAATTATAATTGTTCAGCTTCCTAGTAGCCTGGTGAAGATTTACAGCTCAAATATTAGCACATATTTTCTTTCTTCGACAGAAATCCATGGTTTGCCCAGCCCAAATACTGTATCTATGTCCAAGTAAAAAGTATAAAGAAAGAAGAAATAAATGGCAAAGAAAATATGATTTCCAGAAAGAAAAAACTACATGCTGATAAAGCTACAAAAATAGAAGGCTCTTCGTCCCAAGTTCAGGCAAACACCACCTGAGGTGATGCACAGAAGAATTGCTTGGCCAGAAGTCTTGAGTTTAGCCTCTATCTAAATTGGAACAGCCGAAGCATCACTGACCCTTCTGGTTTGTTTGGTCCACACTTTCAGTTTCCACAATGTGTTATAATGCTGAAATTACTCTTTGAGAAAGAAGTGAAATGTTACATTGTGTTCAGCAAAGTGTACTGTCCACTAGCAGAAACTACAGGAATCCACCATTCAACACTGAAAGTATACACTTCTAAAGTCTCCGAGATTTTACACCTAGGCTCAGGTTAAACTACTATTTGCACTAGTAAGAGCAACCATCTCACAAAAACTAATAATATCTCATAAATTTATGTCACTGGTTATAAGTAATCTTCATTGATGATGATTCCAGTGCATATCTGATCTATCTCAAAGCAAGTTCATCAATCCACACAAGTGAAACCTAATAAAAGTAAAGTGATGTCTTGAGCTACAGAAATATACCATGTCAGACTTCTTCATAGCATCCTCACTTATAACAGCAGAGACAGGAATCTCTAAAGCAATGTCTCCAACTTTTAGATCCGTGACAGCAATGGCCCCCCTTCCAAACCCTTCAATATCTATAGAATATATTAGCCTAAAGGAATGAGTATAAAACCTTATGTCTCTTGCTACTGACAAAATCTCGATAAAGCTGAAGTAAAGCATTGTGATTCTATAAGAAGGTGCTATAGCTATAGAGCATAAATATGTCTGCCTGTACCTATCATGCATAGTAGTGCTGCTACTACATCTTTTCTCTAGGTACTATATTGTAGTAAATTGGAGGTATCTAAACCGCAGTATCCTCTTAACAAATTGGCTTATCTTGATAGAAAAACAAATTAGAGCAGATGGCAAAAACTATGATTCCTTGATCTATACAAGGAAAGCAGCAATTCGGTATTTTCAGTTGAATACTTACAAGCTATCTGCAACCTATTTTTTACACCACTTTTTTCACCCCATTGTAATAGAGAGTTTTCCTTGTCACAACTCTGGGAATTGATGACCATGGTTTCTGTAATTTTCTTATCTCCAAAGTCACGGATCAGCTGAATAATTGCTTCCTGCAAATCTTGCAGGACATCCGTGTGAGAGCAAGTATCATCCACGAATGAGCTATTGACGTGAGAAAGCGTGGAATTTAGAGCTTCTAGTTCATTTTTCTGGGTGTAGTATCCCATGGGTGAGCAGCTATCATCCTCACGAAAATAGAGTTCAGCCTGCATGTTAAAGAGTCCATCAACTCAAATTAGTAACACTACTCAAAGAAGTACCTAACCAGACATATTTGTCACCCATTATCTATCTGCTTTAGTCCCCCTTTATAAAGGTGATATTTAGCCAAAGGGCCACACAGGAGGGGACATGCATAATAGCACTTTACCTCATCCAGGTGCATAATTCTTGATATTTGCAGAATTGATTCAGCAGCAGTGTGCGCCCATTTGGGATGTGAAGCACTCTTGAGCTGTATATGCACTTCCACATCATATCCCTTGCTTTGCAGTAGTTTCTATGAGAAAAAAGGAATGGATAAAAGATACTCAGTCAACATAGATGGCTAACTTAACAGGAGGTGCAAAACTAAGAAAACACTTTCAATGGAATTTCAGAGTATAGATTTAAAGGCACTAATGTCATTTCCATTTTATTGCATTGAAAGCAACTGCAACAGAGATACAGGTGTAGAACACCAGGTCATCATCTACTTGTTAGCAACATAAATTACATGGTTCTCTAGTGTTCTCATTGTCCTTCACTCGCCTGTATTCATTACTTCACCAACATGTGCTCTTTTAACACTTAATACCTGTGGATATTCATTTAAGTGCTAAAGAAGAGCACAGAAGAAGTGGAGCACATAAAATAAATAAATAAATAAATCTGTGCAAACCCTGACCTTCTTTTTGTCAAATAGAGGGTCACTTTCAGAGAGCTTAAGAACCACCGTATGGTTCTCATCCGTGCATGATAAACTGTCCAAGGGTCTTTTCTGCAATCGAAGGATAACCATTTCGTTAATGCTGAGTTCAAACCATCAAAAATGTAAAAAGATCAGTGATGCAAGATTGACCCGGATACACAGTAAAATCCCGTAAAAAATACAGTAGTGCGCATGAGAATGTGACGAGCAGACGAGAATAGTCAGTCCAATTATATCATAAGATGAACAAGCAACTCATACTAGAACACGAAATGCAAAATAGAATCAACAAGAAATCAGACAGAAAGTACAGCATCATCACATACTCCTCAAACTGAGCCACTACACTTCCTTGGCCACAACTTCATTTACTACACTTTACAACCCCAATAAAAAAGAAAAAAAGAAAATCAAATCCCATGAAACTTAGTCATTGCAAATTTGTAATGGCCATAAACCAAAAGATGGACTCTTCAGAAGCCCCCATCGAGAACCCGGTTCGCTCGACCATTCATTACGTGAAAAACGTTGTCGTTCTAGTTTCATCAGTCAAAGAATCCTAAGCCACCAAACAGAGCCTAGCAGGACCAGTAGCATCTGGGTTGAGATTGTTTGCAATGGAGAAAGCAGAGTCATTAGAAGCAAATAAGTGGAAAGAAACTGAGAAGTAGATGGTCCACCTTGCAATCCTCCATTTCTTGCAGTTTCAGCGAAGCTCCCAAGGAGGATTGTCAACAGGGTAACTGAGAGAGGGAGAGAGTCCAGCCTCCGAGGCCGCTCGCATCGCCGGTCTTCCTCGGCGAGTCGCGCCGTCTTCGTCTTTCCTCTTCGTTTTTTAAACTTTCTCAAGAACAATTCTACTTTTTACCCCCGACTTAAATTTCCAAATTTTAGAAGCGCCAGTTCATTTACCGTGATCTAGTTGAAGACACGTGTAATTTTTTCAGCCAAATTTTGTTGACGTAAAAGCTCATTTATATCTAAATATTTTCTTTGCTAAGTATCCGGAAAGAAAAGAAAAATCTGTCCATAAGTTTTTTGTCTTTGAAATTAAGTACTTGGTAAGCACAAATGTCAATGGCATATTCTTTTTTCTCTATTAAGTGCAAATTTGGTCATACATCAATTAGATTTTTACTTTTTCATATATAAATATTCTACAATGTTAAATTAACGGTTTGAGACATTATGAACTTTTGACCTTCACTTCTTTTGAACTTCACTTCTTTTGAACAGTGCCCCAGTAATTGTTGAGAAATAAAGGAAAACGAGAGCAATTTTCAATGCATTATTTTTCTTTTATTCGATGTAATTTGTGCATCAAAAATTGAAAACGTTTTCATTTTAAGAACAATTGGACATATGTTAACAAGATTTATAAAGAAAAGAACAATGTGAAACGACCTAAAAGTGATATTATAAGCACAAGAATGTTCTAAAAAGATAGGCTAAAGATGAATTTAACATTTAATTGCATCTGTTTTTTTGTTTGATCTTTATTTAAAGACGACATTCATATATCTGGGTGTCAACGATGACCCCCCCCCCAACCAAAAAAAAAGGAACTCCATTAATCTTGTTTTAAATAAAATTTTCCCTATGATTTCTTAATTTCCGAACTTCTTTTTAGTTAATGAAATAAAAAAAATGAAGAGTACAATAAAAAAAGCACTTTCAATAATGTATTCCATCTATTTCTACCTATTTCTATACACACATAATGCATGTACACTCCAATTGTACTCCTTTCAATGAGTACGAATTTAGAGGTATTGACGTGAGAAATCATCGAATTTAAAGCAAGTATTCCCTTGACTCTGACCTTTTGGCCAAATTCTCAACCAAATTTCAATCTCATCCTCTCCCTTGATAGCGTCCGCTGAGGGGGCAAATTCGGCAAAATTACATCGCGCCCCCAATCTTTTAAAAATTCATTGCGATGCCCTCACTTTGATTGTATAATCAAAAGGAATTAATTGTGATAAGAAGGAGCTAATTGAATGTGAGGGTAAATAACTCACCTCCTGAGATTTCATATTTGCTTCTAGAGGGTGGGGGCCCTGGGTTGTGGCTCCACTTGGTTGAATGGTTTGGGGGCAAAAACTCAATGCTTATTCCCATTATGATAATGGGCTCCTCGTTCTAAACCCTAATGGGGGCAATATGAGCTTCCATGAACGCGATTTTGCCCAAACGAACCAACGACTTCTACTTTATTAAGACCAGGTATAAATAAAGCTCTGTTCGTTTCACAGAAAATATAATATTTTTTAAAAATATAGCATATTTCGAAGAAATTGCTGCTCTTCTAAGCATTGCGGCCACTCTCCTTGGCATCATTAACTCCACCTAGGCACCCACGAGACTCCGATTAGCCACCGTCAAGCTCTTGAACCGGGCCCTCTGCGGTTTACATATCCCAAGACGGACACCATTGATACAAGCGAGCTCAATATGCATTATGATCTGTAGATTTTAATCTGGTACTTAATGTAGTCCTTAAACTTTTAGATTATTCAATGAAATTTCTGAATTCTTTATACATATTCAATTTAGTCATTAACCTATGGGAACAAACAGTGATTTCTCCTCCGTGATGTGTGAGGGCAAATTGGAAAGTTTCAATTTGTAAATACTCGTGTCTTATCATGGAACAGCAAAAATTATAAAATTTACAACAACAGAAAAAAGCTCGCACAACATATTGAGTGTGCAGTCGTTGCTTTTGTGGTCTTTGGAAGCAAACCCAAGTTTCCGATTTTGTGTACAGCCAGTGAATTGAAAAGAGCATGTGTTAAGCATGTGTTGCGATTGCCAAACTTGCATATTTTTCTTTTCTTTATTGCTATTCCTTTCCTCAGCTGGTATTTACCTAGAATAAAAAAAAAAAAGCTATGGCTTGACCAAAATTGACAGAAAATGTTGTTTCATTGTAAGCTCAACTAAATAATATGTTTGCCATAATAACATACCCAATTTTAGTCAAATCGAATGGTCGGATCTTAAGATATTTGAAATTTTTGCCATGGTCATACGATCATGAAGTATTGTGAATTTTATGATTTGGCTCAATCGATCGATTCAAAATTAAAGGTCAAGTCATAAGCTTCCCGCTAATGCCAAAATTTTGATACAAAAACTCGATTGTAGCATTCTTGTTGGAAATCTCACTTATCAAGCTTTAGTTATGTATGTCGTCATTGAGATTTTATCCCTATGCATTGGCTGATTCATACGGGAAATTAATGTCAAACTCTTGTTGGCTCCAACAACAAGTTTGATTAGTTGGATTTAAAATTTGAGGGGACTTGATTTGAAAAGTTACATAAGTTTTTTGTCTTTGAAATTAAGTACTTGGTAAGCACAAATGTCAATGGCATATTCTTTTTTCTCTATTAAGTGCAAATTTGATCATACATCAATTAGATTTTTATTTTTCCATATTTAAATATTCTACTATCTACAATTAAGGATTTGAGACATTATGAACATTTGAGGTTCACTTCTTTTGAAGAGTGCTCCTGCTATTTGTTGAGAAACTAATAAAGGAAAACGAGAGCAATTTTCAATGCATCATTTTAATTTTACCATATGTAATATGTGCAGTGAAAATTGAAAACGTTTTCATTTTAAGAACAATTGGACATCTGTTAACAAGATTTATAAAGAAAAGGATAATATGAAAAGACCTGAAAGTGATATTAGAAGGACAAGAATGATAAAAAAAGATAGGCTAAATATTGATTTAACATTTAACTGCATCTTTTTATTTGTTTGGTCTTTGTTTAAAGCACAACATTCAACGATGACCCCCCTACCAAAAAAGAAGGACCTCCATTAATCTTGTTTTAAATGATTTTTCCAATAATTTCCTAATTTCTGAACTTCTTTTTAGTTAATGAAACCAAAAAATTGAAGAGTACGACAAAAAAACACTTTGATAATGTATTCCATCTATTTCTATCTATTTATGTATACATATAAAGCATGTACACTCCAATTTGTACTCCTTGCAATGAGTACGAATTTAGAGCTATTAACGTGAGAAATTATCGAATTTAGAGCAAGTACCCCCTTGACCGTGACTTTTTGGCCAAATTATCAACCAAATTTCAATCTCATCCTCTCCCATGATGGTGTCTGCTGAGGGGGCAAATCCGTCCTGCAAATTCGGCAAACTTGCATCGTGCCCCCCAAATGTTTTAAAATTTCATTGCGATGCCCTCACTTTGATTGTATAATCAAAAAGAAATTAATTTTGATAAGATGAGATCATGGAAGATGAGGGCAAATAACTCACCTACTTTAAAATTCATATTTGCTTCTAGAGGGTGGGGGCCCTGGGTCGTGGCTCCTCTTCGTTGAATGGTTTGGGGGCAAAAACTCAGTGCCTATACGAGCTTTCGCTAACACGATTTTGCCCAAACAAATCGACCTTCTGGGCATCGTGGTTGCTCTCCTTGGCATCATTAACACTATCTTGGGCATCCTGCAGGTGGTAGCCCCATGGAACCGGGCTCTCTGTGGTTTGGACATCCCGAGATGAATGGATCAATACGAGTAAGCTTTTTAGGCATAAATCCGATTCTCAAGCTCCGTTTGTTTCACGGAAAATAACTTTTAAAAAAATATTTTTCAACGATAGAAAAAAAAACATTTTCAAAAGCTAGGAAAATATTTTTGCGCTTTTTCAAAAGCGAAAATATTTCCATCTTCTTTTTTCACCTTTAAACATTTTCTATCTTCTTTCAAAAGTGGTTTGTGACTAGCGGTATGAGAAGAAAAATTAAAAAAAAATATTTGTTTATAATTTTTCATAAGTTTCAAACGAACTTCCAAAAATATTGTCATTTTTCAAGAAAATAATTTATTAGAAAATATTCTCTAGAAATGTTATATTTTCCATGAAATGAAAGAAACCTTAATGTAGTCCTTAAACTCTTAGATTATTCAATGAAATTTCTGAATTCTTTTGTACATATTCAATTTAGTCATTGACCTATGGGAACAAACAGTATTTTCTCCCCCGTGATTTGTGAGGGAAAATTGGAAAGTTTCAATCTGTAAATGTTCTAAACACGTGTCTTATCATGGAATTAAAAGCTTGTTATGACTCAGCAAAATTATAAAAATTACAACAACAAAAAAATCGCACGATATATTGAGTGTGCAGTCGTTGCTTTGTGGTCTTTGGATGCAAACTCAAGTTTCCTACAAGCGGTGAATTGAAAAGAGCATGTGGTAAGCATGTGTCACGATTACCTAACTTGCATATTTTTCTTTTGTTTATTGCTATTTCTTTCCTCAGCTGGCTATTTACCTATATTTCATGGAATAATAAAAAAAATTTAGCTATGACTTAACCAAAATTGACAGAAAATTTGGTTTCATTGTAAGCTCAACTAAATAATATGCTTGCCATTATAACATACCCAATTTTAGTCAAATCAAGTGGTCGGATCTTAAGTATTCGAAATTTTTGCCGTGGTCATCCAATCATGAAGCATTGTGAATTTTATGAATTGGCCCGATTGATCGATTTAAAATTAAAGGTCAAGCCATAAGCTTCCTGACAATGCCAAAATTTTGATACCAAAAAACTCGATTGCACCATTCTTTTTGGAAATCTAACTTACGAAGCTTTAGTCATGTGTGAAGTCATTGAGATTTTGTCCTTATGCATTGGCAGATTCGTAGGGAAAATTTATGTCAAACTCTTGCTGGCTCTGACAACAAGTTTGATTAGTTGGATTTAAAATTTGAGGGGACTTGATTGGAAAAGTTTACACATTTGAAGACTTGATTGAACAATGAGGTATAAGTTCATGGACCAAAGTGGAAAATAAGAAAGAAAATGTAGCAAATGAACCAGCTGGAAAATAATGGCATTTTTCATGAGAAAAAAAAGGAAGAAGAAAAAAGCTCTCTCTCATAAGAGAATTTAGGGGATGTAATTTCATATTTTCATGGAAAATAATCATAATTTGTGAGGACTTAGTGGTGCTAGCCGCACAATAAAAATTACAACACTGATCACCATTTCAACAACATTTACAAAAGCTGAGAAACTACAGCACGTAGAGTCCTACATGCTCTAACTCAATTTGTCCTATTCGAGAAGTAATTGATGAGGGTTCCTCCCATCCAATAATTATATGTTGCTTTGGCCAATGTGTTCCTCCCAATTATTTTATGTTGTGATTGTGCATTGTCTATGCTTTTGGAACCATTCGTTCATTCTTCCTAGGATTGTCAAAAGAGCTTGATTCCCCCTTTACAAAGGTATGACAAATATACACATTTTATTAAATCAACATGCCCAGTAAATATGTCTCAAATAATCCCACACCATCATCTATCTATCAAAAGGAAACCATTGAGGATAATAATTATAATAGTAACAAGAAGATGAAATAACATTAGACTCTGAAATGATTTTCATAATAAGCACCTTAGTAGTGAATCAAGAAAATCCATTCATAATCTCTGACGCCATGAAATGTGGTGATCACATCTCCATGAAATACATGACCTCATCAACATAACGTAACTAATACAAGTTATTCGTACGACCAAAGATGGCCACTCATCAAGAACTTGCAAGAAAATCAAGGAATAGAAATGGATATTGCACTAATACAGCACTAAATAGTAACTAATACAAATTATTAATAGATGTATTTTGTTTATTTTGAAGAATGGCTTTAATTGTTTCTTTATTTAACTTGCATGGAAGATGATAACCAGGAGTGACGAGGAATGAGCCTCGCTCAATAGAAAATCTATCCTAGGTTTTTCCAGTGATAAGTAAATTTCCCTTAGTCAGCTTCTAGTTAAAGGAGAAGCGTAGTTATTAGGTGTGATAGGTTCCCTAGACAGTTTGATTTCCTCCCGGAACTAAGAAGTAGCTAGGATTGAGAACCAGACCAACTAGTCCTAGGACCGGACTAGACCGCATTCATCAGTCCTGGCCGGTCTAATGGGATTGTGAAAATTCTAAATAAAGTTGAATTTATTTACTTCTTTTTTGTTTTCTTTTATTAAAATCGATAAGGATTAAAACTTCATAAATTTAAATTGGGTTTTTTTTATCACTTTTTATTATATATTTATCTTTTATAAAATATAAAAAAAATTATGAAAAATTGAATTGAATTGATCTAATCCGATCCGACCCTTCTAGAAATTGAAAACTAGACTGCACGGCACCAGTTATACTTTTGGGAACCAGGGACTAGACTGACGCCTTCGAGAACCGGACCAAACTTGTTGGTTCAATCAATTCCCGATTCCATCGGTCCAACTTGCTCAGCCCTAGTAGTTATTCTAAACAAGATAGAGAGAGCACTGGATTTTTCTTTCTTCCAATCCAATGCCAAAGAAATAAAATTGATGGCAGGGCATCGGAATTAGAAATATTCCACTGTGTCCTCGCGAGTGGCTATTGGTGCCAATCATCGATACCGGATACAAAAGACCAAATTCGGGAAGAACATTGAAAGCACATCTTGACAATATGAAGAAGTAAGAAAATTAATATATTGTCAAAACAATTTTTCCCCCAAAAAGAGTAGGAATGGAGATATGAGTTTTTTTGGTTGAGGATTTATAGAGGTCCTAACACAGAAAGGACCTCCTCATGCCTCCTCGTCCAACTCATCCAAGCCAAGGTGTTTTTCAGAACGATATTTTACAAGTCCACCGACCCCAATTGAAAAAGCGCTTTCACATACCTCAGATTTTCTTATGGGATGTTCTTTCTCTGGTTTCAAAACCCCAACCAACCGGTAAACAAAAGAAGCAAGCCAGCTTCGAGAAATTACACAAAAACCCATATGGAAACGGGAAATTACACACCCAGAACCAACGAAGAACTACAGACCCATAACCAACGAAGAACCAACGAAGGGTAATTGTGTCATTTATCGAGGAATGACACAATTACCCTCGTTGGAAGCGTTGAAATACACCACCACCATCGGCAAGGGAATGACACAATTACCCTTCTGAGATCGTGAGATTGTTGAAATACACCACCATCATCGGCAAGTCGAGAGCGATGTTTTTTTTTTTGGTAAATGTAAGTATTATAAAGATTTTGCCCGACCTTTTTTTTTTGGACAGAAAAAAACAAAAAAAAAGAGTGCCAGGTTGGCCAGCAGGTCTTTCCCAGAAGTCGACGTCGGGACTCCTATAAATACTGACTCGTTCTCCTTCGTCTTCCCACTTTTCCCAATCCACTTCATCATCTCCCTCTTCCCAACCCAGAGATCTGCAGAAAAAATCTCTGACTTTGACACACATAGGAAGGCAGAAATGACGTCTTCTCTGAGTCTTGCAGATATTGCCGCCCTTCTGGCCATCGTGGCGGCTGCCCTTGGCATCATTAACTCCATCCTCAACATCCTGCAGGTGGTACTCCGTCGCAACTCCGGTTCGCCGCCCTCAAGCCCCTAAACCGGGCCCTCTGCTGCTTCGACATCCCCACATCGATGGCGTCATGATGAGCGAGCTTATGTAATTTCTTGTTGATTTTTCCTTCATGTCCTTCGTGATCCTGTAATGGTGTATTTTTTTTTTGGCAAGGTTCATTTTTGTCTTACATGTCTCGCGAAAACTATACAAGTTACTAAATAAAGCCCGTTCAAAGTATTTAGTACGCAGCCGTTGCTATGTGGCCTTAGCAAAGTGAACTCAAGTTTCGTTTTGTGCACAAGCGGTAAATTAAAAAGAGCCCGTGCTAAGCATGTGCCACGATTGCCTGATTTGCATTTTTTTTTCTTTATAGCCATTCCTTTCCTCAATTGCTTATTTCCCTGAATTTCCTACGGCTGGACCAAAGTAGACAGAAAATGCTATTTTTCATTATAAGCTCAATTAAATGGTATATTTGCCATTCTAACATACCCGATTTAGCCGAATCAAGTGGTCGGATCTCAAGAAATTCACAATTTTTGCCATGGTCATCTAATAGTGAAGTACCGTAAATTTTATGACCTAGCTCGATTGATCGATTCAAAATTAAAGATCAAGCCGTAAGCTTCCCGACAAGGCCAAACTTTTGATATGGAAAACCCGAGTGTGGTGTCCTCGGTGAAAAATCTCACTTGCCGGCTCCAACAACAACTCCGATTGGTTGGATTTGGAATTTGATGGGACTTGAATATAAAAAGTTTACACATTTGAGGACTTGATTGAACAAAGACATATAAGTTTAGGGACCAAAGTGGAAAATAGGAAAGAAAATGCGGCACATGAATAAAGCCGATTGGAAAATCATGGTGTTTTTCATGGAAAATGAAGAAGAAAAAAGCTCTCTCATTAGAGAATCTAAGGGATGTGATTTGTGAGGATTTGGTGGTGCTAGCCACACGATCAAAATTAAGACACTGATCACTTTTTCAAAAGCATTTACAAAAGCTAAGAAACTACATCACACAAAATCCTGCACGCTCTTACTCAGTTTTTCCTATTCGAGAAGCAATTGATGAGGGTTCCACCCACCCAACAATTATATGTTACTTTGGCTAATTGATACGTGCTCCTCCCATCCAAGAAATACGAGGGCTCCTCCCGATTATTTATGCAATGATCATGCATCGTCTATGCTTTTGAAATCATTCGATTTGTTCATTCTAGGATTGTGAAAAGAGCTTGATTCCCCCTTTACAAAGGTATGACAAATATACACATTTTACTAATCAACATGCCCAATAATCCCACGTCAACATCTAACCAAAAGAAACCATAAACAATAATTGTTACAATAGTAACAAGAAGATGAAGTAACACTAGGATTTGAAATGATTTTCATAATAAGCACCTCATTAGTGAATCAGGAAAATCCATTCATGATCCTTGACACCATGATATATGGCGATCACATCTTCATGAAATAAATGACCCCATTAGCATACTGTAACTAATACAAGTTATTGGTATGATCAAAAATAGCTATTCATCAAGAACCTGCAAGAAAATCAAGGTTTAGAAAACGGAAATTACACTTATACATAGCTATTCATAAACAATTGTTCTCCAAGTGTGCACCTTTTTATCCCCGAGTCAACTATATTCGAGGCCCCCAAATTTTCCAACTCTGTGCCTTTTTACCCTGAAATAACAATGTTCGAGGCCCCTAATTATTAACAATGTTCGAGGCCCTACATTAACAATGACAGAGGTTGCACAACCGAATTAACGCGCAATTCGTTTGCGCAACAAGCCATGTCTGACCCTTTTTGGATGCAAGTGTCTTCCTACGTGTCCCAGAATTCAGCCCGAATTAACAATGCTACAGCCCGAATAAACAATGCTAAGAGTTTTGGCCGAATTCACCATGCTACAGCCTGAATAAACTAAGAGTTTGGCCCAGTAAACTTGAATAAACAATGCTAAGAGTTACGCCCAATAAACTTGAATAAACAATGCTAAGAGTTTTGGCCGAATTCTTTGGACAGTATCCTTATTAATTCGGGCTGAATTCTGGGATACATAGGAAGAGGAAGCTCCTTCGGAGGACCTCTATAAATGCATTGCTTGGCCACTTTCTCCCTCACCTCCTATCTTTCCCACTTTGCTTCGTCATCTCCCTCTTCCCCACCCAGAGATATTCAGAAAAAATCTCAACTTCTGACACTCACACACAGAAAAGGCAGAAATGAAGTCATCTTTTAAGTCTTGAAGAAATTGCGGCCCTTCTGAGCATCGTGGCTGCTCTCCTTGGCGTCATTAACTCCATCCTGAGAATCCTGCAGGTGGTAGCCCGACGCAACTTCGGTTCGCTGCTGTCAAACCCCTAAACCGGGCCCTCTGCTGCTTCGACATTCCCAGGTTAATGGAGTCAAGATGAGCAAGCTTTTGTAATTTCTTGTCAAATTTTGCTTGATGTCCTTCGTGATCTTGTGATAGCATACTTTGTAGCAAGGTCCATTTCTGTGTTGTGTGTCTTAGTAAATATTTCTCTTTTCTTTATGGCCATTCCTTTCCTCAATTGTCTATTTCCCTGAATTTCCTATGACTTGACCAAAGTTGATAAAAAAAGTTATTTTTTCATTATAAGTTCAATTAAATGGTATACTTGCCATTCTAACATACCCGACTTAGCCGAATCAAGTGGTCGAATCTCAAGAAATTCAAATTTTTTGTCATGGTCATATGATCGTGAAGCACCTTAAAATTTATGACATGGCCCGATCGGTCGATTCAAAATTAAAGATCAAGCCATAAGCTTCCCGATAAGGCCAAACTTTTGATATGGAAAACTCGAGTGGGGTGTCGTTGATGAAAAATCTCACTTGCCAGCTCCGACAACAACTCCGATTGGTTGGATTTGGAATTTGATAGGACTTGATTGGAAAATTTACACATCCAATGATTTGATTGAACAAAAACGTATAAGTTCAATGATCAAAGTGGAAAATAGGAAAGAAAATGTGGCGAACGAATAAAGCCGGCCAGAAATCATGGCGCATGTAATGGGAAAAGAAAAAAAAGAAAAGAAAAACAGCTCGCTCCCATATTAGAGGATTTAGCTCGATGTGACTTCGGGGAAAGCAAAAGGAAGAAGCAAGTGGGTGTCAGGGGAACAGGGGCTCAGGGCGAAGAGAAGGAGAGAACGGGGGAGGGACAAAAAAGAAAACACTAATGTCTCTCTCAAGCGTTTTGCTTAAGTGCCCGAACAAAGTCCATGTGAATTTGAGTTTTGATTCTGGAAAATCCAATCGTTGGGTTTGAGCCGTGGAGTCGCCGGGGTGGGGTGCGGAGTCCGATCGAAATGATGGTGCCCGCCCATCTTAAGTCATGGCGGCGGCTGCCACGCGGAGGATGAGAGACCGTGAGTTGGGTGAGGCGGAGCTGATTCCACCCCCTGCCTTGCCGGGCTGATCCAACTCGGGCCCGAGTCTAGTAAGGGCCTGCTCGGGTAGATGAGTTATGCCTTTGGGTTTCTTAATTCTAGGCTGGCCTGTTTTAAAAGGGGATATTATACAAAGGGGAGAATGGGCTTTGATTGGATCGAGCTCATTATGAGTCTAGTTTGTGAGTCCTAGGGCCCCGGTCCAGTCTTGGCTCCCACCGCTCGGGTCATACCCAAACCGACCTGGTTTGGCACCCGACCAGGTTATAATACAATATTTTTATTAAATAAATATCTCTTTAATTCCGGAAATTATAAATTTATTATTATTATCATTTAAATTTGGTAAACAGATCAAGAACCCGGGTTGGATTTTAAATATTATAATATATAATATATAACATTATAATATTTTATTTAAAATAAAAAAATTAAAAATAAAAATAAAAAAACACTCCAATTTTTTTTAAGGAAAAACCAGTCAAGGACCCGGGTCTGATTTGGACCCTGGCCTAGGCCTCCTTTTTTTTTTTTTCTAAAATTATGTTTTAGAATTCTAATATAATATAATTTTTTTATTGAAAAATCAATTTTTTGCTCAGAAAAGCAGCCTCGACCTAGAAATCAAATTCTAACATTGAAATAGACATAGTCTAACTAATTGACACTAGTTTTTTCAAAAATATTGATGAAGTTATCATCAATGGACAACTAAGTGATTCTTCAATTGCTTCTTGGGCTAATTAGGTGTCTTATTAGCTTTGTTTATGGATGTTTAGATGCATGATTAGACTTGGTGCATAATTTGATGGAAAACTTATTGGGATGGTTCGAGGTAGTTGATTTGCAGGAATAAATTTCATATCAACTATAGAGCCATCTATATGATTTGCTTGGTTGAATGCATTGAGTGCAGTACCTCTTGGATTATATCAAGTAATGGTGATCGAGAATATGGCAAATTATATGGTTTGGTGGTGAAAGACCGATGTCCCTTCCGGCCTAGCAGAACCAGTAGCATCTAGGTTGAGATTGTTTGCAATGAGAAAGCACAGTCACGAGAAGCAAATAAGTGGAAAGAAACTGAGAAGTAGATAGTCACCTTGCAATCCTCCATTTCTTGCAGTTTTAGCGAAGCTCCTGAGGAGGATTGTCAACAGGGTAACTGAGAGAGGGAGAGAGTCCAGCCTCCGAGGCTGCTCTCGTCGCCGGTTTTCCTGAGCGAGTCGTGCCGTCCTCGTCTTTCCTCTTTGTTTTTCAACTTTTCTAAGAACAATTCTACTATTTACCCCTGACTTAAATTTCCAAATTTTATAAACACCAGTTTATTTACCGTTATCGACTTAAAGACACGTTGTAAATTTTTCAGCCAAATTATGTCGTGTAAAAGCTTATTTATATCTAAATATTCTCTTTACAAAGTAGCCAGAAAGAAAAGAAAAACTCCGTCCATAAATTTTTTGTCTTTGAAATTAAGTACTTGGTAAGCACAAATCTCAATGGCATGTTCTTTTTCTCTATCAAGTGCACATTTGATCATACATCAATTAGATTGTTATTTTTTCCTATTTTAATATTCTACTATCTAAAATTAAGGGTTTGAGACATTATGAACTTTTGACCTTCACTTCTTCTGAAGAGTGCTCCTGGTATTGGTTGAGAAACTAATGAAAGAAAACAAGAGCAATTTTTCAATGCATTGTTTTAATTTTATTAGCTGTAATCTGTGCATCGTAAATTGAAAATGTTGTCATTTTAAGAATAATTAGACATTTGTTAACAAGATTTATGAAGAAAAGGACGATGTGAAACGACATGAAAGTGATATTATAAGGACAAGAATGATCTAAAAAGATAGGTTAAAGATAAATTTAACATTTAATTGCATATGTTTATTTGTTTGATCTTTGCTTAAAGCACGGCATTTATGTATCTAGGTGTCAACGATGACCCCCCCCCCCACCAAAAAAAAAGGAACTCCATTAATCTTGTTTTAAATAATTTTTTCCCAATAATTTCCTAATTTCCGAACTTCTTTTTAGCTAATGAAACCAAAAAAATGAAGAGTACGATAAAAAATACTTTGATAATGTATTCCATCTATTTCTATCTATTTATGTATACATATAATGCATGTACACTCCAATTTGTACTCCTTGCAACGAGTACGGATTTAGAGCTATTGACGTGAGAAATCATCAAATTTAGAGCAGCTCAACCAAATTTCAATCTCATCCTCTTTCTTGATGGTGTCTGTTGAGGGGGCAAATTCGGCAAACTTACATCGTGCCCCCAAATCTTTTAAAAATTCATTGCGATGACCTCACTTTGATTATATAATCAAAAGGAATTAATTGCGATAAGAAGGAGATAATTGGATATTAGGGCAAATAACTCACCTCCTGAAAGTTCATATTTGCTTCTAGAAGGCGGGCGCCCTGGGTTGTGGCTCCTCTTCGTTGGATTGTTTGGGGGCAAAAACTCGATGCTTGTTCACATTATCATAATGGGCTCCTCCTTCTAAACCCTAATGGGGGCCTATACAAGCTTTTGCGAACGCGATTTTGCGGTTTGAACATCCCAAGATGGACGGCATCAATATGAGCGGGCTCTATAACGAAGTTATTTGACTCAATATACATTATGGTATTTCGACAAAAATCCGATACTTAATGTAGTCCTTAAACTTTTAGATTATTCAATCGAATGACTGAATTCTTTTATATATATTCAATTTAGTCACTGACCTATAGGAACAAACGGTGATTTCTCCTCCGTGATTTGTGAGGGAAAATTGGAAAGTTTCAATTTGTAAATATTCTAAATCCGTGTCTTATCATGGAACTAAAGCTTGTTATGACTCAGCAAAAATTATAAAATTTACAAAAAAAAAAAAAGCTCGCACAACATATGGAGTGTGCAGTCGTTGCTTTGTGGTCTTTGGAAGCAAACTCAAGTTTCCTATTTTGTGTACAAGGGGTGAACTGAAAAGAGCATGTGATAAGCGTGTGTTGCGATAACTTGCACATTTTTATAATCTTTATTGTTATTCCTTTCCTCAGCTGGCTATATACCTAAATTTCGTGGAATAATAAATGTTGTTAGCTATGGCTTGACCAAAATTGACAGAAAATGTTGATTAATTGTAAGCTCAACTAAATAATATGCTTGCCATTATAACATACCCAATTTTAATCAAATCGATTGATCGGATCTTAAGTATTCGAAATTTTTGCCATGGTCATCCGATCATGAAGTATTGTGAATTTTATGACTTGGCCCGATCGATTGATTAAAAAGTCAAAGGTCAAGCCATAAGCTTCTCGACGATACCAACATTTTGATACAAATAATAGTGTTCTTGTTGGGAATCTGACTTCTCAATATTTTGTTATGTATACCGTCATTGAGATTTTATCCTTATGCATTGGCTGATTCATAGGGTCAATTTATGCGAAAACTCTTGCTGGCTCTGACAACAAATTTGATTAGTTGGGTTTGGAATTTGAGGGGACTTGATTGGAAAAGTTTACTCATTTGAGGTCTGGATTGAACAATGATGTACAAGTTCATCGACTAAAGTGGAAAATAGTAAAGAAAATGTGGCAAACGAATAAGGCTGGGCGGAAAATAATGGTGTTTTTCATGGAAAATATATATAAGAAGAAAGCTCTCTCTCATAAGAGGATCTAGGGCATGTGATTTTCATATTTTTTTTGGAAACTAATCATGATTTGTGAGGGCTTGGTGGTGCTAGCTACATGATCAAAATTACGACATTGATCACATTTTCAACAGCATTTACAAAAGCTAAGAAACTACAGTACACAGAGTCCTACATGCTCTTACTCAGTTTTTTTCTATTCGAGAAGTAATTGATGAGGGTTTGTCCCATCCAACAATTAAATGTTACTTTGGCCAATGTTTTCCTCCCATCCAACAAGCATGAGGGTTCCTCGCTATTATTTATGTTGTGATTGTGCATTGTCTATGCTTTTGGAATTATTCGATTCGTTCATCCTAGGATTGTGAAAAGAGCTTGTATAAAGGTATGAAAAATATACACATTTTACTATTCAACATGCCTAGTAAATATGTCTCAAATAATCCCACACCATCATCTATCCAAAAGAAACTATTTACAATAATTATTACAATAGTAACAAGAAAATGAAATAACATTGTAACAAGAAGATGAAATAACATTGGAATCTAAAATGATTTATATAATAAGCACCTTAATAGTGAATTAAGAAAATCCATTCATAATGTATGACACAGTGATATATGGTGATCAGTGATCACATCTCTATGAGATAAATGACCTCATTCGTATAACGTAACTAATACAAGTTATTGGTACAACTGAAGATAGCCATTCATCAATAATTTGCAAGAAAATCAAGGAACAGAAATGGATATTGCACTGATACAACACTAATTTGTAACTAATACAAATTATTGGTAATGCATTTCGTTTATTTTGCAAAATGGCTTCGATTGTTTCTTTATTTAACTTGCATGGAAAATGATAACCGGAAGTGACTGGGGATCAGCCTCCACCAACAAAAAGTCTGTCTAAAGTCTTTCCAGTGAGAAGCAAATTCGCCTTGGTGAGCTTCTAGTTAAAGGACAAGCATAGTTATTCTAGAAAAGATACTTTCAATCCAATACCAAAGAAATAAAAGTGAGGCAGAGCATCAGAATTAGAAACATTGTACTGTGTCATCAAGAGAGGCTATCGGTGCCAATCATCAATATTGGATCCAAAAGACCATATTCAGGAAGAACATTGAAAGCACATGCGGATGATATGAAGAATTAAGAAAATTAAAATATTGTCAAAACTTTTTTTTTTCGGTCGAAAAGAGTAGGAATGGAAATCTGAGTGTTTTTTGTTGAGGATTTGTAGAGGTCCTAACACAGAAAGGACCTCCTCATTCAACACCAAGTCCAACATCGATTTCCAGGATGGACCTCCTTCTCCACCTCCTCTTTTGGATGTTTGCTAGTATGTATCCTGAAACAATTGTAAGCTATTACTTTTCAAGTGTGCACTTTTTGGAACCTGAATCAATTGAAAATCTGAAACAATTGTAAGTTATTACTTTTCAAGTGTGCACCTTTTGGAACCCGAATCAATTGAAAATCTGAAACAATTGTAAGCTATTACTTTTCAAGTGTGCACCTTTTGGAACCCGAATCAATTTATCTGTTGGGAAATTAAAATACAATATCTAGGAGAAGAATAAATGTTTTCTTTTCTTTTTTCTTGTTGTTGTTGTTGCTGGGGGGGAATGGGGGGTGGGGGTTTGAGTTGGTGCTAAAACACTGACTGCCGATAGAAGAAGATGCCTCCGCCTGTTCCGATGGACCACCTCCGGAATCGCCATAAACCCTACAGCTCCTCCGGATGGACTCCAGCAACTGATGGCCTGACGAGGAAGAACTCTCCTCCTCGCGCCTCCTCTTTTGCCCGACCCCAGCACCGGAACCCAAGTCCCCCAAGCTAGACGATGGACCGGGTGATGAACCGAAAGGGAAGTAAGTCCCGAAAGTTGACGATGGCGAGGCTGTAGATGACGGGGCCGAAGCAGGAGCAAAAGCCTCCCTGAGCCCCCCCGCTTTCGTGGTGCCCCGCTGACATGACTTGCCTCAGCGCCGAAACCATCGCAGTCATCTCCGTGTGGTAGCCCTGCGGCTCTAGCGCAAGCCGCGACAGCATGGCGGCACCCCCTTTCCTGTAGCCGCAACGCCGCAGCTTGGTCGAACGCTGGCTGCTGTGGTTGCGCCACTCGTTGGGTTGGCAGCATCAAGGGCGTCTCGAGGGGGTAATCGGCCAATTTGCCTCAATCATCATCGTGTTGATGATTGTTTATATACTTTTGACGATGACAAAACTGTATCAAAGTCTGAGGTGTTCAGACTTTCCCAAAGTTTGAGGTGGTCAGACTTTTCCAAAGTCTGGGGAAGACAGACTTAAGTTCTTATGGTTACAGATCTTGTTGATCTTATTTCTTTCCCACGAAGATCTGGTGCAGGAAGTATGGATTTATATATATCTTCGATAGCTTATTAATTAATTGGATTGAATTATGCCATTTATGGGAGCAATCAATTATTTGGAGCAAGTATTCACTTAAGGAAACTGAAAATCCTAATTGAATGGGAGATCGTGATTATCAGATTCTCTATTGTTTCTATCTATAGCTTGAGATCTCCTGGTTGATTATATCCAACGGGTAGATTGGAAGAATTCCTTTGGAAAGTGCCAACGGTCATGAAGGCATAAATGAGTATTTAAGGGAGATACTTTAAGTTGTGTGATATATGAATGAAAGAGAGCATTTTCCTAAAGTCTGAATCTGTAAAGAGCTTTAATTGTACTCAAAAGAGTTGACACACGAACTTTGTGAGTGTTAAGCTGAGAAGCGTAGATCTTGAGATTGTAATTCTTTTGATTCATAGTGGACTCCAGCCAATAGGCTGTCACCGTGGGAGAGTGGACGTAGGCTTGATCTAAGCCGAAGCACTATACATCTTGTGTCAATTTTCTTTACTCCCTTACTCTGTTTATTATTCTGAAAGTTTAATTGTTTATATTTCCGCATTAATTGTGAGCACTGCCGTTGTCGCCGCCTCCTCCTCCTCCTAATCTCGATACAGGTCTGCTTGCGTCGTCCTCAGACTCGCCTTGGTTCGCCACCTTCAGTAGTATGCACATGAAAAAGGAGAAAAACAAAAAAAAAAATCGGACAGAGATGAAGGAGGATAAAACACAAAGAGAGTAAACAGCGGGTGGAAAACGAGGGTTTTTGTATATGGATACCACCGGAGGACGAGATGGAGGGTTTGTTTTCGGCTAAATACAAGGGACGCTTTTTGGGATTCTTTGATGATGACAAGGTTTTTGTCGTTGATATAGAATTCAAAGTTTGACAGCCGCCACAGATATAGTAGAACCACCACCTTCGGGCGACACCCTTTTTCTTATCTTGGGCAAACAGGGAAAATCAAGAACGGCTTGCTTCTTTTGTTTTCAGTTCGGGGCTAGGGATGGAAAGAAGGGGGAGGAAAGATAAAAAAAAAAAAACACTTCGGTCGGGGTTCTGTGTTTTGGGGGCGCGTGTCCGGGTGACGCGAGGATGAAAAGTAATAGCTTACAATTGTTTCGGGATACATACTAACACGCAAACATTCTAAGGAGGTCAGACTTGCCGTTGAATAAGGAAGCCTTTGCGGAGGTGTTTCTCTATAAATGCGCTGTCCCATTCTCCCTCATCCTCCCATTTTTTCCCAATCTGCATCATCATCTCCCTCTTCCTTACTGACAGATCCCCCGGAAAAAATCTCAACCTCGACACTCGCACACAGAAAGGAAGAAATGGAGTCTTCTCTGAGTCTTGCAGAAATTGCCTCCCTTCTGGGCATCGTGGCCGCTCTCCTTGGCATCATTAACTCCATCCTCAGCACCCTGCAAGTGGTGGTAGCTCGACGCAACTCCGGTTTGCCGCCCTCAAACCCCTAAACCGGGCCCTTCGCAGCTTCGACATCCCCAGATTGATGGCATCAAGATGAGCGAGCTTCTATAATTTCTTAGTAATTTTTTCTTTCGTGTCCTTCGTGATTTTGCGATGGTGTATTTTCTAGCAAAGGTCCATTTCTGTATTATTATGGAATTAAAAGAAAGCCATGTCTTGCCAAAACTATAAAAATTTACTGAATAAAGCTCGTACGACATGTTGAGTATGAAGCCGTTGCTCTCTGGTCTTGGCAAAGTGAAATCAAGTTTCTTGTTTTGTGCACAAGCGGTAAATTATAAAGAGCACGTGCTAAGCGCAGGTGCCGCAATTGCCTGACTTGCATATTTTCCTTTTCTTTATAGCTATTTCTTTCGTGAATTGCCTATTTTCCTGAATTTCATGCAGCTTGACCAAAGTTATTATAACCTCAATTAAATGGTATGCTTGCCATTCTAAATACCTGATTTAGCCGAATCAAGTGGTCGGATATTAAGAAATTCAAATTTCTTGCCATGGTCATATGATCGTGAAGTACCATAAATTTTATGACCTAACCCGATCGATTGATTCATAATTAAAGATAAAGCCATAAGCTTCCCTGCAAGGCCAAACTTTTGATATGGAAAAATCAAGTTTGGTGTCCTTGATGAAAAATCTCACTTGCCGGCTCCGACGACCACTCTGATTGGTTGGATTTAGAATTTAAGGGGACTTGATTGGAAAAAGTTTACACATTTGAGGACTTGATTGAACAAAGACATACAATTTTAGGGACCAAAGTGGAAAATAGGGAAGAAAATGTGGCAAACAAATAAAGCTGGAAAATCATGGCGTTTTTAACGGGAAAAAAGAAAACAGCTCACTCTCATAATAGAGGATTTAGCTTGACGTGATTTCATGGTCATATCTCACCCATTTTTTACATTTTTTTGGGTCATCAAACGCTTCATCATATATTCAAATCAGCAAAAATTTGATAGGACGGAGTTTTGATATCAGCACAAAGTAAATCCAAAAGGTAAGGGGGGGTCTTGTTTTCCATGTGTTCGGCAGTTGCTGTCTTCTTTGGGTGTTTGCGGCCCAATCCGCAACCCTATTACAAATCCTGGGACAAAAGGCCACTTGAAGGTTTGTCAACAGCTTAGGAAAAAATGAGAGAGAGAGAGAGAGAGAGAGAGAGAGGTGGTATTTTCCCATCCGAACCGCCTGGGTGGTCCATCTCAGTTTTCGCCAGCCAACCCGGTTGATTCGGCTGATCCCGAAGCCAAAACTCTGCTCCGGACATTTCTGTACTCGTCGAAAATAAGACAATTTATTGTCTCTGCGGTCCCACAATTCACAGTGTGATGAAGGCCCCCCGACAAGCCTGCAAAGAATATATCGCGAGTTTCTCGGGTCGGGTCAATTTTACACAATCTCTTCTTCATCTATAAAAGCGAACCTCCCCATCTTCCCCGCCCAGCCACCAGTCATCGACGCTCGCATTGCCTGCAAAAAATCTCTCCACTGCTTCCTCAACCTCCGGTAGACCACCCGCACCCAAGCTTCGTCCACCTACTCACCGCCGCAACCCACAAGAACCAGGTGGGCTCACTACTGTCTCTCTATTTCCCCCTCCGTTCCTCCCTGTTTTAGCCAAGTCGAATACCCTGTTTTAGCGTACGTTTGTCTCTCCATTTGACTGAAGTCCTTGAATGTCGGATTGTGGCCGAGCTTTGGGCGAGTCCAAAGATACTCCCATCGTTTTGCGCTCTCAAGCGTTTGCTAAAGTGCCCGAACATAGTCCATATGAGTTTTGAGTTTTGATTCTGGAAATCCAATCGTTGGAATTGAGCCGCGGAGTCGCCGGGTGGGGTGTGGATTCTGATTGCAACGATGGCGACCTACCAAGTGCAGTTCCCCTTCACGAGAAAGTTTTGGTAGGTTGCGACATATAATCAAGAGGAATTAATTGTCGAAAAAAGGAGAAAATTAGAAAACGAAAAGTAACAAGGAAACAAACTAGATGAATGAGGGGAAAAGGGATGAATGGTCATGCCGATCGGTGGCGGATTCAGTGGGGTTGGTGGCGCCCCCAACCCATATTATAATAGTGGGAAATTCTTCAACAATAAAATTATATGTGTCATTTTACTCGTCTTTCTTACTCTTAGTCTTGAATTCTCTTTCCACCGTTCTCCATGGTGATAGAGCATGCGATTTAAGGGTGGATGTGGTGTTTTTCTCCACATGGAAACTTACTCTATGAGTAGGCTTTCATCGGTCAGAAATCCAATTAAAGAAAAAAAACAAGAAAGAAATGGCAAAAATCAACATTGTTAATAATTCTTGGCTAAAACTAGCTAGAATGATTATATCAACAAATTATTAAAAGATAGACTAAATTGTTAATAACCCCTATCTTTTTTGAATGCATTTTTTGGGAAAAAGGACAAAATTAAAAATTAAAAGAAGAAAATTCTCTTACTAGTCAGGCCACACAAATCCTATGTCAGGCCACACAAATCCTATCTTAACTTGAGAAAATTCTCTAAACATGCGATTTAATTGAAACGCGTTACTTGGCAAGTGTGGCTGCAGGTGCAAGTCCCTCCTGGAATTGCATTGACTAATGTGACCGAAATTCTCCGAAAGCAAACAGTCTGAACCAGCCTGTACATACTTGGTGAAATGTAACAACAGACCCAAACTCTTTCACTAAAAAACATTTTCTAGAGTCAGTTGCGTTTTTGACGAAACAAACGGAACTTTATTATCTACACCTTGTAAATTGGGGCATTCTCTCTACCCCAACTATTACTTATATATGCTGCTTGGCTATAAATATGAAATTCAATAAACCTCCTCCACCTAATTTCATAAAATCTTCATACCACATGCCATGATTAATGATGTCGGTCCATTGTTAAGGGAATCGTGTCTCCCAACTCCATTACTTATATAAAATGAAAAAAATATATATTGTAATCTTCATTAATCGAACTACCAGTACGGTGTGAGAAGTCCGTCTTCGCAGTGTTGATCCTCAAATGAATTTTTAATTTTCGTCGTGTGTCAAACATTGTTCCAGTTTTTTTCTTCTATTCAAATATTAGAAATTGCCTTCCTTTATGGGCATTGTGGTTGCTCCCCTTGGCATCATTCACTCCATCCTAGGCATCCCGCAGGTGGTAGCCCCATTGAACTCCACTTTGCCGCCCTCAAGCCCTTGAACCGGGTTCTCTGCTACTTCAACAACTCGAGATGGATGGACCGGTCAACACGAGCGAGCCGTATAATTTGTTTTTTAGTCCTTGAACTTTTATGTTACTCCAAGTGATCCCGTAACTTTGGGTATACATTCAATTTAGTTCATGATTTATATGAAAATGTTTATTATTGTCTCTAAACTTGATACAATGGAAGGGCAACACTTAAACATCTACACTAGAGTTCGGAGATTAAATTCAACACGTGCCAATGGTTCATTGATCACATCGATTAAATTAAAAGTCTAAAGATCACATTTCAATGATTATATGCGTCATCATCCTAAATGAAAAGTAAAAAGGCAATTTGATTTGTTGGGGACAAATGGTAATTTTTGCCGATTAAATGGTATGCTTGCCATTCTAACATACTCGATTTTGCCGAATCAAGTGGTTGGATATTAAGAAATTCAAATTTTTTGCCGTGGCCATATGATTTTGAAGTACCATAAATTTTGTGACCTAATCCGATTGAGCGATTCAAAATTAAATATGAAGGCATAAGCTTCTTGACAAGGCGAAACTTTTGATATGGAAAGCTCAAGTGCAGTGTCCTTGATGAAAAATCTCACTTGCCGGCTCCAACAACAACTCCGATTGGTTGGATTTGGAATTCGAGGGCGCTTGATTGGAAAAGTTTACATATTTGAGGACTTGATTGAACAAAGACGTATAATTTCAAGGACCAAAGTGGAAAATAGGAAAGAAAATGTGGCAAACAAATAAAGCCGGCCGGAAAATCAGGGCGTTTGTAATGGGAAAAAAAGAAAACAGCACACTCTCATATAAGAGGATTCAGGGGATGTGATGTGATATGGTCATATCTCACCCATTTTTAAATTGGCAAAGCTTCAATATCACATTGGAACGTATAATATTCCCAAAAACCACATCTACTCCCAATTTTGGTCCTTCTCAAAGACCATGATATATCACACATCAAGTAGAGTTCTTCGCAGCAGCAGCAGCAAATTATTCAAAACTTCCATAATAGAATATACGGGCAAGATATTACCCAAAAAGCCCTCCATATGCACGTCACTAAGATCTCAAAACAGCAGAAACCCTTTTCCTTTACTTCTTGTTTTCTTCACCAGATATTCTCCCTTACACCTTATGGTAAAAATTATATTATAGCTAGGGAGAATCCCACTCATCCTGCAATGTATTGTGCTACATATTGTTGCTTATTAAATGAAAATAGTTCTTTTCGGACCCCAAAAAAAAAAAAATTCCCTTCTTGACGTTTTTAATTTTTGTAATTGCAATGTCCACCCTATATATTTTTTTTTGAGTCCTTTTCAATTTACCCCTTGACTTTGATTTTTGGCCAAATTCTCATCCAAATTTCAATCTCATATCCTCCCTTGATGGTATCTACTGAGGAGGACGAGGGCGAATCCATCCTGCAAATTCGACAAACCTACATTGTGCTCCCAATCTTTCAAAAATTCACTGCGATGCCCTCACTTTGATTGTGTAATCAAGAGGAATTAATTGTAGTAAGAAGGAGAAATTAGAAAAAGAAAAGTAACAAGGAAACAAACTAGATGAATGAGGGGGAAAAGGATGAATGATCATAACAGTCTGTGGCGGACCTAGTGGGGTTGGTGGTACCCCTGCCCTATTTTATAATAGCGGGAAATTCAAAAATAAAATTACATATGACATTTCACTCGTCTCTCTTAGGCTTCGTTCGTTTCATAAAAAATAGAATAGTTAAGGAAACTATTTTCCACCAATAAAACAAACACCTTCAAAAGTAAGGAAAATATTTTTAATTTTTTCGAAAGTGGAAAATATTTTACATCTTTTTTGTTTATCTTTGAATATTGCAGCCTCTAACAACGTGCCTCAATCTTGTTTGAGGCTGGCGAGCCGGGGGCCTTTAACAAATGAACACCATAAAATATTTTTCAAAAAAATATATATTTGCGAAATGAGCGGAGCTTTAGTCTCAAAATCTCTTTCAATCGTTCTCTATGGTGATAGAGCATGCGATTTAAGGCTAGGCGTGGTTTTTCTCCACTGTGAAACCTACCCTATAAGTAGGCTTTCATCAGTTGGAAATCCAATTAAAGAAAAAAGAAAAAGAAAAAGGAAATAAAGAAATGGCGAAAACCATCCTTGTTAGTAATTTTTGCCTAAAACTAGTTAGAAGAACTATATCAACAAATTATTAAAAGATATAGGACTAAAGTGGTAAGTTGATAATTCGTTAAAAGATTTATGACTAAATTAATAAAATTAAAATTTTAAAGATTGAATTAACTACCGTACAATAAATTTAGAATTTTTTGAACATCTATCCATCCCAACAATGTTGTGATTGAACTTTGTTTAATGATTTAGGTTTTGTTCTTTTCATGGAAAATAACTTTCAATAAAATGTTTCCTAGATTTTTCGACATTCATTTTATGAAAAATAAATTAATTAAGGAAATTATTTTTTACTAATGAAAAATACATTCAAAAGCGAAGAAATTATAAAACATTTTCCATTTGCTTTCTTTCAACTAGGTCAAGCAGCTCTCCTTTGTGCACTTGTTGTTGCTATTTTTTTTATCATTATTTATTCTTTTCTTTTTCATTTTTCCGTGATCGGTGATTGCTGGCCTTTGGCAAGGTTAAGCTTGCCCAATCGAGGCCAAAGCCTTGTCAATTTGGTAAGACCTAAGCTCATGGGCATTAGGCAAGGCTTGAGCTCACCTGTGGCTGGTTGCTGATGACCAACTAAGAAAGAAGAAAAAAAAGAAAAAAGAGAAAAAAGAGAAATATTACAAATTACTTCTTTAAAAATAAGTTAAAAATAAGTTAAAATTATTAATAGATCAGAATTTATATATTATATGACGGAAACTATTTTCCATCGTATTTTTTTAATTTCAGTCAAACACTAAAAAATATTATCATTTTTTGAGAAAATGATTTCCTCAGAAGTGTCTTTAAAAAATGTTACATTTTCGGCGAAACAAATGGACATTTAGAATCTACACCTTGCAAATCGAGGCGCTCACTATTTATTTATCCCATGTCGACATCAATCCAAAATTCAACATACCTCCTCCACCTAAAAATTCCAAATTAGGGCCAAGATACACTTATCTTGGATTTTATTATGTCCGGATGCTAATTTAAGCCCTCTCTTTGGAATTTATTATGTCTAGATGATGATTTCCGTTGTGCTTGTTACTTCGCTTATTAAATGAAAGCGGCTCGTTATGAGCCCCAATTTTCTTTTTCTTTGCTCCTTGACGTTTTTAGTTTCTGAAATTGCAATGTGCACCCTTCCATTTTTCGATTTACCCCTTGACTATTATTTTTGGCCAAATTTTCAACCAAATTTCAACCTCTGTCCTGCAAATTCGGCAACTTTCAACTAATACGAGTTATTGGTATGACCGAAGGTAGCCATTCATCAAGAACCCGCAAGAAAATTAAGGAATAAAAATGGATATTGCACTAATACAGTACTAAGTAGTAACTAATACAAATTATTGGTGGATGCATTTTGTTTATTTTGCAAAATGGCTTTTGTTGTTTCTTTATTTAACTTTGCATGGAAAATGATAACCGGAAGTGACTGGGGATCAGCCTTCACCAACAGAAAATCTATCCTACGTCCTTCCAGTGAGAAGCAAATTCCCCTTGATCAAATTCTAGTTAAAGGACAAGCGTAATTATTCTAGACGAGATATAGACAGCACCGGATTTTACTTCTTCCAATCCAATGCTAAAGAAATAAAACTGATGGCAGGGCATTGGAATTAGAAACATTCCACAATGTCATCGCAAGAGGCTATCGGTGCCAATCATCAATACTAGATCTAAAAGACCAAATTCGGGAAGAACATTGAAAGCACATATTGATGATATGAAGAATTAAGAAAATTAATACATCGTCAAAACTTTAATTTTCCCACAGAAAGAGTAGAACATTTGGGTTTTTTTGGTTGAGGATTTATAGAGGTTCTAAAACAGTCAAATCAATTTTCGGGTCCCAAAGTCAAGCCTTCATTCTCAAAATTTTTGCTTAGCAAAATTTTCATTTTGGATTTGTAGAGGTCCTAACATAGTCAAGTCGAGTTTCGGGTGTCCCAAATTCAAGCCTTTGTTCTCAAAATTTTGCTTCATTTTGGTTGAGGATTTATAGAGGTCCTAGCACAGTCAAATCGATTTTTGAGTCCCAAAGTATAGCCATTCTCCATGTCTCCATTGGTGGCAATTTTACAATTTCGAAGATTGTCACCGATGGAGACCGTCTCTGAGATGCCTGGCATCTCGAAGATTGCCACCGATGGAGACCGTTTATGAGATGCCAGTGGCAATCTTGCAATTTCGAATTGCGACTCACAGTCGCAATATTGCGACATTTTCGAAATTGCAGTCGCCACAGGCGCGACTCGCGCAAAATATCGCGACTTGACTGATGCGACTCGTTTTGCGCGACTCGCCACAGGCGCGACTCGCGCAAAATATCGCGACTGATTGCGACTCGTCGCTTGCAATTTTCCAATTCTCGTTCTCAGTAGCTTGCAATTTTCTCGGGCCCAGTCGGCTTGCAAAGTTGCAAGCCGCAAGCCGAAAATTGCAAGCCCCCCGACTGGGCCCCAGTCGAGCAAGCCGAGCCCCAGTCGAGCAAGCCGAAATTGCAAGCCCCCCCGACTGGGCCCCAGTCGAGCAAGCCCATGATACTTAGTCATTGCAAATTCGTAATGGCCATAAACCAAAAGATGGACTCTTCAGAAGCCCCCATCGAGAATCCGGTTCGCTCGACCATTCATTACGTGAAAAACGTTGTCGTTCTAGTTTCATCAATCACAGAATCCTAAGCCACCAAACAGAGCCTAGCAGGATCAGTAGCATCTGGGTTGAGATTGTTTGCAATGAGAAAGCAGAGTCACTAGAAGCACATAAGGGGAAAGAAACTGAGAAGTAGATGGTCCACCTTGCAATCCTCCATTTCTTGCAGTTTCAGCGAAGCTCCCAAGGAGGATTGTCAACAGGGTAACTGAGAGAGGGAGAGAGTCCAGCCTCCGAGGCCGCTCGCGTCGCCGGTCTTCCTCGGCGAGTCGCGCCGTCTTCGTCTTTCCTCTTCGTTTTTAAAACTTTCTCAAGAACAATTCTACTTTTTACCCCCGACTTAAATTTCCAAATTTTATAAGCGCCAGTTCATTTACCGTTATCGACTTGAAGACACGTGTAATTTATTCAGCCAAATTTTGTTGACGTAAAAGCTCATTTATATCTAAATATTTTCTTTGCTAAGTATCCGGAAAGAAAAGAAAAATCTGTCCATAAGTTTTTTGTCTTTGAAATTAAGTACTTGGTAAGCACAAATGTCAATGGCATATTCTTTTTTCTCTATTAAGTGCAAATTTGGTCATACATCAATTAGATTTTTACTTTTTCATATATAAATATTCTACAATGTTAAATTAACGGTTTGAGACATTATGAACTTTTGACCTTCACTTCTTTTGAACAGTGCCCCAGTATTTGTTGAGAAATAAAGGAAAACGAGAGCAATTTTCAATGCATTATTTTTCTTTTATTCGATGTAATTTGTGCATCAAAAATTGAAAACGTTTTCATTTTAAGAACAATTGGACATATGTTAACAAGATTTATAAAGAAAAGAACAATGTGAAACGACCTAAAAGTGATATTATAAGCACAAGAATGTTCTAAAAAGATAGGCTAAAGATGAATTTAACATTTAATTGCATCTGTTTTTTTGTTTGATCTTTATTTAAAGACGACATTCATATATCTGGGTGTCAACGATGACCCCCCCCCCAACCAAAAAAAAAGGAACTCCATTAATCTTGTTTTAAATAAAATTTTCCCTATGATTTCTTAATTTCCGAACTTCTTTTTAGTTAATGAAATAAAAAAAAATGAAGAGTACAATAAAAAAAGCACTTTCAATAATGTATTCCATCTATTTCTACCTATTTCTATACACACATAATGCATGTACACTCCAATTGTACTCCTTTCAATGAGTACGAATTTAGAGGTATTGACGTGAGAAATCATCGAATTTAAAGCAAGTATTCCCTTGACTCCGACCTTTTGGCCAAATTCTCAACCAAATTTCAATCTCATCCTCTCCCTTGATAGCGTCCGCTGAGGGGGCAAATTCGGCAAAATTACATCGCGCCCCCAATCTTTTAAAAATTCATTGCGATGCCCTCACTTTGATTGTATAATCAAAAGGAATTAATTGTGATAAGAAGGAGCTAATTGAATGTGAAGGTAAATAACTCACCTCCTGAGATTTCATATTTGCTTCTAGAGGGTGGGGGCCCTGGGTTGTGGCTCCACTTGGTTGAATGGTTTGGGGGCAAAAACTCAATGCTTATTCCCATTATGATAATGGGCTCCTCGTTCTAAACCCTAATGGGGGCAATATGAGCTTCCATGAACGCGATTTTGCCCAAACGAACCAACGACTTCTACTTTATTAAGACCAGGTATAAATAAAGCTCTGTTCGTTTCACAGAAAATATAATATTTTTTAAAAATATAGCATATTTCGAAGAAATTGCTGCTCTTCTAAGCATTGCGGCCACTCTCCTTGGCATCATTAACTCCACCTAGGCACCCACGAGACTCCGATTAGCCACCGTCAAGCTCTTGAACCGGGCCCTCTGCGGTTTACATATCCCAAGACGGACACCATTGATACAAGCGAGCTCAATATGCATTATGATCTGTAGATTTTAATCTGGTACTTAATGTAGTCCTTAAACTTTTAGATTATTCAATGAAATTTCTGAATTCTTTATACATATTCAATTTAGTCATTAACCTATGGGAACAAACAGTGATTTCTCCTCCGTGATGTGTGAGGGCAAATTGGAAAGTTTCAATTTGTAAATACTCGTGTCTTATCTTGGAACAGCAAAAATTATAAAATTTACAACAACAGAAAAAAGCTCGCACAACATATTGAGTGTGCAGTCGTTGCTTTTGTGGTCTTTGGAAGCAAACCCAAGTTTCCGATTTTGTGTACAGCCAGTGAATTGAAAAGAGCATGTGTTAAGCATGTGTTGCGATTGCCAAACTTGCATATTTTTCTTTTCTTTATTGCTATTCCTTTCCTCAGCTGGTATTTACCTAGAATTAAAAAAAAAAGCTATGGCTTGACCAAAATTGACAGAAAATGTTGTTTCATTGTAAGCTCAACTAAATAATATGTTTGCCATAATAACATACCCAATTTTAGTCAAATCGAATGGTCGGATCTTAAGATATTTGAAATTTTTGCCATGGTCATACGATCATGAAGTATTGTGAATTTTATGATTTGGCTCAATCGATCGATTCAAAATTAAAGGTCAAGTCATAAGCTTCCCGCTAATGCCAAAATTTTGATACAAAAACTCGATTGTAGCATTCTTGTTGGAAATCTCACTTATCAAGCTTTAGTTATGTATGTCGTCATTGAGATTTTATCCCTATGCATTGGCTGATTCATACGGGAAATTAATGTCAAACTCTTGTTGGCTCCAACAACAAGTTTGATTAGTTGGATTTAAAATTTGAGGGGACTTGATTTGAAAAGTTACACATTTGAGGACTTGATTGAACAATGACATACAAGTTCATGGACCAAAGTGAAAAAATAGGATAGAAAATGTAGCAAATGAATAAGGCTGGCTGGAAAATAATGGCTTTTTTCATGGAAAAAGAAGAAGAAGACCTCTCTCTCTCTCTCATAAGAGGATTTAGGGGATGTGATTTCATATTTTCATGGAAAACAATTGTGATTTGTGAGGACTTGGTGGTGCTAGCTGCATGATCAAAATTACGACATTGATCACCTTTTCAAACAACATTTACAATAGCTGAGAAACTATAGCACATAGAGTCCTATATGCTCTTACTCACTTTTTCCTATTTGAGAAGTAATTGATGAGGGTGCCTTCCATCCAAGAATTATATGTTACTTTGGCCAATTGATACATGTTCCTCCCATCCAGCAAGTATGAGGGTATCTCCCGGTTGTTTTTGTTGTGATTATGCATTGTCTATGCTTTTGGAATCATTCTGTTTGCTCATAGGATTGTGGAAAGAACTTGATTCTCCCTTTACAAAGGCATGACTAATATACACATTTTACTTGTCAACATGCCCAGTAATTATGTCTCAAATAATCCCACACCAACATCTATCCAAAAGAAACCATTATCAATAATTGTTACAAAAGTAACAAGAAGATGAAAATAACATTGGATCTGAAAATGATTTTCATAATGAGCACCATAGTAGCGAATCGGGAAAGTCCATTCATAATCACTAGCACCATGACATATGGTGATCACATCTCCATGAAATAAATGAACCTCATTCACATAAAATAACTAGTACAAGTTATTGGTACAACCAAAGGCAGCCATTCGTCAAGAACCCGCAAAAAATCAAGGAATAGAAATGGATTTTGCACTAACACAGCACGAAAGAGTAACTCATACAAATTATTGGTAGATGCATTTTGTTAATTTTGCAAAATGGCTTTAACTGTTTCTTTATTTAACTTGCATGGAAAATAATAATCGGAAGTGAATGGGATCAGCCTCCAACAACAGAAAATCTGTCCTTCGGTCCTTCAAGTGAGAAGCAAATTCCCCTTGGTCAGCTTCTGGTTAAAGGACAAGCGTAGTTATTCTAGGCAAGATAGAGACGACACCGGATTCTTCTTTCTTCCAATCCAATGCCAAAGAAATAAAATTGATGGCAAGGCATAGGAACTAAAAACATTCCACTGTGTCATCGTGAGAGGCCATCGGTGTCAATCATCAATACTGGATCCAAAAGATTAAATTGGGAAAGAACATTGAAAGCACATATTGATGATATGAAGAATAAAGAAAATTAATACAACGTCAGAACTTTTTTTTTTCCCGAAAAGTAGGAATGGAAATATGAATGTTTTTTTTATTGAGGATTTATAAAGGTCCTAACAGAAAGAACGTCCTCATTCAACACCAAGTCCAACATCAATTTCTAGGATGGACATCCTCGCCCATCTCCGCTTTGGAGGGGAGAGTTGATGTGACGTTGAATTTTCAACATGGGGTTTCAACATGGGAGAGTCGATGTGGGGTTTCAACATATGTGGGGTTTCAACATATGTTGATTTGATCCGGGAGAGTCAATGTGAGGTTTCAACATATGTTGATTTGATCCGGGAGAGTCGATGTGGGGTAATCAACCGGGAGAGTCGATGTGGGGTTTCAACATATGTGGGGTTTCAACATATGTTGATTTGATCCAGGAAAGTCAATGTGGGGTTTCAACATATGTTGATTTGATCCGGGAGAGTCGATGTGGGGTAATCAACCGGGAGAGTCGATGTGGGGTTTCAACATATGTGGGGTTTCAACATATGTTGATTTGATCCGGGAAAGTCAATGTGGGGTTTCAACATATGTTGATTTGATCCATGTTGATTTGATCCGGGAGAGTCAATGTGGGGTTTCAACATATGTTGATTTGATCCGGGAGAGTCGATGTGGGGTTTCAACATATGTGGGGTTTCAACATATGTTGATTTGATCCGGGAGAGTCAACGTGGGGTAATCAACCTGAGAGATTCGATGTGGGGTTTCAACATATGTTGATTTGATCCGGGAGAGTCGATGTGGGGTTTCAACAAGGCATTGAAATTTCAACATCACATCAAGTCTCTCATGTCCGGTGTTGAAACCCCTATAAATGCTCAGCCCCATTCTCTCCCACCCTCCCACCTTTCCCGATTTGCTTAATCATCTCCCTCTTGCCCACCGAGAGATCTCCAGAAAAAACTCTCAACTTTGACACTCACCCACAGAAAGGAAGAAATGGAGTCTTCTCTGAGTCTTGCAGAAATTGCCTCCCTTCTGGGCATCGTGGCTGCTCTCCTTGGCATCATTAACTCCATCCTCAGCATCCTGCAAGTGGTAGCTCGACGCAACTCCGGTTCGCCGCCCTCAAACCTCTAAACCGGACCCTCTGAGCGAGCTTTTATTATTTCTTGGTGATTTTTCCTTCGTATCTTTGGTGATTTTGCGATGGTGTATTTTTTTTAGCAAAGGCCCATTTCTGTATTATTATGGAATTAAAAAAAGTCTCGTCTTCGTTACAAAATATTAGGTGTAATTGTGATGGCGCCTCATTTATGTACTATTCCACTCGGTGAATGAAAAGTGGCACTGTGGGGGCCATTGTCAGAAAAATGTAAAGCATCTCTCCCTTCTCTCTCTGCCGCCTCCCTCTCCCCTCTCAGCGTTCCTTCTTTCTCTGCAAGTCCATGGGACCACCGATCTCTCTCCCTTCATTCTCTCTCTTCATGGTCTCCCCCTTTCTTTCTCTATCCTTCGCCTAACCTGCCCTTTCTCTCCTCCGCTCAACCCCTTCTCCGACCTCATGCCTGAGCCACCGCCATTGTGGGCCGTGGCGAAGAGCACGGTCGGAGTCTCCGGCGACGGGCTCACAGTAGCCGTTTTGGGTATCTAATATTTTCCAACCCCATCGCTATCTCCTTCAGCTGTTCCACCGAGAACACGCCCAAGCTCCCGATCCTCTGCACTAAATGCAAATGTGATCTTCTCGTCCTATCCATCTATCAAAATTTTTTCCCTGGCAGAGAACCCCAATCTGCTCCCGAAACACAGGAACCCGACGCTTCCTCTCGGCTGCGAGTCCAGCCACGTCAGAGACTCCGGCGGTCTACCATCGTCGCCTCCCCTGCTAGAAATCAGCGGGCCGACGCAGTAAAGTGGCGGGGGGGGGGGGGGGCCTCGCCGGGCACACACTCGCCATCCATGATGGCTCGTATAGCTCTTGGCTCCAGCTTCTCGAAGGTGTTGACTATGATCCCTGCCGAAGTCTGCATCTTCAGGGACGAAGCCAAGAAGCCCTCGTAGGCCTTGTCGTAGCGATCCTGCAAAGGGTTCGGAACATCGGGTAGCGGTATCGGCGGTGTGCCGGGGACATCTATGTGGGCGTCAAAGTCTTTTACGCTTTTGGCGAACTTGTCGTGAAGAGTTGGGGGGAAGAAGTTGAGAAAACAGCCGCCGGAAGTGAAGAAATAGTAGCAGCGGATGTTGGGCTCTCGTGTGGCGGCGATGGCGGAGGCTCTTGGTGGGGTTCGGGGTGGCAGTAGAGCTGTCAAAATGGTTACTAACTCATATTTTAACTTATATTTAATTAAAGGAGTTAAATATAAGTGAAGTGGTTATTCAATATGAATTAAATATAAGTCTTAAAAATTAAAGTAAATAATAAAAAATGGGTCTTCAGAAAACCATTTTCAACCCAAGTCATTCGCCCGTCTTTAAAGGAAGCCCTCCCTCTCCATCCAAAGGAACGAAGCCCCCGGCCGTCGTGCCGCCTGCTCTCCTCGCGTCCCCTCCAGCCGCCGTCCCGCTTCGGCCCCGGCGTCGAAGCCCACGTCTCCGGCGCCGTCCCCTTCGTTGCTGAGCCCTCCGGCGCCGCCGACGGAGGCTCCCGCGCCGACGGAAGCCCACGTCTTCGTTGCTTTGTTTTGCAGAGGGAGGAGAACATCACTCCCGTGAGCTCGACGATTGCGGTACTCGTTTAATTCATCTTTTTTTTTTCTGGGTTCGGTTCGGTTCCGTGCGAACCGAACGATTGACTCAGCTAATGCGGTAGATTCGTGTTCTGCAGTTAATGGAGTAGGCATTTGAGGTGCTCCTCCTTGATTGATTTTGCAGAGGGTTTCAAGAGAACACGGATAAGATCCAAATTCATACCGATTCCCGCAGTCGCAAGGTTCTTTCCTCTCTTCCCTTCTTTACTGTCTCGCTAATTAGGGTCATCTGACATCTCCTGCAAATAGTGTTCCGCAGCGCAAATTCGATCGACCCTTCTGCTAGCTGAGCGGGAGGTTGCTGGCTGAAGTTGCATTATCCCTCATTGGTTTTTGCAATGGCTATCCATTGCAGCCACTGCTCTGGTTTTTATGTTCTGCTTGAGCAGATGTAGGAATGCCGAGTTTTAAATTCATCTAGCAAGTGCTTGTTCATCTCTGACTTTGAATTCTGCGGACTCATTGCTTAAGTTCGGCTTGCATTCTGCAGATTGAAGAGCTCAAGCACAATCCTCTAGCTGAGGTAATCATGTCATATTATTTTCTGTTCTGATCACTCTTTAACTGATCCCTTCACAATACTCCGAATTTCTGTGCGATGCTTGATTACAAACAATTATCTCTCAGCAAAATCAGGTACTTTCTTTTATCCCATTCTTTTGATTTCTTATTTTTATTAATTACCAAAATTACTAATTTTCACTATTTTGTATTAGGTACTTGTGGTCTCGAAACTCATATTGATGGTGGTACTAAGGGAATCACCTCTCTGCAATTTTCATGCTTTGTGAAGATTGGCGGCAGCTGAGCACGTATAAGTAGCTAGCCATCTTTTGTGATTGTAGATTTTTTTTTTTTATGCTAAAGATGTCGGTGTGACTACATTGAGTTAGCTTCCATTTTGTCGTGGTTTAGTTGGTGGATATTGTATGAAGCTGTAAGTTTGACTACATTGAAGACATTGATATTTTTTTCTTATGCTGGTGTTCGAAACTCTGTCGATTTCTGGAGTTTTAAAACAGATTCTGTGGTCAAATTGCTGCTTCAATAAGTTGAAATTTCTGAGTGTAGAGCCTATTTTCGGGGAGGATTCTTTAATTGGAATCATTTATGCAGAGGGAGTGCGTTTCATATGGAAGAGTTCTTGTCAGTAAACTTGTGTCAATGGTTCGATTCAAATCTTGCTGGTTGAGGGGCGATCGAGTCTTCTTAATCATGATTGAAGGATAATTTTTGGAGTTGCGGGGGTGTGGGGTAGCATAAACAGAGAGGGTGATTGGTTCGGTGGTGGTTTTGCCACCTTAGCTGGAATCTGCTCGTGGGTACAAACAAAACCTATATTGTCTGTTTTCTGGGAAGCGCACTATGCAGGCAGGTCCGATTAAAACTAGAGACAGAATGGATAAATCTATTTGTGGTCAAATTGTCTGTTTTAGTACATGTCAAGCTCGAGATCTCGCCAAATTGGCTAGCTCAAACCTCGTTGAGGTTGATAAGCTCAAACTCTCTCTAGGTCGGCTTGAGCCTCGCCTTGAGCTTTTGGTAATGTGGCAAGTTGGAGTTTTGTCGTAAACTGAAACAGAAAAAAGAAAAAAAGAAAAAAAATGTTAAGAATTATATAGATAATTAAAAATTTCAAAAGAATTTAAAAAAATAGAAAAATTATCCAATAAATCATATTGTATAAAATTATTTTAACAATACATTTTAGATAGGTATGAGTTTTTGAGAATATTAATACATTTTAGAAATACGAATCGGGTATGGGTCATTAAATTTACAATACATGATATGGATCAAAATGGGTTAAATGGTTCAAATATGGGTCCATATTTGACCCGACTCGGCCTACCCATTTGACTTCTCTAGGTGGTAGTGAGCATCGAGAGTCCGTGCTTCCATGGTCCCATGGAGTAGGGGTGTGCAACCAGACCGAGTTTACCCAGTTCCCGGATCGGCCCACCCGGAAAACAGGGTCGGGAACCAATTCATGTTGAAACCGGTCCGGGAACCGGTTCCCAATTTTCAGAACCGGTTTTAATAGGTCTAGGAACCGGTTCCGAGGAATTACCCACCCGAAAACCGATTTTGGACTGGTTTGAGAACCGGTTCTGGACCGGTTTGAGAAACACTTCGTGCGGCCTTTCAGCCCACTCTTTGCAGGCATCCCTCTCCTTAGCCCAGCCCGCTCCAGCCCTTAGAATCTCAATTAGGTTTGAAAAGATCGGGAAGATGGGGAAAGAATGGGGAATGAAGAAGGAAAGCAGAACTGCATAAGCAAATCTGCCTTGACAAAGTCGGCGCGATCTCAGGGAAGCAATGGCACGATCTCACGCATGGAGTAGAGAGCAAAGCCGATGAAGCACCGAGAAGGAAACTGCCCCTTCTGGGTGTATGAAGTCAGAAAAAGAAAAGAGGAAGCAAAGATAAAAGAGGGGGGAGGGAGTCTCAGACATAATATTTCCTGCGTTTTTCCATTTTTCTTTGCGGGTTTTCACTTTATGCTCATCAAAGCATCCATCTTAATCGGCCGTTTCTCATTCTTGAACTGTTTGAAGTTGAACGGGTCGTCGGGGAAGGTTTTCGTCGTGTGCCAGTATAAACATTCTGACGAAATTGAGCAGAATTGCATTTTTTTCTTTTGGGTTTCTTAAATCATAGTTTTTTGGTTCTGAGTCCAGCATCTATGATACGACTACTTTCAACGTTCCACAGTGAGGCCCCTCCTTGTTGAACGCCTCAAAATTCCCTCAAGTCATCTGTATCTATTTTCATTTATGTAATCAAGTTCCTTTTTTCAAAAGGGTTAAGAGGAGATTGATAAAAAACTGGAATCGTTGGAATAGGGGAGAGGAGATCCATTGTCTGGTAAGCCCACGCTCAAATTTTTCATCATGCTCATATTGTTCGTCTTCATAATAGGCGCTTTCATGTCGGTTCTTTTTATGCTTTGATAAAGCACTGTCTCTATATAGTAGAGCATGTCTTCCTTGGCTCTTCATTTTGTTGACTCTTCTTTTGTTTAATGCTAGCACTTATTGTTCGTTGGACTGTTTAGTCCAACAAGATACACAAAGGTATTGGGCTCTTTGATTTCTTTTCGTATTTGTGTTGCCTACGTAAGTTGCATGAAAAGTTTTGAAATTGATCAACAATTGGATGTTTGGTTTAACCTGGGTAGGATCATGCGGAATGGACAAAATGCCGAGGGTGCAAGTAGAAAGGAACGAGAATTTGTTTTGGTTAATTTTGCCTCTCCTGCACACGCACACACACACCCCCACCTTATTGAGGTAGCCATGTCGCGCTAAGCACACTTATGTATTCACTTTTGCAAGACTATCAATTATATGATATTCACTTTACTGCATTTGGTTTTTTTCATGCCTCAAGCACTCTCTGTTTAGTCTTCTTTTTCAATTTTGTTACTTAGAATTTGCTAATCATAGCTTGTGCATTGTCTTTTTTTTTTTCCCTATTTGTCCGCTCGCTAGGAATCTTCTTAGGGAAGAATTTGGCCCTCTGAGCAGGAAAGAACTGGAGTGTCTGGAAAGGCAGCTTGATTCATCCTTGAAGCAAATTCGATCCAACCGTGTACGCATTAGACAGTTTATTTTATCCTTTCTACACGGTGCTTTGTGTTGTATGATATGTTTAAAGGTTCTAGATTAAGAAGAATCTGCATCTTATATCAAAGAGCATAGCCATCTAGATTAAGGTAACTTGTTCTTCACAATTTTCATGGTCCTCAGCAATCTTTATTTGACTTGTTTTGATGCATGTTGAATTCTGGCAACAAATCTCCATGAATCTGTAGCCTGTAGAAGAACTCAATTGTGTTTTATCAAACAAGCAGCTTTTCATCAAGAAAATAAGTTTGTTATGGAAAGGAACGAGAATGCTTCGTATGTGTGAGGATGAAAATTCAGATGTTAATGCCACGGACTTGGTTGTGGAAAAACAGGAAGAGCTGTCTGACTCTAATCAAGCAGGGGGTATTGTGCTGTCAATTATCGCGTAACAGTTACTGAGGATGTGGAGCAAGGGGAGTGCATGAATGAAACTATAATGGTTGATTTGAATGAAGTAGTTGCTGACTTATCAATCAATGATGTAAGAGGAGGCCCCCACGACGTTGAAGATGCGAATTTGGCCAAGCTTGATTAGAAGCTTGTGGAGGGCCGAGGGAACCTGAAAGAGGATAAAAGTACCTCTCAACATTCTGGTGAAAGGCCCACGTATTCACAGATTTGCCTCACAAATTTGAATGTTAATATCATGCTTATTTTTCATGCTCTCATTATTGAACAAGAGACTTGATCTCTCTTAGCGTTCTTAATGTATGAGTTAATTACAAGTGCTTAATATAAAAGAAGTTATAAAATAGGTTTCAATATAAATAATGTTAACCCTGTTCTCGGACCGGAAAAACAGAGTGGGTAGGAAACAGGGTCCAATGTAAACAGGGTAGGGAACATGGCTCAAAAATTGGGAACCGATTATAATAGGGTTGGGAACAGGGTCCAGGTCTAGAACCTACCCACTCTGTTTTTGCTCACCCTTACCATGGAGTTGCAGAGAAAGAAGAAACACAGAGAGGGGGAGAGAGAGGCGGGAGAGAGAGAGAGCAGGGATATACGTCTTACATTTTTCTGACAGTGGGCCCCACAGCGCCACTTATCATCGGTAAATTATTATATAAATGAAGTGGCAGCGTAATTACACCCAATATTTTCCCTTTCAAAAACTATAAAAATTACTAAATAAAGCTCGTACCACGTATTATTAAGTATGAAGTCGTGGCTCTGTGGTCATAGCAAAGTGAACTCAAGTTTCTCGTTTTGTGCACAAGTGGTAAATTAAAAAGAGCATGTGCTAAGCATGTGTCGTGATTGCCTGACCTGCATAATTTTCTTTTCTTCATGGCTATTCCTTTCCTCAAGTTTCTAAAGATCACATTTCAATGATTAAACGCATCATCACCCTAAATGAAAAATAAAAAGACAATTTGATCTGTTGGGGACAAATGGTAATTTTTGCTTCGTGATTTGCGAGGGCAAATTCAAAAGTTTCAATTTGTAAATGCTCCAAATTTGTGTCGTACTATGAAAATTAAAGCTCGCCATGACTCTGCAAAAATTACAAACATTACAAGATAAAGCTCGTATGACATATACACATTGAGTGGTCTTAAGAAGCAAACTCAAGTTTCCTGTTTTGTGCGCGAGCAGTCAAATGAAAAAGAGCGTGTGCTGAGCAGGAGATGCGAATCCCTTGCACATTTTGCGTTTCTTTAAAGCGATTCCTTTCCTCATGTGGCCATGTCCCTAAAATTCGTGGAATAAAAAATTGTACTACCTAGAGGTTGACCAAAGTTGACAGAAAATTTTATTTCGTTATAAGCTCAATTTAATGGTATGCTTGGCAATTCTAACATATCCAGTTTAGTCAAATTGAATGGTCGGGTTAGAAGATATCCCATTTTTTTGCTATGTTATCTAATCGTGAAGTATTGTAAATTTTATGAGTTTGCCCGATCAATCGATTCAAAGTTTAAGATCAAGCCATAAGCTTCCCCACAATGCCACGATTTTGACATGGAAAATTCAAGTGCAGCATTCTTATTGAAGAATCTCACTTCTGAAAATTTAGTTGTGTATGTTGTCACCGAGATTTTACTGCATTGGATATTTTCTTAGGGCAATTTACGTCAAATGCTTGCTAAGTCCAACAAGAAGTCAAATTAGTTTGATTTGAAATTTGAGGAGACTTGATTGGACAAGTTTATGCATTTAAGGACTCGATTGAACAAAGATGTATAAGTTCAAGGACCAAAGTGAAAAACAGGAAAGAAAATGTGGCAAATGAATAAAACCAACCATAAAAACATGGCATTTTTAATGGGAAAAAAAATGAAAAAGAGCTCGCTCTCATTTAGAGGATTTAGGGAATGCGATTCATATTTTCATGTTCATATCTCACCCATTTTTACGTTGATAAAGCTTCAATTATCACGTTGGACCATATGACATTTCCAGAAAGCTCGTCCATTCCAATTTTGGTCCCTCCTCAAAGGCCATGACACATCACACCATTGCGAAGAGCTGTTCGCAGCAGCAGCAAAATGTTCTAACCTTCCATAATAGAGAATATGGTAGAGATTACCAAGGAATACTAGGTACAACTATTACGCCACATTAGTTTTAAGAAGGATTTGCGGGCAAGCGATTTGCCTTCTTTTAGTGTTTGCCTACAAAAGATGTGGCTTATTTTATCGCAAAAGTTACGTTTGCAATACTTGAAAAATGACATGAGAAATATTATCTACTTGCTTGAGCTTTTGAAAGAGAAACCCAAGGACACCAATTAGAAGGTGCAAGGATTGAGGCATAATGTGCACTGTTTGATGCCTTACTAGTTAAAGATGTTCTTTTTGTTTGTCTATTATTTGTTGTCTTAATAGGCCTACTTTTCCACAAAAAGTACATGATTGGGACTTGTTAATTTTGCTGACTTGAATCCAACGTTATGTTGAGCCCTAATAGGTCTGGTCGCTCTTATTCCTTGCCATACTAGAGCCCTCATCAAAATTTTGTCACTGTGCTAAATTCCTTCACAGGTTTAGCTACGGAAGTCGACTGGACATTTTGAGTATATTAATCCTTTATCCTAGGGAGAATTCTTTAATTCGGCTGCCACATCTGCGACAGGAATGGTCTATTTAGACTTTGGACTACCTGATACTGTAGGAAATGACACTGATGCGCTATTGTTATGTACAAAACGTTGAGATTTCTCATCCAACCGAGAGCTAAAAGAAAATTCTGAACAAATGTCATGCACAACGACGGAAGCACCTGAAGAAGAGACTGCCCATAGATTTAGTAAAAGTGTCGACCGGTATGCAATTGTTCACCGGTGCTTTTCAAGAATGCTAACAAATTCAAGACACTAAACGGCCAAGCCCCAACTTCAACGGGCACTTACAAACTTAAGCCCCACCAAATCATTTCAAGTGTCAGCCTCCCCGTTCACAATGAACTTACATTGGGGAAGTCAAAACAATCAGCCTCATTCAAATCATACTCAGAGACATTCATTATGAAGTGATCGATGTGTAAACCCCAGTGGAAGTCTCTAGTACAAGCAAGAACGCCCATGTTGTACCGAGGCCCCAGAGCATTTCTCAGTCACAAGTAGGCTTATTTACAACACTCAGTTGGGTGCTTGTGTAAAAAAAAAAAAGAACAAAAATAAAGCACGAACTTGATGCTGCAGGATGTGTTGACACCCACATACCATCAGTTTTATCTTTATGCGCTCTAGTTTCAACTTCTTCTACTTTCTGGGCAGAAGCTAAATAACGATTCTGAAGGTAAAAATAGCTAGTATCAACATATTTGCCTAACCTTGCTAACCAAAGTTAATGACAGGCTGAGAATTTAGAAGACCCAACTGCCAACTGATAAAAGATTGAACTGACCTGTCCCTTAGCATAGAAGTCAACTTCAGTCTTTCACTTAGCAAGAGCAAGCATTGCCATCAACATTGCTCATTTACAAGCAAGCGTGATTGTGACACAATCAAAGTTACGACACTTATCACGTTTTTCAACAGCATTTACAAAAGCTGAGAAACTACATCACACAAAGTCCTACACACTCTTACTCAGTTTTTCCTATTCGAGAACAATTGATGAGGGTTCCTCCCATCCAAGAATTTTATGTTACTTTGGCCAATTGATATGTGTTCCTCTCATCGAAGATGTATGAGGGTTCCTACCATCCAAGAATTACATGTTACTTTGGCCAATTGATATGTGTTCCTCTTGTCGAAGAAGTATGAGGGTTCCTCCCAATTGATTACGCCGTGATTGTGCACTGTCTATGCTTTTGGAATCATTCGGTTCATTCATCCTAGGATAGTGAAAAGAGCTTGATTCCCACTTTACAAAGGTATGACAAATATACATATTTTAGTAATCAACATGCCCAATAATCCCACATCAACATCTATCCAAATGAAGCCATAAACAATAATTATTACAATAGTAACAAGAAGATAAAATAACACGGATTTGAAATGATTTTCATAATAAGCATCTTACTAGTGAATTGAGAAAATCCATTCATGTTCATTGACACCAAGATATATGGCGATCACATCTCCATGATATAAATGACCCATTAGCATACCATAACTAATACAAGTTATTGATACAATTGAAGATAGCTATTCATCAAGAACCCACAAATAAAATCAAGGTATGTAAACGGATATTACACTAATACAACACTAAATAGTAACTAATACAAATTATTGGTAGATGTATTTTGTTTATCTTGCAAAATGGCTTTAATTGTTTCTTTGTTTAACTTGCACGGAAGATGATAATTGGAAGTGATGGGGGATCAGCCTCGCCCAACAGAAAATCTGTCCTAGGTCCTTCCAATGAGAAGTAAATTCCCCATGGTCAGCTTCTAGTTAAAACGTAGTTATAAAGAGTGATAGGTTTTTAGGCGGCCCGGTTCATCGAGCGGTCCAGTTCGCTTCTGGCGGTCCGGTTCGCTTCCAGAATCGGGAACCAAATCGATAGGATCGGATCCGCAATCTCTAGGACCGGGAACCGAACCAACTAGTCCGGAGACTAGACCAAACCGAATTCGTCGGTCTTGGAAAAAATCTAAAAAAATTGAATTTATTTATTTATTATTTGTTTTATTTTGTTAAAGTTGGATAAGAATTGAAACTTCAAAAATTTATCTTGAGTTCATTTCACTTTTTTTATATTTATCTTTAATAAAATGTTTAAAAAATGCAAAAATTAATCGGTCCGGTCCAGTCCTGCCTCATAGAAATCGAAAACTGAACCGTCTGGACACCAACAGTCTTTTGTGAACTAAAGACTGACCCGACACCTACAGAAACCGTACCAAACCCATCCATTCGGGTGATTCTCGGTTCGGTCGGTCCAATTTACTTAACCCTAGAATTTATGTTAGACAAGATAGAGACATCACGGGCTTTTTCTTTCTTCCAATCCAATGCCAAAGAAATATAATTGATGGTAGGACATCGGAATTAGAAAACATTCCACTGTGTCATCGTGAGAGGCTTTGGGTGCCAATCATCAATACTGGATCCAAAAGACCAAATTCGGGAAGAACATTGAAAGCACATGCTAATGATAAGATAATTAATACATCATCAGAAAAAAAAAATTTCCCCGGAAAAGAGTAGGAATGGAGATCGTTTTTTTTTTTTGGTTGAGGATTTATAGGGTCCTAACACATATAAGGACCTCCTCATTCAACACCGGGACTTCGTCGTCCACCTCCATCGCTATTACATCCAAAAGGAGGACATGAGGAAGAGGAAGTATTTGACTTGTTTGTCTGGACATAGATGAGGAAAAGAGGATTTGTCGGACATAGACGAGGGAAAGAGGATTTGTCTGGACATGGACCGGAAAGAGGATTTGTCTGGACATAGACCGGAAAGAGGATTTGTCCGGACATGGACCGGAAATGTGGACGGAAAGTCCATCCCAGAAATCGACGTCGGACATAGTGTTGAATGAGAAGGTCCTTGCGGACCTCTATATATGCTCAGCCCCATTATCCCTCACCCTCCCACCTTTCCCAATCTGCTTCATCATCTCCCTCTTCCCCAACCAGAGATCTCCAGAAAGAATCTCAGCTTCAACGCTCACACACAGAAAGGCAGAAATGAAGTCTTCTCTGAGTCTTGCAGAACTTGCTGCCCTTCTGGGCATCGTCGCCGCTCTCCTTGGCATCATTAACTCCATCCTCAGCATCCTGCAGGTGGTAGCCCGACGTAACTCCGGTCCGCCGCCCTAAACCCCTAAATCGGCCCCTCTGCTGCTTCGACATCCCCAGATTGGTGGCGTCAAGATGAGCGAGCTTCTGTAATTTCTTGTTGATTTTTCCTTCGTGTCCTTTGTGATCTTGGGATGTTGTATTTTGTAGCAGGGTCCATTTTTGTGTTGCATGTCTTGCTAAACTATAAATATAACTAAATAAAGCTTGTACGACGCATTGAGTATGCAGCCTTTGCTCTGTGGTCTTAGCAAAGTGAACTCAAGTTTGTCCGGTAAATTAAAAAGAGCACGTGCTAAGCATGTGCCGCGAATGCCTGACTTGCATATCTCCCTTTTCTTTATAGCTATTCCTTTCCTCAATTGCCTATTTCCCTGAATTTCCTACAACTTGACCAAAGTCGACAGAAACTGTTATTTCATTAGAAGCTCAATTAAATGGTATACTTGCCATTCTAACATACCCAATTTAGCCGAATCAAGTGGTTGGATCTAAAGAAATTCAATTTTTTTCTGCGGTCATATGATCTTGAAGGACCGTAAATTTCATGACCTAACTTGATCAAGCTATTCGAAGTTAAAGATCAAGCCATAAGCTTCCCGACAAGGACAAACTTTTGATATGGAAAACTCGAGTACGGTGTCCTTGATGAAAAATCTCACTTGCCGGCTCCGACAACAACTCCGGTTGGTTGGATTTGGAATTTGATGGGACTTGATTGGAAAAATTTACACATTTGAGGACTTGATTGAACAAAGATGTATAAGTTTAGGGACCAAAGAGGAAAATAGGAAAGAAAATGTGGCAAACGAATAAAGCCAGCCGAAAAATCATGGCGTTTTTAATGGGAAAAAAGAAAACAGCTCACTCACATGTTAGAGGATTTAGCTTGATGTAATTGCATGGTCATATCTCACCCATTTTTACATTGGTAATTAGAAAAAATGAGAGAGAGCGGTGGCATTTTCCCGTCCGAACCACCTGAGTGGTCCATCTTAGTTTTCACCAGCCAACCCAGTTGGTTCGGCTGATCCTGAAGCCGAACCTCTGCTCCGGACATTTCGGTACTCGTCGAAAATTAGACAACTATTGTCTCTACAGTCCCACGATGAGCAGTGGGATGAAGGCCCGTGACAAGCCTGCAAAGAATATACCGCGAGTTTCCCGGGTCGGGTCAATTTTTACCCATATTCACCAATCGGGCCACCATCTGGGTCTTCCTCGAGTCAATCTCTTCTTCATCTATAAAAGCAAACCTCCCCATCTTCCCCACCCTGCCACCAGTCATTAGCGCTCGTATCGCTCGCAAAAAATCACTCCGCTGCTTCCTCAACCTCCGGTAGACCACCTGCACCCAAGCTTCGTCCACGTACTCGCCGCCGCAACTCACAAGAACTAGGTAGGCTCACTACTGCCTCTCTATTTCCCCCTCCATTCGTCCCTGTTTTAGCCAAGTCGAATACCCTGTTTTAGCGTACGTTTGTCTCTCCATTTGACCAAAGTCCTTGAACATCGGAGTGTGGCCGAGTCCAAAGATACTCCCCTCGTTTTGCGCTCTCAAGTGCTTGCTAAAGTGCCCGAACAAAGTCCATATGAATTTGAGTTTGATTCTAGAAATCCAATCGTTGGGTTTGAACCGTGAAGTTGCCGGATGGGGTGCGGATTCTGACCGAAATGATGGCGATCTACCAAGTGCAGCCCTCCTCCACAGGAAAGTTCCGGTAGGTCGCGACATATAATCAAGAGGAATTAATTGTCGAAAGAAGAAGAAAATTAGAAAAAGAAAAGTAACAAGGAAACAAACTAAATGAATGAGGGGAAAAGGGATGAATGGTCATGCCGATCGGTGGCGGATTCAGTGGGGTTGGTGGCGCCCCCGCCGCATTTTATAATAACGGAAAATTCTTCAAAAATAAAATTACATGTGTCATTTTACTCGTCTCTCTTAGTCTTGAATTCTCTTTCCATCGTTCTCTATGGTGATAGAGCATGCGATTTAAGGGCGGGTGTGGTGATTTTCTCCACATTGAAACTTACTCTATGAGTAGGCTTTCATCGGCCGGAAATCCAATTAAAGAAAAAAAGAAGAATGAAATGGAAAAAATCAACATTGTTAATAATTCTTGGCTAAAACTAGCTAGAAGGACTATATTGACAAATTATTAAAAGATATAAGACTAAATTGTTAATAATCCCTATCTTTTTTGAATGCCTTTTTTTGGGAAAAAAAGGACAAAATTAAAAATTAAAAGAAGAAAATTCTCTTACTAGTCAGGCCACACAAATCCTATCTTAACTTAAGAAAATTCTCTAAACATGTGATTTAATTTAAACACGTTACTTAGCACATGAAAACCTGCGGAAAAAAAAAAAACAAAATTGGCAAGTGTGGCTGCAAGTGCAAGTCCCTTCTGGAATTGCATTGACTAATGTGACCGAAATTCTCCGAAAGCAAACAGTCTGAACCAGCCTGTACATACTTGGTGAAAAATAACAACAGACTCAAACTTTTTCACTAAAAAACATTTTCTAGAGTCGTCGCGTTCTCGACGAAACAAACGGAACTTTATTATCTACACCTTGTAAATTGGGGCATTCTCTCTACCCCAACTATTATTTATATATGCCGCTTGGCTATAAATGTGAAATTCAATAAACCTCCTCCACCTAATTTCATAAAATCTTCATACCACATGCCATGATTAATGATGTCGGTCCATTGTTAAGGGAATCGTGTCACCCAAATCCATTACTTATATAAAATGAAAAAAAAAATATTGTAATCTTCATTAATCGAACTACCAATACGGTGTGAGAAGTCCATCTTCGCAGTGTTGATCCTCAAATGAATTATTAATTTTCGTCGTGTGGTCAAACATTGTTCCAGTTTTTTTCTTCTATTCAAATATTAGAAATTGCCTTCCTTTCTGAGCATTGTGGCTGCTTCCCTTGGCATCGTTCACTCCATTCTAGGCATCCCGCAGGTGGTAGCCCCATGGAACTCTAGTTTGCCGCCCTCAAGCCCTTGAACTGGGCCCTCTGCTACTTCAACAGCTCGAGATGGATGGACCGGTCAACATGAGCGAGCCGTATAATTTGTTTTTTAGTCCTTGAACTTTTATGTTATTCCAAGTGATCCCGTCAATTTGGGTATACATTCGATTTAGTTCATGATTTATATGAAAATGTTTATTATTGTCTCTAAACTTGAATCAATGGAAGGGCAACACTTAAACATCTACACCAGAGTTCAGAGATTAAATTCAACACATGCCAATGGTTCATTGATCACATTGATTAAATTAGAAGTCTAAAGATCACATTTCGGTGATTATATGCGTCATCATCCTAAATGAAAAATAAAAAGGCAATTTGATCTGTTGGGGACAAATGGTAATTTGCTTCGTGATTTGTGAGGGCAGATTCAAATGTTTCAATTTGCAAATGCTCCAAATTCGTCGAAATTAAAGCTCGCCCTGACTTAGCAAAAATTATAAACATTACAAGATAAAACTCATACGACATATCGAGTGGTCTTAGGAAGCAAACTCAAGTTTCCTATTTTGTGCGCGAGCAGTGAATTTGTGCTAATCTTTCTTTATAGCGATTCCTTTCCTCATCTAGTCATGTCCCTAAATTTCGTGGAATAATATAATTTTTTACATAGGGGTTGACCAAAGTTGACATCAAATGTTATTTCGTTATAAGCTTGATTTAATGGTATGCTTAGCATTCTTACATACCCAATTTAGTCAAATTAAATGGTTGGATTAGAAAATATCCCAATTTTTGCCATGGTAATCTAATTGTGAAGTATTGTGAACTTTATGACTTTGCCTGATTGATTGATTCAAACCGAAAGATCAAGCCATAAGCTTGCCTAAAAAGCCAACATTTTGATATGGAAAACTTGAGTACATCATCCTCATTGAAAAATCTCGCTTCTCAAAATTTAATTGTGTATGTTGTCACTGAGATTTTACTCTCATGCATTGGCTATTTTGTGAGGGTAGTTTACGTCAAATTCTTGCTAACTCCGACAACAAGTTGGATTAGTTGGATTTGGAATTTGAGGAAACTTGATGAGAGAAGTTTACACATTTAAGGACTCATTTGAACAAACATATATAAGTTCAAGGACCAAAGTGGAAAAGAGGAAAGAGAATGTGACAAATGAATAAAGTCAGCTAGAAAAACATGGCATTTTGAATGGAAAAAAAAAAGGAAAAGAGCTCGCTCTCATTTAGAGGATTTAGGGGATGCGATTTCATATTTTAATGGTCATATTTCACCCATTTTTATATTGGTTAACCTTCAATTATCACATTGGACCATATGAATTCCCAAAAACCATATCCATTCCAATTTTGGCCTCTTTCTCAAAAGCCATGATGCATCGTACCATTGCGCAGAGCTCTTCGCAGCAGCGGCAAAATGTTCAAAACTTCCATAATAAAGAAATATGGTCAAGAGATTACCCAAGAATACTACGTACAACCATTGAGCCACATCGATTTTATGATGGATCTGCTGGCAAGCAATGTGGCTTCTTTTAGTGTTTGCCTACAAATGACGCGACTTATTCTCTCTCAAAGGTTTTGTTTGCAATACTCAAAGATGACATGAGAAATATTAATTACTTGCTTGAGCTTTTGAAAGACGGACCCAAGAACATTGATCAGAAGGTGCAGGGATTGAGGCATAATGTGCACTGTTTGATGTCTTACTCTTACTAGTTAGAGATGTTGTCTCTGTTTGTTTATTATCTGTTGTCTTAATAGGCCTACTTGTCCACAAAAAGTAGATGGTTGGGACTTGTTAATTTTGCTAACTTGAATCCAACATTATGTTGAGTCTTAATAGTTTTGTCACCGCGCTAGATTCCTTGGCAAGTTCAGCTACGAAAGTCGACTGGACATTTTGGGCATATTTATTTGTGTTCATAAATAGACTTATTTCTCTTTTTTTGTTCATGTGAACAAACAAAGAACAGAAACGTGTTTGTTTTCACTTTTGTTCCTATAAACATATTTGGAACAAACACAAAAAACAAAAAAAGAAGTGTTTCTTGTTCTTGAACACTTTTTAATATACACTTTTTCTTCTTTTTCTCTCTCTTGCCACTGCAACTTTCGGCCACCCAAAGCTGTTGTTGCCCGTCAGACCGCTGCCCCCTGCTGTCGGTCCGCCAGAATGCTGTTGTTAGGTTGCGGTAGCGGACGACCAGAGTTGGTGGTGACAATGGTGGTGGCAGTTAGGCGACAGTGGTCGACCGTCCATAAACAAGAAGAAAAACCAAAAAGAACAAAAATTTTGTAAATTGTACCAAACACATTTATATTCTAAAAACACTTTTTAGCAAATGCTCTATTTTACTCAGAAACTGTTTTAGGGTTCAAAAATAATTCCCTGTAATAGAAACGTTACCAAATATGCCCTTTGAGTATATCATTCCTTCAAACCTGAGAAGCATTCTTTAATTCGTCTGCTCCATTGCGACAGGAATGGCCCTATTTAGACTTTGGACCACATGCATGAAATGACATAGATGCGCCCTTGTTATATACAAACGTCGAGATTTCTCATCCAACTAAGAGCAAAGAGAAAATTCTGAACGAATATCATGCAAATTGACGGAAGCACCTAATGAAGAGACTGCCCACAGATTCGGTAGAAGTGTTGACTGGCAATTATTCACTGGTTCTTTCAAGAATTCCGACAAATTCAAGACACCAAACTACCAAACCTCAACTTCAACAGGCACATGCAAACTTAAGCACCACGGTGTCATTTCAAGTGTTAGCCTCCTCGTTCTTACACTGGGGAAGTCAAAACAATCAGCCTTATTCAAATCATGCTCAGAGACATTCATTATGAAGTGATTGATATGTAAACCCCAGGGGAAGCCTCTAGTTTGGTCTTAACAAGCAAGAATGCCCATGTTGTACCAAGGCCCCAGGACGTTTCTTAGTCCCAAGTAGGCTTATTTACAACACTCGTCTGGTGATGTGCGAAAAAGAGAGCACGAAATTGATTTGCAGCATGTATTGACACACTTATTATCAGCTCCATCTTTATGCGCTCTAGTTTCGACTTCTTCTACTTTTTGGGCAATAAGCTAAAAGAACGATTTCTAAAGGTAAAAATAGCTAGTATCAACATATTTGCATAACCTTGCTAACCAAAATTAATGACAGGCTGAGAATTTAGAAGATCCACTGCCAACTGACAAAAGATCGAATTGACCTGTCCCTCGGCATAAAAGTCAACTTCAGTCTTTGACTTAGCAAGAGCAACCATTGCCATTAACACTGCTCATTCACAAGCAAGCGTGACTGTGACACGAACAAAATTACGACACTGATCACTTTTTCAACAGCATTTACAAAAGCTGAGAAACTACAGCATATAAAGTTCTACAAGCTCTTACTCAATTTTTCCTATTTGAGAAGTAATTGATGAGGGTGCATTCCATCCCAGAATTATATGTTACTTTGGCCAATTGATATGTGCTCCTCCCATCCAACAAGTATGAGGGTTTCTCCTGAATATTTATCCTGTGATTGTGCGTTGTCTATGCTTTTGAAATCATTCGATTCGGTCATCCTAGGATTGTGAAAAGAGCTCGATTCCCCCTTTAGGAAGGTATGACAAATATACACATATTACTAAGCAACATGCCCTATAATCCCACATCAACATCTATCCAAAAGAAACCATAAACATTAATTATTACAATAGTAACAAGAAGATGAAATTACACTGGGATTTGAAATGATTTTCATAATAAGCACCTTACTAGTGCATCAGGAAAATCCATTCATAATCCTTCACACCATGATATATGGCGATCACATCTCCATGAAATAAATGACCCCATTAGCATACCGTAACTAATACAAGTTATTGGTCCGATCGAAGATAGCTATTCATCAAGAACCTGCAAGAAAATCAAGTATAGAAGCGGATATTACACTAATACAACACTAAATAGTAACTAGTACAAAATATTGGTAGATATATTTTGTTTATTTTGCAAAATGGCTTTAATTGTTTCTTTTTTTTAACTTGTGTGGAAGATGATAATTGGAAGTGACTAGGGATCAGCCTCCCCCAACATAAAATTTGTCCTAGGTCCTTCCAGTGAGAAGCAAATTCCCTCGGTCGACTTCTAGTTAAAGAATAAGTGTAGTTATTACGGGTGATTGGTTTTCGGACAGTTCGATTCCCTCCGGAATTATAAACCAGACTGATGGAACCGATTCTCTTATCTTTAGGACTGAAAACTGGACCTACTAGTCTTGAGATTGGACCAGACCTGATTTGTCGGTCTAAGCCAATTTTCAGGCAATCCAATGGGACCGTGAAAATACTTTAAAAAGTTGAATTTATTACTTTTTTTGTTTTCTTTTGTTAAAGTTGGGTAATGATTAAAATTTCAGAAATTTAAGTTAGGTTATTTTTCACTTTTTTATATCTTTATATTTAATAGAATGTAAAAAATTAGAAAAATTTAATCGGTTTGATCCGGTCCACCCCTCTTAGGAATTGAGACACCGGTTCTACTTTTGGGAATAGGGGACCAGACCAACACCTTCGGAAATTAGACCAAACTTGCCGGTCCTGGCAATTCCCAATTCGGTCAGTCCAACTTGCTCAACCTTAGTAATTATTCTAGACAAGATAGAGACAGCAGTGGATTTTTCTTTCTTCCAATCCAATGTGAAAGAAATAAAACTGATGGCGGGGCATGGGAATTAGAAACATTCCATTGTGTCATCGCGAGAGGCTATCGGTGCCAATCATTAATATTGGATCCAAAAGAACAAATTTGGAAAGAACATCGATAGCACTTGCTGATAATATGAAGAATTAAGAAAATTAATACATCGTCAAAAAAAAATTTCCTGAAAAGAGTAGAACAGAGATCTGGATTTTTTTTGGTTGAGGATTTATAGAGGTCCTAACACATAAAGGACCTCCTCATTCAACACCACGTCCGACATCGATTTGTGGGATGGACCTCCTCGTCCATCTCCTCCTTTGGGCCAACTTGTTTTTCGGAAGCGACGCATCTTCCGAAAAACACATTTGTTTAGTCATTTTCCGAAAAATACCTTCCGGAAAACACCTTTGTTTAGTCATCTTCCGAAAAACAAGTTTGAATCACATTCCGGAAAAACACCTTTGTTTAATCATCTTCCGGTCATCTTCCTGGCTGGAATTCCGACGAAGATGATTAAATGAAGGTCGAGTTAGACCAATCATCTTGACCTTTATTTGACCTTTGGAAGATTGGTCTAACTTGACTTTTGTTTAATCATCTTCGTCAGAAGTTTAATCATCTTCCACGTGGAAGATGATTAAACAAAGTTGTTTTCCGGAAGGTGCATCAGTTCCGAATAACAAGTTGGCCCAAATCGAAGTCGGACGTGGTGTTGAATGAGGAGGTCCTTTCTGTGTTAAAAGCTCTATAAAGCTCAGCCCCGTTCTCCCTCACCCTCGCGCTCTCCCACTCTGCTTCATCATCTCCTCCTTCCCCACCCAGAGATCTCCAGAAAAAATCTCGACTTTGACACTCAAGCACAGAAAGGAAGAAATGAAGTCTACTCTGAGTCTTGCAGAAGTTTCCTCCTTTCTGGGCATCGTGGCCGCTCTCCTTGGCATCATTAATTCCATCCTGAGCATCCTGCAGGTGGTAGCCCGACGCAACTCCGGTCTGCCGCCCTGAACCCCTAAACCGGGCCCTCTGCTGCTTTGACATCACCAGATTGATGGCGTCAAGATGAGCGAGCTTCTGTAATTTCTTGTTGATGTTTGCTTGATGTCCTTCGTGATCTTGGGATGGCCTATTTTGTAGCAAGGTCCATTATGTGTTGCTTGTATTGCAAAAAGTATAAATATTACTAAATAAAGCTTGCACGACGTATTGAGTATGCAACCGTTGCTATGTAGTCTTAGCAAAGTGAACTCAAGTTTCTCGTTTTGTGCACAAGCGATACATTAAGCACGTGCTAAGTATGTGCCATGATTGCCCGACTTGCAAATTTCCCTTTTCTTTATAGCTATTCCTTTTCTCAATTGCCTATTTCCCTGAATTTCCTACAACTTGACCAAAGTTGATAGAAAATGTTATTTCATTAAAAGCTCAATTAAATGGTATGCTTGCCATTCTAACATACTCAATTTAGCCGAATCAAGTGGTTGGATCTCAAGAAATTCAAATTTTTTGCCGTGATCATATGATTTTGAAGTACCATAAATTTTGTGAACTAATCCGATCGAGCGATTCAAAATTAAATATCAAGCCATAAGCTTCCCGACAAGGCGAAACTTTGGATATGAAAAGCTCGAGTGCGGTGTCCTTGATGAAAAATCTCACTTACCAGCTCCGACAACAACTCCGATTGGTTGGATTTGGAGTTCGAAGAAAAGATTACACATTTGAGGACTTGATTGAACAAAGATGTACAATTTCAAGGACCAAAGTGGAAAATAGGAAAGAAAATGTGGCAACCAAATAAAGCCAGCCGGAAAATCAGGGCGTTTGTAATGGGAAAAAAGAAAACAGCACACTCATATTAGAGGATTCAGGGGATGTAATGTCATATGGTCATATCTCACCCATTTTTACATTGGCAAAGCTTCATTATCACATTGGACCGTATAATATTTCCAAAAACCACATCCATTCCCAATTTTGGTGCTTCTCGAAGACCATGATACATCACACATCGAGTAGAGTTCTTCGCAGCAGCAGCAAATTATTCAAAACTTCCATAATAGAAAATAGCAAAAACCCTTTTCTTTTACTTCTTGTTTTCTTCACCAGATATTCTCCCTTACACCTTATGGTAAAAATTATATTATAGCCAGGGAGAATCTCACTCATCCTCCAATGTATTGTGCTACATATTGTTGCTTATTAAATGAAAATGGTTCTTTTGGAAACCCCCAAAAAAAAATTTCCTTCTTGACGTTTTTAATTTTTGTAATTGCAATGTCCACCCTATATTTTGGAGTCCTTTTCAATTTACCCCTTGACTTTGACTTTTGGCCAAATTCTCATCCAAATTTCAATCTCATATCCTCCCTTGATAGTGTCTACTGAGGAGGGCGAATCCATCCTGCAAATTCAACAAACCTACATTGTGCTCCCAACCTTTTAAAAATTCACTGTGATGTCCTCACTTTGATTGTGTAATCAAGAGGAATTAATTGTATTAAGAAGGAGAAATTAGAAAAAGAAAAGTAACAAGGAAACAAACTAGATGAAAGAGGGAGAAAAGGATGAATGGTCATAACAGTGTGTGGCGGACCTAGTGGGGTTTGTGGCACCCCTGCCCCATTTTATAATAGCGGAAAATTCAAAAATAAAATTACATATGACATTTTACTCGTCTCTTTTAGGCTCTATTCATTTTACGAAAAATAATAAAGTTAAGGAAAATATTTTCCACTAATAAAACAAACACATTCAAGAGTAGGGAAAATGTTTTCAATTTTTTTTGAAAGTGGGAAACATTTTTCATCTTTTTTATTTATTTTTAAATATTGCAGCCTCTAATAGTGTATCTCAACTTTGCTTGAGGTTGGAGAGCTGGAGGCCTTTAACAAACGAACACTAAAAAATATTTTTCAAAAATGCTATATTTGCGAAATGAACGGAGCTTTAGTCTCAAAATCTCTTTCCATCGTTCTCTATGGTGATAGAGCATGCAATTTAAGGCTAAGTGGTGTTTTTCTCCATTGTGAAACCTACCCTATGAGTAGGCTTTCATCAATTGGAAATCCAATTAAAGAAAAAGGAAATAAAGAAATGGCAAAAACCATCCTAAATTGATATAGGACTATATTAACAAATTATTAAAAGATATAGGACTAAAGTGGTAAGTTGATAATTCGTTAAAAGATTTATGACTAAATTAATAAATTTAAAAATTTAAAAATCGAATTAATTATCGTACAATAAATTTAGAATTTTTTGAACATCTGTCCATCCCAACAAGGTTGTGATTGAACTTTGTTTAATGATTTAGGTTTTGTTCTTTTCATGAAAAATAATTTTCAATAAAATGTTTCCTAAATTTTTCGACATTCATTTTATGAAAAATAAACCAATTAAGGAAATTATTTTTTACCAATGAAAAATACATTCAAAAGTGAAGATATTATAAAACATTTTCCATTTGCTTTCTTTCAACTAGATCAAGCAGCTCTCCTTTATGCACTTGTTGTTACTATTTTTTTTTATCATTATTTACTCTTTTCTTTTTCATTTTTCTGTGATCAGTGATTGCTAGCCTTCGGCAAGGTTAAGCTTGCCCAATCAAGGCCAAAGCCTTGTCAATTTGGTAAGACCTAAGCTCACGAGCATTAGGCAAGGCTTGAGCTCACCTATGGCTAGTTGCTGATGACTAATTAAGAAAGAAGAAAAAAAGAAAAAAACGAAATATTAAAAATTACTTCTTTAAAAATAAGTTAAAAATAACTTTAAAATATTAATAGATCATAATTTATATATATTAAATGACGAAAACTATTTTCCATTGTATTTTTTAATTTTAGCCAAACACCAAAAAATATTATCATTTTCTGAGAAAATGATTTCCTGAAAAGTGTCTTTAAAAAATGTCAAAAAATATTGCAAACGATGCGGTGGACTTCACTCTATGTCGAACCCCAATGGAGGACTTTTGGAACAATGTGGCTCGCCAGATGGACCCGAAAAACCGATGTGGGATGCCTTGTTAAGTGAAGAGGTCCTATATAATCTCCCTCACCCTCCCACCTTTCCCAATCTGCCACCCAGACATCTCTTGAAAAAAAATTCTCAACTCTGACACGCACACACAGAAAGGCAGAAATGAAGTCTTCTCCGAGTCTTGCAGAAATTGCCGCCCTTCTGGGCATCGTGGCCGCTCTCCTTGGCATCATTAACTCCAACCTCAGCATCCTGCAGGTGGTGGTAGCCCGACGCAACTCCGGTCCGCCGCTCTAAACCCCTAAACTGGGCCCCTTTGCTGCTTTGACATCTCCAGATTGATGGCGTCAAGATGAGCGAGCTTCTGTAATTTCTTGTCCATTTTTGCTTGATGTCCTTTGTGATCTTGGGATGGCGTACTCTGTAGCAAGGTCCATTTCTGTGTTGTGTGTCTTACTAAATAAAGCTTGTACAACGTTTAGAGTGTGCAGCCGTTGCTCTGTGGTCTTAGCACTCAAGTTTCTCGTTTTGTGCACAAGCCATAAATTTGGAAGAGCACGTGCTAAGCATGTGCGCAATTGCCTGCTTGCATATTTCCCTTTTCTTTATACCCATTCCTTTCCTCAATTGCCTATTTCCCTGAATTTCCTACGTACCAAAGTTGACAGAAAAATGTTATTTTTCATTATAAGCTCAATTAAATGGTATACTTGCCATTCTAACATACCCAATTTAACCGAATCAAGTGGTCAGATCTCAAGAAATTCAAATTTCTTGCCCTAGTCATCTAATCGTGAAGCACTGTAAATTTTATGGCCTAGCCCGATCGATCGATACAAAATTAAAGATCAAGCCATAAGCTGCCCGACAAGGCCAAACTTTTGATATGGAATACTCGAGTGCAGTGTTCTTGTTGAAAAATCTCACTTCTCAAGGTTTAGTTGTGTATGCGGTTATTGAGATTTTATCCTTATGTATTGGCCAATCCATAAGGGTAATTTATGACAAACTCTTGCCAGCTCCGACAACAACTCCGATTGGTTGGATTTGGAATTTGATGGGACTTGATTGGAAACTTTTACACATATGAGGACTTGATTGAACAAAGACGTATAAATCCAGGGACCAAAGTGGAAAATAGGAAAGAAAATGTGGCAAACGAATAAAGCCAATTGGAAGATCATGGTGTTTTTCATGAAAAATGAAGAAGACCATATTTATGTCTGCAAAGCTTCAATATCACATTGAACCGTATGATGTTCCTAGAAACCGTGTATATTCCCAATTTGGGTCCCTTCTTCACGTGTAGACTTCTTCACGGCACCAGCAAATCAGTCAAAACTTTTATAATAGAAAAAAGTGGACAGGAGATTACTTAAAAAGCCCTCCCTATCCATCTCTCTAAGATCGCAAAACTCCAAATCCCTTTTTCCTTTGCTTGTTGTTTTCTTCACCAGCTATTCTCCCTTCTACTTTAAAGTAAAAATTATATCATAGCCAAAGAGAATCCACCCACCGTCAGATATATTAGGAACAACTGTTATTATATTCCCTTAAGTCCTTCCCGCTAATTGACTCTTTAAGCCCCCAAGTCTCTTTGCAATTTATTGTGTTTGGATGCTAATTTTCAATATGCTACATGTTTTGCTTATTAAATGAAAGTGGTTCTTTTCGCGCTCGCCCTTCAAAAAAAAAAATCCTGCTTGACGTTTTTCATTTTTGATATTGCAATGTCCACGCTATAGTTTTTTGTAGTCCGTTTTGGTTTACCCCTTGACTTTGACTTTTGGCCAAACTTTTATCCACATTTCAATCTCATATTCTCCCTTAATGGTGTCTGCTGAGAATTTGAATCCATCTTGCAAATTCGGAGAACTTACATTGTGCTCCTAATCTTTAAAAATTTCATTGCGATGCCCTCACTTTGATTGTATAATCAAAACTAATTAATCGCAAAAAAAGGGACAAAATTGGAAAAAAAAAAAAAAAGAGCAACAAGGAAACAAATCAAATGAGAAGGGGGAAAGGGATGGATGGTCACGACGGTTGGTGGCGGACCTAGTAGTGTTAGTGCCCCCCCCCCCCCCCAAAAAAAATTTTATAATAGCGGGAAATTCCTTAAAAATAAAATTACACGTAACATTTTACTCGTCTTTTTTTAGTCTCAAATTCTCTTTCCATCATTCTCGATGGTGGTAACTTATGCAAATTAAGGGTGATGTTATGCTTGTCTCCACTGTGAAACTTACCCTATAAGTAGGTTTTCATCGGTCAGAAATCCAATTAAAGAAAAAAAGAAAGAAATGGCAAAAATGATCCATGTTAATTTTTTTTTCATAACTAAAACTAGCCAGAAGGACTATATCTTATTTACCAAAAAAAAAAAGAAGGATTGTATCAACAAATTATTAATGGATATAGGACTAAATTAGTAAGTTGACAAATTGTCAAAATGTTTATAACTAAATTGATAAAATTAAAATTTTTAAGATCGAATTAACCATCTTACAATAAATTTAGGACTTTTGGACATCTACCCATCCCAACAATATTGTGATTGAACTTTGTGATTGAAACTTTTTTTTCTTTGAATTTTTAGCTTTTTCATTCGTTTTTTGAATGCCCTTTTTGGGAAAAAAACAAAAAAGTAAAAATTGAAAGAAGACAATTCTCTTAGTAGTCAGGCCACACAAATCCTACATTAACTTAATAAAATTCTCTAAACATGCGATTTGATTTAAACACGTTACTTAGCCGAGACATTTTCTAAACATGTAATTTAAATTAAATTAAAAGATGCCAATCCTCCCATGCAATTCCTATCTACATGAAATGCAATCTTTTTTTTTTCTTGTTTCAAAGCATGGCATGCTATTTATGATAAAGGTAGAGAATCTCATCCGTAGAAGGACTTAAGAATCAAATTTTGATAGGAATTGAGGTAATCTAAAAAAGTAAGCATTCGTCTCACAATTTAAATTATAAATTAAATCAATCATTTTTCATAAATAATTATCCAAAAAGAGAAATAAAAAAAACGACCCGATATCTTTACGGATCAAAATAGCGATTAAATCAATTTATCTCAAATCTGTATAATGCACATATATTGAATTTGATTTAAATTAAATAGATAATACAATCTATCCGTAATTAGATTTAATATAATCAAATTAAATCAGATGACATTGTTACATAGCTCGATTTCACACGCAAATTTGATTCGAAATCGGATGCGCTTACGAATGAGGTGCAAACGACAGCGACGATGTGCATTGTGCGGCTAGCCGGCAATGCTCGATGATGGGTCTATGGCCAGGAGGGCTTTTGGCTGCACGGCTTGGTAGGACACCGACGCATTCCAAGTTGCGGCACCAGACGGAAAGATCCCCGTACAGCCGGCGAGAATAGAAGGGTGACCGGCCAGAGAGAAAACCTGCAAAAGGGAAAAATTCACCGGACGCCGTGGGAACTTGCTGAGATTGCCGAATGCGTGGATGGGCCTGCATAAAAAGAAAAAAGAAGAAGCAAACTTTCTGGACTTCACCTATGGACCGGGGGAGTGGGGTTGGTGAGGTGAAGCGCCGCCGCGACATCTAAAGCATTGTAGCCAAAGCATGGTGGACCGACGACAAGGGGTGCGACGGAGACACCGCTGCGAGGCTGTCATCGACCAAACTGAGGCCACTTCCGATTGTCGGCAGTGCCGCAATAAGTCATCTAGACCTTGCCAACCGCCACTTGGTATGCCACAGGTGTAATTGCGAGGAGTAGCAGCCATGGTGATAGCAGCGCGGCAGCAGCCGTCGGCAATGACACTGCCAATGCAGTGAGTTGTGAGGTGAAGGTCCGCCGCGACATCTGAAGCGTTATAGCCGAAGCTAGGCACGTTTAGCAGCACGCGCTCCTCTCAAATTCAACGCGTGACGCGTGCGCACAAAACAGGAAAGTGGAGCGGGGCCACGAACCAACGGCTATATAATGGCGACGTAGTATTTGCATGCAGCGCATCGTAGTGTTTGTCATCTCCAGAGAGAATTTCCTATTCTTGCACAAACCTCAGATTCCAAACGTTTCTTGATTCCGAAGCAGACTGTTCTGTTCGCAGGAGGGACTAGCTTCACTCGTCTCGGAACAGGATTTCTCTGTTCCGGAGCTCCCTTCTGGAATAGAGCTCCCTTCTCCGTCCGTTTCCCCAATGCAATTCGGAAAGACACTCCACAGAAAAATTTCGCCAGCTTCATCGTGAATTGGGTTTCGACTAGTACCCGTGAAATCCGCTTTTTCTGTCCCACTCTTGGGAGCAGCAGCATGGAGACAGTCCACTGCGGATATAGTTTCAGTCTCTATGCAAGCAATTCCGATTTTGTTGGGCTTCCGACTGCCATCTTCAATTTCTCGGTGAAGTGGCACCGTTTGCTGGTCTTCGTGGATCGACTGGGAGTGCCGATGAGTCTTCAAGGCACCACGCTTTCAGAATTGAGCCAGTCGCTCGAAATGCCTCTCTGCCTCTGCATCCTACCATGGCAGTCTCTTTGCGAAAGGCAGTTGGAAAGAGTTCTCGGTGATCTGAGCGTTCATTATGGCTTCTGGACCGACACAATACGACCCATTATGCGGACCACAATGAGGGGATCAAGACATGGCCGTCGACAGTTCGACATGAGCATTAGAGTTGCAATTGGTGACGGAGGAGGAAGTTGAAGTGCAAGACATGGACGAAGGCTTCATCATCGGAGGGCATGAGTCAGATCCTGATCAAGCCTTGCGGGGCGTCTCCAGAAGCACCATTGAAAAGCTCAAGCGGGAGAGCTGCTTCGTCCGAGATGGTAACGAGTGCTGTTGCATTTGCTTAGAAAAACTGAACGGGGCAGGTAAAGTGATCGAGATCCCGTGTTCGCATCTGTTCCACAGTAGATGCAGCGTTGAGTGGCTCAAGAGAAATGATTTGTGTCCGCTATGTCGTAGTAAAGTAGAAGTGAAAGATCCAGAATAGTTAGTTTTTAGTTTGTAAGATTTCTGTTGAGGAATGAATTCTCTTTTTCTGCAATGGATCGGGTAATTTGCTGTGATTACTTTGCCTACCCAATGCAGTTTCTAGCTCTAGTGGGTACTCTAATGCCATTCTCATCCATGCTAATCAAAGGGATCATACTTCCCTTCACGGCCCCATTGACAAGCTCATACCTAATTGTAGCCAGAAGATGCATTAGAAAAACCTCATCAATATAAGTTCACCAACGTGAGCATTTAACTCGTTCATACAACCAAACCATTTATCGAACATCTTAGCAATTACCCCTCAATGGGCTAATGTGACGCCCCAAAAAATGCATTTTAAGAATGACATCGATCTTAGTGCCAATCGTGCTCTTTGCTAACAAGTTATAGTTCCTCATGTGCCTCTCAAGTAAACCCGAAAAGCACAGACATTTGATTGAATGCTTGCAACTCGCATGCATTTAAGGTGGATGAAACCAAGTAAAACAACCATCGAGAAAACTTAATTAGAGACCAATATTTCCCCCATAATTAGCCCATCAATCTCCCAGAAACACAAAGCTAAATCTAGTCGCCAGACAAAAAAGTGAAGAAAACACAAGGATGGCCTAAGACAGGACATTGAAGGTAGGTCCTGTAACCAGTACAACATAACAAACGCCCCAAAATTTCCGCAGGAACATCCAGTCTCTTTCAAGAATAGCATTTACATACATCAACACTAATACATCATTAATTAATTGAAAAAGGAAATTATATTTGATAAATTACTATCCGTCCTCTCTTAGCAAAGCAAGAGACAGTACCCAACTGCTAAGGTCAGCATAACTAGAATCACATTTCAAGATCAGGTACAAATGCCGAAAATGAAACTTCGTCTTCACTGAGGAATTCATGTAAACTTGAAGGCATTCAAGAACAATTCTGCTGATGAATTCTAATTGACCTGAGAAAACAAAGTCCATTCTGTAAGAATATTGAAAAAGCATTTCAAATTCTCAAAAAGAATTGATGATATGTCAAAATATACGTATTATTTTTACTAGGCAGATGTAGAGGAGACAAAGCAATTGAATCCGAAATCTCGTGATCTTAAATGTTATATGTTAGCCACTAACAAGCTAAATCTATGGTTCTCAATTAACATAATCTGCAACATGACCCCAGTTAAGGGAAAAGAGAAAAAACGTCGGTAAGAGTTCAACTACTACGAGCTGATAACTGAATTAGGATTCTGGGAGGATAAGCAATGTTCATGATTGTGAGAACTTAACCTCCGTCAGTGACTCAGTAAAACAGCACAATATCACTAGTAATTGACGCTGCTCCTGCTTGCCTCTTAGGTTTCTAGCCAAAGTGGCACGAGCGACAGAGGAGAATGCCATGAAGACCAGAGCAGCAACCATTTGACAAAGTGGACACGTTCCTTGGATCGGAATGGAGCAAGAGGCCAGTAGTGGGTTATAAGTTCTTGGGTACTGTTAAGTCTTAGCGCCAACCTCCGTGCAAGAATCATTTGACGATTCCAGTGAAATCAGAGTACTGATAAAGACACTTGTAGACATGTGAAGCTAGAACAGAGGCCAAGCAATACTGCTCTTCAATACCATATTGAGTATGAACCCTTGATTTTCCCCACTCAATCTAATCAATTCATCTCTTGCATCTCTTTTCCCCTTGTACAGGATAGTATAAATCGTTCTCTAAGAACTTCCAAATATCCAGTTTGCACTGTAATTGATGAAATGTGAACTTCACTTCAACCTCTTCTATAACATTTGTGGCCTGGGGGTGCAAAATCACTCTGCTTGAGAAATCAAAGCACTCTTTGAAATCTCAGGATGACATGATCCATACGGTACTTCTTAAAGGTAGACATGCAACTCCAGATGTTCCACAATGTATATGACAAAGACAAATAAAACAACAAAAGGCTTATAAGAAGCTAAAGATGTCGCCTTTCACTAACCCACTCAGCATTTTAGAATGTCTATGGTGGGAGGATAAAACATCTCACCATTTTAGAATGTCTCTCCTGAGAGCTGTTTAGAGGAAAACATGGAGCAGTTGATTTGAGTGGAAGTCATTAATCATTGAATAAACCAAGCCTACTTCTTCCAAATAACGGACAGTTCCAAGTGCCCTTTCCCTCTTTCCATCCAAGTTTTGACCTCGCGTTAAACTTCAGGTATATGGGCAGAAGTTATCAGTTTTACCACATCTTCAGGACATTGACCCCCCTTTTTTTTTTTTTTTTTTTGAGAAAAGAAAGACAACTGATATTACATCTCACCATAACCAAAGTGCTGTCCACTGCAAGTTAATTTTGTTTCCTTTCACGAACACTTGACAATCTTAAGCATCACTTAGACCCCCCACAAGATTATAACGTAATCAACTTCAGAACAGGTACTGCATATTTTCTTGCTGAACATGCTATCTTCAAAACGGAGACATGATGTTTAACATTTCTGAATATAATCTACTGATGTAAAACTCATGAGTCCAAAATAGTAAGCCTTATGAGGATTGACGTTCAAACAGTACTTGCGGCAGATCACAGCTCAAAGAGAATACATCCCTTGAAGCATCACATCTCCCAAAGCATCAAGATGAAGAGAAGAATTGCATCAGACAATTCAAAGGACAGACTCGCCAAAAATTCATAACAAATTCATTCACCCGGGGTTCACTACATTCTTCACAAGCAAAGATCTTATTCAGAGACTCGGGATAGAGAGAAAAGAGCGTGCCGTGCTGCATACTCCGGCGGCAACGACGGACGATGGATCGGCGACGTGCGTGGCGGAGTGACGAGAGGGCACGAGACCACCGTCTGAGAAAGTGGCGGCAGCGGCGGCAACGGCGTCGAGGAAAGGAATACTAGTTATAAACAAAAAAGGAAATAGGCAATTAGGGCAACTGCGGCACGTGCGTTGCACACGCTCCTCTCAGTTCAAAGCGTGTGCACAAAACAGGAAAGTGGAGCGGCCACGAACCAACGGCTATATAATGGCGACGTAGTATGGATGCAGAGCATCGTACTCCCTGTTTGTCGTCTCCAAAGAGAATTTCCTGTTCTTGCACAAACCTTAGATTTCATCGTCTCTTGGTCCCGAAGTAGATTGCTCTGTTCTCGTTTCTTGGTTCCTGCTCTGTTCGCAGGAGGGACTAGCTTCAATCGTTTGGCTCTGTTCGGTCCTCGGAACAGGATCCTCTGCTCCGGTGCTCCCTTCTGCGTCCGTTTCCCCGATATAATTCGGAAAGATCTCCACGGAAAGACTTCGCTAGCTCCATCGAGAATTGGGTTTCGACGGTACCGGTGAAATCCTCTCTTCAGTCCACTCTTGGGAGCAATAGCATGGAGACAGTCCACTGCGGATATAGTTTGGGACTGGACCCAAGGAGTTCCTATTTTTCTGGGCTGCCGACTGCCGTTTTCAATTTCTCGGTCGAGCGGCACCATCTTCTGTTCTTCGTCGATCGACTGGGAGTGCCGATGAATCTTCAAGAGACCACGCTGCCCGAATTGAGCCAGTCGCTCGAGATGCCGCTCTCCTTCCTACCATGGGAATCTATTTGCAAAGGGCTCTTGGAGAGTGTTCTCCATGATTTGGGCGTTCATTACGGCTTCTGGACCGACATAACACGAGAAATCATGTGGACCGCATTGACGGGATTAAGAGTTGGCCATCGACAGCTCGACATGTACATAAAGTTGACATTGGTGACGAAGGAGGAAGTTGAAGTGGAAGACATGGACGAAGGCTTCATAATGGAAGCCATGGACGAAGGGTTCATAATGGAAGACATGGGCGAAGGCTTCATCGGAGGGTACGAGTCAGATCCTGATCAAGCCTTGCGGGCCGTCTCCAGAGGCACCATTGAAAAGCTCGAGCGGGAGAGCTGCTTCGTCCGGGATGGTGATGAGTGCTGTTCTATTTGCTTAGAAAAACTGAATGGGGCAGGTAAAGTGATCGGGATCCCCTGTTCGCATCTGTTCCACAGCAAGTGCATCGTCGAGTGGCTCAAGAGGAATAATTCGTGTCCGCTATGTCGTAGTAAAGTAGAAGTGTAGAAGTGGAAGATCCAGAGTAGTTAGTTTTTAGTTTGTAAGATTCATACTGAGGAATGAATTCTCTTTTTCTGCGATAGATCAAATAATTTGCTGTGATTACTTTGCCTACCCAGTGCAGTTTCTAGCTCTAGTGGGTAGGTACTGTAATGCCATTCTCATCCGTGCTAATCAAAAGGATCATACTTCCTTTCACGGCCTCATTGACGCGCTCATACCTAACTGTAGCCAAAAGGTGCATTGGAAAAATCGCATCAATATAAGTTCACCAACGTGAACATTTAACTCTTTCATATAACCGAACCATTCATTGAACATCTTAGCAATTGCCCCTCCATGGAATATGATGGCCCGAAAATGCATTCTAAGAATGACATTGATCTCAATGCGAACCGTGCTCTTTGCTAACAAGTAACATAGTAAACCCGAAAAACATGACATTTGATTGAATGCTTGCAACTCGCATGCATCATTGTTCTTTAAAATCAATGAAACCGAGTAAAACAGCCATTGAGAAACTTTATTAAAACCAATATTTCCTGCATGTTTAGCCCGTCAATCTCTTAGAAACACGAGGATGAATGTGGTCGCCAGATAAAAAAGAGGGTAAAGAAAACACAAGGATGGAAGGACAACACGACATTGAACGTAGGTCCTGTAACCATTACAGCATAACAAGTTACCCAAAATTTCCGCAAGAACATCCTGTCTCTCTCCCAAGTTGCATAAACATACATCAACACTAATACATCATTAATTAATTGGAAAAGGAAATTACATTTGAGAAATTACTATATGTCATCTCTTAGCAAAGCAAGAGAGAGTACCCAACTGCCGAGGTCAGCACAACTAGAATCACATTTCATGGTCAGGTATAAATGCCAAAAACGAAACTTCGTCCTCCCTGCGGAATTCATGTAAACTTGAAGGCATTCAAGTACAATGCTGCCAATGATTTCTAAGCATGTAGAGTGCTTCAGAATTGACCTGAGAAAACACAGTCCACTTTGCAAGAATACTGAAATAACATTTCAAAATCTCAAAAAGATTGACAAAAAGTAATTCGCTTCAAGAGCATCATAGATGTTATTGTATTTTTCACTGCAGCTTTTCCTTTTGCTATCGTTGACATTAAATAGCTCTATCAGGAGAGTCCTTTACTTATTGAAAACTGAAGAAAATGTTCGTCAGCGTATTAAGGATTCAATGTGGACATGCTAAGACTTTCCATACCACGCTCACGCACGTGAACCACCATCAGCATTTTTTTAGTGATGATCGAGGACGAAACTATCTCCATCGTATCTGAGATACTAATTGTAAGTACCAGATCTAACCATATATCCATGTAAACACAAAAGAAATAGGTTTGTTATGTTCCAATTTTCACATTATGCAAAATTAGCTGTTATTCAACTCAAACATAGCCCTGCATTCGACAATCTCACTATTGGAACAGTACTATGCCAGTGGTGCACTGGAAGACATAAAAAGTACATAGAAATAAAATTTTGCATTCTAATTGCCAATATGTTGTGCAAGATACTATTGCCTAATTTGGTGAAGTTCTAGTGGCAAATTCGTCTTGGTTTTTGTCAGTGTTTCAAAAAATGGAACTGGAATGAGCGGTTCAACTGGTTGTGCATGGTCCTGTCCAATTGAACCTTGAGTTGTCAAAATCTAATTAAACCTGGCCTAACCAGGTTAAATTGATTTCCAGAATAAAGAAATTATGCAAGGATGACATTTTTAAGAAGGGATTCAGGACTTTGAAGTCCTTGGGCATTCCTCACACAAGGTTTTGGCACTGAGTTGTGCATCATATTAGGAGTTAGAATCAAAAGGCACATTACTAAGGAGAAAACATGAAATCTATCATTTGTGTGTGATTCAAACTTCCAACCAAACCAAACATTCCAGCAAGTATGAAAACTGGCAATAAACACACTACAGCAAATGCAGATTGGCCAGCTCAAATTTGAACAAGTGGTTAACGAGGAAAACACATACTCTTAACAATAAAATCTCTTCAGAAAACACATACTCTTAACAATAAGGAGGCCGAGGACATAAATTGTAAAACACAGTCTGGTCAGCTGCATTTCAGGGCCTGAACTAAATAACATAAACGTCCAGGCAAGAAGAAATGACTGCAACCATGATGAAGCCAAAGAGCAGCAAGACAACCAGAACAATTTTGAACCAGAAAGAATTCCCATGCCATATACCAGATCTTTCCAACCAGACACGCTCCAGTGTACCTTTTAAGTCCATCCTAAATAGGGTGATTTAAAATACAAGAAAGAATCTGTCCTCTTGATCAGTCAATTTCCCTCAATTTATCTTATGGGCATCGACTTGATACTAGCTTCATTTCAATCAGCGCCAGTCACAGTTGTAAACTCATAATAGAGTTAGTTTTATCATATCCCTGCTTCTGGAGAATGGTATCGACATCCTTGATTATGTGGGACAAGTTCCCTTCACAGTCCAAACAATAGACTCAAAGCTAAAGACAGATTAGAGGTGAGGCTGTGGGTTTGTGCACGTGTTGGTCTATGCACACACTTACGGGTGAGAGAGAGAGAGAGAGAGAGAGAGAGAGAGGGAAGAGCTGATCTTATCCACTAGAAGAAACTTGCTGAGGAACATAACTGACGTATACACTCTTCAGCCATCTCCCGTAAGGTGAAGAAATCACGTCTTTGAGGAGGCACCATGCATAATGGAAAAGAACTAGAAGCCCTGCGAAGCATCCACCTTAATAGGCAGATTAATTACTGACACAAACATTACATAAATGAGTTGAGGCAAAACGAGATTAGTCGAGAAACTGATATTTTTCCATAAGGTTTCACTGCAAAACTTGATTCATTTTGTCAAGTTTTCATCTTCTTCCCAATGTCATCTAGATATACACAACTTCCATAGGCTTCTGCAGCAAGCATATAAGGGGATAAGACCACCCACAAAACCAAAGTAGCCATTTTAAGTAAATACTAGTCTGAGTGCTTGTGCAATGCACAAGCACGCTTGTTTCGTCCATGTGCCCTTTCCCTCTTTCCAGCCAAGTTTTGACCTCGTGTTAAACTTCAAGGATATGGGCAAAAGTTATCACTTTTACCACATCTTCAGGACATTGACCCTTTTTATTTGAGAAAAGAAAGACAACTGATATTACATCTTACCATAACCAAAGTGCTGTCCACTGCAAGTTAATTTTGTTTCCTTTCACGAACACTTGACAATTTTAAGCATCAGTTAGACCCCCCACGAGATTATAACGTAATCAACTCCAAAACAGGTACTGCATATTTTCTTGCTGAACATGCTATCTTCAAAACGGCAACATGATGTTTAACATTTCTGAATATCATCCACTGATATGTAACTCTGAGTCCAAAATAGTAAGCCCTATGAGGATTGAGGTTCAAACAGGACTTGCGGCAGATCACAACTCAAAGAGAATACATCCCCCGACGCATCATATCTCCCAAAGCATCAAGAGGAACAGAAGGATTGCATCAGACAATTCAAAGGACAGACTTGCAAAAATTCAAAACAAATTCATTTACTCGGCATTCCCTACATTCTTCACAAGCAAAGATCTTTTTCAGAGACTCGCGATAGAGAGAAAAGAGCGTGCCTTGCTGCTGCCTACTCCGGCGACAATGGCAGTATTTCAAAGCCACTTGCTATAACGGGCTAAGCCTAACTCAATTAAAAATCTAGTTACCTAAATTAAGAGCTGGAAATTCCGGCCCCTTCACCCCGTGTCTTGGCCGAATGTCTTTTAGATGTGAGGCAACCCTCGCAACTTATTCCAGTCCGTACGTCACCGCTGATACCATGCAAAATATATGAATTAAACTATATAGTATGCATTAGTACAATTAAAACTATGTGCAATAAAACTTAATATTTTCATTTTAGGTCTTAAATTATTAACCCAAGTGTAAATGGTTACTCAAAACTTAAGTATTAACAATTCATTTTTTTATAGATACTTTGCAATTGGGGGTTCCTATGCTTAGCTAAGGTATGTAAATGCCCTCCCTTTCCTTGCAATTTATTTGTTGCTTTAATTTATTGGGTATTATATGAATATTAGCACATCTCAATGAACTCCTCACGTATTCGGTAAATCGAATTAAATCAAATCCAAGATGCATGTTAAAAATTTTGAATTGAAAAAAAAAAGGGGTACAAGGTGTTATATAATCTAGTGCAGCCAAATCTTCATTGGTTCACGGAAATAAAATATAGCTCATGATTCTAATTAACTCACCATAAATTGATAATAGCGGCTCTAAAATAAAACATTTGCATGTTAAAAAAAATGAGCCTTAAGTCATGAATGGATATGAGTTTGGAAGAGATCGAGATAAGTAAAATTTAATAATCCATTAGCTAAATCTCAGGTAGTGCACTTTAGGGAAGATCACCATACCAATTTAGTCCTAAACTTTTCAATTGTGCCAACTTAATCCTAAATATTTTGATAATTTGCTAATTTAAGTCGCAAACTTTTTTACGGTTAATCAATGTAGCCATTCCAATTAAATATAAAAAAACTGGCAAATTTTCCAAAGGTTTGAAACTAAATTGACACGAAAAAGTATTTATCACTAAATTAACAAATTATCAAAAGGTTTAGAGCAAAATCAATATAATTAAAATATTAGAACTAAATTGGTTGCTGCACAATAAATTTAAGACTTTCTAAACAAATATTCTGTTAAATTCAAGGGACCTCCTCAACCTAATTTCATGAATTTTTGTTATCATGGATGTCAATAGCCTAGTGATGCATGACTATACTTTCCAGCTCACAAGCTTAGGAGGTCGGACCTACAAGTAGTAGTAATGCACTATTCTTGGTGCTGTTAGAGGCGTCAAAATGGTTTATGTCCTCATTTTATAACACATTTTCAATATACTCAAAGTTATATGGGTAACTCGTTTTTTTGATAAAAGTGAGCTCAATGAAATGAGAAAATTTAAAACCCAGTGACCCATAGTTTAATCCGCTCTTCACACACCTCTCCTTCGCCTCCCTGCCAATTTAAAATCTCCTTTACCGAGCCCCGCCCCATGTCGTCGGCGCACCTAGATCGCGTCCGAATGCGGAACCCCTTACTTTATACTTTATAGATAGGATCGCCACCTTCGGTCCACACTAATCGCGAAACTAAAGAATAAACTATAGAATAATAATAAAAAGGGTTAAAAAATCAGATGCTTCATCGAAAACGACGACCGTTTCCTTTTTGTTCGCCCCTTCACAGAAACCTAGAATTAAAATTTTAACCTCATACACCCCTTTCTTTATTTCAATTGTTGCGTTGCTCAAAAGTAATTTATGCGACCTTAAATGAAATCAGACGCCTGGCTGGCCGTGCTGGCCCAAGCCATCTCCATCTTAAAATGTTGGTCCCATTCCCAGGCGTCTGATTTCATTTTTTTTTAATGAAAAAAAAAATGAAATCAGACGCCTGGGAATGGGACCAACATTTTAAGATGGAGATGGCCCAAAAAAAAAAAAATGAAATCAGACGCCTGGGAATGGGACCAACATTTTAAGATGGAGATGGCTTGGGCCAGCACGGCAGCAAGTTTGGGTCCGAACCCACGTGGGCCGCGTTTCAGGTAAGCATATATGCTTACACCTTTTCGTCTTCGTCCTGTAAGCCAAAATCTCATCTTCCGTTTTGGCTCTTGAGCAGGAGGTTCATGGGGCTGCAAAAGCAAAAGAGGATTATAAGGCGACTAAGGTAAGTAAGATCCCGTCCTCAAGATTCTATTCTGATGTTACGATAAATCCCTCTACCCTATTGTTTAATCCCGAAGGAAGCTCCCCTGGTAGAGCTGCTATAAGATAAGCTCTTTTTCCATTTAGTTTAGAGAGAGTAGCATTACACGGTCTGGGTCTTCAGGGTCTGCTATTCCTTTCCTCTAATGACTAAATGTCAAACCTACCGAAAATTCTGTTTTCGGATACTGGATCTCGGACATCGTACCGGGCTCAACCACTTTTCCCAATCTGCTTTGACATTTCCCTCTTCCCCACCCAGAGATATCTAGAAAGAAATCTCAACTTCGACACTCACACACAGAAAGGCAGAAATGAAGTCTTCTCTGAGTCTTGCAGAAATTGCCTCCCTTCTGGGCATCGTGGCCGCTCTCCTTGGCATCATTAACTCCATCCTCAACATCCTGCAGGTGGTACTCCATCGCAACTCCGGTTCGTCACCCTCAAGCCCCTAAACCGGGCCCTCTGCTGCTTCGACGTCCCCACATCGATGCCGTCATGATGAGCGAGCTTATGTAATTTCTTGTTGATTTTTCCTTCATGTCCTTCGTGATCCTGTGATGGTGTACTTTTTTTTGGCAAGGTTCATTTTTGTCTTACATGTCTCGTGAAAACTCTACAAGTTACTAAATAAAAGCCCGTTCAAAGTATTTAGTACGCAGCCGTTGCTATGTGGCCTTAGCAAAGTGAACTCAAGTTTCTCGTTTTGTGCACAAGCGGTAAATTAAAAAGAGCCCGTGCTAAGCATGTGCCGCGATTGCCTTATTTGCATATTTCTTTGTTCTTTATAGCCATTCCTTTCCTCGATTGCTTATTTCCCTGAATTTCCTACGGATGGACCAAAGTAGACAGAAAATGCTATTTTTCATTATAAGCTCAATTAAATGGTATATTTGACATTCTAACATACCCGATTTAGCCGAATCAAGTGGTCGGATCTCAAGAAATTCAAAAATTTTGCCATGGTCATCTAATAGTGAAGTACCATAAATTTTATGACCTCGCCCGATCGATCAATTCAAATTTAAAAATCAAGCCGTAAGCTTCCCGACAAGGCCAAACTTTTGATATGGAAGACCTGAGTGCAGTGTCCTCGTTGAAAAATCTCACTTGCCGGCTCCAACAACAATTCCGATTGGTTGGATTTGGAATTTGATGGGACTTGAATATAAAAAGTTTACACATTTGAGGACTTGATTGAACAAAGACGTATAAGTTCAGGGACCAAGGTGAAAAATAGGAAAGAAAATGCGGCACACGAATAAAGCCGATTGGAAAATCATGGTGTTTTTCACGGGAAGAAGAGAAAACAGCTCAGTCTCATATTATAGGATTTAGCTTGATGTGATTTCATGGTCATATCTCACCCATTTTTACATTGGTAATTAGAAAGAATGAGAGAGAGAAACAGAGACAGAGACAGAGAGAGAGCGGTGGCGTTTTCCTGTCTGAACTGCCTGAGTGGTCCATCTTAGTTTCCGCCAGCCAAACTGTTTGGTTTGGCAGATCCCGAAGCCGAACCTCTGCTCCAGACATTTTGGTAATCGTCGAAGCGGTCCCACAACGCGCAATGTGATGAAGGCCCGCGACAAGCCTGCAAAGAGAATACCGCGAGTTTCCCGGGTCGGGTCCATGTTTACCCATTTTCACCAGTCGGGCCACCATATGGGTCGTCCTCGAGTCAAATCTCTTCTTCATCTATAAAAGCGAACCTCCCCATCTTCCCCGCCCAGCCACCAGTCATCGGTGCTCGCATTGCCCGCAAAAAATCTCTCCGCTGCTTCCTCAACCTCCAGTAGACCACCCGCACCCAAGCCTCGTCCACCTACTCGCCGCCGCAACCCATAAGAACCAGGTGGGCTCACTACTGTCTCTCTATTTCCCCCTCCGTTCGTCCCCGTTTTAGCCAAGTCGAATGCCCTGGCTCACCGACCGGAGGCTCGCGTTTTCGGACCCGAGCGTACGTTTGTCTCTCCATTTGACTCTATTGATCGAAGTCCTTGAACATCGGAGTGTGGCCGAGCTCTGGGCGAGTCCAAAAATACTCCTCTCGTTTTGTGCTCTCAAGCGTTTGCTAAAGTGCCCGAACAAAGTCCATATTAGTTTGAGTTTTGATTCTGGAAATCCAATCGTTGGTTTGAGCCGTGGAGTCGCCGGGGGTGGGGTGCGGATTCCGACCGAAACGATAGCGCCGCCCATCTTAGTCATGGCGCCAGCTGCTGCGCGGAGGATGAGACGCCGTGAGTTGGGCGAGGCGGAGTTGATTCCAGCCTCTGCTGTGCCAGGCTGATCCAACTCAGACGCTGGGCCCGAGTCTAGTAAGGGCCCGCTCGGGTAAGATGAGTTAGGCCTTTGGGTCTCTTAATTCTAGGCTGGGCTGTTTTAAAAGGGGATATTATACAAAGGAGAGAATGGACTTTCATTGGATCGAGCTCATTATGAGCCCAGTTCGTGAGCCCTAGGGCCCCGGTTCAATCTTGGCTCCCAGCCGTCGGTTTAGAACCAAACCGACCCGGTTTAAAAGGGGATATTATACAAAGGAGAGAATGGACTTTCATTGGATCGAGCTCATTATGAGCCCAGTTCGTGAGCCCTAGGGCCCCGGTCCAATCTTGGCTCCCAGCCGTCGGTTTAGAACCAAACCGACCCGGCTTAAAAGGGGATATTATACAAAGGAGAGAATGGACTTTCATTGGATCGAGCTCATTATGAGCCCAGTTCGTGAGCCCTAGGGCCCCGGTCCAATCTTGGCTCCCAGCCGTCGGTTTAGAACCAAACCGACCCGGTTTAGACCCAAACCGACCCGGTTTGGCGGCCGACCCGGTTAATGAATATTGTAATACAATATTTTTATTAAATAAATATTTTCTTAATACAAAATTGGAAAATTATTATTATTAATTTTTTTGGCAAACCGATCAAGAACCCAGGTCGGACTTTAAATATTATAATATAATATTTTATTAAAAATAAAAAACACTCTGATTTTGTTTTTTTTTTAACTAGTCAAGGACCGAGTCTGATTTGGACCTTGGCCTAGGCCTCTCTCTTTTTTTTTTAAATAATATTTTAATATAATATACTATATTTTTATTAAAAAAATTCACAAATTAAAAAATCGTTATTTTGCTCAGAAAAGCCAGCCTCACCCTAGAAACGAATTATAACATAGGCCTAGTCTAACTAATTAACACCAGTTTTTTCAAAAATATTGATGAAGTTATCCTCGATGGATAACTAAGTGATTCTTCAATTGCATCTTGGGGTGATTAGGTGTCTTATTAGCTTTTGTCTATGGATGTTTAGATTAATAATTAGACTTGATGCATAATTTGATGTATAGCTTATTGGAATGGTTTGAGGTAGTTGATTTTCAGGAATACATTTCATATCAACTATGGAGCCATCTATTTTATTTAATATGTGTATTGCTTGTGATTTACTTAATTGAATGCATTGAGTGCTTATTTGAATGCCAAATCAATACCTCTTGGATATATGTCACTTAATGGTGATCAAGAATATGGCAATTATATGGTTTGGCGGTCATAGACCGATGTCCCTTCTGATCTTATTTTTATAAATGTTTATCAAAGGTTCACTAAGATTATGCTAATTTAGACACTTAGACCCATTAATATGTGTTTGTTTAACGAAATTTACTTAGACTTAGGATCACTTTATCTAATGAATGACTAGTGTAGTCTAGTTTAGGTTTTACTTGAATCAACTACATGAATGAGGGGAAAATGAATGAATGGCCATAATGATCGGTGGCAAACCTAGTGGGGTTGGTGGCGCCCCCACCCCATTTTATAATAGCGGGAAATTCTTCTAAAACAAAATTACATGTGACATTTTACTCGTCTCTCTTAGTCTCAAATTCTCTTTCCATCATTCTCAATGGTGATAAAGCTCCTATGACATATCGAGTGGTCTAAATGAGCTCGCTCTCATTTAGAGGATTTAGGGGATGAGATTTCATATTTTCATGGTCATATCTCACCCATTTATAAATTGATAAAGTTTCAACTATCACATTGAACCATATCACATTCTTAGAAACCACGTCCATTCCAATTTTGGTCCCTTCTCAAAGGCCATGATACATCACACCATCGAGTACAAAAGCTTTTTGCAGCAGCAGCAAAATGTTCCAAACTTCCATAATAGAGAATATGGTCGAGAGATTATCCAAGAATACTAGGCACAACCGTTACGCCACATCAGTTTTAAGATGGATCTGCTGGCAAGTGATGTGGCTTCTTTTAGTGTTTGCCTACAAATGACGTGGCTTATTCTCTCACAAAGGTTTCGTTTGCAATACTCAAAGATGACATGAGAAATATTATCTACTTGCTCGAGCTTTTGAAAGACCAATCCAAGGACACCGATTAGAAGGTGCAAGGATTGAGGCAGAATGTGCACGGTTTGATGCCTTACTAGTTAGATATGCTCTTTTTGTTTGTCTATTAATTGTTGTTTTAATAGGCCTACTTGTCCACAAAAAGTAGATGGTTGGGACTTTTAATTTTGCGAACTTGAATCCAACATTATGTTGAGCCCTAATAGGTCTAGTCGCTCTTATTCCTCGCCATACTAGAGCCCTCGTCAAACTTTTGTCGCTGTGCTGTATTCCTTGACGAGTTTAGCTACGGAACTCGACTGGACATTTTGAGTATATTACTCCTTTATCCTAGGGAGCATTCTTTAATTTTTCTACCCCATATGCGACGGGAATGGCCTGTTTAGACTTTGGACCGCCTGATACTGCAGGAAATGACACAGATGCCCCCTTGTTATAACCAAAACGTCGAGATTTCTCGTCCAACCCAGAGCAAAGAGAAAATTCTGAACGAATGTCATGCACAATGACGGAAGCACCTAAAGAAGAGACTGCCCACAGATTCGGTAAGAAGTGTTGATTGGTATGCAAATTGTTTGCTAGTGCTTTTCAATAATTCTAACAAATTCAAGACATTAAACGTCCAAGCCCCAACTTGAATGGGCACATGCAAACTGAAACACCACCACGTTATTTCAAGTGTTAGCCTCCTCGTTATTTCACAGGTGAAGATTGACGAGGTTTGTCAAAGTAGGAGGAACTCTGTTGACACCTAATTTTTATCGGTATGGCAATTTTGTTTAGTTTTATTTTAGAAAATTTTTTCACTAATTAGGACTAAAGTTGTATTTTTATTTTATTGTTACTTCTTTTAAGAAAAGAAAAAAAAAGAGAAAAAAAATGAAGGACCTCGGCTTGGGCCCAAATGACATGGCCCACAGCCACATTCGTGTTGGCAAGCCCGCACTAAGCTCATTTTTCTGGGCCTTGGTCCATTTCGAGGATCTCAATTTGGGGGGCGTCGAGCGAGTACGCATAGACTTGGCTCAAGCTTCTTGCCTGCGTCCGGCGGCCGCAAGTCCCTGGAACCGAAGAAGGGAATCCGTTCGCCAATCTTTTCTTTCATTCGTTTTGTTTTGTTGTGCTGTTAGCACCCCGCTGATCATGAGAGCTTCTGGTCTTCCCTTTGGCCTCCCGTACGTAACGTCCCTTGCTTTGTTTGCTCATTGCGCCTCTCAGATTGCTGCTCGGTTTCATTGAGAATACGAGGTCTTTGGTTTTCCATCGCACGCCATGTGTTTGATTAAATGTTTGCTTTGGATTTTGAATTATATAGTTGTTTCGTTTGATTTATGGTTTTTTCTACAGTATGGTTTGAATTTAAATTTTGGTTTGCGGGGAGTCATCTTGTGAGTCACTAAACCGAAGGAGGCAATGTCGCTGTCCGCCGTGACCTCTCCCGGCGACCGAGCCAACGAACGGAGGTTCCGGCTCGCCACTGCAAGGGCTAGGTTCCCGACCAGGCCCTGTTCGTCCTTGCAATGGCCTGGTCCGCGGACCAGGCCCTGCTCCTTTTAATTTAGGGCCTGGTCTGCGACCAGGCCTTGCTTCTTTTCGACTCTTTTCCGAGCCCGACTTGGTTCGGAGCCCGATCCAGTTTTCGTTTATTATATTAAAAAACATTTTCTTTTTTTGAATTACCCCTCGGGTAGAAGCATTAATTTTATAATATAAGAAAGATGCACTTAAATCAGCTGTTCCCCTATCTGGTGTTAATGGTTGGGTTCTCCAACTGATGGTTCTCCCCACCTCTTTCTTTGAAGCAGAAAGGCAAAGAGCTGTTTGCGGTTCCTCTTGTTTAAACTCAAAGGGAAATATATTCGCAGAAGCTTCAGAGGCCATACAGCGAAAGATTCCTTCAAATAACTCATCACGACAAGTTTTTAATATTAAAATAATAAGAAATAGTATTTTTATTATAAGATTTTCCAAAAATTAAAAGTTGAAGTTTGGTTCAGAAATGCCAAGTTTACTTGAAAAATCAAATTCTAACATTAGAATTGGCCTATCTTAATTAATCAATATCCTTTCGAAAAAATTGAAGAAGTGATCTTTATTGGATGTTAGATGTTTCTTATGGCTCTTGATGTTTGTTAATTTGTTTGCATACCTTATTTAACATCGCATATGAATGTTTAGACGCATAATTAAGTAATTAATGAATTTGAAATATATCATGGATTTCTTATATGAATGCTAGAATGTTTAGTTTAATGTGGTGATGGTGATTGCATTGTCGCATGCGTGGAATTGGTGATATTTAGGTCAATGTACATTCCGGTCATAATCTTGTAAAGGCTTATAAAGAACCTGTGTATTATTGAATGTCCGACGCGTTGCAAGCTTTACTTTTCGCGTCATTTAGTTAATTGTATTCAATTATTTGAGTGTTTTATTCACTATATCGTATTTCAATACTTTGATTGTTTATTTCTCGTACCGTCTTTTGATAAATTGTGTGTTAGTTTCTTTTAAGGTTTAAAAGACCAGCAAGAGTGTGTGACCATTTTAGATTAAAACAATCAACTAGTTAGGTAACGAAATGGCACTAATGGAAATGGTAGCGTAAACAAGTCCTCGAACTTAGAATCTCAAGTTACGTAGGGATCGAGATGACGCTCCCACATCTCGATCGGTTTTTGTTCGACTCCAATAGGCTAGTGGATTTCTAGGTTGTTAAAGAATTTTAAAACTGAAAACGTCTAAAAGTCACTCGAGGTATGGGCTTAGGAGAGGTCGTGCTCGTAAGAATTGAACTGAGTCTAATCATTGATTAGAACAAAAAAACACAACTTTAGCTACGTACTTTGTCACGACAAATTTGTAAAAAGTCGTCGCTAAAAGCTTTTAGCTACGACTTTAGCGACTACACTGTAGTCGTTGGCAATAATGCGTCGCCAAATTTGGCGACTACTATGAGATAGGTCGTCGCTACTTGGCGACCACAAATATCGTTGCCAACTAGTGACAAAGAAACTCGTCGATAATTAGTGACGACTTTAACGACTACACTCCATAGTCGTTGTTAATATCGCGTCGCCAAATTGGCGACTACGAGGAGATAAGTCATCGCTACTTGGCGACCACTTGGCGACGACATATATCGTTGTCAACTAGCCACGACTTTGTGTTTTTCGTCGACAATTAGTGACTACATTTGTTATTAGTAGTCACCAAATAGCGACGACACACGAACGTGTAGTCACTAAATAGCAACGACACACGAACGTGTAGTCACTAAATAGCGACGACACACGAACGTGTAGTCACTAAATAGCGACGACACACTAACATGTAGTCACCAAATAGCGACGACACACGAACGTGTAGTCACTAAATAGCAACGACACACTAACATGTAGTCACCAATTAGTGAGGACGCACTAACGTGTAGTCACCAAATAGCGACGACGTGCTAACGTGTAGTCGCTAAAACCCACAGAATGTCCAAAAGCATACCAAGATTATAGTTGTTCCATCGATTAAACCTAATGACAATTGATAAATCAATCTATACTGACAGTATAATCGAAATTTCCATAATATATTATATAATCAAACATGTTTACACCAAAACACTTTCCAGTGTATTTTGAACTATCATTAGTACAATCAAAATAGTGCATCTAGCAAAAGCGCTTTCTAAAAAATAGTTTGTCTACGAGCAACAAACTAGCTACATTAATTAATGAAAACTACACATATATACACAAGTGTCAAGTGCCATGACCTACGGGGTCTCCTCCAAGCCATCATCATCATCATCATCATCCTCTTCATCTTCAAGGTAGCCATTACCTACAGGTGTAGGTCTCGGGGATATAGCCGAGAGTTGTCGCATGGAATTGATCGCCATGCGTTCTTACTGCCTCGTGGTTCATGATCTCCGGTCCTCCTCATCCACTCACCTAACGGAGTCCAAACTTGCAGAAATGTCAGCGGTTCTCAAGGACTTGGAATCCTCGCAAGTTAAGGTCGATTGGTTGTGCCAAGCGCTCAAGAGGCTATCGAAATCTAGGGAGCTCATCACTCAGCGCGATGCCATCAAGGTGGAGAAGGCCAAATGTGATCGTGTCCTCGAGTCTACAAAGAAGAAGCTGGAACATCATATACAATATTTGGCGAAGAAAGAACGGGCGATTTTCGACGAACTTTGATTTCCGTCACTATTTTTGTGGCTATCAGCCACGACTTTTTGGTCGTCGCAAATTTGTCGTAGCTAAATTACAGTTTTTTTGTAGTGAGATGCTGCTTTTAGCCGTCTTTTAAAAATACCAATTCAAATCTCTTTACGAGTGATACATATAAATCGACCCAGAAACGTCCCTCTTCTTAGTGGGAAAGTTTGGGTAAATCGCAACAAAAGGTATGACTAATATGCACATTTTACCAATTGACATGCCCAGTAACTATGTCTCAAATAATCCCACACCATCATTTGTCCAAAAGAAATCATTAGCAATAATTATTACAATAGTAACAAGAAGATTAAATAACAGTGGGATATGAAATAATTTTCATAATACTCACCTTAGTAATGAATCGGGAAAATTCATTCATATTCTTTGACACTATGAATTGCGGCGATCACATCTTCATGAAATAAATGACCTCATTAGCATAACGTAACTAATACAAGTTATTGGTACGACCGAAGATAGTCATTCATCAAGAATCTACAAGAAAATCAAGGAATAGAAATGGATATTGCACTATTCGTTCAAGTCCACTCCAGCATCGATTCCTTATTCAGTTAAGTGACTTTAGCTGATCCGTGTCCACGCGCCGGAAGTCATTTGTGTCTTCCTAAAACCCTATAAATCCTCAGCCCCATTCTCCCTCACCCTCCCACCATTCCCAATCTGCTTCATCATCTCCCTCTTCCCCACCTAGAGATCTCCGGAAAATATCTCGACTTCGACACGCACACACAGAAAGGCAGAAATGAAGTCTTCTCCGAGTCTTGCAGAAATTGCCTCTCTTTTGGGCATCGTCGCCGCTCTCCTTGGCATCATTGACTCCATCCTGACCATCCTGCAGGTTGTAGCCCGATGAAACTCCGGTTCTCTACCCTCAAGCCCCTAAACCGGGCCCTATACTGCTTTGACATCCCCATATCGATGGCGTCACAAGATGAGCGAGCCTCAATAATTTCTTGGTGATTTTTCCTTCGTGTCCGTCGTGATTTTGCGATGGTGTAGTTTTTAGGAAAGGTCTATTTCTGTCTTATAATGGAATTAAACAAGAGCCATGTATTGCAAAAACTATAAAATTACTAAATAAAGCTCGTACGACGTATTGAGTATGCAGCCGTTGCTCCATGGTCTTTGCAAAAGTGGACTCAAGTTTGTCGTTTTGTGCACAAGCGGTAAATTATAAAGAGCACGCGCTAAGCATGTGCTGCGATTGCCTGACTTGCACATTTTCCTTTTCTTTATAGCTATTCCTTTCCTCAATTGCCTATTTCCCTGAACTTCCTGCAGCTTGACCAAAGTTGACAGAAAATGTTATTTTATTATAAGCTCAATTAAATGGTATGCTTACCATTCTAACATACCCGATTTAGCCGAATCAAGTGGTCGGATCTTAAAAAATTCAAATTTATTGCCGTGATCATATGATCGTGAAGTACCGTAAATTTTATGACCTATCCCGATCGATTAATTCAAAATTAAAGATCAAGCCATGAGCTACCCAACAAGGTCAAACTTTTGATCTAGAAAACTTGAGTGCGGTGTTCTTGTTGAAAAATCTCAATATTTAGGCCAAGATTTTCTTTTTTCCTTTTTTAATGCCTTTTTGGGAAAATAATAAAAAAGGAAAAAAATTGAAAGAAGCAAATTCTCTTAGTCAGGCCACACAAATCCTATCTTATTATGGACAACAATTTAAAGCCCCATTCATTTCATGGAAAATATTCTTCTAGAAAACACTTTCCAAAAATTGTGGTGTTCGAGAGCGGAAAAAAACTCACCAAAATCAAAACAAAGGAAAATGTTTTCCCTTCCCAATAAAAGGAAACATTTTCGAAAGAAAAACATTTTCCGGTAGCCAATCGATTCTAGATATTGACCTATTACCAATAAACCCACCGATGGACCGCCTCAGACCGTACGCGTTGGACCATCGGCCCGCCGATCACCGGTCCTTCGCTGCCGTTGGCTGCTCGCTAGACCGCCGCCGGCGGAGAGGGCGGTGGCTGCGGTCCTTCCGACGGTAGTCGGGCATTCATGAACAAGAAAAAAAATGAAAAAAACAAAAAATTTGTGCATTTATTTTTAAATTTCAAACGAACACTGAAAAATATTGTCATTTTGTGAGAAAATGACTTATTGGAAAACATTTTTTGGAAATGCTTTATTTTTCGCAAAACAAACGGAATTTAAATTAAAAATACTTTTGCAGAAGTTTAAGCAAGACAAGTTATTACTTTTAGAAAAATATATTTTATATCATTCATCTTTTACAAAATAATGATAATTTAATTGAAGAATGCTCAAGCCTACTGACCAGTAGAAAGGAGTGGAAAGAGCCCGTTGTCAACGAGAAGCAAATCATTATGCCAACCATATTACAAAAGCGCATCATCTAAAAACCAATCTTGCTCGTTGGCTATTTGAGCCATCTCTTTGGAATTTATTATGTTTGGATACTAATTTCTGTTATGCTATTTAAGGGTTCGTTTGGTTCAGTTTTCTCAAGGGGTTTTGAGTGGGGAAAATACGAGATATTTGCCAATCATTCCAAAAGGATCTTGAGATAGAAAACAGGCCTCATGAAGACCAAAAGTTGAACATAAATTCTATTAACTTTAAGTATTTCCCCAAAGTATATTTTCAAAGTCAAACCAACGCAGCCTTACTTTGCTTATTAAATGAAAGTGGCTTGTTTTGAGCTCCAATTTTGTTTTTTTTTTCTTTGCTTCTTGACGTTTTTAGTAACTGAAATTGCAATGTCCACCTTTCTATTCTGGCGATTGTTTCGATTTAACCCCTCGACTATGACTTTTGGCCAAATTTTCAACCAAATCTCAATCTCGTACTCTCTCTTGATGGTGTCTGCTGGGGGGCAAATCCATCCTGCAAATTCTGTGAACATGCATTGTGCCCCCGATCTTTTGAAAATTCATTGGGATGTCCTCAGTTTGGTTGTATAATCAAAAGAAATTAATTGTGATGAGAAGTTGATAATTGAATACGAGGGCAAATAAGTCATGCTCAGCAAGAGTCTCCTCCTGAAAATCCATATTTGCTTCTAGAGGGTGGGGTCCTTGGGTCGTGGCTCCTCTTCGTTGAATTCTCATTTTTGCCCCCATTGATATGGGTTGGCTCCTCCTTCAAAATTCTAATGGGTGGCAAATATGAGTTTTCACGAATGCGATTCTGCGCGAACGCTATTTAGCCGAAACGAATGGTTCTAACCTTTCTCTCTTCCTTTTGACTTAGAAATAAAAATAGAAAATAATACAAACGGTTCTCAAAATTTGACTCAATATGCATTAAAGTCTTTAGACTTTAACCCAATACCTAAAATAGGTCTTAAACTTTTTAAATTATTCAATGAAATTTCTAATTTTTTTACACATATTTAATTTAGTCATTGAAAGGACAAGCGCAGTTACTCTAGGCAAGATAGAGATAGCACCGGATTTTTCTTTCTTCCAATCCAATGCCAAAGAAATAAAACTAATGGCAGGGCATTGGAATTAGGAACATTCCACTGTGTCATTGTGAGAGGCTATTGGTGCTAATCATCAATGCTAGATCCAAAAGGCCAAATTCGGGAAGAACATTGAAAGCACATGTTGATCATATGAAGAATTAAGAAAATTAATATACCGTCAAAACTTTTTTTTCTCCCAAAAAAAAGGAGGAATGGAGATCTGGGTCTTTTTGGTTGTTGCAGAGGTCCTAATACAGAGAGGACCTCCGAGATCGATTTCTGGGATGGACCTCCTCATCTGACATATATTTCCTTCGAACAAGGGTAAATAAGTAATTTTATAGCGTTCAAAGAGAATCATCCGATGTCAAAGGGTTCGGTTGTTTGTGGGTAGCGTTCGTTTGAAGAAGGGTAAGCAAGTAATATTACATCGGCCGTTGTGGATGCAAAATTTTGCATCCGCCCCCAAAGGACCTCATCGTTCGAACACCACGTCAGACGTGGCGTTGAAATCGGCCGCGGCGGGTGCAAATTTGCTCCATGCGAATTTGCATAGCAAGCAATATTTTATCGGTCGCTACAAGCGCACAATTTGCACTTTTATAATATTGCACAACCTCCTTTGCGTTTTTTATTCAACCAACTCTTATACTTTCCTCGAAAAAAAAAAAAAAGTAAAACAGCAAACTAATATTTAGGTATTTGAATCGAATTCGATTCAATGTACAGTATTTCATTAAAAGATCTTGTATGATCTTCTTGCTTTACACACATTTCTGTTCTCACAATATTATTTCTAAATGGGATTGGCGACTCAACCTAAATTGCGCCGAGGTTGAATTACTTTTTTATTTCTCTTTCTTCCTCCTTTCTTTCTTTGTTCGACACCACGGCAGACGTGGAACATTAAGACATTAAGCAAGCAATATTATATCGGCCGCTACAAACAGCATTAAGACATTAAGCAAGCAATATTATATCAGCAGCCACAAACGATCAAATTTTGCTGTGTTGTTCCATGTCTAGCGGCGGATATAATATTGCTTGATGTAAATGTTCTCATGTCTGACACTTTGCACTATTATTTATTTATTTATTTTTTGGTCAGACACTTTGCACTATTATAATATTGCTTATGCAAATTCGGTTGGAGCAAATTTGCACCCGCAGCGCCGATATATATCATGCTCCGGCCATTCTCCTCACAGTTCCAGCTTTCCCAATCTGCTTCTTCGTCTCCAGAAAGAATCTCAACTTCCGACACTCACACACAGAAAGGCAGAAATGAAGTCTTCTCTGAGTGTCGCAGAGATGGCCTCCCTTCTGGGCATCGTGGCCTCTCTCCTTGGCATCATTAACTCCATCTTCAGCATCCTGCAGGTGATAGCCCGACGCAACTATGGTTCACCGCCCTCAAGCCCCTAAACCGGGCCCTCTGCTGCTTCGACAACCCTAGATTGACGGCGTCAAGATGAGCAAGCTTCTATAATTTCTTGGTGATATTTCCTTCATTTCTTTCGTGATTTTGCGGTGGTGTATATTTCCTTCGTTTCCGTCTTATTATGGAATTGCAAGAAAGCCATGTCTTGCAAAAATTATGAAAATTACTAAATAAAGCTCATCCGATGTATTGAGTATGAAGCTGTTGCTCTATGGTCTTGGCAAACTGAACTCAAGTTTCTCGTTTTGTGTGCAAGTAGTAAACTAAAAAGTGCACGTGCTAAGCATGTGCCTCGATTGCTTGACTTGCGTATTTTCCATTTCTTTATAGCCATTTGTTTCCTCAATTGCCTAATTCCCTGAATTTGCTATAGCTTGACCAAAGTTGACAGAAAAATTTATTACATTATAAGCCCATTTAAATGGTTTGCTTGTCATTCTAACATACTTGATTTAGCCGAATCAAATGATCTAATCTTAAGAAATTCAAATTTTTTGCCATGGTAATCTGATTGTGAAGTACCATAAATTTTATGACTAACCCGATAAATCGATTCAAAATTAAAGATCAAGCCATAAACTTCCCAACAAGGCCAAACTTTTGATATGGAAAACTCAAGTCTGAAGTGCTTGATCAATGAAAAATCTCACTTGCCAAGTCCGACAATAACTCCAACTGGTTGGATTTGGAATTTGATGGGACTTGATTGGAAAATTTTACACATTTGAGGACTTGATTGAACAAAGATGTATAAGTTGAGGAACTCAAGTGGAAAATAGGAAAGAAAATGTGGCAAACGAATAAAGCCGATTGGAAAATCATGGTGTTTTTCATGAGAAAAAAGAAAACAGCTCACTCCCATATTGGAGGATTTAGCTTGATGTGATTTCATGGTCAATTTCACCCATTTTTACATTGGTAATTAGAAAAAAATGAGAGAGAGAGAGAGAGAGAGAGAGAGAGAGAGAGGTAGCATTTTCCAGTCCGAACCGCCTGAGTGGTCAATCTTAGTTTCTGCCAGCCAACCCGGCAGCCGAACCTCTGTTCTGGACACTTCGGTACTCGTCGAAAGGTAGACAATTATTGTCTCTGCGGTCCGGGTCGAGTCCATTTTAACCCATTTTCACCAGTCGGGCCACCATAGGCATCTTCCTCGAGTCAATCTCTTCTTCATTTATAAAAGCGAACCTCCCCATCTTCCCCGCCCAGCCACCAATCATTAGCGCTCGCGTTGCCCGCAAAAAATCTCTCCGCTGCTTCCTCAACCTCCGATAGACCACCCGCACAACAAGCTTCGCCCCCCTACTTGCCGCTGCAACCACGAGAACCAAGTAGGCTCACCATCTCTCTATTTCCCCCTCCGTTCGTCCCCATTTTTGCCAAGTCGAATACCCTGGCTCACCGACTTGAGGCTCGCGGTTTCGGACTCGAGTGTACGTTTGTCTCTCCATTTGACTCTATTGACTGAAGTCCTTGAACATCGGAGTTTGGCCGAGCTCTTGGCGAGTCCGAAAATACTCCCCTCGTTTTGTGCTCTCAACCGTTTGCTAAAGTGCCCGAACATAGTCCATATGAGTTTTGAGTTTTGATTCTGGAAATCCAATCGTTGGTTTAAGCCGTGGAGTCGAGTCGCCGGGTGGGATGCGGATTCCGACCGAAACGATGGCGCTGCCCATCTTGGTCATGGCGGCGGCTGCCGCGCGAAGGATGAGAGGCCGTGAGTTGGGCGAGGCGGACCTGATTCCAGCCCCTGCCATGCCGCGCTGATCCAACTCAGACGCTGGGCTCAAGTCTAGTAAGGGCCCACTCGGGTAGATGAGTCAGGCCTTTGGGTCTCTTAATTCTGGGCTGGTCTCTTAAAAGGGCCCCGTCTAGTCTTGGCTCCTAGCGCTCGGGTCAGACCCAAACCGACCCGATCAATGAATATTATAATACAATATTTTTATTAGATAAATATTTTTTAAAAAGATGGGAAAATAATAATTATTATATTATTATCATTTTTTGGCAAACCAATAAAGAACCCGGTTAGAACCGGTCTTTTTTAAATATTATAATATTTTATTAAAAAACACTCCGAATTTTTTAAGAAAAACCAGTCAAGGACACGGGTCTGATTTGGACCCTGGCCCGGGCCTGTTATATTATATGTTTTTATTAAAAAATTCAAAAACCAAAAATCGTTGTTTTGCTCGCCCTAGAAATCAAATTCTAGTCGCATAATATGGAGGACAAGTTAAGGTGGGAGCACTCCAGAACAGGGCATTACACAGTTAAAGGCGCATATAACTACCTCAGAGCACAACAACTCAACCAGTCGCATCCCCAAGCCTCTTCATCCTACAGTCCCCCAAAAAAATTGTGGCAGAAAATCTGGACATCTAAAATTCCACCAAAAGTCCGATTCTTCCTATGGCAACTATGTCAAAACGCTCTAGCTACTAAGGACAATCTCATGCATAGAAGGATTATATCAAACAATACCTGTCCAATTTGCCGAACGGCCTTGGAAACCATCGAGCACATCTTCTTACTTTGCCCCTGGACGCAACTCATATGGGCTGACCCTGAGATAAATATCACAGTTAATTCGTTTACTATGACTAGAATGGAGGAATGGTTGGCTCAGTTCCTGGGAAACTCTACCTCGCTCGATTTTGTTGCTCTGATTCTCTGGCAAATTTGGAAGGAGAGAAACGGGAGCGTCTTCAGAGGCCACCCGGTAAACCCACTGCAAGTGGTTTACCTAGCCAAAGCAGAGGAGGAGAGCTTCAAACAATGGACAACTCTCCAGCAAAAGGAGCAGGAACCACAAAGAGAAGACTCGGACAGATGGGTACCTCCGCCTCTCGGCGTTTTGAAGTTCAATATCGACGGGTCCTTTGACCCGTTAACCGGGGACAACGCGATGGCCTTCATCTGTAGAGACGAAAAAGGCTTGTTCGTGGAAGGATCTGCTCGCACACTCAGGGCATCTTCTCCTTTGCAGGCGGAAGCGGCAGTGCTGCTACAAACCCTAAAGGAGTTGCATGGCAGACAAGAGAGAAGCATGATCTTGGAGTTAGATTGTGCGGATCTAGTAAGAATGATAAGCAGCACTCCAGATCAAGCTGAATGGGACCTTTATGGGCTCGTTACCGAAGCCCAAATGCGAGCAAGGCTTTTCACGGACCTTAAAATTGTCTACTGTCCAAGGGAGAAAAACAAGGTTGCATATTGGGTGGCTAGGGCCCAGCGGATGAGAAGACTTCCCAGCACATGGACTTCGTCTCCTCCAATTTGTCTTTTGGATTTACTGTGCACAGATGTAAAAGATTTGTCTCAGCAAACTCTTGCTAATTTATGAAATGGAAAGCTTTCACTTTGACCAAAAAAAAAAAAGAAATCAAATTCTGACATTGAAATAGGCCTAGTATAACTAGTTAACACCAGTTTTTTTTTTTTTAAATATTGATGAAGTTATCCTCGATGGTCAACTAAGTGATTCTTCAGTTGCTTCTTCGCTGATTAGGTGTCTAATTAGCTTTTGTCTATGGATGTTTAGATTAATAATTAGACTTGATGCATAATTTGATGTACAGCTTATTGGAATGGTTTGAGGTAGTTGATTTGCAAGAATAAATTTCATGTCAGCTATGGAGCTATTTATTTAATTTGATGTGCATATTTGTTGATATTTGCTTGATTAAATGCATTGAGTGATTATTTGAATGCCAAATCAATACCTCTTGGATTATGTCACATAATGGTGATCAAGAATATGGCAATTATATGGTTTGGCGGTCATAGATTAATGTCTCTTTTGGTCTTATTTTTGTAAAGGTTTATCCTAGGTTCACTAAGATTATGCTAATTTAGACACTTGGAACCATTAATATGTGTTTATCTAACAAAATTTACTTAGACTTAGGATCACTTTATCTAATGAATGACTAGTGTAGTCTAGTTTAGGTTTTACTTGAATCAACTGCATGAATGAGGGGAAAAGGGATAAATGGTCATGACAATCAGTGGCGGACCCAGTGGGGTTGGTGGTGCCTCCGCCCCATTTTATAATAGTGGGAAATTCTTGAAAAATAAAATTACATCTGATTTTACTCATCTCTCTTAGTCTCAAATTCTCTTTCCATCATTCTCGAAAGTGATAGAGCATGCATTTTGAGGTTGGGTGTGATGTTTTTCTCCAATGTGAAAATTACTTTATGAGTAGGCTTTTATTGGTCAGAAATCCAATTAAAAGAAAAAAAAATAAAGAAATGGCAAAAATCAACATTGTTAATAATTTTTGGCTAAACCTATCTAGAAGGACTATATCAACAAATTATTAAAAGATATATGACTAAATTGTTAATAATCTCTATCTTTTTTAATGTCTTTTTTGGGAAAAAGGAAAAAAATAAAAATTGAAAGAAGAAACTTCTCTTCCTAGTCAGGCCACACAAGTCCTATCTTAACTTAAGCAAATTCTCTAAACATGCGATTTAATCTAAACACGTTACTTAGCACATGAAATCCTGTGGAAAAAAAAATTTCTAGTGTGGCTGCAAGTGGGAGGACGTCTATGGTTGGTGGCCAACGGGAGCACCAAGTAAAAATAGTGTCGCCAATGCACACGTACGTTGAAGTGCAAGTCCCTCATGGAATTGTGTTGGCTATGGCTATATTTTGGTAATGTTCATAAACAAGTCTGTTTCTATTCTTTTATTTCAAAGAATAACAAAAGAACAGAAATGTATTTGCTTACACATTTGTTCGAGCAAAAGACATGTTTTTTTATTCTTAGGAACACATTTGGACTAACAACGAGAATCGAAAAAAAAAACTCGCTTCTTGTTCTTGAACACTTTGCTAAAAAACACTTTTTCCTTTTTTATTTTTTTCTCTTTTGCCTTTGTAGCCTCTGACCACCCACCACCGATCGCCGGCCACCACCCATGAACAAAGGAAAAAACGAGAAAAAACAAAAAAAAATACTAATCATACCAAACGCATTTCTATTTTTTTTTCTATTTCGAGAACACTTTTACCAAATACTCTATTTTACTAAAAAAAATTGTATAGTAGAAACACAAAAAAGTGTTTTTGTTCAAAAAATATTCTCTAAAATAGAAACGTTACCAAACACGCCCATGTAACTGAAATTCTCCGAAAGCAAATAGTTTGAACCAGCCCGTACACATTTGGTGAAAAATAACCAATGACCCAAACTCTTTCGCTGAAAAACATTTTCTAGAGTCAATCACATTTTTATGAAACAAATGAAACTTTATGATCTACACCTTGTAAATTGGGGCATTCTCTCTCCCCCAACTATTATTTATATGTGCCGCTTGGCTAAAAATGTGAAATTCAACGGATCTCCTCCACCTAAGTCACAAAATCTTCATACCACATGCCACGACGAATGACGCCGGCCCATTGTTAAGGGAGTCGCGTCTCCCAACTCCATTACTTTTATAAGAAGAATAAAATATATTGTAATCTTCATTAATCGAACTACCAGTACGGTATGAGAAGTCCATCTTCGCAGTGTTGATCCTCAAATGAATTATTAATTTTCATCAAGTGGTCAAACATTATTCCAGTTTTTTTCTTCGATTCGAATATTAGAAATTGCCTTCCTTTATGGGCATTGTGGCTGCTCCCCTTGGCATCATTCACTCCATCCTAGGCATCCCGCAGGTGGTAGCCCCATTGAACTCCAGTTTGCCGCCCTCAAGCCCTTGAACTGGGCTCTCTGCTTCTTCAACAGCTCGACATGGACGGACCGGTCAACACGAGCAAGCCGTATAATTTGTTTTTTAGTCCTTGAACTTCTATGTTATTCCAAGTGATCCCATAACTTTGGGTATACATTCAATTTAGTTCATGATTTATATAAAAATGCTTATTATTGTCTCTAAACTTTAATCAATGGAAGGGCGATGCTTAAACATCTACACCAGAGTTCGGAGATTAAATTCAACACGTGCCAATGGTTCATTGATCACATCGATTAAATTAAAAGTCTAAAGATCACATTTCAATGATTATATGCGTCATCATCCTAAATGAAAAATAAAAAGGCAATTTGATTTGTTGGGGACAAATGGTAATTTTTGCCGATTAAATGGTATGCTTGCCATTCTAACATACTCGATTTAGCCGAATCAAGTGGTTGGATAATAAGAAATTCAAATTTTTTTGCCGTGGCCATATGATTTTGAAGTACCATAAATTTTGTGACCTAATCTGATTGAGCGATTCAAAATTAAATATGAAGCCATAAGCTTCTTGACAAGGCGAAACTTTTGATATGGAAAGCTCAAGTGCAGTGTCCTTGATGAAAAATCTCACTTGCCGGCTCCGACAACAACTCCGATTGGTTGGATTTGGAATTCGAGGGCACTTGATTGGAAAAGTTTTCATATTTGAGGACTTGATTGAACAAAGACGTATAATTTCAAGGACCAAAGTGGAAAATAGGAAAGAAAATGTGGCAAACAAATAAAGCCGGCCGGAAAATCAGGGCATTTGTAATGGGAAAAAAAGAAAACAGCACACTCTCATATAAGAGGATTCAGGGGATGTGATGTCATATGGTCATATCTCACCCATTTTTACATTGGCAAAGCTTCAATATCACATTGGAACGTATAATATTCCCAAAAACCACATCCATTCCCAATTTTGGTCCTTCTCAAAGACCATGATATATCACACATCAAGTAGAGTTCTTCGCAGCAGCAGCAAATTATTCAAAACTTCCATAATAGAATATACGGGCAAGAGATTACCCAAAAAGCCCTCCATATGCACGTCACTAAGATCTCAAAACTGCAGAAACCCTTTTCCTTTACTTCTTGTTTTCTTCACCAGATATTCTCCCTTACACCTTATGGTAAAAATTATATTATAGCCAAGGAGAATCCCACTCAGCCTCCAATGTATTGTGCTACATATTGTTGCTTATTAAATGAAAATGGTTCTTTTCGAAACCCAAAAAAAAATTTCCTTCTTGACGTTTTTAATTTTTGTAATTGCAATGTCCACCCCTTTTTTTTTTTGGAGTCCTTTTCAATTTACCCCTTGACTTTGACTTTTGGCCAAATTCTCATCCAAATTTCAATCTCATATCCTCCCTTGATGGTGTTTACTGAGGAGGGCGAATCCATCCTGCAAATTCGACAAGCCTACATTGTGCTCCCGATCTTTCAAAAATTCACTGTGATGCCCTCACTTTGATTGTGTAATCAAGAGGAATTAATTGTAGTAAGAAGGAGAAATTAGAAAAAGAAAAGTAACAAGGAAACAAACTAGATGAATGAGGGGGAAAAGGATGAATGATCACAACAGTCTGTGGCGGACCTAGTGGGGTTGGTGGCACCCCTACCCTATTTTATAATAGCGGGAAATTCAAAAATAAAATTACATATGACATTTTACTCGTCTCTCTTAAGCTTCGTTCGTTTCACGAAAAATAAAATAGTTAAGGAAAATATTTTCCACCAATAAAACAAACACCTTCAAAAATAAGGAAAATGTTTTCAATTTTTTTGAAAGTGAAAAATATTTTCCATCTTTTTTTTATCTTTAAATATTACAGCCTTTAATAATGTGTCTCAACCTTGTTTGAGGCTGGCGAGCCGAGGGCCTTTAACAAACGAACACCATAAAATATTTTTCAAAAAAAATATATTTGCGAAATGAGTGGAGCTTTAGTCTCAAAATCTCTGTCAATCGTTCTCTATGGTGATAGAGCATGCGATTTAAGGCTAGGTGTGGTGTTTTTCTCCACTATGAAACCTACCCTATGAGTAGGCTTTCATCAGTTGGAAATCCAATTAAAGAAAAAAGAAAAAGAAAAAGGAAATAAAGAAATGGCAAAAACCATCCTTGTTAGTAATTTTTGCCTAAAACTAGTTAGAAGGACTATATCAATAGATTATTAAAATATATAAGACTAACGTGGTAAGTTGATAATTCGTTAAAAGATTTATGACTGAGTGAATAAAATTAAAATTTTAAAGATCGAATTAACTATCGTACAATAAATTTAGAATTTTTTGAACATCTGTCCATCCCAACAATGTTGTGATTGAACTTTGTATAATGATTTAGGTTTTGTTCTTTTCATGGAAAATAACTTTCAATAAAATGTTTCCTAGATTTTTCGACATTCATTTTATGAAAAATAAACCAATTAAGGAAATTATTTTTACCAATGAAAAATACATTCAAAAGTGAAGAAATTATAAAACATTTTCCATTTGCTTTCTTTCAACTAGATCAAGCAGCTCTCCTTTGTGCACTTGTTGTTAATATTTTTTTTATCATTATTTATTCTTTTCTTTTTCATTTTTTCGTGATCGGTGATTGCTGGCCTTTGGCAAGGTTAAGCTTGCCCAATCGAGGCCAAAGCCTTGTCAATTTGGTAAGACCTGTGCTCATGGGCATTGGGCAAGGCTTGAGCTCACCTGTGGCTGGTTGCTAATGACCAACTAAGAAAGAAAGGAAAAAAAGAAAAAAGAGAAAAAAAATAGAAATATTAAAAATTACTTCTTTAAAAATAAGTTAAGAATAAGTTAAAAGTATTAATAGATCAGAATTTATATATTAAATGACGGAAACTATTTTCCATTGTATTTTTTATTTTCAGTCAAACACTAAAAAATAAAAATGATTTCCTCATAAGGGTCTTTAAAAAATGTTACATTTTCGACGAAACAAATGGACATTTAGAATCTACACCTTGCAAATCGAGGCGTTCATTATTTATTAATCCCATGTTGATATCAACCCAAAATTCAACATACCTCCTCCACCTAAAAATTCCAAATTAGGGCCAAGATACACTTATCTTGGATTTTATTATGTCCGGATGCTAATTTAAGCCCTCTCTTTGGAATTTATTATGTCTGGATAATGATTTCTGTTGTGCTTGTTTTTTCGCTTATTAAATGAAAGCGGCTCGTTATGAGCCCCAATTTTCTTTTTCTTTGCTCCTTGACGTTTTTAGTTTCTGAAATTGCAATGTCCACCCTTCCATTTTTCGATTTACCCCTTGACTATAACTTTTGGCCAAATTCTCAACCAAATTTCAATCTCTGTCCTGTAAATTCAGCAAATTTACATTGTGCCCCCAATCTTTTAAAAATTCATTGCGATGCCCTCACTTTGGTTGTATAATCAAAAGGAATTAATTGTGATAAGAATGAGATAATTGAATATGAGGGCAAATTATTCATGCTTAGGAGGAGTCTCCTCTTGAAAATTCATATTTGCTTCTAGAGGGTGGGGGCCTTGGGTTGTGGCTCCTCTTCGTTGAATTCTCATTTTTGCCCCTATTGTGATAATGGGCTCCTTCTTCAAAACTCTAATGGGTTGTAACACGATCGCTTGTGCGAATACTATTTAGCCGAAACGAATGGTTCTAATCTTTTTTCTCTTCCTTTTAACTTAGAAATAAAAAGAGAAAATAGTACCAATGGTTCTTAAAATTTGACTCAATATGAAATGATTCTCATAATGAGCACCTTAGTAGTTAATTAGGAAAGTCCATTCATAATCATTGGCACCATGAAATATGGTGATCACATCTCCATGAAATAAATGAACCTCATTCGCATAACATAACTAATATGAGTTATTGGTATGACCGAAGGTAGCCATTCATCAAGAACCTGCAAGAAAATTAAGGAATAAAAATGGATATTGCACTAATACAGTACTAAATAGTAACTAATACAAATTATTGGTGGATGCATTTTGTTAATTTTGCAAAATGGCTTTTGTTGTTTCTTTATTTAACTTTGCATGTAAAAATGATAATCGGAAGTGACTGGGGATCAGCCTTCACCAACAGAAAATCTATCCTAGGTCCTTCCAGTGAGAAGCAAATTCCCCTTGATCAAATTCTAGTTAAAGGACAAGCGTAATTATTCTAGACGAGATAGAGACAGCATCGGATTTTACTTCTTCCAATCCAATGCTAAAGAAATAAAACTGATGGCTGGGCATTGGAATTAGAAACATTCCACAATGTCATTGCGAGAGGCTATTGGTGCCAATCATCAACACTAGATCTAAAATACCAAATTCAGGAAGAACATTGAAAGCACATATTGATGATATGAAGAATTAAGAAAATTAATACATCGTCAAAACTTTAATTTTCCCCTAGAAAGAGTAGAATGGAGATCTAGGTTTTTTTGGTTGAGGATTTATAGAGGTTCTAAAATAGTCGAATCAATTTTCGGGTCCTAAAATCAAGCCTTCATTCTCAAAATTTTTGCTTAGCAAAATTTTCGTTTTGGATTTGTAGAGGTCCTAACACAGTCAAGTCGAGTTTCGGGTGTTCCAAATTCAAGCCTTTGTTCTCAAAATGTTGCTTCATTTTGGTTGAGGATTTATAGAGGTCCCAGCACAGTCAAATCGATTTTTGAGTCCCAAAGTATAGCCATTTCTCCAGGTCTCCATTGGTGGCAATTTTACAATTTCGAAGATTGTCGCTGATGGAGACCGTCTTTGAGATGCCTGGCATCTCTGAAGATCGCCACCGATGGAGACCATTTCTGAGATGCCAGCGGTAATCTTGCAATTTCGAATTGCGACTCACAGTCGCAATATTGCGACATTTTCGAAATTGCGCCACGTCTGCGCGAGTGCGCAAAATATTGTGACTGATGCGATTTGTTGCAATGCGCGAGTCGCGCAAAGTATCGCATCGCGACTGATGCGACTTGTGGCAAAATATTGCGCCTGATTGCGACTGGTCGATGTTGCGCGATTGCCACCAGCTGCAATTTTCGAAATTGCAAGATTGCCACCGGCCCAAGTCAATTTCGACTGGGGCCCAGTCGAGAACCCAGTCGAAATTGCAAGATTGCCACCAGCCCCAGTTCAGTCGAAATTGCAAGATTGCCACCGGTCCCAGTCGAAATTGCACGATTGCCACCGGCCCCAGTCAGTCCAGTCGAGAACCCAGCCGAGGTGGCAATCCTGGGGCCCAATCAAGAACCCAGTCGAAATTGCAAAACTGCCACCGGCCCCGGTCGAGAACCCAGTCGAAATTGCAAACAATGTGGAGGACTTTTCTTTATGTCGAACCCCAACGGAGGACTTTGGGAACAATGTGGCTGGCCAGATGGACCCGAAAAACCGATGTGGGATGCCTTGTTAAGTGAAGTGGTCCTATATAAACGCTGCTTTATAATCTCCCTCAGCCTCCTACCTTTCCCAATCTGCTTTATCATCTCCCTCTTACCCACCCAGACATCTCTTGAAAAAAAATTCTCAACTTTGACACGCACACACAGAAAGGCAGAAATGAAGTCTTCTCCGAGTCTTGCAGAAATTGCCGCCCTTCTGGGCATCGTGGCCGCTCTTCTTGGCATCATTAACTCCATCCTCAGCATCCTGCAGGTGGTGGTAGCCCAACGCAACTCCGGTCCGCCGCTCTAAACCCCTAAACCGGGCCCCTTTGCTGCTTTGACATCCTCAGATTGATGGCGTCAAGATGAGCGAGCTTCTGTAATTTCTTGTCCATTTTTGCTTGATGTACTTCGTGATCTTAGGATGGCGTACTCTGTAGCAAAGTCCATTTCTGTGTTGTGTGTCTTGCTAAATAAAGCTTGTACAACGTATTGAGTATACAGCTGTTGCTCTGTGGTCTTAGCACTCAAGTTTCTTGTTTTGTGCACAAGCCGTAAATTAAGAAGAGCACGTGCTAAGCATGTGCCGCAATTGCATGCTTGCATATTTCCCTTTTCTTTATACCCATTCCTTTCCTAAATTGCCTATTTACTTGAATTTCCTACATACCAAAGTTGACAGAAAAATGTAATTTTTCATTATAAGGTCAATTAAATGGTATACTTGCCATTCTAACACACCTTATTTAACTGAATCAAGTGGTCGGATCTCAAGAAATTCAAACATTTTGCCATGGTCATCTAATCGTGAATCATTGTAAATTTTATGACCTAGTTAGATCGATTGATTCAAAATTAAAGATCAAGCGGTTAGCTTCCCGATAAGGCTAGCTTTTGATATGGAAAACTCGAGTGGGGCGTCCTTGATGAAGACTCTCGCCTGCCGGCTCCGACAACAACTCCGATTGGTTGGATTTGGAATTTGATGGGACTTGATTGGAAAATTTTACACATTTGAGGACTTGATTGAACAAAGACGTATAAGTTCATGGACCAAAGTGGAAAATAGGAAAGAAAATGCAGCAAACGAATAAAGCCGATCAAAAAATCATGGTGCTTTTCATGGAAAATGAAGAAGAACAAAGCTCTCTCATCAGAGGATCAAGGGGATGTGGTTTCATATTTTCATGACCATATCTCACTTCAATATCACATTGGACCATATGATGTTCCTAGAAACCACGTTTCTTCCCAATTTTAGTCCCTTCTCAAAGGCCTTGATACATCACACCATTGTGTAGAGTTGCTCGCGACAGCAGCAAATCAGTCAAAACTTATATAATAGAAAAACATGGACAAGATATTACCCAAAAAGCCGTCCCTATCCATCTCACTAAGATCACAAAACTGCAAAAGCCCTTTTTCCTTTGCTTGTTGTTTTCTTCACCAGCTATTCTCCCTTCTACTTTAAAGTAAAAATTTTATTATAGTCAAAGAGAATCCACCCACCGTCGAATATATTAGAAACAACTGTTATTGTATTCACTTAAGCCCTTCCCGCTAATTGACTGTTTAAGCCCCCAAGTTTCTCAGCAATTTATTATGTTTGGATGCTAATTTTCAATATGCTACATGTTTTGCTTATTAAATGAAAGTGGTTATTTTGCCCCCCCCCCCGAAAAAAAATCCTGCTTGACGTTTTTCCTTTTTGAAATTGCAATGTGCACCCTATATTTTTTTGGAGTCCGTTTTGGTTTACCCCTTGACTTTGACTTTTGGCCAAACTTTCATCCAAATTTCAATCTCATATTCTCCCTTAATGGTGTCTGCCGAGGGTTTGAATCCATCTTGCAAGTTTGGCGAGCTTACATTGTGCTCCTGATCTTTTAAAATTTCACTACGATGCCCTCACTTTGATTGTATAATCAAAAGTAATTAATCACAGAAAAAGGGACAAAATTGGAAAAAAAAAAGAGCAACAAGGAAACAAATCAAATGAGAAGGGGGAAAGGGATGGAACCCCCTGCCCCTTTTTATAATAGCGGGAAATTCCTCAAAAATAAAATTACACGTAACATTTTACTCATCTTTTTTAGTCTCAAATTCTCTTTCCATCATTCTCGATGGTGGTAACTTATGCAATTTAAGGGTGATGTTATGCTTGTCTCCACTGTGAAACTTACCCTATAAGTAGGCTTTCATCGGTCAGAAATCCAATTAAAGAAAAAAAGAAAGAAATGGAAAAAATCATCCTTGTTAGTTTTTTTTTTTTCATAACTAAAACTAGCTAAAAGGACTATATCAATAAATTATTAATGGATATAGGACTAAATTAGTAAGTTGACAAATTGCCAAAATGTTTATAACTAAATTGATAAAATTAAAATTTTTAAGATAGAATTAACCATCTTACAATAAATTTAGGACTTTTTGGACATCTATCCATCCCAACAATGTTGTGATTGAACTTTGTGATTGAAACTTTTTTTTCTTTAAAGTTTTAGCTTTTTCATTCTTTTCTTAATGCCCTTTTTGGGAAAAAAACAAAAAAGTAAAAATTGAAAGAAGAAAATTCTCTTAGTAATCAGACCACACAAATCCTATATTAACTTAAGAAAATTCTCTAAACATGCGATTTGATTTAAACACGTTACTTAGCAGAGACATTTTCTAAACATGTAATTTAAATTAAATTAAAAGATGCCAATCCCCCCATGCAATTCCTATCTACATGTAATGCAATCTTTTTTTATTTTTCTTGTTTCAGAGCATGGCATGTTATTTACGATAAAGGTAGTGAATCTCATCCGTAGAAGGACTTAAGAATCAAATTTTGATAGGAATTGAGGTAATTTAAAAAAGTAAGCCGTCGTCTCACAATTTAAATTATAAATTACATCAATCATTTTTCATAAATAATTATCAAAAAAGCAAAATAATAAAAAAATGACCCGATATCTTTACGGATAAAAAAAGTGATTAAATCAATTTTATCCCAAATCTGTATAATGCACATATATTGAATTTGATTTAAATTAAATAGATAACACAATCTATCCGTAATTAGCAATAATATATTCAAATTAAATCCGATGACATTTGTTACATAAGTCGAGTTCACGTGCAAATCTGATTCGAAATTGGACGCGCTTGCAAATGAGGTGCGGACGACAGTGAAGATGTGCATTGTGAGGCTAGCCGGCAATGCTCGATGATGGGTTTGCGGCCAGGAGGGCTTTCGGCTGCGCGGCTTGGTAGGACACTGACGCGTTCCAAGTCGTGGCACCGGACGGAAAGATTCCCGTACAACCGGCGAGAATAGAAGGGTGACCGGCCAGAGAGTAGATCTTCAAATTGTTGAGCACATGAAAACCTGTAAAAAGGAAAAATTCATCGGACGCCGTGGGAACTTGCTCCGCCGTGAGGTGAAGTTCCGCCGCGACATCTGAAGCGTTATAGCTGAAGTGAGGCGGTGCGATGACAAGGGGTGTGACGGAGACACTGCTGAGAGGCTATCTTTCGATCAAGCTAAGGCCACTTCCAATCGTCGGGAGTGCTACAAGAAGTCGTCTAGATCTTGCCAACCGCCACTTGGTAGTAGGCCATAGGTGTAATTGTGAGTAGCAGCAGCCATGGTGATAGCAGCGCGGTGGCAGTCATTGGGAATAACACTGCCAATGTAGTGTGTGGTGAGGTGAAGCTCCGTTGCAACATCTGAAGCGTTATAGCCGAAGCATGGCAGTGCGATGACAAGGGGTGTGATAGAGACACCGTTGCAAGGCTGTCTTCGATCAAGCCGAGGCCACTTCCAGTCGTCTGCAGTGCCGCAAGAAGTCGTCTAGACCTTGCCAACCACCACTTAGTAGGGCACTAAGTTGTGGTCGTCTTATCAATTTCGTGTGCCCCTTGCGAAGACCTAATTTTAGCATTTAGAGTATAAACCCAAGTCTTAAATTCATTGCGGAGTTGAGGAAAGGAGGTCAAATACGATGATTTGATTTTTTATTTTCCCATGAATAACTAATCAAGAAATTAATACGAGTTATTATTATATATATTATTCGAAAACTTTTTTGAAGGGAAAAAAGGAATAGTAGTTATAACGAAAAAGGAAGTAGGCAACTAGGGCAACTGGGAGACGTGCATAGCACGCGCTCCTCTCGAATTCAACGCGTGTGCACAAAACAGGAAAGTGGAGCGGGGCCACGAACCAACCAACGGCTATATATGGCGACGTAGTATGCATGCAGCGCATCGTAGTGTTTGTCGTCTCCAGTGAGAATTCCTTGTTCTTGCACAAACCTTAGATTTCATCGTCTCTTGGTTTTGAAGCAAACTGCTCTGTTCTCGTTTCTTGGTTCCGGAACAGACTGCTCTGTTTGCAGGAGGGACTAGCTTCGATCGTCTCGGAACAGGATTCTCTGTTCCAGTGCTCCCTTCTCCGTCCATTTCCCTAATACAATTTGGAAAGATCTCAACAGAAAGATTTCGCCAGCTTCATCGTGAATTGAGTTTCGACCAGTACCCGCGAAATCCGCTTTTTCAGTCCACTCTTAGGAGCAGCAGGATGGAGACAGTCCACTGCGAATATAGTTTGAGTCTCTACGCAAGCAATTCCGATTGCCATCTTCAATTCTCGGTCAAGTGGCACCATTTGCTGGTCTTCGTCGATCGACTGGGAGTGCCGATGAGTCTTCAAGGCACCACGCTGTCTTAATTGAGCCAGTCGCTCGAGATGCCGCTCTGCCTCTGCATCCTACCATGGCAGTCTCTTTGCTAAAGGCAGTTGGAGAGAGTTCTCGGTGATCTGGGCGTTCATTAAGGCTTCTGGACCAACATACCGACATAATACGACTCATTATGCGGACCGCATTGAGGGGATCGAGACATGGGCGTCGACAGTTCGACATGAGCATAGAGTTGGAATTGGTGACGGAGGAGGAAGTTGAAGTGAAAGACATGGACGAAGGCTTCATCATCGGAGGGCACGAGTCAGATCCTGATCAAGCCTTGCGGGGCGTCTCCAGAAGCACCATTCAAAAGCTCGAGCGGGAGAGCTGCTTCGCCCGGGATGGTAATGAGTGCTGTTGCATTTGCTTAGAAAAACTGAACGGGGCAGGTAAAGTGATCGAGATCCCGCGTTCGCATCTGTTCCACAGTAATGTCGTAGTAAAGTAGAAGTGAAAGATCCAGAATAGTTAGTTTTTAGTTTGTAAGATTTCTATTGAGGAATGAATTCTCTTTTTCTGCGATGGATCGGGTAATTTGCTGTGATTACTTTGCCTACCCAATGCAGTTTCTAGCTCTAGTGGGTACTCTAATGCCATTCTCATCCATGCTAATCAAAGGGATCATACTTCCCTTCGCGGCCCCATTGACGTGCTCATACCTAATTGTAGCCAAAAGATGCATTAGGAAAACCTCATCAATATAAGTTCACCAACGTGAACATTTAACTCGTTCATACAACCGAACCATTCATCGAACATTTTAGCAATTACCCCTCAATGGGCTAATGTGACGCCCCAAAAAATGCATTTTAAGAATGACATCGATCTTAGTGCGAATCGTGCTCTTTGCTGATAAGTTATAATTCCTCATGTGCCTCTCAAGTAAACCCGAAAAACACGACAATTTGATTGAATGCTTGCAACTCGCATGAATTTAAGGTGGATGAAACCAAGTAAAACAACCATCGAGAAAACTTAGTTAGAGACCAATATTTCCCCCATAATTAGCCCATCAATCTCCCAGAAACACAAAGCTGAATCTAGTCGCCAGACAAAAAAGTGAAGAAAACACAAGGATGGCCTAAGACAGGACATTGAAGGTAGGTCCTGTAACCAGTACAACATAATAAACGCCCCAAAATTTCCGCAGGAACATCCAGTCTCTTTCCAGAATAGCATTTACATACATCAACACTAATACATCATTAATTAATTGAAAAAGGAAATTATATTTGATAAATTACTATCCGTCCTCTCATAGCAAAGCAAGAGACAGTACCCAACTGCTAAGGTCAGCGTAACTAGAATCACATTTCAAGATCAGGTACAAATGCCGGAAATGAAACTTCGTCTTCACTGAGGAATTCATGTAAACTTGAAGGCATTCAAGAACAATTCTGCTGATGAATTCTAATTGACCTGAGAAAACAAAGTCCACTCTGTAAGAATATTGAAAAAGCATTTCAAATTCTCAAAAAGCATTGATGATATGCCAAAATATACGTATTTTTTTTACTAGGCTGATGTAGAGGAAACAAAGCAATTGAATCCGAAATCTCGGGATCTTAAATGTTATATGTTAGCCACTAACAAGCTAAATCTATGGTTCTCAATTAACATAATCTGCAACATGACCCCAGTTAAGGGAAAAGAGAAAAAACGTCGGTAAGAGTTCAACTACTACGAGCTGATAACTGAATTAGGATTCTGGGAGGATAAGCAATGTTTATGATTGTGAGAACTTAACCTCCGTCAGTGACTCAGTAAAACAGCACAATATCACTAGTAATTGACGCTGCTCCTGCTTGCCTCCTAGGTTTCTAGCCAAAGTGGCACGAGCGACAGAGGAGAATGCCATGAAGACCAGAACAGCAACCATTTGACAAAGTGGACACGTTCCTTGGATCGGAATGGAGCAAGAGGCCAGTAGTGGGTTATAAGTTCTAGGGTACAGTTAAGACTTAGCGCCAATCTCCGTGCAAGAATCATTTGACGATTCCATTGAAATCAGAGTACTGATAAAGGCACTTGTAGACATGTGAAGCTAGAACAGAGGCCAAGCAATACTGCTCTTCAATACTATATTGAGTATGAACCCTTGATTTTCCCCACTCAATCTAATCAATTCATCTCTTGCATCTCTTTTCCCCTTGTACAGGATAGTATAAATCATTCTCTAAGAACTTCCAGGTTATCCAGTTTGCACTGTAATTGATGAAATGTGAACTTCACTTCAACCTCTTCTATAACATTTGTGGCCTGGGGGTGCAAAATCACTCTGCTTGAGAAATCAAAGCACTCTTCCGCATCTCAGGATGACATGATCCATACGATACTTCTTAAAGGTAGACATGCAACTCCAGATGTTCCACAATGTATATGACAAAGATAAATAAAACAACAAAAGGCTTATAAGAGCTAAAGATGTCGCCTTTCGCTAACCCACTCAGCCAGGGATGCTAAAGAGTAGAGCACTAGGAGACTATGGTGAGAGGATAAAACATCTCACCATTTTAGAATGTCTCTCCTGAGAGCTGCTTAGAGGAAAACATGGAGCAGTTGATTTGAGTAGAAGTCATTAATCATTGAATAAACCAAGCCTTCTTCTTCCAAATAACGGACAGTTCCAAGTGCCCTTTCCCTCTTTCCATCCAAGTTTTGACCTCGTGTTAAACTTCAGGGATATGGGCAGAAGTTATCAGTTTTACCACATCTTCAGGACATTGACCCTTTTTTTTTTTTTGAGAAAAGAAAGACAACTGATATTACATCTCACCATAACCAAAGTGCTGTCCACTGCAAGTTAATTTTGTTTCCTTTCACGAACACTTGACAATCTTAAGCATCACTTAGACCCCCCACAAGATTATAACGTAATCAACTTCAGAACAGGTACTGCATATCTTCTTGCTGAACATGCTACCTTCAAAACGGAGACATGATGTTTAACATTTCTGAATATAATCTACTGATGTAAAACTCTTGAGTCGAAAATAGTAAGCCTTATGAGGATTGACGTTCAAACAGTACTTGCGGCAGATCACAGCTCAAAGAGAATACATCCCTCGAAGCATCACATCTCCCAAAGCATCAAGATGAAGAGAAGAATTGCATCAGACAATTCAAAGGACAGACTCGCCAAAAATTCATAACAAATTCATTCACAAGCAAAGATCTTATTCAGAGACTCGGGATAGAGAGAAAAGAGCGTGCCGTGCTGCATACTCCGGCGGCAACGACGGACGATGGATCGGCGAGGTGCGTGGCGGAGTGACGAGTGGGCACGTGACCACCATCTGAGGAAGCGGCGGCGGCGGCAACGGCGTCTAGGAAAGGAATACTAGTTATAAACAAAAAAGGAAATAGGCAATTAGGGCAACTGAGGCACGTGCGTTGCACACGCTCCTCTCAGTTCAAAGCGTGTGCACAAAACAGGAAAGTGGAGCGCGGCCACGAACCAACGGCTATATAATGGCGACGTAGTATGGATGCAGAGCATCGTACTCCCTGTTTGTCGTCTCCAAAGAGAATTTCCTGTTCTTGCACAAACCTCAGATTTCATCGTCTCTTGGTCCCGAAGTAGATTGCTCTGTTCTCGTTTCTTGGTTCCTGCTCTGTTCGCAGGAGGGACTAGCTTCAATCGTTTGGCTCTGTTCGGTCCGCGGAACAGGATCCTCTGCTCCGGTGCTCCCTTCTGCGTCCGTTTCCCCGATATAATTCGGAAAGATCTCCACGGAAAGACTTCGCTAGCTCCATCTAGAATTGGGTTTCGACGGTACCGGTGAAATCCTCTCTGCAGTCCACTCTTGGGAGCATTAGCATGGAGACAGTCCACTGCGGATATAGTTTGGGACTGGACCCAAGGAGTTCCTATTTTTCTGGGCTGCCGACTGCCGTTTTCAATTTCTCGGTCGAGCGGCACCATCTTCTGTTCTTCGTCGATCGACTGGGAGTGCCGATGAATCTTCAAGAGACCACGCTGCCCGAATTGAGCCAGTCGCTCGAGATGCCGCTCTCCTTCCTACCATGGGAATCTATTTGCAAAGGGCTCTTGGAGAGAGTTCTCCATGATTTGGGCGTTCATTACGGCTTCTGGACCGACATAACACGAGAAATCATGTGGACCGCATTGACGGGATTAAGAGTTGGCCATCGACAGCTCGACGTGTACATAAAGTTGACATTGGTGACGAAGGAGGAAGTTGAAGTGCAAGACATGGACGAAGGCTTCATAATGGAAGCCATGGACAAAGGGTTCATAATGGAAGACATGGGCGAAGGCTTCATCGGAGGGTACGAGTCAGATCCTGATCAAGCCTTGCGGGCCGTCTCCAGAGGCACCATTGAAAAGCTCGAGCGGGAGAGCTGCTTCGTCCGGGATGGTGATGAGTGCTGTTCTATTTGCTTAGAAAAACTGAATGGGGCAGGTAAAGTGATCGGGATCCCCTGTTCGCATCTGTTCCACAGCAAATGCATCGTCGAGTGGCTCAAGAGGAATAATTCGTGTCCGCTATGTCGTAGTAAAGTAGAAGTGTAGAAGTGGAAGATCCAGAGTAGTTAGTTTTTAGTTTGTAAGATTCATACTGAGGAATGAATTCTCTTTTTCTGCCATGGATCGAGTAATTTGCTGTGATTACTTTGCTTAACCAATGCAGTTTCTAGCTCTAGTGGGTAGGTACTCTGATGTCATTCTCATCCGTGCTAATCAAAAGGATCATACTTCCTTTCACGGCCTCATTGACGCGCTCATGCCTAACTGTAGCCAAAAGATGCATTGGAAAAATCGCATCAATATAAGTTCACCAATGTGAACATTTAACTCGTTCATACAACCGAACCATTTATTGAACATCTTAGCAATTGCCCCTCAATGGAATATGACAACCCGAAAATGCATTTTAAGAATGACATTGATCTCAGCGCGAACCGTGCTCTTTGCTAACAAGTTACATAGTTCCTCATGTGCCTCTCAAGTAAACCCGAAAAACATGACATTTCATTGAATGCTTGCAACTCGCGTGCATCATTGTTCTATAAAATCAATGAAACCGAGTAAAACAACCATTGAGAAACTTTATTAAAACCAATATTTCCCGCATGTTTAGCCCGTCAATCTCCCAGAAACACGAGGATGAATGTGGTCGTCAGACAAAAAAGAGAGTAAAGAAAACACAAGGATGGAAGGACAACACAAGACATTGAACGTAGGTCCTGTAACCATTAGAGCATAACAAGTCACCCAAAATTTCCGCAAGAACATCCTGTCTCTCTCCCAAGTTGCATAAACATACATCAACACTAATACATCATTAATTAATTGGAAAAGGAACTTACATTTGAGAAATTACTATATGTCATCTCTTAGCAAAGCAAGAGAGAGTACCCAACTACCGAGGTCAGCACAACTAGAATCACATTTCAAGGTCAGGTATAAATGCTGAAAACGAAACTTCATCCAAAATAGCATAACTTGGGGAATATGAGCTCTCCATCCAACAATATGCAGCACATGGGTGAAAAGCAAATTTGTCTCGGGTTTTTTCAGTGTTTCAAAAAATGGAACTGGAATAAGCAGTTCAACTGGTTGTGCACGGTCCTGTCCAAGTTTCAGACTATTGAACCTTGAGTGGTCAAAATCTAATTAAACCTGGCCTAACCAGGTTATGTTGATTTCCGGAATAAAGAGATGATGCAAGGATGACATTTTTAAAAAGGGAATTAGGACTTTGAAGTCCTTGGGCATTCCTCACACAAGGTTTTGGCACTGAGTTGTACATCATATTAGGAGTTAGAATCAAAAGGCACATTACTAAGGACAAAACATGAAGTCTATAATTTGTGTGTGATTCAAACTTCCAACCAAAACAAGCATTCCAGCAAGTATGAAAACTGGCAATAAACACACTACAGCAAATGCGGATTGGCCAGCTCAAATTTGAACAAGTGGTTAATGAGGAAACTACATATCTATATGGACTAAGGAATCTCTTCAGAAAACACATACTCTTAACAATAAGGAGGCGGAGGACATAAATTGTAAAACACAGTCTGGTCAGCTGCATTTCAGGGCCTGAACTAAACAACATAAACGTCCAGGCAAGAAGAAATGACTGCAACCATGATGAAGCCAAAGAGCAGCAAGACAACCAGAACAATTTTGAACCAGAAAGAATTCCCATGCCATCTACCATATCTTCCCAACCACACACACTCCAGTGTACCTTTTAAGTCTGTCCTAAATAGGGTGATTTGAGATACAAGAAAGAACCCGTCCTCTTGATCAGCCAATTACACTCAATTTATCTCATGTGCCACTTGATACTAGCTTCATTTCAATCAGTGCCAGTGACAGCTTTAAACTCAGAATAGAGTTAATTTTATCAGAACCCTGCTTCTGGCGAATGGAATCGTCATCGTTGATTTTGTGGGACAATGAATGCCCAATAACTAAGGCTAGCCAAAATGAACACAGCATTTATAGCTTTCTCTAGCTATCTGACCGACACTATGCAAGTTGGTCCTAGGGTTGAGCACTAAACCGGCTCAACTCGGACCATGCTCATCCCTACCCTCTCTGTTCAGTGTCCTGGTACCCTATTGATAAGCTTTTAAAAGATTGCATTGATAATATGTCAAAATATACATATATTTTCCCTAGGCTGATACAGAGGACACAAAGCAATTGAATCCGAAATCTCTGGATCTTGATGTTATATGTTAGCCACTAACAAGCTAAATCTACAGTTCTCAATTAACATAGTCTGCAACATGACCCAAGTTAAGGGAAAAGAGAAAAACGTTGGTAAGAGTTCAACTACCACGAGCTGATAACTGAATTAGGATTCTGGAACAGAGGCCAAGCAATACTGCTCTTCAATACCATATTGAGTATGAACCCTTGATTTTCTCCACTCAATCTAATCAATTCATCTCTTGTATCTCTTTTCCCCTTGTACAGGATAGTATAAATCATTCTCCAAGAACTTCCAGGTTATGAGTTTGCACTGTAATTGATGAAATGTGAACTTCACTTCAACCTCTTCTATAACATTTGTGGCCTGGGGGTGCAAAATCACTGGTTGAGAAATCAAAGCACTCTTCCCCATCTCAGGATGACATGATCCATACGATACTTCTTAAAGGTAGACATGCGATTCCAGATGTTCCAAAATGTATATGACAAAGACAAATAAAACAACAAAAGGCTTATAACACACTAAAGATGTCGCCTTTCACTAATCCACTCAGCCAGGGATGCTAAAGAGTAGAGCATTAGGAGACCATGGTAGGAGGATAAAACATCTCACCAACTTAGAATGTCTCTCCTGAGAGCTGTTTAGGGGAAAACATGGACATGGAGCATTAGCAATTGATTTGAATGGAAGTCATTAATCATTGAATAAACCAAGCCTTCTTCTTCCAAATAACGGACAGTTCCCTTCACAGTCCAAACAATAGACTCAAAGCTAAAGACAGATTAGAGGTGAGGCTGTTGGTTTGAGCATGTGTTGGTCTATGCACACACTCGCGGGTGAGAGAGAGAGAGAGAGAGAGAGAGAGAGAGAGAGAGAGGGAAGAGTTGATCTTATCCACTAGAAGAAACTTGCTGAGGAACATAACTGACATATACACTCTTCAGCCATCTCCCATGAGGTGAAGAAATCACGTCTTTGAGGAGGCACCATGCATAATGGAAAAGATCTAGAAGCCCTGTGAAGAATCCAACTTAATAGGCAGATTAATTACTGATACAAACATTACATAAATGAGTTGAGGCAAAACGAGATTAGTCGAGAAGAAAACTTGATACTTTTCCATAAGGTCTCATTGCAAAACTTGATTCATTTTGTCAAGTTTTCATCTTCTTCCCAATGTCATCTAGATATACACAACTTCCATAGGCTTCTGCAGCAAGCATATAAGGGGATAAGACCACCCACAAAGCCAAATTAGCCATTTTAAGTAAATACTAGTCTGAGTGCTTGTACAATGCACAAGCACGCTTGTTTCGTCCATGTGCCCTTTCCCTCTTTCCAGCCAAGTTTTGACCTCGTGTTAAACTTCAAGGATATGGGCAGAAGTTATCACTTTTACCACATCTTCAGGACATTGACCCTTTTTATTTGAGAAAAGAGAGACAACTGATATTACATCTTACCATAACCAAAGTGCTGTCCACTGCAAGTTAATTTTGTTTCCTTTTACGAACACTTGACAATCTTAAGCATCACTTAGACCCCCACAGGATTATAATGTAATCAACTCCATAATGGGTACTGCATATTTTCTTGCTGAACATGCTATCTTCAAAACGGAGACATGATGTTTACCATTTCTGAATATAATCCACTGATGTGGAACTCTGAGTCCAAAATAGTAAGCCCTATGAGGATTGAGGTTCAAACAGGACTTGCCCGCAGATCACAACTCAAAGAGAATACATCCCTCGAAGCATCATATCTCCCAAAGCATCAAGAGGAAGAGAAGGATTGCATCAGAAAATTCAAAGGACAGACTTGCCAAAATTCGAAACAAATTCATTTACTCGGCGTTCCTTACATTCTTCACAAGCAAAGATCTTATTCAGAGACTCGAGATAGAGAGAAAAGAGCGGGCCGTGCTGCATACTCCGGTGGCAATGACGGACGAGGGATCAGCGAGCTGCGTGGCATTGTGACGAGAGGGCATGATACCACTGTCTGAGAAAGAAGCGGCGGCAGCGGCGTCGCTTTATCTTCCGAACACGGCCATCGTTCTCCGGGCTATTCAGCCATAACAAGAACTTAACTCTAATAACGGATAAGATGTAATATGAACTTAAACATGTCATGTAATTCTAACTAAAATACTCTACATGACATGCATTTTATTTCAATGAACCAAGTATGCAATAACTAAAAGACATGAAATTGTTGACATGGCACGGCAAGATGACATGGTGATAACATAGTATGGATGATGATGTGGCATGATGACCATGACATAAGATGTGATAAATGACGCATGGCACATAACATGACATGATGTAGCAAGATGTCATGGAATATACGCACCTAATTCTATATGATATGTATATGAAACTTTTCTCTGTTAAAATCAGAATTAATAATTTCCCTAATTCAAACGTACAATGTATCCTACAAAAAGAATCTAATTTATCATAAGAATAAATTGTTCAAAATGCACTTTATAAACCAAGATTCTATTTAATCTAAACTAAAAAATAAATACCATTAAATCCTACTTACATAACAACTCAACTAATTAATCACAGATTAAAAAATAAATTTTACTTCTATTTTGACAAGTCTACATCTATAAATTTCCCTCTAAATGCCACCAAGAAAAATTTAAACAGAAGCAATTTCAATCTCAAACAGGGGGGCTTTGACATGTTCTCTAAGGAGGAGAGGGGAGGAGGGACGGGAATTGGTTTTGACACGTGCAATGGGAGTTGGACAGTTTGACGTGGCAACACAGGAGTAGCTGATCTTTTCCTCGAGTGGGAACTTGGACACGTGTCGCGTGTGCATGGGAGTGGCACAATGACGTGGCACTACGGGCACGAAAGGAGTAGCTTATGCCTTGCTCTTGCTCGAAACATCAGCCCAGTACCACTGGGCCCCATCTCTCTCTCTCTCTCTCTCTCTCTCTCTCTCTCTAGTTTTCTTGAGACTTTTTAGCTTTATTCTTTCATTTAGTCCCCAACCTCCACTCTGTAAATAATCCAACCCCATTTGTCGCTTCCGCAGACGAAGACACTTCCCAAAGAGAACCCAAGTCCAACCAAGAACGCCTCATTTATACTACCTGGGAAGCGAGGCCGATGGCGAGGCGGTGGAGAGAGAGCTCCGGGAGGCAGCCGAGAGGGCCAAGATGACACCGGGGGACATAAGCGAAGTCCTGATCAAGAACCGGAGGAACAAAGAGAAAGCGGTGAGCGAATTGCTGAAGGTGTTGAAGGCGAGAGCCCAGAGGAACAAGAAGTACGGCGGGTCGAGAATGGAGCGTGGGCTGAACGTGGCGGAGGAGGAGGAAGAAGAGGAGCAAGAGAAGAGGGCTCTGGAGGAGCCCCAGAAGAGTGAGCGACTGTGACAGTCGATTCTTGCAAGAAAGTGGAGGATGACGAAGCCAAAAAAGTAAAATGAGAGGACAAACAAATGGGTAAAATCGTGGGGTTGGGACCAATGAGAACTCGCATGGGGTCTAATTCTTGTCTTTCATATAAGTATAGATAAACCTCGTGTAACATCCCATGTCGTGTTAGGAACAGCTATTGGAGATGCGCTCCGTGCATAATGTGGTATTAGGTAAATTATCTTGTTAAAAACAGAATTATGCTCCTTTATCTTAATCAAGGGTAATTTTGGTTCTTCGAAGATCAAATTGACCCTTCTTTGACATGAAATCGCATTACATATAATGTATGATTGTGATGATAGATCTGTTGTTGCTTGTTTAAAGAAATTATTCTCAAAATAAGAATTAAAAAATTTTTTACTTATGATTTCTGTTTCAAATCTATTCTCTAACTAAATTTCTATCTTCGGAAGTAGAAAATTAACTTATATACATAAATGAATTTCAGTTCTTTTTCTATTCCCAAGACCAAAAAAAAATGAAAAAACAGAGAAACAAAAATGTCACTAAATGTAGTCTTACAATTTTCATCAGTACAAACTATTCCAGAGGTGTCAAAGAGGTATTGACCCTTGGTATGTAATGGATACATCTCCTGTTTACCATATCTTCTAAGCCTGTCAACCATTGTTGGTGCATGATGGTCTTTTGTGGCCGTATCAACATTAGAGAATTCTTCAGCATAACGATTCTTTGCACGGAGGATTTGCACGACCGACCTTGCTCTGCTCATGAAATTGAGCTTGCCGGTCACCCCTCTTTGGGCATGAATGGCGGCGACTTTAGTTCCATTCGAGGGTCGTTGCATCTGCTCATGATGAGGTGTTTACACGCTAATGACTCCCCCGTCATCTTTAGTACGATTAGGCATTGTTTTCATGGGGCGAAAGGGGGCTGCATACGTCGTGTGCCTGCTGGTCTGTCATGACCAAACCTGATATTTTGGAGTGTTCTCACGATTATGATAGCTCGATGTGTTGGTTTCTTCGGAAAGGTATTGAATGTTGGGTGCGTCGCAATTTCAAATCGATCTCGGGGACTTGAGTTGTGAGCTGTTGCTTTTGATCATTGGTCTGATTAAGCTAATGTACGATGGCCTCTACTCCATTGCCTCTCCAGAACTATTGCTTGCTGGTTTGTTATTAATCCATTCTCATGTTCTCGGTATCATTGTCCATTAATTCATGCTATTAATTATTTTCACATATCTTTTAGTAGGTAGTTAGTAGTCAAGAATTAGACTTAGGCTTTCATTTCGAATTTGCTCATTGAGGCAATTGTCTTGGAACTCAATGACAAGACTTTTTTTTTTGCCAGATTTGTCTTGGGTTTACTTTCTCTCACATTACCTTAATCGCCTCACTTGTTGTTGTTCTCTTATATGATCGCATACCCATGCATGTACATCGTTTAATGGCATAGGATAAAAAATGGGCGAAGATCGCATGCAAATTGTCGCGACCTCCCCGAAGGTGCACCACATAGGGTTCAGCTAATGGATTACTAAGCCTAACTTAGCTCGAGCTCTCCCAAACCCATACCAATTCGCGATTTTGGTTTCACTTTCTTTAAACATGCAAGATATTCAATTTGGAGCCGCCACTAACCTATTTATGGTGGGTTGGTTAGAAACCCATGTAAGGCATCGGGAATCATGCCTTACTCCTACGAACCAGAGATCTAGGACTCGGGGAGTTGATTACGCTAAATTACTCTAACGCCCTTTCGGTACCTTTTCATTATTTTCAAAACTTCGTGATGTGGACATCAAGCCTTATCGAGGAGGAGGTGCTAGGGGTCCGTTGCTCTATCCGCTAGGACCAATCACTAGAGCGAGAGCGAAGGAATTCAAATAAGCTGTCGGTATCATGGTTCAAGATATTTGGCATGGAGACAATCCGGATTTGAAACTTGAAGATTCTGGAGCTCCTTGGCGTAATATGATTATTTCTGGAACTTCAAATTGACAATTTCATAATTGGCTCAAATTTGGATAGACACTCGGAAACAGGCCACTGATCAATACTCACTACTTTAGTAATGAATAATGATGTTTTTTAGCGATTTGAAATCGTTTAAATAGACTTTTAGGCCTTTTTCTAGTTTTGAACGAATTTCTTTCAATTAGAGTTATTTTTGTAATTCTAATCCTAGTAGGATTAGGATTACGAATTTTTATTATTTTTGTGATTCCAATCTTAGCAGGATTAGGAATATGACTTTTTTTTTTAATTATTTTGATTCCTAGTAGTATTAGGATTAGGGTTGACAGCCTATATAAGGTTACTTATAGGTTTTTATAAGACAGACAATTTTACACATAATTTGATACAGAGAGGTTTTCTTCTTTGAGTTCTTTTGAGGACTAGATCTCATCAAGGTTTCCCTTGTGGCGATCGAATTTAACTTATCGGGCAAGATTGCGAATTCTCTTGTTCGTGGCGTTATAGCGTTGATTGGTTGACACCGGTTCGTCAACAGGTCGCGTTCATACCAAGATTGCCAATCACATGTTCGATTGGAGGTTGAGGTCTGCAATTCGCAACCTATGGATCTTCGTAGAACGATCACTTCCGCTTCAAATATATAAATATATACCGTTTGGTATATAGATATATATATATATATATCATCTGGTATCAGAGCTGGTTCTACAAGGTCTAGTTATCCCGCATTTATTGTTTTTCGTTCATCAAATTAGAGTTTACTTATTTATAGAGTTAGGATTTTGAATTTTCTCTTGCTGTTATTTCAATTTTGAATTAGGGTTTTTGGTCCTAGTTATTTTTTTATGTAATTGAGTTCGTCAAAAAAAAAAAGAAAAAAAATTCGGCCAAAAAAAAGTGTTGGCAAAAAAAAAAGAAGGCCAAAAAAAAAATCAAGAAGACGACTCGTTTCTATTTGTTATTTTTGATAGTCGGACCAAATAGTAGCAAAAAATTGATTCGGAATCTGAATCTAGCAAAAATTTGTTGACTTGCTGATTTTAGCATTATACTGCGGAATTTGATCTTGCTTGGTGGTTAATCGATTGTTGTGGGGAGCTTGTGAGACTGGGACAAGTCCGATAAAGAGCTTAAAAGAAGAAATCGAGAGGTAAAAGGCAAGAGTGTGTGAGCTTAATTGAGGAAAGAAAAAGCCGAAATTGAGTTAAACACGAGAGGAGTGACAAACACTTTGAGCGAAACACGCGAGAGAGTGTTTGGTGAGGATTTTTTTTCTAACGTTTTCTTGCAGGTTTTTTTAAAAAAATGTCACGCTCAGGTCAAGAAAGTGTAAATCAAAGGGATGATGGCACTCGCCCAAGAGATGATGCGATTCTAGCAAGCATCCAGCAATTGAGTTTGCAAATTGAAGCACTTAGCGACCGAGTTGCAAGATGTGAGACGAGAATTGATGATGACCGAGAGCCACCCAAAGGGAGATGACAAAATCATCAAGAGGAGCCTAGGGCACAACCTAGATGGCAGCGGCAATTTAATGATGCATACGTGTCCAATACAGAAGATGATCGAGATGGAAGGTTTGAGAGGAGAAACGAACGCCGAGGATTTAGACATCGAGCAGATGATGATCTTGCCAATATCAAGATGAAAATTCCAACTTTTCAAGGAAAGAACGATCCTGATGCGTATCTTGAATGGGAGAAACGGATGGAGATGGTATTTGATTGTCAAAGATACTCTGAGCTCAAAAAGGTAAAAATTGCAGCTGTTGAATTCACTGATTATGCTATAATTTGGTGGGATCAACTTGTGACTAGCAGGAGACGCAATGGTGAAAGACTAATAGAAACGTGGGATGAGATGAAAGCGGTGATGAGGAGGCGATTCATACCAAGTCATTACCATAGAGACTTATTCCATAAGCTGCAAAATCTCACACAAGGAAATAAGAGTGTGGAAGAATACCATAAAGAGATGGAGATTGCTATGATCTGCGCCAATGTGGTAGAAGACCGTGAGGCCACAATGTCATGATTTTTGTGTGGTTTGAATCGAGATATAGCAAGGGTGGTAGAACTGCAACACTATGTTGAATTGGAGGAGTTAGTGGACAAAGCCATCAAAGTGGAGCGACAATTGAAGTTGGACCGAAATTACAAAAGCGGTGGAGTTTCAAGTTCGAATTGGAAATCCAATTGGAAGAGAGATGAGAAGCCGAATTGGAAGGGAAACAGCACCAAGGCGGAATCTTCAAAGGAAAAGGAGAAAGATGTCAGAGTTGGTACAAATCCTATTTCAGGTAAAACTGAAAATCCTAACACTAGAACACGTGAAATTAAATGTTTTAAGTGTTTAGGCAGGGGTCATATGGCAAATCAATGCCCTAATAGGAGGGTGATGATAATGACTGGATTGGGAGATGTTCAATCTGAAAGTGATAGGGATGAAGAGGATGATGACATGCCACCGTTGGAAGACTGCAGCGAAGTTGAGATGCCAGTCGCAGGTGAATTGATGGTTGTCAGGCGTTCTCTTAGTGTTCAAACTAAGGAGGATGAGCATCACCAACAACGTGATAACTTGTTCCATACAAGATGCTTGGTGAATGGTAAGATTTATAGTTTGATTATTGATGGAGGTAGTTGTACGAATGTAGCAAGTTGTACCATGGTGGAGAAATTGGGATTGAAAACTGCAAAACATCCAAAACCATATAGATTGCAGTGGTTGAATGATAGTGGAGAAGTAAAAGTATTGAAACAAGTCCAAGTTCCGTTTGAGATAGGAAGATATAAGGATGAGGTAGTGTGTGATGTTGTACCTATGCAAGCAGGGCATATCTTACTTGGTAGGCCATGGCAATATGATCGGAAGGTACATCACGATGGTTACACTAACCGATATTCATTGGTAATGAATCAGAAGACTTACACATTGGTACCTATAACACCTACTGAGGTGCGTGAAGATCAATTGAAATTACAACGTGAGGTTGAGAGAGAGAAAAAGAATGATAAAATTGAGGGGTTGCGTAAAAATTCTAAAACGCAAGCAAAAGGAGAGGAAAAAAGTGATAAAATTGAGGGGTTGCATGAAAATTCTGCAATGCAAGCAAAAGGAGAGGAAAAGAATAGTGGAGTGGTCAAAATCGAGGGAAAAAGAGAGAGAAGAGAAAAGAGAGAAAAAAATTTCTATGCAAAATTGAGTGAAGTGGGGAAAGCTTTGGTTCTGAATCGATCAATACTTGTACTTTTGTACAAGGAGACGCTATTTACTACTAATGAACTTGACCCAAACTTGCCAAGTTCGGTTGTATCTTTGTTGCAGGAATTTGAAGATGATTTTCCTGATGAGATCACTGGAGTAGTATTTGAGCCCGGAGATTGGGTTTAGGTTCGTATGCGCACAGAGTGTTTTCCTAAACATCGACGTTCTAAATTGCTACTGTGAGGGGACGGACCATTCATGGTGTTGAAAAGAGTCAACGATAATGCTTATAAACTACCAGGTGAATATAATATTAATGCAACTTTTAATGTTTCTGATTTAACTCTTTTTGATGCAGATGATGATTTGAGGACAAATCCTTTGCATGGGGGAGAGAATGATGTAGACATCAAGCCTTATCGAGGAGGAGGTGCTAGGGGTCCGTTGCTCTATCCGCTAGGACCAATCACTAGAGCGAGAGCGAAGGAATTCAAACAAGCTGTCGGTATCATGGTTCAAGATATTTGGCATTGAGACAATCTGGATTTGAAACTTGAAGATTCTGGAGCTCCTTGGCGTAATATGATTATTTCTGGAATTTCAAATTAACAATTTCAGAATTGGCTCAAATTTGGATAGACACTCGGAAACGGGCCACTGATAAATACTCACTATTTTAGTAGTGAATGATGATGTTTTTTAGCGATTTGAAATCGTTTAGATAGACTTTTAGGCATTTTTCTAGTTTTGAACGAATTTTTTTCAATTAGAGTTATTTTTGTAATTCTAATCCTAGTAGGATTATGATTACGAATTTTTATTATTTTTGTGATTCCAATCCTAGCAGGATTAGGAATATGACTTTTTTTTTAATTATTTTGATTCCTAGTAGTATTAGGATTAGGGTTGACAACCTATATAAGGTTACTTATAGGTTTTTATAAGACAGACAATTTTACACATAATTTGATACAGAGAGGTTTTCTTCTTTGAGTTCTTTTGAGGACTAGATCTCATCAAGGTTTCCCTTGTGGCGATCGAATTTAACTTATCGGGCAAGATTGCGAATTCTCTTGTTCGTGGCGTTATAGCGTTGATTGGTTGACACAGGTTCGTCAACAGGTCGCGTTCATACCAAGATTGCCAATCACATGTTCGATTGGAGGTTGAGGTCTGCAATTCGCAACCTATGGATCTTCGTAGAACGATCACTTCCGCTTCAAATATATAAATATATACCGTTTGGTATATAGATATATATCACTTTGCAGGCAGTTTGGATTCATTTTAATTCTACTCCTAACATGCAATGGTGACCACACGTATACTCAAATAAAAATTCAAGAATGGAATGAAATAATAAAACAAATCAAATCAAATAAAATATAACCAAAATCGAATCAAATAAAATCAAATCACATCTAATCAAATCTAATCTAAAAAAAATCAAATAAAATCTAATCTAATAAAATCAAATCCAAATAAAATCTAATTTCTAATCTAACGAAATCAAATAAAATATCGAAGAATCTAATAAAATATAACAAAATAAAATAAGATATGCATGAAAATCAACAAATCTAATGCAATATATGAAATGCAAATTTTTTTGGAATTTTTATGAATTAATTAACTTAATTATCCATAGCTAAATATTACCTAATCTAAATTAGGAAACCAAATATACATCAATTCCTAATTTAAACTAAATCTTATTTAACCAAAGATAATATAGTATAATGCAATCTAGCTAAAAAAATATCCTAACAAAAATATCTAATATGCAATCTAAACTAATTATGCCAATTTTACCTAATTGTGCAATTAATCTAAACATGCGATTATTAAAATAAACGTGCAATTCTAAGTCTAACATGCAATTTCCAATTTAAACATAAAATTAATCTAAAGATGCAATTTTAAACCTAAACATGCCAATATCATAATTATGCAACTAACCTAAATATGCAATTAATCTAATATGCATGCAATGCCACAAAATTAATTCAAACATGCAAAATTAATTAAACATGCATAAAAAGCAAATTAAACAGAAAACAAGAAATCAAGCACCCCAAAAGTTAATTTCTAAAAAAAATGATTTTTTTATTTTTTATTTATTTTTTTAGAAACGAAAATCACAAAAAAAATAAAAAGAAAATAAATGAAACCGGGTCGGTTCGGTCGCGACCCGTTCGCTGGGGCGAGTCTCCCACGCGTGCAACGCCTGGCCCAGAGAAACAATAGGCCCAATTCTCACACGCCCAATCTGCCCAACACACACAACAGCCCAATCTCAGCCCATGCACAAAAAAATTCGCCCAGTTCAGCCCAAACAAAAGCCTCGCCCAACTCCTTTGCACGAGACAACCCAGTGGGTCTTCTTCTCCACGCACGTATGGGAAAGCTCCTGCATCGCGCAATGACTGCCGCAACCACAATGGGGTGGTGCCCCCATCTCATCAACGCCACGCCTCTCTCGGCGATTTACGGACTCTCCCGTACACAAAAACCCAACAATTCAGACCAAGACCAAGTTCAGAGCAGAAACACATTTAGATCTCACCTTGGCAATTCGTCGAACACTCGGTGCACAAAGGAAAACGCTTGACTTTCAGCGAGAACCAGACTAAATAGTGATCCAGAAAAGCACAGGGAACAAATAGGGAGCAAAAGGCATCAATTCATCACAAACGAACATATAGCAACTTGCACAACAGATTTAAATCATGGCGGATTCACTTAAACAATTCATCGAACATGCAAAATGCAGTGTGGGGTGCTCGCTTGTAAGGCCAAAATAGGGATAAACCTGGACCGGTGGAACGAACGGAGGGGATTGCGATGTGATGCCGGAACCGGGAACTTCAAGCGGGAGAAACGTCGGGGTCAAGTGCCTCGGATCATTGTTCGCGTTCTTTTCCCCACGTTCCCTCTCTCTGCCCTCTGCATGTGTGTGTCAATGTGTGTTCTTTTTTTCTTTTTTCAAAAAAAAAAAATCTCCTGCGTATGTCGAATCCGTGTCCAAGACCTGCACCCAAAAAGAAATGGAAAAAGGTCAATCTTTTTTATTTATGTTCTTCTTTCTTTTCACCTATTGTGTTTGCTTCCCCACTTTTCCTCTCTCACATCCTCCCTTTTTGTTCTTTCTCAGAATTTTTTGGTCGAATCCCTCCCTCTGAAGCTCTCTGTGGGCGTCCAATTCTCTTTTTTTTTTTATCCAAACTCTCCCCCACTCTGTCTCTTTGCGTCCAAGAAGTCCCCCACCCCCCGCCTTGGGCGCTTTTTTTTAGAGAAGAAGAAGACGAATCTTCGGTCAACTTGACCGAATATTGCGATGTCCAATTTTATTTTCTTTTCTCAATTTTTCTCCTTTGATATCAAATGTAATATTTCCTCCCAAATTTTATTTCCTCTTCTCTTTTTTCAAATATTTCCTCTTTTGGACCTAAAAATTATGTTTCCACTTTTAACCAGATGTAATATATGCCCAAAATTTCCTGATATGCAAAATACCCTAATTAATTATATGTAGAAATAAAAGAAAAATAAAATTCCTATTTTAAATAAAGCCAAAAATTTAGGTGTCAACACAAATTATTTTCAAAATAAAAATCGGTTCCAAAAGGGCTTAAATTAGACGATTGGGTAACCAAGTCCTCGGCTTTAGAAGCTTTAGTTCGCAAGAAGTGAGTTCACTCACTGTATTTTGCTTAACCAATAACTCGAACTATTTTTCTTTTCTTTTTGTATCTTTCCAATGTCTGATTTGTTTTTGTTACACTGCTTTCATGACATTGTAATATTAAAAAAAGGTTGATTGTATTTGTGTCACAAAGGACTAGTTTAGGGTATTTAACAACGTAAAAAAATGGTTTAAGAAAATTGTGTGGAAGTGAGCATAGTTTATGATTTTCATGGTATTAAGTTAACCCAACTGTCAATCTTGTCTATCTAATCGGGCTAATAGAAAACTGTTATTACAAGCTAAAATAAGTAAAGCCCAAAATATGAGTCGTTCTTCTGAACACAAGGCCATTTGAATAAAAGTAGATCAAGATGGTCTCGAGCCACTAGTCTAAGTGATTCTCTATACTTAGCGATTAGTTTATCACTTAAATGTTGCCCGACGACTGTGACTCTACAACATTTAACTTTGGGTGCATATGTTTCTAACAACAATCTGAAAAGTTAAACCTCTAAAGAAGATCACTTATACTATTGAGAGAAATAAAGTAACGGTCATTCTTCTCATCACAAAAATATTTAGGCATAAAGTGTTGTGGATAAAGAGGATAATTTCCACTGACTAGTTTTTCTTAGCAATTCACGTAATTAATTTTAAGAAATTTTTTTCAAATAATTCATTTTTCATATATCATATGAATCATCTCGAGGGACAATAGGCACAAAAGATATTCAAACTTTATTTTATGTGACATATTTATCGCGAATTATTTTTCTTAACACAAAAAACACCAAACTTGTAAAAGATACATGTCAATTGAATAACCAACTTATTTCAAGGCAACATACACATAATTTCAAAGTCATGTTGGCTCAGAAGTAATGGCGCAGTAGCAGCAGAGATCAACATCAAGTCAACCCTCAATACAGGGTATTGGCATAGGGCAGTAGAAGGAGTCTCCCCTTGAAAATCCCTATTTGCTTCTGGAGGGTGGGGGCCCTGGGTCGTGGCCCCTCTTCGTTGAATTTCATTTCTGCCCCCATTGTGATAATGGGCTGCTCCTTCAAAGTTCTAATATGGGTGGCAAATATGGGTTTTCACTAACGCAATTTTGAGCGAGCGCTATTTAGTCTAAACAAATGGTTCTAACCTTTCTCTCTTCCTTTTGACTTAGAAATGAAAAGAGAAAATAATACAAACGGTTCTCAAAATTTGACTCAATATGCATTAAAGTCTTTAGACTTTAACCCAATACCTAATGTAGGTCTTAAACTTTTTAAATTATTCAATGAAATTTCTAGGCAATATACATTTAATTCAGTCATTGAAAGGACAAGCATAGTTATTCTACACAAGATAGAGAGAGCATTGGATTTTTCTTTCTTTCAATCCAATGCCAAAGAAAATAAAACTGATGGGAGGGCATCGGAATTAGAAACATTCCAACGTGCCATCGCAAGAGGCTATCGGTGCCAATCATCAATATTAGATCCAAAAGACTAAATTCAAGAAGAACATTGAAAGCACACGCTGATGATATGAAGAATTAAGAAAATTAATACATCGTCAAAACTTTTTTTTCTCCCGAAAGAGTAGGAATGAAGATCCGGGTCTTTTTGGTTGTTATAGAGGTCCTAAAATAGAAAGGACCTCGAACATCGATTTCTGATATGGACCTCCTCATCTAACATGTATTTCGTTCGAACAACGGTAAATAAGTAATTTTACATCCTTCAAATGCAAAAAATTTAAACCCTTCTAACGCAAAACATCCATTTCTTTTTTGGAAAAGAGTAGGAACGGAGATCTGAGGTTTTTTTTTTTTTTTTTGAGGATTTGTAGAGGTCCTAACGCAGAAAGGAACTCTCAGATCGATTTCTGGGATGGACCTCCTCATCTGACGTATATTTCATTCGAACAAGGGTAAATAAGTAATTTTATAGCGTTCAAAGAAAAACATCCAACGTCGAAGGGTTTGGTTGTTTGTGGGTAAGGCAAGTAATATTATATCGGCCGCTGCGTATGCAAAATTTTGCGATGTGACCGCCCGTTTGAAGAAGGGTAAGGCAAGTAATATTATATCGGCATTTTGTGATGCCGCAGTGGAAATTTTGCGATGTGGCCCGTCACATCTAAAAAATGTGCATCCGCAGCGGCCGATATAATATTAAGGCCTATTTGTTAAAGTTTAAAAGCAGATTTGTTTATATTCTTTTGTTATTTCTTTTGTTCAAGAGAATAATAAAAGAACATAAAAGTGTTTATTTACACTTTTGTTTCTGAAAATAAAAAAGATATTTTTTTGTTCTTGAAAACACATTTGGACTAACAAGAAGAAAAAAAAAACTCACTTATTGCTTTTGAATACATTGTTAAAAAACACATTTTATTTTTATTTTTTTGTTTTTATGTTTTGCATTTGCGACCTCCTATCACCGCCGCTGGTTGCCACCCGCCAATCGCCCACGCCGTTGACAATCAATCACTCATGAACAAAAGAAAAAAATGATAAAAAACAAAAAAGATTACTAATTGTATTAAACGCATTTATATTCTTTTTTTATTTCAAGAACAATTTTATCAAACATTCTATTTTACTTAAAAATTATTATATGGAGTAGAAACACAAAAAATGTTTTTATTCATAAAATGTTCATTGAAACGGAAACGTTACCAAACGCGTCAATTGACCAATTTTCGACGAGAACCAAAATGTCCGAAGCAGAGGTTCGACTTCGGGATCAGCCGCACCAATCGAGTTGGCTAGCAAAAACTGAAATGGACCACTCACGTGATTCGGACGGGAAAATGCTACCTCTCTCTCTCTCTCTCTCTCTCTCTCTCTCTGAGATATGCAAGTCAGACAATCGAGGCACATGCTTAGCACGTGCTCTTTATAATTTATCGCTTGTGCACAAAACGAGAAACATGAGTTCACTTTGCCAAGACCACAGAGCAACAGCTGCATACTCAATACGTCGTTCGAGCTTTATTTAGTAAGACATGGCTTTCTTTTAATTCCATAAAATATAAAAATGGACCTTTGCCAAAAAATATACCATCGTAAAATCACGTAAAATACGAAGGAAAAATCACCAAGAAATTATAGAAGCTCGCTCATCTTGACGCCATCGATGGGGGGATGTCGAAGCAGCAGAAGGCCCGGTTTAGGGGCTTGAGGGCGGCGAACCGGAGTTGCGTCAGGGTACCAACTGCAAGATGCTGAGGATGGAGTTAATGATGCCAAGGAGAGCGGCCACGGTGCCCAGAAGGGAGATAATTTCTGCAAGACTCAGAGAATACTTCATTTCTGCCTTTCTGTGCGTGAGTGTCAAAGTAGAGATTTTTTCTGGAGATCTCTGGGTGGGGAAGAGGGAGATGATGAAGCATAATGGGAAAGGTGGGAGAGTGAGGGAGAGTGGGGCTGAGCAAGTAATTGTCTCTACAGTCCCACGATGCGCAGTGGGATGAAGGTCGACGACAAGCCTGCAAAGAACATACCACGAGTTTCTCGGGTCGGGTCCATTTTTACCCATTTTCACCAGTCAGGCCACCATCTGGGTCTTCCTCGAGTCAATCTCTTCTTCATCTATAAAGGCGAACCTCCCCATCTTCCCCGCCCAGCCACCAGTCATCGGCGCTCGCATTGCCCGCAAAAAATCTCTCCGCTGCTTCCTCAACTTCCGGTCGACCACCCGCACCCAAGCTTCGTCCACCTACTCGCCGCCGCAACCCACAAGAACCAGGTAGGCTTACCGACCTAACGCTCGCGGTTTCGGACCCGAGTGTACGTTTGTCTCTCCATTTGACTCTATTGACCGAAGTCCTTGAACATCGAAGTGTGGCCGAGCTCTTGGCGAGTCCAAAAATACTCCCCTCGTTTTGTGCTCTCAAGCGCTTGGTAAAGTGCCCGAACAAAGTCTATATGAGTTTGAGATTGATTCTGGAAATCCAATTGTTGGGTTTCAGCCGTGGAGTCGCCGGGGTGAGGTGCGGATTCCGACCGAAACGATGGCGCCACCCATCTTAGTCATGGCGGCGGCTGCCGCGCGGAGGATGAGAGGCTGTGAGTTACGCGAGGCGCAGAGCTGATTACACCCCCTGCCGTGCCGGGCTCGAGTCTAGCAAGGGCCCGCTCGGGTAGATGAGTCAGGACTTTGGGTCTCTTAATTCTGGGCTGGGCTGTTTTAAAAGGGGATATTATACAAAGGGGAGAATGGGCTTTCATTCGATCGAGCTCATTATGAGCCTAGTTCGTATGCCCTAGTTCAGAATTCCTTTTCTGCCCCCGGTGTTTTCAGAATTATGGAAGGAGGTTCCTTCTTGGAAGTGAAGTTTTCAGTCGAAGTGAAGTTCCCTTTCTGCCCCCAGAGTTTTCAGTCGAAGTGAAGTTCCCTTTCTGCCCCCGGTGTTTTCAGAATTCTGGAAGGAGGTTCCTTCTTGGAAGTGAAGTTTTCAGTCGAAGTGAAGTTCCCTTTCTGCCCCCAGAGTTTTCAGTCGAAGTGAAGTTCCCTTTCTGCCCCAAGTGAAGTTCCCTTTTTTCAGTCGAAGTGAAGTTCCCTTTCTGCCCCCAGAGTTTCGAAGTGAAGTTCCCTTTCTGCCCCAAGTGAAGTTCCCTTTTTTCAGTCGAAGTGAAGTTCCCTTTCTGCCCCCAGAGTTTTCAGTCGAAGTGAAGTTCCCTTTCTGCCCCAAGTGAAGTTCCCTTTTTTCAGTCGAAGTGAAGTTCCCTTTCTGCCCCCAGAGTTTCGAAGTGAAGTTCCCTTTCTGCCCCAAGTGAAGTTCCCTTTTTTCAGTCGAAGTGAAGTTCCCTTTCTGCCCCCAGAGTTTTCAGTCGAAGTGAAGTTCCCTTTCTGCCCCCAGAGTTTCGAAGTGAAGTTCCCTTTCTGCCCCAAGTGAAGTTCCCTTTTTTCAGTCGAAGTGAAGTTCCCTTTCTGCCCCCAGAGTTTTCAGTCGAAGTGAAGTTCCCTTTCTGCCCCCAGAAAGGGAACTTCTATAAATCCTCAGCCCCATTCTCCCTCAGCCTCCCACCTTTCCCAATCTGCTTCATCATCTCCCTCTTCCCCACCTAGAGATCTGCAGAAAAAATCTCGACTTCGACACGCACACACAGAAAGGCAGAAATGAAGTCTTCTCCGAGTGTTGCAGAAATTGCCTCTCTTTTGGGCATCGTCGCGGCTCTCCTTGGCATCATTGACTCCATCCTGACCATCCTGCAGGTTGTAGCCCGACGAAACTCCGGTTCTCTACCCTCAAGCCCCTAAACCGGGCCCTATACTACTTTGACATCCCCATATCGATGGCATCACAAGATGAGCGAGCCTCAATAATTTCTTAGTTATTTTTCCTTCGTGTCCGTCGTGATTTTGCGATGGTGTAGGTTTTAGGAAAGGTCTATTTCTGTCTTATAATGGAATTAAACAAAAGCCATGTATTGCAAAAACTATAAAATTACTAAATAAAGCTCGTACGACGTATTGAGTATGCAGCCGTTGCTCCATGGTCTTTGCAAAAGTGGACTCAAGTTTGTCGTTTTGTGCACAAGCGGTAAATTATAAAGAGCACGCGCTAAGCATGTGCTGCGATTGCCTGACTTGCACATTTTCCTTTTCTTTATAGCTATTCCTTTCCTCAATTGCCTATTTCCCTGAACTTCTTGCAGCTTGACCAAAGTTGACACAAAATGTCGTGCTCAATTAAATGGTATGCTTGCCATTCTAACATACCCGATTTAGCTGAATCAAGTGGTCGGATCTTAAGAAATTCAAATTTATTGCCGTGGTCATATGATCGTGAAGTACCGTAAATTTTATGACTTATCCCGATCAATTAATTCAAAATTAAAGATCAAGCCATAAGCTGCCCGACAAGGCCAAACTTTTGATCTAGAAAACTCGAGTGCGGTATTCTTGTTGAAAAATCTCACTTCTCAAGATTTAGTTGTATATGCGGTTATTGAGATTTTATCCTTATGTATTGGCCGATCCATAAGGGTAATTCATGACAAACTCTTGCCGACTTCGACAACAACTCCAATTGGTTGGATTTGGAATTTGATGGGACTTGATTGGAAACTTTTACACATTTGAGGATTTGATTGAACAAAGACGTATAAATCCAGGGACCAAAGTGGAAAATAGGATAGAAAATGTGGCAAACGAATAAAGCCGATCGGAAAATCATGGTGTTTTTCATGAAAAATGAAGAAGACCATATTTATGTCTGTAAAGCTTCAATATCACATTGAACCGTATGATGTTCCTAGAAACCACGTACATTCCCAATTTGGGTCCCTTCTCAAAAGGCCTTGATACGTCACACCATCGTGTGGACTTCTTCACGGCACCAGCAAATTAGTCGAAACTTTTATAATAAAAAAATATGGACAATAGATTACCCAAAAAGCCCTCCCTATCCATCTCTCTAAGATCGCAAAACTCCAAAATCCATTTTTACTTTGCTTGTTGTTTTCTTCACCAGCTATTCTTCCTTCCACTTTAAAGTAAAAATTATATCATAGCCAGAGAGAATCCACTCACCCTCGACTCGAGTATATTAGGCACAACTGTTATTATATCCCCATAAACCCTTCCTGCTAATTGACTCTTTAAGCACTCAAGTCTCTCTGGAATTTATTATGTTTGGACACTAATTTTCAATGTGCTACATAATTTGTTTTTTAAAAGAAAGTGGTTCTTTTTTAACCCTCCCAAAATTTTTTTCATTCTCAACTTTTTTTTTTTGGGTCCGTTTTGATTTACTCCTTGATTTTGACTTTTGGCCAAATTCTCATCCAAACTTCAATCTCATATTCTCCCTTGATGGTGTTTGCTTAGCAGTTTGAATACATCTTCCAAATTCGGCGAATTTACATTGTGCTCCCGATCTTTTAAAATTTCACCGCGATGTCCTCACTTTGATTGCATAATCAAAAGTAATTAATCGCGGTAAGAAGGACAGAATTAGAAAACGAAAAGTAACAAGGAAACAAATCAGACGAGAAGGGGGAAAGGGATGGATGGTCACAACGGCTAGTGGTGAACCTAATAGGGTTAGTGGCGCCCTCCTGCCCCATTTTATAATAGTGGGAAATTCTTCAAAAATAAAACTACGTGTAACATTCTACTTATCTCTTTTAGTCTCAAATTCTCTTTTTATTATTCTAGCATGCAATTGAACGGTAAGTGTGGTGTTTTTTCTCCACCGCGAAACTTACCCAATAAGGAGGTTTTCATCGATCGGAAATACAATTAAAGAATAAAAATAAAGAAATGGAAAAAATCATTCTTGTTAGTAATTTTTGGCTAAAACTAGTTAGAAGGACTATATCAACAAATTATTGAAAGATATAGGATTAAATTGACAAGTTGATAAATTATCAAAAAGGTTTATGACTAAATGGATAAAATTAAAATTTTTAAGATTGAATTAACCATCGTACAATCCATCCCGACAATCTTGTGATTGAAATTTTTTTCTTTGAAGTTTTAGCTTTTCTTTTTTCCTTTTTTAATGCCTTTTTGGGAAAAAAATAAAAAAGGAAAAAAATTGAAAGAAGCAAATTCTCTTAGTCAGGCCACACAAATCCTATCTTATTATGGACAACAATTTAAAACTCCATTCATTTCATGGAAAATATTCTTCTAGAAAACACTTTCCAAAATTTGTGATGTTCGAGAGCAGAAAATAACTCACCAAAGAAAATGTTATCAAAAGAAAGGAAAATGTTTTCCCTTCCAAATAAAAGGAAAACATTTTCGAAAGGAAAACATTTTCTGGCAGCCAATCGATTCTAGATATTGACCAATTACCAATAAACTCGCCGATGGACCGCCGTCGGACCGTACGCGTTGGATCATCGGCCCACCGATCGCCGGTCCTTTGCTGCCATTGGCTACTCGCCAGACCGCCGCTGGCGGATAGGGCGGTGACTACGGTCCAGCGGCGGTCCTTCTGATAGTTAGGCAGCAGTAGTAGTCGGGCATCCATGAACAAGAAAAAAACAAAAAAATAAAAAATTTATGAATTTATTTTTAAATTTCAAACGAACACTGAAAAGTATTGTCATTTTGTGAGAAAATGACTTATTGGAAAACATTTTTTGGAAAACGCTTTATTTTCTGCAAAACGAATGGAACTTAAATTAAAAATACTTTTGCAGAAGTTTAAGCAATACAAGTTATTGTTTTTAGAAAAATATATTTTATATCATTCATCTTTACAAAATAATGATAATTTAATTGAAGAATGCTCAAGCCTACTGACTAGTAGAAAGGAGTGGAAATAGCCCGTTGTCAATGAGAAGCAAATCATATTACAAAAGCGCAGGGAAAAGTACCAAAAAAGTCCTAAACCTTTGCCACTTGTGCCAAAAAAGTCCTAAACCTTTTTTTGGTTCCAAATAAGTCCTAAACCTTTTTAAGTGGTGCCAAATAAGTCCTAAACCTTTATAAGTGGTGCCAAATAAGTCCTTCCCACCGGAAAAAGCCCACGTGGCTCGCCGGAGCGCCGACGTGGCTCGCCGGAGCTCGTCGGCGGCGCCACGTTGGCGCCGACCTTTTTTTTTTTTTTTTTTTTCTCTCTCTCTCTTCTTCTTCTTCTTCTTCTTCTTCTTCTTCACCGGCGGAGCCCTCGCCGGCGATGGGCGAGGGCGGCGGGGGCTGGGGAGGCCGCCACCGGCCTCGCCCGTCGCCGGCGAGGGCCGGGCGAGGCCGGCATCGCCCGGCCCTCGCCGGCGACGGGCGAGGCCAGTGGCGGCCTCCCCAGCCCCAGCCCCCGCCGCCCTCGCCGCCCTCACCCATCGCCGGCGAGGGCTCCGCCGGTGAAGAAGAAGAAGAAGAAGAAGAGAGAGAAAAAAAAAAAAAAAAAGGTCGACGCCACGTCGGCGCCGACGTGGCGCCGCCGACGAGCTCCGGTGAGCCACGTCGGCGCTCCGGCGAGCCACGTGGACACTCCGGCGAGCCACGTGTGCTTTTTCCGGTGAGAGGACTTATTTGGCACCACTTAAAAAGGTTTAGGACTTATTTGGAACCAAAAAAAGGTTTAGGACTTTTTTGGCACAAGTGGCAAAGGTTTAGGACTTTTTTGGCACTTTTTCCCAAAAGCGCATCATCTAAAAACCAGTCTTGCTCGTTGGCTATTTGAGCCATCTCTTTGGAATTTATTATGTTTGGATACTAATTTCTGTTGTGCTATTTAAGGGTTCGTTTGGTTCAGTTTTCTCAAGGGTTTTGAATGGGGAAAATACGAGATATTTGTCAATCATTCCGAAAGGATCTTGAGATAGAAAACAGGCCTCATGAAGACCAAAAGTTGAACATAAGTTCTATTAACTTTAAGTATTTCCCCAAAGTATATTTTCAAAGTCGAACCAACGCAGCCTTACTTTGCTTATTAAATGAAAGTGGCTTGTTTTGAGCCCCAATTTTGCTTTTTTCTTTGCTTCTTAACGTTTTTAGTATCTGAAATTGCAATGTCCATCCTTCTATTCTGGAGATCGTTTCGATTTAACCCATCGACTATGACTTTTGGCCAAATTTTCAACCAAATCTCAATCTCATACTCTCTCTTGATGGTGTTTGCTGGGGGCAAATCCATCCTGCAAATTCTGTGAGCATGCATTGTGCCCCCGATCTTCTAAAAATTCATCGGGATGTCTTCAGTTTGGTTGTATAATCAAAAGAAATTAATTGTGATGAGAAGTTGATAATTGAATATGAGGGCAAATTAGTCATGCTCAGCAAGAGTCTCCTCCTGAAAATCCATATTTGCTTCTAGAGGGTGGGGTCCCTCGGTCGTGGCTCCTCTTCGTTGAATTCTCATTTTTGCCCCCCATTGATATGGGTTGGCTCCTCCTTCAAAATTCTAATGGGTGGCAAATATGAGTTTTCACGAATACGATTATGCGCGAACGCTATTTAGCCGAAACGAATGGTTCTAACCTTTCTCTCTTCCTTTTGACTTAGAAATAAAAAGAGAAAATAATACAAACGGTTCTCAAAATTTGACTCAATATGCACTAAAGTCTTTAGACTTTAACCCAATACCTAAAATAGGTCTTAAACTTTTTAAATTATTCAATGCAATTTCTAATTTTTTTGCACATATTTAATTTAGTCATTGAAAGGACAAGCGTAGTTACTATAGGCAAGATAGAGATAGCACCGGAATTTTCTTTCTTCCAATCCAATGCCAAAGAAATAAAACTAATGGCAGGGCATCGGAATTAGGAACATTCCACCGTGTCATTATGAGAGGCTATTGGTGCTAATCATCAATGCTAGATCCAAAAGGCCAAATTCGGGAAGAACATTGAAAGCACATGTTGATCATATGAAGAATTAAGAAAATTAATATATCGTCAAAACTTTTTTTTCTCCCAAAAAAAGGAGGAATGGAGATCTGCGTCTTTTTGGTTGTTGTAGAGGTCCTAATACAGAAAGGACCTCCGACATCAATTTATGAGATGGACCTCCTTGTCCAACATGTATTTTTGTTCGAACAACGGTAAATAAGTAATTTTATATCCTTCGAACGCAAAACATCCAAATTGTTTTCTTGAAAAGAGTAGGAACAGAGATCTGAGTTTTTTTTCTTTTTTTTTTTTGGTTGAGGATTTATAGAGGTCCTAATACAGAGAGGACCTCCGAGATCGATTTCTGGGATGGACCTCCTCTTCTGACATATATTTCCTTCGAACAAGGGTAAATAAGTAATTTTATAGCGTTCAAAGAGAATCATCCGATGTCAAAGGGTTCGGTTGTTTGTGGGCAGCGTTCGTTTGAAGAAGGGTAAGCAAGTAATATTACATCGGCCGTTGTGGATGCAAAATTTTGCATCCGCCCCCAAAGGACCTCATCGTTCGAACGCCACGTCAGACGTGGCGTTGAAATCGGCCGCGGCGGGTGCAAATTTGCTCCATGCGAATTTGCATAGCAAGCACTATTTTATCGGTCGCTACAAGCGCACAATTTGCACTATTACAATATTGCACAACCCCCTTTGCGTTTTTTATTCAACCAACTCTTATACATTCCTAAAAAAAAAGAAATAAAAAAATGAGAAGTAAAACAACAAACTAATATTTAGGTATATTTTGAATCAAATTCGATTCGATGTACAATATTTCATTAACAGATCTTGTATGATTTTCTTGCTTTAGACACATTACTATTCTCACAATATTATTTCTAAATGGAATTGGAGACTCAACCCAAATTGCGCCGAGGTTGAATTACTTTTTTATTTCTCTTTCTTCCTCCTTTCTTTCTTTGTTCGACACCACGTCAGATGTGGAACATTAAGACATTAAGCAAGCAATATTATATCGGCCGCTACAAACAACATTAAGACGTTAAGCAAGCAATATTATATCAGCAGCCACAAACGATCAAATTTTGCTGTGTTGTTCCATGTCTAGCGGCCGATATAATATTGCTTGATGTAAATGTTCCATGTCTGACACTTTGCACTATTATTTATTTTTTTTTTGGTCAGACACTTTGCACTATTATAATATTGCTTCCTATGCAAATTCGGTTGGAGCAAATTTGCACCCGCAGCGCCGATATATATCATGCTCCGGCCATTCTCCTCACAGTTCCAGCTTTCCCAATCTGCTTCTTCGTCTCCAGAAAGAATCTCAACTTCCGACACTCACATACAGAAAGGCAGAAGTGAAGTCTTCTCTGTGTGTCGCAGAGATGGCCTCCCTTCTGGGCATCGTGGCCTCTCTCCTTGGCATCATTAACTCCATCTTCAGCATCCTGCAGGTGATAGCCCGACGCAACTCTGGTTCACCGCCCTCAAGCCCCTAAACCGGGCCCTCTGGTGCTTCGACAACCCTAGATTGACGGCGTCAAGATGAGCAAGCTTCTATAATTTCTTGGTGATATTTCCTTCATTTCTTTCGTGATTTTGCGGTGGTGTATATTTCCTTCGTTTCCGTCTTATTATGGAATTGCAAGAAAGCCATGTCTTGCAAAAATTATGAAAATTACTAAATAAAGCTCATCCGATGTATTGAGTATGAAGCTGTTGCTCTATGGTCTTGGCAAAGTGAACTCAAGTTTCTCGTTTTGTGTGCAAGTAGTAAACTAAAAAGTGCACGTGCTAAGCATGTGCCTCGATTGCTTGACTTGCGTATTTTCCATTTCTTTATAGCCATTTGTTTCCTCAATTGCCTAATTCCCTGAATTTGCTATAGCTTGACCAAAGTTGACAGAAAAATTTATTTCATTATAAGCCCATTTAAATGGTTTGCTTGTCATTCTAACATACCTGATTTAGCTGAATCAAATGATCTAATCTTAAGAAATTCAAATTTTTTGCCATGGTAATTTGATTGTGAAGTACCATAAATTTTATGACTAACCCGATCAATCGATTCAAAATTAAAGATCAAGCCATAAACTTCCCAACAAGGCCAAACTTTTGATATGGAAAACTCAAGTGTGAAGTGCTTGATCAATGAAAAATCTCACTTGCCAAGTCCGACAATAACTCCAACTGGTTGGTTTGGAGTTTGATGGGACTTGATTGGAAAATTTTACACATTTGAGGACTTGATTGAACCTAAACCTAGCTAGAAGGACTATATCAACAAATTATTAAAAGATATATGACTAAATTGTTAATAATCTCTATCTTTTTTAATGTCTTTTTTGGGAAAAAAGGAAAAAAAATAAAAATTGAAAGAAGAAACTTCTCTTACTAGTCAGGCCATACAAATCCTATCTTAACTTAAGAAAATTCTCTAAACATGCGATTTAATTTAAACACGTTACTTAGCACATGAAATCCTGCGGAAAAAAAAATACTAGTGTGGCTGCAAGTGGGAGGACGTCTATGGTTGGTGGCCAACGGGAGCACAAAAAAATAGTGTCGCCAATGCACACGTACGTTGAAGTGCAAGTCCCTCCTGAAATTGTGTTGGCTATGGCAATGTTTGGTAATGTTCATAAACAAGTCTGTTTCTATTCTTTTATTTCAAGGAACAACAAAAGAACAGAAACGTATTTGTATAGACATTTGTTCCCGGGAGCGAAAGACATGTTTTTTTGTTCTTAGGAACACATTTGGACTAACAACGAGAAACAAAAAAAAAACTTGCTTCTTGTTCTTGAACACTTTGCTAAAAAAACACTGTTTACTTTTTTTATTTTTTTCTCTTTTGCCTTTGCGGCCTCCAACCACCCACCACTGGTCGCCAGCCACCATTATTTTACTAAAAAATATTTTATATAGTAGAAACACAAAAAAATATTTTTGTTAAAAAAATGTTCTCTAAAATAAAAACGTTACCAAATGCGCCCATGTGACTGAAATTCTCCAAAAGCAAACAGTCTGAACCAGCCCGTACACATTTGGTGAAAAATAACCAATGACCCAAACTCTTTCGCTGAAAAACATTTTCTAGAGTCAATCACATTTTTATGAAACAAATGAAACTTTATGATCTACACCTTGTAAATTGGTGCATTCTCTCTCCCCCAACTATTATTTATATATGCCGCTTGGCTAAAAATGTGAAATTCAACAGATCTCCTCCACCTAATTTCATAAAATCTTCATACCACATGCCACGACGAATGACGCCGGCCCATTGTTAAGGGAGTCGCGTCTCCCAACTCCATTACTTTTATAAGAAGAATAAAATATATTGTAATCTTCATTAATCGAACTACCAGTATAGTATGAGAAGTCCATCTTCGCAATGTTGATCCTCAAATGAATTATTAATTTTCATCGAGTGGTTAAACATTATTCCAGTTTTTTTTCTTCGATCCGAATATTAGAAATTGCCTTCCTTTATGGGCATTGTGGCTGCTCCCCTTGGCATCATTCACTCCATCCTAGGCATCCCGCAGGTGGTAGCCCCATTGAACTCCAGTTTGCCGCCCTCAAGCCCTTGAACTGGGCTCTCTGCTTCTTCAACAGCTCGAGATGGATGGACCGGTCAACACGAGCGAGCCGTATAAATTGTTTTTTAGTCCTTGAACTTCTATGTTATTCCAAGTGATCCCGTAACTTTGGGTATACATTCAATTTAGTTCATGATTTATATAAAAATGTTTATTATTGTCTCTAAACTTTAATCAATGGAAGAGCGATACTTAAACATCTACACCAGAGTTTGGAGATTAAACTCAACACGTGCCAATGGTTCATTGATCACATTGATTAAATTAAAAGTCTAAAGATCACATTTTGATGATTATATGTGTCATCATCCTAAATGAAAAATAAAAAGGCAATTTGATTTGTTAGGGACAAATGGTAATTTTTGCCGATTAAATGGTATGCTTGCCATTCTAACATACTCGATTTAGCCGAATCAAGTGGTTGGATATTGAGAAATTCAAATGTTTTGCCGTGGTCATATGATTTTGAAGTCCCATAAATTTTGTGACCTAATCCGATTGAGCGATTCAAAATTAAATATGAAGCCATAAGCTTCTTGACAAGGCGAAACTTTTGATATGGAAAGCTCAAGTGTACTGTCCTTGATGAAAAATCTCACTTGCCGGCTCTAACGACAACTCCGATTGGTTGGATTTGGAATTCGAGGGCACTTGATTGGAAAAGTTTACATATTTGAGGACTTGATTGAGCAAAGACGTATAATTTCAAGGACTAAAGTGGAAAATAGGAAAGAAAATGTGGCAAACAAATAAAGCCGGCCGGAAAATCAGGGCGTTTGTAATGGGAAAAAAAGAAAACACCACACTCTCATATAAGAGGATTCAGGGGATGTGATGTCATATGGTCATATCTCATCCATTTTTACATTGGCAAAGCTTCAATATCACATTGGAACGTATAATATTCCCAAAAACCACATCCATTCCCAATTTTGGTCCTTCTCGAAGACCATGATATATCACACATCAAGTAGAGTTCTTCGCAGCAGCAGCAAATTATTCAAAACTTCCATAATAGAAAATACGGGGCAAGAGATTACCCAAAAAGCCCTCCATATGCACGTCACTAAGATCTCAAAACTGCAGAAACCCTTTTCCTTTACTTCTTGTTTTTTTCACCAGATATTCTCCCTTACACCTTATGGTACAAATTATATTATAGCCAGGGAGAATCCCACTCATCCTCCAATGTATTGTGCTACATATTGTTGCTTATTAAATGAAAATGGTTCTTTTCGAAACCCCAAAAAAAAAATTTCCTTCTTGACGTTTTTAATTTTTGTAATTGCAATGTCCACCCTATATATTTTTTTTTTGGAGTCCTTTTCAATTTACCCCTTGACTTTGACTTTTGGCCAAATTCTCATCCAAATTTCAATCTCATATCCTCCCTTGATGGTGTCAACTGAGGAGGGTGAATCCATCCTGCAAATTCGACAAACCTACATTGTGCTCCCAATCTTTCAAAAATTCACTGTGATGCCCTCACTTTGATTGTGTAATCAAGAGGAATTAATTGTAGTAAGAAGGAGAAATTAGAAAAAGAAAAGTAACAAGGAAACAAACTAGATGAATGAGGGGGAAAAGGATGAATGATCATAACAGTCTGTGGCGGACCTAGTGGGGTTTGTGGTACCCCTGCCCTATTTTATAATAGCGAGAAATTCAAAAATAAAATTACATATGACATTTTACTCGTCTCTCTTAGGCTTCATTCGTTTCATAAAAAATAAAATAGTTAAGGAAAATATTTTCCACCAATAAAACAAATACCTTCAAAAGTAAGGAAAATGTTTTTAATGTTTTCGAAAGTGGAAAACATTTTACATCTTTTTTGTTTATCTTTAAATATTGCAGCTTCTAACAACATGCCTCAACCTTATTTGAGGCTGGCGAGCCGGGAGCCTTTAACAAATGAACACCATAAAATATTTTTCAAAAAATAAATATTTGCGAAATGAGCGGAGCTTTAGTCTCAAAATCTCTTTCAATCGTTCTCTATGGTGATAGAGCATGCGATTTAAGGCTAGGTGTGGTGTTTTTCTCCACTGTGAAACCTACCCTATGAGTAGGCTTTCATCAGTTGGAAATCCAATTAAAGAAAAAAGAAAAAGAAAAAGGAAATAAAGAAATGGCAAAAACCATCCTTGTTAGTAATTTTTGCCTAAAACTAGTTAGAAGGACTATATCAACAAATTATTAAAAGATATAGGACTAAAGTGTTAAGTTGATAATTCATTAAAAGATTTATGACTAAATTAATAAAATTAAAATTTTAAAGATCGAATTAACTATCGTACAATAAATTTAGAATTTTTTGAACATCTGTCCATCCCAACAATGTTGTGATTGAACTTTGTTTAATGATTTAGGTTTTGTTCTTTTCATGGAAAATAAATTTCAATAAAATGTTTCCTAGATTTTTCGACATTCATTTTATGAAAAATAAACCAATTGAGGAAATTATTTTTTACCAATGAAAAATACATTCAAAAGTGAAGAAATTATAAAACATTTTCCATTTGCTTTCTTTCAACTAGGTCAAGCAGTTCTCCTTTGTGCACTTGTTGTTACTATTTTTTTATCATTATTTATTCTTTTCTTTTTCATTTTTCCGTGATCGGTGATTGCTGGCCTTCGGCAAGGTTAAGCTTGCCCAATCGAGGCCAAAGCCTTGTCAATTTGGTAAGACCTGAGCTCATGGGCATTAGGCAAGGCTTGAGCTCACTTGTGGCTGGTTGCTGATGACCAACTAAGAAAGAAGAAAAAAAAGAAAAAAAGAGAAATATTAAAAATTACTTCTTTAAAAATATGTTAAAATTATTAATAGATTAGAATTTATATATTAAATGACGGAAACTATTTCTCATTGTATTTTTTAATTTCAGTCAAACACTAAAAAATATTATCATTTTTCTCGAAAATGATTTCCTCAGAAGTGTCTTTAAAAAATGTTACATTTTCGGCAAAACAAATAGACATTTAGAATCTACACCTTGCAAATCGAGGCGCTCACTATTTATTTATCCCACAGCGATATCAATCCAAAATTCAACATACCTCCTCCACCTAAAAATTCCAAATTAGGGCCAAGATACACTTATCTTGGATTTTATTATGTCCGGATGCTAATTTAAGCCCTCTCTTTGGAATTTATTATGTCTGGATGATGATTTCCGTTGTGCTTGTTACTTCGCTTATTAAATGAAAGCGGCTCGTTATGAGCCCCAATTTTCCTTTCCTTTGCTCCTTGACGTTTTTAGTCTCTGAAATTGCAATGTCCACCCTTCCATTTTTCGATTTACCCCTTGACTATGACTTTTGGCCAAATTTTCAACCAAATTTCAATCTCTGTCCTGCAAATTCAGCAAATTTACATCGTGCCCCCAATCTTTTAAAAATTCATTGCGATGTCCTCACTTTGGTTGTATAATCAAAAGGAATTAATTGTGATAAGAATGAGATAATTGAATATGAGGGCAAATTACTGATGCTCAGGAGGAGTCTCCTCCTGAAAATTCATATTTGCTTCTAGAGGGTCATTTTTGCCCCTGTTGTGATAATGGGCTTCTTCTTCAAAACTCTAATGGGTCGTAACACGATCGCTTGTGCGAACGCTATTTAGCCGAAACGAATGGTTCTAATCTTTTTTCTCTTCCTTTTAACTTAGAAATAAAAAGAGGAAATAGTACCAATGGTTCTTAAAATTTGACTCAATATGAAATGATTTTCATAATGAGCACCTTAGTAGTGAATCAGGAAAGTCCATTCATAATCATTGGCACCATGAAATATAGTGATCACATCTCCATGAAATAAATGAACCTCATTCGCATAACGTAACTAATACAAGTTATTGGTAAGGTAGCCATTCATCAAGAACCTGCAAGAAAATTAAGGAATAAAAATGGATATTGCACTAATACAGTACTAAATAGTAACTAATACAAAATATTGGTGAATGCATTTTGTTTATTTTGCAAAATGGCTTTTGTTGTTTCTTTATTTAACTTTGCAGGGAAAATGATAACCGGAAGTGACTGGGGATCAGCCTTCACCAACAGAAAATCTATCCTACGTCCTTCCAGTGAGAAGCAAATTCCCCTTGATCAAATTCCAGTTAAAGGACAAGCGTAATTATTCTAGACGAGATAGAGACAGCACCGGATTTTACTTCTTCGAATCCAATGCTAAGAAATAAAACTGATGGCAAGGCATTGGAATTAGAAACATTCGACAATGTCATCGCGAGAGGTTATCAGTGCAAATCATCAATACTAGATCCAAAAGACAAAATTCGGGAAGAACATTGAAATCACTTATATATATTTTTTGGTAAATCATTGAAATCACATATTGATGATATGAAGAATTAAGAAAATTACTACATCGTCAAAACTTTAATTTTCTCCCAAAGAGTAGAATGGAGATCTGGTTTCTGGGTAGAATGGAGATCTGGGTTTTTTTGGTTGAGGATTTATAGAGGTTCTAAAACAGTCAAATCAATTTCGGGTCCCAAAGTCAAGCCTTCATTCTCAAAATTTTCATTTTGGATTTGTAGAGGTCCTAACACAGTCAAGTCGAGTTTCGGGTGTCCCAAATTCAAGCCTTTGTTCTCAAAATTTTGCTTCATTTTGGTTGAGGATTTATAGAGGTCCTAGCACAGTCAAATCGATTTTTGAGTCCCAAAGTATAGCCATTCTCCATGTCTCCATTGGTGGCAATTTTACAATTTCGAAGATTGTCACCGATGGAGACCGTCTCTGAGATCCCTGGCATCTCGAAGATTGCCACCGATGGAGACCGTTTCTGAGATGCCAGTGGCAATCTTGCAATTTCGAATCGCGACTCACAGTCGCAATATTGCGACATTTTCGAAATTGCAGTCGCGATATTTTTCGCAAGTCGCGCCTGCGGCGAGTCACGCAAAATACTTATCGCGACGCGACTGATCGCGACTCGTCGCAAAATATCGCGACTCGTCGCTTGCAGTTTTCCAATTCTCATTCTCAGTAGCTTGCAATTTTCCAATTCTCGGTACCGTGACCGCTTGCAATTTTCGAAATTGCAAGATTGCCACCGGCCCAGTCGAAATTGCAAGATTGCCACCGGCCCAGGCATCTGGCCGATTGGGGCCCAGTCGAAATTGCAAGATTGCCACCTGGGCATTGCCACCGGCCCAGGCATCTGGCCGACTGGGGCCCAGTCGAAATTGCAAGATTGCCACCGGCCCAGGCATCTGGCTGACTGGGGGCCCTAGTCGAAATTGCAAGATTGCCACTGATGGAGACTTTGGCATTTTGCAAGATTGCCACTGATGGAGACTTTGGCAATGTCGAGAGACTTTTGCAAGATTGCCACTGATGGAGACTTTGGCATTTTGCAAGATTGCCACTGAAGCACTGAAGCATTTTTGCCACTTTTGCCACTGAAGCATTTTTGCCACTGAAGCATGCATTTTTGCCACTGAAGCATTTTGCAAGAATTTTTGCCACTGAAGCATTTTGCAAGATTGCCACTGTTTTTGCCACTGAAGCATTTTGCAAGCAAGATTGCCACTGTTTTTGCCACTGAAGCATTTTTATGGAGACTTTGGCACTGTCGAGAGACTTTTGCAAGATTGCCCCCGATGACCCCGTCGATTTTGCAAGATTGCCACTGATGGAGACTTTCTTTTTCCGAGGAGGTCTCTTCCTTGTACGAGGAGGACTCTGGGAACAATGTGGCTGGCCAGATGGACCCGAAAAACCGATGTGGGATGCCTTGTTAAGTGAAGAGGTCCTATATAAACGCTGCTTTATAATCTCCCTCACCCTCCCACCTTTCCCAATCTGCTTTATCATCTCCCTCTTCCCCACCCAGACATCTCTTGAAAAAAAATTCTCAACTTCGACACTCACACACAGAAAGGCAGAAATGAAGTCTTCTCTGAGTCTTGCAGAAATTGCCGCCCTTCTGGGCATCGTGGCCGCTCTCCTTGGCATCATTAACTCCATCCTCAGCATCCTGCAAGTGGTGGTAGCCCGACGCAACTCTGCTCCGCCGCTCTAAACCCCTAAACCGGGCCCCTTTGCTGCGTTGACATCCCCAGATTGATGGCGCCAAGATGAGCGAGCTTCTGTAATTTCTTGTCCATTTTTGCTTGATGTCCTTCGTGATCTTGGCGTACTCTGTAGCAAGGTCCATTTCTGCGTTGTGTGTCTTACTAAATAAAGCTTGTACAACGTATTGAGTATGCAGCCGTTGCTCTGTGGTCTTAGCACTCAAGTTTCTCGTTTCGTGCACAAGCCGTAAATTAAGAAGAGCACGTGCTAAGCATGTGCCACAATTGCCTGCTTGCATATTTCCCTTTTCTTTATACCCATTCCTTTCCTCAATTGCCTACTTCCCTGAATTTCCTACGTACCAAAGTAGACAGAAAAATGTTATTTTTCATTATAAGCTCAATTAAATGGTATACTTGCCATTCTAACATATCAAGTGGTCGGATCTCAAGAAATTCAAAAAATTTGCCATGGTCATCTAATCGTGAAGCACTGTAAATTTTATGACCTAGTCCGATTGATCGATTCAAAATTAAAGATCAAGCTGTTAGCTTCCTGATAAGGCCAGCTTTTGATATAGAAAACTCAAGTGGGGTGTCCTTCATGAAGAATCTCACTTGCCGGCTCCAACAACAACTCCGATTGGTTGGATTTGGAATTTGATGGGACTTGATTGGAAAATTTTACACATTTTAGGACTTGATTGAACAAAGACGTATAAGTTTAGGGACCAAAGTGGAAAATAGGAAAGAAAATGCGGCAAACGAATAAAGCCGATCGGAATGTTTTTCATGGAAAATGAAGAAGAAAAAAGCTCTCTCATCAGAGGATCTAGGGGATGTGATTTCATATTTTCACGATCATATCTCACTTCAATATCACATTGGACCATATGATGTTCCTAGAAACCACATTTGTTCCCAATTTTAGTCCCTTCTCAAAGGCCTTGATACATCACACCATTGTGTGGAGTTCTTCACGAACAGCAAATCAGTCAAAACTTCTAAATAGAAAAACATGGACAAGAGATTACCCAAAAAGCCGTCCCTATCCATCTCTCTAAGATCGCAAAATTGCAAAAGCACTTTTTCCTTTGCTTCTTGTTTTCTTCACCAGCTATTCTCCCTTCTACTTTGAAGTAAAAATTATATCATAGCCAAACATAATCCACTCACCCTCGAATATATTAGGAACATCTGTTATTATATTCCCTTAAGCCCTTCCCGCTAATTGACTCTTTAAGCCCCCAATTCTCTCTGGAATTTATTATGTTTGGACGCTAATTTTCAATGTGCTACATATTTTTCTTGATGATTTTCATTTTTGAAATTGCACTGTCCACCCTATATTTTTTGGTGTCTGTTTCGGTTTACCTCTTGACTTTGACTTTTGGCCAAACTTTCATCCAAATTTCAATCTCATATTCTCCCTTAATGGTGTCTGTTGAGGGGTTGAATCCATCTTGCAAATTTGGTAAACTTACGTTGTGCTCCTGATATTTTAAAATTTCATTGCGATGCCCTCACTTTGATTGTATAATCAAAAGTAATTAATCGCAATAAGAAAGAAAACTTTGGGAAAAAAAAAAGTAACAAGGAAACAAATCAGATGAGAAGGGGGAAAGGGATGGATGGTCATGACGGTTGGTGGCGGACCTAATAGGGTTAGTGTTGCCCCCCGCCCCATTTTATAATAGTGGGAAATTTCTCAAAAATAAAATTATGCGTAACATTTTACTCGTCTTTTTTAGTCTCAAATTCTCTTGCCATCATTCTCAATGGTAGTAACTTATGCGATTTAAGGGTGATGTTGTGCTTGTCTCCACTGTGAATCTTACCCTATAAGTAGGCTTTCATCGATCGAAAACCCAATTAAAGAAAAAAAGAAAGAAATGGCACAAATCATCCTTGTTAGTTTTTTTTTTTTTAACTAAAACTAGCTAGAAGAACTATATCAACAAATTATTAATGGATATAGGACTAAATTAGTAAGTTGACAAATTGTCAAAAGATTTATGACTAAATTGATAAAATTAAAAATTTTAAGATCGAATTAACCATCTTACAATAAATTTAGGACTTTTTGGACATCTACCCATACCAACAATGTTGTGATTGAACTTTGTGATTGAAACTTCTTTTTCTTTAAAGTTTTGGCTTTTTCATTCTTTTTTTATAACCCGGGAACCCCCCCGCACGATCGACAATCGGAGAGGTAAACCTAGAGTGACGCTAGCGCAAGACCCATCACCACGACGTCACACTTAAGAATCCCTAACGACATCGCTGATATTTGAACTCCTACCCTTCGTGGGGGGAAGAGAATCCGAAGCCAACGCAACCGCTACGGGCGGTGGTGCTTTTTCATTCTTTTTCAATGCCCCTTTTGGGAAAAACAACAAAATAGTAAAAATTGGAAGAAGAAAATTCTCTTAGTAGTCAGGCCACACAAATCCTATATTAACTTAAGAAAATTCTCTAAACATGCGATTTGATTTAGACACGTTACTTAGCCGAGACATTTTCTAAACATGTAATTTAAATTAAATCAAAAGATGCCAATCCTCCCATGCAATTCCTATCTACATGTAATGCAATCTTTTTTTAGTTTTCTTATTTCAAAGCATGGCATGTTATTTACGATAAAGGTAGAGAATCTCATCAGTAGAAGGACCTAAGAATCAAAATTTGATAGGAATCGAGGTAATCTAAAAAAATAAGCCGTCGTCTCACAATTTAAATTATAAATTAAATCAATCATTTTCCATAAATAATTATCCAAAAAGTGAAATAATTAAAAAAATGACCCGATATCTTTACGGATCAAAATAGCAATTAAATCAATTTATCCCAAATCTGTGTAATGCACATATATTGAATTTGATTTAAATTAAATAAATAACACAATCTATCCGTAATTAGCAATAATATATTCAAATTAAATCCGATGACATTTGTTACATAGCTCGAGTTCACACGCAAATCTGATTTGAAATCGGATGCGGGACGATGGCAACAATGAGCATTGTGCGGCTAGCTGGCAATGCTCGATGATGGGTTCGCGGCCAGGAGAGCTTTCGGCTGCGCGGCTTGGTAGGACACCGATGCGTTACAAGTTGTGGCACTGGACGGAAAGATCCCCGTACAGCCGGCGAGAATAGAAGGGTGACCGACCAGAGAGCAGATCTTCAAATTGTTGAGCACATGAAAACCTGCAGAAAGAAAAAATTCACCGAACGCTATGGGAAGTTGCTCCGTCTTGAGGTGAAGCTCCGCCGCGACATCTGAAGCGTTATAGCCAAAACGAGGCGGTGCGACGACAAGAGGTGTGATGGAGACACTGCTGCAAGGCTGTCTTTGATCAAGCTGACGACACTTCCGGTCGTCGGCAGTGCTGCAAGAAGCCGTCTAGACCTTGCCAATTGCCACTTGGTAGTAGGCCACAAGTGTAATTGCGAGTAGCAGCAGCCGTGGTGATAGCAGTGCGGCGGCATTCGTCGGCAATAACACTGCCAATGCAGTGTGTGGTGAGGTGAAGCTCTGCCGCAACATCTGAAGTGTTATAGCCGAAGCGTGGCAGTGCAACGACAAGGGGTGTGACAGAGACACCGCTGCGAGGCTGTCTTCGATCAAGCTGAGGCCACTTCTGGTCGTCTGCAGTGCCACAAGAAGTCGTCTAGACCTTGCCAACTGCCACTTAGTAGGCCACTAAGTTGTGGTGTCTTATCAATTTCGTGTGCCCCTTGCAAAGACCTAATTATAGCATTTAGAGTATAAACCCAAGTCTTAAATTCATTGCGGAGTTGAGGAAAGGAGGTCGGATACGATGATTTGATTTTTTATTTTCCCATGAATAACTAATCAAGAAATTAATATGAGTTATTATTACCTATATTATTCGAAAACTTTTTTGAAGGGAAAAAAGGAATAGTAGTTATAACGAAAAAGGAAATAGGCAACTAGGACAACTTGGGGGACGTGTGTAGCACGCGCTCCTCAGGAATTCAACGCGTGTGCACAAAACAGGAAAGTGGAGCGGGGCCACGAACCAACCAACGGCTATATAATGGCGACGTAGTATGCATGCAGCGCATCGTAGTGTTTGTCATCTCCAGTGAGAATTTCTCGTTCTTGCACAAACCTTAGATTTCATCGTCTCTTGGTTTTGAAGCAAACTGCTCTGTTCTCGTTTCTTGGTTCCGGAACAGACTGCTCTGTTCGCAGGAGGGACTAGCTTCGATCGTCTCGGAACGGGATTCTCTGTTCCGGTGCTCCCTTCTCCGTCCGTTTCCCTAATACAATTAGGAAAGATACTCCACAGAAAGATTTCGCCAGCTTCATCGTGAATTGAGTTTCGACCAGAACCCGTGAAATCCCCTTTTTCAGTCCACTCTTAGGAGCAGCAGGATGGAGACAGTCCACTGCGGATATAGTTTGAGTCTCTACGCAAGCAATTCCGATTTTGTTGGGCTTCCGACTGCCATCTTCGATTTCTCGGTCAAGTGGCACCGTTTGCTGGTCTTCGTCGATCGACTGGGATTGCCGATGAGTCTTCAAGGCACCACGCTGTCTGAATTGAGCCAGTCGCTCGAGATGCCGCTCTGCCTCTGCATCCTACCATGGCAGTCTCTTTGCGAAAGGCAGTTGGAGAGAGTTCTTGGTGATCTGGGCGTTCATTAAGGCTTCTGGACCGACATACCGACATAATACGACTCATTATGCGGACCGCATTGAGGGGATCAAGACATGGGCGTCGACAGTTCGACATGAGCATAGAGCTGGAATTGGTGACGGAGGAGGAAGTTGAAGTGGAAGACATGGACGAAGGCTTCATCATCGGAGGGCACGAGTCAGATCCTGATCAAGCCTTGCGGGGCGTCTCCAGAAGCACCATTCAAAAGCTCGAGCGGGAGAGTTGCTTCGCCCGGGATGGTAATGAGTGCTGTTGTATTTGCTTAGAAAAACAGAACGGGGCAGGTAAAGTTATCGAGATCCTGTGTTCGCATCTGTTCCACAGTAGATGCATCGTTGAGTGGCTCAAGAGAAATGATTCGTGTCTGCTATGTCGTAGTAAAGTAGAAGTGAAAGATCCATAATAGTTAGTTTTTAGTTTGTAAGATTTCTATTGAGGAATGGATTCTCTTTTTCTGCGATGGATCGGGTAATTTGCTGAGATTAATTTGCCTACCCAATGCAGTTTCTAGCTCTAGTGGGTACTCTAATGCCATTCTCATCCATGCTAATCAAAGGGATCATACTTCCCTTCACGGCCCCATTGACAAGCTCATACCTAATTGTAGCCAGAAGATGCATTAGAAAAACCTCATCAATATAAGTTCACCAACATGAGCATTTAACTTGTTCATACAACCGAGCCATTCATCGAACATCTTAGCAATTACCCTTCAATGGGCTAATGTGACGCCCCAAAAAATGCATTTTAAGAATGACATCGATCTTAGTGCGAATCGTGCTCTTTGCTAATAAGTTACAATTCCTCATGTGCCTCCCTCAAGTAAACCCGAAAAACACAGACATTTGATTGAATGCTTGCAACTCGCATGCATTTAAGGTGGATGAAACCAAGTAAAACAACCATCGAGAAACTTAATTAGAGACCAATATTTCCCCCATAATTAGCCCATCAATCTCCCTGAAACACAAAGCTGAATCTAGTCGCCAGACAAAAAAGTGAAGAAAACACAAGGATGGCCTAAGACAGGACATTGAAGGTAGGTCCTGTAACCAGTACAACATAATAAACGCCCCAAAATTTCCGCAGGAACATCCAGTCTCTTTTCAGAATAGCATTTACATACATCGATACTAATACATCATTAATTAATTGAAAAAGGAAACTATATTTGATAAATTACTATCCGTCCTCTCATAGCAAAGCAAGAGACAGTACCCAACTGCTAAGGTCAGCATAACTAGAATCACATTTCAAGATCAGGTACAAATGCCGGAAATGAAACTTCGTCTTCACTGAGGAATTCATGTAAACTTGAAGGCATTCAAGAACAATTCTGCTGATGAATTCTAATTGACCTGAGAAAGCAAAGTCCACTCTGTAAGAATATTGAAAAAGCATTTCAAATTCTCAAAAAGCATTGATGATATGTCAAAATATACGTATTTTTTTTACTAGGCTGATGTAGAGGAGACAAAGCAATTGAATCCGAAATCTCGGGATCTTAAATGTTATATGTTAGCCACTAACAAGCTAAATCTATGGTTCTCAATTAACATAATCTGCAACATGACCCCAGTTAAGGGAAAAGATAGAAAACGTCGGTAAGAGCTCAACTACTACGAGCTGATAACTGAATTAGGATTCTGGGAGGATAAGCAATGTTTACGATTGTGAGAACTTAACCTCCGTCAGTGACTCAGTAAAACAGCACAATATCACTAGTAATTGACGCTGCTCCTGCTTGCCTCTTAGGTTTCTAGCCAAAGTGGCACGAGCGACAGAGGAGAATGCCATGAAGACCAGAACAGCAACCATTTGACAAAGTGGACACGTTCCTTGGATTGGAATGGAGCAAGAGGCCAGTAGTGGGTTATAAGTTCTTGGGTACTGTTAAGTCTTAGCGCCAATCTCCGCGCAAGAATCATTTGACGATTCCAGTGAAATCAAAGTACTGATAAAGACACTTGTAGACATGTGAAGCTAGAACAGAGGCCAAGCAATACTGCTCTTCAATACCATATTGAGTATGAACCTTTGATTTTCCCCACTCAATCTAATCAATTCATCTCTTGCATCTCTTTTCCCCTTGTATAGGATAGTATAAATCGTTCTCTAAGAACTTCCAGGTTATCCAGTTTGCACTGTAATTGATGAAATGTGAACTTCACTTCAACCTCTTCTATAACATTTGTGGCCTGGGAGTGCAAAATCACTCTGCTTGAGAAATCAAAGCACTCTTCCAAATCTCAGGATGACATGATCCATACGATACTTCTTAAAGGTAGACATGCAACTCCAGATGTTCCACAATGTATATGACAAAGACAAATAAAACAACAAAAGGCTTATAAGAAGCTAAAGATGTCGCTTTTCCCTAACCCACTCAGCATTTTAGAATGTCTATGGTGGGAGGATAAAACATCTCACCATTTTAGAATGTCTCTCCTAAGAGCTGCTCAGAGGAAAACATGGAGCAGTTGATTTGAGTAGAAGTCATTAATCATTGAATAAACCAAGCCTACTTCTTCCAAATAACGGACAGTTCCAAGTGCCCTTTCCCTCTTTCCATCCAAGTTTTGACCTCGCGTTAAACTTCAGGTATATGGGCAGAAGTTACCAGTTTTACCACATCTTCAGGACATTGACCCTTTCTTTTTTTTTCTTTTTTTCTTTTTTTTGAGAAAAGAAAGACAACTGATATTACATCTCACCATAACCAAAGTGCTGTCCACTGCAAGTTAATTTTGTTTCCTTTCACGAACACTTGACAATCTTAAGCATCACTTAGACCCCCCACAAGATTATAACGTAATCAACTTCAGAACAGGTACTGCATATTTTCTTGCTGAACATGCTATCTTCAAAACGGAGACATGATGTTTAACATTTCTGAATATAATCTACTGATGTAAAACTCTTGAGTCGAAAATAGTAACCCCTATGAGGATTGAGGTTCAAACAGGACTTGCGGCAGATCACAACTCAAAGAGAATACATCCCTCGAAGCATCACATCTCCCAAAGCATCAAGATGAAGAGAAGAATTGCATCAGACAATTCAAAGGACAGACTCGCCAAAAATTCATAACAAATTCATTCACCCGGGGTTCACTACATTCTTCACAAGCAAAGATCTTATTCAGAGACTCGGGATAGAGAGAAAAGAGCGTGCCGTGCTGCATACTCCGGCGGCAACGACGGACGATGGATCGGCGAGGTGCGTGGCGGAGTGACGAGAGGGCACGTGATCACCATCTGAGGAAGCGGCGGCGGCGGCAACAGCGTCGAGGAAAGGAATACTAGTTATAAACAAAAAAGGAAATAGGCAATTAGGGCAACTGAGGCACGTGCGTTGCACACGCTCCTCTCAGTTCAAAGCGTGTGCACAAAACAGGAAAGTGGAGCGCGGCCACGAACCAACGGCTATATAATGGCGACGTAGTATGGATGCAGAGCATCGTACTCCCTGTTTGTCGTCTCCAGAGAGAATTTCCTGTTCTTGCACAAACCTTAAATTTCATCGTCTCTTGGTCCCGAAGTAGATTGCTCTGTTCTCGTTTCTTGGTTCCTGCTCTGTTTGCAGGAGGGACTAGCTTCAATCGTTTGGCTCTGTTCGGTCCTCGGAACAGGATCCTCTGCTCCGGTGCTCCCTTCTGCGTCCGTTTCCCCGATATAATTCGGAAAGATCTCCACGGAAAGACTTCGCTAGCTCCATCTAGAATTGGGTTTCGACGGTACCGGTGAAATCCTCTCTGCAGTCCACTCTTGGGAGCAATAGCATGGAGACAGTCCACTGCGGATATAGTTTGGGACTGGACCCAAGGAGTTCCTATTTTTCTGGGCTGCCGACTGCCGTTTTCAATTTCTCGGTCGAGCGGCACCATCTTCTGTTCTTCGTCGATCGACTGGGAGTGCCGATGAATCTTCAAGAGACCACGCTGCCCGAATTGAGCCAGTCGCTCGAGATGCCGCTCTCCTTCCTACCATGGGAATCTATTTGCAAAGGGCTCTTGGAGAGAGTTCTCCATGATTTGGGCGTTCATTCCGGCTTCTGGACCGACATAACACGAGAAATCATGTGGACCGCATTGACGGGATTAAGAGTTGGCCATCGACAGCTCGACATGTACATAAAGTTGACATTGGTGACGAAGGAGGAAGTCGAAGTGGAAGACATGGACGAAGGCTTCATAATGGAAGCCATGGACGAAGGGTTCATAATGGAAGACATGGGCGAAGGCTTCATCGGAGGGTACGAGTCAGATCCTGATCAAGCCTTGCGGGCCGTCTCCAGAGGCACCATTGAAAAGCTCCAGCGGGAGAGCTGCTTCGTCCGGGATGGTGATGAGTGCTGTTCTATTTGCTTAGAAAAACTGAATGGGGCAGGTAAAGTGATCGGGATCCCCTGTTCGCATCTGTTCCACAGCAAGTGCATCGTCGAGTGGCTCAAGAGGAATAATTCGTGTCCGCTATGTCGTAGTAAAGTAGAAGTGTAGAAGTGGAAGATCCAGAGTAGTTAGTTTTTAGTTTGTAAGATTCATACTGAGGAATGAATTCTCTTTTTCTGCCATGGATCAAGTAATTTGCTGTGATTACTTTGCCTACCCACTGCAGTTTCTAGCTCTAGTGGGTAGGTACTGTAATGCCATTCTCATCCGTGCTAATCAAAAGGATCATACTTCCTTTCATGGCCTCATTGACGCGCTTATACCTAACTGTAGCCAAAAGGTGCACTGGAAAAATCGCATCAATATAAGTTCACCAACGTGAACATTTAACTCTTTCATATAACCGAACCATTCATTAAACATCTTAGCAATTGCCCCTCCATGGAATATGACGGCCCGAAAATGCATTCTAAGAATGACATTGATCTCAATGCGAACCGTGCTCTTTGCTAACAAGTAACATAGTTCCTCATGTGCCTCTCAAGTAAACCCGAAAAACACGACATTTGATTGAATGCTTGCAACTCGCGTGCATCATTGTTCTTTAAAATCAATGAAACCGAGTAAAGCAGCCATTGAGAAACTTTATTAAAACCAATATTTCCTGCATGTTTAGCCCGTCAATCTCCCAGAAACACGAGGATGAATGTGGTTGTCAGATAAAAAAGATGTAAGATTAAGTGTGGTCCACATGACATTATAATATGGTTTAATATCAATTTTAATGCTAAATCAAATAATGGCTATGAGAAGACGCGACTCTTCGTGAAGTGCTGTGATGGAAGGCACCCATTGAAAGACACCCACTGCATTATAAGAAAAGAGTCTGGTCCTCTCTCTACCCGTGTGTAAGAACAAAAGCGATTTCTCTCCATCAGAAAATCGCATTAAAGTAAATGAGGGTTAAGTGAGAGAAATCAGATTTCTTCGATTCGTCCGTACGCATCAAACACAAAGGAAGAAGTCATTGCGTCATGGACAAAGGTATGTTTTCAACCATCCTATTGTTTGTGAAAGTCATGAAGATCTATGATCCGTAGATAATCATTTCCGCATTATAGTTTTGATTATCGCTATCAGTTGATATCAGAGCAATGGTTTTTGATCTCTTGATTTTCCGTTTATTGTAATATGGATGGTTTAAGGGTCTTATTATCACTGATCAATTGCCTTTTGAATACTGTTGATAATTTACATGAGTTTTTGAATGGATTTAATTCGGATGGTTTTCGGGCAATTTGGGGCCGAATGAGGAATGGCCGATTCCGGCCAAATTCCGGCGACCCATCGGCCAGCGTCCGGCTAGTAAGGTCGTACCGACATGGGCAACAAAAGCCCTAACTTGATTCGGCATTATGGTGATTGTCGGTGGCCATTCGAAGGGCAAAAGTCTCGGGCATTAAGATTAGGGTTCATAGAAAGATTGCTTGATTTCGGCCAATTTCTTGGTCGTTTTCACAATTACTTGAACCTTTGAAGTCGTATAAGTGTATTCTACAAATCCCATGATTTAATTTGATCGAAAAAAGGGCTGTGGAAGACGAATTGGGCGGTGGAACGGGCGGTGGAAAAGAAAATCGCGAACCGGCGCGAGGAGAAAGGGGGGCGCGTGCATGGCACGCGCCAGCATGTGCCCGCGCGTGGTCCCCACGCGCCAGCATGTGCCCGCGAGTGGGATCCACGCGCCTGACACACTCCCCGCGCGTTTTTACCCTTCTGCCCCTCTGTCATCCGTGTCCTTCCAATTTTGCCCTTGGCTTCGCAAATTACAGTCTTGCCCTTGTCCGATCAGGGAATTACGTTTTTGCCCCCTGATTCGCGAAATTACAGATTTGTCCTTGGGTTCAAAATTTACTGTTTTGCCCTTGCCATGTGAATTTCCTCTTATGCCCTTGATAGTTTAATTTACGTTTTTGCCCTTGCTTAATGTGATTGCACGTAAATTATAATTTAGGCATTATGATGTATAATTTGATTATTATATCTTTATGATATTTTGATTATGAATGTTTAAAATAATCAAATCATGAATAATAGTTATTGTACTTTATAATTTTAAAAATTCAATTAAGAAAGGTTTGTTAGTCACCAAAGTGACCAAACCTTAATGTGTGAATTTTTGAAATTGTAATGTTTTATTCAATTATCCATGAATAATGATGCTATGAATGAAATGATATATTGTATATCATTATTAATTTCATGGATACATTGAAGTTCTTTTATTATAAGAATTTAGGGATTTACCCAAAGGTTAATCAATTTCTTATAATTCAAGAACATAATAGTTGGTAATTAATATGTCTCATTTAATTTGTTTGTATATCCAAAGATAGCAAATAAATTTTAATGTGGTACATTTATTATTGCCAAATAAAAGTTATTAGCATCATTATAATTTAACGTACGTATATCATAGGATCACCCAAAGGAGAACTATGATTTGCATATTATGTATGATTTGAATCTGATTACGTGATATCCTCAAAGCATTAAATTGTGAGTATCTTCTTGTAAACTTGCAGTTTTTGCACCCGTGTCTCTGCATTCACATGCTTCATCTGTTCCATTATTCAATGGAATGAATTTCTCTGATTGGTGTGAACAAGTCCAGTTTCGCTTAGGTGTCCTGGATCTTGATTTAGCACTTCAAGTTGAGAAACCCGCTGCTATTACTGATGAAAGTAGCGATAATGAAATATCATTCCATAAAACTTGGGAAAGGTCAAACAGACTGAGCTTGATGTTCATGCGGATGACAGTTGCAAATAACTTAAAGACTACTCTTCCCAAAACTGAAAGTGCTAAGGAATTTATGAAATTTGTGGAGGAGCGCTCTCAAACTGCTGATAAGTCACTTGCTGGTACATTGATGAGTACTTTGACTACCATGAAATATGATGGTTCACGTACCATGCATAAGCATGTGCTTGAAATGACAAATCTAGCAGCAAAATTAAGGACTTTGGGAATGAACGTGGACGAGTATTTTTTAGTACAATTTATTCTTAATTCCTTACCTCATGAACAATATGGGCCATTTCAAATGAATTACAACACTATGAAGGATAAGTGGAATGTAAATGAATTGGCCAGTATGCTTGTTCAAGAGGAAACAAGGATTAAGAATCAAAAGCCTCATTCTGTCCATTTCTCAAGTCATCAAGAAGCTGGAAAGAGTTCTAAAAGGAAAGGTGGAAAAGGCAAGAAGAAAGGGCTACATAATCTGAATGATTCTTCTAAAACAATCCACAAGAAGGAACACAGTTCTATTAAGTGTCACTTTTGTAATAAAGTTGGACACATGAAGAAGGATTGTCTGAAGCGTAAAGCTTGGTTTGAAAAGAAAGGTAAGCCTTGTGCTTTAGTATGTTTTGAATCAAACTTTACTGAAGTTCCTCATAATACTTGGTGGGTTGATTCTGGAGCCACCACTCATGTTTCCAATACAATGCAGGGATTTCTTACGATCCAAGCCACAAAGCCAAATGAGAGTTATGTGTTCACGGGGAATAGAAACAAAGCTCCAGTTGAAGGCATTGGCACTTATAGAATGATCCTAAATACTGGGCATTATTTGGATTTGTTTCGAACCCTTTATGTACCTACGTTTTCCCGCAACTTAGTGTCTTTGCCAAAACTTGACGTAGCGGGATATTCTTTTAAATTTGGTTGTGGATCTTTTAGTTTCTTTAAGAATAATATTCTTATTGGAGCTGGAAATTTATGTGATGGTCTCTACAAGTTAAAACTTGATAGTATTTTTGTTGAGACTTTAATGACCTTGCATCATAATGTTGGCACTAAACGTGGTTTAGTTAATGAGAATTCTGTTTACTTGTGGCATAAACGTTTAGGTCATATATCCAAAGAAAGAATGCAAAGATTAGTGAAGAATGAAATTCTTCCAAATTTGGATTTTACCGACTTTGGAGTGTGTATTGATTGTATTAAAGGCAAACAAACGAAACACACTAAGAAAGGTGCCACAAGAAGTACAAAGCTTCTTGAAATTGTACACACTGATATATGTGGTCCTTTTGACGTTTCATCTTTTGGTGGAGAAAGTTATTTCATCACTTTTATTGATGATTTTTCACGTTACGGTTATGTTTATCTATTGCATGATAAATCTCAATCTGTTGATGCACTTGAGGTGTATATTAAAGAAGTTGAGAGGCAATTAGATAAAAAGGTGAAAATCATAAGATCGGATAGAGGTGATGAATATTATGGAAAGTATAATGAATCGGGACAATGTCCAGGTCCATTTGCTAAATTCCTTGAAAGACATGGTATTTGTGCTCAATACACAATGCCAGGTACACCACAACAAAATGGTGTGGCAGAAAGGCGTAATCGTACATTAATGGAAATGGTTAGGAGTATGATGAGTTATTCATCTTTACCCTTATCATTGTGGATGTATGCGTTAAAGACTTCTATGTACCTATTAAATAGGGTTCCGAGTAAGGCAGTTTCAAAGACTCCCTTTGAACTGTGGACGGGAAGGAAACCTAGTTTAAGACACCTTCATGTTTGGGGTTGTCCGGCAGAAGTAAGAATTTACAATCCACATGAAAAGAAATTGGATTTTAAAACAACCAGTGGCTATTTTATTGGTTATCCTGAAAAATCCAAAGGGTATAGATTTTACTGTCCTAATCATAGTACAAGAATTGTTGAATCTGGAAATGCTAGGTTTATTGAGAATGGTGACATTAGTGGGAGTGAAGGAATGCGAGATGTTTGCATTCAAGAAGTTGGGGTGGAATTTCCCATACCTAAAACTTCTAAAGTTGTTGTTTCTGATATTATAGTTCAACCGAACAATAATCAAGAACAACAAATAAGTGATCAAACACTCCATAATGAAAATGTCAATAATGAACCTAACGTAGTTGAGCCACCAGAAATGGAATTAAGAAGATCTCAAAGAGAAAAGAGATCAGCCATTTCTGATGATTGTATGGTTTATCTACAAGAGTCTGAAATTGACTTAGGAATTGGTAATGATCCAGATTCATTTTTGCAAGCCATGAAACGTGATGATTCTATTGAATGGTTCAATGCCATGAAAGATGAGTTAAAATCTATGGATGAAAATAAAGTCTGGGACCTTGTTGAATTACCTAAAGGTTGTAAAAGGGTCGGGTGTAAATGGGTTTTTAAGACCAAGCGCGACTCAAAAGGTAATCTTGAACGATATAAGGCCAGACTTGTTGCTAAAGGTTTTACTCAAAAGGAAGGCATTGATTATAAGGAGACCTTTTCACCGGTTTCCAAAAAAGACTCACTTAGGATCATTATGGCTTTGGTAGCTCATTATGATTTAGAGTTGCATCAAATGAACGTTAAAACCGCCTTTCTTAATGGGAATTTAGAGGAAGAAGTTTATATGGACCAGCCCGAAGGCTTTTCAGTTAAAGGAAAGGAACACATGGTGTGCAAATTGAAGAAATCAATATATGGACTTAAACAAGCTTCCCGACAATGGTATCTTAAGTTCAATGATACCATAACCTCTTTTGGATTTAAGGAAAACATCGTTGATCGGTGTATATATATGAAGGTTAGTGGGAGCAAGTTTATTTTCTTAGTTCTGTATGTTGATGACATTTTGCTTGCTACCAATGATCTTGGTTTGTTACATGAAACCAAGAAATTTCTCTCTAAGAATTTTGAAATGAAGGATATGGGAGAGGCAACATATGTGATAGGAATAGAAATATTCCGTGATCGATCACAAGGACTGTTAGGGTTGTCTCAAAAGGCCTATATTAATAAAGTTCTAGAGAGGTTTAACATGAGTAAATGTTCAGCAGGAATTGTTCCAATTCAGAAAGGGGATCGTTTTGGACTAATGCAATGTCCAAGAAATGAATTGGAACGAGAGCAAATGAGAAGTATTCCTTATGTATCTGCTGTTGGGAGCTTAATGTATGCCCAAACTCGCACCAGACCAGACATTAGTTTTGTTGTCGGAATGCTGGGCCGGTATCAAAGTAATCCAGGGTTAGATCACTGGAAAGCCGTAAAGAAAGTCCTCAGATATTTGCAAGGAACGAAGAATTACGCACTCACATATAAAAGGACTGATCATCTTGAAGTAATTGGATATTCAGATTCAGACTGGGGTGGATGTATCGATACAAGGAAATCAACGTCAGGTTATCTATTCCTTTTGGCTGGAGACGCAATTTCTTGGAAAAGTGCCAAGCAGTCAGATATTGCTACATCCACTATGGAGGCTGAGTTTGTGGCATGCTTTGAGACCACTATTCACGGATTATGGCTGCGAAATTTTATTTCAGGGCTTGAGATTGTCGACAGTATTGCCAGGCCGCTGAAAATTTATTGTGATAATTCAGCAGCAGTTTTCTTCTCTAAGGTGCTGTTTGGTAACCATTCTCGTCCCAGGTTTCTCGTCCCCGGACGAGTTTGGGACGAGAAACCTGTTTGGTAAATATCGTTGAAATTTTTGTTCCCGGGATGAAAAAGGGGCTAGGAATGAGCTCGGGACGAGAAATGAGAACCAAAAATTTTTTGGTTCTCAAGTTCTCGGACGTATTTGTACAGTACCACCCAAAGAAAAGAGCCCATTTCTCTGCCAAAGGAGTTTCCACGATCTGCACTTCCACACGCGCACAGGTCCGACCTCCTCCTCCTCCGCCGTCGCCGGTAGGGTTCCGCCACCCACGACCGCAGCCTCCTCCTCCTTCTCCGCCTTCTCTCCTTGTCGGCCTCCTTCTCTCCGCCAAAGGAGTTTCGGCCACGATCTGCACCTTCAAGCTCGCACTAGTCCGACCTCCTCCTCCTCCGCCATCGCCGGTAGGTTTTCGCCACCCACGACCGCGGCCTCGTCCTCCACCTCCACCTTCTCTCCTTGTCGGTAATCCAGAGAACTTCTTCTTGTTGCTCTATTTTCGCTTTTATGAGTGCGTGCTGTGATTGCTGCTTCATCTTCCACCTGAGTCATTGTTTTTTTTTTCAATTTTAACCCCCAAGCGACTTTTGGAGCTTTTTTTAGTCCAAAAATTGTAATGGGTTTTGCTTGCTGAATCATGAGGTATGGTGGAGCTCTTGGTTTCTCTTTAATATTTTAAGTGGGTTGATGCCTCCTCAGTGTTTGACAGAATTCCTACTCGACAATCGTCCTTCTTCATTTCAAGTTGGTCGTGCATTTCAAGTGGGTCCTTTGTTTGTCATGATTGAATTGTTTTCTTTTATTTTATTGCTACATTAATACATGTTAAGTTGTAGGTTCCCATTAAGTTTTACTATAAAAATTGTTTGTAGTTACCAAACACATTTCTGTTCTTTTTCTATTCCAGGGACAAAAATTTTGTACATTTACCAAACGCGTTTCTCTTCCCAAAAACTCATCCGAGGACCATTTCTCAAAAAAACCGGTTCTCAAAAAAACCTATTTCTGGGACGAGAATGGTTACCAAACGCGCCCTAAGAACGACAAGTATTCAAAGGGTGCTAAACATATGGAAATCAAATACTTGTCTGTGAAAGAAGAAATTCAGAAACGGAAAGTGTCAATTGAGCACATTAGCACCAACGTCATGATTGCAGATCCCTTAACAAAAGGATTGCCGCCCAAAACATTTAGTGAACATGTTGAAAGAATGGGCATTATTGGACGTCATTGAGGATATTGTATTATGATTACATTATGTTTATTCATTTGACACTTGGAGCTCATTTATGTGTTTCTGACATATCTTGTTTTTCTATTTAGTATACATTATGGAAAATAGATTAATGTTTAACAAGATAGTCCTAAAAAGGACATTATTGTTGGACCTTTATTATACTTCTCATTTATGGATCATGTTGAGTAAGGAACTATAGTTGTAGTACATGGAAGGGACTATGTCAATTAAGTGATGTACAACCGCCATGACTCGCGTTAGTCTTCTTTGCTTAATGGTGATTATTATGATGATAGCCAATTAAAGAAAAAGTTTTAGCATTAAATTTTGCGCGCATTATGGTCTTTATTGAACCATGAAAGGAATGTCACATGGACCAAGTGGGACAATGTAAGATTAAGTGTGGTCCACATGACATTATAATATGGTTTAATATCAATTTTAATGCTAAATCAAATAATGGCTATGAGAAGACGCGACTCTTCGTGAAGTGCTGTGATGGAAGGCACCCATTGAAAGACACCCACTGCATTATAAGAAAAGAGTCTGGTCCTCTCTCTACCCGTGTGTAAGAACAAAAACGATTTCTCTCCATCAGAAAATCGCATTAAAGTAAATGAGGGTTAAGTGAGAGAAATCAGATTTCTTCGATTCGTCCGTACGCATCAAACACAAAGGAAGAAGTCATTGCGTCATGGACAAAGGTATGTTTTCAACCATCCTATTGTTTGTGAAAGTCATGAAGATCTATGATCCGTAGATAATCATTTCCGCATTATAGTTTTGATTATCGCTATCAAAAGAGAGTAAAGAAAACACAAGGATGGAAGGACAACACAAGGCACTGAAGGTAGGTCCTGTAACAATTACAACATAACAAGTCACCCAAAATTTCGGCAAGAACATCCTGTCTCTCTCCCAGGTTGCATATACATACATCAACACTAATACATCATTAATTAATTGGAAAAGGAAATTACATTTGAGAAACTACTATCCGTCATCTCTTAGCAAAGCAAGAGAGAGTACCCAACTGCCGAGGTCAGCATAACTAGAATCACATTTCAAGGTCAGGTATAAATGCTGAAAACAAAACTTCATCCTCCCTGTGGAATTCATGTAAACTCGAAGGCATTCAAGTACAATGCTGCCAATGATTTCTAAGCATGTAGAGTCCTTCAGAATTGACCTGAGAAAACACAGTCCACTCTGTAAGAATACTGAAATAACATTTCAAAATCTCAAAAAGATTGAAAAAAGAAATTCGCTTCAAGAGCACCATAGATGTTACTGTATTTTTCACCGCAGCTTTTCCTTTTGTTATCGTTGACATTAAATAGCTCTATCATGAGAGTCCTTTACTTATTGAAAACTGAAGAAAATGTTTGTCAGCGTATTAAGGATTCAACGTGGACATGCTAAGACTTTCCATACCACGCTCACACACATTAACCACCATCACCATTTTTTTAGTGATGATCAAGGACAAAGCTATCTCCATCGTATCTGAGATACCAATCGTAAGTACCAGATCTAACCATATATCCATGTAAACACAAAAGAAACAGGTTTCTTATGTTCCAATTTTCACATTATGCAAAATTAGTTGTTATTCAACTCAAACATGGCCCTGCATTCAACTATCTCACTATTGTTGTCATTGATCCTGAGTATGCAGGAACAATACTATGCCAGTGGTGCACTGGAAGACATAAAAAGTACCTAGGAATGAAATTTTGCATTCTGATTGCCAATATGTTGTGCAAGACACTATTTGCCTAGTTTGGTGAAGTTCTAGTTCAACAAACTTCGTTTTAGCACCAGAAAAAATACTAAGCAAGCAATCATGATCGCAGTAGACATATGTCCTCTAAAATAGCATAACTTGGGGAATATGAGCTCTCCATCCAACAATATGCAGCACATGGGGGAAAAGCAAATTTACCTCGGTTTTTTTCAGTGTTTCAAAAAATGGAACTGGAATAAGCAGTTCAACTGGTTGTGCACGGTCCTGTCCAAGTTTCAGACTATTGAAACTTGAGTGGTCAAAATCTAATTAAACCTAGCCTAACCAGGTTAAATTGATTTCCGGAATAAAGAGATGATGCAAGGATGGCATTTTTAAAAAGGGAATCAGGACTTTGAAGTCCTTGGGCATTCCTCACACAAGGTTTTGGCACTGAGCTATGCATTATACCATGAGTTAGATTTAGAAGGCACATTTACTAAGGAGAAAACATGAAGTCCATCATTAGTGTGTGATTCAAACTTCCAACCAAACCAAGCATTCCAGCAAGTATAAAACTGGCAATAAACACACTTCAACAAATGCCGATTGGCCAGCTCAAATTTGAACAAGTGGTTATTGAGAAAACTACATATATATACGACTCGGGAATCTCTTCAGAAAACACAAACTCTGACAATATGGAGCCAGGGGACATAAATTGTAAAACACAGTCTGCTCAGCTGCATGTCAGGGCTTGAACCAAACAACATAAACTGCTCAGCTGCATTTCAGGGCTTGAACTAAACAACATATACGTCCTGGCAAGAGGAAATGACTGCAACCATGATGAAGCCAAAGAGCAGCAAGACGACCAGAACAATTTTGAACCAGAATCCCATGCCATCTACCATATATTCCCAACCACACACACTCCAGTGTACCTTTTAAGTCCGTCCTAAATAGGGTGATTTGAGATAGAAGAAAGAACCCGTCCTCTTGATCAGCCAAATTACACTCAATTTATCTCATGTGCATTGACTTGATACTAGCTTCATTTCAATCAGTGCCAGTGACAGCTTTAAACTCAGAATAGAGTTAATTTTATCAGAACCCTGCTTCTGGCGAATGGAATCGTCATCCTTGATTTTGTGGGACAATGAATGCCCAATAACTAAGGCTAGCCAAAATGAACACAGCATTTATAGCTTTCTCTAGCTATCTGACCGACACTATGCAGGTTGGTCCTAGGGTTGAGCACTAAACCGGCTCAACTCGGACCATGCTCATCCCTACCCTCTCTGTTCAGTGCCCTGGTACCCTATTGATAAGCTTTTAAAAGATTGCATTGATAATATGTCAAAATATACATATTTTTTTCCCTAGGCTGATACAGAGGAGACAAAGCAATTGAATCCGAAATCTCTGGATCTTGATGTTATATGTTAGCCACTAACAAGCTAAATCTACGGTTCTCAATTAACATAATCTGCAACATGACCCAAGTTAAGGGAGAAGAGAAAAACGTTGGTAAGAGTTCAACTACCATGAGCTGATAACTGAATTAGGATTCTGGGAGGATAAGCAATGTTTATGATTGTGAGAACTTAACCTCTGTCAATGACTGAGTAAAACAGCAAGATATCACTAGTAATTGACGCTGCTTCTGCTTGCCTCCTAGGTTTCTAGCCAAAGTGGCACGAGCGACAGAGGAGAATGCCATGAAGACCAGAACAGCAACCATTTGACAAAGTGGACACGTTCCTGGGATCGTAATGGAGCAAGAGGCCAGTAGTGGGTTATAAGTTCTTGGGTACTGTTAAGTCTTAGTGCCAATCTCCGTGCAAGAATCATTTGACGATTCCAGTGAAATCAGAGTACTGATAAAGACACTTGTAGACATGTGAAGCTAGAACAGAGGCCACGCAATACTGCTCTTCAATACCATATTGAGTATGAACCCTTGATTTTCTCCACTCAATCTAATCAATTCATCTCTTGTATCTCTTTTCCCCTTGTACAGGATAGTATAAATCATTCTCCAAGAACTTCCATGTTATCCAGTTTGCACTGTAATTGATGAAATGTGAACTTCACTTCAACCTTTTCTATAACATTTGTGTCCTTGGGGTGCAAAATCACTGTTTGAGAAATCAAAGCACTCTTCCCCATCTCAGGATGACATGATCCATACGATACTTCTTAAAGGTAGACATGCAATTCCAGATGTTCCACAATGTATATGACAAAGACAAATAAAACAACAAAAGGCATATAACAAGCTAAAGATGTCTCCTTTCACTAACCCACTCAGCCAGGGATGCTAAAGAGTAGAGCATTAGGAGACCATGGTGGGAGGATAAAATATCTCACCAATTTAGAATGTCTCTCCTGAGAGCTGTTTAGGGGAAAACATGGACATGGAGCATTAGCAGTTGATTTGAGTGGAAGTCATTAATCATTGAATAAACCAAGCCTTCTTCTTCCAAAAAACGGACAGTTCCCTTCACAGTCCAAACAATAGACTCAAAGCTAAAGACAGCTTAGAGGTGAGGCTGTGGGTTGGTGCACGTGTTGGTCTATGCACACACTCACGGGTGAGAGAGAGCAAGAGGGAAGAGCTGATCTTATCCACTAGAAGAAACTTGCTGAGGAACATAATTGACATATACACTCTTCAGCCATCTCCCATGAGGTGAAGAAATCACGTCTTTGAGGAGGCACCATGCATAATGGAAAAGAACTAGAAGCCCTGCGAAGCATCCAGCTTAATAGGCAGATTAAGTACTGACACAAACATTACATAAATGAGTTAAGGCAAAACGAGATTAGTCGAGAAGAGAAATTGATATTTTTCCATAAGGTTTCACTGCAAAACTTGATTCATTTTGTCAAGTTTTCATCTTCTTCCCAATGTCATCTAGATATACACAACTTCCATAGGCTTCTGCAGCAAGCTCATAAGGGGATAAGACCACCCACAAAACCAAAGTAGCCATTTTAAGTAAATACTAGTCTGAGTGCATGTGCAATGCACAAGCACGCTTGTTTTGTCCATGTGCCCTTTCCCTCTTTCCAGCCAAGTTTTGACCTCGTGTTAAACTTCAAGGATATGGGCAGAAGTTATCACTTTTACCACATCTTCAGGACATTGACCCTTTTTTTTTTGAGAAAAGAAAGACAACTGATATTACACCTTACCATAACCAAAGTGCTGTCCACTGCCAGTTAATTTTGTTTCCTTTCACGAACACTACAATCTTAAGCATCACTTAGACCCCCCACAAGATTATAACGTAATCAACTCCAAAACAGGTACTGCATATTTTCTTGCTAAACATGCTATCTTCAAAACGGAGACATGATGTTTAACATTTCCGAATATAATCCACTGATGTGGAACTCTGAGTCCAAAATAGTAAGCCCTATGAGGATTGAGGTTCAAACAGGACTTGCGGCAGATCACAACTCAAAGAGAATACATCCCTCGAAGCATCATATCTCCCAAAGCATCAAGAGGAAGAGAAGGATTGCATCAGACAATTCAAAGGACAGACCGGCCAAAATTCAAAGCAAATTCATTTACTCGGCGTTCCCTACATTCTTCACAAGCAAAGATCATATTCAGAGACTCGCGACAGAGAGAAAAGAGCGTGCCGTGCTGCTGCATACTCCGGCGGCAATGACGGGCGAGGGATCGGCGAGCCGCGTATCTTCCGAACACGGCCATCGTTCTCCGTGCTATTCAGCCATAACAAGGATTAATTAGCTTTATTATCTCTAATTTCAAATCCACTTGCTATAACGGACTAAGCCTAACTCAATTAAAAATCTAGTTACCTAAATTAAGAGCTGCAAATTCCGGCCCCTTCACCCCATGCCTCGGCCGATTGTCTTTTAGAAGTGAGGCAACCCTGCGCAAATTATTCCAGTCCGTACGTCACCGCTGGTCCAACGCAAAAATGTACGAATTAAACTATATAATATGCATGAATACAATTAAAACTATGTGCAATAAAACTTAATATTTTTCATTTTAGGTGTTAAATAATTAACCCAAGTGTAAATGGTTACTCAAAATTTAAGTGTTAACAATTCAATTTTTTTTGTTAGACACTTTGCAATTGGGGGGTTCATATGCTTAGCTAAGGTACGTAAATGCCCTCCCTTTTCTTGCAATTTATTTGTTGCTTTAATTTATTGGGTATTATATGAATATTAGTAAATCTCGATGAACTCCTCACGTATTTGGTAAATCAAATAAAATCAAATTCAAGATGCATGTTAAAATTTTGAATTCAAAAAAAGAGGTACAAAGCGTTATATAATCTAGTGTAGCCAAATCTTCATTGGTCCACAGAGATAAAATAAAGCTCATGATTATTTATTTATACTAATCGACTCACCATAAATTGATAATAGCGACTCTAAAATAAAATCATTTGCATCTTAAAAAACATGAATCTTAAGTCGTGAATTGATATGAATTTAGAAGAGATCGAGATAAGTAAAACTTAATAATCCATTAGCTAAATCTCAAGTGGTGCACTTTAGGGAAGATCATAATATCAATTTAGTCCTAAACTTTTTAATTGTGCCAACTTAATCCTAAATATTTTAATGATTTGCTAATTTAAGTCATAATTTTTTTTACGGTTTATCAATATAGTCATTCCAATTAAATATCCAAAAACTGGCAAATCTTCCAAAAGTTTGAAACTAAATTGACACGAAAAAATAGTTATAATTAAATTAACAAATATCAAAAGGTTGAAAGCGAAATCGGCACAATTAAAATATTTAATAACTGAATTGACCGTTGCATAATAGATTTTAGATTTTTTAAACATTTATTCTGTGAAATTCAATACACCTCCTCGAACTAATTTCCTGAAATTTTTATCACCGATGTCAGTAGTCAAGTGATGCATGACTATACTTTCCAACTCACGAGCTTAGGAGGTTGAACCTGCAAGTAGTTGTAGTGCGCTATTCTTGTTGCTGATGAATAAGTTCCTGGACCTCTAGCGCTCCTCTAGTACTCCAATGTTGACAATGTTCAAAGGGCATCGTTTAAGTTGGTATCATTTCCCAACTCTTTTATCTTATAACAATAATAAAAGATTAGCATAATCTTCAATAATTGAACTTGCACCATGTTGTTCCCATTTGATCACACGAAAGATGTGAATATGAAAACATTGCATTACCAAACGACAATCCCAATATTGAGATGTTCATTCAATAATTTATTTTCCTTATACAATGTAAACTATTTTGATTTTTAGTTCAATTAGTGACGTAGAAAAGGAAGCCCAACATGAAAATAACGTATTGTGAATACATAACGTTGGACAACCCATTTAAATATCAATTGCATAGAACTTAGGAACCAGCTATGACCCTCAAACAAAAATGTTAATTAAAATGCATATAATTTTAGGAGTATTATGCATATAGATAAGTTCATAGATATTGCATTTGATATGAACAAGCAACAAGTGGACCAAAGTACATGATAGCATATATCATGGCTGAAAATATCATATGATTTGTACGGGGAGTGCTAAATTAAGAAAAATTGATCGTGTGATTAAATTTGCAATTTCGTCGCTAAATTTGTGGCAAATAAAAGCAATCGGACTAACACAATTGTGTCAACTCAATTCTAAAGCTTTTATATTTGTGTCAACATCAATTCATTTGATCAATTTAAACCAACTGACATTGACATGGATAACTTTTTAATAATATTATTTTCTCGATTTTTTATTTTATTTTATTTTCTTCTTCCTTCCTTTTTTTTCCACTACCATTAACGAGTTGTGGCTGGCAAAGTCATCGGAGCTTGCCGATCATTGAGCGAGGGCTACAAAGCCCTAACCACGGTCTTTGAAAATGGTTGCTTATCTTTTGTTTGATCTTGTCCTTAAAAAAATATATTGAAATTCTCATGATAGATTAGATTAGATTATGCATGTTTGGTGTTGACACTTAAATTTTGGCACAACATTTTGCATTAGTTAAAATAGGTTTTTTATTGTTTATTTTCTTTATTTTTATTTTTTTTTTGCATATAGTTAATGAGGGTATTTTGTATATTGGGAACATATCGGGCGGTAATATATCTTCGAATTGCAGCAAGGGAAGAAAGATTGAGTGAAATATTGGGAAGTACATTTAATAAGAAAAAAAAAGGAAAAATAATCCTTCGGTCAGATCTTCTAAAAAGATTTGACTGAAGATTGCTTCTTTGGCCTTAAAGCGTCCAAGAGGAAGAACGTATGGGAGAGTGGAGAATAGTATGAGGAAGTCTTCTTCTTTTGGGGTTCAACACAGAGAGAACTTTTGGCTAGAAGGACTTCTTGAGGAAAAAGCACAGACACAGAGGGAAAGACTTTTGGCTGGATACGGTTCTTTGGAGAAAAAAATATGCACCCGCAGAGGAACCACGCCCAGAAAAAAGAGAGGGAGCAGTCGGCCAAAGAAAAGAGAGAACGCTCAGCGAGTCCGAGGAGCTCTTTGAAAAAATTGCCAATTGACGCTTTAATCTAAAAAAGAGACAGAGTTCTTTTCTTATCGGGTGCAGGTCCCCAATCGGAAGAAATCCAAAGGGAGCGCTGGTTTATGACGTATTGGACAGAAGTCTCCAGTCGCCGCATCTTGCCCGCAACCCGGCCAAGTCCTCACTGTTTTGAAGTCCTCGAGTCGCCATGGCTGTTCGTAGGTCAGCACGAGTCTCGGTCCTTCTCCCCCATGGTAAGCTGTATTTGCTTTAGATCCCATGAACCAAGTTGATGGACCTTCTTTGCGCGAGTTCCGCGCCCCATCTTCGCTCTTTGTCACATTTGCTCCAGTCCCCGTTTGCTTGTCGTGCCTTAGCAAGAGTGGTTTAGTTTCGCTTACATATAAAATCTGTAAAATTTCCTTTGCGCGCCAAGTTTTGATAAAATGCTGAGGTAAGGTATGTGTTTATTTTCCTTTGAGTTTGATCTATATCTTGAAAAGTGCGCGTGGGAAAGGCCGCAGGTCGCCACGAGATCAGTCAATTTAGTCTTGGGTTATAATCCGATGAAGAATAGTTTTTTTTTTTTTTGGTGGAACCACGGTAATTTTGAGGAAGAACGTGAGGGGAACGTGGGAATTATTCATCGATTGCGTTCGTTCGGATTGAGTGGAAAACAAGGGATCAACAAATTAAAAGAGCCAGAGAGTGAAAACGGAAAAAAAAAAAGTCAAAACACGGACGATTTGTGGAAAAAGAATAAGAGAAAGTGTGGTCCAGAGAGATAAAAGGGGTGGAGCACAAGTGAGAAAATCAGTGAAAAGAAAGGGAGGCGAGCGAAGAAAAAATGTGAAAGAAGTAGGGGAGCTTCCCAGGCATTTGGCTTTCTTGTTCTGAGTTTTATCCCACTTTCTGTCTTGTCATCTGAATTTTTGCGAGGCTTTCAATGGGTTCAGCGTCTCCGAAGACTTCCTGGCGGCACCTCACCGTGCTCGGCGAATTGCATAAATGAATTGATATGTCTTTGAATTTGTTGCGTGAGTTGCTGATTGTTCGTTTGTGATAAAGATATTTTGGTCCCTGTCTGCCCCACGTGTTTTCTTTTCTTTGCATGTTTAGATTTAAAATTACATGTTTTGGTTGAATTGCATGACTAAATTAATTGCACGTTTACATTATAAATTGCATGTTTAGATTTAAGGTTGCACAGTTAGATAATTGCATGTTTAACTTAATTTTCATATTTAGATTCATTTGCATAATTAATTTAGGTTGCATATTAGATATCCTAGTAGGATAATTTTAAGTAGATTGCATTCTAGGATATTATCTATGGTTGAGTAAGATTTTAATTTAAATTAGGAATTTATATTTTTTTTCATAGTTTAGATTATATGTTATTTAGCTATGAATAATTAGGTTAATTAATTAATTCATAGAAAAATACAAAAAAAAATTGCATTTCACGTGTTGCATTAAATTAATTGCTTTTATGGTTAGATTTTCGTGCATGGCATATTTTGTTAAATCTTTCGTTTGTTTTGACTATTATTTCATTTGGTGTTTTATATTAATGTTTGAGTATACGTGTGATCATTATTGCATGTTAGAAGAGTAAATTTAAAATTAATCAAAACTACCTGTCAATTTTTTGGGAAATAAGTGAAAAGGTGCTAGAATATGCTAGCATAATCAAGTCCCCATACCCTAGTAGGGCTGAGTATCGTGTACCGCCCAACTTGGGAACTGCCTGGACCGGACCAGACCGGCCGAGTTGGTCCAGTTCTTCGAAGTTGTGGTCCAGTCCACGGTTCCATAAAATGGAACCGTTTCTCGAGTGATCCGGTCCATGGTCCCAAGCTTCAAGTTTATGTCCAAAGTCTCCTCACGTTTTACTATCTCACTCTAGATTTGAGCTCGCGATGGCCGAAGCTTTCTTCTTTAGCGGCCTTCGTATCTCGACTTGTGTCACGTGTGTTCATATTTCCTTTTAGATTCTTAAGTGGCTAAAGGATTTAGCAATAGTACGATTTCAGCGAGATGAAGTCTAATGGACCTACTGATGCTTACTGCTTAAAGAGTCATGAGTTTTTATCGATGTAAGTAAACGATTTTCATTTTAGTTTATACTTCTTTTTGAATTTTCTCCGGTTTCATTGGACCGCCCAAGGACCGGATAGAATTAGTCGGTCGAGTCCGGTCCGATCCTAGGATTAGTCGGTCCGGTCTCTCGGTCCTAAAAATCGAGGACTAGTCCCATCGGTCCGATCCCCGATTCTAGGGCGGAACCGGACCACCCTTGACCATGCACACCCTTATACCCTAGATATTTGATTCGTAGGAGTAAAGCATAGCTTTAAATGCTTTACATGGGTTCCTAATCGATCCACCATTAATTGATTAGTAGCGACTCAAATTGAAAATACTTTTGCATGTTAAAAAGTGAAACCAAAGTCGTGAATTGGTATGAGTTTGAGAGAACTCGAGCTAAGTTAGGCTTAGCCATCCATTAGTCAAACCCTAGATAGTGCACCTTCGGGGAGGTCGCGACATTTGGGAAAATATAAAAATCTCGAGCTTAAGTAAATCCAAACCTATTTGAATATGATGGATTCATCTATATTTCAATCACATATATCCTTTTGATAGTAGGGTTGTGCACGCCATACCGATTGACGTAAGAACTGCACAGACCAGACCAAACCGAACCAATGCTGAGTTGGTCAGGTCCTTGGTTCCTAAAATTGAAATCGGTATTCAAGCGGTTAGATTCTTGATTCCTGAAAGGGTGGGATCGGATTGGACCATCTTTACTAGAGCAATTAAAAATTTTATATAGTTTTTAATATTTAGTTTTTGTCTTAACTATCTTACTTTTTTTAAATTCATCTTACCCTACATCCGAACCGGTGTGTCCTCTCTCTCTCTCTCTCTCTCTCTCTCCATGCCCTTCAATTCCATTGTTGGTCTCGCTCTCTCGCTCTATGGATTCAATTTTTGTTTGAATTTTTTTGGTCTCATTGGACTGCCCGAAAGCCTCCCGAGATCAATTGGTCCAGTTTTCGATTCTAGGAGGGAACCGATTGCTCTTTCTTGATGGAACCCTAAAATGAAAGCATGTTGTATCGGTCTTTTTTTTTTTTTGTTCCTATACTAAGTGGACCCATAACAGTGCTCCCCGTTAGGAGCGAGCAGTTCTAGAGTAGTTGATCTAAGTTTGTTGCAACCCTCCCTTAAGGTGACCATCTAGAAATTTAGCTAATGGATTGTAAGCTTAAACTTAACTCTAATTCTCTCAAGCTCTTATGACTCTATTATTCTTTTTATTTAATATAGAAGTCATCTTCTTTTTTGGAGTTGCCAATAGTTTATCTTTGGTGGGTTGTTTAAAAATTTAACTAAAGTATTATCAGATTTACTTTACTTTTATGAACTGGACATTCAATGGATTCAAAGCTTGATTAGGCTAAATACGTCCGGTGCCCTTTTGGTACATTTCCTTTCAAGCTGCTTAGACTAACATATGAAGTGATCATGCATGTGCACATATATTAATTTAATACTCAATAATCAAAGTACTAAATGTATTTCAAGATTATGAAAGGAATGCTTACCTCAAAACACCGTGAAGTGTCTGCAATATTAATTAGAAAATAACATATCCAGCCAAAATATGATTGCTAATTACCACACAATTAACTCAAATCCTTTTTTAGGGTTTTCTTTTATTTTAATGACAATTAACTCATATGCAATGCATGTAAGATGCAATTATTTCAATGAACCTAGTATTCAATAACTGAAAGACGTGAAATAGTTGACACAGCATGGCAAGATGACATGGTAATGATATAGTGTGGATGATGATGTGGCATGATGGCGTGTGTATAATGATGGCATGCATGACATAAGATATGATAAATGACGCATGGCATATAACATGACATGATGTAGTAAGATGTCATGGAATATACACCCCTAATTCTATATGATGTGTACATGAAACTTTTCTTTGTTAAAATTAGAATTAACGAATTCCCTACTTCAAACATGCAATGTATCCTAGAAAAAGAATCTAATTTATCATAAGAATAAATTGTTCAAAATGCACTTTCTAACCCAAGATTCTGCCACCAACAAATTTTAAACTGAAGCAATTTCAATCTCGAACCCCCGCGGGGGGGTGGGGGGGCGGGCGGGCTTGAAAGTTTCTATGAGGAGGAGGGGGAGGAGTTGGGTTGGGGTAGGGTAGGGGACAGAAATTGGTTTTGACACTTGCTAGGGGAGTTGGACAATTTGACGTGGCAAAGCAGGCGTGGCTGATCTTTTCCTCGTATGGGAGCTTTAGGACACGTGTTGCATGCGCATGGGAGTGGCACAATGACGTGGCACGACAGGAGTAGCATAATGTCTTGCTCGAAACATCAGATGATTCACAACCCACGACAAGCCGAATCCTCTTTTCCCGCAAAACTCGAAACCCAGTACCACTGGGCCCCATCTCTCCCTCTCTCTCTCTCTCTCTCTCTCTCTCTCTCTCTCAAGTTTTCTCGAGACTTTTTAGCTTTTATTCTCTCTACTACCAACACAACCTCCACTAGATAAATAAGCCAACACCAACACTTCTCAAAATCCCCATTCTCTCTCTCCCTCTCCCTCACCCTCATCCACTCCCCCAGCTCCCACACAGAATGGCAGAGACGAAGGAGTCCTGGACATCCCTGGCCTCCTTCCTCGGCATCCTGGCCTTCGGCCAGACCCTCCTCCAGTGGGTTTTCCCGCCGGAGCTCCGCTTGGCCTCCCTCAAGTTCCTCCACCGCTCCCTCGGCTATTACTCCTCCTACTGCTACTTCGACATCACCGAGATGGACAGCGACAACACCAACGAGCTCTACGACGCCGTCCAGCTCTACCTTAGCTCCTTCGTGTCCGCCTCCTGCAGCCGCCTCTCCCTCACCCGCGCCCGCAACTCCAGCGCCACCACCTTCGGCCTCTCCCACAGCGACTGCATCAACGACGTCTTTGACGGCGTCGCTGTCCAGTGGGAGCACGTGGTCACGCAGCGCCAGTCCCAGACATCCTCGTGGCGCTCCCTCCCCGACGAGAGGCGCAGCTTCACGCTCCGGCTCAGGAAGCGCGACAAGGATCTCATCCTCGACCCCTACCTGAACTACGTCACGGACAAGGCCAACGAAATCCGCCGCAACAACCAGGAACGCCTCATTTACACTAATTCGATGCTCAGTTCCCGCGGCCGCCCTTGGGAATCGGTGCCGTTCAAACATCCGAGCACCTTCGAAACGTTGGCCATGGACCCGGGGATGAAGAGGGACATCATGGAGGACCTCCGTGACTTCGCGGACGGTCAGGGCTTCTACCAGCGGACAGGCCGTGCCTGGAAGCGGGGCTACCTCCTGTACGGTCCGCCAGGTACCGGGAAATCCAGCATGATCGCCGCCATGGCCAATTTCCTTCGCTATGACATCTACGACCTCGAGCTGACCGAGGTGCCCTCCAATTCCGAGCTCCGGAAGCTCCTCATGAAGACCAGCTCCAAGTCCATCATCGTCATCGAGGACATCGACTGTTCGGTCAATTTGTTGAACAGGTCGAAGGAGCCCAAAGCCGCTGAGCCTCGGACCTCCTACGACCCTGGCGTGCCTGATGCCGCGTACGGCCGCAAGCACGGGAACAACAACACAATCACTCTCTCTGGGCTGCTCAACTTCACCGACGGCCTGTGGTCGTGCTGTGGAAGCGAGAGGATCTTCGTTTTCACCACCAACCACATCGAGAAGCTCGACCCGGCATTGCTCCGGAGCGGCCGGATGGACATGCACATCTACATGAGCTACTGCTCGTTCCCGGCCCTCAAGATCCTGCTCCGGAACTACCTGGACAGCGAGGCCGAGGACCTCGGGGAGGCGGCGGAGAGAGAGCTCCGGGAGGCGGCCGAGAGGGCCCAGATGACGCCGGGGGACATAAGCGAAGTCCTGATCAAGAACCGGAGGAACAAAGAGAAAGCGGTGAGCGAATTGCTGGAGGTGTTGAAGGCGAGAGCCGAGAGGAACGAGAAGTACGGCGGGTCGAGAATGGAGCGTGGGCTGAAGGTGGCGGAGGAGGAAGAAGAGGAGCAAGAGAAGAGGGCTCTGGAGGAGCCCCAGAAGAGTGAGCGACTGTGACAGTCGATTCTTGCAAGAAAGTGGAGGATGACGAAGCCAAAAAAGTAAAATGAGAGGACAAACAAATGGGTAAAATCGTGGGGTTGGGACCAATGAGAACTCGTATGGGGTCTAATTCTTGTCTTATCATAGAAATATAGATAAACCTCGGGTAACATCCCATGTCATGTTAGGTACAGCTGTTGGAGATGCGCTCCGTGCATAATGTGGTATTAGGTAAATTATCTTTTTAAAAAACAGAATTATGCTCCTTTATCTTAATCAAGGATAATTTTGGTTCTTTGAAGATCAAATTGACCCTTCTTTGACATGAAATCGCATTTCATACAAGGTGTGGTTGTGATTACAGATCCGTTGTTGCTTGTTTCAAGAAATTATTCTCAAAATAAGAATTTAAAAAATATTTACTTGTGATTTCTATTTCAAATCTACTCTCTAACTATTATTCTATTTTGGGAGTAAAAAATTAATTTATATACATAAATGAATTTCAGTTCTTTTTCTATTCCCAAGACAAAAAAAAAGTAGAGAAATAAAAATGTCACTAAACGCAGTCTAATAATTTTCATCAGCACAAATTATTCCAGAGGTGTCAAAGAGGTATTGACCCATGCATGTACATCGTTTTATGTCATGGGATGATAAAATGGGTAAAGATCGCATGAAAATAATTTTTCTAAATAAAATTCGGTTCCAAAAGGGCTTAAATTAGATGATTGGGTAACCAAGTCCCTGGCTTTAGAAGCTTTAGTTCGTAGGAAGTGAGTTGTCGCACAATTTTTTGGGTAACCAATCACCCAAACTATATATATATATATATATATATTTCCTTTTGTGTCTTTCAAATGTCTGATTTGTTTTTGTTATACTGCTTTTATAACATTGAAAAAAAAAGTAGATTGTATTTGTATCGCAATGGAAAAGTTTAAGATTTTTAATAGTATAAAAAATATTTGAGAGATTTGTGCCGAAGTGAGATTTATGTTTTTTACAGTGTTAAGTTAACCCACCTGTCAATCTTGTCTATCTAATCGGGCTAATAGGAAACTGTTATTACAAGCTAAAATAAGTAGAGCCTAAAATTTGAATGCTTCTTCTGAATACGAGGCCGTCTGAAAAAAAGTAGATCGAGATGGTCCCAAGCCACTAGTCTAAAGTGATTCTCTATACTGAGCTATTGGTTTATCACTTAAATATTGCCCAACGACTGTGACTTTACAACATTTAACTTTAAGTGCATCTGTTTCTAATCATGTCAACGATTTGAAAAGTTAAACCTCTAAAAAAAAAAAGATCACTTATACCATTGACAAAGATATTTAGGCATAAAGTGTTGTGGACAAAGAGAATAATTTCCACTAACTAACTTTTCTTAGTGATTCAAATAATTAATTCTAAGATAATATTTTTTAAGTAATTGATTTTTTGTGTATCCAACGTATTATCTTAAGGGACAAAAGGTACAAAAGAACTTCAAACTTTATCTTATATGACATTTTTATTCTAAATTTTTTTTGTAACACCAAAAATGCCAAACTTGTAACCATATAATATATTCATCCCTCAAATTTTCTAGTGAAATAAAAAATCTCAAAGTTATACATGTGTGACACATTTGCCTCAAATTTTTTTTTTATGGCATCAAAAACTCTGAACTTTTTTTCATAACACCAAAATTTTGCAGTACATCACACGGATAGAAATTTAAGATTTTTTGCATCACAAGAAAAAGTTCAAGGAAAATTTATCACACTATACTAGTATGGGATAAATATGCCACAATGTACAAGTATAAGGTTTTTGAGGTCACAAAAAAAAAATGTATCGTAAGCATGTTACGGTGGATATAACTTAGGGTTTTTGGTGAATGTTACCCTTATCTTAAAGTAAATGAAGCCCATCGAAAGCTCGTATAAATAATCCAAGAACGATTGATCCCTAGCCTCTGTGTATGAATCTGCAAGTTTCCAAAGCAAACGTGTTGCTGACAATTTGAAGGATTTCCACTCCTCTTCTGCGTGAGCATGCAATGTTTACGTCGCGTTTGTCTGGGAGAAAAAAAGAGGGAGGAAAAGGAAATAAGAAGTAATAAAAGAACGAGGTGGAAAGAGATCAGTATGTGGATGAGAGAAAGAACGTAGTCCTTACCCAATTCGATTCGTGCAATTGGTCGGAGCTTCCAAAAAATTTTACCTCGGAAATTAGAGATCATCTGTTCGAATCTCGTCATTGCGTCCGATAAATTTTTCTAGAGAATGGCTGTTTGAACAGGTTAAAGGCTTAGGCTTACAGTCTATTTGTGAGCCCTTCCTTAGGATTTCAAGATGGCTAGGCCTTGATGCCTGTGGCCCTCGCTTGTACCAGAAATATAAGTCTTTTCCTGTTCGATATGTCAGCTGGACTCTTATTGCGACGTTATCGACCCACTCACAATACACGGTTTACTTATGTGAACTTATGGAAATTTTGCACTCTCTCAATCTCGATAGGATTATCATTTCTGATCAGATCGCCGCTGTAGGCTTCCGTGTTCTGGACTTGCTTTTGGTAGTGTATGCGAATCACATTATGAATGAACATCATAGTTCTACAATGAACTAATGATGGGTGATGTACTTGAAGTCTTTCTCGTTGTGCAGAGAGCATCAGTCGATTATTGGCGAGCAATAACGCCTTAAATTTTTCCCAAGACAGAGACGTGTTATTTGCCGCGGTTCTATCAACTGAAGAGGAGAATTCAGTCGAAGCTAACGCCGCTAGCCGGTGAAGGAGTGTCAACCTGGCCTTTGCCCTTCGAACCCAGCTTTCGAAGAAAACCCTGAAAGCCCATTTAGCCCCTTTGACGAGTTTTGGGCCTCGACCTTTTCATGTAAGTCAGTCCCTCAACTCTCAAGAATCAACCCAATGTCGTATTTTGGCTAAAGCGAGCCCCATGTCATGTGTTTTCCGTTGTACTGTCAACTGATTAGTCATTGGAGAAAAAATAAAAACGTGGTAGTTCACGTTGGATCCGTTGTGTGGCATAAAGACATGAGGAAATACCCTTGATTTTCTTAGTAGTCTCTGCGCTGGTGTACATCGAGAGCAATCGCTTATGAAGGGAAGGATTCAGGTATCGAGAAAGTTTAACTTGTGGAAGAACCCAATTTCAGCCAGCGATGATTGAGTTTGTCATGGATTTTGCATGCTCCTTTCAGAGTTGGTCCGCCTAGATAAATGACTTGGGAGTCGACACTTGTCGTAGAAACTTTCTTCTTTCTTCTTGTCACTCATGAGGTGATTAACAAGTTTTTATGTACGATAGTCCTGCTACTTCTCTAAGACATAAACAGAGAGAGGAGATCACCAGACTCGAACCAACCATTGCCGACTCAGGCTACCCTAAGCTTGAGTCTACTAGTGTCTCTGTAACTAATTTTTTCATCAATTTTATTGTCTGAATTGGTTACTTTGGCTCGTTCCCGCAAATGTCTCAACTTTCTAAATAGCATTTTGGTTTGGTATCTCTTTGTCAAACGCTTAAAGAAAACCAGTTGACAAGAAATCCAAATTTTAGCAATGAATAAACCTTACTAAAGAGGGTTGATTCTACTGCTTGACGTTTTTCTACTTTTTGTCAGGTGTTAGTAGCTCATATTGTCCATGGTATTGGATTAGGCATTAATAGTTATGAGATTGATATTGTTGATCTTGATGTCTTCTATTTTGTTATAGGAAGAAGTTTCTTATTTCTATTATAAAGAAGTTATAGGAGGAAGTTCCCTATTTGCTATGTGGGCAATTTTATAATTTGTACCATGTAGGTTTTGCTATAAATATACATTTAGAGCGAAACAAGTCTTTGGGTTTAAGGAGTTAGGCAGAGAGGATAAGGAGTGTGACTATACACTTTTCTTCATAATTAGTGAAATAGATCTCATCCCCTGTGAATGTAGGTAAGCAGAAAACTCCCTTGCCGAACCACGTGAATTTTTGCATTGTGCGATTTTTATTACTTTCTTGCATCATTGATAGGATCAAATTCAAATATTCAACAATTGGTATAAAAGTCAGGTAAAGTGTTCAAGTGTCAAGCAAATGATTAATAGTTCAGACGGCGATGATGGAGATCTTCTCTCTATATCATTAGATATGAATTAGTTCGTTGATTCATGAATTTTAGATTTTAGATGCTCTTATGACATGTGCATGAATATGGATTGGTTTGACTCATACCAGTCATATAGTGGCGGATCTGTTCTAATGGGGAATGATGTGGTTTGCAAAACCATTGGAATATGAACTATTAAAATCATGATGTTTGATTGTATAGTTAGAACTTTGATGGTAATGCATGTTTCAAATCTAAAGAAAAAAATTAATATATTTAGGTTTGCTTGATGTGAATGGCTGCAAGTATGTAGCAACAAGTGGAGTTCTCAAAGTTACTAAAAGAGTTATGGTTGTCATAAAAGGATATTATTACTTCTTGTGCTAAAAGGAGATTTTTGCCTATTGCGCTGAAATGAGAGTTTTGCCTTTTGCGCTAAAAGGAGAGTTTTGCTTCTTGCGTTGAAAAAGAAAGTTTTGCCCCTTGGGCTGAAATGAGAGTTTTGCCTCTTGCATTGCTGAAAATGAGAGTTTTACCTATGGCGCTGAAATGTGAGTTTTGCCTCTTGCGCTGAAATGAGAGTTTTGCTTCTTACGCTGAAAAGGAAATATTTGCCTCTTGCGCTGAAAAGGAGAGTTTTGCTTTTTGCGTTGAAAATTGATTGGAAATTTATATAGACTCATAGGGAGTACATTAATAGGTAGAGCATCTAGGATTACAGTTGCAGAGTTCAATACTGATGACACTCATCTGTGGCATATGCGGTTATGGCATATGGGTGAAAGGAGTATGTTGGAGCTTTATAAAAGGAAGTTGTTAAAATGTGCGGTGTTACATTGTGACGATCAAAGTGCCATACATCTTGTCAAGAATCAAGTGTTTCATACAATGACAAAGCATATAAATGTGAGGTTTCACAAAATCGGGAGCTTGTGTCAATTGGCAATATTCACTGAGGAAGATTCATACGGATTGAAATCTTGCATATTGTTTTTCCAAGCCAGCCACTATTGAGAAGTTTAGATCATGTTTGGGCTCAACTAATGAGTGTGGGGTTGTATCTCTTATGGAGGTACAGGGATGAAGACATCTACATATTTCATATTCTTTCACATATATCTTTATAGAATCCAAGCCAAGTGGATTGGATATTTCATAATTCATACTTTAGGTTAAGGCTAGAGTTCAACTTACGCGTGAGAGAGAGTGTTATAATATTTAAATAATAAATCACACCTTCATTTGATAGTTAAGTATTAAAAATAATTGACGGTGGTTCTACAAAATTTCACAATCTTCAAATTGAAGCATCCTCATCTAGTTCGCAAGTTGGGCAAGCACATGATCTTGATGGCCAACATGACATATAGGGATTATCAAAAGATGCATTTTGTTCGATGATTGAAGACAAAAACACACATGATGTCGTTGATGATAATGAGCAACCTAATGAAGTAACTAAGTCCTTTCATGAATTGGTTAAAGACGCTAAGCAAGAGTTGCATTCGGGATGCAAAAGTTTGCAAAGTTACTCGGCATTGTTCTATTCTTCACATAATATGTTGTCACGAATAGATAAAGGACTCTTTCACTGAATTGCTCAACTTCCTAAGTGATGTACTTTTGAAATAGTTTGTTATCATGAAGAAAAATAGGTGATTATTGGATGTGAAAAGAAAAAAGAAGTTATGGTTGACTTCAGAAAATGGTAATAATGGGAAGAAGGTACCTGTTCTCAAGAAATATGTTGATTGGTTGCCCGCGAGTATAGATTGTTCAATAGACATGTTCAAGAACAGCAAACTTCTCTTCTTCAAGACTCTCTCTTCTTCACAAATATTCTTTATTATTCTCTTTACACACAAGAGTTCCATTACACATTCAAGGCCAAATTCCGAAAGAGAAATTGAGTCATTGTTAAACTCGTATTTATTTATTTATTTTAGTGTATATCCTAAAAATATATTTATTTTAAACTCGACAGCAACAACAATTGCGACAAATAATATCTTAAAGACAATTATCATTATCGGGTAGTAAAGCATCAAAGAATTGTCAATTACTGCTCTATCTTAATTAGGAATCAATTTTTCCTGACAATCTTAAGGTATTATTTTCATGGGGATAAAGACAGTGGTTGCACTAAGTGCTCACAATCTTCAAACATAAGTATTAATAAGACTTTTGTTTATGTTTATAAGCTTTGATTCATCTTCCTTCTGGCGCAACAGATTATATCATGCTGGCTATAGTTTTTCGAAATTTATAAATAAAAGTGGGATGATGTCATGTGATAGTCTTCGTTAGAAAAGGATGATGAAAGGAGGTGCTAAGAAAGGATTCTCAATGCTCTATTAAATCATCTATGTGAAATTTTTAGATCTTATAGAAATCCTAGAGACATTTACAACACCTTGGAGACCAAATACAATACTAAAAAAAAATAAGGTATGGGTAGATTTACTGTATTGAAATATTTAGTAAATTTGTCTCTAAGCTAGCGGAGGGAATTCCAATATATGTTGCGTCCTTATAGTCGAAATTTTTTACCTCTTCAATTTACTGTAATTATTATAAAATTATCTTCATTTTAAAATCGAAAAGAAGATCCCCACACAATCAAGAACCTGATTATGGATAATTTAATGAAAACACACTCTAATTGAGAAAGGTTCTAGGAATCGCGACACTAATAATGTGAGAAGTTGCAAACAAGGTTCAATTTGTTGAGAATGGCACCATGAGTTGAGACAAAGAAAATATGAAGGGGTGCAAATTAAACAAATGATTATATCTTATGAAGCAAGCATTGAAACAACGGTTTTAAGCATAACCAATGTTTGGTACATGCATTTATTCAAAGTTTAACAAAAATATAGAGTTATAAACTATTTATATGCAGATGATATGTTGACTGCTAGTTTCATATATGCTTGGTGTAGACGACAATTAAAAGTATCTATCTTGATAATTTAAAATAAAAGATTCGGAAGAAGTTGTTATAATTTTAGGTGTGAAAGTGGTTAGATATAGTTAGGGGTGTCAAATGGGTAGGCCGGGTAAAAATTGTCCAACCCAAATTGATCCATTTAACTTGTTTTGACCCATATTCATCCAATACAATTTTAGTGGCACATACTCAACACATACCAGACCCGACCCATATTATTAAAACACTTAAGTATTTAATCAAGTTCAAGAAAATTTGATTTGTAATTTATTAAAAATGTATTGTTAAAATAATTTTATGTAGTACAATTTATTTAATGATTTTTGTAATTTTTTTTCTAAATTTTAATTATTTTTATATATTTTAACTTTTTTACTTTATGCTCTTCTAGTCGCCAGAGTCTAATAAGCTCATCCCTCGCCTCTTAGCCGACGATAGCACCGTCAAATAGGTGGGTCGGGTCAGATTTAAGTAGGGTCAAAACCCGTTTTGACTCATTTTTTTATGACCTATACTTGACCCAACTTATACCCAACACATGCCCACCTGACCCGACCCAACCCAAAGTATTAAATCACATTAATATTTAGGCCAAGATTAGGAAGTCGGCCTCATTGCAAACAAATAAAGATGAAGTTGACACTAGAAAAGTTGCGTAGGCATTTTGTCAAACACTAAACATGTGCATATGAATGTGAACTTGCACTCTGGAAAAACAACATGAATACAAAAATCGACCAATCTGAGGCCAATCAAATAAAAGGGCCTCATTCGACTACTCCTTCCTAATTCCATCCTCCACCATAGCTCCCTCTCTCTCTCTCTCTCTCTCTCTCTCTCTCTCTCTCTCTCTCTCTCTCTCTCTCTGCTTAAGAGACCCAAAACCCATCTCGATGGCGATGAAGGAGAAGGCAAGTTCCGGTAGCGTCAGCCGAAGTGTTGCTAAGGAGGTGCACTACTAGGGCATGAGGAAGAGGCCGTGGGGGCAGTACAAGGCCGAGATTAGGGATCCCATCAAGAAGAGTTGTGTTTGGCTAGGCACCTTCGACACGATGGAGGAGACCACCTGTGCCTACGACATTGCCGCCAGGGAGTTCCGTGGCTCCAAGGCCAAGACTAATTTCCCACTCTCCTTAGAGCAGCACCTGATGCTCCTCGTTAGCTAGAAGGAGAGATTGTAAGAAGAGAGGAGGAATGACTTGGATATCTTCCTAGCTTGAAAATGGGTTTCTGAATAACCGGTGACCACTGATTTTTTATTTTTTACTTTGCTTTTTAAATCCATATGTGACCCATATTATATAACTACTTATCCCATATTTGACTCATTTAACTAAATATGAGTTAATTATGGGTCAGTGGCCTATTTTGACTAACCTATAGGCCACTATATGGAGCAAATTATTCAAAAAATATGAGCATATGGAAACAAAAACTTCGAATGTACCATATGATGTGTCATTTAAATTAATAAAAATACATGGCTACCTCTAGCACAATTAGAATATGTTAGTGCAATTGGAAGTCTAATGTAAGTTATGCGGCACTCAACCTACTATAGTCCTAGTATTAGGCATTGAAAGGACACAAGTAGAGTCTTCGATTACTTAAAAAAAATGCACCATAGCATATTTTGTGAAAGACACTAGCAATACTAGAACAATATCTATATGCTCTTTGGATAAATAGCACAATAGATAACAAGTCGGCATTTGAATGGGCTTTCAATCTTACAAATGCAATCTCATGTGCATCAAAGAAGCAAACATATATAACTCGTTTAACAAGGGAAAATGAATTTATAGTAATACCGGAGGCTATTCGATAAAGAGTTGTGGTCACAACCAATGGCTATCATATATCTTTACTTTGCAACAGTAAGGTACCGATGTTTAAGGTATACATTTAAATATACAATGGAAAATTTGGATATTGGCCTGCAACATGAATGTGCTCAATAATTAATCAATGATGGATTTATGATCAAACAAATAACAACTTGGCTAATCATTCACTAAGAGACTTTTGAGATGTTTAATTAGCATTGCTGCCAAAGGAATGGATCTTAGACTAATTGATAATAGTCAAGTATAGGGGAAACTCAACTTTACAATTTCTAACGAATTTTTCCAAATTTAATTGGTAACAAGTATAATAAAACACTGATTTTAGGATTCATGGAAAGTTAGCGATCTTGATAGCGATCAACTAATGGGGGCACAGGTTTAGGATTCATGGAAAGTTGGGAGGACAAGTACAAGAAAACACTCAATGAAGTTCAAGGTTTTAGCAAGGCAATGTTAAGGTAATAAATCAGAAACTTCACCTATGTGAACAAAAGAAATGATGCCCCTTTTAACAAAAGACAGATGAGTTTTATAAATGCTCATGAGCACAAGAGGAAGCCCAAGGCCATAGAAGCGGTAAGACATATGAAATGTCTAATCGAATGTGTATAAATTCATATGCGTGATAATTTAAATAATAAATGGAATCATGGTTCAATGTTTTACTTATCACTAATTTTGTTAATGGCATTATTTATGCAAACCAAATGTTCAAATCTTAATTGATACACTCTCGTTTGTATGGATATATGCGAATGGTACATATAACAAACTAAGTATGGGATTATCGAGATTGTTTGTTATCATGAAAAGAAGTGATTGTTCGACATAAAAAAAAAAAGATAAGATAGTTACGTATGAAAGAAGTTATTGTTGACACGAAGAGATATGACAGTTGATCATAAAAAGTGGTGATAGTGGTAAGCAATTGTTGAATTTGTTTCCTTGTAGTTTCGGTGCATATTCTAGAGGTATATTTGCTTTAAACACGATAGCAACAACAATAGGGGCAAACAATACCTTAAAGAAAGTTATCGTCGTTATGCATCAATAAATCAAAGAACTATAACTTACTGATCAATCTTCATTAGCATGATGAAGATTAGCAAAAGTTGTATGTACATTAGAAAGAGCACAGAAATAATGCCAGTTGCTAACTACGGGAAACATCGAGGTACATGGTGATGAAAGAGGCAAAGGAGAAGAAAGAGAGTTCACCTCAAGAGAGGAAAGAACATTTTGGCAAAGTTTTCGAGATATTTCCCTCAATCCCTCGGCATCGATGGTTTTTTTTTTTTTTAATGCCATGGAGAACCCCATGCTTATGAAACGGGGCATTGAGAGACTCGCATGAACTAGGGTTTTCGGGAGGCGCCCAGCAGATTCCCTGCACGGAAGTCATTTGACTATGGAAACAGAGAGTTTGCTGGAGATGTGAGAAACGTTCCGATCAGTTAGCGTTGGCATCCGATCGAGACGGACGAGTGTTTGAAAACAGTACGCGGGCTGTTATCTTGGTGATACGTAAATTTGCGCCCTTGGTTCTGAAGGAGATGGACGAACATTTTTCATGCAATCACTGTCGATACCCGGTCCTCTCCGAACCCTCGGAATACGAAAGAACAAGGACGACCCGTGATGCTGTCGGAAAACGTGCGTGCGATGTATCGACCAAACAAAATTGTACGATGAATGGCATGTCCACTGGGGACGGTCAGTAACTTCCCGGCACATGCATGTCCCTCGTCATCACATGCTAATAGTTTGCAGCATCAACATTTTGGCACGTGCGAGGTCAAAACTCTCTCTCTCTCTCTCTCTCTCTCTCTCTCTCTCTCTCTCTCTCTGTTTTATGTTCTTGTCTTACCTCATTCTTGGCCTTTACACTCGCTTTGTGGCGACTTTACCCGTGACGATGGGCGCGAGTTGCTCCAGGCCGATGGCGATGGCTCATACTAACCAGCCTCGCCCAAGCTCATCCCAACCAGCCTCAAAAAGCGATCGGAAAGCAAAGCCGTTCCTTCCGATCAAAGCCGACAAAGCCGTCCCTACATCTAAGCACCGTTCACGCCGATCACATATCGGTATGTTCATGACGCATCATGATCAAAAGGCCTTTAAAGAGACCTATGCATCAGCTTGTATTCTTCTAAGTTTCTGGACTTTAGAGTCCGGAGAAAAATCTAATTTACACGCATGGTTGTCCCTAGAAAATCTATTAGAATATGACAAAACCTAGTCAGAGCTTTTGTCGATTACTCAAATAGTAATAGTATCTTGATTGGAGCAATTTATAGCCTCATGCAATAAACATTATGAAATTCTTTGCTGAATGTGATTCGACAAGTCAAAGGGTATTTTCGATTCCAATTATTCATTTATTATGCAAGCTACATTTGCTGGGTTTTATTTCTTGTCTGCACCCGTCATAATTTTCCTCGCTTCCGGATTAATGTGGTCCACCCTAAATGGCTGTCTTGGTGCTAAGGTGTCCACACTTTTTGCTCTTCCCAGTTTGAAGGATGAGTAATTGGTGCAAGTGCTAAATTTTGTCCATAAATTGAGTTGTCCACATTTATTTTCAGATATTTCGAAAGAAAATATCTTTTCTCTCCCCAAGTTTCTTTTCGGGCTTTATTAGAAAAATAATCATTCAGCCATTATAAGAGTAAAAACATGTCATTAGTCTCAAATTCCTCACCTCACAATAATTTATAATTATTTGTCATTAACTAATTTGAGGCCCAGAACAAGCCATTAGTTATTGTCATTAACTAATTTGAGGCCCAGAACAAGCCATTAGTCTCATAGTGGATTAAAGACAATTACATAAGCATTTCTCTTCTTCTTCTTCTTCTTCTTCTTCTTCTTCTTTTCTATTAATAAAAGAATGGAGTGGGGCGACCAGCATTAGACATCACTTTTGTGTCGTTACCATAATAGTCACATGAATCGAGCCATAACTATTCAGCACAAATGACCACCCGCACGTCCGAGATCGGCAAGAGCCCTATCGCCGCCAATGCCACTGAAATGCTAGTAACCAAGAAATCTATGCATGAGCCTTCAGAGAAAATGAGAAATCTATTCACGAGAGGTAAGCCGCAACCGCATAATGCATAGTGTAAGAAAACTTACTCATCACTTTAATTGAATTTGTAATTTTCAAAAGGCCGAGATTGCTTTTGTCACTCTAACTATATATGTTGGAAATGTTTAATTGACGCACTTAATCAACTCGTTATTATTTTATTTTCGAAATTAATTTTATTTATTTATTTTTACTCTTTTAACTTGTGATGTTTGGACTTAATATGACTTGTGACCATTTGGGAAAAACAAATTGTTTTAATACACGAAGAGGTGTGTCCGAAATGATAAGTCTTGAACACGAAGGAGTGAGTCTAATCATGACAGTTTTTTTTTATAGAAACAAAGAGAAAATTACAGCCTTGTCTTTATTGTCTTCTTAGAGAGTTTAAGGAGATTTTTTGAAATTGTTATCCACTGATTTCAGCACTTTGTTGTATCATAAAGGGAATTTGTCAGAAATCTTTAGCAATTTAGTGAGGCAAATTGATCCTAAAAAACAATGATTACATGCCTCAAAATCTAATTTCATTTCGATTACATTTTTGCCATACAAGAATATTCCCAACGATATCTCCTAGGGTTATGCTCATCCCTGGTTATTCCATCACGTTTGTATCACCACGGCTTCTCCCCAAATCTGCGCCAATGTCACACTGACGCAACGCAACCAAACAATGAGAGTCGAGGACGAAGAGCAAAACAAAGAAAATCTGGCGTCCCGTGGTCCTATTGTCTTGCCCCATGCTACATTCTGGCAATGCGGCCAGCAAAATAAAAATTCAGAGGGCTCAAATCGACAGTGTACGATGCATGGAAAAGCTTGCCATCGCACAATCATTTTGAGGTATCCATACAATCATTAACCCTTCAAATATGTTAATGTTAACTAATTTTTTATTATTTATTAATCTACTCCTAACATTCAATTATGCTAATTTAATCATAAATATTTTGTCCCAACAAAAAATTATTAACGTGATGGTTTAGTCAAAATCGATTGTTTTAGATGTACACTATTTTTTGCAATCACTGGGCAAGGCCGGCCTCACTAGCTCTGATAAGGCTTAGCCCTCGTGATATCCGACAAGAGCAAGCCTCACTTGACTCTCACTAGATCCAAAGTCAACGAGCCTTGCTCAAGTCCGGAGAGGTCCACTTTGTCAGCTAGAGGTTATAAATTTATTTAAAATTTTATCAGATATTAAACTTGTTAAAAATTTAATCATATTAGTGATGATCGTACCATTTAAGTTAATCACATTATCAATTTAAGCCAAAATTCATTAAAATTACTAAATGGACAAATCCTAAAAAAATTAGGAATAAAATGGCACAATATAATCGTTTTTGACTTAATTGACAAATCGTAAATATGTTTTGGATTGAATGGGCACAATTAAAAGATTTAAGTTTATATTGGCCATCATATAATACTCTTAGAACTTTTGAGACAATTTTCACAAGCACCCAACACACTTACACTCACGTGATATCGTCATCAGCTGGCATTTTCTGGCTCCTTCCATTTGAATTGTATGCGGGAGTTTAATCAACGTGCAGCTCTCTCCATTGTCCCACGATTGTAAGTTCTGCTGGGGCTATTCCGGTGCATTTTTCCATTGATGATGGGGCCGATCTTGCCTCCAGCAGTAACGGGTTGAGATCACCTTGCCTTTTGTTGTACCTGATGTATGTAATCTCATAACATCCGATGAGGATTGTGTTCTCGAGAGTTTGCACAGATCTTAATTATATATTCATGTATCAGCGCGATTACGCATACATTTAGAAGGACCCCTTGTAGAAAGGGATTCTACAATCCCTGGCGGCGGGATCATAAAAAGAATAGATCTCGACTGTTGATCGAACACTTTTCGAGTATTTGGATGTCACAACACTTTGCAAAAGGATTTCAAAACAGCAATTAATAGAGAAATGCCCTATTTGGTAACGTTCATAAATATACTTGTTTCTATTCTTTTGTTTTATGGAATAAGAAAAGAATATAAATGCGTTTGTTTACACTTTTGTTTTTTGAGAACAAAAAACAAAAAAGATATGTTTGTATTTCTAGGAACACATTTGAACCAATAACGAGAAACAAAAAAAAACGTGATTCTTGTTTTTGAACAATTTGTTAAACAACATGTTTTGTTTTTCTTTTTTTTTTTGTCTCTTGCCTTTGCGGCCTCCAACCACCACCAATCATCGGCTGTCGCCCACCCACCGCTGGTCATCGGCGGCGGCTGTGGAGGCGGTCTGGTGGCGAGGGACTGACCAGCAGCGATCCCCATGAACAAAAAGAAAAAATGAGAAAATTTTAAAAATAGAAACATTATCAAACACGCTCAAAGAGTAATCTGTTGTCACTCACTGGTACATTGTTCTCTTTTTTTTTTCTTTTTTTTCCTTTAAATGATGTTGTTCTTATTCGTCTATCTAAAGTTGATGGGATCAATACATCAATAGCCAATCGAAGGAGGATACAACCTTCATTTCTTAGATAGTGATTTTGTTGCTCTGTTGATTTGTGTTCAATACTTGTCACAACAATGCAAAATGGTCTTTGGTGGAAGGACTGTTATGAACATGTGTGGAAGAGAGTGATAATTTGCTTGTTTTATGCGTCAACTGTAAGGACAATTGTTGAAAAAGTTCTAAATATTTTACAACTTTATCAATATAGTTCTAAACCATTTGAGATCTTGCCAATTCAGTAAATTTTTCAATGTCAAATTAGCAAAATTTCAAAACATTTAAGGTTGAATTAGCACTGAATTGATAAAAAAGATTTATAACTGAATGGTAAAATTGCAAAATGATTGAGGTTTAAGACATTTTCGTTAAGTGTTCTGTCAACTGTACTATGGTGTCTACGGAACTGCTCATGCATTACTGCCCATGGTGTTAGCATGTCTGATGCAGTTCTTAGTACGTGATTTGCATGTCAGATGCACATCGTAATGCACGAATTGCTGCTTAGATGTACGATCAACACAGCTGAAGTACGATTATAGCAAAAGCCAACACTGCCACGCACGGTTATAGCAAAAGCCAACACCGCCATAGAGGACATTCACATAAAAATAAATCAACACATGCACGTCAAGTATTTCCCAAGTTTTTTGCTTTGTTAAGAAGTGCAGCTCAAAATCTTAAATTAACTGGTGAGGGAAAACCATGTGCATATAAATAGCATGTTGATCCCCTAAACGAGCTATGTAAGATAGTTTAACACCTTCCTCTCGCATGCAAGCCGAATTACAAACCACATGTGGAATTTGACAAATGAAGACCTAAGACAGAACCTAGATTTTAGACCATGTTAAAAAGTCCAACCTGAAAATTTAAGTCAACAGGTGAAGGGAGACGGTATGTAAATAAATATGACATATACAAATCTTTGTTAAGAGCTAACGACATCAGCAACAAAATGAGAAAAGATTAGTGGGCTAAAAATCCGGCTTTCACGTCCTAAAACACTCTCTCAACAACATATGAAATCCAATGCTTTCGTAGTATGGCGGCAGAGAAGCATTTGTAGAGTCTTTTCTCGTCCTAAAAAGTTCTTGGCATGCATTAGATCTGACATTTCTAGCATTAACTTGTGTCCTATACGTAGACACCACTGCATGAGAATTGTCACTCCCATGCATCTATACAACATTCTCAAATTATACTTCTGCATTGATCATATTGTCGCCCTATATCTTTTTTTATTTTGTAATGGTAAGAGATTATATTGACTTTGCCAAAAAAAGATTACAACAAGAGTGACCCGACACCATAGAACTCGCACTCATGAAGACAAGGTGTCATTATGAGCGAAGGGTGGGTGAGTGACGTGGTTACAGGTAAAAAAAAAAAAAGATATACCAATAAGATAGCAATCTACTAGAGCCGAATACAATCGGCGTAAAGTTCAAAAATGGCCGAATCAATGTTCCAACCACATTATGTCTGTCTATTTTTGGGATTATATGGGACATGTTTGTAGGTCATAGCGCTATCCCTAACAAACTTCTCTAGTCTTTTCTTCATTGCTGGCAAGAAACACTTGATGGTTTCGAAAAATGGAATTATTCCTTTACATCCATATAATATGGTATAAAGCTGCAAAACCCGAGCAGGCTAACCTACTATAAAAGTCCTTTCAAGAAATGTTTTTAATCGCATAAAGAAGAAAATCGTTTTCCAAGCTCCTTTTCCCCACGCGCTCGCACACAGGATGCAGAACCGTTCTCAACTTAAGCTTTACCAGCGCGGAGATACTAAAAATTTGCTAATTATTTGCGTTTCATATTACTTGGGCATCTTTTTATTAGGTTGCTTTTAATTTGATAACAAAAAAAAATTAAACTTTTTACTTCATATATCAGTAATGTCTCAGAGAAAAGAAAATGCGAGACCTCATGAAGGGAGAAAGAACTCGGATCTATCATTGATCTCGGCGTGCCCTGATCACGGGCGTGTCGATTTATGCAGAAACTAGGTAAAACCCTTGACGACGAAATCGCTCTATGAACATAGAACAAAAACGCCAAAGAGGCTCGGCTCTGTTCTCTCGATCACAGGAAAGACTGAGATGCTTCAGCTAAATCTCTCGTCATTCAAGTACGGGATTATAATATCCATTGTTTCACCTTTTTGAGCATTTAAGAAGCTCAAATCTGATAGTAGTTTATTCATTTTGGTGAACCAATTGCTTTTCGCCGATCGTACTGTTAGCTTTGTCAGAAAGAAACAGACGAAAACAGAAGGTTTGGTGGGGTTGAACCAGTTCGATTCTTATCGCCTCTTCACATCGCCTTGATTTCCTTTTTGACGTCTTCCTCTTTAAATATTATTAGAGCTCTTTTGCTTCGACCTCTTCTTTCGACTCACGCGCTCTCAGTCTCAAGTTTCCAACCTATCAAAGTTGTTCTTTTTGTGAATTCTCGAGAATTAAAGACTAAAAAGTTCATATCTAAAGTTTTGTTCGTTTTAAAGAAAGTAATTTTTAATTTTTTTTTGAATTTTTCGATGCTCATTTCATGAAAAATAAAATAGTTAAAGAAAATGTTTTTCATCAATGGAAGAAAACATTTTTAAAATTGGAGAAAATATTTTTTATTTTTTAAATGGAAAACATTTTCCGTTTTCTTTATTTACCTTTAGATATTGCAGCCTCTAACATTATGTCTTGACTTCGCTCAAGGTCGGTCAATCGGCGGCATTTGACAAACGAACATCTGAAAATATTATCCCGAAGAAATATTATATTTTCCGTTAAACAAATAGAGCCTATATTAATCTTTTATTTTCATTTAACTGGAATTTTATTATTCACACTCTTTAATTTTTTTAATCTGCAACTCTTAAAGTCTTCACGAGATTTGAATTTTAGCATGTACGTTCACATACCAAAGAGAAAAGAAGGCTCTTAATGAATGTAATCAATGTACTTGTCGATGCCTTATGTATTTAATGTTAAGGCATTTGACATTAAATGAAAGTCAAATAAGAAAGAGTTGATACTACAAAAAAATCATTAGTATTTGCCCAAAAACCCTAAATTATACTAGTGCGACAAATATCCTTGGACAAAAAGAATTTGAACTTATCCATGTATAACTTTGGATTTTTTCGTGATTCAAAAAAATGTTGAGAATATTTGTACCACAATGAATATATTTAGGGATATTTTGAGATACCAAAAAGGTTAAAAATACTTATGTTTGGGATTTTTTTGTGATATTTACCCTTTTTAGACATCTTCACAAGACTCAAATGTTAACACATGAATCCACATACTAATTTTTTTTAATGACATTTAAAAATTTGAATGACATTTTAGTTCTTGACAAGAAAGCTGGATAAGTTGGCTCTCGGTGAATGTAGTCATCGTGCTCGCAGTGATGCTTCATGTATTTTAAAGTTAAGGGCATTTCAAATTAATTGAAAGACAAACTATAAATGCCAAAACTTAAATTAATATCTACAAAAGCGTGCAAAAAATGGGGAAAGAAATCACAGGTAGGAACTCTTTCTAGGGGTGAGCAAGTGGAACCGCCTGCCCGGGAACCGCCCGGAACCGCCTGGAACCGGCGGTTCCGGGCGGTTCCCGGACAGGCGGTCCGGTTCCCGGTTCCACAAAAAATGGAACCGGGAAATTCGGTCCGGTTCCCGGTTCCGAGGGTGGAACCGCCCGCCCGGAACTATTCAAAATTTTTTTTTCTAAAATTTGTATTTGTGAGTTTGTGAAGTTTGTACACGAATTTTTGCATTTTCTATTATGAATTTTAATTTTGAGATGCATTTTTGGACATGTCCATAAACTGGAAGTCCGGCTGGACGTGGATGAATGGATCGTGGACGTCCAGAAAATGTGACGAGTGGACCATGGAAGTGCAATTATTTTTTGTTTTAGAATTTTTTTTCGCGTTAATTGGAACCGGGAACCGGATTGGACCGGCAAGAATCGGACCGGAACCGCCCAATCTTGTTCGGTCCGGTTTCTGGTTCTCCATAATAGGGAACCGGTTCCACCGGTCCGGTTCCACCGGTCCGGTTCCACCGGTCCGGTTCCCGGTTCCTAGGGAAACCGGAACCGCCCGGGAACCGATCACCCCTAACTCTTTTCCTTGGAAGGTAACGATTATTTCCAGCACCTTGGCCCTTTTGCCATGGCATATTTCCTTGAAAAACCTGCAACTTTATTTTTTATCCCAAATTTGCATTTTGCCTCATAAAAGATCTCAAACTTTAAGGGTTCGTTTGTTTGGCGGAAAATTATCTTTCGAAAAATATTTTCCGGAAACTGGACTGTTCGGGGGGCAGGAAAATGTTTTCCGTTTTTGAAAAGCGGAAAACATTTTCCGGATCTCATTTCTTTCTCTTTCGTTGTGAGTTTATGAGCAATTTAATTGCCCATCGCCGCCGCCTGCCCACTGCCCACCTGCCACCCGCCGCTCGCCCGCCCGCCACCCGTCGTCGCCACCACCCGCTCGCCCATCTGCCGCCACCCACCGCCACTCGTCGCCGCCACCCGCTTGTCGCCTCTCGCCCGCCCTTTACCGCCGCCGCCGCCCGCCCACCGGTTGCCCGCCCGCTGCTGCTGCTGCCTCCCACCTGCCCACCCGCCGCCGCCGCCGCCGCCGCCTGTCGGCCGACCGCCCACCCGCCGCCACCGCCGCCACCGCCGCCGCCGCCGCCGCCGCCGCTCGCCCGCCAACCACCGCCCACCTGTCACCCGCTCCCGGTCGCCAGTCACTGGATAATTTCTCAAAAAAAGAATTCCGGAAAAAAAATTTCGGAAAATTTTTAAGTTTCAAACGAACACCGAAAAATGTGTCGTCGGAGTTTCAAACGAATACCAGAAAATGTGTCATTTTTCAGGAAAATGACTTATTGGAAAACATTTTCCAGAAGTATTTTATTTTTCGCCAAACAAACGAACCCTAAATCTCGTCTCAATTCTACCTTAAAAACTTTTTTTCCCCATAGAAGCCTCTAACTTTAAGTCATGTTCCAACTATACCCTAATTTTTTTTGTCACATAAAATCCCTCCAACTTTAGGTCTAGTACCAATTTTACCCTAAACTTTTTAAAACCTCAACCTTAACCAATCTTATGATAAATTTTTTTTATCACATAAAAAAATTCTAGTTACAGGTCCAATTTCAATTATTTTTTATATCTCATAAAATATTACAAAACTTTTAATTGAGTCATAAATATGCATTTCATTAACCCTAAGTCAAAATCGGCTTAGGAAATTGTGCTCGTGCTTAGGAATGTTACATCTCTTGCGATGAAAGAGCTCGCGCTCGGGACGTTCGAACATATCATGCTTGGGAGTTTTTCTATCTCTTCATTGTCAATGATAAATTTTAGATAGATGCTTAACTGGAGGCACATTTGTGACTTGAGCAAAAGTTTTCAGTTTTTTAAGAGACTATAAAACATTTCAGGATAAAATTAAGACCGTAGGGTAAAATCAAGACAAGGCCTAAAGTTGAGAGCTTTTCATAAGACAAAAGAAAAAAAAGAATAAGACCTAAAGTCGAGAGTTTATTAGGGAATAAAAAGAATTATAATAGAATTGAGACTGAATCTAAAATTGAAGGGTTTTTTTTTTTATGAAATAGAAGATGAATTCAAGATAAAAGTTAAAGTTGAAGATTCATATATACATAATAATTAGGCCCCTTTGTCATTAAACCATGCTTCCAAAACTGGGAACTGAACTCTACGCCACCTCGGCGACAGTGGGGGGAGGCTTGCAGCAGCGTGAAGATCAGCACAGTAGTGGTTGTGACAAATTATTAAGATAATCAGCACAGAGATGATACCTAACCCCTCTTTTCAATTTAAGAAGAGAGAAGGAAAACCCGATTTTGAGGGGCCGAGCTTAAAAGAGTGAGAAGGGAATCACTAACAAAATGCAAGTGGAAAAATGAAACGATCTTGTCCCAGACGTTTCAGACAGCCTAAGGAGACTGGAACATCCATCCCTGCACACGCCCCATCATAACCAATTCCTGCCCTCCTCGATGGATGGGGAGAGCCAGATTTGCGAAGGACTCGTCAAGCTCCACTTGACCCTCTGCAATCAAGACACCTGTAACCCCCCTTGTCTTTTCGTTTTTCAAAAAGAATTCATAATGATAATGACGATGATGATAATTAATTACCAGATTAAAAGGGTGCTTAAAAGCTGGGGGGGGGGGGGGGGGGGGGGCGTTAAGTCCAAGGAGGAGGCGCCATTATCAATGAATGTGGATTAAATGGGTTGAAGAAAGATCAGGTCCCGAGCGGGAAAAGCTGAGGGGGGTCCGAGCAAATCGAGAGATCGGATCCGAGAGAACAAAATCTCGAGCATTCAATGGCGACCGGCGGGTGTAGAAAATAGACCAGAAGTGACATTGTCTGCCTAAGATGTGGAGTTTGGGGGGGCCGGCTTTGGCCCTCATCTGCCCTTTTGCACCACCCCAATCAAACAACAAAGTCGAAATGCCAAATGGGTGTCGGCGCATCCCTTCCCTTATCAGGATTTTGGAGATGGGTTGCTCTCGAGAACCCTAATTTAGCAGCCGGATTGAAGAAATTGCAGGATTTTTCTCGAGATTTATTACCTTTTCTGTGAAGCGCGAGGCCAGGGCTTTAAAGGGAAAGAAGAGGGGGGGAAGAGATCATAAAGTGGGGTCAAATTAGAGGCTTCAATGGCACATGCGCATCGACATTGGACCGTATGATATTCCCATTAAGCCACGGGTGGATTCCCAGTTCCTGGTCCCTTCTCAGAGGCCCCGATGCATCACACCTCTCTCTCTCTCTCTCTCTCTCTCTCATTTCACCATCGCGCAGCAGCAGCAGCGGTGACAGGCAGCAGCAGTAGCAGCAGCAGCAACTTGTTCAAATCTCCCATAATAGAATACGGACAGGAAATTTACCCAAAAAACCCTCCCTGCACATCACTCAACCTCGGCCCCAAACCCAATACCAATCGGGCCCCAAATCTCTCTCTCCCTCTCTGGAATCTCAAAGCACCAAAAACCATTTTTACCTTCCTTGTTGTTTTCTTCACCAGCTGTTTTTTCCTTGGTACTTAAAAGGGAAAATCATATTAGCCAGCCAAAAACACCAAAACCAATCGCTCTCTGTCTCTGTCAATCTCTCTCTCTCTCTCTCTCTCTCTCTCTCTCAAGCTTTCTTGAGGCTTTTTTGCTTTATTCTCTCTTTCTCTCCACAAACTCCCCAGTTTCTACAGGCCCGTCGTTGAGACATCATAACCCACGAACTCCTCTATATATAAACCGAGGCCCTTTTGTCCCTTCCTCAGAAAAACTCACTTCCCCAGAAAACGCAAATCCCCATTCGCTCTCGCCCCCAACACCTCCACTCTTCATCGTCTCCCTCTTCCACACCCGGAGATCTCCAGAAAAATCTCAACTTTCACGCACGCGGACACAGATCAGACTGAGAGACGGAAATGAAGGAGTTTTGGACATCTCTGGCCTCCCTCCTGGGCGTCCTGGCCTTCTGCCAGAGCCTCCTGCAGATGGTGTTCCCGCCGGAGCTCCGGTTCGCCTCCCTCAAGTTCCTGAACCGGGCCCTCAACTGCTTCTCCTCCTACTGCTACTATGACATCACCGAGATCGACGGCGTCAACACCAACGAGCTCTACAACGCCGTCCAGCTCTACCTGAGCTCCTTCGTCTCCGCCTCCGGCAGCCGCCTCTCCCTCACCCGCGCCGTCAACTCCAGCGCCACCACCTTCGGCCTCTCCAACAACGACTTCATCAACGATATCTTCCGCGGCGTAGCCGTTCAGTGGGAGCACGTGGTGACGCAGCGCCAGTCCCAGAACTTCTCGTGGCGGCCCCTCCCCGACGAGAAACGCGGCTTCACGCTCCGGATCCGGAAGCGCGACAAGGACCTCATCCTCGACTCGTACCTGGACTACATCATGGATAAGGCCAACGACATCCGCCGCAAGAACCAAGATCGCCTCCTTTATACTAATTCTCGCGGCGGGTCGCTCGATTCTCGTGGCCACCCTTGGGAATCGGTGCCGTTCAAGCATCCGAGCACCTTCGACACGTTGGCCATGGACCCGAAGAGGAAGAGCGAAATCATGGAGGACCTGCGCGACTTCGCGGCGGGGCAGGCCTTCTACCAGCGGACGGGACGGGCCTGGAAGCGGGGCTACCTGCTCTACGGCCCGCCCGGGACGGGGAAATCGAGCATGATTGCCGCCATGGCCAATTTCCTCGGCTATGATATCTACGACCTCGAGCTGACCGAGGTGCACTCCAACTCCGAGCTCCGGAAGCTCCTAATGAAGACCAGCTCCAAATCCATCATCGTCATTGAGGACATCGACTGCTCAGTCAATCTGTCGAACAGGTCGAAGGCAACCAACGCGGCCGCGCCTCGGAGCTACTACGAACCCGGGGCGCCCGACGCAGCCCGCGGCGGCGAGGACGGGAACAATAACACGATCACCCTCTCGGGCCTGCTCAACTTCACCGACGGCCTATGGTCGTGCTGCGGGAGCGAGAGGATCTTCGTGTTCACTACCAACCACATCGAGAAGCTCGACCCGGCATTGCTCCGGAGCGGCCGGATGGACATGCACATCTACATGAGCTACTGCTCGTACCCGGCGCTCAAGATCCTACTCCGAAACTACCTGGGCAGCGAGGCCGAGGACCTCGGCGAGGCGGCGGCGGCGGCGGCGGCGAGAGAGCTACGGGAGGCGGTCGAGAGGGCCAAGATGACGCCGGCCGACATAAGCGAAATCCTGATCAAGAACCGGAGGAACAAGGAGAGAGCGGTGGGCGAGCTGCTGGAGGCGCTGAAGGCGAGAGCCGAGAGGAACGAGAAGTACGGCGGCTTGCGGGAGGAGTGCGAGCTGAACGGGGTGGTGCAGGAGGAGGAGGAGCAGGAGAAGCGGGCTCTGGAGAGCCCCAAGGAAGGCAGCGACTGTGAGGAAGATCCTTGCCAGAAAGTGGAGGATGATGAAGAGGAGAAGAAGAAAGCAAAATGAGAGGGAAAAGAAAAACAATCGATTCGTCCTTTTTTTTCCATTTTCTTTTTCGCTTCTATTTGTCCCCCTTTTTTTTTTCTCCATCTTTTTTGCTTAGAAATGAAAAGAAAAAAAAAAGAGAAAAGGAAAAATTGGTGAGATGTGTGATTTTTTGCTTCTTGATTTGCGAGGGCCAATTGGTAAAATCTCAATTATGAAAAGTTTCGCGTCTTATTAATTGATTTTTAAAGCTCGCATGACTCAGCAAAAATTATAAAAATTAGGACATAAAGCTCGTACGACATAAGCAGAGTTTATCCACTTCGGTGGGTTCAATGCGTCTGTCTCTTCTGCTCTTCTTTTTGAGATGGCCAGCCCCGGCCACGTCCCCATGTTGTGGTAGGCACGCAGCCTTTTTCGAAAGTGAAATTCTTTTTAATTGATCTTCGCTTCTTCTTCTTCTTCCTTTTATGTCTTTTGGAAATTAAGAAGGTTGCCCCTTTCTTTCGAAGGATATAACTTGCTACTCAAACGATGGTGGGAAGGAAGAACAAAGAAAGAAAGCTGGTAAGAGATTTCGGTTCAAATCTCTGCCAAATGGGATGTACAAGTGAAAAGTGACACAATGCGATGTATGAGTGCTGCTTGACGTGCGACATCGCACCCCCAGTTCCATCTAAAAGTATGCTTGATTGTTCTTGGATTGTATTTGGGTTTTGGGCAAATAATTTCAGGTCCCAATATTAGTGTTGAGATAATCATAGTGATTCTTCCACGCCTAGTCATTAGTTTATCACTAATGGACAAAGTAGCCCGAGATTAATAGGCTTAGTTTGTTTAATTTTTCACTTATGGAAAAAGTAGCCGAAATATAAGCTTTGTTCGTTCTGCGAAAATAAATAACTTAGGAAATATCATTCCTGTCGTTTATGTATTTTGCAGAAATGGTTTAGGGAAAAACATCATTATCATCCTCGAAAAGATTTGGGCTTAGTTATCGACGATAATGAAAGTACGTGATTACTTTTAGAAAAATATCTTACAGATCATTTATTTCTTTTATGAAACAAACAGAGTTTTAATGCATACCCATCTTCATTAGTCATCACAGGTTACGCCGCGACATCTTAATGCCAACTACTTTTGTTTCGTAGAAAATCGACGGCTTGAAAAGTACTGTCTAAAAAGGTGATAATTCGCATTGCTCAAAGAAGTATTTCACGAGAATATTTTGTTCATTGATAAATATTTTTTGACATAAATTATTATTGATAATGAAAGATTATATATTATTTGATTAATTTTTTTAAAGAGAAATTACTCTTTAAATGATTAATTTTTCATATGACATGCATATTATGTTAATAGTTATTATTATTAGAAATCCTGTAGTGGTAACTTCATGACGCATTCGCCGAAACTAACTTTCGTCACATTAAAAATCTCAAATTAGTACTCCTAAATCAATTTTCCCCAAAATAATTTTCGTCTCATAGAGATATCAAAATGGATACTTTTGTCACATAAAAAAAAATCTCAAATTGGTTCTTCTACAATCAACTTTCCCCAAATTAGTTTTCGTCTCACAAAAATCTCAAAATCAATATCTTTGTTTTGGGTTAGAGTTTCCTGTTTGGCATTTTTTTCTTAAGAAGAAAATTTGTCAGGATAAATATATCACGGGAACCAATTTGAGATTATTTGTAAGATGAAAATTAATTTACGATAAATATATTTTAGAGTAATAATTTAAAATATTTAGTGGTATTAACATTATCTTAGAGTTGCATTAGGTCACATGCTCCAACCGAAATGAGGTGGTGGGAGCACCCGAAGGCTGCGTTCCGGCTTCTATGCAAGAATTTTGACATTTTCCAAAGCAAACAAGTGTTGCCGGCAATTTGAAGGAATACATAGATGACGTGGAATAAAATTGGCATATAGATGATTCAATGGGAATAAGAATGAGTGTAATCCCACAAAATCTGGGACTCTGTTTAAGTCCATAAATGAATGATTCGAAATATACTTATTTAGAAATAATCGATTTCGTTGTTTGAAATGATCAATCGATAAAAGATTTTGTCATTTTCGAAACAACTTATATCCAAACATTTATGTAGACAATGAATATAATTTATTTATCTATTTTTGTTAGCGATACAGACGAGTACTTTTAAGAAAGCATTTTTAAAATTATTTGTTTTTCATGAAATGACCGCAACTTGTTCATAAATCAGAGGTCATTTGTCCAAATTCTACAATTTCGGGAGAAGCCTTTTTATGTATCTATTTTTACCAGGATCACATGTATAGGCCAAAGACTTAGAACTTTAACTTTTTTTTTTTTTTTGTGGGGGTGCAAAGTGTTCCAAAAACATCAATACAGTGAGGCCTCTGTGCTCCTCTTAGTTTGTGGGGGCTGTACGGTACTCCGAAATCATCAAGATGGTGAAGCCTCAATGCTTATGCCCCTCGTTTGTGTTGAAGTACTTAACTATTAATCAACGCATTTATTTAACAGTTTAAACTTTTAGAGCAGTTGACAGTGATCATACAAATCTTAATATGGTATCAAAGGTCTTGAGTTCGAATCTTTCCATATAGAGTAGTTGGCAATAATCTTACAAAATCTCAACACGCGTTTATTATTATAAACGATATGTTGTACTAGAAGTCATGCATCTTAGTCAATGATTTGAGGCTCATCCACCACATCATTTATCAATCTCCAGGTCGAATGTCATGGCAACCACCATGCAGTAGCAGCTACTCTCACAGGACCATGGGTCGCCACGCACCAGAGATCACCGTGCTACGGTTACCGATTGTAATAGAGGAGGAATTCTTTTTTAGTCCTTTTGAAAACTTACATTTTTCTCGTTTTGTTTGATATCTTATCTTCCAACCAGACGCGGCCTTTAGAATTGAGAGCTAGGGGACCAACCTGCAACGAGAGCTTCAAACAAGTCGAATTATGAGCGTCTTCTCAAAATTAAATTTCATTGTACGTTATACCTTAACGCCAAATTTGAAATGTCATCCTACATCGTACCTTAATGCTAAATGTGGACCTACATTCTTCCCTAACATTCAATGTTATCCTATGTTCTACCCTACTTATTTTCCCGTCTCCAACTTTCCAAATAGAGCATATAACAGGCGAAGAGACAAAAAGAAATACTAGTGCTGGAAAGAACGGTCTTCATTCGTTTCGCCGCAAGCATGGTAGAGCACGGACGATTCCAATAGTGCCACGTACCAGTTCATGATTATACATTGAACATGTATAGAAGCTACATGGACTATACTGAAAAATTAAAAATTCAAATGCTACGTTGTATATTTGACTAAAGTTATGGACCACAACGAACAAATCATAAGTTTACAAATTATATTGTATATTAAGTTAAAGTTCAAAAATCATTTGGTGTCATTATACCATATGAAAAAGTGATGCACAAAGACAATAAAATGTAGAACCATTTCATAATTGATGCAATCGAAGAATTCCATTGCATTGTAGAGAATACAAATTTCTTATGTTATAACTTTTTATCCTAATTCAATAATATATGATGACATGTCATTGACTTGATATAAAAGATTGAATTAGCAGTGGCTATTACATCACTGGGGTGATTGTACATACGAACCCGGATTGTCTGATGTCAAGTCAGACGGATCCAAGTGACTTACAAGGGGGACCGTCAATTTTTGATCGCACTGCCCCCCCTTTATAGGAGGGATTTATTTTTTTTTATTTTATTTTAAAAAAATTACTTTTTTTGCCAGCCGTCCGATCAAAAATGGACAGCTGGCAGAAAAAGAAAGATCCAGTGATGTCACTGAATCTGTTTCCTGTATATACAATGCTTGCTACTTATAGTATTATCTAATGCAAGATTATAGCTATTATATAGATTCCTCTGTGTAATGAATATTGCAAACTTACTTCAATTGCTATTCCTAAAATTGCCCTCATTTTTTTCCACGTACTTTACTAATGGTGATTATTAATTATAATTGAAATATATATAACTACTTATGTGTATAGATTCTATATAATGATAGCATCAACTATATATATCTCTTAACTTTAATCACATGTTTGTATGATTAACAAATAAAGAAATAAATAGTTGATAGATAAACAATGTAATTGTAACAATCGTTACCTTGATTATACATAATTGTAAATTACACCAAAATTTATGTACGATATTATAAGTAGCATAATAGTAGTTGCTCTCTATTTGGTATGGTGATCTTTTAGTCTATGACCAAGGAATCTATCATGGGCACCCGTGTCTAGACAGTACCAAAGGGCCAGACCCTTATACATTAGGAGAGACTAGCATAGGAGCCCAACACCATAGTCCCCTACTTAATACGCTAGCAATTGCGAGCTTCGAATTCTCAACCCCGGCAATGAGGGAGAAGCTCTCAACCAATACAGCTACCCCATTGAGTTTATTTGGTATGGTTATCTAAACTTTCATAACTCAATAATATAGTATCCATAATATAATGATCATCTTAATCTATCATTACATTAAAATGCTCACATTGTGATCTAATTATTATTTCAATCATATTATAGTTATCTAATAATAAATATTTTAGATAATCATAAATTATTCAAATAATTTATATATTTTGGTAAATTATTTATTAAATAACAGATAATTCTTATATTATATTTTTATATGTTGATGGTAAATACAAGTAATACACTTAGGATTGGTTATTAAAGTGATAGTTATTACAATATAATATCCGTTTTAATATAATCACATCTTATGTGCTTAATTTTAGTTATAATTATCAATAAGTTACTAATATCTCATATAATAGATTGCTCAAATACGTACCTACATTAGACACACAAATTATGTGAGATATTATATTCATGAATCATGATGGACTATTTAGGCGATTGATTATAATATTCCTTTTCATATTATTTTTTGGTAGTATCTTGAGAAATTTTATATTGATCCGTCGCTATGATTGCATGTCATTCATGAAATTAAAAAGTGTGAAATAGGCGACATTACTTTAACCAAATGATACAATAACTATTACAACTTTATTAAATTAGAGCGTAATATCCACCACAGTCCCGCCTCATTCCCTTCCGGTAGCCAAATGAGCCTTTAAACATTGAATTTCTTGCGAATAATTGCACTCTGATGGAGCACGACTGTAGCCTCGCCTTAGACAAGCCTCGCTTTAGACAAGGAGGTACTTGATTTGATTTGCCTTGTTTGGGTGAAAAGAAAGAGATTACTCAAAACCAAGCCCTAGGTTTTCTTGGCTTGTTCTCTGGAGTCACTTCCCTTGCGATGGAGGTTCTTTGTTCTCCCTGTCAATCTCCTACTGGAGTTCGATTCTATTATTTGAAAAGACAACGGGGCTCTTGTTCCCAAACAAGAAGAGGGAGGGGGGGGGGGGGGGGGGGGGGGGGGGGGGTGGGGTGGGTTGTCTTCGGAAACGACGCGAGGGAAAAGGGTGGGGGAGGAACAAGAGAACAAGCCCCCAGATCTGGTGTTGAGAAAAAGGAGGATTTGCGAAGCTCAAAAGTCGTCTCCAGCAATCAGCAAAAGCTTGACGATTTCTTTTTTGCTTTTTCGGTTCTTGCGTCGTTGATTCTGACGGAAATGAGTTGGAAAGGTGATCGACTTGGAGAAAAGGGGAGGGGCTGCTGGTGAAGAGCAACGACGCATGTTGGGCTACCTGGAGGTTGGTGAGAAAAAAAAAAGAAGACAGTGAAATCAAACTTGTTGATTCTTGCCCGTGGAAAACATGCAATGTTTGACGCCGAGAAGCACGAAAAAGTGGACTTGACTTGTTCCACGAGAATGCATGAATTCTTCTTTCTAAATACACACATCACTTGTCCAACTATCAATGGATAAGTAAATATTTATACTCGCGGTCGACCATATAACGATACTCAAAAATATTTTGTCGGATTTATACAGTGAATTTATTAAATTCAATGCGACCATTATTGGGTGGATTGAAGATGTTTCACCGGCGCATCATTTTTTTTTTTGGAAGAAAATTACGTGAATCATTTTGGAGTTTTTTCTTATCCTTCAGTATGCATCTGTATGCCCTAATATTATTTAAGGAAAAGGTCATATTTTTTTGCCAAACACTTTGGAGGTGGGGTCACCAATGCAAATGTGTTGTAAACACACACAATTTTCAAAAGTTCCCTCATTTTCCTTCTCAAAGGGTTTTCACATCTTCAAGAAACGTGTTTGCAAAAAGTTACTTTTCCAAAGTAGTCCTTCTTCTATAACCCTAGTTTTAATATTTTTTCATATGTTGATTTCCTTTTCTTAAATTTTGAGATGATGACTCTCTTCTGAGGGATAATGCCACAAAAAATCATATGCTCACAATGACACATTTATTATAAACTACTTTTGTGATACAAAAAACATAAACTTGTATTTGTATGAAACATTTATTCCAAACTTTTTTTTTGACCATGCAAAAATCTCCAAACTTTCACTTGTGTGATACATATGTTTGATTTTTTTTTTGGTGATACCACTAACCCTAAAACTTTTTCCTGTGGCACCAAACTTATTGGAGTAATTGTGTGATATGGATATAAATTTGTGATTTTTTATAGGGTTAATACAACCAAAAATCTTAAACTTTGCCCACTGTGACACATTTACTCTAAACTTTTTTTATGACATGAAAAACCCCAAACTTTACCCACTGCAACACATTTACCCTAAACTTTGCTATATGTGACTTATTTACTCCAATGTTTTTTCTTTTTTTTTTTCTAAAAAAATACTTGACCAACGAGCTCCGTTGACTACTAGAGAGGTGCCCGCGGCTGGCGGAGCTTGTCGGCCAAGTTTTTTTTAGGAAAAAAAGAGAAAAAAAGTTTGAGGTAAATGTGTCACATAGGGCAAAGTTTCAGATTTTTCGTGTCGCCAAAAAAGTTTGGGGTAAATGTGTTACAGTAGGCAAAGTTTAGGGTAAATGTGTCACAATAAATAAAATTTAGGATTTTTTGTGTCACAAAAAAAATTTGGGGTAAATGTTTCACAGTGGGAAAAGTTTAGGGTTTTTCGTGATATTAATCCCTTTTTATATTATAAGAAGAAGTTTGGTGAATGGTGTAACTTCAAGGGTTTAGAAAAACATATATACTATCCTCATAATTTTAGAGGCTCACTAGCCATTGGAACGAGGACTGCCTTTTAGTTTCTCTTGACCCTCAAACCTGCACATTTAGGTTTAGATAATTTGATCTATAGGTTCCGCGGAAGGTGGCATGTGGAGAGCATACTATAACCACATCATCTTACCAGGTTGATTGCCAAGTCCTAATAATAAAAAAAAAAGATCATCTTAGAAGAGAGCTTTTCATGGGACTTTTCATAATAAGATTTTATTATTAGGGCTCAGTCTTTCCTTCAATTATACAATACATTGCCATTTATAGGCATGGATAGAAGTGGTACAAATAATTTGGGACTATTATTCATGGCGCACACACACATGAACATGTGACACTCATAGACAAACGTAAAAGCAATACATTTATGCCATCTACTCTCATAGTTTTGCAAGGTCACTCTTTGACAGGCTACTAGATGATGATGGAATCTCTTTAACATTATTTCCTTCATATTATCGCATATATCTTGTATTCATTATCTGTCGAACCATCACTACCTTTTCAAAGTTAGTTAGAGTAATCTTGACCTTTTTTTTATTTCTATTCCTTAAAGAGCTAGGACCAAGTGCACTAGTGTCATATTCATCTAAGCTGTATTTGTTCTTCTACTATTGGTGGCTTTGGATAAGTTCGTTTGTTTCCCATTGGGACAATGGTTGTTCTATACTTAAAATTCCTACATTGACATAGATAAAACATCTATACTAGTTTGAGACATCTTGGGCTAAGGCCATTAGGGCCATAACTAGAAAGTGATGGATAACTATTGCAGTTCAATAAATGAATAATACAAATGGTGAGCTAGTGATCCACCCCATAGGTCTTATGACATTACATGACATCTTCCTTGCAATCATCTTCAAAAAGATTATCTACAGGGTATTCTCCAAGAGCATGTATTATTTGGTGACATGTCTCATGAACTTCATGTTCAAAATGGTACTGGATGGATTTACCATGTGGCACATTTAAGAAGAGATTATTTATTGTGCTGGGATAATATTTTCTGGAATTTTTGGAGGTTTTAGGAAATTTGACAAACTCGAGCATGGAATGCCCTATAGATTTCATTCATATTAGGTTGAGGAATAAATGTAAAAACTCTTATCTAGGCTCCACTTGGCCTTAAGAATATCCATGCCCCGTGAAATAAGATAATGGTGTGAATTCCTGATTAGTCCCACATGACCTGAGCTATGCTTGGAAGTCTAATTACCATGCCTCCAAGGGTTTAAACTAAGATATGAACCCTTTTAGATGTTCAAGATAATATATTTCTCGCTAGATAATCCTGCTAATAATAAGAGACATTTTAGCCATAAAGAATTCTAAGGTTATCATATGCATGCTTAGTTGGTATCAAAAAAATTATTTGGCCTCTTTAGGAAATGAGCCATCATGAGAAATTGTGATGGGGTATATGAATAGATATTTTGGAGATAGCTCTCATACATAACTCATGATATTTGGAAAAAGCCTTCTGCTGGCATACCTAGAGTAATTTCTGAAGAAACGTTACATTCAATCAAATTTGAGTTTTCAGGTGAATACTCTCTACTTGGCTATTAATGCAAGATGGGTTAATTTTTTAATTTGACCCATTGGCCTTAATACATTCATATTGTTGAATGTTGTCATCAGGCTTGGTCTGGACTAGAAATTTGCAAGTGCATTCTTTCTTCCCGTAATATGTTTGGTTCTAAAAGAAAATTTAAAAATCATTATGCTCACTTGAGAAGTTGAGGATGAGGGATTGTTTTACGTTTGAACTTTAACATTTGGAAAAATGATAACACATATATTTTCTACCAAGAAATGATAACCAATAAGATAGATTTTTAATCTCTTTATGCCATATCTAATGGCTAGAATTTCCTTAAAGGTAGAATGATAATGAATCTCTACATGAGAGAAGCTTTTACTTTTTTATCAACAGATTCGTCTCTTACCATATTCTCTTTATTCTAAGAGAATTGTTGCCAAATATTTGTCACTAGCATTTATTTGAAGGATTCTCTTGCCTTCAGAGGATATTTGTAAAGGAGGTAAGGATTGTAATTTTTCCTCGGGCCATTGAATTGCCTTAGTCTGTGAGGATCTTGCGGGAGGAGGCTTTTTTTCAGCATTTTTTTTTTTGTTAAAGATTTATGTGTTTGGTGATTTTGAGAACAAAATCTCTTAGTAGTTGACTATTTCAAGAAACCATTGAACTTGTTTGTGAGAAAGGTTCTCATCAAATTATAATTTGAGTAATTCCTTGGTAATATGATCACTCAGTTAGAAGGCACAATCTTTGAGATGCATTATGGGAATTCAATCATAATTTAGGGGATCTTCATCATCTTCTTCTTTTGAGATGGCATCATCTTCTAATAATATCTCATATTTATTTTGGTCTCCCTCTTATAAATAATATCTCATATGTTGAATCTATTAGAAATATATATTTTGTCTCCCTCTAATAAATATGAAGGAAACTTAATTGCTTCCAAATTAATTTATTTGATATGAAAGCAATAGCTCCTAAGATGAATGTTTTAAAGCATGTTCATATTTAGTTAGTGTTAGGTGATTTCGGATTACTAAAATCCTCGAAAACATAAACGAATTTCGATTATGAATGTGCGGAAGACATGCCCAGGATCTATTGTTTCATCAATCGGAAGTCACGTCACGAAATCGAACGTACCTTGGTTTCCATAGATTAAGAACTCCCTTTGCAGCCTGAAACTTTCGAGAAATCCAAGGAGAGAGAGAACGATGTCCACAATGAGAGAGGAAGAACAATAGAGAACAACGTATATTTGTCAGTTTCATTCTTATGATTATAACGTTTATCACAATAACCACTCTCATAACCGCTATTTATGAGCCCATATTGGGCTTGACCCATTTTGGCTGGCCCTTGGCACATAGCCCATCTTGAGAGGCCCATGTTTCCATCAGTTAGGTGTATTTGTCACGAGATGTTAATAATAATAAGTAGTGCCATTGTCTTTGTTGTGATGACAATGGCTTCAACAAGAGATAACATGTATCGGGCCCACTTGAGGGCGTAGGCCAATAGATGACTGTGGCTTGAGTAAGTAAAATTACCCCTAAGGTCCTAAATTTATTATACAAACATTATTTTAGTCCTATAATTTTCAATTTTGCAAATTTAATTTTAAAATCACAAGTAAAATTTCAATTTAATCATTCCGATCAATTTCACTTAAAATTGCTGAAGCAATGGACGAGGTCTCCTTCATGCATGCACTTACTCGCAAATCTAGTTCGCCATTCCATTGCCCTTTACCTCGATCGCCGTCCATGTCCTTGCTGGCATACTATGGACGGTGATGACGGGCGGTCACAAGGACAAGGCATGCGAAAAGTAGATGAGGAACGGGTAGCTGCTAATATGTTGAATCCTAAATTGAATTAGAACAACTACACAAAGAAAAAGTTAGATGATGCACGCTAGATTCATCCTAGGATAATGTTATGTCATGCAAAAAGATTTCACTATAATTTTGCGACCATGCAGTTCTTTACAATAATATCTCATACATGTATAATATACAAAACTTATAAATGGACCCAAAACATAAGTTTATTTTGGTCCCACAATAAATGGATCTATAACACAAATTTAAACTTGATCTTGTTTCTGGGGTGTTGCCCTCGAGACTTCGCCCACTCACCGGTAAGCGTGACAATCACCCATGCGTTGCTCCCAAGTGAAACCCTTGTCATTTCATACGTACGGATCATAAGTCTTTGATTTCCATAGACATATGTGACCACATCCGATTTAAGAAACAATGGTCTCTGGAGTATTCAACAACTCCAACAATTATGGTTATGGTGGAGGGGATGGGTAGTAGTGGAGAGAGACATGGAATCCTTCTTAGCTAATTCATGCTCTTACACAACCCCTACCCAGCTTTTTTCTCCATGGCACGATTGAAACATGTAATGTTCATGTGTCCACCTAATTCAGACGGCGCATGAATTTTCTCTTCCACACGGATGGCACATCCCCGCTAAAGCCTATGGCGCAACATCTCCTTTGCTAGGGCAAAAGATTATTCCGTCTTGGCAAGGTTTTCCCATCAATCTTCTTCTCAACTTAGTCAAAGGAATTAATGATTTCTTCTAGTTCGTGCAAGGACAGTTTTTTGGCGGTGCTCCTTGGATGCCGTTGCTCAATTATTTGAAAGGTGAGTACCGTATCAGCTAAAGTACAAAGAAGGGGAACGTCTCAATGTGCCCCCGGCCATTCGCTGTCCCGGTCGATTGATCGATTGAGAATGATGTGTGACCTTGGCCACGGTTCTCATCCAAGTGTTTTGTCCATTGAACCCTACTTTTCTGCCTCATTGAATATGGATATTCCATCCATTACTCTCTCTTTTTGGGTCAAATGCAACGAAAAAATAAGTTTCGTCTTTCGCAACTTGGACAAAAATAATAATATCTTTCAAACGTCCCAGAGAAAAGCCTAACTTCTTGCATCTGGGATTAACATAACGCGATCTTACAAACTTTCTTTAGAAAAGAAAAAGGAAAAAACCAAGGCCAAACCCTTTCATCGTGGAACAAAAATGACACCCCGTAGAGAATTTCATCCGTTCTCATCGTCAAAGTGGCAGCTCCTTCATCAGGGGCAGCTTTGCTGTGTTGAAGCGCACTATCAGCCGCGTTACTCACAATGAATGTGACGCCGTTTTCTATATAAAATGCACGATTACAATTACCAAGGAGGTTTCATTTTGTGCTGGTTTATGTGGTCCATTGTGTAGGGTAGCATAGTGAGTCTCATAGGATAAGCACTGTGAATTAACAGTGATCAAATTGACATAATTATTACTAGGTGTCATTTTTGTCCCACGGGAGAAATGTTGGGTCTTTCGAGACGTTTCGAACTTTATGTTTTTTTCTTGCCCCAGACGCAAAGTGCTGTTTTGTTGTTGTTGTTGGTGATTTGCCCTCTATTTTTTTAAGGTGAAAGTTTATCTTCGGTGTCTGAACCTGCATGTTTAGCCCCATTCAGATCTGAAGTCACGAGACGCCTCCGCGCCAACGCTGCACTGAAGTTTTCCCTGCATTAAATCTCTTTTACGCTCTGATGGGCACGTCAAATGGATTTGAAATCTGGGGGACTCAACTAGGAAAGTTATATTTGACAAGTTTAAAATTCATAAAAAAAAGAAGAAAATGCATAAGCTCAGGAACTAAAGTTGAAATGTTACAATTCTCAATGTGACAATCGCCCAAATAATCTCTTAATTTTGTTCTGGTTTGCAATGTGATCCATTAAATTTTAATTTGTATAATATGATTTTTATATTTTGGATACATATTTAATATAATCCTTGAGTTATATAAAAATAATCAATGTTATTTTTTTACTAATGTAAAATCAAGGATAATATTGAATATTTTCATATAATTCAAGAACTAAATTGAATATGAACAAAAATTTTGTGGACCATATTAGATAAATTAAAGGGCATATTGTATATTAAATAAATTAAAAGTTCATAGATAATTATTATCATTTTTTTGACAAAAAAGTCGATGGTCAAAAGGACCATGCATATTGCTGTTTGGAGTAGAGAGAGAGAGAGAGAGAGAGAGAGAGAGAGAGAGAGAGAGAGAGAGAGAGAGAGAGAGAGAGAGATTCGTCCGGCTGATTTTCACGGGGAAGTAATATTTATGGTTCCAAAATTACCATTTTCTTTTCTTTATTTCGATATTTATGTATTGGTATTTAGTTCACGAACCTGTATTTGTTGCATAATTTAAAGTCTCTTGTGCTAACTTCATGGGGAATATGAGTCACATATTGCGCGCTAAACAAAATTCAGATTTTGATATTTATTCGTTTTGAATTGTGTAGATAAGCCGTGCAATTTATAGATAAAATTGCACGAAGATATGGGAACTCAAATCTCATTAAATGAAATTATAAGAGTAAAAGCTCAAAGATTTTAGACGTTTAGGATTATAAGGGTGCATTGATAATATTTTTTGTTCCTGGAAATAAATTCTATTCAGAAATCATTTTTAAATTTCTATCTCATCGAAAAGTTTTTGAGCAGAAAAACATATTTGGTAACAACAAAAAATTTCTATTCTTACAATAGAAAAAAGATCAGGAATGCATTTGTTATGATTCTACAAAAAATTTGTACCAGAAATTTTGTTAATTTTTGAATAATAAGATATTTTTTTCCTCCCTTCTTCTGGCTTGGCCAAGGTCGATGAGGATGGCCCTTGTCTCTGGCCAGTCATTAGCCATTGCCAAGACTTGATGATTAGCTAGAAGAGAAAGAAGAAGGGAAGAAAAAAAGAAAAAAGAAAAAGAAAAAGGCCTAATTTCAAACATTAGGGATAAACTGCCCGAAGTTTTCCCACTCTAAAAGGTCATTCGTTTTCGTGCATATAATCAATTTCTCAAAGCAAGAAAAAAAGTTTTTATCATTAAAACAATGTTATGATGGCGACAAAATTCTGTCAATCAACAATTTTTAAATCAACGGAGTGAAATTTTGATGCCAACAATTGATCGAGATTCTTTAGATTATCTTCAAGATCACTTAGAGGAAAGAGTGGTCTCGATATGGCATTTTATTTATACACTCGAAATATTCATCTTGCAAATGATAGGATTATCGAACTACCAAAGTATATGAATTCATCTAGGCTCGAATATATTCGCGCTTTAATTCACACCATCGTACTATTTACTTTAGGTTTCTCCTTTTGATCTTGTCCTCTAAATATGTACACGATGAACAATGTATTCTCCTTGCACTTCTTATACTTAAATATTAATATCAGCATATGTTTCTTTTGTTTACTTCAATCAGTTCATATTTACTTTAATAATCTAGTTGACTTAGCGTAGGAGCATCTTGATGAGAATAAAGCAGCTTTCTGCCTACGCCCAAACTCTAGAAGGAAACAATAGAAAGACCCAAAGGAATGCCAATACATTGTTGATCTTACTCTTAGAATCACATTGGATTTGTAATCTAATGATACGAGGCAAACGTTATTCATAGATAGCGGGTTCGAGATGGCCGATGTTGTCCCATGTGTCATTCAAAAGCATTTCAAGCTCGTTCCGCACTTGCTGTCGCTTTTGGTGTTAAAATCACGAATTCAATTCCATCAAGCACTTGGCGACCCTTTTGGTGTCCGATTAAACATGCAACAACAATCTTCGGTCATGATCCTACACATTGCGGATCTTCGATTAGAGAACTTCAAAGCCGTGTAAGATTAGATTACAACGGTTCATCATTGGGGTCTAACAAAATGGAAATGAGAAGTTGGATTTAAAAGCGGCGGCTATTGCATGGACTGTAGACTCGACGTATGCATAGTACTGAATACTTTTTGGCAGAAAAGAAAAGAAAAGAAAAACAATGAGAGATTGGTAAATCGCTTATCGAGATTTCAGGTTACTTGTTAGTTGAATCCCATACCCTTTCCAAACCCCACAAGGCATCGCAAATGGGATTTTGAATCCGCCACACAACCCTAAATCCGGAAGTTCAATTAGCCCTATTAAGGTATTGTGGGTTGGGAACTCACCTAGAGACAACTTGCTTCCATCCCTAACCATCTTATCAAATCATTATTATTCTTTTTAAATTACTATGAAGGACCCTTCCTAATCGTGCTAAATGTCATTTTCGGCATATACTCCCCTATAAGAATATATGAACTTGATATTGGTCTTTCTCAAACCCTAAATTAGCTGGGAAGCATGCCATCTCCACACACCCTAGAGATAAAGCACAAACATCATATTCTCTCTGTCTGTCTGTCTGTCTGTCTGTCTCTCTCTCTCTGTTAGTATTTTTGTCTTTTTCTGGGCCAAAAAATTCACCGATTATAATGTCATGGTCTGCCCATTTTCCGTACTTTGTTCTTTATGAAGAACAAATTCGGTGGTCCAGCTTGCTTCCAATCTATGCAGGGCACCAGGATCTCAGATCAATGATTCTGAATTTGGGAAGATGAAGACAATTGAAATATCACCTGCTTGGTCCGAAACCATCACAAATTAAAGCTTTGCGCTTGGTCAAAAGCTTTATGATTCAGCCGTGTCCATTTAAAATAGAACTTAGCTCTTTATACGACAATAAACTGCACCCTTCGAATTTTTTTTCCTTTTTCTAACTTTTATCTTCTCTATGGTTCTGTCGTTCAAATACTCCTTGATTTACTATTATTTAAGTCTATCGCTTAATTTTCACATAGCGAACCTTTCGTGATTAGTTATGGGTTCACAAGGGCTATTCGGTATGGAAGCACAAGTTAGTGTCCTGCGCGCTACTCGTACTGTAAATGTGAATTCTGTAATCATCCGATATACTGTTCATGACTTTTTATAACTCGCAATTAGTTAAGCGGATGAGCGACATCTTACTTTTAGAGAACCTGAGAATGTCACGAAACAAGAAGTCGGAAGTTGTTCCCGACCTTGAGTTATACCGGATACTTGTGGTCACGGCTTCTGTTCATGTCCCAGTGAATAGCTTTTAAATCAACTATAGATCAGCTTGAACCCCTCCCCAGAAAACGAAAAATAAAGAAAAAAGTCTAGAGTAGTTTGCACAGTAATTTAGGATGTGAAGGTGCTGGAAATCTGCAATAGAAAATTTCAAATATTTTCATGGAAAGTATAAATAATACGGTACGTCATCTGTTGTCCATAATACGTGTAAGCTTCTCCTAGTACTGCGCAGTCAGTCAGTCTTTGTATGTATGATTGTCTTTTATTGGATTTTGTAGAATAGCCTGCACAATGCGCAGACATACATCGATCCAACGGGGGCGTTAAAATTTCTTTCTTTTATTAGTTTCTTCGTGTAATGCCCAAAAATATAAAAAACAATAATAGATGCTTTTATAACTAAGCTAATGGCATCGTATATAGTATTGAGAAAATGATACTATAAGTGCCCTAATTTTTGTTCGGTATTTGCTTGAGAACCGTAACTCTTTTCTCGATCACATAAGTCATAACTTTAGCATAGAGCTCACACGAGTATCACAACTTTTTTGTTTGGTCACTTGAGTGAATTATAACTCTTTAATCTAGTGCCATACCATATTGGATTTTCAATACTTGGGTGAGCATTTTTTTAAAATCATAGCACCCGAGTTATTAATGGAAATTTATGGTACTCAAAAAAATATTTTTTGGAAGACATTTCGCTCAAGTGGATGAAAAAAAGGTTACGACACTTGTGTTGTACTTATAATGTGGCTATCTACCTCAAAAGGTATTGTTTTTAGATATTTCATGTCTTTGCAATAATCAATTTTTATCTTTGAACATTGAAAACATAGTTAGCGGTAATCGGTTATCCGGACGGTCTCATTTCCTTCTAGAACGGGGAACAAGACTAACTGGTCTTGGGACCAAACTGGTTAGCCTGGGCCAGCTCCTGAGTAGTCCAACAGGACCGGGAGAATTGAAACAAGAAAATTGAGTTTCTTTATTTTATTATTCATTTTCTTTTGGTAAAGTTAGGCAATGATTTGAGTTTCAAAAATTCAAGTTGGGCTCTTTTTACATTTTTTTTATATCTTTATCTTTAATCAAATGTAAAAAAAGTGAAATTTAATCAATCCTGTCCGATTGGGCCTTTCTAAAAATTGTGAACCGGACCACTCCAAGAGCAGTCCCCTTCTAGAAGCGGAGACCGGGTCGAAAACCAGACCAAACCAACCGCTTCAGGCGGTTCCCTATTCAATCTGTCCGGCTTGCATAGTACTCTTCTTCCCTGTCAATAGCAAACGTGCGTGCATCTTGCATGTGTTCAGAAGCTCCACAATATAATAAGTAAAACCATTCCAGTCATTAAATAATGAAAAAAGAAGTTAGCCGACAAAGTACCAAGAATTTGTGCAAAGCATGAGAAGAGAAAAGCATCCCAGAAAGAACCTGTAGAATAGAACATAAAAAAAAAAAAAAATCAAACTTAAAGAGTTGAGCTATAAGAGATATTAACTAAAATTTAGACCTTACGTTTTTCTTATCATGGGTATAACATATCTAATAAAAAGAAAGATCTTCGTAAACAATGGGACCTTTTTGCTTCGTACAACATAGTATCTATAGCATAGATGAATTACATGGACCTATCTTTTACACATTAATCAAACATTCATATTCCGATCGAAGGCATAAGGCCCAAAACGACAAGAAAAAGAATAATTTGCCATCTTTTTGGAACTGATGGAGTGCGTCCTTCAAAGTTCAAACACCTCTCGACCGTAAAGAAAGTGCCAACGATTCTGCACCAAAAATGATTTTTCTACGATCTGTCAAAGACTGAATTGGATTCTTAGGCGCAATGCGACCGTATCTGAGAGCATCTACGACCCGATTTATTCCAGCAAGACGTGGGAGGAGCATATAAATTAAGACAAATACAACTGGTACTTTATTCGTTGTTTCAACTCCAGCTCAATGTTGGAAACCTCAGTTTTAAATCTATTATACTGATACTAATTCAGTCATAACTTTTCAATTTTATTAGTTGAATCCTACTCGTTTGCCCGAAATGTCAATATAGTTGTTCTGGTTGCTTTTAATTAGCTAGAAATCACTAACATTATCCTCCAATCATCGCTTGTTGTCTTGCCTGGCAAGTGGCCACACTGGTGAATTTTGGAAAAATTCTATTAGAATGATTACATTAGAATTGTGCGTGAAGGTTTAGGACTAAGTTGGAAGGAAAATTTGGAGCTGAATTGACATCGATCCAATAGGTTTAGACTGATTGAATAATCTATTCAAATCTTGTCATTATTATAGTTACTTGAATGACTACTTCATGACTTGCCTACGTTATCGTAAATTTAGTCAAAATTGGCTGTTATACGTATATATGAATATATTGATTATACTTTTTAAATCTAAGGGCACGGACTTGAAGATGTCCGAATGACTCTATAGGTCTTGTGAACCGATTGAGTTCAGGTTTTTGATTTGTGTAAGTTGCTAAATCGAAGTGGTTTGCTCACAATTTATGAAATTGGAACAGATGACGTCTAGCCTCTGAGTTAAAAAATCCCCAAAGTCCTAATCAATTGCACTAATCCCACGGGATGAACATTCAATTAGTTTATCTATTTGTGTTCATGTGTCGCAATCGTGTTTTTCTGGATCTCCTATGTCAATGTCGCCATTTTCTTTCAACTATGATTGTGAATATATTATGTCTCCACGAGATTATCCTTAATTAATTATGAAGTAATTACTATCCACTGAATTAACAATAAAATTTCACCACTTTTTCTTAAAAGTGAATCGCATCAAAATAAATAAGTGGGAATGAGTTTGGTTCGCTTCTTTTTGAACTTTCAACCATTGCATATATAGAAAATGCCAATGAAAAGCTCTTGCCTTTACTCGATCTTCAAACAGAATAAAACGACCAACCCTTTTTTCTTGGCCAGAAACGACTCAATTCGCATCCAAAATCTGATTTTATTTTATTTTTGCTACAAATTTCATTACAGTACAATAGAACAATTTCCCACTAAATTAATAGTACTGTTATTAGAAGTATCATGATGTTATTCATAGATAAAATGCCAAAGAATAATGCTATATATTGTAAGGTTTAGTCTGCAAAATCAACATACTAAATGATGCGCATACATGTAATTTGATATCTATATCATTTCGCCGATATAGAAAGAGATATTGCTAGGCGTGAGGAAATTCTAGAACTCGGAGTCAAAATCCAAGATGACTATTACAATTGAATTTTTCATGAACAATAATCATTTGATGATTCTACATGTTCGTGAGTGCTCTAGAATTGATTTGGTATTTGCATTAACGAACATAATACATTGTTGTTTCTATTTTTATAATTCAGGGATATAAAAAAGTGGAGACTTGGCTATCTGAAAATTTACGAAACACATGGAAAATCTCATGAACCGATTAAATCCAAGCCTTTGGCATGTGTAGCCGTGACCTTGAGCGAAAAATATTTCTCGAACCATGATGAAGGATTTGGAATTTCAAACGTAGACCATAGGTGGCGGATCTTCTTAATTAGCACGACCTGCACAGGATTTTTCAAAATGGAGACGAAGCTTAGATTATTGATCACGCAAAATTATTATTAAAAGAAATATATAATGACAGATTGAGGGGGTTACGTTTGAATAACTTAAGCACATATATCACTGCGGATAGATTTAAACATTGAGCTTACCTTGAACAATTGGTCGAAGAGTCTACTTTTTCGGATTTAATCATCGTCAATGTGTTGCGAGTCTAGGGTACAAGTTTGAGCTCGTATTTGTGTACAGTCAATTACTTTCATGACCCAAAACTACGCAATCGCGTATTACAATTTTAGTTAATCAAATCTGAAATACTAGACATTATAGTTTTCTGATTTGATAATTCAACATTTTATAGAATAGTTCCTTAATTCATTAGCTTAGGGTACAGATTAAATCTTTGCGAGATCATATCTGATTATGATTCGTATGTTTTATGGGAAATGAACTATTTAGAAAATATTTTTCTGAAAATGATACCCAAAAAAATATCCTTCTAAAAAATGTTAGATATAAATTGTTGTCAGTAATAAAATTGGTTGATTATTTTAAGGGGATATAAGTGCTTGCATTTAGGAAAGTATTTTGTCAACCATTCATTTTCTATGAAATAAATCAAACTTAATTGTGACGAAATTTTTTCTCTGCCGGCTAAATTTACGACAAAGTTTCACCAGTTCACTTTTTTAAAGTGACTCACGTCAAAATAAAAACAGAAGGAATGAGTTTGGCTGGCGTCTTTTTAACTTTCGGATGCTTTCATGTATACAAAATGCCCTTTTGCCTTCATTTCAACATTCAAACGGAATAAAATGACCAAGATTTTTTCTTTTTCTTGTACAGATATAATCGAATTCACTGTGGAAATCTCATATTTTTTTGGTCATTGTTTCATCTCAGCCCAAAAGGAATGATTTCCCACTAACTAAATATTATTCGTATTAGAAGTATCACGATATCATTCATAAATAAAATTGTCAAAGAATAGTGCTAAATATTCTAAGATTTATCCTATGGATTCGCCATATTAAATGATGCTATGGGCATGTAAGAATATGTATACCATTTTGTCGCTCCTTGTTTCAGCAACGGAACGAGACAACTTCAATACTCTGAAGAAAAGACAACTTTGAATCATTCCCCGCCCGACCCGACCCACCCGTTTGGCAAGTCAATGCAACCATGACAACCTTGCCAAGTACCTCATAAACTATGAGACACTCGTTTTTTCAGAAATGCAATCATAGTTAGAAAACTGCGCCAGACAAGCTTTTGAGTTCTTAAATCTGCAGCACTACGGCCAAATCTGCCTTTTCACTCACTCAGGGAAAATACAATTCCTTATTTCGTTTTAGGCTTAGCTATTGCTACAGAAACTGCAACTGGCAACCATTTGAACAAGAGCCAAGGTAGCCAGCCCACATGCCAAACTGGGGACCAAAACTCATACTTAGCCATCACCCATTTCAAGAGGACAATCTGTCAAATCTTATCTTCACTTGGGAATTGAGGATCAAGCACTAACAGGATAAGGCGATTTGGCGTTTCGTTGCTATATCCAAGTACTAGAAAAACTAGAAGAAAGCAGCTTAAGAAAATCAAACTCTTTATACATTGAACAAGAATATTGTATACATTTAACAAATCTAGCCATGAGCGGGACGCTACCAAATTCCCATCAGTAAGGTGTGACATGAAACATGATGGATCAATGACCATATAAAACTCTCCAACAAGGACTAAGATATTGTAGTGACAGACGAAGCTACCAAATGGGTAAAGTCATAGGGGAGAAGAGAGATATAATATCATCACAAACATGATGCCGAGGAAAAATTCCTGTGTGAATGTATTTCAGATTCAGTTGCTTATATGGGTCAACACCAGGAGAGGCAAGCTTGACAATGCTTTATTAATCTATAGCAATTATGAGAAAACCAACCGATACATACATGAGAAAAACAGGGTAGAGGGCAAGAGCTTTTCTCCTAGGATTGACGGCTGAGCTCATGAATGGATATGCAGCCCAGGAGCTCCAAGCCAAGGTCACGCAAACTACAATCACTTTCAGTATTACGTTGTCCTTCAACAGGCAAATCAGGGCTCCGACATCCAAAGGGAAGAGACAATAACCAAGGAGGCTCAGGCTCTGAAAGAAAATGATATGACCACCCTGAAACAATGCATGAAAGAATTCAGCACACAAAAGGGTAGATGTATATAAGAATTAAACAGAAACTACTTTATGAGTGAAGCAAATTCCCACCTTGAGTACTTTAGTACGACAGATATGAGTTCATCAACACTTTTGTCATCATACTTACAATAAGCAAAGTGTTTAATAGCCATAGAAGAAATTCTTAGATAGAAAAACTGAAGAGCTATACCAGCAACAGCACATTCAGTGTCAGAATAATAGCTCCGGCTGCAAGGAGTGCAAATGCAACTGCAAAAACTTCAGACTGCATGAACAGAAGGATGTGAGTCAACACAACTAACCACATCATTGCATAATGAAATGAAATTAGCATGTTGTATGCTAAGAAGTGATAGTTCTACAGTCCATATGCATCATCATGTACTCCAAAGACAAGGACAATGCATGAAACTTACATGTATACAAGGCAGAGAGAAAAAGAGAAACAATGAAACCATTAACTCATTAATAGGGAGACAGTGAAACTATACGACAAGCAATTATAGACAGAAATTGAAAAAAATGAAAATTTGTTTCTGCTGTATTACTCTTTCATTATCCCCATTAAAGAGAAACTCGAGGTTTAGGCCGTTGTCCATTGAATGCAGGGCAGTCATTTACAGGGAAAGTAATGAACTAGAAGAAGCTCTTTAATGATGATCGCCACAGAAAAACTTTATTATTACTAATTTTCTTAAATTGAGATTACAGTGCTTAAGACTTCACTTGTAGTAAATACATACATTCATTCTCAAAGTCCATGAAGTAGATACTAGAAACACTTCATAAAAGGAGCCATGCTATCAACAATGACAAACATATCAAATAGTGGAACCCAAAAGAAGAAGAAGGAATTTACCAAAAAAAAAAAAAAACAAGAAGAAGTAGAAGAAGAAGAAGAAGAAGAAGAAGAAGGTCATACCCCATCCAATTAGTAATGTGGGCATATGAAAAAATTAATCCATTAATGTGACATCTCAAACAAAATCACCACATGTGCCCAGATGAGTCCAGCATGTTTGTTTTCCTTTAACCATGCAAGAGATTCAGTTCATTTAAATGCCAAATATAAAATGTGCAAGTATATCATGGACAACATTGTGTAAAGTCCTTTGATGGTTCCTAAAAAAAAAATTAAAATTTCCTTCTGCTCATAGGTTAAGGGGGTTTCATGTAAGCAATCATCCCCTGATGCCATATCTTCTACTTGAGTTTTCTTCCAAGCAACACTAATTAGATTATCAAGCATGATACAGGAGACTGAATGGACTCGAACAACCTGAGGCTACACAGAAATGATCCACATGCCATGGTAAATGATTGGCAATGTGCAATGTTCATTAGATACAGAGATAATCATGACAGCAGCCGCTAATGAGGTGTTCACCTTACTGACTATGTGAAGTGAGCAGAGTCTTCACACAATGTCTATGATTTTCTTTTTTTTATCATTTCATTTTCTCCAAGCTAATCACCTCATACTTGGTTCTGTTCTCATAGTGCTAGAAGATACTTATTGAGTTGGTTGTGATACGTCTGCACTACAGCTTTAATAGAGTGCAAGGAAAATTAAACAATCCAATTTGGTCACAATGTATCAATGGCCCAAAGATCAATTGTCCTCTTGGACCTCTTCAATTTGAAATAAGAGTCACAATCAGTCCAGCAGTATTTGAAAGTAAAATGCAATTCACAAACTCATTGTCTAAGTTTCTTCTCCTATTTAGAGTTGAATCCTTAAATTCTCCTTGTTAAGTTACTATTTCTCATCTAATGGCTGTTGAAAACTCTGTGTACATCCTTCTATCTTCAGTTGCAATTTCACTTTTACATTCGACCCATTCTGAATATTGTAGAATTAAGCTAAATGATCTAGCGAGGATTGGTTTAGGGTGAGAATACATGGCTGTCCAGCTTTCATACTCTCAAAACTGCATTTCCAGTACTAGTAGAACTGGGCCAAGTATTAGATGATTTTGTATTTGTCATGGAAAAAGAAATGATAAAGTCGGAAAATCAAACAAATATTGTCTTCATACATCATCTTGGCACTTGAACAATAGATATTTCCAAACAATCAATTCCAGGAGAATGACGACTTTAATTGATTTAAGTAAACCAGCACTACCCCTACGCAATCAATGTCCAACATAAGTCATCACTAGTACAGTTCAATGTGCCAGCATTCATGTCTTTGTAGTTATAATTGAGCTAGTGGTGAGCTGATTACTTTATGTTCTTGACCTGTTAATTGCGAACTAACATCCAACCAAGAAATTAAATGATTCCAGATGGTCAGAGACTCATCGATTTGACCAACGGCAAATATGAAGACATGTCTAGATTCCGACTGTTTGTCAGTCAAAGTCCAGGTAGAATTAAATTGGCCGAAGAGGTCTCGAATATTGGGCATGGATATAGTTCAAGTCCACTGCTTAGAGAGAAAATTGACCAGAAGGAGAATGAATATACATGCAATAACAACTGTTTCTTGACTTGTTTTAAATAATTCTGATACAATTATCTGACAAACTTTGTATCAGGAAAAGAGCAGCTGCTTCTACCTTAAGTATATCTGTTCCTTGGGGATTCCCTATATTTATAATAAATTAAGTTAAGTTGGGCCTGAGACCATGATCTCATTAGAATAAAGTGGACTTTGCTAATTTGTACTAAGTCATATGTATCAGGCCTGTAGTTTTTGTACAGCAATGCTAGCCCAAAAAAGCTCTGTGTCCAAGTTGAAATCTGCTTTTTCAAAGCCCATATTTCAAATCCAGACCCAAAGGATTCAGATCAAATATGGGAAGTCACTTTTTAAGACTTCGCCTCTAACTTCATTCACGGCAAAGAACCAGACCAGTCGCCTCTCTCTCTCTCTCTCTCTCTCTCTATAAAACAAGGTGGAGCAATGTTTAGAGAATAAAATTGATTGGCCGATCCAACCAGCACATGCTTTCTATGCAGATTTCTTCAAGTGCTATACGATGTGGTCTGACACAGATTCCATGGCCACACAAGGGGCCATGCTGTCTCAACAACACAGATAACCTCATGATAGAAAGACTATGACGACAAATTCAACCCCGCATGATGGTTTTATAATAGGAATCCCATTCTTTAGCACCATATCCTATTACAACTTCCATTATTGACAGACATGTCCCCCTTTGAAGTTTCAGCAAGCTAGCAGACAGCCAAATATATCCAGTAATGCCAATGGTTCCCCACATGGTTTGTTCCATAAATAAATTAATCGCATATAAAACCTGAACAGTATGATTTTTTCCTGTGACAAAGTGGTTACCCTATGAACTGAAGAAGCAAGTGGGGATCTGGGACCTGAACCCTGGACTGACGAAATCTACGAGAGAGAGAGAGAGAGAGAGAGAGAGAGAGAGAGATTGAGATTTTATTGTAACTGGATACCATGATGGTTCCTGGATGGTTTGTGTTGCCAAATAACATAACTGGCATAGTCAACCTTGGTGCAGAACAAGATTCAGAAGAAGATTCTTTTCCATGATAAAATGGTTACCCAGACAAAAAGAAACTTGGGTATGCAAGCAGGAATGAGGAACTTAATCCTGACTGACTACCTATTCAAGGCACACAGAAGAGAGAGAGAGAGAGAGAGAGAGAAAGAGATTTAATCTATCGAAATATTTGCCTACAACTATTAAAAGACAATAGAAAGGCAGTCAAATAGGCTATTGCTGCCGCAGTTTCTGAGCAAAGTTATATAGAAACAGATGACAGAGAGATGGGCAAAGTGACAAGCATGGAGCCGGAGAAAGATTTAACGTAAATGCAAAAGAGATTAAGAAGTTGTTGGAGAGGGCTTGTAACAGTACAGAGGCAATAACTACAGCTATTTCACAATACAGTTACAGCCACCACTAGCAATGACCGTTATGTGGTTGGCACAAGGCCGTCTTTAAACCTTAGATAAACTGAAATTGGTTGAGCCCAGTAACTTTATCTGGAGCTGCTGATCCTACTGTAGTCAATACAAACCATCTCTAAAACCCTGAACCCTAAGTAGACATCTCACATTCTTGAAGATGATTCCCCAAGCGTCTACAATTCTAGTAAAAGATTGTGGGCCGGCTAAGCCTATCCAATAGGTAAGAACCAACATAACAATCCATCCAAATTTGCCATTTTGAAGGAAACATGCCCAGTTTCTTTCTTAAACCAAAGACTGTCTGTCTTGTTGTTTTCTTTCAAGTGCAGAAAAATGGCACAAACTCCACCCAACGTTTGCACGACTATTACCCCCTTCACATTAAGTTCCAAATCTTAACAAGTGAACTAACTTAACTTGTGACGTAAGAGAAGAGAAATACCCAAACAAGAATATGCCAACATAAAATGAGATCCAGCATGTGTTTCAGCAACATAAAGTATCCTTGAACTTACGCTCAAGCTAGTGGAGTAACTTCATTAGATTAATAGAATCATGGGTTTAAAGGATGTCTTTGAGACTGCATAATTGATATTTCCATCGTCCAGAGGGGCTTAAACTTTATTAACAGGTTTAGAGGACCTGTTAAATTTTAATGCTGACAAAAAGTTTGTTACGATCTCCTGATTGTGATCAAGACACAACAGACTCCACGAAACACTGCTGTTTTGAGCAAAGGCCACTCAATTATCTTATTCAAGAAAAGAAAATACCCGAATAAAGTCTTCCATCTAGACAAATCAGGTACCCAAGGACAGACATTGACCCAAGATCTTAACAAGCACCATATATCTACTTTTCACTGTCCAATCCAATGCAATTTCATTCACTGGGTGTTAACTCTCCTACCCATCAGTCAAACATGTGGTAGTCAGACAAGATCTATTGGAAATATTAGATAGATCGATACATTTCTCATAGGAATTCATGTTTTTCAACTTAGCAGTTACATTTCCTCCAAATATTGTTCTTTCTAAGAAGTTCCATCAACACCAGAATGCCTTAATTCTCAACTTGCAACTCAAAATGAAATAGCACAGGGTGACATATTCTCTGAATCTTGTTAAAGCATCCTTCTGATTACTCAGTCATCAATAGACAAATTTTACTAATTTGTTAAACATTTGAGCCATTTCTTTATCACCAACAAAACTAAGGATCAAAATGTAAATCTATTTCTGATGCATCCACTCTTGAAAGGCAGCCTTGTCAGTTATCAAACATATCAGATGAATTTAAAAACCTACCTGTTAAATCCAATAAGGACATCAGTCCAATAAGAACATTATGGAATCTTATTATACTAAGCACGACGCGCTTTGCCTGAGTGTTGCCCCCCAATAATTCCTACATCTCCAATAACTTCTATATTTTGACTATATTAATGTCAACATCCTAGATAGAAGAATAACTACATTGTTAATCACAATGAGTGACTTCTGAAGGATTCACCTGTATCTCCTACTATAGAGAGATTATCCAGTTCATGCCTTCTCTGCGTCTATAGAAAATGCAGTTATGCATCAAACTTCAAATTCTAGTCCCGTCGCCCCAAGACAGACATAATATTAATGCATATACCAAAAGGAAACCATAAGACAAAAGGATAAACAAAATCGGTGCGAAGCAACAGCAGTAATCTGGAATGTTTATCAGCTAGACTGAAAACAGAGACCGAATTCAGGAAGTAAAAATCTGAGTCAATTACGCATGAAATACATTGACCATCACAACAAACAATGCCCAGATCAAGACCTCATTTCATACAAGAGAAGACAAGACCTGAACACCAAGCACTTTAAATTCATAATTCGAAGCACAGTGTTTTTGCATGCATCGCCTGGCATAGCCCGACAAATCGCGCCTCAAAGAATCGCGCAGAGAAAAAGACAATACAATATCAAAGACTCGAACTCACCTTCTTGACCGATGCAGACCACGAAAGTACGAGACCGAGGAACACGATGAAGAAGAAGGGACCCCAGAGATCCCAATCCCTCAGGGCCTTCCCGGGGTCTTCGCGGTACGGATTCGGGAACACCACCAGCTTCAAATTGCTCACGATCCGCGACATATCCCGCTTCACCGTGTCCCAGACTGGCTCCGTGAGCGTGTTCGGGGCCGGCCCAAAGCCGGTGGACTCGATGCCCTGCCGCGAGACGCCGCCGGCCGAGATCGACGGCGGCGGGGACGGGGCCGGAGCCACCGGCACGACCGGCGGCACGAACTTCTGGTTGGAGAGCTTCTGGGGCAGCTCGGGAGGGATGTTGGAGGGCAGGAAGGGGGAGGAGGAGACGGGGATCTGGGCAGGGCCAGGGCTGGCGGGGCGGGCGGGGAGGACGGTGGCGGAGCTGGACTGGACGCTGGCGTTGATGAGGTTCTCGATCTCGTCGATGTCGGACTGGGAGGAGGCGTGGAGAGGGACGGTGTCGCTGTGGGAGCGCGACATCTTTTCCTTCCTTCCTTCCTTCCTTCCTTCTTCTTTCTCGGGAAAGCGTCGGGGGCTGGTGGGTTTCTCGGGAAAGTTGTCAAGAGGGCGATGATGGAGGTGGCGGATCTAGAGAGAGAGATGGATTGTTTCAGAGGGTGGTGAGGGAGATCTGCAGAGGAGAAGGAAGCAGAGACGCGGAGGGCACGGCGGCCACGTTGCGGAGGAAACGCGAAGGAGAACGCACGGAAATTGACGTCTTCGACGGGGGCCAATACCGGTTTTCGGATTCGGATTCGGATTCGGATTCGGATCGAATAAATCGGGCCAGTCTTGCTTTTCTGCCTATCGGGCCTGTCGGAGCCTTCGGGCTTGACATGCCCGGGCCCTGAATGTCACGGATAGCCCGAACGAATTTTACAAAATTTTAAAAATATATATGTAGGGATTACAAATATTAAAAAAAAAAACATACGTTGTTTATTCTGTAAACCCTCTAATGAAGTCATGAACAGAGTTGAAAAACAGACCACCGAAATCAAATTAGTGAGAAGTGACAAGTCGTGGATAAAAATAATATCGAAAAAGTGATTTTTTTAAGGTCGGTCCAATGGTGTCAAGCTTTTTGCACCGGTTTCCCAAATTATACTTATAATTTTATGCTTTTCGAATGAGATTACCGAATTATAGTTATAAGTCACATGACCCTATTTAAATCAAAAGTTATGCTTTGTTAAAGTCGAAGCCGTGGAAATTAGTATTTTTTTTGAAATTAAAAGTAGCAATACATTAATTGGAAACATTGCTCTACCCAAAGCATGGCCGAAGCCCAAAGTAGTTTGTTGATGGGAGGTGCGAGAGGTAGCAAGGTTCAGGGCATCGCTAATCACCGGTATGATCCCTTGACCTTATTATTTAGGGAGCTTATCGATTGACGTGGCTATTAAAGATTAACTCATGATTATTTTTCCATGAGAATAGTCGAAACCACATTCCTTTTATTTTATTTAACCCCTAATTCTAAATTTGTCCCTTCTCACCTAGTCGAAATGAAGCATGGGAGTTGTGTAAGCTTGAGTGTGTTGGTGAATGATATTTTACGTTTTTACATGCTAACAAAATGAAAGAAAGAAAGGAAAAATTAGGACTGTACATGATGACACGCCTGAGACATCACATATGTTCACTTCTCCACTCAATCCATCATCATTTCTTTGAGAAAGCGATTAGTATTTACGCTGTGAAATAAAAATATTTTCTTTATGATTATATTCAGAAAATTGTTAAGCAAAAGATTAAATCTATAATGTGTTACTGACTCAATTGATACTCTTGGATAATTCTCTTATTGGTCATCAAGAGGTAAGTTGATTTTTCCTTGAAATTTTATTCCTACATTAGTATCAACTCCTATTGGTTGCTTCCTAGCTATAAATCCGAAATTTTGTGGTGATGTTTTATTGCCATGCAATGAGTTTCATGTTTGTATATCAGTATATTCTCGCGGTGTTTGAAACAAGCTTTACAATAATATAATATACATAAAATTTTGTATTATGCGGAGAAAGATAGAAATGTTTGCAATGTAATAGCTATGGATAGTAGCTGAGATAAAAAAAAAATAATGATTCCAGCCAAATTTTAGTGACCTATCACCCAAGAATATGAAGTTGTCTAATTCAAGTAGGATTTTTAATTAAATGGTTTACTACTTGAAGAATTTTTCCCGAAAAAATATTTCCTATTCTGAATCCAATTGTTGCTTATATCTAAGAAGTGATATTCTATTTGAGGAGTACTAAAAAAAGAACCACACATGAAGGAGAGCAACATATGAAGGGAAAAGGATGGACACCGTATTTTGTTTGTGCCATACAAAATCACTGAATATAGTAATTGGCTATCAAAAATTTATGTCGGTATATATATTCTTGAGAGATAAGAGTGTGCTTGCTGTAAATTAAGCTTTTGTATGTGTACATTTTCTTTCAGATTTGTTAGGTTTAAAAGATTTCTATATACCTCTCATGTATTATTTCGAAAACTAAATGAAATCTTTCTTTCGACCAAAAAAAAAACACTCTATGATTTTATGTAGTAAGTTTTACATCTATATAAATTTGGGTTTAGGTTTAATCTAAGTGGGGAAATACTCAAGCGTGTGAGTGATTGTAAATTTTGATTCTCCAATTATGGTGAATTATTTGCTGCAAGCTCTCCCCATAGATGTAAGTGCCAACAATCTTATTAGTCATTGATTATTTCTTTGATATTTTTCGCATTGGCTTCATTTGCAAGATCCTATTACTTTCCATGTTAAAATTTCACAACATTAGGGCCAACAATTTTGGCTTCATGTCTCCATGATGGCTTTCAGTCTGCGACATGGTATTGATTTAAGCTTATGATTAACAGGTCTGCTATTGTTATCTAGATTTTGGGTAAATTAAGAAGAATGTTTTCTTTTTCCTTGTTTCCAGAATTGGGTTGATCATAGATTTGTTTTTTCATTTGGTGTTAATTGTAGAATATGTTTATTCCTGTAGAGAGTATTTCTTTGGAGTAATAGTCGAGTTTTGTAAAAAAGGACACTAAAAAATACCCACATTACTCATTTTGTTATAAAACATACGATACGTATGTAATGAATATTCATTAATGCCGGCAATTACATTATTAATGTCAGCCGTTACATTATTAATGACAGACGTTACGATATTAATGTCAGCCGTTACATTATTAATGACGGACGTTACAATATTAATGTCGGACGTTATGTAATTTATTACGGCAGTTTCATTTCCGTAATCCTATAAATATGAGTTCGGTTATGGTTATTGTAACGATAACAACGATAAAGAGTGATAAGAATCAGAAAGAGAGTTCATCTATTTTCTCTACTCTATCTTTCTCTATCTTTGAAGCAACAATTTTACAACACGTTATCAGCACGATAGATCTCCAAATTGAGTAAGTGGATTTTGTGAGGTAAGTATTTCATTTATTTTCAATCATTTTACGCTTTGTCTCATTTTATTAATTTTTACGTTTCATTGGCCTGAAGCCAATAAAGGAGGTTACTGAAAGTGCTTGCCACCGTTGTGGCATGACTGGGCACTGGTCACGTACCTGTCGTACGCCAAAGCACTTTGTTGACCTATATCAGGCATCTTTAAAGGATATTGGCATGCGTCGTGAATCTCACGCCATTGCAATCAACCCTACTGCCAAAACCGCTGTCCGGTATGACATCTCTTGCTCTTGAAGTAGCAAATGCATCTCTTGCTCCTGAAGCAGCAAATGCATCATTTGATGTCTCTGATTTCCTTGAGGATTTTTGATTGGCTTGATTTCAAAATTTATGATTTTATTTATATATGTTATTCTATTTAAATTTATTACATTTTATTTGTTTATGCTTATGAGTCTTTTAATATTTTGAATTTTTATAACTAATTGCAACTTTTATGATAATTAACACCTGAAGTTGTCAATATAAATGCAAATGGCATATACCGAGAATATGAAAGATGTTTTTCTGCTTGACAGTGCATCAATCCATTCCATATTTCATAATAAACATTTTTTCTCAAGTATGACAATGCGTAAGGCATGTGTCCATACAATATTTGGTCCCATATCAATTATTGATGGTTCGGGGAATGCCACAATTGTTTTGCCAAATGGCACCATCCTTCATATTGAGGATGCGTTTTTAAGCAGCAAATCAAAAAGGAATTTGCTTAGTTTTAAAGATGTACCATATTAAGACTATCTATGAGCAAAACAAAGAATATATTGGCATTACCTCTTATAAGATGGGCCTGAAGACCATCCATGAGAAATTACAAGCTTCTCCTATGAGTTTGTATTCTGTTAAGATTAAAGACATTGAAACCTACGCAACCATATCCTGGAGATTGGTAAACCCTGATCAATTTGGGTTGTGGCATGACCGTCTTGGTCACCCTGGTGCTACAATGATGCGTAATTCAGAATACAAAAGGGCACCCTTTAAATGATACAAAAATATTGTTATCCAAGGATTATAAAAGGAGGAATGCAAACCATTAAGAAAATAAGGGAGAGGGAACGATTGGGAGATCATGGGTGGTGCCACCTTGCCATTGAGTAGGTTCTAGTGACCCCCGTCGATGGGAAGAGAGGGAAGGGCATAAGCGATTCCTTGATTGGAATTGTCGATGTTTTGGAATTACATCTTATTGTGTGTGCATGGTAGTTAGGCTAGGGCTCTCCATATCTCTCTAAGTGGGGCTGATCAAAGGCGGAGAGGGGCCAATGGCTAGGTGGCACCGCCACTTCCGCCTATGGCCATCCCTCCAACCCAAGCCCCGCCCCGCCTGCCCGCCCGCCCGCCCGCCCCTTTCTCTCTCCAGTTCGCATTTTTAGTATATATTATTAAGCAACGTAGACATCATGTAGCTGCCTCTAAGTTACTAGTATGGCTAGTGTGGCACTTACCATCTGTGTCATCATTTTTGTCCAGATTTTTTAATGGAAAGACGTATAGAAATGTGTGTGTCTATATATATATATACATACATACATACATATATATATATATATATATTAGTTAGTTAGTTAGCTAGCTAGCTCAAAGACCCGATTGAATGAATAAAAAATGCGTGGACCATAAATCACAAATCAAAAAAGTTGAGAGATCTTCCACTTCATTATCCCTGTTCATTATCATCATTTTATCTCATCCCAGCCAATGTAATCTGGAATTAATTGTAAAGTCATCTATAATATCAATAAATCATTTTGATCTCTAGAATATCGCATGAACAACTTATGATGGCAAATTCAAGCCAAATTTCTCCCAACCGGAACGATAGGTTATCTAGTTGCATGGGAAATAATTGTGGTGGAGAGGAGGAATTAATTACAATGTCGAGATTTGCAATACCGCGGCACGCACATTCTCTAAATTAGATGTTGGAAAAATGACATAAATATTCTCTCAATTTTAACTAACTCAACATGCTCTGTTCTCCGTTATCTTATAATTTATATAATATGATATATGAATTATCGATAAAAGTTCAATGCATGTTACGATTATGGAAATTACAATACAATAAAGGAGCTCCCTTCTCTTTTGTAATTCTTTTTCTCAATTTTGCATGCAAAAAGCAATATAATGACCGTGAAAACTTAGTAAGAGCTTGCACATATTGTATAATAAAACTTGTCATGATAATATTACTAAATTCAAGAACTTTCATTTCATGAGTTTAAGTATTAAAAAAGTTACATTCTTGAGGCACTTAAGTCTTTTTATTAGCTCCAACAATTTGAAGAAAAAAATTAATCTTAAATATAAAAGAACATGGAATAAAATGTCATCGTGGAGCAAGGACTGCTGGGGCAGCGCTCTTCGAAGGCAAGTGGGTTGCGACCTCGCCGGGATCGCGGTGAGGTTGGGGCAGTGCCAAGGTTGCCACTATCTCTCTCTCCATTTTTCGTTCTTTTCAATCAAATTTGATTTTAATTCCATAATATTTTTGAAATTTTCTGATGCTGCGTCACAAAATGATGTATTTTCATGTTCAAGGACAGGTAAAATTATTTAGGGAAAAGCCATTTAAGCTTAAAAAATTAATCAAAACGAAAGGTGCGAGACATGTTCTGTCCATATAAAATCTATGGGGATCAATGAAAAGATTCGAATATTGAATTTCCCAAATTTTATGATCTAAGCAGACGAGGGCACCAACACTTGAAATTATAACCCAACGGTGGTGAGCTTATTCCTTATCGCTGATGTTGATGATTCAAAACCTGCAGCTGCTAGCCATAATGTTGAGGTCCTATGCTAATCTCCCCTGAGGTGTAGGGGCCCGGCTCTTTGGGGACATCCTGCCACGGGGGGCAAGTGATGGATTTCTTAGTGAAAAAAAAAACAATTCAAATTATAAACCCAATGGTGGGAACTGTGTCGGTTGAAAGCTTTTCCCCCATTACCGAGGTTGATAATTCGAAATATGTAATTATTAGCGTTTTCAATGAGGGGTCATAGTGTTGGTCTCCTCCGAGTATAGGAGCTCGGCCCTTTGGTGCCGTCCAGGCACGATGAGTTGTGGTGAATTTTTCGATCATAAAAAAAAAAAAACTTCAAATTAGAGGACTTTCCTTGCTATTGTCCCTGTACATATTCATTTGGCTTCCCTGTTTCTTCTCGCTCCCTCCTCTGAAACTTTTGGCATTAGCATCACTTCAAGGTTGGATTGGGTTGGCCGAAGATTTCCCACATTCCAATAAATCATCCCAGCCGGTTCGACATTGGAGATCTCACCCCAGTTCTGTTCCTTTGTCCTTTTCTTTTGATGTCTCTCTTTCATGCTCTCACTTTGAGTGATGTCTCTCCTTCATGCTCTCAGTTTAAGTACGTCCTTCTCTTTTCTTTTGGTTTCCTTCTTAGTTCAACCATCAGATGGACCCCTCGGGGGGAAAAAACCAAAAAAGCCAATCACATCTCTCTTGGTTAGAACCGGCTCTCCTGTTGTTTTCATTGGATCAATTATGTCCTTGGCTTGTGCTATGTTGGATGATGAACATCTTTCCTTTGGTATTGTTTGATCTTACAGACCATAGTGAGAATTCTTGTTCATTGAGAAGACCTGACATGTCAAGCAATTCGATCTGAGGGCATAATACTAAGTGGGTAGTTTCAATTTGGAGCTTAGTAAAAGTGACATAATTTTGGTCGAATTCAATGGAATTGATCAAGGAGAAGGATATGACATCCTCAAGTAATGGCCAAGCTTGTATTGTTTCCCTATCCAAAGGTCGAATCCATAGGAACTAAGCTCGAAATGGACAAGTATTCAAAAAACGTAGTCGAGTATTATTGATCAGACGATTTACAGCTTAAAAAGGAATATAAGCCAAGCTTAAGGGTGAATTAGAGCTAAAAATCTGACAGCATTAACTCAAATCAAACTCAAAAGAATGAAAATTCGGTAAAATGAAAATAAGGAACAAGAACTTGGATAAATTAAGTGCAATCCTACAATTTGGTTGAGTGCCAGTGTCCTTTTCTCTTTGAGACATCAAGTTTATAGTCATGAGTCTCCAAAATCCAACTTCTATGTTCTCACTCTCATTCTCACGACCGGGACGCGCTTCCCAAGTTTTTTGACGTGTCCTCCACCTTTTGAACATGGGCCCAAATATTGATATTAGTTTATAATAGACCTGTCAAAACAAGTGGAAACCCATTACTCAATTTATATTTGGTGCATTGAGTTATTAAATGGCTCAGTTATATTTAATAAATAGGTAATAATGAGTTTAAATGATAAAGCCTAAAATAATATGAATGTTAAATTAGTTTACTATTTATTTAGACTCAACCCATCTTCTGTCTTTACTTTCTCTAGCCATCATTCTATCCCGTGCACACTTACTCCATGCTCTTATCTCAATTTGGATATGAGCTTTCCCAAAATTTTCTTATGAATTGGGTTAATTATGGATCGAATATGGATTACTATCTTTATATTATATAGAAAAGGGTCAATTTGAGTTAGATCATTTTCAACTCAATCCATAACTATGTCTCCCATACGCAAATCTGCTTCTACCACACGTTTGAATAGAAAGTAACCATCTCTACATTTTATCTTAGATTTTTAACCATTCAACATTATGCCTACTGTTCTGCCATGTGTATGCCGCCCGCTTCTGCTTTGTTTACATCAATTGCCCCTGCCATGTGTCTGGCCATTATCCCACCACACTAGGAGATTTTAGGATTACGGCTTAATTGTCTTTTTCTATGTTGGCATCGTCTCAAATGACTCATTGATCTTGTACATGCCAAACCTTCAATTAGTCAAACCTGTACCAATCACAACTTGTTGGCATAATTTCGATAATGTCACAATATAAAGCCAATGTGTTCCTTGATATGGTCGATGAGTCATAAAACTAATGTCTATTTCAAAATTGCCAGTACCTATATTGACCAATTTTAGGTGTCAACTACGATATTTAAGAAAACTTTAAGTGGAAATTCCCCAACATATGAAGAGTCGAATTATTACAAATGTAGATTAGATTTAAGTTAATTAATGGTCAGTACAGATGAACATGTCCGGTCTTATGGACAAACTTCAAAATCCAAAAAAGGTTATGATAACGAGAATGAATTAAATTGAACTAATGGTTTTTCGGTCGTGTGAATCAATAAATGATTGCAATTTATTTTCACTAATTTGATGGTCTGAATTTATTCTGTATAACATTAGTCGTCACAGATGTAAATCCGTCTAAAAAATTGTGATGTCTAAAATCATTTTGTGAAAATTTCCAGAAAATTAGACACTCAACGAGCTTTTTCCAATTGAAGTATAAATCGAGTAAACCCACTATCAAACAAACTGTTTAGGCGTTCAAAATTTAATAAGAAATCAAGGTATGGAAACAACGGTAACAAATAGATAAGGCCAAAATAGGATTGAAATTAGGTATGTTAATATAAAATTTTGTACCTGAACTGTGGTTTAGATATCCTTAGACTTTATAGTGCAAGTCTACATATAGGTGCAGGAAAAAAAATTTCTAATGAGTTTTAAATCTATCATATGAATATCAATTTAATTCTAAATTCTTCAAATTTGTCAATTTAGTCCAAACATTCACGCGAAACTCCAAAAAAGTCATTACGATCATTTTGTGCAAGTTCACTAACATTGCTATTTAGTCGTACTTGGCCATTTTATGTGGCATATCACTATGTTAGTGATTTCTAGTGAAAATTGGTTGAAATGACTATATGAAAATTTCAAGCAAAAGATTAAGGCTGAATTGATGAAATTGAAATATTTATGATTGAATTGATATACGCATAATAAGTTTAGGACTTATTGGGGAAGTTCTCCAATGATGGGGAAGTCAACTTTAGCAATGATTGATAAATTATCAACTAAACACAGCTACTCATTATTGGATTTAGTTTTGTTCCTTTTCCGTCCTCAAATAATTCAACAAGCTTATTATATGATCTTCTCGTTGATTGATTGTTCCATCGAGACATAATCCAATACGCCCTTTTTTTTTCAGTTCTGGAACACAAAGCAACATACAAATCAAAACAAATCAAATTTAAAAACTCAGGATGAAGAGAGTAAATGCACAAATTGTAAAAAGAAAAAATACTCAAAAGAAAAGAAAGGATTTGAATGAGAGGCAGAAAAAGGGATGGTGCCGGTGCCGCGAGCCTTTACCGTCGGTGAGGGTGGCCGCCCTTTGCCCAGACGAAGGGGCCATTTTTCTGGCCGTCACCTTTTAAATTTACAATTTCCCTTCCCGTGGTCTCAATCCTTCTTTATTTTGTTCCGATTTGATACCGATTTGGGGCCATATTAGCATCACGCGTGCCAAAAAACAATGATAAAAGAGATGCGGGATAGATTTTTTTTAAGCTAGTAAAGGCTAAGGGAATCAATGAAAGGACTGCGACAAGTGTTTGAATTTAATTCATGAAAAGGAAATTAGTGAATTCAGATGCATTACCATGATAGTTGTAGGACTCTCATTGTGAATTTGAGTTAGTGAAAATGAAAGCATTTTTCATCCACTGATTTTCCTGAGCGACATGAACGCTTGAAGATGAAGAATTTTTTTTTCTGGAATATGTTTTTTGCGAAATGAAATGAAAGGAGTCTTAGGCTCCGTTCATTTCACGGAAAATAACTTTTAGGAAAATATTTTCCGGTATTCGTTTCATGGAAAACAAGATAGTCAAATGAAAATAGTACTTTCAAAAGTGGATAAAATACTTTCCGCTTTTTAAAGTTGGTTTTACATTTTTTATTTTCTTTCAAAAGTAACTTGTGACCAATGGCAAGTCAATACAGAAATAAAAAAAAAGGAAAAGAAAAAAAATTAAAAAAATCTAGTTTTTGTTTATAATTTTTCATAAGTTTCAAACGAATACCTGAAAATATTATTATTTTATAAGAAAATAACTTCCTGGAAATTGTTTTTCAGAAATGCTACATTTTTCGTGAAATAAATGGAGCTCTAGAACCAAACCTACAACCAAAATCTACAAATTAATTACTGGTAATATTTGGTCATATCACTTTCAGTAGTAAGAAATCCACACATAGCAACTCCACCATTATACATTGCCTCTAATAATATTATTGGAGTTCTGGCAAGCGAAGCGGTTAGCATTGAGTTATCCATTGCTTATAAATGTATATTTTTGTATTTCTAGAAATTTATATCTGACTGCTAATTCTAATAACCTCGTCCGACATTCATACATTCCATCTTTGTTGGTCTCTGCTTGTGATTTTCACGATATGGCGCAGTCGAACCCCACCTAATTTCCACCTTCTTCCTCATTTGTTTAATTTTGTAATATAAAACTGTTTGACACATTCAAGATCTCAAGTAATCTTCGGATGTTTTAATTGTTGTCGTTGTCTAATCGGCGTAGGCTAAGACCTTGTCATGCTCAATACTGGTTTCTGACCCTAAATTAGTTGGTACTTAGCATAATGTAGTTAGAGATCTTGAAATGACAACACGTATTTGAATTTTTCAATTAGGAGAAAAAGCTTACATTCTCATCGTATGCTTTTACAAGGTCAAGCTGGCGTACCTTGCCTTCCTTTCTTTCTTTTCACGGGCAGGAACCATTCACTCTCATACACACAAGAGAAATGGGTCAGTGATACAACTCTTATTTTTGTTGGCCAGTTTGCTAACACCCATTAAACTTAAAGCATGCGAGTGGAAAGAATGTATTGAAAATTGATCATTGATGTGACTATGAGCAAATTCAGTCTGACCCAAGATCAATTCTCTTGGAGTGGTCATGGCATTGAAAAATTCAAGAATTTCTCTTCTCCTTTTGTAGAAATTGTGTCGACAACTGGAGAATAATCTAAAAGAGTGAATTATTGAATTCATATCTAATATATACAAGCAAAAGAGCACATAGAAATGCGTGTTTACAAGAGGTAAAAAGTATTCAAATTTGTGGACTAGAGAGAGAGAGAGAGAGAGAGAGAGAGAGAGAGAGAGAGAGAGAGAGAGAGAGAGCCTTCGAAGATGCACATTAGGTAAGGAAAGAAGCGGTTGATGAGTGACTCAGGTTCCATTAGAAAAGTAAGATTTCCAAGGGATTGGTTCACAACTATCTTGACTACTCTATCAGTCTACATATATATGGGTCGGTTACTATTCTATTTGATAACATAATTAAGTGCTATAACTTAAAAAAATCAGCATTGAATGTCAATGAGATTAATCTTGTCTGATGACCATAATCAACAATAACTTGAATTATCTAATTAAGAGCGTCATGATGCCGTCCTCCTCTGTTGGAATCTGCATTCCATGATGCGACACTATACATGGAATCTACAATTTCTGATGATAGAAGTTACCAGAACTTAGTTAACTTTATTATGTTCTCATTCCTCAGTGCATCGACCACTTTTGCAAGGTAACCTTGTTGAGGCTAACGATACAATCTAGAAGGGGGGGGGGGGGGATGAGTGAATAAGTTGTTTAGAATTTAGAATTTCAAAATATTCAAGTTTAACTTTGATAGACAAAAAAATTGATTAATAACATCATGTACATTATACTTTTTTCATACAAATATATGCATACAAATACATAGTGACTCGGCTTATAATCAAGCCTACGTTCGCTCCTTGTCTCTAATGGCCTCAACTCATGTTGGAATCTACTTGTTATAATACCAAGAGATGTAATAAACTAGCAAGCGCCACTTCAACTTGAAACTGATGGATATTACTATCAATACACCATCACCGTTTTTACACTTGTACGCTTCTTTTATCACTGATTCCATGAGCAAGATTACCTCTTTACTCAAAGCGTCACAAACATATAACACACTCATAGAGAAATTCATAGGGGAAATGATACAAACAGTTTTTGAAATTTGATATAATGTGCAACTTGATTTCTAAACTTTCAATTTGTTTAATATAGTCCATGAACTTTAACTCAATGTGTAATTTGATCTATGAACTTTTAATTTGTTCAATGTGGTCCCTAAACTTTTGCTGCAGGTTCAAACCAGTCCATGAACTATATGGAAATGTTTAATATGATGACTTCATTTATTTAAGTTCAAGGACCATATTATATAATTCAAGAATTATATTGAATAAATTGAAAGTTCATGGGCTACATTATACGCTGACTCAAAGTTCAAGGACCATTTGTGTATTATCTAACAAAATTCAAGCATTTCTGCCACCAACCCCTTGTGCTTGCTTGGATCCTCTTTTGTAGAAGTTCCACTTTCAATCTAGCAAATCTAATGGAGAGCCTTTAGATGGATTAAGCTAAAGTGTGGATAGGAGCAATCATCGAGCCAGGCTACCATAGAGCATGTTCCTTCAGGGAAAGTAAAGTTTTTCAAAATGGAGTCTGTTGTTGCTGTCAAACAACTGTTTCTCTTACTATTTGAACAAAACTAGCAAAAACTGTCCTAACTCATCTTCAGTCCTCTGGCGATGAAGTCCGAGCTTCGTTAGCGCCCATTTTCCTTTCGTTCAACGATCAACTAAGATGTATAAGTCAACAGTACCTTTCTGTTCATTGATAGAGACATTATACGTAACTCTTGCTCACCTAATATAAGGACATGCCTTGATAGAGACATTATACGTAACTCTTGCTCACCTAATATAAGGACATGCCTTTGTTCGCGACCCGCTACTACTTTACGAATCATTCTTTGGAAATTGACTTGTAATTTGCTATTCACTGATCTTCTTGAGTATATCAACAGCCTAGATTCTACTCAGATGTTCACCTCTTATGGTCCCTCGAAATCTTTCCTGGACGTCTTTTTCTCTACTTATCAAGGTCTTCACACTTTGTAGACATCCTTAGGAAATCAATGAGACAGTCGTAGTCTTCCTAATATCATCATCATCTATGGATTTCGAAAAACATCTGCATTTATCAAAGAAACATTAAAAGAAACAGTTTTGGTGATACCAAATTAACATAGGGAGATTTTCCCCACAAGCTCCCCTTTTCTTATAATGACCAAACTTTCCATGCAAAAGTCAGAAAAACTAATGAATAGATATTGCAATTCAATACAAAAGTTTGCTAACAATTCTAGATAAGATAGATATTAAACACAAGAGCAATTGATACAATCCCCAAATATTGGCATTATCAAGGAATAACTAGAGACAACTGACGAAAGCATAAGAGAATAATATCGTCAGAGCATTTGCTTCTATTCAAAGTAGATTTCAGGAGTCAGGTTTATTAAATACAAGTGCGAACATGAAATCCATTTTAAGACTAGCATTGACAACCAACATGTCAATGATTGATTTAATCTTATTTAAATATTTCTGAAGTTTCTCAATATTTCTCCCCCTTTTATTTGTAGATTAACATCTCCAAATGCTTGTTCAAATTATCATCATAAGTCTGCATATATTGTTAAAAGCGTGATAACAAATCCGCATTTATTCTTCCACCCCTATATGATAAAAAAAGATGGAAACAAGTAAGCATAGACGGTGATTCTATGAGCAATAATAGGATAATTACTTGATTCTCCTTTGCTCTCATTATTATGCATATCTCTCATTTGATTGTGCGTATTCTCATTGATATTATATTAACTTAAATGTTCATCTTCTAAAACCTATGAATTAGTTCTCCATGTACTATTTTTTCCATATCGAGATATAATTCTTTTTTCTGCACTTCATATCTAAGTTGGAATAAACGCCTCTTTTCCTGAGGCAACTAAGTGGATCGGGTGCATTTCACTTTGTAATAAGTTAACCTCGTAGAAAAATGAATCCATTTCCCCGAAAGTGCTTACACAAAGGCATAATTGGTTGTGTTATGATGTTGGCGACGTGTCACCAAGTTGGGCTTTTCTTTATTCATGGAGGTATTTCTCGACGTAGCGAATACTCGTTTTCACACAGTAACCTTTACTGAGTGGTGCCTAATCATATTAGCTGCTTTTGTTAAGTTATTGTTTCGGCAACAAATTTGACCATAAAGGACACATGATGTTCGGCTGTAATGTCTCTGATTCTCATTTCGAGAAGCTTACACAGCCACCAAACTTGTAGTCATCAAATATCAACATATTGAAATCTCATTGACAGTGCCATGGGCACCACCACCCCCTGCCTCTCCTTAGATCCATTGAGCTCATTTTGATCGAAAATTTTGTGACATTTTTTTTTTGGTAAATAAAATTTTGTGACATTGTTATGATCATTTTTAAACATAAGTTGATTTATTCCATCTCGTCTTGCATTTGAAAGGGAATGTTAACAATATTATGATATATATTTGATTTTATGTATCTCTCAAAATTGTGCATATTCCTAATTGATTATAGTTAATATCATATAACCTCAATAGTCTATAAATAGGCTCTGAATGCACTCTTTCCACATATTGAAATATACAAAACTTTACATTATCTTTTCCCAATTTTACGTCTAGTTGTTCCATCATACTGATAACATCGTCCATCCTCCAATACAGACAGGAAAAATGAACACCAGCAAGGCAACGGATAATAGCAACAGCAATAGGAGCTCATTCTTTCCTAGCTTTCTTATTTAAATTGATGAAATGAGGGAGCAGATTTGGCAACTGAGGATGGATCAATGTACTAACTAAGAGGGTCATAGTAATTAAGGGACTGGCTAGCTTGTTCAAGTCGAAACAATTGATGCCCATAGCCATCCCAAACTGACTCAACATACGTAGGCTTATCCTTCTTGGCATCCTTCAATAACAGAATCTTCTCCTGAGCCTTTGCTCTTTCCACCCTTGGGTTTAATCGGTCAAGCATCTTCTTCATTGGCAAATGCTTCTAAATAATAACTGCTCCATGAGTTCGCCTTTCTTTGATATGCCTGTCCCTCTCTCCTTTCCTTGAGAACTTCCTTGATAGCTTCATCACCGCCATCACCACTCTTCATGATCATATTTTGCAAATTCATCCATCCTTAAGAATTGAGCAGAGCACCCAAGCCTCGTTACCACGGATGTTATCTTTGTCGTTGTAGGCTCACAAACACGACGATTTTTTGTCGTCTTTGGCCGGTCTGTGAATACAAAAAGATGAATTATGTCACCTTTGAGCAAGATAACCTTGTTTTGTCTTAAAGGGACAAATCTTTGGTATGAAAGTTATTGCCTTAAGCAAAGACCGCGGAGCAAATGTCACAACTGACATATGGGAGAAAACAAAATTTATTTTGCATCTAAGGCCACAAAAGGCCCTCTTTTTTAGCAGTGCTCACCCCTGGCTATATATATGTTTAGTACACTTCTTTTTAGCAATGAAAGTAGTTCAAACCATATTTTTCCCATGTTGATAGCTCTCTACTTGATGGAAAAGCATATACTATACCAGAGACTACTTCCCGGGACTGATTTGACGAATAGAGATCCAATGAGACCTCAATCATTTAACAACGGCTTAAAAGTGTTCAAAAAGATACTCTCACAACAAATACGTAATGGCTTTTATAGTCTCGCTCATAAAAAAAATTTTAGAGCACGAGTTTCGAAAGAGTTTATACATGTATGAGCTTGCTTCAATGATTATCTCTGGTTGTATAACTTTCTGAATGCACTTTGTATTTCACCTTCATTATTTCCAGGGGCGGATGCAAAAGTCTGATTTGGTGGCTAGGTAAAAAAATTGCATTACCTAGCTGATGGGGTGAAGCCCCAGTTGCATCAAATAGCCCATAAATATTTTGTTGTCATGAAAATCGTGAATTACACACAAATCCTAACACAAGATTTATTGGCTTCAACACATACACCAGTATGTAATCGCACGAACAAAACCCTTGAAGAAACTCGTTGCCAAGCACTCATGTGCTTCAATGATATTCACAATAATACCGCCTCTTGAGCACTCAACAACACTCATGGGTGTGTTTATGTATAATTTATCAGATTGTATTTCGTTCGCTAATTCAAACTTGAGACATTTTTTAATAATCTATGTCTTGACTCAACATTTGAGCAAGTTACAATCATTTTGATAGAACCTGAATTTCACTACTACTCTCCCATATCCTCCAACGGACTCAACAGCCACAGACGTTTTCCAAGTCCAAACCATGCTTGGATTTTGCCATAATTGTGACCTTATCATAACACCAATTCTAGATAAAGCAAAACCTCATAGGAGATCGAATCCTTGTTACATAAGAACTTATAGATATAACATTCTCTATCATAGATAAAGCAAAACCGTTTTTGCATTCATATTTGTTAGGAGATCAAACAATATACCCTATCAATATCAAAGTTACAGCAACTAGTGGCTCTATAGGCTCCACAGGCTTTACATCACTACAAGCGCCATATATGTCTATTAGTCTATTAGTACCCGCTATCTCAAAAGTTTCTCGTTGCAACTCCACCTCAAGTTGAATGTTGTTCAAATTCGTATAAACACTGCTATAATCACTTAAAAGCTAGAAGTACTAGAGACTCATCAAATGTAACTTCTCTGCTAGAGACTCATCAAGTGTAACTTCTTTGTTAGTGACAAGTGAATTTAATTCCGAGCACCATAACTTTTAGCCTCACTCACCTTGTGCATAAATTGGTAACATGAACTTTCTTGCCATTCCTTTGAGCTTATATTCACTTACTCAAATATAACATAGGCAATCGAAGATCCTAATAACTGAATAATCAGCAACATTATCAAATTACACTTATTCAAAAGTTTAACATTCAATCACAGTTGATGACGATCAATATACCAAGTAGCTCGCCATACTAAACGCATTCGCCATGAATTTCCTAACCATACTAGCACTAGAGATCATTCTATGCATTATCTCTAGTAATGTTTTGCTCATCAACTCTATAAATTATTGTGATTTATTGGTACTAGTGTAGTATTTTACTATGCCTTCCTTCATGCATAATCCATTTAATAGTTTTGAGCAAAACTAAATACTAGTGTTAGTTTGCACATGCTTGATTATTTTACCAATTTCCTTTAATCAAAGCTCTTGACTGCCTAATTTTAATAACAACATCAAACTTATGCCTAAGCACAAACAACAATGTCTTCATCGAATAGTCTCCACAACTATTAGCATAAATTTGACGTTCTTCCTCGATAGAAACCTTGAATACCTATTGATCATCCAAGTGAATTAATTTTGCAATCTCCATGACTTGTCTAGTAGTTGTATTGAACTGCACTTTCTGCCACTGATCTAAATCTTGGCACTTGCATACGTTATGTTTGTTAGCAATATAACTACACAGTAAATTCTTTCCACTTAAAACCTTTAGGTTTCTACTAATGTGCCCCATGTGCATATGCCATAATTTCGACTCTTGAATAATGTATCAAATGTCTCTGTAGCAAATTATGTTATTGTCTCGCCTTGACATTTACAGGTAACTATCCTTGATTCCTTTTATTATTGTCAAAGCGCATTGAACAACTTTCAAAACTCCACTTTTTGAAGTATTTTGATACCTAATTGAATGTAGGGTACTTGAGAAAATCAAATTTTTCTTCAACTTTGGAACATGCCTTACTTTAGTCAATGTCTGTACAATACCATCATGGATTTGATTCTAACATTGCCAACACCTATAATATCGCACTTGGTGTTGTTCCCTAATTACACTTTACAATTATTCGTACATCGATAGGTAGTAAACCAGTTCCTATTTAGTGTATCATGAAAAGAGCAATCATAATTCATAATCCATTTCCTATATAACGAATCATTAGTGATAGACAAGACATAATCAACACTATTTGAATTAATATCAGCTATAGCTGCAACATCATCAGTAGACTCAATTATAATTCTCTTACTGTTGTCGTCGTTCACCCTAAAGTGATGCCTTCTAAGATGTCCCCCTATTATCACAACTCCAACATATAGCATCACAAGTTCTAGACTGACTACATCTTTTTTGATTTATACTACTCTTGCTAAAATGTGTATCGGTTCTTGCTTTACTTTCAGCTACTAAAGTAGTAGACATAGATTCGATATATTCTCTTCTACAAGTACCCTTTTTAAGAATTAAATCTCAAATCCCATCAAATGTCAAGCTTGTTGATCTGGATGAATTACTAATAGCAATAATGGTAATATTCTAATTATCAACCAATGAGGAAATAGAATCAAAGCACATATCTCATTGTTAAAGTTAATCTCAATTGAACTCAATTGTTGAAGGATCACATTGAATTCATTAATATGATAAGCAATTGACACACTTTCGCTCATCTTCATGTTAAATAGACGTCATATCAAATAAACCTTGTTGATTATAGGGGCTTTTTTTCATACATGTTCAATATGATTTTCATCAACCCTACAATGGTCTTCTCTTTTACGATGTTAAATGTGACATTACCAGTTAACTCACCCCAAATGACACTCAACGCTTGTACATGTAGCATTTCTCAATCAGCTCTCCTCATTGATTATAGCTTCTCCCTAGATAGGGGTAAGTGCAATTTCATCTGATATAGATAATCATCAATGGCATCTTCCAAAAATCAATATCATTCTCATGAAATCTGTCAATATTGGATTTTACGTCTTCTATTGCCGTCGATTCGCTTTAAGTCAATCTAGCCTAACTATGATACTACTTATTACGAAAGATAAGTGATCAAACAATAAAATAGACAAAATAAGAAAAAATTGGACATCGAATTTACGTGGTTCGATCACTAGTGACCTACATCCGCAGAGAGAGTATCAACAAATTTCACTATAGATCGAGGAATACAATGAAGATACAATCACACTGGAATCACTTAAACACTCTTAGTGTCTTTCAAACCCCAATTTTATCAAATAACCCACAAGTATTTAGTCCTTACAATTTCTCACAAGATAATTTCTCAATCTTAAGAAAGAACTATACACAAATTTTAACACAAAATTTATCGGCTTCCAACATATATGCCAATATATGATTGCACAAACAAAACCTACGAAGAAACTCACTCAAAATTTTCCTTTTGAGTTTAGATTGATCTCTACTGCATTTAAGTTTGCCTGTCGAATTAAGCTCGTTGATTTGCTACACAAGATCTTCCCTAGCCGTGTCACGAAATCATCAATTGAATTTAGGTAATCATTGACCCACAAAAAAATGATTAATCGATGTCATATACGCATTTCCATGAACAGGAGCCTATTCAACCTTTGACGAGAAAGAGCATTGCCAATGCCCTCCCAAAAGGTAACTAACGAGTGCTCGAATAAATTAAGGCATGGGACGAGTAAACTCGAAATTCAGTCATCTAATCGGGACAAACTAAATAATTCATAGAGATCGTGGATGAAGTCGACCCTTTTGTGAGGCGACGGGTTTTACCTATTCAAATGGTCTCAGTCTTAGTAGGTTGGTAGCAATGGTCAAAGTCCTTCAGGTTGGTGGCCATTAGGAAATTGTGTGCACAACTTGTGCTCATTCACCCATTCACCAAACCTAGATGGACCTACAGACCCACTAAAGGTGGCCCCAAATCAAAGAGAGACATTTTTAAAAGATGCAGCATTCCCTTGGCCAAAACAAAACTAGGTCTTGAGCTCACGTCACGCAGACGTCACACCCGCAAGGAGAAAAACACACAGGGCACGTTACCTTATGGCAGTTGCGTAGTAGGTGAAGGGCTGTCCTCTTCCATCGCCATGATGACCCGCTCCCTGACGGTGCCTCGGCGAAGCATTGGTAGGTGAAATCCGACGTGGCGTGACGTCATTGGCTGTTGTCTGGATATCAATGCCTTTTGTCCAAAGCCGGCAAGGTCATTTCATGCCCGAGTGGCGAACTCCATGACACCCCATCGCAGAATTTTGGGGGAAAGACTCGATGAGATCAAGATTTGTTTTCGAAAGTACCTAAGTGCGTGCGCATTGAAAACGTCCGAATAGGGTGGTGCATGATGACGTGTAGGGTAAGTGGGCGCGATCGAGCAGGATCGTTTTCCACAGTGATCGACGAACGAATATGAATTTGTAGATAGGGGTTGATAGGAAATAGAAGTCTCGGGATTCTCTGGCCCAAGCAAAAATGGTTATTTCAAATCCTCCCTCTTATGTGCAGGCCGGATCAGGAGCGAGGCGCGAGATTTAACCGATGTAATTCGCGAAAGGGAGTAGGATCTGACTCTAATATTTTGCTCTAATATCTAGCTTAAGCCACGCGGGATAATGTCTAATTGGGAGGGGGCCCGCTCGGGTTAGGTGAAATCCTACGTGGCAGCTTGTTTTTTTGGGGGAGGGCAAAGTCAAACCGCGACATACATTAAAATAAATTCCAAAAAAGAAAAAAAAGAAGAGAGAGAACGATGATCCTTGCTTTTGCCACCAAATGTCCCTCACCAACCTCCGATGGTCCCTTCCACGGAGCGGTAGGTGGTGCCCGAGGCCACCCAATATTCTCTCTCACCTTCCAATAACAGTGGGCCACGTGCACATCAAGGCAAGCAGAGACACGACCATGCCGTCGAATGTGTTGAGCGCGACACGCGGCGAATTCTGCTTAGCCCGGTCTTAGGGGTAAGCCTGGGGCAAGGCCGCAGCGGATCCGCTCCTCTGTCGTGACCCGGTAACGTAAAGGACCGAAGTGCCCCCGAAGATAGGGTGGAATTCCCCAGTCGAATCCACTTCACCGGCTCCGCCTACCCGCACCCACTCGTGTATATTACCCGCAACCAAAACGCAAACCAAACCCAGGGAAGGGACAGGAGCCACCACCAAACGCTCACCTTCTCATCATCTTCTAATCATCAACCTCTCTCTCTCTCTCTCTCTCCAATCTCCTCTCGTTCAATTCCTCTTTCGGGACGGCGACGATGGAGGGCAAGCCGCTGGACCAGCCCCGGGAGTTCATTTTCCGGTCGAAGCTCCCCGACATCTACATCCCCGACCACCTGTCGCTGCACGGCTACTGCTTCGAGCACATCTCCGAGTTCGCGGACCGCCCCTGCGTCATCGACGGGCCCACCGGCAGGACCTACACGTACCGCGAGGTCGAGGTGACAGCCCGCCGTGTCGCGGCGGGCCTGGACGGCCTCGGCGTCGGCCAGGGCGACGTGATCATGCTGCTCCTCCAGAACTCCCCCGAGTTCGTCTTCGCGTTCCTCGGCGCGTCCTACCGTGGTGCCATCAGCACCACTGCGAACCCGTTCTACACTCCCGCCGAGATCGCCAAGCAGGCCTCAGCTTCCCGGGCCAAGGTCGTGGTCACGCACGCTGCGTACGCCGACAAGGTGAAGCAGTTGGCGGAGGAAAATGGGGTCAAGATTGTGTGCATTGATACCGCGCCAGAGGGTTGCCTGCACTTCTCGGAATTGATTCAGGCCGACGAGAACGCGGCGCCCGCGGTGGAGATCCACCCGGATGACGTCTTGGCGCTCCCCTATTCGTCGGGCACGACGGGGCTCCCCAAGGGGGTGATGCTCACGCACAGGGGTCAGGTAACCAGCGTGGCGCAGCAAGTTGACGGAGACAACCCCAACTTATACTTCCACAAGGAGGACGTGATCCTGTGCGCGCTCCCCTTGTTCCACATATACTGCCTCAACTCAGTGATGCTCTGCGCGCTCCGTGTCGGCGCGGCGATCATGATCATGCAGAAGTTCGAGATCGTGTCGCTGATGGAGCTCGTCCAGCGGTACAAGGTGACAATCTTGCCGATCGTCCCGCCGATCATGCTGGCGATTGCAAAGAGCGCCGAAGTGGACCAGTACGACCTGTCGTCGATCCGGACGATCATGTCGGGCGCGGCGCCCATGGGGAAGGAGCTCGAGGACACCGTGCGAGCCAAGCTGCCGAACGCCAAGCTCGGCCAGGTGAAATCTGCTCTCCACTTTGCTTTAATACTTCCGACACGTTATAACAGTTATATGTGGTATGATTATAAATGCGTAGCCATGATATCATCGTGAACGGTGAATGAACGGGAGTTCATTTCTGACAAGGCAATGCGATTGAAATCCTTCAACGCCCGGTCAAGACGTGGGGCTTCTAGATTGTTGGTAATCTGGTTACTCCGAATGAGACAAGAACGTAGATTCTAATCCTTCGTTAATTACGTGTAAGGTATATTTTCATCGACGGCATATGTCATGACACGAGGGGGCACAACTTGGTCTAGTGATGACGAGGTTGTTCGATCGTGTGGTATACGCATTAGGAGTTAAGGCTTGATTGTGGTATTATGCTTATCCTCTAATGGGTAGGACCCATTTTCACGTAAGAGAATTTTTTTCCCTTGTTAGGTAGGAAATTTCGGCATTAGAGAGAGCCGGCCGCAATAGTTTAATTCGCGTACATCTTCATCATCTAGAAGAGGAAGGGGTGGGGGGTGTATTTCTGTCCTCCATATCCCGTAGATACGTTCATATCGTATTCCATCTTGCTAAAGACGTACCAAAGTTTCCCCGTCATCGATTATATCTCAATTTGGTGGTCCATTAATGGCCTTCCTATTGTCTCTTCCCTGGTCAACCCTGGCTTGTCTTCTTCCCAATTCCTACATCCAGGAGTCGGCACGTGCAGAAGCAGAGATAAAGATTGTAAAGAAACAGAAGTAGAGGGAAAGTAAATGGAGCAGTTGCTACTCATTCATCACATACCAAATGAATTGGTCCTTCCCCACTAAAACCCCCCCAAAGATTTATTTCCCTATTAACTACCATCCGGAAACTGCCAGCTTGAACATTGCCTTAAATCTAGGTCATGAATATAGCGTGATAAGGCCAAAGCACAATCTCTCGTTTATTTCGTGAATAATATCAATAACTGGAGAATAGTTTCCTAATTTGAAGTTTTATCATATATCATCGTCTTAACTCTGTTCGTGTACATTTGTTTTGCATGCCAACCATGTATAGAATGACAACTTTGCGAGTCTTGTTAGTATTCTTTTGTTAATCATGTGACGCGAAAATGTGCAGGGTTATGGGATGACGGAGGCAGGGCCGGTGCTGGCGATGTGCCTGGCGTTCGCGAAGGAGCCGTTCGAGATCAAGTCCGGCGCTTGCGGCACCGTCGTGAGGAACGCCGAGATGAAGATCGTTGACCCGGAGACCGGGGCCTCGCTGCCGCGAAACCAGCCCGGCGAGATTTGCATCAGGGGTCGCCAGATCATGAAAGGTACGGGTCACCGCCCATCGTTTCCATGTTCCTTGTTTCATTGTCCTTTTTATGAAGGTTTCGTCGAAATGGAATATCAAAGGGATGAGTGGTTGATTCTCAAGTTGACGGGCCTCGTGCCGACAACGACTCCCTAGGTTCTTCTTACACGTCTTCTTCACGTTCAATCATGGTTAGCAATCGGTCTATGACTTCATAATGCGTAAGGCTTTAGGGTCTTACCAACAATAGTCCAACTAGATATCTTCTTATCTAGGTTCATGGGACCACGAACAAGCATCATGTCTTAAAGAGCGCCAAGTACTAAGAACCCATACTTGCGCGTTTTCGATAATTACCCGACGCGGGAATTAGAGGATCGTTATATTCATTGGGATTGATCAAGTCCTCGAGCAATTTCCCAATCCCCTATTGTTAGGTGAAATATAATTGGCGAAAAGCCTAGACTTTGAAAGAGTCAAACCCACGAGTACTTTAATAGCAAAATGGAGATATGGAACGTTGACACCAAGAAGCTGCTGAAAATTCCGGCCACTATTTTCTTCGAATATATTCAACAACTTATGTTGTAACTCTTTTTTCCCCCCTATGTTGCCAAACTTTTACTTTTCCGGGAAAGATGGGAATAGTAGATTATGTTGACTTGTAGCAAATGGGGGTTGGTGTGAGAGAGGATTTGGAGGAGCCTTTAAAGTCCTGTTCCCTTTGAAACTCAGAAATTGACTTCGTTATGGTGATAATCTAGAAGCCTAAGTCCACAGAGCAAGATGGTTCAAGCAACTATAAAATTCTAATTAATGCTTTGTTGACTACATCACAAGGCGGATTTACAATTTGCCGGAATTTGCATTTTAGTTAGTGATTTAACAAAATGTTATTGACAATATCCAATGCTTGATTAGTATATAACTCAACAAGAAGCGATTAGGGAAACATTCTTTTTCGATTTCCTTTTCAAGTGGGCATCCATCCGGCAAGTCACACGGGATGTCATTTTTGTTTATTAATAGCAACGTAATTGGATGAGGAGCATAGAAAGACACTCGCCATCAATGATTTGCGATAACGTCATAGATTTTGCACCAAGCGAGAGCATTGGACAGTAAACTTCATCTCGTATAATTTCGTACCTCCTTATTTAGTTGCTTGGATAATAAAAAAGCCCCTCAACATATTGGTTATAATTAGATTTAACCCATGATCACCGGGTGCATTCTATTCAATAAACTATGGACGATTACAATTTTTCATATATTGAGCACATTTACAAAGACACCCTCACCTACGGCGAAGCACTAACGTGAAGAATGATTGGTAAAGAGAAGCGTGGGGCCTTGTTAGGTGACCTGTGAATGATTTTAGCGCGTACTTCATAGCCTCGTCATTGTAGACAATGTTTCGTGGTCCGATGCCGGTTTGATTTTCGTCTTTAGGTTATCTGAACGACCCCGAGGCGACCGCAACAACCATAGACAAAGAAGGGTGGCTGCACACCGGCGACATCGGTCTCATCGACGACGACGACGAGCTCTTCATCGTCGACCGGTTGAAGGAAATCATCAAGTACAAAGGCTTCCAAGTTGCTCCAGCCGAGTTGGAGGCAATGCTGATTGCGCACCCGAATATCTCTGATGCAGCCGTCGTATCGTAAGTGACCCACGCTCAACAACATGGTGTCCTATCTTTTTGCTAGTTTAGTACACAATTTTCGTGATTCAAACATATACACTTCTTAGAAAATTTTTCTTATTTTTTCAATCATCAGGATGAAGGATGAGGATGCCGGTGAGGTTCCTGTGGCATTCGTGGTGAAATCCAATGGTTCCATAATCACTGAAGACGAAATCAAGCAATACATCTCAAAGCAGGTACACCAGATTTCTCCTTAGAAACTTCGATTCTTTCACTAATCGATTTTTATATTTATTTTTGGTGAAATTATAGATATATCTCTCGAATTAAGACAATTACATGGGATTGAGGTAGCAGTTGACGCTTTTGATTTATAAATAATGTTTCTCATGCATGGATATTAGGGCATGATGAAGTTAGTTGCTTATCGGTCAGTAGTGGTCCGATATGACCAAATACTCATGGGGGAAAGTTAGGTACTTCCCTACATGAATCATGGTTTACCATAAAGAAAGTGCACTTTCGAATGAGTGTGGACCATCGAGCAATTAAATAGCTTGCCAACTATAATGTGTCTAGAGGACGGTGCATCAGATGTTGACTATTCACCGAACGCGTGGATTCTCCATAGCTGTCCACCAACCAACTTTTCCATCTAATATTCCATCTTTCATTTGATCCGTCTCTAACACGAAGGATTGACTAATCTATGATAATTAAGACCTACTTCGTTCTAATCACGTGAAGTCTGTAAGGGAAGAAATAAGCAATTACTTCCAAGTCTAAGGTTTTTTAGGGTTTTGGGATTTATATTTAGAATGATTGAAATCGAGCGCTAAACTTGGCATTTGTTTAGGAAAGTTGAAGCTAATCCGTAGGTATGCGCTGCCCTAGCTATATTTGCGTTTTCGTTCGACAATACATGTTAAAATCGGGCGAAACAGTTTTGAAGCTCCAGCAGCCCGTTCGGGCTAGGGAACATTTTATCTAATACCTCATAAAAACCCGTTTTAACTGCTGCAACTGTTGCAAGAAATCTGTACAAAATGGTCTCTTGATGAAATTTCAATCATACATCCAAGACATGGTGCTTATTGCTCTTTTGCAGGTCATATATTACAAGAGAATCAAGCGGGTTTTCTTCACGGACGCAATTCCGAAGGCCCCCTCCGGCAAGATCTTGAGGAAGGACCTAAGAGCAAAGTTGGCCTCTGGTGCTTACAATTGATTCCTCGTAACCTTTTCGTTTTCGACCATGCACTTGTACTTGCTGAAAGACCCGTGTATGTGAAATCGATGAAACCTCTTCGGAGGGGCCAAAGATGGAGGGGGTCAAAGACATATGGCGATGATTTGATTTTTCATGTTATTGTAATGTATTTATTGTTTCAAGTCCGAATTAGATAAGTGCTTAAAGCTCTTCTTTCGGGGTTTTTTATTTTTATTTTATAACTTGATGTATATCAACTGCGGACATGACAATATAGTGTACAACGTGCTTTGAGCTAAATAATTACAAGATTGGAAGAAGTTCGGATACCTTGATGTGTTGATGTTGAGGTTCTTGATTTTGAAATAATTGTGGGTGTCTTGCCTTTCATACAATTATGATTGAAATAGGCCCTTAATTCGTTTAATTTTAGGGCGTGTTTGTTCGAGCATAACAAATTTCCACAAAAGAAATTTCTAGACTTTTGCATTTGGTTTGTTGAAAATAATGGGTCAATAGAAGACTATATATATTAAAAGAAAATATACAAACTTAAAGTAGGGGAAATACATTACTTAACATGAAAATGGCGAAACCATTTTCCTAAAAATCAAATTTTCGAAATACATCTTTTCTTGTCATGAAGTTTTCCAGAGCAAAGGCATGCTTACTCTCATGCTTGGGTATTTCTCCTTTTGTAGAAATTTCAACTGGTGAAGCACAGATAATTGAAGAGATTAGGGTAGAATTAGTCAAATTATGATAGGAAATGGACCAAATCATGCCACATCGGCCGAACGAAAACGACAAAAATCATTTGGGCCGCCAAAATTAGTAATTGAACTAATTTGGCCACAGAAATTCTGAGGGCCTCTAAATTGTTTTGATATGGGTAAGGGAGTGAGCTAGAATCAGTATTTATGACGAACGGATTCAATTCTGCGAGGGCCCATATAGAAATTGAAATTGATCGTCCTTCTTCAGAGTTACACGAGCCCGAGCTCAACTGGCAAATTGGGCTCGACTCAATTCTTTCTCTAAGTCTAAAGTTTCGTGCTTTTCGTGGCAGTAAAACTATGGGACGTGTAGCTCACAAACCTAATGTTAACTTTGATTACCCAGTCGCGTGAAGGATTGACAATCGGCCTACGAGATGGCTTCCGAGTGAAGTTTTATCTTTCCTCCAGAAAGTTGGCGTGACTTTTGACGTCCAATTTCATTCATATGATATATGGTTCACAATGTGACCTTCCGGCACGTTCCTACAAAAGTTATACTCTCGTGTCCATGTAATGTGGTAGCCATTTGAGCGTCCTTACTAGGGAATAACATCATAAAGTCTCGCTGATCTGACATGAGATTGAAGGTACCGTGAATTTCGACACCAAAAATATGTTCCCAATGGTGTTAACTTGGCACTGTTTAAAGATACTCTCCTTATGGACTATATGATTTAGTTCATTCTTGCTCCCTCTATCATCCTGGAAAACGGGCGAGGAGCTGAATCATGTCTCAACCCTCTTAACTCATGAACCATCGGTCCTTGCCACTCTCCGACCGCATATGGGCCAAGTCTCTCCATGAAATGCATGTCCCTTAGAAAGGATCCTGCTCTGTATAATTTATGATGACTCCATTCATTCCACGTGGCCAAATTCTCCGGGGAGACTATTTTGAGCAACAACTTAAGGTTGCGATCATTAAGGAGGGTTGATTTCCAATGAATGACTCAATATGACCTAAATCCGACAGTCCAAACATGGTCCGCTTGTCCGCAAGTCAATTCCTGTTACGGAATATAGGGCAGTACAGTGTTCAGAATAGCAAATAGATTGGAAAAACAACAATCAAAAGTGTCCAAAGCAACAATGTCAAAGAGCAGTAACTAAAGAGACTATATTCTATTCAAATATCCAAGCAACTTGGCAGCAGCGTCCTTTTAACAGCAAAGGGAATTGCAAGAATACAGTGTTGCGATCAATAAAATAGATAAACATGTTGGAAGTTTGATATTAAAAAGGGTGAATGAAAAATTATTTTCAAAAGAAAACTATTAAGTGGGATGTGGGTCCCACATGTAAAAAAACAACTTTGAGTTATTAGCGAGAAATGTAGAAGTACTAGTCCCACGTAGCATAGAAAGAAGACTTGTGAGTGTTTTATATGTGATTACACTCCAATAGAGTGGTAACATAAAATCACAAACACTATGTTTCGCGCGTACGCGCAGGGGTGGTGCAAATTTGGTTCCCGATGAACACGAACTTAGGCTTGAGTGTGCGACCTGCGCACATGAATGCAACCCTAGAAAAGTTCAAAAGTTAGCTTAGATACAAGTCACTTTTTACCTTTTTTCTATACAATTACGTATTTTTGTATCATCGGGATTCTTTTGAGTTTGAAGATACCAGACGATGGACAGTCTAGAGACGATTAGGCTCTAAACGTTCTGGCGATGAACAAACTCGGCGGTAGAGTTTGCAACCGTCAGATTCGGATTAAATGACTGCTTTAATCCATCGTTTCGTAACAGTAGATTATGACTTTAAGTCGTAATGACTAACTTAATCAGCCAATTAATTCATTAACGTTTGTAACGCCTAAATTAATTACCGAAAAACGTTTCCCACACATATTTTGTTTTTAAAAGGCTCTTGCATACTTTCAGAATTGGATGCAAACATTTTTCTCTCAAAAGAGCATTGTTTCCTAGGGGTGTACAACCGGACCGGGTAAACCCTGTTCCCGGACCGGCCCACCCTGAAAACAGGGTCGGGAACAGGGTCCAATGTAAACAGGTCGGGTACAGGGTCCAAAAAAGAGGAACCGGTTAAAACAGGGTCGGGTACAGGGTTCAGGTGTAGAACCTACCCTGAACCTTGGACCCTATTTCTGATTATTATAAAATAAATTTTATTTAATAAAAATCCGATTTTATATGTAATTAAACTTATTAAATCATAACTTTTGTATATTTTTTTGGAACATGGTTTCTTATTGATGTTTCTTTATACATGAATTTTAGCTTTTGTTAGAGATTTTGTACCACGTGGATTGACTCGCCTGATTTCATTTTTAGATGATGAGTTATGTTACTTATGCTTGCGCTATAAATTTGTTAACCATTTTAGACAAATAAAAATTTTCATGTAATATTATGGTAATAAGAAGAATATTATGTCCATGTTTGTTACCAATATATATGTAATGTTATGATTTTTGATTTATCTTATGATTTTGTTTATGATAATTTACTTTGTGGATCCTTAATTTTTGTTTAATCAAAGAGTTTACTTATTTATTAATTACAAGTAATATAAATTAGGTGAATTATGTTATTTTTTTTGCATATTAATATAAAATTCGAAGTCGTATATAATGAGCAAAACATGTTCCAAAATAAAACAGGGTTAACCCTGTTCTCGGACCGGAAAAACAGGGTGGGTAGGGTACAGGGTCCAATGCAAACATGGTAGGGTACATGGTCCAAAAAATGGGAACCGGTTATAACAGGGTCGGGTACAGGGTCCATGTCTGGAACCTACCTACCCTGTTTTTGCTCACCCCTATTGTTTCCTAGTTCTCTTTACATTGCTTTGTTTTAGATGGTGCTCAATTAAGAACGTTATTCAAGTTCACCGAAAAGCCTCGAAGTTTTGTTCTTTGTTGTTGTTGATCGTTGTATCCTGCAAGATAGACGTCCACGTAAACTCACGTGTACTAGAGGAGACTGTGCCTCATTGTGTACTGGAGGGGACGAATTTGTTTTAAGAAAAACTATGTCTAATACAGGCCTCGGTTTCTTTATTCTATTTCATTTCGATCTTGCTGTTCTATCATGTTATCATACTTATATATATATTCGTGTGGATTGATACCTTTTTGAATTGTGTATGTGGAACAATCTCAAAGTGGATTTGGAGATTCAGGCAAATCCTCCAGCAATTAGATTGTGTAGAGTTTGGAGATGGCCAAATTGAAAATGCGATCAGACTTTGTAGATTCTGGAGATCACCATACTCTAGGGACAAAGTTTGAAGACATCTATGCTTTGCTGCCATATTGTATTCTAATACAATTTGAATCTTTTTGTAGACATCCTCCAACAAAACAAAACCTGGAGGTCACAGATTGATCCAAATAATTGTGTGGAGCCCAAAATCCTTGGAATGCTTGAGTGCAGATTTGTTTAGGTTCGAGCCCGACAATTCACGTCGTCGTCTCCTTAAGAAGATTTTTGCCCCCTTAATCCAGTACCAAGGCCACCGGTAAAACTTCTCCTAGGATAGAACGAACTTTGTTTCTTTCTTGCAATACTTCAAGGAAAGACCAACGAACTTAACCATATCCGGTTGAACGATACCATACAAGCACAATGACTAATAGAATGAATAATGCCGACAGCTACAAAAAGAATTCGGTTTCTGTTAGAATATGCATGACGAAATGACGTATGTTGATTGAAAAGACACGATCGACCGAAAATGAATGGACATGAACGAATAGTCACCACTTCTCATTCATAACTAATGGACACTAAGTCCCCAACAGTTCCTAGGTAAGCAATCATTTGGGTCACCTGCCACTCTTCTAAGTTCTATCGATAAAAGATAAAGTACAAGGGATGCACATGAACAACACCACCACTTCATGAAGGTTTGAGGAGTTGAACTTCCTTAAAATGCTTTATAAGCAATTTTCCCTTTTGCAAAAGTATACATTATATTGGTTTGAGATGGCACCACCTTCAATATAAGAAAAGCTAATTACATGACCTGCGCTTTACGCAAACATATTTGGATAGATGAACTTTTATCTATGTTCGGTATATATGGATGTTCTTACACATTACTTTATTTTTATTGGGCATATATATGAGGTCACTTGTGTAAAAAAAGGAGCGATGTCACATATGTCAATTGTATCTATTTTGTGTTATACATACATAAATATCGAAGAAAGGAAAACTTTGTAAAGTTAAACATACAGAAATCGGCATGGAAATTTGAACTCAAAAATTGGTTACGATGGAAATATGATTGGAAAATTAGAAAAGAAGAGTTACTGTTAGCATATTTTAGAGAATGTGGGCGCTTTCATATCATTTGAATGCAACTCTTGTTCAATTTTTCAATGGCTAAACTAAAACTCAAAACCATCTTTCTTTAGCTATCATTTAAGATGAAACTATTGATTTTTAGTTCTTACATCAAGTGGATTTGCTTGTTCATTTAAGTGTAATCTTTCCACTATTTATTTTTTTCATACCAGATATCTTTTATTTTGTTCTGTTTTACTTTATTTTCTGGCTGAGTGCTTCATCCCGTAAAATTTATATGATATATTAATTTTACTTTGACTTTCATTTAATTGAGTATTCTTACTATCATAAGTTAATATCATAATAATATGAATTTCTAAAACTCAAAAAGAGGGAAACTGACCCAAATGGTTCCTAAACTTTGGTCAATTATGCAATGTAACTAATGAGCTTTTAATATTTTTAATGTGATCCCTAACTTTATCTCTGATATACAATGTGGTCTCCGAACGTTTAATTTGTCTATTATTTCTAGATTTTTGGTACCTATTTAATTTAGTCCTTAGAACATTGAATATTTTCATATAGTTTAGGGATTACATTAAACATGTGTCAAAAGTTTAGGAATTTATTGAACAAAAGTTCAAGGACAATATTATCTATTGGGTTAAAATTAAGAGACTATATTGAATGAATTAAAAGTTTAAGGACTAAATTAAATATTGAACCAAAGTTCAAGGACTGTTTGTGTTATTTTCTTCAAAAAAAAAAGAAGTTTCAAATTAATTGGATAATCTTACACCGGCATGAGAATCTATCCAAGATTTAATAAAAAAGAGACAAAAGTTGCTGAATAACATATTAAGAAGTTAAATTTTATTGTTTGAACGAGGAAGAGACGGTAAAAAATGCAATATATCTTATCACGTGACATCATATAAGCAAAGTGAAGTGCCACATGGTGAGTAAGTGAACAAATGTTCTCTCAACTTCGACTGCTAAATAAAACATAAATACAAAAATTACAATTTGACAAAGTTAGCCCTCTATCACTTTGGATTTGCCCAATTTGTCCAAACATTATGGGCTTATCTTGGAGATGGTAGTTCTTGGCACTCATGGCGGTGACACAAAAGTAGCCCTATACCACTAAAAAAATCTTAAGCTTGTTACAATTCAGTCATAAAGATATTTTTTTGTGGTCAACTGTGTCCTAAACCTTTTGTTATTATGTCAATTCAATCTACTCAGTCAATTTTGACCAAAATTGTTGACATAGATATTTGCCACCCTATGTGGTGCGATCATCGCTGATATATGCAATCAGTAATATTGAACATTTTTCAAAGTTTTTATTTATTTGTTTCTTTGTTTATTTCTTTTTCTTCTTCTAGCGAGACTTTGGACCTTGGTGATCGGCCAAAGGCAAAAGTCAGCGAGTTTGACCTCCTTGGCCTTGGGCAAGCCTTGCCTACCCTTGGCGAGGGTGAACCTTACTATCCTAGTGCGCGACTTGGGTGAGCCCTTGTCGGGGCTAGGTAAAATATGACCTCATTAATGCTTACCTTTGGCCAGTCGCTGAGGTTTGATGATTGGCTAGAGGAAGAAGAAGAAAGGAAGGGAAAAAACAAGAAAGAGAAAAGAAAAATATTTAAAAATATTATTAAGAAATTATCACATCAATACTAGTTGTGCCACCTATATGATTGACATCCATGTTAATGGTTTCTGATCAAAATTGATCAGATAGATTGAATTGTCACAAATATAAAATTTTTATAACTCAATTAGTTATAAAGAGAGTTTAGAATGGAATTGACATGATTGTAATAAATTTATGGTTTTTTTTATAATTTTCCCTATCTAGATTATATGGACTATATAAGGACACTTTTGCATCGTACTTAATAAGAAAAGTTCCAAGTTGTTAGGAAAATCTTTTATGTTGTTTTGAATATGACTAAATAATCAAATGTTATTCATGTGTGTTTTGGTTGAAAAGAACTTGGTGAGGGATGCATAAGCCAATATGCAGATGATATCTTAACAGTGAGGGATGCATAAGTCAATATGCAGATGATTATTTAACAAGATCATCTAATGGCTAGTAATGATCTACCTCTATTAGCAGTGTAATCCAACCTTACTTGTGGCTATTATTTTGGAAGAGAGGGAAAATTCTAAATAATGGTTTGAAGTATCCTTCGTTTATCAAATAAAGGTTTGAAGTGAATATTATTTCAAATAATGACCTAAAGTGTCATCATTATCTCAAATAAGTATTTTAAGTAGACATTATTTCAAAAATAAAGGTATGAGGTGGCCATATCAATATCAAAGAAGTGCTTGACTTCACAAGCTAATCAGGGACATTTTTGTCCTTTATATTTTCTTAAATTTTTTTCCCACATAAAAGAGACAAATTCAAAAAAGAGAAAAGAAGGATAAAACTTAAAAAAAAAACACAAATTAAACAAATAAACCTAGGTGGAGGGCTAGGAAGAGGGTTGGCCCCCCTTCCTGCTTGTGGCTATTGCCCCATTGCCGATGCGGCATTAGCCATAAACAAGGTAGGGCTGCCCGCCCTCCCGCTTGAAATTATTTTTTCTTTTGAAGTTTTATATGTTTTTCTTTTTTGAATTTGTCTTTCTTGAGGGAAAATACAGAAAAAAGGAAAATTGAAAATTAAAATTAAAAGATGATAATGCCCTTGACCATTTGGTGAGATCATGCCCTTCTTTGAGACTAACAAAAGCATTTCAAGCTATTATTTAAAATAATATCCGTTTCATATCTTTATTTGAGAAAATAAAGGCATTTCAGGCTTTTCTCTAAAACAATATCGATTTCGGGCATTTATTTGAGAAAATGTAAGTACTTCATGTCCTTATTTGAAAATTTCCCTATTGTTTTGAATATGAATAAATAATCAAATGTGAGTCATGTGTGTTTCAGTTGAAAAGAACTGGGTGAGAGATGCACAAGTCAATATGCACATGATGTCTTAACAAGATCATCTAATGGCTAGGAGTGCTCTATCTTTATTTAGTGGATTCTAACCTTGTTCGTGGCTATTATTTTGAAAGAGTGGATGTAAACTTAGTCTAAGCCAAATCATTATTACATCTACGTGCTATATTTTGTATCATTTTACTTATTTCAATATTTATCTGATAGAAGCATCTTGCATATGATATTATTGAACCGTTGCTGCATATTAAGAATTACGACACTCTGTAAATCAATTTACTTGTCCTCCCTCTAAGTTGTATTGTTAGTTTCAATAATTGGTATTAGAGCAAGTTGCTCATTATTTTGAAGTGTCATATTTTTGAAGTATAAAGATTTTTTTTTTTATGGTTAATAATACTAGTCTAGGTGTATTTACCAAAAAAAAGAATACTAGTCTAGGTGTTTTTGAAGGTTAATCAGCGTCAATAGTTCCACACTTTGATGGAACTCATTACAGTTGCAGAAAATGCAAGATGGAGATTATTAGCAGAACCGGCAATGTGGGATGTTGTCCAAGATAGCATAAATCCACATTCACCAGCGAGAACAATCGTTCCAAAAATAGTTTCTGGAATGGAGGAATCCACAAATCAAATAACTACTCCATTAGCAAAGGTTACTTTAGAAGAGATTAGCAAGAAGACAAGCCTTGAATGCTAAAGCCTAATTACTGATCAACATCATCAGATGAGGATAACGAAGATGAGGATATGGTTCAATTAACCTAGAGGTTCAAAAGCCTCACAAGAAAAAGGCAGAAACTTCAAGGGCAAAGCAAATAAAGGACATTGATAAAAGGAGATTCGCCAGCTCAAAGAGGAGAACAGAGTAAGAATGTTATTTGTTTTGACAGCAAGGAAATCTGGCGACATCGAGTCGTTGTCCTTTGCTCAAGAAATGGAAAGTGAGATTCGAAAGGGAAAGTAAAGCATAAAAAGCCGAGACGTGGAGTGACATCAATGCTAGTCTAGCTACGACGAGAATGAAGAATAGGTCAATTTATGTTTAACGGTTAATATTTAATCAAATGAAGAAGAGGTAAGAAAATCTGAACTTACCTTTGATGGGATGCAAAATTTTCTCAAAGATATATATATATGATGAGTATAAAGAGGCATCTAAAATAAATTCTGAATTAAAGAAAGAAGGTTCTATACGAAAACAGAAAGATTTTTTGCAAAAAGAGGAAATTGATTGCTTAAGAAATTAATTGACTTTGGTTAAAGGAATGAGATCTTCTTCAAAAGGGAAGGTGTCTATTAAGGAAGAATTTACAGAGATTTACAAAATAGTATAATATCAATATACTATAAAAGTATCTTGATATAATGATGATAAGAGTGGATATAGTCTATATGTACTTACAGTGATCATGTGTAATGTAATAGATCTTATAGTTTGATACACATTTTAGTTTTGACTAGCGAATTAGAATCATAAACTTAAGTGATGTAAGAATGCTTTTGAGCTCTTAAGTTGACTGATGATTGTTTTATGAATAAGAGTGTGTGGGTTTGTAAATGATGACAAATGGATGTTCGGTTTCCATTGTTAATATAGGAAATGCCAAGAGACTATAATGATATATGTGTCATAGCTTATTCACCAGAGAATGAACTCCCCTGCATGAGTATTTACATACGAATTTGGAAAAAAGACAAATGTTGTAATGTCTAAGATAGATCTATAAGGTTGAGAGGACATAAAGTCCTCTGATTTATACGCGATATGATATAACTTGTGTAGTCTAATTGGCTTGAATAGCTTGTTATGAAAACAAGTATGGAGCAGCCATCATCGTATGTTTGTACAATTGTGTATTTTTTTTTTCTTATTGATGAAGAAGACACTTGTGACAGATTGGCTAAGGTATGCCAAAGATGCTTTATGCTTACATCTCACATTAGTTGGTATTGACAATGCCTCATTAGACGACATAAGTATTGGCAAGTGATGAGTATGAATTGATACTTACCAGTGTATATTGGTCAGCTACTATGTGGCATTTACCCATCACGAGATTAGTACGTTCATCTATGTTAATTTGAATGTTAAAATGAGTCTTGACTCAGAGCATCTATTCTTATTCATTGCACAAATGATTGTAATAATCTACGCGTAACACGTGAGCTAAATTATCTTAAAATAAATTCAAATAGCGTGTAGTTTTCTCTGTTGACAATAATATGTGGTAATACTCGTTGATTGTTATTACACTATTGTCTTCTTGGTTTGAGAGGTGATTAAATCTTCTATTTTAGACCTAGAGCTTTCATTTACTAAATTCACATTCACCCCAACATATTTTATAGATTAGTCAAGTTTGGAGTTCGTATACATTTAAATTAGCTCTTTTGAAAATATCTTTAAGCACTAGATCAGAATGCGTGGCAAAAGTTGGAATATATATTTTTACTTGGAATGCTAAAGGTATGGAAAAAATGCTGTAAGATTAAATTATTTAAATGAAAAAATGACACAAATGATCTCTAAATTTTTACTAAATGTTGTTCAACATGGTCTCTAAATTTTTTAGTATATATGTAAATTAGTCTTTGGATTATATGAAATGTTCAATATAGTTCATGAACTTAAATTATATAAGTTTGAACATGTACTAAAAGTTTAATAACCACATTTAATAAATTAAAAGTTTAGGGAGTATGCTGTTTATTAGGTTAAATATTATGGACAGCATTAAAGAAATTAAAATTACAATGATCACCAAATTTATGGATTATTTGTCTCATTATCCCTATTAAAATTGTATGCAATATTCATATTGTAACAACATGCCCCTCTCTCTTCCCAAACGTGTGATGGCTGCGACCACCGTAGGCGTACGGTTGATGGATGGACTATGGTGCGGTGGTGGCCCTGTGGGCCATGGCGATCAAGCACGGTGGAAGAGGAGAGGGAAAAGGATCCTCTGCACTAAATGCAGAGCTGATCTGCCATCTCCACCCTTCAACTTCACCTGTCCCCTCATCCATGAAAACCCAACCCCACTCATTGATGGCTGAGATTACACATTAGCTTTGCATTTAGTGCAGAGGATCCGGATCAGGGAGAGAAGGGAAGAGAAAAAGAGAGAGAATAAAGGATGAGGAGGAGGAAAAAACAGTGGGAAAACATCTTTTTCAACTCTGGAATTTAAAAGTACTAAGGTGTCGATTTTCCATAGGATCCCGTTCTCCATCAAACGTACAAATTGCAACACAATTACAGTTTACCACAATCATAACGCCACCAGAGTCATTCCCAATCGTCTGAACATGAACGAGAGTTCAAGACTGAAGACCCCTTTTAGAAGTGCGGTGACACTTCAGCCTCCAACATCCGGTCTGTCTACAAGACTCCGAGATCATCGTACGCAAGAGTCAGCTGGTGTTTGCTGTTGTCTGCCACCAATTGCAGGAACCCAACACACCTGTCATCTGAAGCAAAGTTCGAACTCCGGTTCCCAATGCTTGGGCCTCTCGCACAGAACCCAAACAGAGGTCTCAACTATGGAGGAAACCTGGTGCACACTCGCAAGCACTTGCTTTTTGAGTCCGTCTCTGCTCTCATCGATGCAGACAAGACCTCCTGGTCCACCGCAGAGAGGGGATTCTCTGCAAGTTGTGTGATCCGTACAAAAATTGATATTTAAGTTTCATTTATTTCATAAATAATGAACAATTTAAACGATATTATTTTTCAAAAATAATCACTTGCATGATTTGAAAATATTAGTCGTGGAAATTATCGATAATAATTTATATCTAAAATCTTCATAAATATTGAACATATTTTTCGTTCATTCATTTGTTGAAGCGATATAAGGGAACATTTTAATAAAATGTCTTTAAAATAATTCATTTTCTTGAAACATATACAATTGTGTACTCCATTTATTCCGAAGAAAATGAATGATAAGGCCAACATTTTTCTAAGAATAATCTATTGTGTCATTTGATATAACTAGTCAATGAAAAATATTATCATTATTTATAACAATTCATGTCTATATATTTTCATAAATGATCAATTATTTTTCGTCATATTAATTTTTTGTAAGCAATACAAACAAGATTTTTGTAAAAATCTAGTCCAAATCATTCAATTTTTTTTTCACAAAGAAAGTATTCTTATTGTTAAAAAGAAGCTTGAGGTACCAAGATTGAAAGAGAGACATTATAGGGGAGGGACATGGTGATAGGGTTATTGGTTACATGCATGTTGTTTCATCCTCAAGCTCCGGCATCGACCAATAGAGTATAGAGAGAATACCAAGCTGATCCCATCTGAGATTATTCTTCCATAATCATTATACCCCGAATGAATTGCCATTATGTGGCTAAGGGTGCGTTGTTTTGCGCTTAAAGGCAATGAAAAAATATATAGAAAGTTTTAAACATTATTCAAATATCAGAAAATAAATAAGACGGAGTATTGACATTCAACAAAATTATAATGCGTGAGTTGAAAGGTCTAAATCAAATGAAAAGTAAATCAAGTTAGATGCATCTCATTTTAGATCATATTTTACATTGATATGATAAAAATGCGAGTCCTATGGATTTAGATTATCATGTCAGGCGTTCACATAGACAGAACATTTCCATGGAATGTAAAGGGATTGGACCCTACTCACTTTTCCGAATGGGCAATATCTGTCATTCCCAGGGATCCGAATTCCCTGCTTTGTTGACTTTAGCAAAGTAGGGGATTAAGAGAGAGGGGGAGTGGATCTCACTTTAATAGGGAGCCCACCCATTTTTTACTTTTTTTAAGAAAAAAGGCAGCCGTCTGATCGAGGATCGGACGACTGCCTTGAGGAGAGCAGCCTGCTCTGCTTTATCAGTAGAGTAGGCAATTCACTTCCCATTCCCATGATGTTGATGGGCGTGAAGTGACACAAACTTAGGCACAAAAAGCTGGGTTCTCGATTTCTGTCAACCACTACAAAAAAAAACAGCCATTTAACTATGAAAGCTCAACGATGAAAAAAAAAAGCCATTGCTAAATGCGACGAATTTTGCAACGAACAACTACCGCAGTCACTAAGTTGCGATGAAACAAAACTCATCGCTAATAGTGATGATTTTGCGACAAAACACCATTTCCGTCGCCAATTTGCGACAAAATTAAGTTCATCGGTAAGTCAATCACAAAAATAGAGACGAAAAAAAGTTCGATTGCTAATTAGCGATGAAATTTGTGACAAAGACGATTCCGTTGCTAAATTGTGACGAAAATACTAGTTTGTCAGAAATTTGCTATGAAAATGGAATACGTCACTAAATCCGTAGCTAAATGGCTACGAATTAATGGTTGGTCACTAAATAGCAACTGGTGTTGCGATTAATTTCTGTTTTATCACAAATTTAAAACTACGGTCACAAAATTTGTGGCTATTTTGAGAGGGTTAACTAGTTCGTCGCAAATTTCGTGGATAATTGCCGACGGAAAAAAAATTCGTCGTAAAATTGAGACAGAATGACTATCATCGTAAAACCTGTTGGTAAGTCCAAGAGTTTTGCTAACCCAATGTGAGAAGGGGCTTGGCTGAAATTCAGTTATAAAGTTGAGACAATTTGTGCAATTTGACCATCCAATAGCTTAATTAAAAAAATTATTATAATATGTGGTCAATTTCACAAATTATAGAACTTTGAGGTTCTTAATGACAGTTAAGGTCGTCTATATGTGTTGTCAAAGGATTAGGGTTTAGAGGTCAACAATCAGATATCATAACAAGAAAAAAAAAAAAACACATGAGTGCTTAGGAAGAGGGATGAATTTGGCAAGCCAATGGTCAAGCCCCCAACATTTCCAGCCTTGTCGCCACCTACCGGTGGCGCTGCTTCATTCCTTGCCATCCATCATTGTTGATCTTTTGAAGAAGTCACTCTAGCTAGTGGATCCTCCTTTACACCCAATGCTACAATCCTATTCCCTGATGATCCCCTCCAGCCCCACCTATTCTTTCTGTCACACCCTTGGCCCCGAGCACACAATAGTTCCTAAAGTCCTCACTAGTTGATATCTTGCGATGTTCCAAGACTCATCATCGACCCAAATAACCACGACAATTTAACATGCGGCAATAGCAACTAAAGAATACCCTGACAAATCCGGGATACCAAAAGAATTTCTCATTAAATATATATGTCGAAGCCAGCATTTTACACATAGACCTATGAAAAGACAGAACCCATATACATATTAGTCAAAAGAATGTGTTATGAGGGGTCTACCTAGTTTCTCTATACATGACCAAGGCTAGTAACAAAGTGATGGTAGATTTAGGAGTATACCTTAAGGACCTATTGATGAGCCATCCAAAGGGTCATCATTCTACCAGTTGAGGTACCACTTGTTGTACCCTCCCTAAGGGTCTTCATGGTGATCCAACTCCATCACCAATAGACCTCCCTCAAAAGAAGAATACCTTATCCAGTACCGGTATTCCAAAATTCATAGTTGAACTCTCATATGGTTCTCTTGTGCCTCCAAAAAATGTATCCATAATCGGATACAATGGTGCTAATCACCTACCCGCCATCTATGGGCCCGTTCGACTTAACCTGGCTCTCCAACTGTGCCTCCATGATCAAGACCTGAAAGAAGGGGTTATACAACATATGAGATAAAATCTTAATGAGTTTGTGCCTTAAATACTAACTGGAAAGGCAATCTGCCCAGGTTCCTAATCGATCAGACTATCTCTCACATGCCACACACATCTCACATGCACTTCTTAGCGGTATTATACTAGCCTATCAGTCACTATACTTGATCATCACTAAGTTCGGTATGCTGACACTCTCGCCATGCGGACAACTATATAGGCTCTTAGGCCATATCAATACTTGATTCGACACATCAATACACGAGTCTTATGCGCTCCATCCCTTGCTATACTTAGACCTCTAGTACTCAACCTCTACAAGCCCCTATCTAATAGCTAAACGGTTCTCGAACGAGTTCTTACTCAAGCCATACGATTAGTTAGGTTAGCAGCATGCAGACGCCAATCATAATTTAAGCACATGTGCTAGTCAATTAATAAGACGGTTTAAGACTGGTTTGAAACAATCAATCAAGTCAAATAGTACATAACATATACAATTTAACTCACACAGTTCTATATCATTATCTGCTTCAGCTGGCCAATTAGGGACTCGCCAAATTATCTAATGCGAGCGGGAACCCATCGATCGATGCCCTATTGGCACGATCACTTTAATTGGCCAACTCTGGGCCGATGGCAACTTAATCCATCCAAATCGTCCACAATACATCCTTAATTAATTCCCGGACATAATTATAACTCAAAAATGCAATTAGTACAATCAAGCCAGTAGAGCAGTTTAAATAATCCTAATTGACGATTAGGAAGTAAACTCACTTCTCAGTCTGTGCAACCTAGGGTGACAACCATGACGACTTGCAATGAGCTCGTAACATTGTGAAAACTCGCGGAAAGCGAGCATGATCGGCATAGCACGGTGCGGCGGCGGCATTGTTCCGGCGAGACTCCAACGAGGCTCCAAACGGCAATTTTCAGCAACGGTGAGGTGGCCGGTCGACTGGATGGAGCGGCGGAGGCAGCTGGACAACGGATGACCGGCGGACAGTGAAGAACAACAGGGGACGGCAAGGATGGCTCAAGATGGCACCCGGATGATGTCAGGGCAGCGTGGGATGGTGTTGGGACAGCGTGGACATCATGGACGGTGTTGGGACAGCGTTGCTCACGTCGCATTGGCGGCGAAGAGCTCGGGACCAACACGTGGGACAACACGAACGACTGGGAACGGCGTCAACGAGGCGCCAAAGCTTGGTGAAACAGCGGCTGCGGCGGCAGTGAGCAGAGCAGGAAGCAGCGTCGGGCGGGGGTGGTGAGCGAGGCGGAGCTTTGGCGGCAGCAGAGGTAGCGGCATTAGATGGGAAGCAGTCCACTGAAGAAGCCACGCGAGGAAGAAGAAAACCAGTGATATGCTCGAGAGTTGGTGGCTGACGGGGGCAGGTTTGCCCAATTGGATGGGGGTCGCGCGATGGGCCCCTCCGCACGCAAGCAGAGAGATAGAGAGATTGGACGGGTTGACCGGGGGAGAAAAGGGAGAGAGAGTCAGCGGGAAATGGGGAAAAGAGAGAGAAAAGAGAGGGAAAAGAGGGAGGTCGGCCGGTCAGTGGCAAAGAGGGGAGGGGAAAGGGAGGTGAGGCAAAATTACCAAAATACCTGTGGGGTCAAAATTCAAAATATGATATCAAATTGCAAATATCCAAAAGTTGAGGGACCTTTTTGCAATTATCAAAAGTTTGGGGATCACCCAAAATAAATTTCACAGTTTTGTCCAGGGGATCCTCGAAGCCGACGTACCACCAATTTAAACCTGAAATTTAAATGTTAAACCCCGAAATAGGTAAAAGCAGGCCATTACACTTCTAATGTGTCAAGCCCATCGAATCGAGCAATGTGATGATCGACGAGCCCCTCCTCGAGTGTCGACGTATCATCGCTTCCTCCAATTCCACTACTTTGTTGCCACGTCTCGACATTGCTCCTACATTGCGCCAATAAGCTCCTAATTTGTGCATCGTCGAGCTACCACCTTGTGAACCTGCAGTGTTGCTCACCGAGACGCTGCCTTACCCGCTCAACGTTGTTGTCGTCGTCCTAGCATCCTTGGCTCTGACCCATGACCAGACCCACCATCTCTATTGCCCCAACGATTGATATCCAGCCACTGCATGCGAACCACGAAGCTTTCCGCTACTAGCCATCACCATCGAGCCCAAGTCGTTACCAAGGGCCATTCTTCTATGAGCCACCGGCCGACCATTCCTGATCTGTAAGTTCCATCCGCAACCCTTGATGATCCACCCAAATTTCCTGCTTAAATTCCAATTAGGTAAGAAATCTCATCTAATTAGATATCGAATCTTTCACCACATACTATAGATAGATTGTGTTATCTTTTGATATGATTGCATATTTAGGCATTTTCCAATAGTAAGATATAGTTGACTTAATTATTATCAATTTGCATCAGATCATTTTTTAATTATTTCAACTTTTGGATAATTGTTTGCGCATGGAGGTTGATTTAATCCCTAATTTAAACCATGATAAGATGGTTTACATTTAGATTTCTTCATCTCTATCAAGTTAAATGTCAATTACTTCTTGTGGATAGGTATTTTATCTTTAATTAGATAATATACCATATTTTCAACATAAAAAAAATATTGCATTACATATAGATAAGATTGCATAATAGGATTAGGTATCTTTAAGCTGCAAGTTAAATGACATCTAGGTTAGATAAATTTTTTTAATTAAATTGCATCCTTAGATAGCTTTCTTATTTAAGATACTATTTAAGTTAGCTTATTTCCTAACTCCAAAAAAAAAAAATGTTTTAGGTGCATTTTTGCTTTAGTCAATTTAGAGTTACTAGTTTAATGAAAAATAAATAAAAGAATGTCACATACATGTCATGTAGTATAGTTGCATGCATATATTGTGCCATGTAGCTTAGATGCAATACTTATATACCATGTCATTTAGAATATGCATTCTATGTGTTCTATATCATATAGTTAGGAATCACATGTTATTGCAGGTCATATATTATGTGCCACATAGTAAGGGCCACACATTAATATATGTATACATACCATGCCATATAGTTAGAGAGATACATTAATGTATGTCATGCTTATTACGTCATATAGTTTAGGTACATTATTATATATCATGTCATTTAGAATAGTTGCATGTCATGTCATATAGTTAGAATCATGCATTAACACGGGTTATGCATATCATTTCATAGAGCCCAGTTATGTCATTATGCCATGTCTTGTCATGCAGCCTAGTCACATATTCATGTACCATTTCATACGATTTAGATGTACATCATATATATGCACGTCATTCATATAGTGAAATGCATGTCACATATGCACGTCATTTAGTAATGCCTTGTTAAGTTGTTTAATTAAATTAATTTAGCTTGCATGCTAACTTGATTAATTTACATGCCATATAGATTGAATGTGTAGGCCATTTAATAACAGGTTGCATACCATATTAGAGCTAGTCATATAACCTTAATTTAGAATTAAATTGCATTACATGCATTGAATTTAATTTAATGCTTTCATAAACGAAAAAACTGTAAAAATAATCATGCGTAGGTTAGGCATCATATGCATCATTGTGTGATAAATACTTTGCAACAAGGGATTGACATGCTTGGCTAAGGTACATATATGCCCTCCCTGTTCTTGCGATTTATTTATTGCTTTGATTTACTAAGTGTTTCATTATTTTGCGCACCTACATGAATACTTCACATGTTAGGGAAATAAAATAAAATAAAATAAATCTAAACTATTAAATCATTTTTTGAATGAAACGAAAGAGGTACCAAAAAGATGTTAGATTAATTAAGGTAACCAAGTCTTGATCCATAATCTTTTGTTCGTAGAAACAAAGTATAGCTCCTAATACTTTTTATGGGTTTTTAATTGACTCACCAAAAATAGATTACTTGCGGCTCCAAAATGAAATAAATCTTGCATATTAAGAACGTTACATAAGTTGCGAATTGTTATGAGTTTAGGATAGCTTGAAGTTTAATTTATTAATCTATTAGTTAAACCCTAGGTGATGCATCATTTAGGGGAGGTACATACCTATACATTTTTTCTTTTAGTAAAACGTCATTTGATGCAATCTTTTCTAACTTATATATCTAAGCATGTAAATCCACGTGATAGTGCGTAAGCCCTGCAAACACTAAAATAAAACTGATCGCAAAGAAAGATAGATAAAAGATAAAGAAAAGACGAAAAAGAAAACATTCCCGAGCCGTATTGTGCAAAGTTAACACAAACTCTTATTATAATGCCCCCGAACAAGAGTCTCTTGAGCTATGCATATAAAGTAAATGTGCACTAGTCTTCGAACGGAAGTCGCCCAAATGAAATATGGTGCAATCAGCGACAATAAAAATATAAACTAATCCTAACATGCAATGTAGAAAACGCCTAAACACATACCAATTTTTTTAAAACTTTTATTATTTATCAATGCAATGAGATTATCCAAATATGTAGAAGGAAAAAGAAAACTAAACTTCATAGCTGGAATGTATGAAAGATGTGGTGAGATCCAAATACATGTTAATGAGGATGCAATGAATGAGGAAATTTCTTGAAATACGGATCCTTAGATCAGTAACTACATGTAACGCGATGCTAAAGCAGATGAATAAATGCTATCGAGGACCAGTTCACGTAGGTGGCGACGGACCAATTGTGGGTGTCAAGCCTAATCCCTAGCTTGGAAATGGCCCTCCAAAATGATATCGACAATCCTAAAACGACCTTAAACCAAGGGCCGGTCAAGGACTAGGCTACAGAGTCACCAATGGAGTGAGAGAGGGCTGAACGCTCACTATTCGAACCAAGGATGGTCTTAATAGTGGCCATTCAGCCCTACGGCTGCGAGCCGTCGAGCCCATCCCACCTTATGTGGCTCATGAGCCGGATCCCGGCAAGGGAAGTCGGTTTTGACGTCATCGAGCGCCGCCCAAACTCGGTGACACTGTAGGCCGCGGCAGCAAGCGATGCGACCTTTGGAGGAGAGAAATAGGGACGATAATCATGAGTGAGCACAAGGGGACGCCGGAGGTGGACAAAGGCATGAGGGCGCCAAGGTTGACGGCCGATAACATGTGGAGGAGAGACGGTGAACAAAGACGGAGGGGAGAGAGGGAAAGAGGAGAAATTAAAGTTCCGTTTTGATCAGTACATATCGCGTCATATGTAAGAGCATGTAGATCAATTAGAAGGTAACTTTTCTATGGTAAAGTTACTTCATTATCTAAGAGGATCTGAATTATTGTTGGTAACACGGGTTATTAAATATTCTCAATTTGATTATCGATGTGCCTGAATGGCAATTGAAAATCGAAATCTCCAAGATGCAGCACATCGTAATCCATAGATTCAAAGCACAAACAACATCCCCCCCAGTGGGTGGTATTACCCACAAAATAAACATAGAGGAAAGCACCGATCACTTCACGAACCTTATCTATTTCTTAATGATCAACACATAATTCCATGTCCCATGGCATGTCGAGATACGAGGGGACACACCCCATTATAAAAAAATCCGATCGGCTCGGCGTTGTGCTAAAGGAATAAGTGTTCCATGCCTTGAATTGATACCAATGTTGACTAAAAAGATTAACTGAAGATCGGCCAATGATTTTGGCAGTATGTGAGCTGTCTGTGATCGAGAAATAGTAATCGCCGTAATCACAGCTGACCTCCGTTGATCTTAATGCAGATTTTAAATCAAACTTCTTAACAAGATGGTTTTGTTAATGAGCCTGTGCAATGATGGGAACACTATTGTAATGACTCTGAAAGAAAGATATAATAATTTGGATTTCGTTTGTCTGCCACTCCACTGTTCCAAATTTGATGGCCATGTGCTTTGGTTCAGTCGTCTTCGATGTTTTTAATAATTAAGTGATCCCCACCGATAAAGAGGCCAGAGAGATTCCTACGAACGCAGGTTTTTTGTGGTTTGTCGGGAGAAGTTGATTTTTAGATAGACTCTGGCGATGATATAAGAGTCACAAACCTTTTCTTCGTTTCTTTTTTAGTGTCGCGTTGGTGAAAAATTTAGTCACTTCAATGTCTTCTACAATATATTCCGGTGATTTACCTAATTAAATCTTTTTTTAATGAATTTTAAGTTCGACATATGGTTATTTTTAAAATAATTTAAAACCAACATTTGACCTAGCATTTTTAACTACGATGATATCGTTCCACCTGAGGAAGAAAACTGTTATCTTTAACCCTATGGCTCTGCCGGGCTCGGGAATCTCATTTGAACTGTCGCATGACATCATCGGGTCGAAGAAATTTGAAATCTGCTTGATTTTGTGGCAATTTTCTGGCGGAGTGTGATTGTAGGAGGAGAGTCTTTGTGGAGGGAGGGAATGGAGGGTGATTTAGGCAGAGGAGGTGTTGGGGAATGATGTCAAATTGATGTTGATGCAGGAGCATCCAACTTAGCTCTATCAATCAGCTCAGAATCATTGATGCTTATACAAGCCAAGAAGGAAATTGGGCATAATGTGCTTCGCTAGATCATTTCCAAAGATTCCGAGCGAAGAATAACTTATTAATAATTTGTGTTATGTCAATAACCTATTGATGGGAGGGCATTTTAGACATTTTGCATGACCATTTGATGAAGTTTCAAGATGGTTGTTTTCTGGTAAAGGGAGAAGCAGTAACCTTTCGGGGCTGAACATTCAAGAATGCAAGTTCCCTGCCAACAAGTGCATTTCCTAAGTTCCTAGTTGTCTTTGTTGTTATATAGTTTTCAAAGGGTCAATTTCTAAGTTCCTAAGTCTTCAATGTCTGCTTTTTATATTTCCCAAGTCTAAAAATCCTCCAATAAACAGAGGAAAACTCTCCAATGTTACAGCATATGAATCTGATGAATGAAAATTGTGAGATTTCCTCTACTTAAGTGAATATCTTTGGAGAGTGGATAACTCCTTTCGATCTTTTTATCCTTGGAGCATAGATCACTCCTTGGTGGTGAGCCAAGAAGCCCTTTATCCTTGGTTGGTAGAAATTTTAGGCCTTGGTGGCGAGCTTCTTATATTCCGAAATCCTTTATCCTTGGTTGGTGGAAGCTTTTGGCTTTGGTGTTGAACTTCGTAGATCTCGATCCTCATCCTCGGTTGGTGGCATGGCCTTTATACCTTAAAAAGGAGATTGTTCTATCTTTTCTTATTACTCTTTGTTTATTCCTTGTACACACCACTCCATCACTTATCTAGAAAATCCCAAAGAAAATTTCCATTTTGGAATCACTCGTCCCCATCACGCATCAAAATATTGGTATCAGAGCTTAAGGTTAAACTCATTTGAGTAACTCCTTTCTTTCTTTTATTATAAATTCCTTATGCCTGATCAAGTTCCAAAAGGCTTGACTTTGGAGCAAGCACACAATGAAAGTTGAGATTGTGCAATCCAAAATCTTCAGCAACAAATGGAGCAAGTCCTCAATCTTCTAGAAAATCCAGCGAGACAAGGACAACCAGCAAGGCATCCTAATGAATGGCATCGGTATGACAATTCTGAATCTTGTCAATAAATGGCAATTCTGATTCCATTGGAGGCGACTCTAGTGATTCTAAATATCAAATTCAAAGACGTAGAGGGAGGCATAAGAAGAATGAATGAGATATTAAAGTGGAGGTCCTTGAGTTACAGTAGTCTCAATATCGATGACTTTGTGTATTAGCTACACATAACCGAATGCATTTTTGACTTCAAGTCCTATTTGGATGAGAAGAGATGTAAGGTTGCAATCCTAAAACTAACAAAGTATGCTTCAACCCAATCTAAAGCATCATCGAGCTAGAGAATGAAAAGGCCGAATCAAGTCTTGGGAAAAACTCAAAAAATTGATGAAGAAGAGATTCTTGCCCAGCAACTATATGCAAGATATGTTCCAAACGTTCCTGAGCAAACCATTGCTCGTTTTCTTGGCGGCATGAATGAGAAATTACTAATATGATCGAACTTCAACCTTATTGGTCCTTTGAAGAGGTATGTAAGTTAGCCATAAAAGTTAAGAAGCAATTGAAGAGTAAGGGGTTTTCCTTCAAAACCTCAACAAAGGCGACATCTTATTCTAAGGGTACTTCCTCTAGCAAAGGCGAAAGTACGTGGACAAAAGACAAAGGCAAGGAGAAGAATGTAGAGCCTTCCAAAGAAGTCCAAGAGAAGTTTGAAGGTGATGCAAGGAAATGCTTTAAGTTCCATGGTCTTGGGAAATTTCAAGTGAATTGTCCTAATTAGAGAGTTATGACTCTTCAAGAAATTGATGAGATCAATTTGGCACTTCAAGAGGCTAAGAGCAAATCGGGCCAAAATGTTTTTGAATTGAAGGGGAAGAAGAAATTGTGGAGAAAGCCAATGATGACGAGATGTCGATCATCCAAAGAGCATTGCATTTTGAAGTTTCTTCCGATAATGAGTAAAGGGAGAATATATTTCACATCCGTTGTACTATCAACAGGAAGGTATGTTCGGTGATCGTCAATGACGGGAGCTGCACCAATGTTGATTCGACAACTCTTGTCGACAAGCTAAAGCTTACAACAACGAAACATTCTCAATCATACAAGCACCAATGGCTCAATCAAGGAAATTATCTAAAGGTAACAAAACAAGTTCTCATATCATTTTCGATTGCGAAGAACTATCGAGATTGGGTTATATATGATGTGATTCATATGGGTGTATGCCACTTGTTATTGGTTAGCCCAAGGTAATTTGGCATAAATGCTATGCATGATGGTCGGAAAAATGCACTCTTTTTCACAAGGAATAAAACTGCTTTACTCTTTTACCCTTGAATCCCTTTTTTATATATAAAAATCAACCTGAGGAGGAAAACACTTGTAAGGCAAATTTGTTATTGAATGGGACATGGGTTGAGAGAGCCATTAGCAAACAAAAGAATGTATTTGTTTTGCTTTCCTAGAGGATTTTCCACTTGGATTACCTCTCATAAGAGCTATTGAGTATCAAATTGATTTGATCCCTAGCACTTCACTACCAAACAAGCTAGCTTATCGATGCAATCCAGATGAAACAAAAGAGTTACAAAGATAAGTCGATGAACTTATCGACAAATGATACGTTCAACAAAGCATGATCCATGTTCTGTTCCGGCTCTAATTGTGCCTAAGAAGGATGGTACATACTGAATGTGTGTCGATGGCTAGGCAATCAACAACTTCACAATTAAGTATAGGTACCATGTACCTAGACTTGATGATATACTTGATGAATTATATGGTTCTAATGTGTTTTCAAAGATAGATTTGTGGAGTGTTTATCATCAAATCAGAGTGTGAGAATTGATGAATAAAAGATTGCTTTCAAGGCCAAGGGAGGCCTTTATGAGTGGTTAGTTATGCCATTCGAATTATCTAATGCTCTGTCTACCTTCGTGAGACTTATGAATGAGGTTCTTTGTTCCTTTATTGGTCAATTTGTTGTTGTTTATTTAGACGATATTCTTGTTTATAACCGAAATGAGGAGGAGTATATCTTTCATTTAAAGCGAGTCTTTAATGTCTTAAAGAACAAAAATTGTTTGCTAAAATGGAGAAATATGAGTTCTTCTCTCCAAGCATTATGTTTCTTATGTGTTTTCCAAAGATGGAATCTCTATTGGTCAAGCCAAGGGGGAAGCTAAGAAGACTTGGCCAGTTCCAAAGTCCATTTCTGATGTAAGAAGTTTTCATGAACTTGTTTCTTTCTGTCGATGTTTTTGTCAAAAATTTTAGTACCGTCATGGCTCCTATAACTAAATGTATGAAGAAAGGTTCTTTTGAATGAACATATGCTGCTCAAAATGCCTTTAAGGTAATCAAGAAGAAACTTTATGATTATCTTATTCTTACACTTCCTGATTTTGATAAAGTATTTGAAGTCGAGTGTAATGCAAGTGAAGTTGGCATTGGCATTGTACTTGTGCAAGCATAAAAACCATTGGCATATTAGCGAGAAGTTGACCGATTCCAAGAGAAATTATTCAACTTATGATGAAGAGTTCTATGCCATTGTCTAAGCTCTTGATCATTGGAGTCATTATTTGAGGTCAAAGCAAATTTTCCTTCATTCTAATCATGAGGCACTCAAGTTTATTAGTGGCCAACGCAAACTTAATTCGAGACATGCAAAATGGGTAGAATTTATTCATTCATTTTCTTTTTGTCTCAAAATGTAAACTCGGGCACACTAATGTTGTAGCTGATGGTTTATTGAGGGGATATTCTATGCTGTTGTTCTAGACTCTAGGATTCTTGGATTTCACTAGATGAAAGAACTTTATTATGAAAATGTGGGCTTCTCATCAATCATCGACAATTGAAAGCGAGGAGTTGAAGGTACATATTCTTTGCAAGATGGCTTTCTTTTTAAAGGAAATCGATTATGTGTGCCGAAGAGTTCTTTTCATGAATTGCTTATTCAAAAGGTGCATGGTAGTTGATTGGCTGGCCATTTTGGTATTAACAAAACTCTTGATGTTCTTCAAGAGCATTTCCATTGGTCAAAGATGAATGGAGATGTGCATGCCATCATTTCAAGATGTGCAACTTGTCAAAGAACAAAAAGACATTTCCATTAAGCATTGTATACTCCACTTCTAGTTCCATAGTGGCTTTGGGAAGATGTTAGCATGGATTTCATTGTGGCTCTACCAAAAACTTAAAGGGAAAAAATGCTATCGTGGTGGTCGTCAATTGGCTCTCTAAAGTGGCTCATTTCGTGCCATGTTACTAGACCGATGATGCATCTCATATTGCTGAATTATATTTCAAAGTCATGGAGTACCAAAGACTATTGTGTCAGATCGTGATTCCAACTTCTTAAGCTACTTCTGAAAGACACTATGGAGAATGCTCGATACAAGACTCTTATTCAGCATAGATTGTCATCCTCAAACCGATGGCCAAACAGAGTTAACCAATCATACTCTAACCATTCTTCTTCGTGGTATAGTGAGTAAATCTTGGAAAGACTGGGATTTGAAGCTTGAGCATGCTGAATTTGCTTACAATCAATTACCAAGTTTTGCTATTGGTTGATCACCATTTGAAGTTGTGTATGGAATTAATCCTCTCAAATCCATCAATTTGATTCCGCTTTTATCTAACTCTCAAGTAAGCTTTGATGGCAAGGAAAGAGTTGAATCAATGAAGAAGATGCATGAACAGATTCGATCCAAGATCCAAAAGGCCAACGAATCTTGCAAGAAGAAAGCTAATCAGCATCCAAGCATACTCAATTTCAATCAGACGATCTTGTATGGCTTCACTTGAGGAAGGAGAGATTTCCATCTCAATGAAAGAATAAGTTCATGCTCAAAGCCGATGGTCCCTTTAAAGTTATATAGCGAATTGGTGACAATGCTTACAAAATTGACCTTCTTGAGGAGTTTGGAGTTTTGGTGACATTCAATGTGGAAGACCTTTCTCCTTACTTAGAGGATGACGACTTTCCAGATTTGAGGACAAATCTCAAACAACCTAGGGAGGATGATGTGGGAGCATCCAACTTAGCTCTATCAACCAACTCAGAACCATTGATGCTTATCCAAGAGAAGAAAGAAATTGGCATGTGCTTCGTTGGATTATTCCAAAAAATTTCAAATGAAGATCAATGCTTTGTGGTATGTCGATAACATATCGATAGGAGGCCAATTTAGACATTTTGCATGGCCATTTGATGAAGTTTCAAGATGGTTGTTTTTTGGTCAAGAGAGGAGTATGAATTTTGCAAGGCTGAAGATTCAAGAATGCAAGTGCATTTCCTAAGTTCTTATGTGTCTTTATTGTCATGTAGCTTTCAAAGGATCAAGTTCTAAGTTCCTAGGTCTTCAATGTCTGCTTTTTATATTTCCTAAGTTTAAAAATCATCCTATAAATAGAGGAACACTCTCCAATGTAAGGCATACGAATTTGATGAATGAAAATTGTGAGATTTCCTCTACTTGATTGAATATCTTCAGAGAGTGGATAACTCCTTTCGGTCTCTTATCCTTAGTACATAGATCACTCCTAGGTGGTGAGCCAAGAAGCCCTTTATCCCCGTCTAGTGGAATCTTAGGCCTTAGTGTTAAGCTTCTCCTATGCCGAGGTCATTTATCCTTGGCTGGTGGAAGCTTTAGGCCTTAATGGTGAACTTCGTAGATCTCGATCCTCATCCTCAATTGGTGGCATGGCCTTTATACCTTGAAAGAATATCATTCTATCTTTTCTTGTTATCCTTCGTTTATTTCTTGTACACCCCCTCCATCACTTATCTAGAAAAATCCCAAGGAAAATTTATATTCCGGAATCACTCGTCCTCATCACACATCAGATGTGCAAGCTCTTTTAATTTGACATGAAGGAGAATTCTCGCAGCTGCTACCTCAAAATTCTGAGAAGATGTCACGCACGCCGTCCACCATTATCATGGCCTTCTTCGGCATCTCTTTTTTCCTAGATCTCTCCAATTACTGGTTCAATTTCGACGATCAAGAGACATCTATGGAACTTCCTCCTATTCTTGCTTCTCATTGCAAATTTCAGCTTCTAACTTTATCCGACTTCATTGGTGTTGTTGGGTTAGGTTTGAAGAACACAATGGTGCTAGCCTCAATTTGTTAATTTGGGGCAAAAAGAAGTGGTGCATGACGTCATTTTGTAACGATTTTACTAACAAATTATATTGGACGATAAATATTAGAATATGGATAATGACACAGATGGTTCCTAAATGTTGGTCAAATGTGCAATTTAGCCCATGGCCTTTTAATTTGGCACAAAAAGTCCCTAAACTTTGGCCCAATGTGCAATTTAAGGACAATTTGTGTTAAATTGAAAGTTCAGAGACTAGATCGCATAGTTGGCCAAAGTTAATGGTCTACTTATATCATTTTCCCATTAGAATACCGCCATGGTAGATTTTCTTACTACATGAATTGTCCATGGCACTAAAATGATTGATTTTTTTTTATACCAAAGTGGGACCTAAGCAATCGAAACAAAATTATGGCATTGAAATGAATGCCGTATGAAATTTATGACACCTATGATGTTTTTTTCTCCCTCACGAATTACAAACCATATTTCAACAAAGGGGGTAACATCTGACTCAAAATTACAGTATTGGTGGATCTTGCAATTCAAATCTAATGCGAGAATAAAAAAAATTAGAGAAATAACTGAAAAATAATAAGGACATCAGATATTTATCTTGTTCAATTTTAATGTCAATGCCTACTCTGTTGGGAGTGTCATCCACCAAGAAATCCCCTATGAATTCTTTGAATACAAATTTTATAGTCGCTAAATGGCTCAAGTATTTCCCAACCTTAGAAAACACTCAAAGTAAACTTGCAATTGTTATTTCAAAATTCCATAGATAACTTACTCAGAAAAGTTGCAAAGAGAAAACTTTAACATCTAAATTGTTTGCTTACTTGTGAGATAACTAAGCAGAATGCAGTTTCTATATATTCTTCTATGACTTGCCCAATCAAACCAAGAATCCAAGTTGAACCTGGAAAATATTTCAATTATTTCTTGCTCATTTGAATGTCAAATCACATTTTCTATTTGCTTTTTGAATTATTACTTAGATGGGATTATTTTCATGGGCTCAAACTCGAGACTTGATCTGACAATTTTCTACCTTAAGTCAACGTTTGTACCAAATTCATAGTTCTTGTCATTCACACCTCGACAAATGCTCAATCTTCATAGATGTCTTTTAAGCCCAAGTTGGTTTGTCTTCAAGGAATGTACTTGATCCACATATCTACAAGATTCTTCACCGCAAGAAGCTTCTTTAGATTTCTGTTATCTACTCATAGGCCATATTTAACATAAAAATTCGGTCATCAATAAACTCGATTCTCCAGTGATATCTCTGGTTTTCACTCAACACTTCACACCACCAATCAAGTCATTTGAACACATCACCTTTTCAGCTCATTCTTTTCCCCATGTTTCCTACCTCAATGATCATTGAAGTCACCATATCTCTTAATATTCCTTCCAACTCACAACATAACTGATAGAAGAAAAGGCATAAGCACCCAGAAATCGGACATTCTTCAAGTTTTCACGGGATCCGGGTTCGTAAACTCAATTCTCACCATACTACCTGAATTTCATTCTCTCAAACATAGCCCAACGTCTGTCGTCCCGGAGAAAAAAAGAAAAATTTGCTTCACATCATTTCCAATGTATACCTGAATTTCTCGTACATTATCTTCGCTGCATGCAAAAATTAATCATAGATGGGTAAATCGCCTTGACAATCATCTATCGTTCCTGTAACTTTTGAAGTAAATCATTGCATTTCTATTTTTTCACCAATGTTACTGAACTTTGATTTATCTTCCATGCAATCACTCTTTTCAAGGTCCGACCAAGGACTCACGGGAAATGCTAACGTTTGAGTTAAAGAAATTCTACCAAATGGGATCAACAAATCAGTTATCCCAAAAACAAACTCTAAACTCGAAAAACATAAAACAGCACTCTCTGCCCCTAAGATTCCAAGAAGCAGGCAGACACAATTACTTGTCCTATAAAATATGGAGCAATGTTGGAGGATTCTCCTTCAAACCATTACAAAATGGTCTCTTATCATGTTGTACGTTTGGGCTAAGTCAAGATTGTTTCTCTTGTCTACGCCACTTTGCTTGTCATATGCAAATCCGGCAATAATGTACATGATTTGCGAGTCTAGAACACGAAACATCTATGCATGGGTTAAACTAGATAGTTATATAGGTAGGTGTGCTGGTATAGAGAGAGAGAGAGAGAGAGAGAGAGAGAGAGAGAGAGAGAGAGAGAGACAGTACTGCAAACTTTTGTATGGACCGACAGGGGATTCGGATGCTGCCATTAACAGAGGCGACAAAACCTTCGATTCCGCACTGATCTCTCCCTCTATCTGTCTCTTTCTTCTACACACTCTTACTCAAACTCGTTGTTTTCTTACTCTTGTATTAATCAGTGACCGAAGTAACAGTGAATCATCTTCCCCAATATAATGCAGCACATCTCCTCTTGTTCGCATCACTACTCTTACCCACCTCTCTCTGCCTTGCTCCCCATCCCGTGAACCGCAATATCACTTGCACTAGACCCTTTTTCTCAGTTACAAAGTTCTTGGTTCAATCATACTCTCTCTCTCTCTCTCTCTCTCTCTCTCTCTCTCTCTCTCTCTCTCTCTCTCTCTCTCTCTATGGATTATAACTATGAACCCAACACTTCCCTTCATCTCAGCTTACCAAACAACCCACCCAACCTGGAGCTTTTCCGAGACCTGTCGTCCTCCTCCTCGTCATCGCCACGCAGTCCATCCGAAGTGGCTCGGTTGTTCTCGTGCAACTTCTGCCAGAGGAAGTTCTACAGCTCGCAGGCACTTGGCGGCCACCAGAACGCGCACAAGCTTGAGCGCACCCTCGCCAAGAAAAGCAGATCGGAGCTGAGCTCGGCCATCAAGTCCCACATGGCGGGCTCACCAGTGAGTTCAATTCACGCCGTTCGCATTCATCAGCACCATCAGGAGCTCGCGGGTAGCTTTCTTGGAGACGTGGACTGTGGAGGGATGCAGGAGATGGCGAAGTATGGGTCGACTCCAAAAGGGTATCGACCAGAGAATGCTCATCCGGAGGAGTTTTGTCACCTTGACTTGTCCTTAAGGCTCTGAATCTATCTAAAAGAATCTAAAAGAACCTAAAAAAGCAAATATTAGTATTCTACGCGTCAGACTTATCATTAGTTGTATTTTACTGGTCAGAACTTGCTGATAACTTGTCGCTTCTTCGGATTGTAAAACAAGCCGAGTTGAAGCAAACGCTTCAACGCTGATCGATGGAAGGAATTGCCTTTCTTCTTTTACTCTGGTTTTTGGCCCTTTAGAATCTGTTGGAGGTCGATCTTGTCGTCATACGTGGGGCCATCCCCAAATTATATATGATATAACATTTTACGTTTTCTACAATTCACACACACGATTTTGAAAAAAAAAAAAAAAAGATTCACACAAATGATTGTTGAGACTTAATCTAATAAACTCTTATATGCTTATTCGAATAGTGCAGTGTCACAGCCCGATTTCTCCCGTACTCTTGCGGGGTAAGGAGTAGAGTTTTGTGGCAGGGGATGAAGAGCGAGCAATGCACGAAGAATGCAACAATTTTATGGGAGCACCATTGCGGTTTTTTTTTTTTTTTGGTTAAGAGTCCTACAATAGAATGAGTGCCATTTTAGAAAATCTCTAGAGGCGGGATTAGCCTCCTATACATAAACTGGTCGGGAGTTGATGCCACTCTTCTGATGAGGTTATGGCAAGTTAAAATTAATATCTATTCTGAAATGATATGTGTGTCTCGCTAGAGAGATTAAACACAAGCTTAATTGGGCATGGTACAATCCCATGTGAGGATGTGGTTTGCCATCCATCTTTAAAAATGATTTATAAAAGGAAGGCTGGTCTAATTCAAATTTTCCAGACAACTAAGTCCTTTCATGGACTCGGGTATCGCGCCTGATAACTCATTGTAGGAGAGAGATCATGGAAATCCAATCCTTTGAGGTCGCCGATTTACTGCGGTATGGATCCTTAAAACGGGCTCCTCGACAAGTTGAGACAAGAAAGGCTCCTGGATGGAACTCGGTATGGCGCTGATGAGTCGGTTCCGAGAAAGATCGATTCCTTCTAGAGCTGTCATTTTCCCCATGTCAAGTGGGAGTCCTCCATTGAAAGAATTTAGTGACAAATTGAGGAAGATTAGTTGTTGAAAGCTCCACAGACTAAACGGAATAACAGAGGTCATCTTATTCGAACTTACGAGAACCTTTTGAAGGTTGCTCAGGTTTCCAATGGAATATCCTATTTTAGTGGAGCAGCAAATCTCCTAAACTTGTCAAGTTGCATTGGGGATTGGTCCTCCGAGACGGTTATTGTCAAGATACAGCCTTTGCAGGCTTTCTAGTCCTCCGATTGATGATGGGATGTTGCCGTCTAGATTACTATCCCTCAATTGTTGGAAGGTCAACCTCTTCAAGAATCCCTTTTGGTAGGGATTCTTGCGCACCACAATTGGGCGCGAATAGAATTTGTAGGGAACTCGAGAAGTTTTTGATAGATTCTGGTCTGGAGCCGCGGAGCGGGTCATTTTCCAGAACCAAAGTTTGCAGCGATTGGCAACTAGATAAAGCAGAGAGACAACCGAGCTCCAAACCATAAGTCTCGCCGCTTGGCTGATTTGACTGAAAGGCAAAGTATCTGAGAATTTCTTCAAGTTGCCCAAACTGATGGGTATCGGTCGGATGAGTTGATTGTTCCCGGCATAAAAAAACAGCTAGTTTTGAAAAATTCGAGAAATACTGTGGGATGTGGCCGCCAAAGCCATTGTTTGCTGGAAGGAGTTGTTCAAAGTACGGAAGGCTTAGTTTGCTACTCGGGGAAGGCTTCGGGAGTGGGAATTGTCCATCAAAGAAAGCAGTTGTAGCGAAGAAATTTTGAAAACCTCTTGAGGCATTTCGCCTGTTAGCAAATTATCCTGAAGGCTCATTGCATACACATCGACCCACTTGCCAATGTCCCTCGGAATGTCACCTTTGATGTAAGTAACACATAAATTCAAGATGTGCAAGTTTGACATGTTGCCAATGGTTCGAGGAATGTAGCCAGTCAAGTTGTTATTACCGAGATATAGCTCCCGCAGCTTTTGCAAGCTGTCTATATCTCGAGGAGTGCTTCCCCGAAAATGATTGAATAATAAGGCCAACTCGAGAGGTTTCTTGCATTGGGTTGGGCTCTCCGGTAGCAGGCCACTACTATGGTTACAAGTCATAAGAAGCCTCTGAATGTTAGGCCAGCGGGAACAAAGATTGGATGGAAGACTCCCTGATAGATCAATATCCGTCAAGTCGACTATCTTGAGAGATATATTGAAAAAAGTCGGAGGAATAGAACCTGTGAGATTGGCCTTGGCCAAAGCAATGACCTCCAATGTGGTTTTGTTTCCCAGCAAGCTTGGAATTTGACCCCCTAAGGGGTTGAAACTAAGAGGTAGTCCTCCCAACTTAGGAAAGGTGTCGAGTTCTGTCGGTAAGCCGCCTGTTGGTCTGTTATCTGCAAGTGACGTCGGTTCGAGATTCTGGCATTGGGCTAAGTTAGGAGGAATGTTTCCTTCGAACTGGTTCCATTCAAGTGCAAGTTTCTTCAGGTGGCGTAAACGATCAATTTCTACCAGAGTCGTGCCGTAGACAGAGGCCAGGAGCGACAGAATGCTGAGGTAAGGAGAGAGTCGTCCATGGAGATCCATGTGCGAGAGGTTTAAAGCTGTGACTCTCTGCCTGCGATTGCTGCAAATGACACCGATCCATTCACAGAAATTTGCTTGCACGGTCCAATTGCCACCTTTGATGGTGTCTGTCGGGTCGCCTTCGATCACCCATTTAAAATGGAGGAGACCATCTTGATCAGTGAAGTTGCTGGAACAATTGATGGGCGGAAACATCACTGCAGCTAATATTCCATCAAGAAGTGCCAAAAAGTTTGACTTCTCCATAATGAAGAGAGCTTCTTTTGATTGCATCCGTTGAAAGTTTGCTAGTTAGGACTTGTTCTTAGTATTCACACCAAAACCAACCGAGTGATTGTCTTCCATTTGGGGGAAAAGAAGGCAAGTAAAGAAAGACTAACTACTAAATGGTGCCACGAATGGTGTCGGTGGAAAAGCAGTAGGTTGCTTTTCAATGTGAGGGACATAGCAAACTACGTGATCCACAGTTCAGAAACATTATTGGTTGAAATTTTCTTTGGAGCGTCGAAGTTCTCAATTGCATATTCCCAACTCATTTCTATCTAATATTTGAAGAATGCTTTTCACAATCACCCCCAACCCTAATCATATGTTGAGACCTTCCGTGATTGAGGAGAAGTTGGAGAACCTCTCAAGTCACATCAGATTAAGCAAATGGCCCGTTCTTTATGTTTATATAGACATACTTATTTTCGACTCTATGAAGGTACCAGGGGACCTTTGACAAATGCTCCAAGGCATGAACGTGGAAAGGCTCTGTGATTACTGTTGTGAACTTCTCAAATGGCTGATATGAAGTGCCTAGTTGGAGGTTGACGGATTTTTAAATGGGCGCGAATTGTTCCTCCCTTAAGTTAAAAAAAAAAAGGTGGTGCTTATGTCTAGCGCTAGTTTTCTCAAGCCTTACCAATCGCAACTTGATTATCTCATTTAATTATTCAATTTGATTTAATTTGAGTCCGCCACTAATATATTATGAGCCGACCTAGAGCCCGAGTGGGATGCCGGAGTACATCCTACTCTCGTGACCCTCCTGCAAAGGCGATGATGAATTACTAAACGACCATGAATAGTGCCTCACGCAAGCTAGCATCTATGCCTAGCACGTAGTGGTGACCATGGAAGAACAAATTTCTCTAGCAACACAACGAAGAAGATAAAAAGAGGCAGAATGAAAGAGGTGGTAAAATGGGAGTGGCAGAGGGAAAATCGGTCCGGGCAATCCGATTCTTCCCTTGGATCCGAGAACAGGATTGCCAAAACACAAGTTTTAATTTTAGAGATCAGGAATCCAATTGTATTCATGTGAATTGGGTTGAACTGGCCAGTTTGGTCTTGTTTGGGTGGTTCCTAGTTTGGTCAATCCGTCTTACTCACTCCTACTATCACGGGTCATCTCAAACTCTACCGATCATAACTTGATTTTCTCATACAATTTATTATTTTATCTAAAGTCACCACTAATTGTAATTGCATTTTGCGTAAGGATATAAATTTTTAATGAACTTTTGCTGGTACGTTGGGGTAAATTGATTATCCTAGGTGGTGTTTTATTTTTACGGTACCGCACTTGAAATATCTGAAGATTTTTGTACAGATTGGCTCGGAAAAGTGGAGGGGGATGATCTTACCAACCGGGTTAGTTTTTAACTTGAATGTTGGTCACTGTGATTGAATTATAATAATTCAATAAAGGGAATTTGCTTTAAAAGCGAAGACGTATGTGGGACTCCAAAAACAGATTTTGAGGCTTATATTGTCATTCAGTTGGATCTTTCTAGGAAATTACCCGACTCTACTTTACAAGTTATGTTCTTTTAAATATTGCAAGATAAGAATTGGGCAAGAGAAAACCAGTAACCATATTTTTTTGTAATTTCTTTTCGGAGAAACTTTTTAGATTATTTCTTTATCCGCTTAAACTGAAAAAGGAGAAATTTGGTTGTGGTTGAATCTCAATCATGCGGACCAATCCATCGAAAGAGTAAATCCTCAAATTTATCACTCAATTCATTAACACTTGATATTTGTCTATATATCTTTGTCTATTGAAAACCTTTATGTGATGGTACATGTAGACTTTGTCGAACATATAGTAGTGATTCTCACTTGGCATGTGATGGGATTTTTCCACGAAAATGTACGAGAGTTTTGAATGGAAGCTTGCTAATTGCCCCATCGATCACTTTAATTGGCACTATGCTCGTTGTTCTAGCGAATGATGCCTTTTTATAAATGATGGTTCGAAAACATAAAGAAAACGTTAAAAAAGAAAGAATGTCCTGTACATGTGAATTGTATGTGAAACCATTGAATAGAAATTACTAGTCAAAAAGTTTAACTGTTTTAGAAATCAATCAACTATCAAATGACCGGAGACAAATATGACTTATGTAGTCAATAAGTTATATAGCTACTTATGGGCTATGTAAATTGGTTACACATATCATCATAGTATATGTACACAATTATTGACAACTATTTTCATTGTGATCAATGTTTTTGTCATGGAAGCTAAGCGATCAAGCAATAAAATCAACATAACAAGAAAAATAAATCAAACACCAGATTTTCGTGGTTCAGTCATAGTAATCTATGTCTATGAGGAGAGCAACAATGGATTCACTATGAATCAAATGATACAATAGAAATTATGACCACACTCAAATCACTCAAACACTCTCAGTATTTCCCAAGCCCTAATTACATCAGATAACCTATAAGTGTCTAGCGCCATAATTTCTCATGAAATAATCTCTCTATCTAATGAAAAAATTATACAAATCTTAAAGTCACAAGATTTAATTGGATCTAACACTTAAATACTTGATGTAATATTACGAACAAATCCACGAAGAAAAGTTCTTGCCAAGCACTCAAAAAATGGTGTTTCAACTTTTCTTTATTGTTTTAGGGTATAATTCACATGCATAAACTCTTCTTTGATATTCTTAAAATAGAATATCCACTTCTTATATGTAAGCAAAAAACCAATCCATAATAGGAAATGTATTTTTATGAAAACTTCTTCAACTAGAAAACCTATTTGAATTAAACAAATTTTCTTTCTGGTTCAAACTCGAGACATAATTTTAATAATTTTCAATTTAATTTATAGTTTATATTTTTAATTTAAAAATTAACTTAAAAATAAATAATAAATAATTTTAGATTAAAAATTAATTTTTTCAAAAAAATTAAAATTGAAAAAATTAATTTTTTCAAAAAAATTAAAATTGAAAAAATTAATTGTTAAAATATATTAATTTAAATTTAAAATTAAAATTTTAGAATTAATTAATTAAATTGAAAGTTTTAGCGATTTCTTTTCAAAAATTTTTAGAAAATTTTAGTTAAAATTTTAAAAAATCATTTAATATAATATTTAAATTTTAAAAAATAATTTAAAATTAATGATTTTAGTGAATAGGAAAAAAACGACGTCGTATTTGGTTTCATTTAGGGCATGGGACTCTTCAAAAATGACATCGTTTTGAACGCGTGGAGACTCTCCAAAAACGGCATCGTTTTGAACGTGTGGAGTCTGTAATGGACGTTGATTGCCACGTAGGAGAGAGAAAATAATAAAATAAGCCACGTCGGCATTTTCCGTGAGTCTAATGGGACGGCGTTAACAGAAGGACTGATTGAACGAATTTGACAAGTTTTATGACTTATTTGCACTTTTTGCAAGTTTTAGGACTTACTTGCACTTTCGTTACAAGTTTTAGGACTTCCGGTGCACATGTCCCTAATAGTTTCGAGCAAAACACCATGCTATTGTTAGTTTACACATGCTCGATTGTCTTACTAGTATCTTTTTCGATCAAAGTTCTCAACTGCTTGATCCTAACAATAACATTAAAATTATACTTGAGCATAACCACCAATTTCTTCCTCAAGTAGTCATCAGCAACTGTCAACATAAATTTGACACTCTTCTTTAAGGAAAATCGGGATAACCGGCGAACATCTAAGTAAAATAATTATGCAATCTTCGTGATTTTTCTGACAGACGTATTGAACTGTGCTCTCTTTGACGTTGATCTAAATCATAATACCTGCATATGTTTGGTTTATTAGCAAAATAGACACAAACAAATTCCTTTCACTAGAACCTGTAGACTTTTCTTGCTAATGTGCCATAAATGCTTGTGCCATAGATGCACATGCCACAAGTCAAACTCTTAAATAGATGCATCTGTCGTCTCCGTAGTGAATTACATAATCATTTCACCTTGAGGTTCGTATAAGCCATTGTATTTGATTCCTTTCATTATCATCAAGCACCTCAAACAATATTCAAAATTCCACATTCTAAAGAGTATTGAGACCTAGCTAAATCTAGGGCATTCAAGAAAATTAAATTCTTTTTTAACTCTGGAGCATGCCTCAAATTAGTCATTGTCCACACGATACCATCATGCATTCTAATAATATGATCACGAATACCTATAACATCACACTCAGCGTTGTTCCTCAATTGCACTTTACTATTACCCATGCACTAATAAGTATTAAAACCAATTCCTATTTAATGTAGCATGAAAAGAACAACAAAAATCCATAATTCATCCATCAAACAATTAATTATTAGAGACAGACATGATATAATTAGCACTATCCGAATTACTATCAACCATAGCTATAGCATAATTAGTAGACTCAACTCTCATTTCCTTACTCTTATTATTCTTCAACTTAAGGCAATCATTTCTAATATGCTCCCTCTTGCCATAACTCCAACATGTAGTACCATTAGTTTGAGACTGACTATTTAAATTACTTCCATTTACACGTGTTCGAGTTCTTACTCTATTTTCACCTACTAAAGTAGCAGAGATAGATTCGCTAGATTCTCTTCTACGGATGTCTTTGCTCAAAATCAAATCTCGAATCTCATCAAACGTTAAACTTGTTGATTCGGAGGAATTGCTAATAGCAGCAAAAGAAGTATTCTGGCCATTAGGCAATAAGGATAGTAGTATCAAAGCACATAGCTCATCCTTAAAGTTAATCTCAATTGAACTTTGATTAATAATCACATTGAAATTGTTGATATGATCAGTAACTAATATACCTTCGCTCATCTTTAAGTTAAACAGACATCACATCAAATTGACCTTGTTTATTGCAGATGGCTTCTCGTATATGTGTTATAGAGTTTCCATCAAACCCATAGTGGTCTCATCTTTTATGATACTGGACGACATGTTATGAGCCAACGTCAGTCGAATAACACACACGCTTGTCTATCCAACAACTCCCAATCTACTTGGTTCACGGACTCTACTTTCTCCCCACGTAAGGATAAAGATTCTTCTAATATAGGTAGTCTTCAATCCGTATCTTTGAAAATTCAAAATCCTTCCCATCAAATCTATCAATTCTCACTTTTGTGTTACTCTGTTGCCATCAATTCGCTTCAAGTCATTCAAGCCAAGCTCTAATACCAATTGTTGCAGAAGTCAAGCTATCGAACAATAAAATCGATAGAATAAGAAAAATAAATCAAACACCACTTTTACATGATTTGGTCATAACAACTTATGTCCACAGGGAGAGCAGTAACGGATCTACTATAAATCATGTGATACAATAAAGATTACAACTACAATCAAGTCACTTAAAAACTTTTGATGTTTCTCAAGCTCCAATTACATCAATTAAACCACAAGCATTTAGCCACATAATCTCTCATTATTAATCTATCAATTTCATGAAGGAATTATACAAATCTTAAACTCACAAGATTTAATTGACTCTGGCACTTGAATATTTGATGTGGTATCACAAACAAACTCACATAGAAAGGTTCTTGCCAAGCACTTGAAAAACGATGCTTCAACTTTTCTTTATTGCTTCAAGGTGTAATTCACAAGCAAAAACTTATCTTTAATATTTCTTGAATATTGCATCCACTTCTTATATGTAGGCAAGAATTTGATTCAGAATAGAAAAAATATTTTTAGAAAAACTTCTTCAACTAGGAAACCTACTTGGATTAAACAATTTTCATTTTTTAGCTTAAACTCAAGACATAATTTTCATATTTTCAATCAGATGAGCAATGACCAACATCTTCCAAGATTTAGTATCAGCACGATCCATTATCCATGATAAATGTGTTCATTATATTAGTCCGTTGGCACCGTCTGCTATCAAACCATATAAATTGACTTGCAATCAATCATTAATTAGCTTCCGGAGTATGTCAGTTTCCAAAGACTTTTAGTTAATGAAAAATTGACATGGTACTTTCAAGTCTTCATAAAATCCTCATTGTATTAGACTTATTTTTCTCTTATTGATATCTCCATTAATAATACAAGATTGACCAAGGTACTTTCGAGTCTTCATGAAACCATCATTATATAGACTTTCTCTGTTTCTCAATCTCTTCACTAAACTCACATAGGTCATCAATATCATCACATGTTTCCATTTCATTTGATATTGCCAGCTACTCTTGCCACCAATCTGTTGCTCCTAATAATGATAAAATGATCTATCATTTGCCCTTCTAGGTACATTGGCTATTTTCACTCTACCAAGCTATTTGTTTTCATGGCCCTTCCAAGTTTTACCAAAGATCCTCATTTTAGACTTATTTACCGTCTTTAGGTCTATCCAACTCTACTAGATCTTGGTACTTCCAAGTCATTACAAACAATTATATTTTTTATGAATTGTTCACCCTCGATCAAGGTCCTTCCAGATATTCACCTTGTTTTAAAATTTTTACAACTTGTAGATATCTCGATGCCTAATATCTTCTTCACTCTTGACATTGAAACGATTGTTTAATATTAGTAGATCACTCTTGATAGTGGCAAAGCCTTCTTCATACTAGCTCACCCCGATACTAACAATGACATCATCTGCATATTGGCTTGTGCATATATCATTTAGTATTTTTCAACCAATACACAAATTAGTAGCCTTGATTATTTTGTCATCTTCAAAACAACATAAGATATTTTTCCAACATAATGGATATCTTTTGTTCGCTATAGCAACTTTCGATCTTCATGTGGAATTTACAGTATTTTTGGATTCATGAGAAAATACCAAAAATATTAGCTTAGGTTGCATATTACATAGTTTTACATTATAGTGATAAATAGAATATGTTCGGGCTAATGGTTCGACTTAAAGGGAGGTTGAGCAGGTTAAGAGAGGATAATGAAAGAAATTTATGGAACAAATCAGAGTGATTAACAAGCTAGACAAGATGAGATGACGATCCGCATGATATTGCGGATAGTGAAAAGGGAAGTAAATCATACAACTATTTATAATGATTCGGCTTTATCCTCCATCCTACTTTCACTTGCAAAATGATAAATTTAATACGGGCTAGATTTCACTAGCAATCCGCAGTGTGAGTTACAACTGGTAAGTCTTGTTCTTTTCCATATGATAAATCATATTATCAAAAATAGGAGGATTGCATGTATACTTTTCACTTGAAGATAAATGCTAGAAACACATGGTTGCAAACTATGTAGCACCAACACGAACACGCGACATGTGACACAACACGACACGACACGCCAACACGTCATTTCTCAAAAAGTAGAGAATTCCGACACGTTATATTTTAAATAAATTTTTGTATATAAATCATAAATAGCTAAATAATAATAATAATAATAATAATAATAATAATAATAATAATAAGAGCCTAGAATTCATCTATACTAAAAACATTAATCTTACATTTATTAATATCATTAATTGTTTTAATTTGACAAATTTAACTATATTTCATTGTAACAATCCATAAAACTTAGAGGAAAAAACAAGTAATGCACATTGTACTATTAAATTTAAAATTTGACACTAAGAAAAAAATCTTGGAGTGTCATGCTGGAGTGTCGGACACTACGCGAAGGGTCTTGAAAGTGTCGGTGCTTCTTAGGTTGCAACAATGGGGAAGTAGCCAATAACAGAAAAGTACTCGCCAAATTTCCGTTTGCTTAACCGCAAGATCTGAACAAGGACGTAAATTAGACTAATAAAACTCAAAGGGTGAGGAACATCGGGTCTTGTCAAAGTCAAGGTGAAAAAGAGTTGGGGAAAAATGACAAAAAAAAGTCATAAACCTTTGCCACTAGTGCCAAATAAGTCCTCAACTTTTTTTGGTGCCAAATAAGTCCTCAACCTTTGCAAGTTGTGCCAAATAAGTCATTCCCACCGGAGGAAGCACACGTGGCGCCGACGTGGCTCACCTGAGCTTGCCAGCACCAACGTGGCGCCGACTCTTTTTTTTTTTTTTCTTCTTCTTCTTCTTCACCGACGAAGCCCTCGTTGGCAATGGGCGAGGGTGGCGGGGGTTGGGGAGGCCACTGCCGGCCTCACCCGTCGCCGGTGAGGACGGGGCGAGGCCGGCCTCGCCCGAATCTGGGCGGGGCAGCCCCGCCCAAATCTAGGCAGGGGCGGGGGCGGCCTCGTCTGGCCCCCGCCGGCCGCTAGCTGGGCAGCCTTGTTCGCCCCTGTCTGGGCAGGGGCGGGGCTGTCCCGCCCAGATCTGGGCGGGAGCGGCCTCGCCCGGCCCCCATCGGCCCCTCGCCGCCTCACCAGCGGCCGGCAGGGGCTGGGCGAGGCCGCCCCTGCCCCTGCCCAGATTAGGGCTGGGTGGGGCTACCCTGCCCAGATCCGGGTGAGGCCGCCCTCGTGCCGCCCTCGCCCATCGCCGGTGAAGAAGAAGAAGAAGAAAAAAAAAAAAAAGTCGGCGCCACGTCGGCGCCGGCGAGCTCCAGCGAGCCACGTCGGCACCGGCGAGCTCCAGCGAGCCACATCGGCGCTCCAGCGAGTCACATTGGTGGCACGTGTGCTTCCTCTGGTGGGAAGGACTTATTTGGCACAACTTACAAATGTTGAGGACTTATTTAGCACCAAAAAAAGGTTGATGACTTATTTGGCACTAGTGGCAAAGGTTTAAGACTTTTTTGGCACTTTTCCCAAAAGAGTTGAGTAGGTGATGCATGACCCAATTTTAAGCCAAACCTCTATTAAGAACATATGATATGTGGCAGATATTCATAGCAAAGTTATCGAGGGTCGAGGAGAACGGCCATTTTACCCGATTTGCTTGTTTGTCGAGACATTTAGGAGGCACCAAGTTTGAACGAACGGATTTGGCAGACTAGAGTCATTAATTATCACTTAATGTGATATATATGCACATCGTTAATTATATACATAAGTATTTTAACTAAGGAATATCGTGTCGGAAAAGCGACATGGGAGGGCTCACCCTTTCTCATACATAATTGAACCTGCGGACCATCATATATGATTTTCTTGGGCCAATTAACCTCTAAACGATCAGTTAATTTCTTAATTATATCTAGAAATTCAGGTGTTTTATCGACTTAATGAATGATTGGTGGGTCTAGAACAATTTAGCTATCGGAATCTGTAGCTCCCGTCAACAAAGTACGCAAGGGAAGACTAGGTCATTGTCTATGGGAATGATTTTTAATTTTTTTTTCTAGAAATGCATCTTGCTTATTGTCTTGATTTTCACTATAGAAGCTAACATTTCCAGGCCTGCCCGTTCGGGATCCGGATCCTCTCACAAAATCAAATAATGGGCCATCCGATTTCTGAATCAGACGGCCCCTATTTATTATGGGGTTTGTTTGTATTTTTTTTTTTAAATCGCTGGCCGTCGCCTGGCGTACATCATGCGATTCTGACCTGCCCCTTAGCCGGCCTAGTCAAGCAAAAAGACAACCGTGGGTCAAAGGAGAAGAAGATGCCAATGACCTTCGAAAATGACGTTTTCATGACACCCACCTTGGTTTCAAGGGAAAAAGAACATGATCGTCACTGCCAAATCAAGCAACTCTCCCGATAATGTTTTTACCTGGAGAACGTATAGCCAAAGCCACAAGCCACTAATTTTTTTTATATATAATTACTGAGCGGTAGATGGCACTCAATTCGATCCAAAAAAAAAAAAAAAGGTTCGAAGCATCACACGAAATATATGTCCAAAGCAATATCTTAGTCTAAAAAATCACAATCTAAGATCGTGTATTTCGCTTATAAAAAATGGAAGTACGAAAAAAAAATATTATCAATGAAAATGCTCTTGTTGTGGATGAAATCATTTCTATTTGACTTTTTTCTTTAATGCGATGGATATTATAATTTGAGAAAAACGTTTAAATGATATCCCCGTGAAATAAATGCACTCTTGTTATTATGTTTTACATTTCTCAATGTGCTAAGCACTTCAAGTCATCAGGAGTCTCACGGAAGCATAGAGAGCACTTACATCTGACACAACATGACCAATTTGCTTGTAAGATTATCCGTATTGGGTCCTGATGTGCTGATGTGTTTGAATTTCGGAGCTCATAATAGATTGAAAAACACATCAAGAATGAAAAATAGAGAAGGTGTTATACCTTCCGAAGTTGGACATGCATTGCAATGTTGTTGGATGAAATTTCATTTCTGCACAATGTGTTGCGTCTTCAACTGTTCCCCTTAGATTCAGAAAGCTCATGAGAAGATTAGGTACCTTGTTGCAGATATCTATACACAAAGCCACAGAAACGAAATTGCTGCGTACAAACAAAGCTGATGCTATGGTAAAATTCTATTAACTGATCTGCACTTCATTTTCTTCTTAAGGAAGTGACGACTTGATCTTGTTGAGCTTAACCATGACAGTCTCCATGTCCATTCTTTCCTCCGGCAAGTCCTTTGAACATTCTAGTCCTAATTCTAAGATCGATGAGACTATGCTCTCGAGTTCCAAAAGTGTCAGATCTTCATGTCTTGTGCTAACGAGTTCACCATCCACGATGTCAAGCACTCTCTCTGGAATTGCTGCACCTACCCATCGCCTCAAGCTCATATCCGCATTGAACATTTCTTCGGTTGGTCTCTTCTTAGTAATCACTTCCAACAACAATATGCCAAAGCTGTAAACATCTCCTTTTGTGGAGACTTTTCCTTCCAAACCATACTCTGCAAACATCATATATTGTGAAATAAGAACATCAGCGATTGATTTTTTTTCTTTTTGAGACACAAGTAATAACATCGAGAGGCAGAGGAGTGTTAATATATCTCAATTGTATATATTATATTCGCAATCAAAGCGTTGGATTAGTTAAAGTACGACAGATGTACCTGGAGCAATGTAACCAATTGTGCCAAGGGTTCGGGTTTGTGTTTCAAGCTTATTCTCAACCAAAATCTTCGCTATTCCAAAGTCACAGACTTGTGCAACCAGGTCCTCGTTTAGAAGAACATTGCTAGGCTTCAGATCGCAGTGCACAACAGGTTCCGGAAGGCCATAGTGGAGATAATTCATTGCTGTAGCGACATCAATCATTATCTTCACTCGCTGATGGAGGCCCAAGTTGTAGTTGTTGGAGTAAAGCCAATTCTCCAAGCTCCCATTGGGCACGTATTGCAGCACCAGAGCTCTCAGATCGGCATTCGTGCAGGTGCTTATCACCTTGACTAGATTCCGGTGCCGGATCATGCGGAAAACCTCACATTCTGCATCAAAACTTTTCAGGGCGCCTTCCATATGGAGATTAAGTATTTTGACTGCAACATTTGTCCCATCGGCTAGAGTCCCTTTGTATACAGAGCTAAAGCTTCCAGATCCAAGCAAATTGCTTTCGCTGAAGTTGTTGGTACCCAAGCAAAGCTCCTGATATGATATCATCGGGTGGTCAATTCCAGGCGGGTTCTCCACCAAAACTGGAGCTTTCTTACTAGCTTTTCTATGCTTTCTAACCAAACAAATGACAGTGACTAGAAGCACAGCTGATACAATTGGCAACATAATGTATAGTAAACGGATCCGCTTGTCCCTTGATGATTTCTTTCCATTTACTTTGCAAGGTGGGACTTGAAAAGTTGCATTTCCACAAAGTGCTTCATTTCCAATAAAAGAGAGAGCCGAAAAATTTCCAAATGGCCCACCATTTGGAATCTCCCCTGATAGTTTATTGAAGGACAAGTTCAAATTTTCCAGATATGTAAGTCCTTCCATGGACTCGGGTATTGTGCCTGATAACTCATTGTAGGAGAAATCGAGGAAATCCAATCCTTTGAGCTTGCCGATCGATTGCGGTATGGATCCTTGAAAGGAATTCCTTGACAGGTTGAGACAAGAAAGGCTCTCCAACCCCTGGATGGAACTGGGTATGACACCAGTTAGTCGGTTCCAAGAAAGATCGATGCTTTCTATGGCTGTCATCTTCCCCATGTCAAGTGGTAGTCCTCCATTGAAAGAATTTAGTGACAGATTGAGGAAGATTAGTTGTTGAAGGCTCCACAGACTAACCGGTATGACTGAGGTCATGTTATTCGAACTTACGAGAAACTTTTGAAATCTGCTCAGGTTTCCAATGCAATTCGGGATCGATCCCGATATCCTATTTTGGCGGAGCAGCAAATCTCCTAAACTTGTCAAGTTGCATATCTCATTGGGGATCGGTCCTCCAAGATGGTTGTTATCAAGATACAGCCTTTGCAGGCTTTCTAGTCCACCGATTGATGATGGGATGTTGCCATCCAAATTATTATCGCTCAATTGTAGGAAAGTCAAGCTCTTCAAGAAACCCATTTGGTTGGGAATGTGACCTCTTATTTGACAATTGGGAGCGAATAGAATTTGTAGGGAACTGGAGAAGTTTTTGATAGATTCTGGTATAAAGCCATGAAGCGGGTTTTCTTCCAGAACCAAGGTTTGCAGCGATTGGCAATTAGATAAAGCAGAGAAAAAACTGAGCTCTGAACCATAAGTCTCACCGGTTAGCTGATTTGACTGAACCGCAAAGTATCTGAGTTTCTTCAAGTTGCCCAAACTCATCGGTATCGGTCCGCTGAGCTGATTGAACCCAGCATCAAAAAGGACTAGGTTCGAAAAATTCGAGAAATACTGTGGGATGTTGCCGCCAAAGCCATTCTTTGCTAGAAAGAGCCGTTCCAAATTCGGAAGGCTTAGTTCACTACTCAAGGGAAGGCTTCCTGAAAGGGAATTGTCCATCAAAGAAAGCAATTGTAGCGAAGAAATGTTAAAAACCTCTTGAGGCACTTTTCCCGTAAGCAGATTATTCTGAAGGCTCATTTCATTCAAATTGACCAACTTGCCAATCTCAGTTGGAATGTTACCTCCGATGCTGTTAAATTCTATGAACAGCATGTGCAAGCTTGACATGTTACCGATGGTTTGAGGAATCATGCCGGTCAAGTTGTTTGTACCGAGATAGAGCTCCTGCAGCTTTTGTAAGTCGTCTATATTTTGAGGAATGCTTCCCTGAAAACGATTGAATGACAGGGACAACACGAGAAGCTCTTTGCATTGCGTCAGCGTCTCTGGTAGCAGGCCGCTGAATTGGTTATGAGACAGCAAAAGCTTCTGAATGTTAGGCCAACGGTAGCAAAGATCAGAGGGAAGACTTCCAGAGAGATCATTATACGTCAACATGACACTCGTGAGCGATCTGTTGTAAAGTGTCGGAGGAATCAAGCCTGTGAGATTGTTCATGACCAAACCAATGACCTGCAATGTGGATATGTTGCCCATGAAGCTCGGAATTTGACCACGTAAGTCGTTGAAGCTGAGAAATATTTGTTGCAACTTAGGGAAGGTGCCAAATTCTCTCGGTATGCCACCCGTTAGCCTGTTCACTGCAAGTGACATCACCTTGAGATTTTGGCACTGGGCCAAGTTAGGAGGAATGTTTCCTTCGAACTGGTTAAATTGGAGTATGAGTTCTTTCAGGCGGGATAAACGACTGATCTCTATGGGAATCGTGCCATAGAAACTGTTGTTGCGAAGATCAAGAGAAGCCAGGAAAGAGAGATTGCCCAGGTAAGGAGACAGTCTTCCCTGGAGACCCATGTAGGAGAGGTCTAAAGCCACAACTCTCTGCCTGCGGTTGCTGCAAACAACGCCAATCCATCCACAGAAGTTTGCTTCAGCGGTCCAATTGCCGCCTTTGATTGTGTTTGTCGGGTCAACCACGATTGCCGATTTGAAGTGGAGGAGAGCATCTTGATCAGTGAAGTTGCTGGAACAACTGGCGGGCTGAACCATCAACAGGAAAGTTAACAGAAGAACAAGATATGCTAAAAAGATGAACTTCTCCATAATGAACAGTCGCTCTTTTGATTGCATTAGTAGCCAATTCGCTATTTAGGACCTGTTCTTAGCTTTCAAAGCAGAAATCTACCCAATGTTTATCTTAGTTCAAAACCAAAAATATAAACAGAACAAAGGAAGAGAAACTACCAAATCTTGCTCTAAATTAAAAAAACAATAGGTCGCTTTCCGAAGTGAAGGACATGACAAACTACATCATTCGGAACTTACGGATATCATTCGTTTGAATATTTGTTTTGAGCGTCAAAGTTAACATATGATGCGGTCCTGCAATGGGTTGGCCTTGACTTTTGGAGATGATCCCACCTCATTAAAGAGTGCTGTCCGCAATTCCCACAAACAAACACTCATGCCTGACGAGCCACTAAGGTTGAGACCCCCACGTCAAGGGATCTTGTCCATTCAAGGTCCCCCTTGTACTAGGGTGGATTTTGACAGATGGAATCTGCTAACGTGAACCATTTCACATTAGCAGATCCTATCCTGGTTGAGACCTTCCCCAAAGGTGACCTTGGAGAGCCCGTAAATATTGAACCAAACGGGCTAGCATTTGGCCGAAGTCCTTTACAGGCCCAAAGTGGCTTTCAATGCTAAACCAAACGGGCCCTAAGTCATGCCTGACTCCGTGGATAGCCCGCTATTTATGTCCACGCATACACGTTTATTTTGTCGTGAAGATCCCAATGGACCTTTGACCAGAGTTACTTTGGTGATGGGATAAAAGAACGGTTCAACATCGACTGTTGTTATTCACTTTTCGTTTGACTTGTAATTTTTTACATCTGACTCTACAATATTTTAAGTTACATTAAGTTACATATATTGACATTGATATCTATTAAGAGTCGTGTAAATTCTTTTAGTAAACTTTTGAAATAAAATATATATTTTTTCATTTCCAAGACAAAGTCATGAGTATCTTATGACAAGTCCATCCAACCATGTCCGTTGTTATTTTCTTAATCCCATATGCACATCGATATAAAGATGGAAAAAAGAAAAAAAGAATCCAGAGCATCAAACAGGAGCTCGAATGCTTATGGAGGCATGAGGAGTTGTATTGAGATTTGAGACCCAACATCAATTGGTCGAAATAGGGGAACAAAAGCACGAAGTACTTTCATGCACAAATATCCGGAGGAGGAACCAATCTGCACAAGATGTGTAAATCCGAGACCAAAACTCACTCAAGCTCATGACAGCGAATCATTGCAGTGAGTTCTCTGCATCTATTGTCCCCAGAAATCTTCAGTCTTTGCCCTTTTATGGTTTGAGCATAGACAAGTGAATTATTGGCAGTGAGGTGCAGTGGAAGAAGTGAGTGACCTGGCTTTTTTAGCTAGGAGTGGCTCAGGCTCTCGGCCCGGATGGTTTGAATGGACTATTATTTTTGACACCATTGGTTCGTCGCAAATGGCTAAACACAGTCCCGTAGAGAGAAAATGACTGCGTACAAATTAAGATAATAATGTGTCCAAATTCTTCGTACTGGCCTCTGCCTTAGCTTCTCGTCAGGGAAGTGATAACTTGATCTTATTGAGCTGAACCAAGACAGTTTCTATCATTTCCCATACTCTACGAGATTGGGAAATGACACGGCCTTTCTTTTTTTTTTTTTTTTATAAAGGATGGAGTCTCAAACATGATCAATAACCCGATATCAACAACATAAAAATTTCTTCAATCTACCAAAAAGGACATGTATTGCTTTGAGTTCAACTAACCCAAAAACTATCCACAATCCAATATAAACAACTACTAAAATATGCCCAAAGTTTCTAATCCCAAAAATCCTCTTCAAAAATGCTCTCTCCTATTATTGGCCGTTGGTCGATAAATTTGAAAATAGTAAATATAAATAAAATGAGCAACCACAATCGAAGTACATATCTTATAAGTAGATAAAACAACTATCATGCATACATATATAGGCAACCCAAAATTCATAGTTTAATTTCAACGTATAATATGCATATCCAATCAAATATACGTCATTTCATATTAACAAGTCCTTAAACAATTCTGAAAAATATAATTAAACATCCACAATAATGTATGCGCCAATGGTGAAGTCCATTGATTATTCTCCGTCAAATTATATCAATGGTCCATTCCACTAATTAATCTATTACTCAATGCATTACAATGGTCACGACACAATGCCTGGTGACAAAGCAACCAAGATTCCTCATTGATAAGGTCTCTACTTACAAAGCCATAAGCTCGGCCCAAAAAGATATCCTAACCCATATGCATATTCATATGTCATTCACTGGGCTCACAGCTATATTGAGTATCAACAAAGTACACAATAACACTTTTCACATTTGATAAAAGTCAATTCAAAATCATCGTCACAAAAACAATTTTATAAACCTAAACATATCTTTCATTTCAAACAAAAACTAGAAAAACAATTCAGAAATTAACACATAATGTTTCGACATTTCTACTCATTCGTTGAAAACATTTTTGTCCTAACATACTTTCGAAACATTCGTAATGATCAAAAAGTAGTTAATGCTCCTTTTATGTAATAACTATGTCATTTTGTAACTCATACTATATATTTTTCATATTGCGTTCAAAATATGAATTTATAAATTCAAAAAAAAAAAAAGACATAGAACCACTCACCTGAGTTCATCAACAACCAAACAACAATTTTGACTCACTTTTGAACTCGCAATCCTATCAAATAAGTGGAAAGTAACGTTAAAATCCAGCATAATCTTCCTCAACAACAAATAAGCTAAACCACGCTTTTTTCCTAATCAAATAATTTATATATGCTAATAGGAGTCTTGTCCAAAGAGAATTTTCAAGTTTTCTGCAACATGAAGTTTTAGCGCAAAACTTGATTGCGCCATAATTTTTTCCTCCAATCTCCATTTCAAGCAAACTTATACTTCAAATAAAGATCTTTCAGTGTACTAAAAGACCTGCAAAATTGGCAAACCAAAAACCGACCCAAAGATGACGAAATTTGGCCAGAAATATACTGTACACGTATTGTTTTCATCACGTGCAAAAAACTTTTACATTCCGTTTCAGGCAAACCATAAGCCCAAATTAAGTTGCGTAAAATCCTATAACTTTTCTACACCCCAAAGTATCATAACCCCCAAAATTCTCAGCCTTATAACTCAAAAGTTGGACTTTGCTGCTCAAATTTCATAAAAACTTCGAATTTGTGTCCTAACTTTGAGTATTATTTTAATCGGAAGAATGAAGAGTACGAGTACTTACTAGACGTTATGATCTGCAACACATTCAACTTGATGAGCTTCTTACTGTGTGTGCGTGACATCCCTATTTCCCTTTCTTCTTTCTTGCTCTCTTTCTTTTTTTCCTTATTCTTCCCCTCTTTTTCTTTTTTGTAACTCCTGTGCGGAACGTCCCCTCTTTTCTCCTTTTTACTCTTTGACTGTTGACATTCTCTCCTACTACTATTATTATTATTATTATTATTATCATTATTATTATGGCGCCCACCACCTTCTCTTGGCCTAATAAGAAAAATAGTGGTATTACAATCTAATCTATCCTTCTTAAAAAAAATTCATCCTCAAAATTTTGATTAAATAAATTTACCTTTGGGTCTTGCCTCTTTCTCAAGTTCACAAATGGCCTCTCTGTCCATATGATTTTGCCAATGAATTTTCAATTCTTTTATTTAGAATTGACGAGTGATATCATGAATTTCCATATAGTTAAACAAATTAAATTGAGTGATAATACAAGCAGTGCTCCATATAAATGAAAGTATAGCGACGTACAGGGCATTCAATATATCACCCAAAAGAAAAAAACACAGTTTTGTGGGAAGCCCATTCCCACTATATATCTCGGGCCTTGGAAAGCCACTTTTGGTCAAAGGTTAATTGGGCTTTCCTTAAGCCCTATCAGTCCATGTATGTAAAATGGATATGCTATGAACGTGCGAGCACGATGCCCATCTCTCCGAATCGTCCAAACTTTGGATTCAGATCCACGACATATGTGCGAACACATTCGATTTCAACCTTAAGAATTTGCCTAGAAGTTTCATTCCCACCCAAGGATTCTGTTAAGTTATATAGTGAGTCCCACCAAGATCTCATCTTTTTTTATTTGAATGTAAATTTCGGCGTGTTGTTTATAATACAAGGGGTATGGCATTGAGACTTGACTTCTTTAGGCTCTATTGGGTACTCTGTAGACCCAAGATTGCTTATATTCCTACCTTTTACCTATGCATATAACTCTATATCAGAGCAATTTACACCCAATTTATGGATTTCCAACGGATTATCTCTGGTTATTGGACTACAGATTCTTCGATACCCCAACAAACCGCGCCCGTCTTACCAGTTAATTTCTCTAATTTTGAAGCCAATTCATTAAATCATTCTCCCTCTTGCCATTTTTTTTCCTTTTCTTTTCACGTACACAAGCATGTGTTGCTTTTATGCTCTTCTGTCTATCTGTGTAAGAAAGAGTTCTGTGAATTCATATGAGAATGTAGGATGTGCGTGGATATTGGCATAGATGGGATCATGTGCGATAATTTTCTCATTCCTCACAAATTGGGTAATCACCCAAAACAATCTCATCTATGCTCCAAGGTGATCCCAAAAGAATCTCGCGAGTCTGATGATTCGAACCCATGCATTCATTGAAAAGGACAAACACACGCACCGATCAAAAACTTACCTACTTCTATCGAGGCAAGTCAAGTATCAAATTGCTTTGCTCCATCTAGCTACAAACGATATTTGAATGCTCTAGCACTCTCCTCTATGCACCAATCGAAGTGATTTACCCATAAAACGATTCTTCATGAGGACTCAATCAACTACTGGCAACTACTCAATCGAGAGTACGGAAATTTCCAAATTGGTCGATGTATGTGGGGGCTTTGTCCCCTGATTGTTGTCTTCGTAAGTAGACTCTCAAAACTCCCAATTCAAATTGTTCTCAGATGGTGCTTGTTGCACTGTCGCCATGTTTATGGTCAATCAGTGCCAGAACAAGAACCGCCACGACCAACTCCGGTACGATAATCGATATGCCGAAGTCAAACATTGTGATGCCATCAACGACAACTCTCTCCTTGGTCGTCCTTGGCAACCTAAATCACGAGACTTTTTGTTACAAGTCAACTGCTCGCATCTGCGAAAAGTCACTCTCCAAGCATGGGAACCAAAAAAAAAAAAAAAAAAGCTTAGCCAACGCATGGCTGATAATTCTGAAGGAGACGAACCATTTTTATAATGACTATGCGCTTGGGGAATTTTTTTTTAACTATACATACTAACTCAAATTTAAGTTTAGTTCTGCAATTTATTCGACACACGAAATTGTTTCTCCTGCATAGTTAATGACAGATTAGCAAATTTAAATGCCATAATCTACAAAATCTCATGTTGTCTCCCTTACTGACCTAGGGTTCTGCAGAACTTCTTTGTTCTCACCCTCTCAATCTAAGTTTCATTGAGTTAAAAAGTGCATGTCTGAGGCTATTAGCCAAAAAGAATCTCATGGGGGATTATATTGTGGAGCAGTTAATCTATTGTAGTTGGTAACAACTTACTAAATTAAACTTTTAAGTAAATACGAGTCCAATTGAATATGTTGATGGGCCCAAATTTAAGCTCTCTCTAGGAGATCTTTTGTTGTGTTGACACAACAAGTAATATCATATATATCAATGGGGCATTGATAGCCCACTCCCAATATGTATCGATGTCGGACAAGTATTTCTAGGAAGAAAATCTCAGATGAAACTCTCTAACCAAGGTGGCGGATGTTGTCCCCTCACTTTGCGCCAAGCTTGGCTGGGTTGAGGCGATTAAGGTGGAGTCTGAAGGGTAGATCTTGTTCTCACCCTGATTTCCCAAAGTTGGCCAGGTCAAGGTGGAAAGTTTCTAGGAAGAATGACGTTGGTGCAAAAGGATACCTAGATTAAAGGGGATATGGCATAACACAGGTGGCTTGCACGTGAGGAATTTGCCATGGTGCATTTTTGCGAGGATGTTAAATGAAAGAAATCCCACGTAATTAATATATTCTAATCGGTCTATAATTCATTGATTTAACTTTTTTTTTACTATGAACGTCGGCTCTCTTGATGATTTTTTCAGATGAAAGCATCGGACTTTTGCTACGCGTCCCGAGACTCCGTCCGTCATTGTGTGCGGGTCCTCTCATGCATGGCCATGATCTCATTTCATATGGATGGAAGCTGGGGATAAGAACCAAGTCAATTCCGCTGGTTGGCGAATCCGATGGGTTTGTTAGGGCGGCATTGACCTTTGTCGTGCGTGAGGGGGAGGAGAGACACTCTTTTGACGTTTCTAGGCTCAGCTATTCTGTCCTTCATGCAAGAATTCGAGTAGTTTATTATTGTCCATAAGGTGTGCACTTACGACAGCAAACCGAGACCATTTGGGAACAAAACTTCGTCACAGGCTGCTTAGCCTCAAAGCAAACCAAGTTTCGATGTCTTAATACGCAAAGCATTTTCCGAACAAGTATAGCGTATATAGTTACGAGTGATGAGGTTGCGACAATATTAAGAGTTTCGTTTTCATTAATTTTTCCATGCTCGTTACCAAACATATACTTTCTGATTCTGAATAAGCCCTGAAATGGTTCTCCAAGTCGACACAGGTAACCATATGGACAGGGGAGGCCCTATGAAGTTTTTGTAAGACTACTGCTAACTGTCGTAAAAGCTTAAGTTTTTAGGTGAATGTGTAGATTAATACTTATGTACTTTCACACTCCCTTTGGTCTAGTCTTTTTTTTTTCCTAGTACTAAGCATGGAAGAATTTTGGGAAGATTAGGAGCCTTGTAAGATTTGAACTCGAGACCTCTCACTTTGATACCACATGAAGTTTTTGTAGGACCACTGCTAACTGTTTTAAAAAATTAAGCCTTTAGGTGAAGATGTTGATTAATGTTTATATACTTTCATAGGCCCCTTGTTTTCTCTGCTTGCTTTAGCTACACGTACAAAGTTCATGTTAATACATTGGAATTGATAAGTGCAAGAAGGAAAGTTACCATACAAGTATACCTATTTCGACTGACAACTTGACCTAATGCATTAGCTCATGCAATAATCAAACATATGTATACGGTTATGTATTTGCACTTGATTTATTTTTTTACCTAATGTGCAGTTTTCTGAATTTATCGACTCGACAAAGTAGATGCATTTGTGCAAAAACTTTGTTCACTAATCCTATTCTAGTCCCTTGTTTATTGAGCCATTTATGTATTTCCAAAATAATGACTCAAGCTAGGAAGGTGTTGCTTTTGGTCATGAAATGTAGATTGCTGGCCACATCCCTTATGTAAATTATACATGATGTCTCAAATTTTTCCAAAAATTTCTCGCGTATTTGAATGTTTTTGTCCACAAGATTAAGAAACAACCGTAGAAAAACTTTAGGTGATACAGTTATATGTATTTCTACTGACAGAAAGCACTTTGGACAGGCTTCCAGTAGATATATGTTAGTCATGATTTTGATGGTAAGATGGACAAATTAATAAATGATGCTAATTGTACAAAATCTGATCAGAGGCAAAATCGGGGTAGAATTGCCTGTCAAGATAATAAGATCATATTCCTGCCTGTTAGGTCACAAAATTAGCTCATAATAAATCAATTTTGGTCCAAAATAAGTAAAGCCGAGCCTAGAGTATCTAACGCAAACTCCAAATAGCACGTAAAAGCGGCAAATTTGTTTATACTACTAATGATGATATTTACGTTTGATATAAATTTGATGAGCAAGGCCGATGGGGCCTGTTACAATCTCAATAAAGAAGTCGAGATGACAGCTAATAATTTTTTACTCTATATTTTATTATTAGTGATTTTTTTGGGTGCTTTTGATTTCATATTAGCGATTTTTTTTTGTTTATGGTTGTGTTATCTTTGTTAACTTTTGATATAAAAATGACATTTTTGAACTATCATGTAATTTGAACTCGTGGTAGTGAAGTTTTTACATACTAGTTCGATCTGTCCTACCATTTAGGACTTGTCTAATAATATTTTTATGATTTACCATAAAATTGTGTTTTTTTTTGGGAACTTTTTAATAGTTTAAGATATGATCCGATCTTACAGATCACATAGTGATCTTACATAAAGTAGGATCTCTGATTAGCTGTAAAGCAATTAAGAGGTTGATAATCTCGGGTCTCCACTGAATGCTGCAATGAAGAAAGAATTTTTTAACATTCATTCCAACATTCTATGACAACTTGGAAGAATTTTTTAACATTCATTCCAACATTCTTTTGGCAATCTTAAGTCGGACAAATCTCCATTTAATCAATCTTTGATTGATGGATGAGGAATTTAAAGACAATCACATAATAGATAGGGGGAAAATTACTAAAAATCATTAATATGTTGCAATTATGTCAATTCAGTGCTAAATTATTTGTTTTGTGAATTTAGTCTTAAATTGTGCATGTTCAATTCATTCGACCAATTTTAGTCATCTAGTGATGATGTGGATGATGGGTGTTCTTCTTGGCCCCAATAACGCTAACATGATTAATTTTTAATAACTTTTTTCCTTTTTTTTCCTCTCTCTTACCTTTTTTTTTTCTTCCCTTCTCCCTTCTTTCTTCTAGCAATAGGCCAGAGGTACAACCAACGAGGTTGACCTAGCCGTCTTTGGGCAAGGCCAATCTCGTCCTACCCATCGATAGACAAAGCCATGGCCGTCATAAGGTAAGACTTGCCCTCACCATCGATAGACAAGGTCAAGCCTTGGCCAACCATGATGAGCCTGAGCCTTACCGAGAGACAAACAAGGTTGGGCTCACCTCTAGCCAGTCACCAACTAGAGAGAGAGAGAGAGAGAGAGAGAGAGAGAGAGAGAGAGAGAGAGAGAGAGAGAGAGAGAGAGAGTTGATACATAATAGATACATATAAAATTGTCTATATCAAAGTTGGTAATGTCAATGTGCTATGTAGAACAACCAGTGTCCACATCATCACAGGCCAGCTAAAAATTGACTAAATGGGTTAAATTGATACAATTGCAAAAAGGTTTATGATCGTACTGGTATAAATCCAGTACATTCAATATTTGTTTAAGTAATTCTCCCAATAGGGAAATAATCGGGAAAAAAGGTAGAAGTGACCTATCTTTTTTGAAATGATGACATAAATAGTTTATGAACTTTAGTCATTGTGTAATATGGTCTTGTACTATTAATTTATTCAACATGTTTTATAAACTTTAACCTAATGTGTAATGTGATTCATGAATTTTCAATATATTTAATATGATCCTTAAACTTCTCATACATGTTCAACTCAATTTGTTAATAGTACGAACGATTAAATGTTATCTTTCTATTAAGTTAAGTTTGGGGACAACAATTGAACATTTTCGTATGACTCGGATGTTAAGTTGAATATGTACCAAAAGTTTAGAGATCATATTAAATAATTGAAAGTTCAATAAATATATTGCATATTGAGCTAAAATTCAGTGAAAGACTAGATTATATAAATTAGAAATTCAGCGATCATGCCGCGCATTAGATTAATGTTTAGGGACATCTTGTGTCATTTTTCCATCTTCTTTTACTAGCCAAACTGGAGATAAAGAGCATGCTTTGTTTGGCATGGATGAGCTAAGTCAATCCAATTTGCCCTTCTTTCTCTTTCTGGTACACAACAAGCTAGCACTACTCTTTTTAAAATTAACTTTCCGATCTTTAGTCCAAACAATTTTATCGTCTAACAAGTTGAGAGCTATAATCTCAAAAGCAGCAACTTGAATTTCTACCAAGTCATCAGACAATTCTTTCTTATGTAGTCATGTTAATCACACACTTGATCAACAATATTTCACATTAGCTAGTAAACTTAACGCAGCCTGTTATGAGTATAAGCTTGGCGAAACAATTTATCGACATTGGACCAAGAGGATGCTCCCATCGAAATGGGAATTTTTTTAAAAATGAATTCAGCGCATTGAACCTAGATTTTTGGATGAGACCGGCTCTACTTTTGATTCATATCATCTAACAGTTTATATGAGCTGAACTACTTTGCAATGGTACTTAAAATATACACCACCTGCTCCTAGAATGGGGAAAAAAAACTTTATATGCCTATTTGTCTTGTTAGTTTCGGTAAGAATAACCCATTGGAAAGGTAGGCCTTGACCCCACTCTCCTAAATGATAGTCTTCACACTTAAATTAAAATGTTGAAGCATTTTATTGCAATTTGGAAGTGCTCTTTAATCTAGAAGCAAAGTGTGCCCTAGAGAAGAAAAGGAAACAAGAAGACCTGTGCTGTTTCATGAATGCTGCTGCTTTAGTTTTCTGATGTCTGTTGAGTTTAAAATCTTCTGTGCATCGTTTACACCATCTCGTGCTTTCCTTGAATGACTTCCTACTCACTGATTTTTGGATTTATAACGAATAGCTTTATTTAACATTTTCTCATAGATTATTTGAAAATAATAAATTTATTAGCCAACAGGGTACCCGGTCATCAATTTCGATTTTTCACTTTCTATGGTGACTTTCTCATTTTGATTGTTTTTTATGTTGAATTTTTAAATTCGATTTGATACTTTTTCAATTAGTTAGTTAATAATTCAATTAGAAAACTTGCTTATGATTTCCAAAAGATAAAATCATTCGCCAACATAGTAGTACCCAACATTCTTATTTTATATTTACCAAAAAAAATTAATTTACCAAAAAAATATTATTTTATTTTTTCTTCTTTAGTGAGTTACCCATTTCTACTGCTTCTGTGATTTTGCAAATGTATTTAATTATGTTAGTTCTTTTTCTTAAATTCCTGATTTTGTTGGATTTCTTGTGAAGGCTTTAAATTGGAGATATCGCAAACATGCCCCATAGCAAAAGATCCATGTGTCAAGAGACGTTCAAAAAATCGAAGAGTCCTATACTTTCTTATCATATTATCGATATGAGCAGAAATTTTTCATTGACCAAATGCTAACTGGGGCGATGATTTCTAGCTCGATGTCAACTCCAGGTTCCAACATCAACCATAATACGTTGACAGTATAATTTCCATGCATTAGTTCATTAAGATTAGTTGAATCAGAAGTCCATATTTTCTATATTAGTGTCGTGCGCAGAATTTGTCATACTCGTAACGAAGTATAAAATTAAAATGTAGACCAAAGAAAATAATTGCCATTTATGAAAACCAAGATGGCTGATGATGTTCATGGCAGCTGATTCAACGTATTAATGCTTCAGGAAGTTTCATCGCACTTTCAAAGAAAATATACAATCTCCTTTTCCAGATGTGAACTTATATCTTTCCACTTTCCAAAGCGCCAATTAGCATAAATCTGATTACAAGAAACAATAACAAGACAAATCCAACTAAACGCGTTCTGAAGCAAAATTTTTCCTCCGGACCTACGTAATCAGGTTTTGTCACTTGGCTGGGTTTAGTATATTTTGCGTGCTCCGAACGCAAAACCTAGGGTTTCATGTTTGGATGTAAGAATGGCAGGCCAATATTCGAGTACAAAAGGTGACGACAATGGCACGAAAAATCATGGTATTTTCTCATTGACAATCTATACCGAAAATCAATTAATTAAAGAGATTACCAACGGATCAAATTTAGTTCGATAAAGTGTGAATGGATAGATAAACCAAATATAGGAATATCACGTTACTTATTAATTGGTTAAAGTTTATAAACTGATGTTATTACTCTCTATTATTTTTCTGTTTTAAAGTTCTATACAGCACTTTTTTTTTTGGTAAATTCTGTACAGCACTTTTGGTAACGGAACATTTCAAGGATGATGACGACAAACCAAAAGCATATTGGAGGGTTCTTAGCATGAAGTACCGGTGCATTTGGCATTACATAAAACTTGATTGACCAACGTATAAAGTAGGGCAATAAAATAATCCCAGAATGAAGAAATCTGTGATTTGCTTTTTCTCTCGAGTTGCATGCATCTTAACCACAAAGCATCATTGAATTAAATAAACGTGATGGGAAGTTCAAAACCACTCCAAGAAAAGGTAGAGAGAGAGAGAGAGAGAGAGAGAGAGAGAGAGAGAGAGAGAGAGAGAGAGAGAGGGTAGAACAAACCCTAGAAGAGAAACAGCGGTCAACAGAGAGGGACAGCGAGAGGGTGAGGGTACGTAGAGGACTTTATGTTCTCAAGAACATCCCCTTCTACGGCTAATCCTTCTTATATATCTTGTTTTATGTCCTCCACTTTCTTATAACAATCCAAAGAAGAAGTTTTTAATCTGTACTGATCTTCATCAACAAGTCATCCTTGTCTCCAAGAACAATTGATCAAACAAGAGAGGAAGAAATCTCCGGGGGATATGGGTCGAGCTCCATGTTGCGACAAGGCCAACGTGAAGAGGGGACCGTGGTCTCCTGAAGAGGACGCCATGCTCAAGAGTTATATCGAGAAGCATGGCACAGGAGGAAACTGGATCGCTCTTCCTCAGAAAATAGGTAAAATGTCCAAAGTTGATCAGTTTAATTTGCTAGGGCATGAGGTTGTATGGAAGCAACAAGTCAAATGCAAGATCCTTTTTCATGTAGGCCTTAACAGATGCGGGAAGAGCTGCAGATTGAGATGGTTGAATTACTTGAGACCCAACATCAAGCATGGTGGGTTCTCTGAGGAAGAAGACAACCTGATCTGCAGCCTTTACATAAGTATTGGAAGCAGGTCTCTCTCTCTCTCTCTCTCTCTCTCTCTCTCTCTCTCTCTCTCTCTCTCTCTCTCTCTCTCTCTCTCTCTCTCGCTCTCTCTCTCTGTCTCTCTCTCGTGCTTGCATGTGCTTTTTGGAGTTTTGAGCCTTAACCCTTCCTCTCAGTCTTCAACTGGTTGTCCTATTTTACTTCTATAATGATGTCACTTTAATTTGGAGTAGTTAAAATGAGACGCTTTGCTTTAGGTTTTCCGGAACAAAGTTTCTTTGTGATTTCTCAGCACGACTGCTGATCTTGTTATATGGGATTCTAAATGCCGAGGATCATGTTTGTTTTAGCCCTCATCTCTTTGTCCTTTTTGCTCATCCATGAGGCTATCGCCAGCTACTGATCAGCAGTTCAATTTATACATTTTAGGATTCTTTTACCTCTAGCTTTTGGATGAAAAAACAATATTCGTAGTTCTTTTTTCCATCTTTGGAGATGGTTGTTCCGTTCAGCTGAAAATTTTTCAACTTTTTAGGTGGTCCATAATTGCAGCACAATTGCCCGGAAGAACGGATAACGATATCAAGAACTATTGGAACACCAAATTGAAGAAAAAACTTCTGGGTAGGCGAAGGCAGTCTTTGCTTAACCGTTCATCTTCCACGAGAGATGCAAACAGTACCAATGATGCTACAAGTTCACAGGTCTTGAGCAATTCTGCCCTAGAGAGGCTTCAGCTTCACATGCAGCTTCAGAACACTCAAAGTCCTCTCTCTTTCTATAACAATCCTGCACTTTGGCCCAAAGTGCCTCCACTTTTTCATGAAAAGATGGCGCAAAGCCTTCAAATCTTGAATGGAAGTCCTCATCTGCTGATGCAACCTGCCCTCTCTAGTGGATTATCACCCAAAAATGCCCAAAAGGCTGAGACATACGAGTCCTCACCTGCTGAGTCTCATTCAGCTCCTAGTGATTTTGCCAATCTCAGCTTCAGTGATTCTGATTTCAATGATTTGGTAAATTCCATGACTAATTGTGTTTCATCTTCAGACCGCTATGTCTCATTAGCTGACATCGGAGTTAATTCGATTGAGCAACCAAATATGGCACAGTTTCTCCCTGACCCAATGAGCCAAACTGAGCTGGACGATTCTCCCCGCAACAATAAATCTCACGGATCTATGTCACAGCAGAATCAGGTACACGAATTTGATTGTTTCAAGGACATGAACAGTAATTCTAGAGACACATTGCAGGCTTTGTGGTGTGATGATGAGTACAATGCGCAATTGGCATCCTCTTATTCTTGGGATTCAACTTCGGCACTCTTGTGTAAGGGCATATCCCAAGATTATGGTTTTGGCAACAACATGCAGTAGTGGGTGTAAACCTAGACTTTGATGAGGTTTTATATCACAATCATAATAAGACAGATGTGTGCTATGGACAGAAATGCTTGTATATCATATGAATAATGTGTATCCAGGTTTTAGGGCTATTGTTGGACCCAGATTATGCAAAAACTACCACGTATTTTTTCATCTCTTTTTCCAATAATGCGCATTATACGTACTTGTGTCATTATACTGACACCAAGGAAGCAAAACTAGTAGATATTTCCTTTTCCTTCTATATGCACCAGAAGATTATTCGTCCGTTATCTTCTATATAATGCAATCACATAGATAAATGAACTCTATGCCTGTGAAAATAGTTATTTCTTACTATTGTAATTTTGACAAATGGATCTTAACATTTTTTTTTGACTTGGATATCTGCTTCCTTTTGTTATTTAGCGAACTTTTTCCTGTATCATAGTGTAAAACCCTGCGAATAGTAGAATTTACCATCGTCTGCTGAGTTTTAAGATGGTCTTGAGCATGTCGGTTTTAAGCCAAAGACGATGGCTTAATCATCTAATGGAGTTTAATTGTTCTTTTTCTTCCACTAATCAAGTTGTACTATAGAATACATTCATGAAAGGAACATGCTAGTCAAGTCGGAGTCTCTAGTCTCGTATTAATTCTTGTGGAAGAGCATTCTCTTCATTTTACTTGCCCTCCTGCGAAGTGTCATCATCATCACCATTCGTAAGAATACAATCAAAGGTTGCATTTCTTTTGGGTAAACAATGGTATGCTACATCATTCTATAACATAATTACACAAACTTTGCGTATCGTCAATTACAAAATAAAACTCCCTGTGTTATCATTGCCTAGCAATGATTCAACTATATTAACACAAGACGTAGCTTATCAACTGAAAAAATACCGATAGAACAAGTTCAGCCTCCAGCATTTCCCCCCTTCAACTTGTCTCCCCAAGACTCCAAGCATTATCACGTTGAAGTTTCTAAAATATGTCATACTCGAGTGGCTTCACAAAGATTTATGCAAATTAATCTCCTCAGTTCTTGGCAATGCACTCCCATGGAAATGAAACAAGATGGAAACGAAAACTTCTCTCGATGTGCTTTCTTCGTTCATGACACACAAAATTCTGGGCCAAAGTGCAGAATTGTTGTTCATACTTATCTTCGTGGCCATCTCTTCTGGAATTACAGTTCTCTCAATAGACTCCATAACCAAAGAGCATGAAAAACACATTAATGAGGCAGCTAAATATCATCTGATGATTAGGTATTCAGGGGCAGTGCCACAGCCAACTCAGTGGAGTCGATTGACCCCATTGACCCTTTTTTCCCTTTAGTTGGTACATTCATTTACATTAAATTTTTCAAAAGCAACCAAGTGACCCCACTGCTCAACTTTCGAAGTGCAGGTCTCACAACCAAAATGCATCAAGAATCGCAGGCACAATGAAAAATCCCCGCTAATTTTCTTTTGTTAAACTTTAAGTGAGTCACGTCAATGCATCTCATTTAGTTCAATGAGAATTTTCTACTTTGGATCTTATTATCTTGAGATAGGATAATTTATAGGAGTAAGAAAGAAATGCCCATGCACTATTGCTGACACCTGAAAAACTCATCATGGTCAATCATCATATTCGCGATTGCTGATGGAATAAAATTGTATGGACATATTGTAATGCGATTTGGTTATGTATTCAATTGTTCCATGTCTTGTAGGGTGTTAAACAATTACATAATCACCTTTGTAATGTGTGAAATTATTGAAATGTCCTCACTTTATTCCACACACTGCACAGGGAACTTCGATTTGCCACTGAAGGTAGTGGCTTCTTTCTATGATTCAAACCTTCGGCCCAACCACTGTACCTACACCCCTTCCAATCTGAAACTACTGGAAGTGGCGTAACACAGTTCAAAATCCAATGTTGGTTTGATGTAGAAGAGAAATCTTTTAGCCGCCTTTAAAATGACTGCCTATTGAGGCCTTCTTTAGTGGCTAGCCAACCAGATTCAATCTAGTACATGTTAAGTACCTCAAAATCTCAATTAGGACTCAGTCTATTTCGTAGAAAATAAATGATTTGGAAAATATTTTCTTAAGAATATTCATTTGTATCATTTGAAATAATTAGTTGATAAGACATGTTTTATTACTGACGATAATTTATGTCTAGATATTTTCATAAAAGCGAAAAACATTCTTTGCCCGTTTATTTTTATAAGTAATACAAGTGATCATTTTTAGAAAGACATTTTCTAAGTCGTTCATTTTTTTCTATAAAACAAACGCACCCTAATTTTTCGAAAATAGTTTGATCCATCTTTTCTTCTTCGTTAGGATTTGGATTGCTTCGGTCCACCTTCGACAAGTGTGTTCACCAGTTTGCATAACTTTGTAAGGAATCTGTGTCTCTGCCAAATGCTTCACTTCAATCCGAAGATATAGAGTGAAATGAGTCCAACATCTATCGTCTGAATCTCCTTGATTCTCGTTACTTTGAATTATTGAAACATGTTGGGATGAATTTTTTATTTTATTTTTTTGGTGAAGATTAAACGTTTGCATACATTCAGGCAAATAATGTATCGTCATTTTCAAACACTTTACCACAGAGAGCACACTTGTGGCAACAAGCTTACAGTGAAGAAACACCATTACGTCCTCAATGTATCCCTCAGCCGTTATCCTGCTGTTTATCCTAAGGTGATGGTCATCTGGGCTCATCTCCTACTACAGGTATGGCACCAACACCGATTATAAAGCCTCCGGTGATCGGAGTAGGTTGTCCGGTCCTATGTCGGGGGAGCGTAGATCTAGCATCATCATGTACTCGGGATGGCTGAGGCTCCAAACAGATAGGCACATACACACAGGGATGCTCTTTACAGATATCGAGCAAAAGAGACATGCCCTCCTCCATCCATTCCACCACCAGCAATGTATCATTAACGCATTCCTTGGTACCGTTGAGCTGTTCCACTTACGCCTTCTCCCCTGGTGTAAGGCCAACTGGCCCGAAACATTTAGCAAAACCGCCGGCATTAGACTCCTTTCAGGGTTTGACACCAGGGCCATCTCCACAGTGACAACGTTTGGGACTTAGAGTTCGGAACAACCCCCATGATCTCCCTGTCTTGAATAGGTTGTAATTAGGAGTAAACAGTTTTAAAGTGGATTAATCTTGTATTAAGTACTTAAAGCCTACTCTGTCGATGCCGGTTCCCAAAACACGGAATTGAAACGATCTGGTTGACTCAGGAACCGGCTCATCTTATTTTTGTTTTTATGTTTCTTCTTTTTATTTAATTTCTCTATCACATGTATTTTTTTTTTTTTACAAAGTTTCTCAATTAGGAGTATTTCAAATGTTGGTGGGGACAAACCAAATAAACAGCAGTAATGCATCAAAGGAAAATTCATCCGGTGATTCTTTTCGCATTTGCAATGTTATTGACAACAACTTTGCACTCACACATCTATTGTAGTGTTGAGTGCGAGTTTTGTGGTACCAAGACACACGCCTTGTACAGCTTTGCATGGTAAAATCTATATAATACTTACATTTACCAAAAAAAAAACAATTGAAATTATTATATTTGAAGGCAAGACGGCAGCCTCGGGCATGTTCTCCATCGTTGAAGAAGATGGCGATGGGTATGAAAGCAATTGCCAGGAGGAGCTTAGGAACCTGCTTCATTTTTATTTATTTATTTTCATTTTTTTGGATTTTTAATTAACTTACTTTTTTTAATTATTTTTTAGCCTTTTCAGCCAACCCTTTTTCATTTTTTAATTAATTTTTTGTTTTAATTTAACTGATAATTATTTTTTGAATTTTTTTAGAAAATAAAAGAAATTTCTAATATCTAACTGATAACAATTTTCTAAAAAAATTAAGCTAAAAATAACTTACCATATTGGCAAATTTAGGTGTCAACAATAGTAGATCAGAAAATGAGTGGAAAATCATCAAATTGAATGTAGCAAATTGTAACATTATCGAGAATGAGGGTCCCAATAAGAATCACAAGATGGTCAATAGGCTTACATCATGAATAACATGGGGTGTGAAGGTTCGTAACTCAAAATTATATGCAGAAGAGTTTGCAATTGGAGAAATTGAATGGTAGCAAATGAAAAAAAAAAAGAAAATAAAAAATCTGTAAAAGGACACTAATTAGGCTGCCATGTCGGTGATTTTTGACCTAAAGTGATCGGATGGGCAACGAAAATTTTTCAAAAGGTTTGGTACCACATTAATCAATTTGAAAAGTTTAAGGTTAAATCAATATCTTCACAATAAGTTTATCACTTTTAAGGTAATTTTGTTTGTCTGTTTATGGGATACCCACAACAAATAAAATACAAAACATGTGAGATTCTTTAACTATGGCAATTCCATCCTACATGGAAATAGTAAAACTCAAACAAAGAAGAAAGTAAATAGATTTAGAGATAGAACTTATTCCCCATAGTAAAAAAAAAATGAGAAACAAAAACTGTCCCTATCATAATCATCCGAAAAGGAAATAAATCATTCAACTTTTTCAATGTTGATAAAAATTAGGTAAAAAATCAATAAATGCCGAATAGACACTTTACCACTCTAACTAAACAAAGAATCCTTTCCCCTCCTTAAATGGAAAACTCTCCGCATAGTCTTTGTCATTGCTCCCACAAACAAAGAAAATGGTTAGAATAATGTATAAACCCTCGAGGGTTGTTTTTGGATACATTTGTGCTCTCCTATTATTAGGTCATTTCTGTCATGCTATTGAAACGGACTTCCTTGTGCATAAGAAGACCACCGTTCAGATCACCAACAACTTGCCGGGCGCGGTGGATTTGACCATCCATTGTAAGTCCAAAAATGACGACCTCGGCTTCCAAGTGATCGCTCCCAATTCGTCTTGGTCCTTTCGATTCCGACCTAACGCCATTATCCTCAACACTTGGTTCTTTTGTAGTTTTGCATGGCCAGGTCAGTTTCACTATTTTGATATCTATGTAGAAACCCGAGATCTTGAGGAGTGCGAGGAACTTTGTCAGTGGAGTGTCCAACCAAATGGTCCCTGCAAATATGACCCGACAGATAAGACATATGATCTTTGCTATCCTTGGAATAAAAAATTATGGAGAGCAGGAACCTTGGCAGGATAGTTCTTCCATAAGGATGTACTACTCGTTTTGTTGAATAAAATTGATGAACTTGAATTTTCTTGATGAGATTAATGGGTATAATTTCTTGTAATAATATAAAATTTGATTATTCCTTTAAGTGGGATAAGACGATTAAGCTTTCTGAATGTGCTAAACCAAAAAAAAAAAAGCACAAATGTAGATAGACTATTTCTACATTAATATATGGAGAATTTTCTCAAGCATGGCATGAATAAGGAGACATACGTCTTTGGTTGTTTTAATGGATTCTACTTGAATGAGAGAATATACACACTACAAAATAGCAGTTCTTTTTTACCACGTCTCCAGTTTGAACTTTTTTTTTTGGTAAATCAAGTTTGAACTTATTGAATAATACTTAATCCATAATAAATTAGATTGGTCAATCTCGTGATTCTATGGGACTTTTGCTTGTTCCGTCCAGCTGCACATGGTATTGCGCATAAAAATTTCAAATCGGATTGAGCATGTATCGATTTAACTCAATTGCGCATCCTTTGTTGACTCCCTGCCGGGAGAGAATAGCTGGGCAATCTTCTATAATTTTCTTGGCTGCGCATTAAGGGAGAATAGGAGTCCTCTTGGTCCTCTCCATTTAATGCAGCAAGTGAACAGAGGTACTCTCTCATGCACATTAAAGATGATGGAGGGAGCCACGTGCTATAGACACTGCGTTCGTTTTTCATGGACTATCTTGATCTGCTCATAAATGTGGGGATTCTTTAGACTGTAAAATGTATTATATGCAGGGGCCTTTACTTGTGTATAAAAGGGGCAGAGAAGTTGAGAGAGAATTAAAGCCTTCCCGAAGAAAATGCAATAGCTCTCGGCGGAGGGTGACTTTCTCATTGTTATAGAGGTCCTCGGGAACCATGAAAGCTTTGCAGCCATCTTTACAGTGGAGAAACCAATCCTGGCATCTCTCCTCCAATCAGGGAATTTCAACACTGCTCATCCTCGGGACCCCCTGTTATTCAGATGGTACACATGTCAATCATTCAAAGTTAGTACGTGCGTGTGTCGGAGAGAGAGAGAGAGAGAGAAGGGGAGTGTCTGACCTTGAGCAATCACACATCAGCCATCTTGAACCCTTTGCAGAATAGTTGACAAGATGAATACATGTCAACTTGAAGGTAGTTGGAGGAAAGACTCGACAAATCTGGATTTTTTCAGAGATTCGCAACCATTTGCATTTACGGTACACATATTTGATGGAAGCTGAGGAATCTCTTGTAGTGGCAGGCATTTCTCCATATCCACCCATTTTAAATCATTGCATTTGTTGATGCATGTTGGTAGATGAGCAAACTTCTTTTCTGAAAGACAGGGTTAGCAATTTGGCAAAACTGGAAAATTTCTCAAGGAAGTCTACTTCTGATAGATTGCAGCCATTTCTAGCCTATATAGATTCGGGAATCCTAAATGGCCATCATGGTCAGTTGCATCATCCAAGTTCTTTGGAAACATGACAAAATTTGAGCAGCCTTGAATTCTCAAAGGCTCAAAATTGTGCAATTTACAAATGCTGAACAGAAGCCTTGCGAGGTTTTCACAATATTGTAAATGCATCACTTTCACGGCGGCAAGATTTTCAATTGATGCAGGGAGTTCTTTGATACTTGTGCTTGAGATTAAGGGTTTGGACTTTTGCAGTTTGTCAGGAAAGATACTAAGGTTAGAGCAGAATTCTACCGACAAAATTTTAACTTGTCCGGATATCTGACTGATTGGTGAACCTCCACCAGGCTTCCGAATCCATAAAGATTCAAGCTTCTCAGATTTGGAACCAATGAAAGGTCAGGAACGCTAGCCAAGGACTTGTATCTACTGAAACTGATGATCTTCAACTTTCTAAAATTCTACAAAATCACATCAGTGCCTTCATTAAGCTCTGCAAATATTTATAGCTATCAAAAGGAAAGCTAATCCTCACAATCGATTGCCTTTAATCTGCCTCTTAATTGTTTGATACGATTTCTCGGTTAATCAAGTCCAACAAGTTTCTTTGGACTAAAGCCAAATTCTAGATCTGGGGCATGGGGCCACTTGAGCCATCTTAGCTCTTTACGGAGATGTACATGATCTTGTGAAAAGATGTGCACTTCAGGAAAATAAGCATTCTCAATCTTTTCATGTTTGTGAAAGCATGAGGACTACGAGTTATCTCTTCTGGTGTGCGCGAGTCTAATATTATGGCGTTTACTGCATTTGTTCCCCATCCATGAAAGAGCAAAATCGGTGGTCATAGAAAATTTTCATTGAGATTTGCATTGACTATTCAAAATAGAGTAACATAAAAGCTGATATGCAGCAACATTGCCTTAAACGTAATCTACTATGGCTTCATATAGAATGTCTTGAACATTTTCAAAAAGCCATAATCTATGGCGTTTCCCCGGATCATCGAAGCATTCATGTTTAACAATATCCTTACCCATCAACTGAATTTAATCATGTAGTTGCAGGGTTCCATTTTCGTTTTTGTGTTTTTTTTTTTTATCAAGGACCATTAGTTGAGAACTTCTATCTCTATTGTTGTGTTAAAATCACAGCTATCAAGAATTTCCTTGATGTATTTTATACTTTTCCCCCTACAAAAAAGCAATATCAAGGAAAATCTCCCTCTCGCTCGTCTTGAAACTTGATTGATAGTTTAATCAGGACTTTTAGAGAGTTTATCCAGTTCAGTTACCCATGCAGGTTCTTTTCTTCCATGTAAAAATGAGCCCAAAACTTCGAGGGCTAATGGAAGGCCGTTAGCATAACATCCTACTCTATCTATGAGATCCCCTGTTATCTCAACTTTCTTGCTTTCCCGAAATGCATGCAGACTAAAAAGTTCTTGTGCTTCATTGTCATCTAAAGTTTCAATGTACATAAAGTTTACACCATGAGAAGTCAGCAGATGTATCTCTTGATGTAAAAATAATTCTATTTCCTTTGCCAAACAAATGGCCTTCTCCAGCTATTGCATTCGGTTGATTTAACTGGTCAACATCATCAAGAACCAGGAGGACCTTCTTGAAACAAAGTCTTTCCCATATCAAACTAATTCCTCTATCCACAGTATGAACCGTCAAATTTCAATGACATAAGATCTCAGATAGCAATTTTTCTTGCTAAGCAACTAGACCACTGCTTTCATTTGAAGTTTCTCTAACTTGCACCAAAAAACTGGAACCCTGAAGTCGTCTCTCTATAGCATTATATATGGCTTTAGCAATCGTTGTCTTCCCTTTGTCTCTAGGTCTCCATAGACCTATCATGAGAACATCATCATCACCCATCACTTTTTCTGGCAATGACATCAGTTTTTTTAACTCAAGAATATACTACAAACAGATACTCGGCGACATGTTAGGGTGATTGATCCAGAGGAACTGATAATTCCTTCACAATGCATTGTATGAGCTCCGCTTCATCTCTTATATGCATTCAAGAGAAAGAGAAACATGTTTTAATTTGTCAAAGCTATGGCATGAATTCGACCTCTAAGGAAAATTTCAGAAGAAGATTAGCTAATAACGAGATGAAAAGAGTAACACATTTGGGGGAAACTGTGCCAACTTCTGTGCAAGGGAAATTACAAAGAACTGTGCTTAAAGACAATGACTCAGATACTAAGGACCACGTTCTCTATCTAAGACAAGAATTTCCCATTAGTTTTAAAAAGAATCGGTTAGCTTGAAGTTTTGGTTATTCGACTTTTTTTTTTGGGGGTAATGGTGAGTATAGTATTGACTTTTACCAACGAGAGTTACACACAAAGACAAACTCAGCACCAAAAAAACTTGCATTCATAATGACATTAGCCATTAAGAGTGAAATGGTGTCGTAGTTTCTAATAACAAACAGCTAAGGCCCAGACATAGGCCACAACAGGAAAGTCCAGTATGGCATAAGCCAAACCTCAATTTACATGAAAATAGAAGGGTCCAGGCCCCAACTATGTTGTATCCGTTTGATGCGAAGAATGTCCATAACTTGCCTGAAAGTCATGGCCTTGTCCTTAACAACCTTCTCTAAATGCATCTTCACAACTAGTACAAAAATCTACTCACTGCGGAATAATTTATTGTTCCTAACCTTTCAAATCATATGGCATAATGCCCCCAAAGCAAGTATGCCGTATTGTAAATTTCCGCTTCATGTCTTCAATCAAAACACCTACTTAACAATACCCATCGGTTTTTAAGTGGAAGTGTATATTTTCTATTCTTGAATAATTGAAGTAATTATAGCACCTTTAGCTTCTAAAATCAACATTTAAGGGTATGAAGGTTGTTGATGTCTCGAATTTTTGGCAAGAGCAAGTTTGTGCAAGTAGATTTGTGAAAGGTTCAAAACCCGGAGCATCAGTTGGACAATACAATACAAGACGCTGTGGAGGGTCAGGAGACTAGGCCAGACTTGCCAACCACTGGCATGGAATGGCTATTCACCTTGCCCTCGGCTAGACAAGGCCAGAGTATTGTGTCTACGGTGCTGGCGGGTGAAGGCTGGCGACGGTTGGAATGAGGCGACAGTGAACACAACATTGTGGTTAGGCTGTAGGTTTATGCAGGCTAAAAGAGAGGAGTTTTTGGTCGGAACTCTGGCGGACACTGGGGCAAAAGACTAATACTCCATCATATGGGAACTATAAGAAATGTTTGTTTGTAAAACAAATTTGAGATACTTTCCTTATACCATATGGGAAATAAATGAAAATTTTGATCACTTTAAATATAAGTGGACTTTACTATTTTGTTACAAATAATCTAGTGAGCTAGATTTCACTATACCCGCATGCAAGTGCGCGTTTATGCGCGTTTTTGACACGGAGCAAATTAGCCTTATTTAACTTGTTTTTATTTTTATTTTCGAAATTAATTTTATTTATTTATTTTTACTCCTTTAACTTGTGACTATTCGGACTTAATATGACTTGTAACCGCTCGGGAAAAACATATTGTTTTTAGACATGAAAAGGTATGTCTGAAATAACAAGTCTTGAACACGAAGAGGTGTATCCGAATGACGAGTTTTTAATACAAAGAGGTATGTTTGATTATGACAATTTTTAGATATTAGATAAAATTACAGCCTTGTCTCCAGTTGTATTAGAGAGTTTAAGGAGATTCTTTAAAATTGTTATCCACTAATCTCGAGACTTTGTTGTATCCTGAAGAGAATTTGCTAAAAATCTATAGCAACATAGTGGGACAAATTAATCCTAAAAGACAGTGATTACACGCTTCAAAGTCTAACATCATTTTGATTCCATTTCTCCCGTACAATATATTCCCAATAAGAACAGTATGTGTGCCCTAGGTAGGGACACAGTAAGCGCGCACCCTTCTAATACATGCATGCAAAAAGTAAGTGGAGGGTAAGAAACAAGATAAAAACGAAGCATGAGAATGAGACCGGTTAAAAATACATATTATAGCGTTTATCAAAACGAAAAACATGCTTGCCCATCAAGGAAACCCCGGCTACACGAGCTAGCAGCGTAGAAGAGATCCTTCTTCCATCTCTTGACCATCTCCGATTCCTTCCCAAACATGGACTCGTGCTCAGCCACAGCTTCCCTGTAACACTCTCTTGGCATTCTCACTTCTCTATATTGCTCCTTTGCACTCTATGATTCTCGCCAACTCTTCCAGACACCAAGGTGAAGAAGCGTAGTTCTCAGAGAAAACAATGATCACAGCACATGATCCCTCGATCGCCTTCATAAGCGCCGGCGAGATTGGCTCTTCTCCTGAGCTCCTTGCTGTCCACAAATCTGCGTATCCCTTTCTGGCCCAGAGCCGCATACAGATGGCTGACGAAGTTGTTGCGGACGTGTGTGCCTCTGAAGCTCAGGAATACATGATAATTCCTACTCAGATTCGAAGAAGCAGCCACTGAGAGCAGCTGATGGTTGATGTGCTTCCGCAGAATGTTTGCGAGTTCGGGCTCTCATCCACATATCGCTTTGTTCTTGGACTTTGACTTTCTCGAGCCATCAGGCCCAGATCGTTTCCCCCCATCAACCGAGAGTTGACCGACCCGAGTACAGACTGGTTCAATTGTAAAGAAGTAGAACTCTATAGAAGAGAAGCAATCTCGCTTTCCTTTGCTTCAACTTTCGTGTTCCTTTTTCGAAACAACACATGACTATATGAGCCATCTTCCTTTTATCATTCTATATTGAATTACTACATAAAAAACGGCAAACGTAACTTAATTAATCAAATGAATTTGATACATGCAATATTACCCTAATAATCTCGTATCATATATCTGAAACATATAAGCATGTTTTTTTATTAATGTCATCTTGCTTGGAAAGAATTTATAAGATGAGATGGGGGAGTATCAGACGATTCGAAAATACACATGGCAAAATTACCTTGAGTTAGTCCAATTACAGCTTCATAAAATGATACCAAAACTTCCTTTATTTATCTCACTCCAAATTCATTTCTTCTACTTCCCTAAGTGGTGTCATGTTAAATTTGTTCACTTTCCTTATGTAATATATTTCCAAAATAATTTTGATTTGGTTTTGTTGATTCATGTCACATCAACAATATATAATATGCTACCACCCGCTGTGGTGGCGTAGTTAATTCGTATCTAGTGTTTTTCGCAAAAGGTGTAGGTTCGAATATCAGCAACGTTACTAGATGACTTAACCACTAATGTGAAAATGGTGGCTAGCTTGCATTGGCCTGAGATATAGGCACCCGATTCCTTAGCACTTGCCGAGCGCGAAAGGGCCTAGGTGGAGTCATCGATCACAAAAAAAAAAAACAATTTATAATATGCTGCTATATGTTGATCTAGTTTTATTTTGATTTTGAGGATGTACCAATCATGAGCAAGTATTAACATTCAAACCGACCAACGTAAATATCTAATATTTCTTATCATTTCTCGTTGATTTTTCACATAAATTATTTTCTCTGTATTATAATCCATAAGCTTCCACGTCATTTTGCCAAATAATAACTTACTCCAACGTGATGAAGGAAAAATATTTAACCCACATTATGTGAAAACTTTTTAAATAGTACATGAGACTCGAGAGACTGGACATGAAAGCACAGGCAGCATCGATTCTAGGTAGCTCCCTCCTAATGGTTATTAGGCTACTAGGCTCTGCCCCTGGATCTTGTCCCTAACTTTTTGATCGTCGTGCCCCTAACCCTGATTTTGCCTCGTTCAAGAATATTTCCACCAAGTAGCATAAGGTCACACGAAATGTTTTTTTTTTCTTTTTCAATTTGCAAACTTGAATTAATAAAATGAGATATAAGTAGAGGCGTCAAATGGGTGGGTCGGGTCGGGTTTGGGTCGGGTCAAATATGGGTCGACCCATATTTGACCCATTTAACCTGTTTTGACCCATATTTGTGTAGTGTAAATATAATGACCCATACCCGACCCGACTCATACCCGACCCGACCCGTGTTTTCTAAAATGCGCTAATATTATCAGAAACACACACATACTTAATATGTATCGTTAAAATAATTTTAAACAATATGATTTATTATCTTATTATCTTATTTTTTTTTTGAAATTTTAATTATCAATATAATTCTTAAAATTTTATTTTATATCTTTTTTTCTTTTTTCTCTTTCAATTTACGACAAGGATCTAGCTTACTAAATTATGACAAGCTCAAGGCAAGACTCAAGTCGACCTAGGGCAAGCTTGAGCTCATCAATCACGACTTTCATTCCTCGAGCAATTGACTTCATCCTTTTAATTCCCTTCTACCCCCATTAAAACTCGTAACATTTTCACATTTCCTCCTCATCGTTCTCATCGGCATGTCCGATTCTCTCAGCAGTGGAGGATTGAGCCAAATTTGAAATTATGACATTAGAATTGTATCGCTTATAAGAGTAAGTAGACAAAAAAAAAAACAAAAGTTTCTATTGATAGGTTATTTTTTTATTAATTATAATTTATAAATTTATTTTATATATTAAAAATTCAAAAAAATATTAAATGAATTAAATTTTAAAAAATTAAAAGAAAAAGAAGAAAGAAAAGGGCTCGAAGGACTTAGAGGAACTTTGGGGGAAGAAAAAAATCGATAAATAAAAAAATGAAAAATGAGGAAAAAAAAAGTGGGAAGAGACGTGCTGCAAGGAGAAGTCAGCCAAAAAGAAGGAAACAGTAGGAGAGAGAAGAAGAAAAGGAGGAGAGAGAAGAAGAGAAGAAACAGCAAAGTGGCGAGAGTTTCGAAGGGTAGAGTCTACGCAAAAATAAGTGAGTAAAATATGAGTCAAATATGAGTCAGAGGGTGACCCATATTTTAACCCTGTTTTTGGGCTTTCGTTTTTTTCAATTTATTTTGACCCATTTTTTTAAAAAGTGAGTTACCCATATTCAGTTAGGCCTTCCAAATATGGGTTATAAAATGGGTTGATGACCCATTTTGCCGCCCCTAAAGATAAGACGCACACGCACTCTTAAGATATGCCATGAGAGCAGTTAGTAAATTATCGTTTCCATCTAGATTTTATGAGTATGGTTAGTAAAATACCAACCCCACGACCAATTTACTAAAAAACATTTCAATAACTTAGTAAGCTAGCAACTTCTGTCGCATTTTACAAGTGTGGTAAGTAAACGATCAACATCACTGGGGACATGCTAAAGTCTTTTTACTTTCTTTTCTTTTCTTTTCTTTAACACTCCGCTTTTGGGAGTTACGTTACAAAAGCTCTTAAATTTGACATGTTACAAAGAAGCTAAACAGTTAATAGACGTGTTTCCTTCAAGCAGTAAAACTGAGACAATGGTGGCGTCACTACTGCGTAGAACCACCAAACGGCGGTCAAACTGATTAAAAGAAGAAGCACCTTAGATGGGACGAAATCGCCAGAAGAGCAAGTCCTTTCCCAGGAAGTCCAAGATGTTCCATAAAACAAAACCAAAAGAAAAAAATAAAGGTTCTCATAATATAGGACTTGCTATGATTATAACATAGAACAATCAAAGTGCGGATGTATTTGGAGCCATGTGTACTAATCCATATCCTCAGCAGAATGGCAAAATAAGGCCAGTACTGCAAGAAAAACAATCACATTACACAGCTGTCAGTGCGGTTAAGTCAATCTTCGCAGTAGCATCAAAACAAATGAGGAAGTCAATGCTCAGTGAGAAGAAAATATGACAAATGCAATGTACACAACGGTATACCCCTTCTCAGTCCCGTATAGCGTTTGGTGAACTTTATAATAGTAGGATGGGTAAAAACCAAAGCTAAATTTGCTACCAGTTCCTATTCTTCTTAAGCAGTTCACCGATAGCTGGTGCCTTTAAATCAACTCCCACTGCTCAATCAGGAAACTCTTTTAATTTTAATTTTATCAATCTTACATATCTACAGAACTACATCAAAGTAAGAAGCTCATCCGTGTTTCTGAACTTTTTCTTCCCCCTTATTGACTCTCCTAATGCTGTCTCGTTCTACCCCCTAAAAGTCTTCGAGAGCTCATTGAGAGAGAATGGGCAGGTGTGTCTGGTTAGCTGAGTTAGTTCAGTCTGAATGAACCAACAGAACTGCTCCAGGCAAACTGCCCACATTCATTCTGAACTCCAAAATAACATATTCCTAAGTGATTTGTCATTGTCAAACCCTTCCATCCTAACTTTCTTTCTCTCACTCATGCACTTCACATCGCTTCCTTCTATACTCTCCATCCTAACAGAAAGAAAGAAAACGATAGTAATCTAAATTAAAGCACTCAGACTTCCAATACTTTGATTCTCTCTCCTCTCTTCACTTTCCACGTGCATTTATGCTCGCAAGAATCACCCTTCCAGCAATCAAACAGCCATGGATATTATGGTCGCTCTCCCACATATTTGTGGCAATCTCAACTTCGTCACATCCTCTCCCTGATTCATTGGACTGTTTTCATTTAACTCCAATCTCATTTGCTAATCTTCTGAAGCAAGTCGTCATCTCTCTACTTGTCGGCCTTTCAAGAATGGACTGCTTTCACATAATCTAGTCAATACATTGCATATGGCCCTTAGACATCATTCCACTACTATTTTACACAATTCAACTGTTGGTGCACTTCCCTACTCCTCGGACACGATAGAACTTCACTTCCTGTTTTGTTGAGTAGTCTATTATGATTATGCCATGATGTCCTCATTACATATGGCACCATTATTCATACTTCACATCATATATCATGAAACAACATATACCGAATAAATAAAGCAAAAAGTCTTTGAGCATTAAAATTATATCAAATATTGTTGCTTTTGGAGATTCAGTTCTCTAACAGATAATCCTTTATTACTTCAAGTTCTTTCAAATTAATGGATGGCTCACCAATTGATGCAATTCCAGTATTAAATGATGTTTGCTTCCTTCGTTCAAATGATTTAATCTGATGAGTCTCGTTAAAGTACAACATGAGAGGAGACAGAAAAATTTCCTAGACATTAGCAAAGGAAGCCTTCATAAGTTTATGCAGATGGCGTGCTTCAAGATTTGGTGGGCCATCACACATGTCAGACTCTATAATACCCAAAGAAAATAATCCAACAATAGGACTTTCCGTCAAGATACAACTAAGATGTGGAAAAAGCACACTAATCATATTAGCTGCAAAGATAAATTTGATCACAGTGCTAGGATTAGAAAATCAAAATAGTGTTTGTCATTTCACATCAAAATAGTGTAGTGGATACATGTACTTACAGGATCATTCAGGGACCCAAATGCAACTAATCCTTCAGAGGATATCAACAATTCAAAACCCAAATACAACTAATACTGTAGCAGATATTGACTATCTAGAGTAGTCTGTGAGGAATATGAAAGTTCTAGATGCTGACAAATGTGCAATCAAGGATATGATTCTTTTCTCACCTTAGAGACTAATTCCCCATATCTTTTAGATCCTAATAAACAGTCAGTTACCTAATTATATTTCCTCAGTCAACACCACCTTTCCACCCAATTAGCACAACACCAGTAGTTTTCCCACCCATGAATCCTTCAAGCCCACAGCAAACAAGCCAAAGTCAGTGGAAGGAACGAAATTGAAGAATGCCACAATAACTGGAGATTGCGAAGGACCTTGTCACCGCCAGGTAGCTTCATACTCATGAGTTGATGTGCTAGATTAAAGTGATACTAACCCAAGTTATTTTTGGAGGGACATCAATAATAAGGTGAAAGTGCTTGGAAGACCCTCTCTGATTATGAGATATTTCTAAATCACGTTATGGAGTAACAGAAAGAAAGGTTGTCAGGAGGAAACTAGCTCAACTGAGAGGTCTATAGGAATTGTTTTTGACATGGGACTTCTCAACTAGGGATTTGCAGGGAATGCATTTAGATGGAGTAAGATAAGAGAGGAAAGGTACAATCAGAGAATGATTATCTTGTACGTTTTGTTTTCAACTATGTTACCATATACATATTATATAAGACTATGGACATATTTTCTCAGTTTAAAATAAGGACCTGATTTAGATATATAATCTAATAGGTATACCATTAGTCACGATTGTAATTGCAAAAAGCACTGCACAATATCATTCGTAATCACAGTACAGGTATGATTGAATATACACAATGTGGCAAACATGAACTGCAAGAAAAATTAGAAACTACGAATGTATCATTCATATCAAAGCTTACAGGAAGAATTACCTGGAGTATCAGTCTATCCAGTCACAAAACACTTCCTTACAGTTCGTCCTCCTCTTTTACATCAATTCCTAGGAGCTTACTCAATTCACCACTTTGATATGCTTCGACTGTATCTGCAATGAATATCAACAATAAGCTCAAATTCTTTGTTGGACCAGTTATTAATGAAAAGAAATTTAGAAGGTAAATAATCAGTTTACCATCTGAACCTCCAATGTGCTGGCCATTTATAAACACCTGGGGTACAGTACGCCTCCCTACTCTTTGACTTAAGGCATCCTGAATTTTCCACCCATCATCTGTGCACATCAAGGAGCTCCTAGCAATTACTCACAACATATATTTTCACATATTCAACCGCATTTCAGATACACTGCTACAGCAAAGAGCATGATCTACAAGTTTTCTGCAAAGAAAAGTTTTGGAAAAATGCAAGGTTGGACAAACCTACAATTATTTTATTTTAGTCGTAAAAGCATTGAGCTTTACATCAGACATAGATCAATCCCTTTCTTTTCTTTTCTTCTAAAGTGCTTCACTTCAATCCTTGTTTTACTGACAAGAGATCACTATTCGGTGGTCCTACCAGTACTGAAGAAATCACCAAAGAATTAGCAATTTGCAAACAAACCTCTCTCATCAAGCTCAACAACATGAGGTATCTGGTTTAATTCCTTGAATACAGCCTTTGCCTTCCTGCAGTACCTGCACATATCCATGAAAGGTATTAGATATCCACTTTAGCCTACTATGTCCATTAGCTGCATTAAGCATGCAAAGAAGAAGACAATCCAGCAAAAGCATCGAACTAAACCCAGTCAGTTGCATGAATAATCATGCAGTTACTTGAAACCACATGATAACATTAATCGATGACATCCGGAGTTTCCCAAGGGGTCATCACATCTGTCACGATACAGTAGATTCAATGGGGAGGCTGCATATCACAAATAGAAAAGGGACATCCCATGATTCGTCCAACCTCCTTTTCATTTTACAAGAATAGAAAATATAGTCCGGCTTATGGTTCATATCAACTATACAACTGAAATAGAAGAAGTTACAGATTGATTGGGATTTTGTCAATCTCTCTATAAGTACATAACAAGGGATAGCAGGCATGAAAGAAGGCTTTACTGCGAGAGATGCAATCACAACTACAGGCCGAACGAAGAGAAACAATAACGAAATGCAGTTTGATGTTAATCTTATCTCCCTGAACTAGTGTCGCCCAGAGCAATTCCCAAGTTCGAAATTTCAGAGTCAATCTCGAAGTAGAAGGATTTAACAGAGTTAATCAAGTGCAACTGAGCAAGAATCTGCAATGCTCCACTCGGCGAGCTTCAGGGTTTAGAACCCGTGCCGAGAAAAAAAACCCGTCTCTGGCTTTTAATTGAAGCATTTTTTTTTTTCATCGCTTCAGAAAAAGGAGCGCCTTTCAGCTCGATCAGGCACAGATCAGGCAACGATCCGACTCAGCACAGGGCGGTGCAATCAGCCTGTGCTCCTAGGACTGAGACGCCGACCTCACGGGACCGAAACCAATGCACACGAAAATCAATCGATTCCCACAACCGAAAACATGCATCCACGCAAATCGAAGCGGCGAGCACGGAGAGCGGGAGCTCTCGACAACCACAAGAACAATGGCAGCCACTGTTCCTCTGGGTGCGCCCGCGGGATCCGAAACACCACGAGCCAAACGAGGGGAAACGCGACGAGAAACGAGCGAGACAGAGACGTACGGGCAATAGGACTTGGAGAAGATGACGATGCGGTGCGAGGAGATGGTCTTCTTCACGAAGGACGCCTCGGGGCTTCCGGCCGCCGATCCCAGAGAAGACCCCAGCGCCAGCAGCGACAATGCCGCGTACAGGACGCACCGCCTCGCCGCCATGGTCATCCTCACCACTCTCTCTCTCTCTCTCTCTCTCTCTCTCCAAGTTCGACGGAAGATTTTTCTCAGGCTCAGGGGGAGTAATTGCTTGGCCTTGTTATAATCTGCGGAATGAAGTTATTGGTTGTAAATATTTTCTTCTCCCCTTTTTGCTCCTTCCTTTTCTTCTTTTGAGCCGAAGTCAAAGCGCCTTCTTAGTTCTTTCGTACCGATAATAATAGTAGACTATATTATTTGTGATGCATTTAAATTTTTTAATAACATTAAAAATCTTAAACTTATCTTTTTTTATGTCCAAATCTTTTGTTTCTTCTTTTTTTTTTAGTTTTACATCCACTTAGCTGACAATCGAACGAGTGACCACGAAGAGGTTAGATCGCTCAGATCTTGGTGAGGGCAGCCTCATCGACGATCGGTGAGACCCTGGCCACCTTCACCCATGGTTGGCAAGCCGTGAAGGGCCTCGCCTAGTTCTAGGAGAGATCAAGCAAGGGTGGCAAGCCCTGATCATCCGTTGGTAAAAGCTTCACGCCCTTATTGTGAAAAAGAAAAAATTAAAATAAATGTGTTACAAATATATAAATTTAGAGTTTTTAGTATAAAAAATTGATAAATATGTCGTAGCGAGACAAATTCAGAATTCTTCATATAAAAAAAAATTATGAGAAGTGGAAACTATAGCAAAGGAATCTGACGTGATATGTCTGAAATACCCTTTCGGAAACTCAGCTTAGGATTTGGGACGGCCATTCAGGAGAAGCCAGTTTCGAGTTTGAAGTTGGGGTCCGTCCCCCCGAGCCTCTCTTGTTGCAATCTCTAGCTGATAGAAATTAGTAGAAGATTGCGAGCATTTTTCATACTGGCAGGAAATGAATAATGTACATTAAATGCAATCACTTCTTATACAAATCTACTCTTATGAGACCATGTCAAGTCCGCGAAGCAATAGCATCAGAATGAATTAATTTGAAGGGCAAGACAGATAAAAATTTATAAACATTAGCTCCAAAAGACGGAAAATGAGATAAATCAATATGTAAGTAAATGATGATGCCACATAAATTTGTCTCGTCGGTCACATGAGACGAGACACGTGGGAAATGTTCAATAATCGTAATTGCAGATCATAATTTGTTCACTCTTGATAAACCTTAAGCATAATGATGTAACATCAATATGTAAGTGTATCGACCGCTGACATTTAAGGGTTTTTTTCTTTTTTTTTTTGGTTTAATTATAAGCATAAACTAAGACTTAATAACAAATGAAGTCTGCTCCAAAAATTTTCCAAATGAACCAGCCAATCCAAACTCACCAAACGAGAATGAGAACGAAAACGGTATTCAATTATTCCATGAAATGTCATAAGAAACTAGTAGCGCAGTTCTAATGCTCAATGCTTCTTTTGGGTCAGGCTGGTGTTATAATCCTTGGCCGCTGTGTCTGCCGCCGTCGCCGTACGCGACGGTCCGGAGCCTCTCTTGGACCTAATTTAAAGGAGTAGCCGCTCTTGTCCCCGACCCTGACGGTGGACGTCTGCCCGTGCTCGTCCTCGCACCCGACCCTCCCTGTGGACCTCTCCTTGAACGCGCCCCTGCTGGACAAAGTGTGCTCGGTCGTCGCGCGCAGCCCGCCGGCTACTTGTCCCGATGCCCGGCCCTCGAGCTCCGCTCGTGGCTACGCGCCGAACGACCTCCGCTGACTCCTAATTGCTTCGGCGATTGGTCTCTCGGCACCCAACTCCGTGAAGCCGGTCAAGTAGTGAACCGGCAAGTCATGGCCTGATCCCTCCGAGTCCGAACTCATCCTATAATTACCAAAGCTAAGAAAATAAAATTGATGGAATGACATTCCTTTTTGTTAATCAAAAATCAACTTTATAGCGTGATTATAAATAAATAAATAAATCTAGTGCCCATGAATTTTTCCTTAAGTCACCTATTCAGTGAATAATAATCCCTATTTGATTAAGCAGGTTGAATGTTCCATCAACTAAAAGTACACCCATTATGGTCGAAGATTACTAGGGTTAAAAGTAATTAATCTACTTTATGACTTGATTGACTAAATCGAGGAAGATGTGAATCGTCTGACTAAAACAAGAGGCTCTCCCGTCTCTCACTACATTAAGTTAAGGATCCATTTATTTGAAAGATGACCGTTTTCCAAAAATTACTTTATGAACTTTTCTGTATTTGAATGATTGAAAATTAAAAGATCATTAGAAAACATTTTTCATTGATCAAAAACAAGTTTAGAAGGCGGGAAAACGACTTTCTACTTCTTATAATAAGAAAAACACTTTTACTTAACTACCGAATTATGTGAAAGTAAACCATTTTCCATGACAAAAGATGCATTTCGTCGCAATCGATTCACCCTCTAGCGACCAAATTTAAGCTCACGATATACTAGAGACCAGTCCTTTGGTGACGAAAGCGGAAATCCTAAATCTGTTGTGCAGTGACCAAGTCAGTCTTAGGCCTTTCAACCGGTTAAATCTAGCCGTAAACTTTTTGACAAATTTGCCAATTTGCCTTTGAACTTTTCAGTTATATCAATTTAATCCTAAACCTATCAACAAATTGCCAAGTTAATCCTCCCGGCCAAGGTGAGGTTGAAATGTCGACTGATGCTTATAATCCATACAGCAATCCTAGCACGACATCTATCGTGTGGTTGGTGCCAATTTTTGTTAACGACTTACCGCCCTGGAAGTGCATGAAGTCGCCCCTTAACATGCTAATTGCTAGCTCTGTTGACTCCCAGGCCTCTCCCCCTGGAAGAAGATCGATGTGTATTTATCCAGGGACTCAGTTTTTACTCTGGAAACATCTTTTATTGCTAACAACAGTTCAGCCTAAGTCCTGAAGGGTTACCTTCTGAAGAGGAGGAGGAGGAAGGGGCTAGCAAAACAAATTCTTATTAGACTGCTTAAGGAACGGAAACCGACATAAAGGAATTAAAATTGACATCGAGAAGGCATCCAACAATCGAGGTACACTCCTACGGGGAATGCCACTCTTTTTATTGACAAGGCAAGCTTTTTTAGGAATATTATCGAAGTGTGTATGAACTTAATTTTCTCAAACGAAAGAAAATGGCAATTCAAGGAGAGGCAACCTTAGAACATTGAACTAATGAGACCGATGGGTCAAAAGGGATCGTCACAAAGTAAGACCACCCTGACGATGATTGAGCCATTAGCCCGTCGTTGCGAGCTCAAATATATACTATGATTGCATGCATGTCTAGATCCCCACGTCTTTAGCTGCGGAAATTGTCAATGAATGGGATAAAAACCTGTTAACATTAGCTAAAAGTCAAGAGTTACGGCCTGAGTCACTTTAAAAAGTTCTCAACGGCAAAGCTCTGCAGCTAGAAGGACTGAAGGAGCGAGTGACAATCCGGCAAGCTGAAGCACCCAATTCCAGGAACAAGATCGCACTTCATGTTCAAGATAGGAATTTCAGGAAAACGTTCGGCTCTATGATTGTAGAGCCCCAGACTTCAGATTGAATTTTAATGCAATGCCGAGCAATTGCCAAGCACAGAGAAGCACGTGATGATCCGTCACTCCAAAAGGCAAGTGTAATCAACGAGAGAGATCAACTAACAAGCACCTTGGTCCGAGTTCATATAGGCTGGCATGGCTTATTGTGAAGTCCCAACAAGCAAGGTCAGAAAGTTCAGCAAACAGTGAAATGGCCGAGTTCACAAACTAGAGCATATATCAAACAGATAGCACGTCTAGTTACTAATCCCTGGAAACAAACCGAGTCTTCAAACATCACAAGATAAAGCTGCGGATCAAACGAGGTCATTTATGATCCTTATATCTTCTTGTTGGTAGAGCTGCCGCTGCCGCTGCTTTTCCCAAAATTGACTGTCCGAAACCTCTCTTCCCGGTGATACTCAGAGTAGCCTCCCCTGTTGCCAATCGTGACAGTGGTGCTCTGCTTGTACTCATCCTTGAATCCGACTCTGCCGGTGGATCTCTCCTTGAATGTATCGCCACTGGCAAAAGTATGCTTCTCGGCCGCGCGCGCATAGTCCCCGGTTTGCTTATCCTGGTGCCTGGTCCTTGAACTCCATTCATAGCTAGTCATGGGACATCGCCCTCCGTCAACTCCTGATTGCTTCCCAATACCTCCAGTCATAGTTTGTTGCAGTCCATCCTGCCCAAGATTCACAAGCACGTTTCCTGGCACCCTCAAGCCCCTGACTCCATGTCCTGGTTCATCAATCACTTCCTCTGATGTCGTTCCTGTCATTATGGAAGCCAGAAATATGAACACTGACAGAGGAGAAACTTCAATTCAAGCAGACATATAGCAAGCAAAAATCCAGTGCTGCTCCTGATGACCACAGTGAACATAGATCAGCACTTGCCTTTATATTTATCATAAGAGCCCTCACTGTCATCCTGCTCTTCATGGTTATCATCCCTGCCAGTTCCTAGATGGGATTCACTAACATTATCATAATCGCCGAATTCTTGCTGCTCCCAGTGATCATCTGAATAGTAGCCACCATTGTCTTCCTCTCCCCAACCACCTTCTGGATAATAATCACCATCATCTGAACCATATCCAGCCATCGATGATGCCTACAAGACAAATAGTTGCTCAAGGAGAAAGCAGCGTGTAAATCACCTACAGAGTGCTACATGCGTGAGTAACATCGTTCGAGAACACAGAACCGAAAAGAAGACAAAGCGACAATATGTCCTCAAAAGTTCAACACTTAATTCAACCTTGGCTTCTTCCTACAGTCTAAACTGAGTAAAAGTTCTGCGTCATATGCAATTCTGCAACTTGGAGAGTATTTAAGCCCGAACTGAACACATCTCCATGTGGTTATAGACACTGAATTTAGAAGACAATCTTGTGTTTTAACACATTTCAAGTCATTAATTCAAAGGATTGATCCACCCTCCAGCTAAAGTAAGAGGCTCCTACTATTTATGCTCACGCAGCACAGACCACTGCAACATTCTCCATAATATGAAACAAAGAAAATATCTAAATATTATAGGCTACACCAGCTCCATCACATTTTTCGTTGTACAAAACCAAATGCAAGAGCTACAAATCCTTGCACAACAGGATCAGACCAACAGCGGCAAATGCACCCACTTAGTAACCAGGGCAAAGCGGTTTCCTGTTCTGAAAGAATTTATGGTAGTACAGGATAATCGGACATAGAAATTGCACGTTTGACTTACTTCTCGAAGGCGAAGAAACGCAACTTTCGATTCAATACGCTCAACATTCACCTCCCAATTCTTCTTCAATGTTGAAGAATATTCCCAGGATATTTTCTTATCTTAGAAATAATTAGTGTATTTCCTTAAATAGTTCATATCTCTCACGATCATGCATATAAATCTTGATATTGACTATTGATTGATATTATGCTTATCTTGTAATCTTTATTCTTAAGATACAGATATTCCACAATCCTCTTTTCTGCTTTATTCTCATTTTTTAAAACATCGATTTGTGTGCGAAATAAAAGTTTCAAAGTTTTAACACAATATCTGCCGAATCATCGCCTCGTGACAAGAAGATTTTGCGAACTCCATTGTTTGAAGAATTCGGTTTCTCTGGGGACCAAAATTTCAAGTTCTAACGCAATATCCGCTAAACCGTCGCCTCATAGCAGGAAGATTTTTACGAACTCCAGCATTAACTAGTTCATCCTACAAACAAGCAGGCCAGTACGTACACACAAAGCAGATAAAAACCCAGAAACTTCTCTTCACAGTTGATGAACAGAAAAAAAATGTCCAGTCAGTCTAACAAGCGACATGGAAAATGCCGGAAGCTGTATGAACTCAGAGGGAATCAAACGCGATGAACCCGCAAAACAACCTAGAAACTGGACGCGAGACCAAGCGGCTGCTCGCCAGCTGGGTAATGTGACTCGCTTTGTTACCTGAGTTTCGCGAAATTGACCGGCGAGAAGAAGAAGGAAGTGTCCGGACTCTAGGGTTTCGAGAGAACTCAAGAACTGTTAAGAGTTTGATCGCAGATTAGGGAATGATCATGGCTTCAGACATGCTCGTCCTCGGGGAAACTGGAAAGTAACTTGAACAGTTCATAAAGAGTAGTAACTGTTCCTACGAGAGGCTCTCGCGATATAGAACTTGTCAATTATACTACAAGTCCTAAACTTTAAATGTTTCAATTTTTCTTAATGTAATATCTGAATTACTAATAAATATTCAATTTTATTTTTAAATTATATGAAAAAATTTGATATTATTCTTTCGTTAATTCAAATTAACATAATTTATGAATATGACTTTCAATCCGTTAAAGTTGAACCATGTGTAAAAAAATATTATAAGTGAATTGTGCATGTAAGATATCCATCTCAAATATAAAAACAAAAGGAAGGATTACATCAAACATCTCATTGAATAAATTTAAAGGTCAACAATGATATTACACAATATATCGAAGGTGAATGACTATTTTGTGTCATTTTTCCATTTTAGAATCTAACAATTTTTCTCCTTTCACTTTTTGTTCATGCCTAGTCGCGTGATTGTGTCGTTCACCCTTATTAAAACAGAACAGTTTTACATTTTAGTTAATTTATAATTACATATATATTAATGCCAATTCAGTTGTATTTATAATACTAATTTAATCCAAAATATTTTCATATATTGAATTATATATAGTACTAATTTAGTCCTCAATATTTTCATCTATTACATATATATTAATGCCAATTCAGTTATATTTTCATATAAATTTATGCCAATTTAGTTACATATATTATATATAGTACTAATTTAGTCCTAAATATTTTCATCTATAGCCAATTCTATTACTCTGACTAATTTTGGTCAAGTTTCGATGACGAAGACATTGAGTGCGCGCATGATACTCATTCTGGTTCAGAAACCTATTTCTGTCCAGAACTAGTTTTTTCTATTTCTGGTTCAGAATGAGTTTCTGACGAAAAAAACGCATTTGATATGGACATACAATTTCTGTTTCAGAAAGAGAAAGCTGTTTGATATGACAAAAAAATTTCTATTTCTGATTCTATTTCATTTTTCTAAAATATATTATTTGGGATATTGGAAGATGTTCATATTAATAAAAATAAAGAAATTTGATATTTGTTTTGCACAATTTATTGTAATCAACTCTAAAATTGATTTGGGGTGGCCTAGGGGCGGCCTGGGGCGACCGGGGGCGGCCTGGGCGGGCCTGGGGGCGGCCTGGGGCGACCTGGGGCGGCTGTGGGCGAGCTGTGCGGGCGAGCTGGTGGCGAGCTGGGGGCGGCTGTGGCCGAGCTAGGGGCAGCTGGGGGCGGCAGGAGGCGAGCTGGGCGGCGGGAGATGAGTTGGGGCGAGCTGGGGGCGGCGAGCTGGGGGTGGCGGCGGGAGGCAGGAGGCGAGCTCGGCAGGCGGCGGCAGGAGGCGAGCTCGGCGGGCGGCGGCAGGAGGCGAGCTCGGCGGCAGCAAGGGAAGGAAGAGAGAGAGTGCAGCGCAAGAGAGTGGGGAAGGAAGAAAGTGCAGCGCAGGAGGAGAAGGAAAGAAAAAAGAAAGGGAAGAAGAAGGAAAGAAAAAAGAAAGGGAAGAACCGGTTCTAGGAGAATGAGAAATAGGTTTTTTTTTTCAGTTTCTCATTCTTGGACAAAAGTTGGTTCTGGATGGAAAAATTGGTTCAGAACCGGTTTTCACAAAATCGCGAAGCAAACAGGTTTTTCATCTAGAACTGGTTTTTTTGGTCCAGAACCCATTCTAGACGAGAAATAGCTGCCCGTCATGCAGACCCTGACTAACGTACCTAAGACAGCCCCCCATTAATGTTGTAATTGTTCAAATATATTCTTTTAGTAAGTTTGAATTTTTCTTTTTCGTATTTTTCTAGCTGTTTTGTCCTCCTCTTTCTAGCGGTCGGCACAACCATGGACAATGAGGGTTAGGGGTGAGTAATGGTCCATGGTCGACCGTAGACCGACCTTGGACCGACCCAACCTTATCGGTCCTAGTCGGGTTGTCAAGACGAAGAGGTCAGTCATCGGTCCTAAAAGTCTAACATGGTACTGTGCGGGTCGGTCCTCGGTCCTAGGATATCTGGTTGGTCCAACCCAGACTAACCCGACAATATAATATATATAAATATAAATAATAAAAGTATTGATCTGTTATATAATATATAATAAATAATCTTTAGAGAAAATAAAGATTATTTATTCTTTGCTGGAGGAAGTGGAAATAAATGTAAAAGAGGAGTGAACCGAGTGGTGATAGAAAACTACCAGCTCTCTACATATTGCTCTTCCTTCACTGCACACCATAAACTCACAACTCCACCACCTCTCTCTCTCTCTCTCTCTCTCTCTCTCTCTCGCACCAAGCTCCATCTTTTAACTTCAAAAACCCAACTTCTTCTTATTCTTATGCTCTATGAAAGTGCAATATCGTGCGTTATCTGTGTGAGATCAAGAAAAGCTGCATCTTTCTTTCGCTTACTGTGTTTCGGGAGTTGGCTGTCGTTCGTTGATTTCCCTTTTTCTTTTCTTTTATATGTTCTTGATCATTACATCTTATATTGGAGGGGACGGAAAAAGAAAAGAACATATCAATGTTTTTGTTGTAAAATGTAACATGTCACTCATCGATCCTAAAATCTCTAACCTGGTATGTTGTTGCTTGCTCACCTTCGCTTGCCTCCTCACCCGCCACCTTGCTCTCCACCTCGCTCGCCACCTTGCAATCTTGGGTTGACCTAGGGACCAGACCACCCAGGGACCAGACCAGATTGATAGGGTCGGTCTGATCCTCGGTCCAAACCTTCCCAAAAATTGAGGATCGTTACTGTGCAAGTTGGTCCTCATTTGAGTATGGGACAAGCCCAATCCAGACCTTGCTCGCCCCTAATGAGGGTGGCCTTCACCACCACAAGTGAGCATCGACCTCACCATAGCAAGGGCGAGGTTAGAGGTGGCAAAATAAATCAAAGACCTATATTTTAACACATATTTGATAATACGGGTCATAAATGGGTCCACTTAAAATGTTAAATGGGTCTCTTAACAACCTTACGGGTCATAAATGTGTTTTAAACGGGTCATAAATTTGTTACTTAATTAATTTTAAGTATTATTAACAAATCAATTTAAACATTATTAATAAGTCATTTTTTAGACTATGAAAATTATGTTATTTTAATTATTTTATTTTATTTTAAAATGAAAAATTGATTATTTTTATTTTTACTTTTTTCCTTTTTTTCTCCTTTTTCACCTCTTTCTAAGTTAGTTGCTAGCTAAGAGGCAGTAGATGAGCTCACTAGACTCCGGTGACTGAAAGAGGAAAAAGAAAAAAAAAATGAAAAAATATATTTTTAAAAAATAAAAATAATCCAAAAAAATTAGAAAAATTATTTTAACAATACATTTTAAAAAAAATTACCAAGCAAATTTTCTTGAACTTGATTACATATAAAAGTATTTTATCAATACGGGTCATGTTGGGTATGCGTCATTATATTTACACTACATAAATATGGGTCAAATATGGTCTGATCCGATCCGACTTGAGCCGACCGGACCCACCCATTTGACACCCCTAGCTACAAGTGAGGCATAGGCCCTACCGTGCGAACCTTATACAGGCCAGAGGCGAGCCTCATGATCATGGCAGCTGGACCCGTGAAGATGAGGAGGCTGAAGTTGAGAGCGCTAGCAAGGAATGCCCACATGCATGTGAAGAGAAGAAACGTTGAAGTGCAGAAGAAGGAGAGTGGAGAACGTCCGGGGCATCGGAAGGGCTGAAGGGATTTCGAGACCAAGGTACAAACTGTGATGTGAGGTGTAAGCGTTAAGGATTATGTTGGTTAAGGTTTTAAAAGGCTGTTGTTGTCAATTTCTAGTTCGAAGGGGGGACATCTAGTATTGTAATAAATTTTTGCAACCAATGGATGATGAATTCGATATGGAGAAGGATTTGGTTCTTTTTTATTCTAAATGTGCATGCATCAATACACATCCTTTAATAAGGCTTTTATTAAGAAGATGGACTCGGTTTATGGTCAAGTTTTAGTTTGGATAACAATAAGAACTCTGCACTTACTTCGTGAAATGCCATTGGTGACATTGTGAATAATTCTTATCACATGGATATCTTTTGCTCAAATAAATCTTCAATTCTTATTATATTGTGAAATACCTTTGCAGAAATTACATGGATCTATTTTGTTCAAATAAATCTTTAATTCGCTTACCTTCTTCTTTTCTTGTTTTCATATAGCAAATTACCTAATTTTAAAGAGATAGTGGTAGAAACCTTAATCCGCCACCAAAGATGTTGAGGTAAACACAGAGTGACTAAGCTAAATATGTGCATATGTAGGTCTATCACATAAATCAAGATATTAGGGTGCATTTGGTTCAGCTTTTGGAAAGCTCTTTGGGGTCCCAAAGCTCATTTGGCAAAAGTTGGGGTGTTTGGCAAACTTTTTTTTTTTGGCTTTGAACTGAAAGCTAGCTTTGGAAAAGCTACTTTCAGAAGGCAACTTGAAGGAGCTTTGGGCTTTTTAGCATTTTCGGAATGCTGAGGGGAGGGTTAATAATATTTATTTAGTTTCCTTTTTTGCCCATAAAATTTAATAAAAACCCAACTTTGCCCCTTTGCAAAATAAACCCTAGTCCTGCGCCACTCTTCTCCTTCCTCCGCTTCTTTAGACAACACACGCAGAGTTTCTTCTCCTCCACTCCAGAAAATGCACGGTTCTCCATTCGATCTTCCGAGGCCGAGCTCGTCCCTCCACTCCAGTCTCCGTTCGATCTTCCGACGTAGAGCTTGTCCCTCCGCTTCAGTCTCCGTTTGATCTCTCCTCCGTCCTTTCGTCTCTCGGCACGAGTCCCCGTTGAGTTCGGCGTTCGCTTCCTCTGTCGTTGGGTGAGATTCTATATTTTTTGGGGATGGTTTTCTTGGTTATTGCATCGTGCTCGATCCTGTGTGTTTCTGACATGTGATTGTGCATCGAGGTAGCATTTTCGAGGATGATTGGATTTCACTTCCTCCGCTCATCGACGTCGCAGTTATGGTAGCTTAACGGGTATAATGCAATGGTGGGCATGTTTTCCCAATTGGAGATAGGGATATTAGTGCTTTGGTTTAATGGACTCTTTAATCTTTCAATTTGTTGCAGAAAGGTGGTGAGGCTGTCAATTGCACAAGTCTTGACTGAGATTTCACATAAACAAAAGGCTGCTTTGAGGGAAGCTTACAAGAAGAAGAAGTACTTGCCCCTTGATCTCCGTCCCAAGAAGACCATAGCTATTCAGAGACGGCTAACAAAATACTAGTTGGTGATTTACTCCTTATTTCCAAGTCTTATGTCTAATTTATAAAAGCATCTTCATTCTGGAATCGCTCGCAAACTTAAAAAGATTTTTCACATTAGGTATTTTTAAAATGGTGAGTACTTGTGTTCTGGGTGGTCCTTTGGTTGCTCAATGTTGTGAACTGAAGCAGGACATTAGTTGGGAACTATCTGGCTTCTGCTGGACCTTATGCTGTTGCAAGATGCATGATTTTGCTCTTTATGATTTTCATAACCTCCAATTCTTCTTTTGCTTGTGGTGTAGAATTGAAGCTATCTTTGCATCTAAAGAGTCATTCTATCTTGCAGCACAAATCTCCGTCAAGGCTTCGACGCTTGCTCGTGGACAAAGTCATTCCATTTGTAGGTTAGCTTTTGTATTGCTCTTTTTGTTTCATCCTTCGGTTTTGGCTTTGTCATTAGATTTGTGTTTATGCTTTTCCTTCTTTCTCACTGTCGTGCGTGTTGCTGAATATATGCGCTTTCTAGATTGGTTGCCTTATTTTGTTTGAAGTTCAGTCCTTAACTTATGAGCTCAGAGGAACAAGGGTTTGTTCATCTTTCGTTGGATCTATTTATGTTGCCTTTTTAATGAACTTTTGGCTAGCTATTTATTTGTTGTTCAACTTCTGAGATCAACTTGGATGAGCTGTATCTTGTCAAGTAGCTGTTAGATGTGTTAGATATGTTCATCTTATCAACTTGGATGAGCTGTATCTTGTCAAGTAGGTGTTAGAAGTGATTCCTTGGTCTCTTTCAGTTTTGCACTAATTGATTAGCTTTGACAGCAAAAGAGTTTTATGTTTAGCAGAGCTATGATGATTGGTCAAAAGACATAGGATTATAATAAAAGAGAAGAAAGCACATAGTTTTACTAACAGTAACTCATGCATCTACAAACCTGTGCTTCAAAGGAGCAAAGATAATCGTGAATAGTTTTCAAGTTGCCCATCAACCTATCCTTGTCCTGCAAAGGACAAAAAAAATAGTCAAATAGACAAAACATGAAGGTGCAAACATCTAGAAAGCAACAACGAACAAAGGAAAGAACATTAGTTACACAACAGAAAACAAAAGAACAATAGACATTAACATGTCTAAACTAGGGTGAAAGCCATTAGTCGTACTAACAGACATTCAAGAAGTCATTAGTCGTACATTGTTTTGTTCACTTGGCTCTCATCTAGTAGCTTTTCAGGTTTCTTAGCATATAATCAGATTTTGTTATTCCATATAGCTGCTACAAGCATAGAATTGGGTTCCCATATTTTAAGGTAAATTATGATTAGGCATAACCTTCTTTGTTTGTACTAGATTATTTTCTTCTTTTAAATTTGTTTACATCACTTTAGTAGATGGCAAGTTCATCAAAGGAAAAGGCATATTGGAGCTCGGAAGATGTGGAAACTTTTTGTAAGTTGTGCATTGAACAGATTGATAATGGCAATCGTCCTGCAAGTAATAAAATGGATGAATGGACAATCATTATTAAGAAGTTTGAGGTACTAAGGGACAAAAAGTACGAGAAAAATCAAATGAAGAGCAAGTGGGATAATCTTAAGGAAACCGGATTAGGATGGGATGCGAAAAGAAATACCATCGATGCAAGTGACGAATGGTGGGAAAAGAAAATTTAGGTTCTTCCCATTCTTTTGTTACTTTTTTTTAGTCTATTTTAATGAACAATTTCATTAACTTATTTATTATAACAGGAAAATCCTAAGGTTAAAGCCTTTAGAATGAAAGGAATACATCTGGATATTCAAACTTTGCTGGATAGAATGTTCGTAGATAAAGTTGCTACTGGAAGTGTCACATGGAATCATGCTCAAGGTTTATGTGTTGATGAGGATGTTGTGGCAACACAACTTGATATTGGTGATTGTTCAGGATCTAATGATGACAATAATGTGGAGTATAATATAGGTGAAAAGATTGTTCAACAGGGTCAAAGCCATAAAAGAAGCTCATCTAGTTCAATGAAGCATTCTCAAGGAAAGAAACACAAGAAAATGACTTCATCCGCTAAGCTAACATCTCAGATGGACCAAATTTGTTCAGCTATTGCAAGTAGGAGCAATGCCACATCTCATTCGATAGAGTTTGATCCTTACGGAGAAATCATACAAACGTTGGACAAATACCTGAGATTAAGCAAGACGATGAGTTGTACTTTTTTGCCTTAGATCAATTTTCAGAGAAGAATGACAATAGGTAAATTTTCATGAACTTGCCTAGCAATGAGAAGAAAGTCAAGTGGATCAAGGACAAGTTCACACGGCATAGTCATCATTAGGATGTTAGCTACTTTTTCATATGCTATGTTTTTGTAATGTGAGACATATTTGCATTGTCTATTTATACTGTGTGGTAAGACATGTTCATGTTTTATTGTGAGAGATATTTCTTATTGGTTTGAAATTGTTCCTATTTTGTGTTCTCTTTATTAGGTGGGATTTTCATAAATATAGCTCTTATGCATTGTTTATTTTATTACGTTAATCAGTTATAGCAGATTCTCCTGAAAGGGAAAACCATGATGGTGAGGAAGAGGAATTTTTTTGGCAACTTTGTGCAGCCACATATTTTGTAGTTGCTTATTAGAGGAAATATATTCTTAAACAACCATGCATGACTTCATCATATATAGGAAATGCATGGTTAAGAGAGTTGATGAGCATTGATGCGAATCCGACAAGGCGTTTTCAAATGTTTAGAATGGATAAAACCGTATTTAATAATTTAAGGATTATCGATATTACAGAAATGATCGGGATGTTTCTTCATATTTTAGGACATGGTATAGGTAATAGGTTAGCACAAGAGCGGTTTCAACACTTTGGAGAAACCATATGCAGGGTATTTAGCTTAGTTTTGGATAAAATATGTGAAATGGGAGCAAGTTTAATCCAACCATCCGATCAGCAATTCAAGGAAGTTCCAACGAAGATAAGGAGTAATCAAAAATTTTATCCACATTTTAAGGTAAATGATAATTATACAATAAACAAATATATATATAACTAAATTCTAGTCACGTGAATTTTGTGTTCTTATTTTAGGATTGCATTAGAGCAATAGATGGTACACATATTCCAGCGGTGGTACCTACGGGCAACCAACTTCGTTTTATTGGTCGAAAAGGGACACCAACGCAAAATGTATTGGCCGTGTGCAACTTTAATATGGAATTTACTTATGTTTTGGCTGGTTGGGAAGGAACAGCTCATGATACACGCATCTTTAATGAAGCTATTAGGAGACGTGATTTACAATTTCCTCATCCTCCGAAAGGTTTGTTAATTAATAATTGTGTACTTTGATACTTGCATATAGTATTTGTTGAAAAAACTGACTATTTTTTTGTAGGTAAATACTATTTAGTAGATTCAGGATATCCAAATCCTATTGGTTATTTGGGGCCGTACAAAGAGGTTAGATATCATTTGCCCGAGTTTCAACGAGGTCCAAACCCTACAGGTTATAAAGAAGTGTTCAATTGTGCTCACTTCTCGCTACGATCGGAAATTGAGCGAGCCTTTGGCGTATTGAAAAAGAAGTTGAAGATTCTCAAGAGTATGCCAAGTTATCTGTACCAAAAGCAAGTGAAAATTGTGGTAGCGGCAATGACTTTGCATAATTACATACGGAGAAATGCCGTGAATGATGCACATTTTGCGAGAGTAGATTTGGATCCCAATTCATACTCTATGGATTTGAATGATGTAAACAAGGAGTCTAGTGTTTCAAATGATGATGTAACATTAGATATGACATGTTTACGTGATCAAATAGCTACAAATTTAGGAAATGTTTGACGATATTTATAATTTTTAAGGATGTTTTTTTTTGTCGGACATATAATGCTACATTTATGTTATAATGAAAGTAATATTTTTAGATTGAATCATTTAGTTATAAATAAATTTTATCTTTAAATAAAATTCTTTACGCAATGTCTTTTAACATTGTTACAAAATCTGAAATTAAGAAAGTTCCAAATATTATTTTTTAAATGTTTCAACAAATAAAAATAAAAAAATATAAATTAATTATTCAAATGGGCTTTTCAAATGTATTTTCTACCAAACGGTATTTCTCTCAAAGTTACTTTTCAAAGTAGAATTTACCAAACACTCTTTGCATTTCCCCCAAAGCTCATTTGCAAAAAGCTTAGCATTTTCCTCAAAGCCCATTTACAAAGTTAAACCAAACGGACCCAATAGTCATAGACACCCTTACAAATGGTACATGGGAACAAAACAAAAGAAGTTTCCAGCTTACAAATAATTACTAAAATAACGACATTAAGTCTTAGATAAGCAAACTGGAAAAGCAAATCAGATCAACACAAAGACAACATTTTGAGAAGAGTTATAACGTAAGGGTCTTTTATTGCCTATAAGGATATTGTGAATTTGGAATTAGCCACTTTGGCGAGCCATCATCTCGAGCAAGTCCACCTCCTTAATCTCCTGACGATGATGGTCATTATGCTACTGACGGCGATGGCGGCATCAACGATCACCAACCATCTCCAGCTCATCTTCAAGTCCAACTCACGTTCGTTATCAAATCTCTCTACTCCCAGTACCGCCACCTTCACTTAGCGCCTGACCATAATGATGGTCCTTCACCCGATAAAGCCTGAGATTCCCATTTGCATCAGCTATCGGAAAACCGAAATAACTGCTGGCTGGCATCTGAGCCGGCGGTGCCAGCTCCTGGTGGTAGTGGTGATCCAGCGCCTGCTAGGCACAACTGGTCGCTCCAAATTGCAGGTCCGACCCAAGGGCAATGGCTGCTGCCGACAAAGACAATGACAGCTTTTTGGTCTCAAGGGGGCGGCAGTCGCCATGGTCGAGACCACGAGCTGGTGCCGAACCTTTTAGAGGAGATGAGTATGTCATTCCTGATATAGTTTGCAAGAGGTTGGAGTTGTTGGTGTTGAAGAGCGAGTTGCGCTTATAGAATGCCTGCACTTGGTGGTGTTTCAATGGTTTTATTTATTTATTGTGTTCTAGGTCCTTCCAGGTAATCTCTTGGCTATTTCAACCCATTTGTTCCGAACTGCTCGCTTGCCTGAATCAGAATATTGTTTTTTTAATGTTTCATGAGTCCTTCATCTAAGAAAATGATGAGAGCCAAACGAAGAAGAAGAAGAAAAAAGAGAGGAGGGGAGAGATAGAAAAACTTACTTGGTCAACCTTCTCCTTCAACCTTCTCGTTATGGTTCTTGGTCATCTTTGTCCCATACCCTTCGAAATTTCTTATTGATGGATCATTCGCATACCTTCTCCTCCTGCGGGAGCCTGAAGAACTCACGGCCAGCCTCCTGCAGCCGCCCAATCAGCTCCGGTGATATCCCGTCGTCGGTCAAGAGGAAGAATCCCCAGTGCGGCACGCCTCGTGGAATTCATGGACGAGGGCGTGGCGGGGCTGAGATAACGAGATCACCGGCGTGGTGACACCCTCGGGGCTGTTCTCCAGCCGCTCATGGGAGCGCCGGACGAACTGGACCAGAAGCGCTTGAGGCCGGCAGTCGCCATTGCTTGAATTCTCTCTACTTCCGTAGGTTTTTTTTTTTTTAATTCGTTCTTTGGACTCTTGATGGGCAGATTTGGATTGCTGTCGGTGAGTGCAGTAACTCGACATAAGCCTCGTACATCATTCAATATATAGGAATAGGCGATTCCCTCGGTTTGCGGTGTTTGGTCCACCAACTACGCTGCTTCCCTCTCTCCGGTCTCGCCCTTCATGTTTCTTGAGTCCTTCCTAGAGTAAGTTTTTCTATCTCTCCCCTCCTCTATTTTTTCTTCTTCTTCTTCTTCTTTGTTTGGCTCTCATCATTTGCTTAGCTGAAGGACTCATGAAACATGAAGAAGACACTATTCTGATTCAGGCTAACCAGCAGTTCGGAACAGATGGGCCGAAATAGCGAAGAGATTACCCGGAAGGACCTAGAACACACTAAATAAATAAATCCATTGAAACACCACCAAGCGCAGGCAATTCTCTAAGCGCAACTCGCTCTTCAACATCAACAACTCCAACCTCTTCCAAAACTACATCAGAAAAGACACAATCCGTCTCCTCTAAAACGTTCAGCACCAGCTCGTGGTCTCGACTATGGCGACTGCCACCCCTTGAGACCAAAAGACTGTCATCGTCTTTGTCAGCAACAGCCATTGCCGTTGGCTCGGAACTGCAGCTTGGAGCGACCAGTCGTGCCTAGCAGGCGCTGGATCACCACTACCACCAGAAGCTGGCACCGCCAGCTCAGATGCCGGCCAGCAGTTCTTTCGGATTTCCGATAGCTGATGCAAATGGGAATCTCGGGCTTTATCAGGTGAAGGACCATCATTAACGTCTGGCACTAAGTGAAGGTGGCGGTACCGGGAGTGAAGAGAGATTTGATAACCAACATGAGTGGGACTTGGAGATGAGCTTGGAGATGGAGAGTGATCGTTGATGCCGCCATCGCCGTCAGCAGCATAATGACCATTACCGTCGGTAGATTAAGGAGCTGGATTTGCTGGAGATGATGGCTCGTCGAAGTGGCTAATTCCAAATTCACAAATACCCTAGTAGGCAATAAAAGACCCTTAAATCATAGCTCTTCTCAAAATGTTGCATTTGCATAGATCTAATTTGCTTTCCCAGTTTGCTTATCTGTTGTTGTTCTAGTAATCGTATGTAAGCTGGGAACTTCTTTTGTTTTGTTCCCATATATCATTTGTAAGGGTGTCTATGATAGTATCCCTATTTATAGAATAGACAAGCCTCCTTTTTATCCAAAAAAATGAAATAAATTTAAACAAAAACATGTTCCTTTTTAAACATTTTAACTAAAAAAGAATAATGAGAAAAATGGATCCTAGCGGTTGCATAATATATGCTTTTAAATGGGTACATACAATCCCAACACCGGTATGAGTTTTGTTTTTTGTTTTTTTTTTTGGCTAAAAATAATGTTCCCATGTTTCTTTTAAGGTTAGAAAAATGTATGGAAAATGGAAAATGTTATTATTACCACATAAGTACGCGCAATATATATGTAAATAGAGGAATCTTAATAGCCGAGTGAAGGATTTTGAAAACTTTCCATTTCATTTGCAAATACAAAAAATTTTAATTTTTATTGGATGATAAATAATAGTGGGATATCAGGAATTTAGGCAAGTAGACGAATTTTTATATATTCTTCTTCTTGGATGATAAATTATGATGTCTGACATCGATCAACAATTAATTATTAGCGGAAGCCTATTTTATCTTATGTCATTAGCAATTTATTCAACCACTATATAGTATTTTGCGGGAAGAATCGCTAAAAGAATTATTAAATTCTACTTTTGAGGTAAGTTAATTTTACATAGTTTCAACTTCCTTCTATATTATTTTGGTAAAAAATGAAAGAGTTTCACGTTGTTGTTGAGTGACCTTCTCTTTACTATTGACCTTATTTTGATAACCATCTTGGCATGGTAGCACAATTCATAAGACAGTGTTAATAATATGCGGTGACAATAGTACTTGTCATTGATAACTCCTTTTATTGCGCATCCGTCGTTATCCAATCCAAAAATTTTAATTAAATGATATATATTATTACCGGCCGTTATACTTACTTCTTTTATCTAGTAGGTTTTCCATAGATGCGCACCATTAATCTAATTGAAAGCTTTTGACATGTCGTTAATGACCGTTGGACTCACATTTTACTCTCCGTTGTAATGCAAATAGTTCACATGGATAGTATTTCGTTACCAACTGCCCGATTATCTTCAACGGCTTGTCATAAAGGAAAGTCGGGATATTGAATAACAAAAGTAATTCTAGTTTGTACCGAAATTCGAAATATATTAAAAGCTGACTACATGATAACATGGCATCTCAGCCTAGTATGCTGAGTGTAGTTGTCATACCTCACATGTACAAGCACAGACCCACAAAAAACGATTGACTTTACTTTTTAACGTCTTCACTGATTTCAAGATGGGATCTTCTCATGCACTAAATCCCGGGAGAGAAAATCTGGAATTAATGCTGAGTGTAGTCGTCCTACATCACATGTACAAGCATACACTCACAACAAACGACGACTTCACTTTTTAAGGTCTTCGATGATTTCAAGATGGGATCTTCTCATGCACTAAATCCTGAGAAAGAAAATCTGAAATTAATGCTGAGTGTAGTCAGCATACATCACATGTTCAAGTATACACCCACAACAAATGACGACTTCACTTTTTAAGGTCTTCACTGATTTCAAGATGGGATCTTCTCATGCACTAAATTCCTGGAAAGAAAATCTGGATGCGTAGTGTGTCAATCACTAATCTCCATTAATGCATCAAACTCATATTTGTTGGTGCCTTACTTTTCCTTGCCTTAAATGGGGTTCGTTCCTATCATAAAGTAAATGACTTTGATTGTTTGTATGCAATTATCACATTTTAGACTTTGGCAATAATGAGGGCAAACTCCTTGTGCTTATGTTCCATGTGAATCTTGACACTCCCCTTATTAAAAAAAAAAAAAGGGATAAGACTGTGTTTGGTCGTATGAATTTCTAAACGGGATAGAACTGGATATGATAGTATAGTATAAGAAATACATTGATTTTTTCATATCCCATCCATTATTTGTTGAATTCCGAATTTAAGTCAGATATCATCGTATCTTATCAAATTTATCGTTTGGTGAACTACGAATTTAAATTCAAATATTTTAAAAGAATAATCTAAGGCAAGTACAAATTTACATGTTTAATATTCAAAAAATCATCCAAAATAATATTTTTTTTAAATTGATAGATTCTCATTGAGTTTCATGATTAAGCATTGTTTTTTCCATTCTTTTGAAATAATTTTTTAGTTACCCCTTTCAATATTAAACGTTTTTATAATAACCTCAATTTCAATATATTCACTTTGAAACATGAATTTTTTTTTATCTTACAAGTTTTTCATTAGTTTTCATTTTGTTGCAAGTCTAATACCAAATCAAACAAATGCCCAATTAGAACAAAGCATAAAATCCAAAATTCATTTGGCTTTTTTTTTCCATCGGGCATGATGATGTAATGACAATTAATCACATTAATGAATAATCTTTGAACAATTCGCACATATAAAGTGCATTGCAGTTCGTTGCTTTCGTAAAATTTCAATGTGAATTAGAGAGCTATTGAGGACAAGGTTTCGACGTCAATACTTTCGACAAGTGCTTATTCAATTGAGTTTAAAAATTTATAAGGGTTTTCTCATTTTTATGTTAAACTAAAAATGTTTATTCAAAATAAATAATCTAAAATTGATTCAAGACTTACAGAATTAATACTATATGAAATAAATTGTGATCAAACACCTAGACATTATTTTAACAAAAATGAAATTTTGAATTTTTTTGAATTTTTTGAATTTATGGTATTATTATTTAGTATTTTTTTAATTCGGAAAAAGAAACTTCGGACCTGGTCGAGAAAAACCCAGTCCAACTCTATGACACAAACCCAATAGAGGAGTTGGAGTGATGACAGAGAAAGAAAAAAAGAATGTGGGGTTTTATGTTTCGAATAAAAGAAATTAATCCTACATTATCCCACCACCCTCCACCTATGATTTTTTATCTGGTCTATATGCTCTCTATATTTGACATGATCATATCATAGATAGCTACCAAACACGATATAAGATAAAATATATCTTATCATACTTTTTATCCGGTCGACCAAACGCAGCCTAAGTGCATTAAAAACTTATAGCGAAAGTGCAAGCGAGTCCTAAAACTTACAAAAAGTGCATAAAACTTATCAAATTTGTTCAAATGAGTTTTTGAATTTAAAAAATTAACTTTTTTAAAAAATTAAAATTAAAATTCTTTTAAACTTTTTTTAAACAATAAATTTAAGCATAATCTCCTTTTTAAAAAAAATTGAAAATTTTTCCTTTATTAAAAGTAATTTAGTTTATATTTTTATTTTTCATGCTGACGTGGCTCTTATGTGTTTTAAAGAACATATTTAAAAAATGCCACATCAGCGCTATGTTAGCATTTTCTATTGGTTTAATTGTGAAACTAACAGAGGGACTCATTTGACCAAGTTTGACAAGTTTGAGAACTTGATTGTATTTTGTAAGTTTTAGGACTTATGTGCATTTTCGCTACTAGTTTTAGGATTTCTAGTGAACTTAAAAAAAAGACTTCAATGCAAAATTCCATCACCACAAAACATAAATTATCTACGAATCTATTGATTTCTCTCTTTTTGAAAATTCAATCTTCTTATCATGGACCCAATTAGCAATGCTGGCTCTGTCTTCCTGAGCGACTCCCCTAACAACACTATGGCGAGAAGCCTCAAAGCCGATTCTGATGGGAAGAACCACAATCTCCCCTACCCAAGGGCCGAGCCATACCAGTGCCCAAGCTGTGAAGACTTCTTTGGGACTTCAACAGTGTTTGCCTCGCACATGAGGTCCTATTTCAGGTCGGAGAGAGAAGGCAGGAATAGGAGGAGGCTAGAAACAAAACAAAGGAGGCACCATGCGAACCACTGCCTGGCCAACAGCGGGCCCGACGATCATGACAGTTCGATCCATGAAAGCAAGGAGGCTAAGGTTGAGACCCTAGCAGGGAATGCATACATGGTTGGGACAACAAAAAATGTTGGAAGTGCAAGAGAAGGAAATGGAGAACGTCCAAGGCATCAGTAATGATCAAGGGAATCTGAAAACTAAGGACAAGCCTGTGATGTGAGGTCTAGGAGTTGTGAATAATGTTGGTCAAGGTGTTATTGGGGTAAGAATATCAGAAGTGTCAAAAGTTTCAAAATGTTCACTTCAATGTCGCTTTTTCAAAAAATCGAAAATTTCAGTGCTAACTCACCAGAATTCCGATGAGCAATCGGGTCAAAGCCAAATTCGAGCAAACCAGAAAACGCCAAAGGAAGAGACCGATTGGACTTTGATCAGGACTCACTCGCGAGCATTTTGTGACCAATGGCAGTCACTAAGGTAGCCCGAGATGCCGTGGGTGGCTCGATGAAGGTGCTGGCCGGAGTTTCGGGTCTGAGGGGAGCAATTGGATGACGGAGCGAAATTCTTCCAAACGGCGAAATGTCGACGGCCAAGATCAATGGTGTTGTGTTCAAGAGAGGCTTAGGAATCTTTTCCAATTTGTGGCCATGATTAGAAACTCCAAAATCCCATATATGACCATAAATCTCAATTGGGTGCACAAACCGAGTAACAGAGCTTTCTAGCGAGCTTCAATAGCCTTCAAGACCAAATCAATCGTGTCCAAGGGTTTGGATACATTCTAGAGATTCCAAGGAACACAGTGATGTCCTCGGTTTCGCGTGGGTATCCCTGAATTTCTCTAATTTGGTATTTTTCTCTCTTTGCTCGGTAAACGGGGGCTCTCCACAATCCGAGTAACTTCCAGCGAGATTCCGGCGACTCAACAATGAGGAGGGGCAGTGTGATAGATCAGGAAGATGCGGAAATGAGTTAGCTTTCAATTAGTGGTGGTGGGCGGTTATGGGTCGATATTGAAGAGCCTCAATTTCTTCAAATTCTAGCTGAGCTCCACGGCGAGCTAGAGTTTGTTTGTGAAAATTATTTTTTTATTATTAAAAATGATGACGTGGATTCTGATAGGGCAGTCGTTGGCACTTAAAAGATTGTTTTTTGCTGTAATTAGCACTGAAGTGAGCATTTTGAAATTTTTCATAGTAAAGTAAGCACCATACACAACATTTCGCAATTCTAGTATTCTTACCCCTTTTACAGGGCATCATTTGTCAATTTTTAGTCTAAAGAGGTGATTATCTAGTAATGTATTGAGCATTTGCAGCCAATGGTGATATATTTGATGCGTGTATGGAGAAGAATGTTCCTTTTGATTTTGAATAGTCATGCATCAAAAGCATCCTTTGATTGTCTTTTTTTTTTTTTGTTCCAGATGAAAATCGAACTTGGTTTATGGCAAGTTTAAGTTTGGATGCATATTTGCCACACTCCAAAGTACCAACCAAGTGTGCGTGAATGCATGACATATCTAGTGTGCGCAAATAAGCATTAGCTAGAGAGAGCTGAACAACAATTAACAAAATAAGTAAGCTTATCATGATAAATGAGTGACAATTGCCCACGGCATTTTCTCAAATAAGAGAAGCTAAATAAATTCAATAAGAAATTATAGAGATGGAATAATGCGGGAAGGGAAAGAAAGGAAGAGAGAGATGGCTACTGAAAAATGCTATTGAGATTATATATATATATATATATATATATATATATATATTCTAAGTTGAGCCATCATATTCTTAAAAACCGCAAAATCCATACTAAGGATACATTTGATTCATGATAAAAATTTTATTTTAATGGAAAATAATTTCTTTGAAAATAATTCTTTGATTGATTGCAATTTTTGAAGAGGCATATGTTGCATAGTAAGAGAAATACATGTTTTCAGAGAAGAGAGAGAGAGAGAGAGAGAGAGAGAGAGAGAGAGAGAGAGAGAGAGAGAGAGAGAGAGAGACGCTCTTCTAAAGAATCATCATTCCTCTGCCCCGTGTAGCTCCTCATTTGGAAAACGTCTTCTTATGCTGGGGTGATGTCTTTTGATGAGTCATTAATTTTTTATTTACTAAGCACAAAAAATTAACAAGAAGAATATTTTTCAAAGTACTTTCGGCAAAGCAAGCATACACTAAGCCCCAATAGGAATCACAATATCTCATACAGATACTCTACCATCATTAACTTTATCCATTATATCAACTACAAAATAAGTCTATAAACAAATCGAGGCTATGATTAATATGGTTCTATTGTACTTACCTTAATTACTAGTGTAGACCCAACCATGCATGGACAACTCTCAAGTTTTGCATAGTTTGCTTAGGTATTGTATTGCATTATACATCTTTGACATTTAGCTTATAAACATTGAATCTAACAATTTAGCTGTAAATTTTATTCTTGACCATCTTGTATATGAACAGTTACATCGCAATTTCTATTTAACATGTTTTCAGAAAGCAAATCCCCTCTTGACTTAGGTACATTGATTTCTTGGAAATGGAATACTTTCTTAGACTTTCAATTCAAAAAAGTTCTAATTTAAATGACATATCGATCTTGATGGCCGTTATACATCCACTCATACTAACTTCAACTTCTTGTCAATCATTATTGTATCCAAACAATTTTGTTCAAAATTGCATATCATTATTGACCGTTACTCTTACTATTTTCATTTAATCTAAAGCAAGCAATTATCCATAATTGACATATCGTTATGGAACGTTATATTTGCTCAATCTCCAACGCACAGTTTTCGGCATTTCAAAAACTTTTCTATATGGAATTATCTTTCTCAAGCATTATACTCACTCCATTCGGTTGTGGATAATGCCAATGATATCTAATGATGATTATTATATCTCTAAATGATTGTTGAAAAAGGTATAATGATAAGATATTAAATTACAAAAGCGATCATAATTGTTTAGAACGATAGAAGGAAACAGTTGCAAAATCACATTCCTAATGGTGTCGCTATTTAAAGACGATCTACTAACAAATCATCTCACGACACAATGCATGAAATAATTTTTTTTCCAATTGAACACATGACTAATTTTTGGAGTAAATAATGTTATGTCAAAGCATGTCGGATGCATTATGAAGCCACCCGCAACTAGAGACCCCAATTTTATACCGACTTTCAGGTCCACATCAACTCTTGAGGTTGGAATGTTCCTTAAGGATTGGACTCTAGGGGAGCCATCACTCGCCAAATCTTACACAATACTATGGAAGTGTCAGAGCATTAATGAATCTTATGTCTTTTTCTTTTTTTGGGTTGGGGCCCCCACTCACCCATTTGACGCCTTTAGGCGAGGCTTGCAGAGAGCTTGTGGAGGCAAGGCTAGCCCTTGCCAACCATGGATGTACTGATCATCGAAAAAGGAGGAAAAAAACAGAGAGGAAAAAAGAGAAAATTATCTAAAATACATTAGTCACGTCATGTATGATATTTACTTTTCATATCAGTAATATCATATCAAAATTAATCAAAATGATTGAATTGACCCTTAATTAATAGGTTTATGGCTAAATTAATATAATCAAAGGAATTAAGACTAAATGGGCAGCAATACAATAGCTTAAGGGCACTTCTAACACTTTTCCCTTTAAGAAAGTCTGCTTGATAAAATTATTTAATTGTGCTTATAGAACAATAAGGAACCACGTCTTTGCACTTCTTTGTGAGAAAATTAATATTTTTTGTTTTCTTCTATATTTTAAAATTTAATTAATGTTTATTTTCATTTATTGAAAAAATAGCAAAACGTTCATTTTATGATTTACTTCTAGATGAGGATTTGTATAGCGTTAGACATGAAAATAATGTCAATTTTTTTAAATCTTCATGTAATTAAAATTATGGGATCCTTGCACTCATGGAGTGTGTGCATAAAAACCAGGATAAATAAAATTGAGGAGAATTTTTTTTTTGGTCGAAAAATTGAGGAGAATTAGTTAAGTATAAATAAAACCAGTTGAATTGTGTATCCATAATCCAGCCTCCATATACAATATTTGGTTAGATGAGATATAAGTAGGTAAAATTACTCAAAGAATCTTCAACTTATTACAAATGCTGGTTCAATATTAAACATTTCGATTGGATCAATTTAATCATAAGCCTTTTGATAATTTGTTATTTTAATTATTTCAGCTAAATTTAACTAAAAGTTGCTCATATGAATGCAAGTTGTACCATGTAGAATGACCATAATTAATGTGGACAAATTTTGTAAGTTTTTATAAAATTATGTTTTTTTTGAATATTTATTCTTTTCTTATATTTTTATTCTTTTTTATTTTTTTTTTCTTTCGTGGTGGTTGATGGGGGTTGCTAACGACCCTTGCCCAAGCGCTATCTAGCCATAGACAAGGGTTGCAATCCTTGCTACTCTAGCTGAGGCCTACGACCCTTACTAGTAAATACTAAGGACTTATAAGCTCTCGTAAGTCATAATGAGAAAAATGGAGAGAAAAAACCTATGTATTTGTGTGTCTATATATATATATATAATAAAAATTAAGAAAAATTCATGTTAATATAGGCCATATCATATAGTACAATCGACGTTTACATATCAGTAAATTGGTCAAAATGGCTACATTAGTAAAGTATTAAAAGAATTAGAAATACATTAGTCAAATTAAAAGACTTATGATTAAATTGACGTCCATATAATAAATTGTAGACTTCTTTTTTTATAATTGTCCATATAAACATATAATAAAGAATGGATGATGGAGGGAATGGTCTCTGCTCTCTTCTAGTGTGTCAACATTTTAATAGCACCCTCCAATCTAGTAAAAAGAGTTACAATCTTTTTATGAATTAATATATGTTTGGTAACATTTCTATTTATTTTTATTTATTCCCTAAATCAGAAAAAGAACATAAATTTGTTTGTGCTTGTCAATTAATTTTTCATTTCCCAAGAAATAAATTAATGATTAGAGAATAAATTTGTGTCGCAACTTACCCGAATTTCCCCAAGGGATACGATAATTAGATAGATTTGGAGATATCGCTCATAAAGGGATTTGACTCGTCGTCCCTAAAAGACGGCTTAAGAGCAACATCTAACCGTAATCCGATTCGATTCACTCATTAGGTCCATACCTCGTGTGACATTTAGGGATTTTGATTTTAAAAGGTTATTTAACAACCTAATAATTCTAGAAGTTGCCACAAGCCTATTGAGATCGGCTGATAATGATTGAGACACGGGAGTGTCATTTCGATCCTTACGGAACTAGAGATTCTAAGGTACGGGAACTTATTTATGCTAATATTTCTATTAGCGCCATTTTGGTACCTAACTCGTTGTTCGTTTAAATCTAAGGCGATCATGCGCTCTTGTTTACCATTTAAGACATAAAAAGGCCATCCAAAATCACTATGTGTTCATGTGATTGTTTTTATGCGGTCATTTTCATGCAAATCTAAATAAGACTAACTTAATCTAGAAGAATAAATTAACATGCAATTTATTGAAAGACAAATGCGAAGAAATAAGCACTAAAGATATCAAAATGTGATGCGATAATTAGACATCACTATCTAATAACTAGAAAGGAAAAACCCGTGACTCATCTTGCAATTAATTAAAAATACATGGCCTCATTGTAAGTCTCAAGACATGATCTCTCCAAAGCCGACTACAAGAGAATAAATGTGAGCCTAAGTCTAATAAGTTGATTCAAATGAAGTCTAGACTAGACTATCATAATCATTCTTCAAAATAGGTGATGCTAAGTCTTGCCTATTTTATTAGACTAAGCACCTATGACTATCTTAGGATTCTAATGCACCTAAAATAAAACTTTACAAAGCGATATCGATCTAACCACCACCTACTCCACACGCACACTTCGCTACACTAGGCCTATCATGTATAAAGTTCGATAATCAAGAATTTATGTAAGCCATCCACGATATATAATCAAATTACACCAAGCCTAATCATGCATCTAACATCCATGCCGAATGAAGTAAGACATAAAATCAAGCCTTCAAGCATTAGGAAACAGAACGCTTAATTATCTACTAAAAATTAATTCCCAATTTTCCCACGAAATGGCACTAAGTAATTAAACTAAGTTTATTTTGAGAGTTAGGATTTAATATAAATTTTTAAAGAAAATTTAGCTTCCCTAATCAAAATTTTGATTTTTTTTTCCTTTTTTATTTTTTGAAATTTTGTACTATATTTTTATTTATTAAATATTTATTTTAATATTATATCATATTAAAAACGGGGTCAAGTTCGGGCACAACCTGGACGAAGGGAACCTGAACCCGAAGCTTGGGCTCCAAGAGATGGGTCCACCATGAACCGAGCCCCAACTCAATAGCCCGAATCCATGGGTCGTTTATTTCGGGCTTAGGCCCGCATCTTGGTCCCTTCCCCTGGCAAACAGAAAAGCCCAAAACAAGGCAAGAGACTAAATTGAGTCAGCCCAAATGCGGAAATGGACCTTCCCTCGCGGACTGAACGCCCAGCTCGACACTCAGCCCACCCCGAAGGCCCAGAGTGGGCTGAGGAGCTGCCTAGGTCCAGCCCGAACGCGGCAGGGGAAGGCTTGCTTCTGCCTTCGCCGGAGCTCCCCTGCTTCGACCCCGACTTGGCCAATCGAGGCCGTGCTTGGCGACGGCATCGCCTGAGCCCGACTCCACAGCTTGCACAAAGATTCCGTGAGTCCATACCGAGGTGAAAACACCAACACAACTCATAAAATTATCAAAGTAAAGCAAAGGTTGAGTCTGAAATCAAGCATGCATTACAGCGAACGATTGGCGCGCGAGGAAAAAGACGAGTTTCGAGGCTACGGAGGGCCGGATCTTCGCCCGTGGTACACAGTAAGCGAGTAGAACAAACATATAACACTACTGAGCTACAAAAACAGGGACTAAGACTCTTATAGACCGGCAGCCAACCATGGAGAAACGAAAACTCTGGTACAGAGGAATGAACCAACTCGAGGCAGGGACTATGTCCAGATGCGCTACTAGGTCCAGGGGGTAGCGATCGGCAGACACGTGTCGCTGTTGACTCGCGAAGAATCCCCTGGCCGTGATCCTCGGGGCAAGACGGAGCAAATGCGAGCAACGGCTTACTTGGAAACGGCGGAGGCTCGACAGGTAACCAACGAAGGGCAACAGCTGTGCAGAGCAGAAACTACACCTAAATACTTCTTCTCTTCTCGTTTTTTGCTCTCTGTTTTACCTCTCTATTCTCTCTGCCGAACCCCCTCCTCAGCCCTCCGATCTCTCTTTCTCCTTTTTTTTTTTTTCTGAAGCTCACGTCCCTTCCCTCTTTTGACTTCTTGACTTTTTTTTTCTTGTCTTTTTGTTCTGCCTCTGCCCTTTCTTTTCTTAGCCGAAGCTCCCGTCGCCCATTTTTTTTACTCTTCTTCTTTTTGTCATTTCTCTCTTCCTTATCCTCTACACGTCCCTGCTCCTCCTTTGCGTGTCAGTCCATGGAGAAGGACAGCTAATCAGCCTTAGGAGTCCGCATAAACTGACTAGGGGTGTGCATGGTCCGGGTTGGGCTGGTCCTGTGCTTAATCCGAGGACCGACCCGCACAGTATTGGTCCTCAATTTTTAAGACCGTGGACCGACCTGTCAAATTTGGGACCGGGACCACTATACAAGCATCGCCAAATGCCCGATCCGGAAGAGAATATTTTGGATCAGATGCAACACTGGGTGGAGGAGAGTCAAAAGTTGCAATCATGGGAGTGGGAGTGGCTGATATAGAGATCTGAGGAGAAGTTTCAATCTGTAAAATTTATCGTTCTAAATAGCTTCAAATAGACACAAGAAAATACAATAATTTAGCCTAAAATTTATCGTTCCAAATATCTCCAATTACAGAGGAGGAGGGAGGTGAGCGATACCTCCAATTAAGGGTGACGGAGGAGGGAGGCGAGTGACGAGCGTCGGGCAAGCGAACGGAGGAGGGAGGTGGGCGAGCGATGGGTGACGGCACGTTGGGCAAAGCAGTGGGCGCTGGGCGAAGTTGTCACTTCCCTGACCTTTAGGCATGTAGTAAATCCTTGATATTTCTTTCAATAATCCCTTTGGAAAATCAGGTTTCGACAACAGAAGCGAGGTAATTAAACATTAGATAAATTCTCTTTATCAAGGAAAACTAATTTACAATATTGGTCTCAAATTAAAACTTAAATGCCACACTCTTCCATGCTTTGATCCAAATATGACCTCCTCTCATCTTCAGGCGATTGAGGATGACTTGTGAACTTTATCTTCCTTCGCCGTCTTTTATTTCCAGAGACTCCTCCCTTGGCTACGCAGATAATCCTGAAATGGTTGGGGTGGTGGGGTGAGATACTGGGGTATCTCAGTGAGCGAACCCCCTAATCCAAAACTAGGTACAAGAATTGCCCTAGGGTCCTTATTCGGATAAACCTAGGGCATAGTTAATCCTTAGCTATTCGGCTAATAATGTTCATAATTACTTAGCTAATCTCTTCCTTCTGTACCTACTCAAGGTTTATGGGTTTGCTAGCCTATGTCCATAGCTAACCCCAAACTTACTTATTACGACGGTTCGTACGCGGGTCTATAACTAATAATCCGAAAGAAGGAAATATCAATAAATAATCCATTGGCAGTTAAATACACTGCATAAATAAATTAAATTAATCACTCAAACTTCGCTATAAGACCGTTCGAGACCGGTCTGAGACCTAGCCAGTCTCCTAACTCAACCATTATTGGATCACAGGTAAATTACTGGCCATTAAATAAAACACTGGCCATTAAATCAATTACATAAATAAATAAATAAATTACATAAAGAAACTGATAATTAATAGCACGTCCTGTTACATTCAATAAGACCATTCCACAATTGGTCTGAGACCTATTCGATCTTCTACCTCATCCATTCCATCTTATTCATTCCAAACTCGTATCTGATTATCACTGTCCACCCTACTAACTCTATTCACCAAGATTGCACAATTAGCCTAACAATTCTACTAAGGCAGTAATTATACCCCATTAGGGTTTAGAAAGTCCACTCACCTGGAATCGCAATGCCTGGGACTCAAGGAGGTGCATTGGGAGTGAGCTGAAGCCTATTAGAGGTGACGGTACCAATAAATGGGTCCAATTTCACGTGACCTATGTGCATAGGTCCCATTAAGTCAATCAAGTTGATTCACTATTAAACTGATTGAGTGAATCGAGTACCAATTGAGTTGATTAGATGTCAATTGGATTAACCGTGAACCAATTGAGATCAATCAAGTATCTAATCAGGCTAATTGGGACTTAAAATCGGATCAAAATCAGGGCAATCGGGTCGAAATCGGGTAATCGGGTCGAAATCCGGGTAATTGGGTCGCAATTGACCCAATCGGGTCGAAATCGGGTAATTGGGTCACAATTGACTCAATCGGGTCGAAATCGACCCATTCGGGTCAATCGGCCACAAAATCGGGCCAGCCGGGTTTGGGCAATCGGGCGGAGGCCCGATTCCCCTTCCTTCGGGCCGACCCGCTAAGCCCATGAGCCAGGCCGAGACTGGCCCACCCCGACGTCGACCGGCGAGCCTCCGGCGGAGCTGGGCAGCTCCGTTTTCGGCCACCCGAGCTGGCCGGCTTGCCCCATGGCCGTCGAGCGACCTAGGAGCTCCTCGGCGGGTCGCGGTCGGTCCTGGGTGGCCCCCGGAGGCCGTGGTTGGCCGCAGGTGGTCGGAGAATGGCCCCGGGTGGCAGACCGGCGACTAGGCAGCTCAACCCATTTTAGGGCACAATCCCAACGGAGCTCGATTCGTCCCGTCCAACCCAAATTAGCCAAATTAACAACATGGGTTTTACTCACCAGGCTCCCACGAGTCGGTCAGCGCCATTGACGGTGGCTGGAGGTGGCGGGAACGGCGACGGTGGCCGGACAAGGGTCTCGGCCCAAAAAGGGCAAAAACCCGCGCCTGAGCTGGTTTTTCGGGGGCTGTCGCCGGCGCTCCAAGCCGAGTCGAGGGCGGCGGCTGCCTAAGAGTGGAAGTTGGCTTCAAGAGCTTTCCATGGACACCGAGCTCGAGTGAAGTGGAGGTCAGAGCTGAGAGAAAATGGAGCTCGAACTGGGGAGCTCGCATCGGGAGGAAAGTAGAGAGAGAGAGATCGGTAGGGGGAAACGTGGGCTCGCCGGCAAGTGGTGGCCGCCCCCCGTCGCCGCGTGTCCTCCAGCTCGGCCCCCAGGGACAGCTGCCCTCCTTCCCCCGCAGCTGGCAGCTTATTCCTCGTGGATCAAGCTCGCCGGCCACGCGTTCGTCAACCGCTCGACGGAACGCTAGAGAGAGAGAGAGAGAGAGAGAGAGAGAGAGAGAGAGAGAGAGAGAGAGAGAGAGAGAGAGAGAGAGAAAGAGAGAGAGAGATGGTTCGTGGACCGGTTTATGCGCGTGGATCGGCTCTTCTTCACGGTCCAGCCGGATCTCCTTGCGGTCGGGCCGGCTCTTCCGTGGTCCGACCAGACTTCCCTGTGGTCGAACCAACTTTCTCACGGTCGAACCCAGTTTCTTGCCTTCGGACCGGATTTTCTCGCGGTTGGACCGTCTTTCACACGGTCGGACCGGTCCAAGCGAGGATCGACCGGTTCCCCTTGCACATTGACCGGTTCTTGACTGGTCAACCGTTGACCAAAAGTTGACTTTCCCCAAATTTTTTCCAAAATTATCCCTAGGCCCATGCTTCATCTCTTTTGGGGTTAAAATGTAATTAATAGAGTCTTAAGGGCCTATAATGTGAATTTTAGAGATCCGAAATCACCCTAATTTAACTCTTAGAAGTAATCTGGACACGGGGTGTTACAGAAGTAGTGGGCGATGGCACGTCGAGCGAAGCAGAGGACGAGCCAGCAAGCACGCAGGCAACGAGCAAGTGAGCACTGGAGCAGCGGTGGCCGAATTGAGAGCTCAACGACAACAAATTAGGGCAAAAGCTCAAGTAAGACAAGAGAAGAAAAAGTAGAGTCTCTACTCCGGACTCTGAATTCTGAAGACTTCAAGTCTTTGTGGAAGTGGAATTGGAAAATTGGAAATAGTCTTGCAGTCTTGGACTCTTGGGCATGTGGGATGTGGGCTATGGGAAATGGACATGGCTTGGGTTTGGGCTTGAAAATTGAACAAGCTATTGAGGAAGGCAGAAGGCAAAATACATATTATAGGCTTGTCAAAAAAAATATTTATATATAATATTGTCGAGTTGATCCGGGTTGGACCAACCCGATCTCCTAAGACTGAGAACCAACCCGTATAGTACCAGGTTCGAGAATTTAGGACCAAGGACCAATCCATTCTTTCAAAAACCCGACCAGGATCGGCCGAATTGGGTCGATCCTCGGCTGGGCCAAGGTCGACCCTGGACCATTGCACACCCCTAATAAACCTAGCGCGCACAAGGAAGAATAGGAAGAGGTGAGCGGGCTGTGGGAGGGGGGACGGACCAAGATGAGAGTGAGATGAGTAGATGAAAAGAGGATGGCTTAGGCCACAAAAAGAAAAAGACACAGGCCCATGAGTGCAAGCTGATGGAGACGATGGATGGGCGATGAGAAAGCATGTGGGCCCCAGTCCATGCTGAGCATGAAGGTGTTTGGGGGAGCCGCCCTAGCAGGGGTCGGCCCCAAGAAATCAAAGTGCTTTTACAATTTAAATTCGTAATTTTTCATTAGTAGTTTGAGTTTTGATTCATATAACTATTGTTATATACACTATTTTTCGCATATAACTGAATGATGTAATGAGAGTTATGAGGTGCCGAAATAATTGAATATTCTACTTGATGTAGCCCTAGTTTAAGGGTGAATCGTGATAAATTATCATCTCTCAATTTTCTCTCGCTCATTTTACTTTATTGTGATTGTGCGTCGACCTTAACAACCTGAATTGAAAAATTGGATTAGATTGGGTTAGTTTCAAGCTGCTTTTCTTTTTCTTTTTTTATGGATATAGTTTCTGATATTCATAAAGTAATGCTTATATCTTCTTCTCTTCTTATAAATGAGCATGCTATATCTTTTTAACTCTATAAAATAAAGGAATTGATTGCTATATGATACATGTTACTATAAATGAAATTTGCTCACAAGTCGACAAAACAAAAACATGTTTAGCAAAGGCTTAACATGAAAATTTCCCTACTTTCTATTTTGCTAGAATTCGAAATTTTAACCACACCAACTTTTGGCTCTTACTTCTCCATAGCTATTCATCGTAGAGAATCAAGAATCTTAAATTGTTTCAATTCATCGTATATGACGTCCAGCATGTGGTCAGTCCTTAATTTTTGTTTATGACTTGCCACCTTGAAAGTGCTCGAAGTCTCTCATTAGATTTCATTTGTTTCATAAAAAATGAGTAATTTGTAGAATTTTTCCTTAAAAGTGATCACTTCCATTGTTTTGAATTATTACTGAATGAAAAAATATTCATTATTAACAGTAATTTTTGTTTAAATATCATCATAAACGATACAAATTATTCATTTTTATAAATCATATAAACGAACATATATAGAAAAAAAAATCAAATTAATTACTTTTCACAAAATAACCGAAACCTTAATATGCTAGCTATGCTGATTCCCGAAAGTCTAGATAGATTTGCGAGGTTCACCAAAAGCTGACATGGCCTGGTGATGCAATGAACATTTTTATGGCCATATCTTTTGGCAACACAAATTTCTGACCTATGACAATAAAATTCCCCGTTGCCATGGACCAAATTTTTAGTACCAACTGCACGGTTCACAAAAGTTCCATAAACTATTTGTAAAGCTAAAATAAAAAATCTAAATACGACATTGCACACTAATTATTAAAGAAAATTAAAAGGTTTCGTATCATTATTTCCATTTAAAAGAACGCTCCAACATTTGAACTTTCTTAATCAGAATAATGATTAACTCAACCTGGGGTAAGAACACCATAAGTGCCAAAAGTTGTGTACATCGCTCACTTAATTGTCAAAAGTTTCAAAACGCTCACTTCAATGCCAATGAATTCGCAAGTGCCAACGGCGAAAATTTTCTCTAAAAAGTACAACGTCATCATTTTTAATAATAAAAAAATACTCTAAAAAATAGACTTTTGTTCTCCGTGAAGTTCGGCTGGAATTTCAAGAAATTGAGACCTTTCCACATCGACCCATAGCCACCCACCACCACCAATTGAAAAGCTAACTCATTTCCACACATTCCTGAGCCATTGCGCCGCCCCTCCTTGCTGTCAAGTCACTGGAATCTCACCGGAAGTTACTTGGATCGTGGAGAGCCCCCGTTTCGTGAGCAGGGAAAGAAAAATACCAAATTGGAGAAATCCAGGGATACCCACGTGAAACCAAGAACATCACTGTGTTTCTTCGAATCTCTAGAATGCATCCAAGCCCTTTGACACGATCGATTTGGTCCCGAAAGCTATTAAAGTTTGTTGGGAAGCCCTATTTCTTGGTTTGTGCACCCGGTTGAGGTTCATGGCCATATCTCGAGATTTTGGAGTTTCCAACCATAGCCACCAGTTGGAAAAAGATCCCTAAGCCTCTCACGAACACAAGGCCACCGATCTTGGCCGTCGACATTTCGTCATTTGGGATAATTTCTCTCTGTTGTCCAACTGCTCCTCCCATACCCAAAACTCTGGTCAGCCACCTTCGTCCAGCCACCCACGACATCTTCGGCCACCTCAGCGGCTGCCACCGGTCACAGAATGATCATGAGGGAGTCCTAATCAAAGCCCAACTGGTCTTTTCCTTCGACGTTTCCTGGTTTGCTCAAATTTGGCCTTGACCAGGTCGCTGCGTGTTTGATTCGGAACCTCGTCGGACTTCCGGCGAGTTGACACTTTCAAATTTATTTATTTTTTTCAGAATTGGTACTTAAGTAAGCGTTTTGAAACTGTTGACACTGAAGTAAGTATCGTACACAATTTTTGACACTTCTGGTGTTCTTACCCCGCTCAACCTTGGCATAACAAAAATCCATTTTGATCTTTGCGATTGAAAGAAAAGGAAGGTAATAAATCCAATGTTCGTTCTTCTTCTCCTAGTGACAAGAATGTCAAGATTCGTTGCTTTACAAATTACATGGCCATGGCCTCCAACCACATATAGTTAAGACGAAGAGAGCATGATCAAACATCGTCCCGATATTGTTAAATTGAAATTGAAATAGTTTCATGCCTTAAATTGCATAGACCGCTAACTAATTATCATTACAAGTACATGCTGACCTTTCCATCTTTCCTCAGGGGAATAAATGAAATGACATCATTGAAATTGAAAATAGATGTAGGCATGATGATGTCAAAAACCCAAGTGTCATCTTTATCTCAAAATAAGGACGAAGTATTTAAATTTCAAATAAGTGCATAAAAAAATGAAAGGACAAAAATGCACTCATCAGCAATTGTAATTAGACCTTTTTTTTTAAGACTGATTAATCACTTCATACTCTTACTTGAAACATAATTTATTTCAGATCCTTATTTAAAATAATGAGGAACCTTCAAAATATTATTTGAATCAGTGTCCACTTCATGTCCTTATTTAAGAAAATGATAGCACTTCGAGTCTTTATTTGAAAAATTTCCCCACAACTTATTACTCGCCATCAAATTCAAAAACAAGATTGTGCTTCCCATCCTCAAGGCCGATCGCATCACTTAGCAGCTTAACCGAAAGGGAAGTCTACATTGTGCCCCTTAATTTTCACAAGTTGATGAAATTCACGACGATATGAACCCGTGTTAACTCCGAATTTTTCTCACATATCTGACCTCACGACCAAGCTATGAAAGGCTAATGGATCGTGAATCGGGACTGCCAAAAGAATGTAATTCAGAGCGGTATATAGCTGTGCGCTTCTACCCTTGCTCATACATGGATATGTATAAGAAGCTTTCCCCTCCATAATCGTACCGTGAGCGATCAGAACTCCCAACGGAATTTGGATTAATTCAAAGCTAAGGGACACGTTGCAACTCATTTCTAAAATTTGATACTGAGAACTAAAGAAATCAAAACGTTGAAACGGCAATATGCACAGTATCAATATATCAATTGCAGACATGATCGGTATGTGACTATGCGTGTGAGAAAAGAGTCCTATCGGCAGACGGGACATTGTTTCTAATGAAGAAAGACTCTCTGCATGAACATTAAGAAGAAGTGAAAAGCAAACGGAAACTGTAGGGCAGAAGAACTCTTTGCAAAGCAAACAGCTTGATTTGGCTGAGTATTGTTTAATTAAAACATCAGAGACCATAGCAACAGTGAACATACCACACATGGAAACTACTATTTGCTGTCCAAGAAAACGTCATAATAAGGAATGGAAAAGACAAACTTTTGAGCCTGTCCGCATTTGCAACACCAAAATTGACATCAAGCTACAATTACAATGATTATAAACCATGACATACAATTAAATCAGATTAGAATGAAATTTGCAGCTATGCTATAAAGTATCGCCAAAAAAACAGAGAACATTGATGATCTAAAACTTTCAGTCAACACCACTCTTAGTTATCTTCCAAACCGGAGAACACAGAAACAGAAGCACCAAAATGATAAAAGAAAAAAATGCGAAAAAAGTGAGCAAGAACAAAGCCAGCAGCCTCAGATCCCATGCAGTTCACCAAGATTTAGTTAATCAACCAATAGACAATCCCAAAAGATCCAACTTTGAAGCTAACAAAAAGCACAATTGCCATCTCTTGGACAGGGAAAACGAAAGCCACTCATTCTAGTAGACTAGCAATTAGCTAAGAGACTGCTACTGCTAACATGGTATAAAATATATCAGAGGCAGAAGACCATCTTTCCAAGCAGCAGAAAAATTTTTGATACTGAGAGACGTCCATAATGACATCTTTCAAATGAAAATATCTAGTACCAGAAGACATAGATTACAGAATGGCAAAGTGTATTATGTCGATAGGATGTCTCAACAAAGAGTAAAGAACTAAAAAGTAAATGCTCTCCACAAGTTTCAGATCCCAAAGGAAGCTTAAAAATCCACACAATCAAAATTACAGTAGCTCATGGAACTCAACAGCATATTTCCACAGTTCTACTACACATGCAACGAGTACAGTAGAATTTTTATTTAATTGAAAATGCATGTCACACGTCACACATGTAACACATCACTTCTGCTTCTATTGTAACAAAAGATTCCCCTTTTATGTGGAAAGGGCCAATAGAAATTTCTCGACTTCGAAATGTATCGAAGCCTTGAGTAGTAAAAAAAAGTGGGATGCTGTATTTCCAGTAACGAACTTGGCAGCAGGAAGAGGCATAGTTGCTTTGCTTGGCTTCACTGATATAGACATTTCACAAATCCATCGTGTCTAAGGGCTCTTTTATTTTTTTTAGTACCAAATTGGTTGTTGGGCAGTGAAAATTGCAGCCTGTGGCATTTCACTTATCTAAAAGTACATAACCACGCAAAGGTGCTCTCTAAAAGGCTTCTTTAAATTTCAAACAACTTTATAAGAGGAAACACATATTTCAACAAATATCTGAATCCAGGAATTATGGATTGGTTGATGATGATGTTCATGGCACAAGAGTTAAATGATTCCACGAAATTCCAATCATGGATTACTTCTTGGATTTTGCATGCTGCAAGTCAAATTTTTCCACCCTGAAGTTTAAATAACTCCTGAACAGATCAATCAGCATATAACGAACCTATTGCCAATGGTTGGAACTGCGAGCAAAATAATAAAGCATTCTCCATATCCTTTCCACGACTGCTATCTTTAGATGATTGCTTGATGCCACAATTGTGTCCCAATATTCTACTTCTCGGTACTGTAAAGCTTCCACACAAAAATCAATATGAGGACATCTTTTGGGCTGCTGGATTTATACAACATGGGAATAACCCAAATGATACATCAAGTGTCACTTCAAAGAACGACAGGAGAAAGCACAAGACCACATGAGACCTCAGTCCAGAATATGCCAGCACCTTCATCTCAACTAAAAGTTCTTATGCACCTCATTGATTAGTTGTCAAAATATTGTTCAAATAGAAGATACCAAAGCATTTATAGGCAGACACACATGGGCCCAATGGTAAAAGCCACATGCTGCAGAACATCCTTCACTCGTAATTTCAAGTCAATTGGTCTCGGACTTCTCCAAGGCTGCATTAAATCAGAAAAAAGTACATATAAATACATACAGATATAATATCATACGAAGCAACACGAAGAAAATAATGCACACAACCTCTGGACATGTAGTGTGTGAGCAAGAGAGTTATGTTTGTACACATGCAGATGCATTTATGTTCACGTGCACACACACATGTGCCGAGAGAGAGAGAGAGAGAGAGAGAGAGAGATTACTATTGTAGTTCAAAAGCTTCTCAATGAGGTCAACATGAGTCATCAGCATTCGCCTGCAGCAATAACGGACCAATCCCAATGCATCAAGAGCATCTCTGCAGCCAACACATCAAACTTTCAAGACGGGGGAATTTTTCACAAGAATTTATTGCTGCATTCACAAAACCGTCTATACAGAAGCAAAGACTGCCCTTAACCAGAAATAGATAAGTCTCACCCACTGCCAACTCAGAACCACTTCTAACTGCATATTTACCAAATGCCAACAACAAATGGCTATTCTGACCATATAAAGTTCCTTTCTGCGATCTCCTAACCATATCTGTCAACCATCTAAAGCTATCAGCAAACACTGTGAAATCTAGATGACCTTGTGGAAGAACAACCATAAGGAAACTAAAGCATCATGCTAATTCATGACAGATCATGAAGCCTAACGAAGAAAGATCCTACAAGTTCAAAGCGTCACCTCTGGTCCCGCTTTCACTGTATATAGCTCTCCCCTATCACAGCTTCACAAATTGTACGATCAAGAATCATATATGCCCAAAAAATATGAACAACCCCCTCCGAAATTTCTTGCGTCGAATAACATACAATAAAAAAAGAAAAAGCAAAAGAAGAAGAGGAGAGCATCACCCTTCGGGATAATCAGCCTGGAGGAGATCGAGATACTGGTCCCACTTGTTTCCGATCACCTGAAACCGGCAGCAACCATAAGCACATAACCCCTCGAGCATATTACAGCAGATAACAGGAACCCTTTAAGGTCTACGCAAAATTAGAGCGTCAAAAACACAGACTTCGTAAAACCATCCCACAAAAACAAGAAACGAAATCGCACGGACGGCCGCATTACCTTGCCGCAGGTGAAGCAGCGTACGGGGATAATCATCTTCGCCGGGCGATACCCTTTGTCCGCCTCCCTCGGCCTCTCTCTCTCTCTCTCTCTGGTTTCGGCTCGCGACCGTGTGCAATTCGAGAGCCGAACGCGTGCTTTCCGCTGCTTCCTTGTCCGATACTCTCACTGACGACGTTTAAAAACCTCCGGAAAACGGAAAAAAATACAAGAGAGAGAGAGAGGCAAAAGGGTTTAGGGTTCTTCAGTTCAGTTGTGGGCCGGGCCGAGCCGATCCGGGCCGGTTCCATCTTCTTGATTCTACTCTCCTGTTCCATCTTCTTCTTTCTACAGTTATCTCATGATATGCCCAATTTATTTTTTATTACTTTTTCGTTCTTCGATCGAATTGATTTTTTTCTTCAGTGAGGGGAACTTTCTTTAGCGCACTTGATGAAGTTTACTTAATGAAATTATTTGTGGGTTAAAAACAAGCTGCAATTTCATCTACAAATAGTTTATATGTTGAATAATTACATGCTGACTTTTTCCATTTCACTTTGACTTTAGATTGAAGCACCATTGATCACATGCATCATTAAAACTACCGATTCCATCAATTTTAGCAAGTCATTGAGGTTAAATTTTCTTAGATATCCTAAAAGTAGTCAACATATTTATTTCCTGGATTGAGGAACGCGTGCATCATTAAAGCTGGTGAATCCCATTAGATTTATAGCAAGTCATGAAAGTCAGATTTTCTCTTAAATCTCATAAAAGCAGTCAAAACATCTATGGTTGTGATATGCCATCATTAAAATTGACGAATCCCATCAAATTTAATAAGTCATTAAGGCCAGATCTTCTCTTAGATATCATTGAAGTAGTCAAAACATCCACTGCCTATCAGAAGCGAAAATGGGTATGTAAAGGGCTGTGCATGCACCATTCACCGCACGCATCATTAAAATTGGTGAATCTCATCAAATTTAACAAGTCATTAAAGCCAGATTCTCTCTTGAATTTCATAAAAGTAGTCAATGTTTACGGTCCATAACATGCAAAAATGGATATATAAAGGGGAGTGCCTGCTAAAGCATTTCACAAATTTTATATCTTGCTTTATTACAAGAAAGATCAGAAGCATGTCAAGTAATGAAGATTGCCGCCCTCATTACCCACCTTGTGATGATATCGGATGCACTAACGCCGAATGTTGTCTTGGTACGCCCCCAAAATGGGGAAAAAGGCTCATGCCCGTTTTTTTTCTTTCAAATTTTCTGTTTCTAGCTTAAAATATTATTAATTTACATCATTACTTTTCATAATTTGAGCCATTAATCATTTGGATATTCAAACATGCGAAATATAGTAGGATACATGGATGATGAGGCATGCAATACTAGTTGAATTTTGACGGAAAAATTTGAGGCCAAGATTGATAAATGATTGATTGCAGATTATATAGGAGGGCAATTCCGGTGGCCGGAGTTGGTGGGACTGAGCATAGATAAAGCGAAAGCGGCAATCGAGAATGACAATTTGTACGTGACAGTCGTGCCGATACCGATGGGAAAAGTACCCAAGTCTGATTTTTGCTGTAATCGAGTTTATCTTTGGACTAATGAAGTCGGCCTTGTTTGTAAGGTACCGGAGGTTGGATGAGGAGGAAAAAATGCGAACCCAAGTGATATAGCTGATCAAGCTATTTGATATAATAAAGCAAAACAAATAATCAATTGATGTTGTCCGTTTTATATTTCAGGAATTGTGAGAAATTTTGAGGATTTCCTTTGATGGTTTTATGAACTTTTTTGATTCTATGTATGATTTGAGAAAGACAAATAAAAGTCCACCTTAATAACTTGACCGAGCACAAAGCAGGTTGGCATTCTTGCTAGCACGGCTATAGTGCCATTTTCCGTGGCTTACTCGACCTTAGAGATCAGCACAGGGGAAGAGGAAACAAGAAAGTAAATAAAGAAACAAATCATCTAATCATCGCTCTTCCGCATTCATCTTGTCGAGGTAAGTCGGATTCGCAGCCGGCACTCAAATGCCCATTCCGACCACTGTATCTCGATTAGCGCAATTTTCTTTAGCTCACTTGATGAAAATTATTTAATGAAATTATTTGCAGGTCAAAAACAAGCTGCAGTTCCATCTATAAAAAACGTACATGTTAAATTGCATGCGGACTTTTTCCTTTTCATTTTGACTTTAGATTAAAGCTAAATATCGAAAGCTTCCCTTTGTTTTGCAAAAGAAGCGCCAACTCTTATTATCTAATAGCATTAAAGACCCCTACCTCATGAGCGCGAAGGGTTTCACACCATGGTTTGCATTCTCGAACGATTAACTTTTTCGTCCTTTTAACCATATAATTAGGGGTGCAAATGAGGCCAAACATGCCGGTTCTTTTGGATAACTAGTCTGGGTGGCCAGGTGTAATATCAAAATTTGTTTATTTGCATCAAGATTTAGTCAAACAATATGGAAAATATTTTCCCAAACATGAATTCTTTTTCTGAGCCAATTCGGTTCTTTTCGGGCCAAGCTCAAATACGGAATTGAAAAGGCAGAGCAAGACCAAAAAACTGACAAATTCACATCTTGCAACAGAGTAATACCAAAATTTAGCAAGATCTCTTCCCAAGAACTCAATCTATAGCAGCATTTCTTCTCGAAAAAGAACATAAAGAATGAATTTTCTTTTTAAAGAAAAATTCAACTCCGATCAATTTGGTGTGGAAGTCGTGTTCGTGGGATCCAGATCCCCTCATTACTGCAGAGGATCTTGCTTTAGGGGGCTTTTGGGGGTATGGTTTTTTTTTTCTTTGTTGAAAAAGCTATAGCCCGACTGTGGTCATCATTACTGATACCTTGCAATATTGCATGGGGTCCATTTCTGTGTTCGTTATGCTCAGAGCTTCACACGTGGTGGTTGGGACGTCGTTCCTCATGACGGCGGTGATGACATGGCCTATCATCATTGAAGCATGTAGAAGGTATGAAGCAAAGACAATAATCGAAAGCATGTGATATCTCTAGTATCATAGTAGTTTTTTATGTTCTTTTAATTATGATGGAAAAGATAAAAGGGACTATAACATAAATAGTTTATAAATTTTAGCTTAATGTACAATTTTATTTATAAACTTTCAATTTCAAGCTGCTTATCCACTAATCTACAAGTAATGCGAACGGCTTCCAATTAGAATTCGGTTTCTCCTACCGTTCTCCTTTTGCAAACGTGAGCTCAGTACATGTAGGAGTTCACTCTCATATCTCACAGTTTCATCTCTCCTATTTGTAGATATACCAAATTTGACATTGAAGCACGAATTGGAAAAAATTATCCCAAAAATTCTTTAATCTATTATACTTTCTTCCATTCAATACCAAACTTTTCATTTTTTTCAATTGAATTGTAAACATTTTACCTTTTGCCAATGGAGTGCATCAAGAAAATTTTGATAAGAAGATGTCAACATTGGTAGTGTCCTTTATGATGACTGATGCTAACATAGACCTTTTTATATAATTTAAAATGTTTTTTTTCTGATTTTCTCGCTTTTATTTTTTTTTACTTTCTTCTTCCTTTTGTAGGCGGCCACTAGATATTGCCCACATGTGAGTGTCCATGACCCTTACTAGCCATTGGGCAAAGGCCATGAGTGAGGGCCTGGTGGCCCTCACCTAGTAGTTAGCAAGAGTTGTTGGTCATTGCCTATGGTCGATGAGGGTTGGCCAGGCTCAACTGTGGCTGGTGGGCACCCGCAAAAGAAAGAACGGAATAAAAATAAAAATAAAAATTAGAAAATTATTAACATATTGTTTAAAAAAAATATTAGGTCAATGCTAGTTTTATCATATAGGACTAGTGTCCACATAAGTAATTTCCGGATAAATTTAATCAAATTGACTTGTTGACACCTAAATTTTGGTCACATTAATAAATAATCAAAAACAATCTTTGAAGGAATATATGTGCATCAATTTCATGGATTTAGTCAAGATTACAAAATATATAAGGAGATATTTGATTACGTGTGAATTTTGGCAAGAAAATATCCAATGATAAGAAATCGATGAAGATATTTGATTTTAGGAAGAGAATCGGAAAAAAGGGAAAGAAAAAAAATCAATCTCGCTTGATCAAGAGGAAATCAAAGAATATATTTCTTTTCCTTAATCAAAATTTGATCTTTGAATACTATGAAAGGAGGCCTAAGAGACGATCAAAAAGAGGGGGCCACACATTGAATACAAGGCCACATTGAGAGAACTTTTGGCTGGGAGGACTTTGGATTGAAGGAAAAAAGGAGGAGCCCAGCGCCAAGAGAGAAAAATGGGAGTAGAGCCATGAGCAAGAAAAATTCAGCAACTTTCTATGCGTTTAGCTAAATCACTTCACGTCGGCCGCGTGCCTTATTACTAATTGAACTTGTGATTACAGGTTTTTCACTTCGTCGTCGCTCATCCCACATGGCAGTTGTTCACACTATGAGGTTCCAAGTGCTACTGCCAATGGCAACACAAGTGGGCAAGTTTTTGTCCCGAAAAAAGATAAATACTTATAAATTACATGTGTTTTTTCCCTGGTTTTATTGTTTGTTCATCGAGCTAATTATGATATGTTGGAATTCCTTATTTTCTCATAGCTTCTCACTCAAGCCGCATATTGGCCACTTCAACACCGAGCGTCACCGCTAGCCGCCGCACTTGTTTAATGCAATCGGTTTAAATTTGGAGAGATGATTCCAAAGATTTGGTAAAAAATTCTTTTTCCCAAGTTGATTTGAATATTTGATTATAGCATGTTGTTGCTTAATTTTCTTGTTTTGGGTAGTATGCATGATCAATTGGAATTTGTTTTCCAATTCACAACCGCGCGTAATTTTTTTATTATATCTATAAGTTTTTAGATGGAACAATTAATTGAGTGGAAATCTATAAAATTGATATTTTGATCTTTAAAGGTTAAGATTAATTTATCGATTTTTATGCGCAAACTTTTGTTGGTGAATCTTGGTGCTATTGGAATTGATTTGATTTGATTTGATTTTATCTTCTTTGAATGTTTAGATTACTTACATAAATAGATAATTGCATGTTTAGATTAATTGCACGTGTACGTTATAAATTGCATGTTTAGATTTAAAGTTGCACATTTAAATATTTGCATGTTTAGTTTAATTTCCATATTTAGATTAATTTGCATATTTTATTTAGGTTACATATTATATATTTTTGTTAGAATATTTTTAGCTAGATTTTGCATTCTAGGATATTATTCTTAGTTGAGTAATATTTTAGTTTATATTAGGAATTAATATATTTAGTTTCCTAATTTAAATTATATGTTATCTAGCTATAGATACTTAGGTTCATTAGTTAATTAATTCATAGAAAATTTAAAAAATTGCATTTCATGCATTGCATTAAATTAGTTGTATTTATGGTTAGATTTCCATGCATTGCATATATTGTGAAAATCCCAAAAAGATCTTTCATTTGTTTTCTTGGTTCATTTTTTGCTTACTATTTTTTCTTAGTGTTTTATATTAATATTTGCATATCCATGTGGTTATCTTTACATGTTAGGGAGTCAAATTGAAATTAATCCAAGTTGCCTACAAAAAGAAAATAAATGAAAGGTACTGAAAGGGCGTTAGAGTAGTCTAACGTAATCAAGTCCCCGTACCCTTAGATTTCTGGTTCGAAGGAGTAAAGCACAACTTCCGATTCTTTACATGAGTTCCTAATCGACCCACCATAAATAGATTAGTGGCGATTCCAAGTTGAAAACATTTTGCATGTTAAAAAAGTGAAACCTAATGTCGTGAATTGGTATGAGTTTGGAAGAACTCGAGCTAGGTTTAATCTTAGCAATCCATTAGCCTGAGCCCTAAGTGGTGCACCTTCGGGAATTTGCTTGTTCGGGGATTTGCTAGCCACTTGTTCAATGATTTGCTTAAATGAATCTTTGTTTCGATATGAGTCTGGTTCGTGAGGATTTTGTTATTTAGTGTGTGGTGCTTCAATGCAGGCGAGCCATTAATCTCTTGCCCGCCTTAGCGCTGTCCACCGTGCCCCGTTGACCAGAAGAAGAACACAGCAAGCTTCCTACATCTGGTTTCAAGTCCTGTGTGAAGAAGATGACCAGAAGGGGTCGGGCCGAGGTTGTTGCATGGGCCAGATTTGTCCACAAGACGGCTATTTTGTGCGGGTTGGCCGAGATTGGGCCAAGTTTTGGCACTAGGCCCATTGAGCGTGCCTACGCGGACGTGAGATAAAGGAAACTGGATTGGACTCATCGCGAGCCCAGCCCGGTCTCTTCTGATCTTCGCGAGCCTTCAGAGAGTAGGTCGGGCTCCGAATCGAACCGGTTTGGTTCGGTTCCTGACTTGATTCCCTTTATTTTAATAATATTTTCCTGTTTTCCAAAAAAAATCTTTTTGTTTAGATTTGATTTGAGTGCTTAATTGGTTTTATTTCTTGTTAAATTTGCTTGTGTTGATTAATTTTGATGTTGTTTACATGCTAAAATAGATTTGGTGTGTTTTTCCTATTTTTGCATGTTTAGAATAATTGTATGTTAAATTTAATTTGCACGTTTAGATTAATTTGCATATTAGATATTTTTGTTAGGATAATTTTAACTAGATTTTGCATTCTAGGACATTATTCTTGGTTGAGTAAGACTTTAGTTTAAATTAGGAATTAATATATGTTATTTTCTAATTCAGATTATATATCATTTTGCTATGGATAATTAGGTTCCTTAATTAATTAATTTCTTAATTCATAGAAAAGTACAAAAAAATTGCATTTCATGCCTTGCATTAAATTAGTTGCATTTATGGTTAGATTTTTATGCATGGCATATTTTATTAGATCTTTCATTTGTTTTGATTTGACTTTCATGCATGTTATATTTTATTAAATTTTTGATTTTTTTTGCTTATTATTTCATTGTGCTTGCGTACCCATGTGGTCATATTGCATGTTAGGGAATAGAATTAAAATTAATCCAAGTTGCCTACTGATTTTTGGAAATAAATGAAATGGTACCGAAAGGGTGCTACAATAAGCTAACATAACCAAGTCCCCGTATCTTAGATATTTGGTTTGTAGGAGTAAAGCACGACTCCCGGTGCTTTACATTAGTTCCTAATAGACCCACCAAATATATATTAGTAGCGACTCCTTTGAAAATATTTTGCATGTTGAAAAGTGAAACCTAATGTTGTGAATTGGTATGAGTCTAGGAGAACTCGACCTAGGTTAAACTTAGCAATCCATTAGTCGAACTCTAGTTAGTGCGCCTTCGGGGAGGTCGCGACAGCTTGGCGACTCCACTAGGGCCATGAAAAAATTCTTAGTGGATTTAGGCCAATTTTCATTTATCCAAAAAAATTATTTGGCAGCAAGGATTCCAGGTATGTCCCTAACTCATGGTTGAATGTTTTTGCAGGGGTTGTTTGAAATGTATGTTTAAGTGTTTTATTTGGAGTGTTGCTTGATATAACTTGTTATGCATGTTCTTAATGCTTTAGCACTATACCTTTACTCATACAACCTGCCATTGGACCTGGCTTGCATAGGATCATTTAGGATGATATTAAGTTTGTATACAATTTCAACGGTGAGATTGTGTAGTAGAGATTGCCCAACTTAATCCCGAAAACTTTCTTATCTGGTGTCAAGAGTGTTTGCATCTACCCTCGAGTCAGCGTCGCATTGGGGCATCATTCTTGACTAACTTAGTATGCAAGGCTGTGACTAGTCATTTCACCCTTGTAACTCCATTTTGTTAAGCCTTTTAGAGTAGAAATCGAGTTGCGCCTATCATGCGCATGTCTATGTGATTGCCCTTGATCTACCTGTGAAGTAATCCTTCTATCCCTATTCTTTGAATTTCATTTACATTTTTTGTATTTTGAGTCGATCCATGATAAGTTTAGGTCAACAATGTATACATAATGATTTTTGAGTCGAAATAAATTTTCCATCACATTAAAAAGTTCAATTGTTTTCTTTTGTTTTTAAGCGTGTCTTATGTCACCATTTTCCCAAGCAAATATGTCTTTCTTTAAAAAAAATTAAAAAGTGTTAATCAATTTGAGTCATGGACCGTCTCCTCCTTTTCGTGCATTATGCTTATCTGTCATTTCTTTTATGTAGGTGATCACGGAGCATCCTCGTTCACCTATTCGCACGTGGTCAAGAGTTAAAATGTCAGATCAAATTGAACTTCGTGAGCATGTCACTAGCATGAAAGAGCAAATGAAGCAATTTTTCACTTTGATGTAAGAGATGATGTCTGAACTCAAGGCAGCTCGATTAGGCTCAACCCCAGTAGTACCGAAGTAGGACGACGATAACAACATTGTCGTCAAGTTTGATGAAGAACTGCTTCTTTTGGAAGATGATCCCAGTTCCACTCGTGGAAAAAGAACCAATGCTGATAGCATGCTCAAGACAGAGTAGGAGAAACGCCTCAAGAAGCTGGAGGAGAAATTGAAGCAAGTGCAAGGTCTGCAAGACTTGTCCCTGACAGACCTCTTTATTTACTCCAAGGTGAAGATGCCGAAGAAATTTAAGATGCCCGAGTTTGAGAAGTATGATGGCACAACATGTCCAATGGCTCACCTATAGATGTACTTGGTATGGATGACACCATATGTTGATAATATTCCTTTAATGGTTCAATCATTCCAGGCTAGTTTAACTGGCCCCGCCCAGAGGTGATATATCACAAAGGGAATAAACCTTTTCGAAACCTGGGATGAAGTGTGCGAAACTTTTCTGAAACAATATAAAGTCATAATGGACATTACTCCTTCCCGTGAGGACCTTGAACATGCTGAAAATAAAAGAACCGAGTCGTTTTAGGAGTATGTGATCCGGTGGAGAAATATAGTTGCCCAGAATGATTCTGAGCCAACTAACGTGGAGTTAAGGAAGATGTTCATCAAAACTCTTCCGCATGAGTATCGCACCCGAATGATAGCCATAACTGTTAATACATTTAATCAACTTACTCCGGTGGGGGAACAAATTAAGATCGGGCTGAGGGACGGATGGTTCAATGAACCGGTCAGAAGGTTTAATGTGAGAAATGAAAAAGAGCTTGAAGCTGAAGTTAACATGACCAGTGCACAACATGTTAGCATGCAAAAAGGTCCAAGTCGTCAACGACGTGGTAGAAGGCAATTCACGTCTCTTCCTACACCTTTGTCTAAGGTTTTATCTTCCTCCAGAAGAAAGGTTTGCTTTTCCATGAACCAAAGCGACCTAATGCCGAGAAGTTCTCCAACTTTGATCCGTCCAAGAAATGTGATTGCCATGTGGGAGAAGTTGGTCACTCTACTGATTATTGTTATGCTTTGAAGCACAAGGTGCAAGATCTCTTAGACACGAATGCATTTTTTTTCAACATTGGTCAACCAAACGTCTAGAGTAATCCCTTACCCAGCTATGATGGAAATGCATATGAGATCACTGAGTAAAGAAGTTCATGTACTCCTCTGAGGAGTCTTTTGTCGCTTGTTAGGATTTCTTGCTTTCTAGGATTTCAATTTTTGTTTGAATTTTGATTTGAGCAATTGCATTTTCCATTCCAATAATGTAATTCATTTGATTTTATTCAATGAAATTACAAGTTTGTTTCTATTTTTGAAGACATGTTGAAATATATCAAACCAACCTGGTGATGATATCCAACAATTAAACAAAAATCATCCAAGGAGAATTTTGAGGGTTGGGTTTCTTCATGTTTTCTTGTTCATAAAAAAATTCAAAAAAATAAAAACAAAAAAACAAAAAGAGTGCATATTGGATAAACTTTGTTTGTTTTTTGTGTTACTTCTCTTGTCCGATTGAGAATTGACACTTGAGAAGGAAAATAATTTGTGAAGGAAAATAATTTGCAAAGAAAATTGTGGGGCATTTTCCAATCTGGAGGAGACACTGTATTGATGGGGGATGAACATTTCTCTAATTTTGGATTTACATTTATTTAGAGCAGTATTCATGCACATTTTTTTGGTATAGGGACAAGAACAAAAATGCAGCATCAAAGACTGAGCTTCCGAGGTGACAATTCATGTCCAAAGGGCTCCAATTTTTAATAGCTTTCTCTTGCATTTGATATTATGTTCATGCTATGTTTAGATGATATTTTTGAGTGAGATGAATTGTTTGAAATAAGCTTAAAGTGCCCACATCTAATAAAAGGATTTTGCATGATGATTTTTGAATCCACTGAATATTGATAAGATTAATCATTTGATAAGTGATGATGAATTGATTGAGCATGTTAAATGAGTTGCATCGGGATGACGAAAGACAAACCCTATTCATACACAATCCCATTTCTTATACTTGTGAGATGAGTGTGCAAAATTCCATGTCCGCGAGGTGAAGAGTGCTACAATAATCGAAATGATGAGAGGCAATTCATTTCTCTATTTCAAACACTTTATTGATTCATTGATTACCCAATTTGAGCCTAAACACTAGTGAAGTTTCATTTCATATACCCATGTCAAGAACCACCCCACATTAGGGCTAACTAAAGGTATATTTACATCATTGGTGTTAAAAGGTAAAAAAAAAAAAGCTAGAAACTTTCTTACTTTCACTTGCATCAATTTTTGAGTGTTGCTTTTACATATGGAATCAAGCGTTAAATTAGGTGCTTTAAGATGATGAAGAGCATTCATTTCTCTATCCAAAACTTTGAGCCTATGATTGTGTTTTAAATTAAACCCGCATTTGTGGTGATCACTTACACTAGGGCATGGCAAAAATCAAGACCATTGAAAATAGCAGAATACAAGAGTCACATGAGAGGATGTCAGCCAAGTTTGTCATGTTGCTCATACTTGTCTAGTTCATGACTCAAAAAAAAAAAAGAAACAAAAGAGAAAATGGGGCATAGAAAAATCAGTGTGCCTGGTAAAAATAAGGCCAATGCCCAAATTCAAAAGAGAAAGTGAAAGAACCTAGCGGCAAAAAAAAAGTGTTGAATGAGGAAATCTTGCAAAAGATCCCCAACGAATTTGATATCGCATTGTCATCCCTACTGAAGCAAAGTTTGAAGCTCGAAAATTGAGCCTAAGAAAACTCTCGGTGATTGATCACTAGCTTTTCATCTCATACACATCTTTGAGCCTATTTATCTAATAATTTCTCACCCTCGAGCCAAACCTGCATTACATCCCATTAAAGTCTCTTTTGATTAGGGCACTTGAATTAATGTGAGGTTTCTAATGTTGTAAGCTTAGCTCGAAGAAGTGAGAGGAAGACTGATTCTATTTCATTTGCAAGGTTCTTGACTTGTAAACCTAATGATATTTTGTTGAAGACATTTATTGAGAAGACATTCTCTCTAAACATTGACTCAAAGAGTTCCATTTGCTAAGTCGTTGACCAAGCCTAAATTACAATCCTGTTAAAGAGCTCTTTGATTGGTAAATTTGTACCGCTTGCAAAAATACTCAGACCTTTGTTGACATGATGATGATGAGATTGAGTGATGTAGTTATTCCCGCATTAATGGCCGAGACAAAATCCTTCCAATGAGAGCAAGCGAAAGTCCTTTCTAACTATATCTCATTTGACATTCTTGAGAAATTCACAATATTGGATGTAAATCATCTTGCTTAATGATTCAACTCATTAGAAACTAGATGATGCAAAAATCGATGTGCATGATTTTGAACTTTGAATTTTGTCTATGAACATCTCTCTTAATAGACAAATTTTCTTTTAAGGACTAGAGAGTTCATGACAATCAAATTGTTTTCTAAAACTATGAGTATTTCTGGAATATTCGCAAGCTTTCTTCTTGCAGAGAATCAACACGGCATGCTTTCGTAGCCCAGAGTACCTTCATTGACATGGCGTGCTTCCGTAGCCCGAAGTCATTTCTTAGCGACACGGCGTGCTTTCGTAGCCCGAAGTCCCTTCATCGACACAGCATGCTTCTGTAACCCGCAGTCTCTTCATCGACACGGTGTGATTCCCGTAGCCCGGAGTCACATTTTATCGATTTGGCGTGCTTTCGTAGCCCAAACTTCACTTGAATAGATACGGCGTGCTTTTGTAGCCCGTAGTCTCTTTTTGCCCACTTGGCGTGCTTTTGTAGCCTAAGCCTCATCTCAATTGACACGACGTGCTTTCGTAACTCATGATCTCTTTCATTAACTTGGCATGCTTTCGTAGCCCAAATATTACATTTTGAGTGCCTATGGCGATGTATAGGTATCTCACTCTCAAGTGCCGATAGCAATGTATAGGTATCTCATTTCATGTGCCTATGGTGATGTGTAGGTATCTCACTTTCAAGTATCTCATCTCGAGAGCTTGTGGCGATATACAGAGATCTCACTTTCGAGTATCGATGGTGATGTTTCGATATCTCCTCCCGGATCCCTATGGCGATGTACAGGTATTCGAATCTCAATCAGAAATTCGAGTTTTCATTTGCCACTGTTGTGACCGATTGAAGTTCGGCCCTCAAGCAAACAAACCAAGTAATTTTACTGTCTTTCTTTTGTGATCGAAATAAGAGTTCGGGCATAAGGGAGTGGTTCCAAATTCATTCAATACATGCCTTAATCCCACGCCAATTGATAAGGGACCACATGTATGTTTTCCTTTACCACATCATGCATTTGCATTTTCATACCATTGCATTTAGAATAGGATTTCACATTTTATTTTTTTTCTTTCTTTTCAAAAAAAAAAAAAGAGAAGTCAATCACATTGCATTTGCATAGTCAAAGATTAGGTCTCAGTAGTCTTTGAATGCAATCTCTGCGAGCTCACCTTCAAAGAAGGGCAGCTATTGACACTAAAATTTTGACACAACATTTTTGCATTAGTTAAAATAGGGTTTTTATTGTTTATTTTCTTTATTTTTATTTTTATTTTTTGCATATAGTTAATGAGGGTATTTTGCATATTGGGAACATATTGGGCGGTGATATATCTTTAGATTGCGGTAAGGGAAGAAAGATTGAGCGAAATATTGGGAAGTACGTTTGATAAGAAATAAGGGAAAGTAAAAAAAGAAAGAAATTAGAATAAGATAGCAATATTCGGTCAATTTGACCGAATATTTGTTTTCTTCTTCCCTAAAAAGTGTGGAAGACACGGAGTGAGGATTGGGGGGACTCTTTTTCTATATAAAAAAAAAAGAAACACGCAGAGAAGGAGTGTGAAAAAGGGAGAAGGAGTTTTGGCCTAACACCTTAGACTTCAGCGACTCGTCCCTAGCCTCCCTTGCCCATTTTCCTTCACCGGTGAGTTTTTGTTGTGGTCGTCCGGCCAAGTTCTCCCGGAGGACCATGACCGGGTGGCTTTGTGGACGAATGTCGAGTTGGCTTGAATTCGCTTGAGCGCGCCGGTTCGTCACCGTCCCCGAGCTCTGTAGGGAAATTTTTCTGCCTTATTTTCCTTTCCCATGACCTTCCCATGCTCGTGTTTACTGTGCTTCAAGTTGAATGGTTTGGATTGATCTATTTTTAGGCTTCCTTATTGCTTTTTCTTGCTTCTATGGCTGTCCTTGGTGCATTATAAGTCCAAATCTCACATTGTTTGGTCTTGTAAACGAAAAGTCCCATTGCATGTCACTTGTTCGATGATTTGCTTGAATGAATCTTTGTTCCGATTTGAGTCTGGTTCGCAAGGATTTGTAATTCATTGTGTGGTGCTTCAATGCCGACGAGCCAGTAATCTCTTGCCCGCCTTAGCATCATCCGCCGTGCCCCGTCGACCGGAAGAAGAACACAGCGAAGGTCCCTCGTGAAGAAGACGACCAAAAGGGGCCGGGCCGAGGTTGCTGCATGGGCAAATTTGTCCACGGGCCGGCTATTTCGTGCGGCTTGGCCGAGATTGGGCCGGGTTTTGGCGTTGAGCTTGCTAGGCGCACCTGCGTGGACGTGAGATAGAAGAAACCGAACTGGGCCCATCGCAAGCCCAACCTGGTCTCTTATGATCTTCATGAGCCTTCAGAGAGTGGGTCAGGCTCCGAACCGAACCAATTTGGTTCCCAACCTGATTCCCTTTATTTTGATAATATTTTCCTAATTTCAAAAAAAAAAATCTTTTTGTTTAGATTTGATTTGAGTGCTTGATTGGTTTTATTTCTTGTTTAAATTGCTTGTGTTGATTAATGTTGATGTTGTTTGCATGCTAGAATAGATTTGGTGCGTTTTCCCTATTTTTGCATGTTTAGATTAATTTGCATATTAGATATTTTTGTTAGGATAATTTTAACTAGATTTTGCATTCTAGGATATTATTCTTAGTTGAGTAAGGTTTTAGTTTAAATTAGGAATTAATATATGTTATTTCCTAATTTAGATTATATATTATTTAGCTATGGATAATTAGGTTCCTTAGTTAATTAATTTCTTAATTCATAGAAAAGTACAAAAAAATTGCATTTCATGCATTGCATTAAATTAGTTGCATTTATGGTTAGATTTTCATGCATGATATATTTTATTAGATCTTTGATTTGTTTTGATTTTATTTTCATGCATTGTATATTTTATTAAATTTTTTATTTGTTGCTTATTATTTCATTGTGCTTGCATATTCGTGTGGTCATCATTGCATGTTAGGGAATAGAATTAAAATTAATCTAAGTGGCATGCTGATTTTTGGAAATAAATGAAAATGTACCAAAAGGGTACTAGAATAGGCTAGCATAACCAAGTTCCCGTACCTTAGATCTTTGGTTTGTAGGAGTAAAGCACAACTCCCGATACTTTACATGGATTCCTAATTGATCCACCATAAATAGATTAGTGACGACTCCTTTGAAAATATTTTGCATGTTGAAAAGTGAAACCTAATGTCGTGAACTGGTATGAGTTTGGGAGAACTCGAGATAGGTTGAACTTAGCAAGTCATTAGCCGAACCCTAGTTGGTGCGCCTTTAGAGAGGTCGCAACAATAATATATTCATCTTTAACAAAATTGGCCTACCATACTATATGATCGACAAATAATATATTCATGAATTGAGTCTTCAATAGCTATATCTCTAGGGGCTTGATTTATATGGAAACTATTAAATGTCGTGCAATAATAATACTTCATAAATTGATTATACTTGTGCTAATTCTATCATAAAAGTTCGATGGTTTACCAAATAAGTCATTTTAAAATAATCCACTTAACAGTCTAATTAGTATCCTTGCCCAAATATAAGTGAGGGTTGTGATGCCCTCACTAATCAGCAAGTGTGGATCATGGCCCTCGCTTGGATTCACGCAAGGGCACAGAAGCACTCGCCATCCTAGGGTTAAAAAAAAAGAAATAAAAGAAGTAATAAAAAATTCAAAAACTTCTATTAACTTTAAAATATTTGTTCACATTAATGCTAAAAATGACATATATGAAAACATACATTGACTAGACTGTCATGTTAGTGATTGTTGTTGAAAATTAATCAAAATGTCTAAATTGACAATTCATCAAAAGAATTAAGATTAAATTGGCAAGTCGTCAAAATATTTTGAACTAAATTGGTATAATTAGATAATTTATGACAAATTGACAAACTGCTAAAATGTTTATGACTATATTGACAAATTTTTGAAATGTCTAGGACTAAATTGACACAAATGCAATAAGTTAGGAACTTCTTTGATCATTTTCTCAATGTAAAACACATATCATTTGCAATTATCACTTTCCAATATATCATAATCTTATTGCATCCACTTTGTGTTGCCTTTTTTTTATACCCAAAATTCTTATTAGATGAATATAACATTGACAAATGTGAATACTTCCCTTTCATATGTCCATAAGTTTTGCTCACGTGAGATAGCACACAGTCGTTGAAAGATCTTTATAAGGTGATAGTTGTATTGCACTGCATTCACTCAAAGAACTCACTAAGGGACTGCATGAATCGCACCTATTTCTCGTCGTTCTGGACCAAAAAAACCAGTTCTGGACGAGAAACCCGTTTGCTTCAACATTTTGTGAAAACCGGTTCTAAACCAATTTTCTTGGCCAGAACCGGTTTTCATCCTAGAATGAGAAAGCAAAAAAAAGCAATTTCTGATTTTCTCCTCCCTTCAAAGAACCTGTTCTTTCTTTTCCCCTCCCCCATTCTTCCCTTTCCCCTGCAGATCGTGAAGAGCTCCCTGTGCGTGTCCTCCTCCTCCCCTGCAGCTCACCGCCTCCAGCTCCCCTGCGCCCCCGCCTCCAACTCGCCTCCGCCGCCTCCTCCAGCTCGCCCCGCCCCAGCCACCAGCTCACCCCCAGCCGCGCCCCAGTCGCCCCCAGCTCGCCCCAGCCACCCCCAGCTCGCCCCGCCGCCCCCAGCCGCCCCTCGCCGCCCATATCTGCCCCCAGCTGCGCCCCAGCCGCCCGCCGCCCACGGTCGCCCCAAGCCGCCCCCAGCTCGCCCCCAACTCGCCCCCAGCCGCCCTTAGGCCCGCCCACGGTCGCCCCAGGCCACCCCCGGCCCCAGGCCCCAGGCCGCGCCCCAAGTCGCCCCAGGCCACGCCCCAGGCCCCCCCAGGCCGCGCCCAGGTCACGCCCCAGGCCCGCCCCAGGCCCCCAGCTCGCCCTCAGGCCGATCCCAAGCCGCCACCCGCCGCCCCCAGCCGAGCCAGCTCGCCCCCAGCTCTCTTGTTCCTAGTAAAATCTCTTGTTCATGAATCTGGGATTGTTGGTTGGCTGATTTTTGGATTGTTGAAGATCTCATTAATTGTTGGTCGGTTCATTGTTGAAGTTGTTCTAGCTTGGTAGTTATCTTAATTTTTGTGTAAACTAGTTTTCTAAAGTGCTCATACTAGTTTTTTTAGGTAAAATGGCCTCCCAAAATGAGATGTATATGGCAAAGTGGACTGAGCCTTTGGTGAACGAGCTCATAAGCTTGTTGGTTATAGAGGTAAAAAAGGGAAATCACACAACCTCTACGTACAACAAAAAAGGATGGAATAACATACATGCTGAATTCAATAAACGGACAGGACTCCACTTTACTTTGGTTCAGATAAAGAACAGGGTCAACAAATTGAGGAGACAATTTGTTAGTTTTAAGAAACTTTTGTCTCAATCTGGATTTGGATGGGATCATATAAACAACACGGTTGCTGTGGCCGAAGAAAGTGTATGGGAGGCTCACATTAAGGTATCATATTACTTTCGTTGTTTTTTTTTTTGGTTATAAGCTTTGATTATATTGCTTATGTAAGTCATTTTGGTGAAAATTACAGGATAATAAGGAATGGGCTAAATTTAGGACGGAAGGATTTCCTCAGTATCCTGATTTGTGTGTTGTGTTTGGGGATACGTTTGCTACTGGGGAGCATGCAGTAGGGAATGCAGAACCAGTGTTGTCCTCAGATAGAGATGAAACTGATTTTGATGCTTTTGTCTCTCTTGGTGGTGATGGGGATGGTGAAGGTGATAGTAGTGTTGATATGATAGGTGATCCGACAGATTTTGACAGCCAACCTGTTGGTGAGGGAGTGTTTACGCCTGAGGTGACTACATCAACAACTACACATGGGAAGCACAAGGTAGACAGGACTCCAAATGCCAAAAGGAGAAGGAAGAGCAAGGCAACTGAATATGAAGCCACTTGCAAAGCCATTCGAAATTTGATTAATGTCAGGACTGTCCAGTCTACATCTGCATCGGTCTCCTCATATCCACCATCACAATCATCAGCACCTGTTGACACATATTATGTAGGAGCTGTGATGGCCATCTTAAATGGCATGACTGAGTTAGAGCAGGATTTGTACAACAAAGCTGTGAAGGAATCATTGAGTAATCCATCTTGGAGGGAGGCATTCATCTTAGCTCTACCTGAGAGGAGACGTGGACTAATTGACATTTTATAAGTAGATGTTGAGAAATATTATCTGAACTTATGTTTGGTTTGTATTTGTGAGCGAGTTATGTATTTGAGATACTAGCTTTGGGTTGTATCTTTTATGACTTATGTTTTTTATGATATGGCAGGCTATGGATTTTATTATTGAATGGATTATTTACTTATATATATAATGGTGTGATGTTGTGGTTATTGGATTATTGACTTATTTCATATGTGACATAGGTAATATGGAGGGGCTTGAAAGTATCGATCAAGTCTCAGCAGTTGAATCAGTTGAAGTATATCTTGATGAAGAAGATATAGATATATTGATAGCCTGGTTGTGCATCACTGCTATGGATATGTCGATGTACACAAGAGAACCAATTAGGGATAGCCAACTGTCAGGACCTGAATGGATGAGGGAGCTTCTTCATGGACATGTAGATAGAATATATGAAGCTTTTAGAATGGAAAAACATGTGTTTGGCAACCTTTGCGAGTTGATGAGGTCAAGAGGTTAGCTGAAAGATGGTCGAGAAATTAAAGTTGATGAACAACTTGGGATATTCTTATTTATGATTTGTCACAATAGCTCAAATAGGAATCTATGTGAGAGATTTCAACGTTCAGGCCAAACTATCAGCAAATATTTTGCAATAGTGTTGAATGCAGTTCGCAAGTTAGCCATCGAGAACATTGTTCCACCTTCTTTTGATGCTATTCCAAATGAGATTCTTATGCATCCTACGCATAAACGTTACTTCAATGTTGTATTTATTGTGCAAATTTTTTTCTTTATAGTTTGTTTGTTTATTATTATCAATTTTGTGTGATAATGGTTGTTGATTTAATCACAGGGTTGCATAGGCGCAATTGATGGCACTCATGTTCATGCTTCTGTACCTATCGCCCAACAAATTCCATATAGAGGCAGAAAAGGAATAACAACACAAAATGTGTTGTGCGCATGCTCATTCGATATGAAATTCACTTTTGTATATGCTGGTTGGGAAGGATCTGCCAACGATTGTCGAGTGCTTGCGACAGCTATGGAGTCTCCTAATGCAAAGTTTCCTCGACCACCAGAAGGTATTTATGTATTCCATACAAAGTATTTTGATATTGTTGTTCTATTTAAGTTATTCATTTATACGTTGCTATAGGTAAATACTATGTGGTTGATTCGGGGTATGCATCGGCTCCGGGATTCTTAACTCCTTTTAAAGGTGAGCGCTATCATCTAAACGACTATAGGGGTGTCGAGAGACAACCAAGAACAGCAAGAGAGTTGTTCAATCGAAGACATTCTTCACTTAGAAATGTCATTGAAAGAGCATTTGGGGTATTGAAGAATCGTTTTTTCATTTTGAAACATATGCCCTCATTTACACTTCGAAAGCAAGCACATATTGTAATTGCATGTTGTGCTATCCATAATTACATTCGAGATGAAGGTAGGAGGGATAGGAATTTTTTCATGTATGGAGATCCGGAACACCTTTGTGAACCTTCAGAAGATGTTTTTCAGGGTGATACATTAATTGAGGAGGGAAATGAGATGAACTTGTTTAGGAAACGTATTGCCAATCAAATGGCAATGGATGAGGGAATGCCACTAATTATATGATAGTCTGTTTGCACCCTTTATGATGTATTTTTATCAATTTGTATTTCTTATCTCATTTTCTGTAATGTCATATGGTGTAATGTGAATTTTTGAAATTTCGTACCGTCTATTGGAACATCTTATGAAATTCTTCATGCATTTTTGAGATCTCAATGGTAGAAGATCGTTTATGGTTGCCTATGTGGATTTTATCTTTTTTAAATTTAGAATATTACAAATGTTTAATGCAATTAAAGTGATTTTTCAATTTTAGAGTAAATTACAATAAATTGTGAAAAAAATATCAAATTTCCTTATTTTTATTAATATGAACATCTTCCAATATCCCAAATCATATATTTTAGAAAATGAAACAGAATCAGAAATAGAAATTTTTTGGTCATATCAAACAGCTTTCTCTTTCTGAAACAGAAATTGTATATCCATATCAAACGCGTTTTTTTCGTCAGAAACTCATTCTGAACCAGAAATAGAAAAAACTCATTCTCAACAGAACTGGTTCTTAGAACCAGAATGAGTATCATGCGCAGCCTAAATATGATTTCAGTCTTGGTTTTCAAATTATTCGACATATAAAAGATTAATATAAAATTATATGTTCTTGCGACATGTTGATTGGTCCCTTGCCAGATTATTGAAGACCCTTAGACTTTAGACTTTGGTGGTTTTACATTTTTGGGGACGGGAGAGGCTTGCACCATTGATCACATGCATCATTAAAACTAGTGATTCCATCAAATTTAGCAAGTCATTGAGGTTAAATTTTCTTAGGTATCCTAAAAGTAGTCAATATATTTATTTCCTGGTTTGAGGAACGCGTCCATCATTAAAGCTGGTTTGAGGAACGCGTCCATCATTAAAGCTGGTGAATCCCATTAGATATATAACAAGTCATGAAAGTCAGATTTTCTCTCAAATCTCATAAAAGCAGTCAAAACATCTATGGTTGTGATATGCGAAAGGTGTGCATGCATCATTAAAATTGACGAATCCCATCAAATTTAATAAGTCATTAAGGCCAGATCTTCTCTTAGATATCATTAAAGCAGTCAAAACATCTACTGCCTATCGTATGCGAAAATGGGTATGTAAAGGGCTGTGCATGCACCATTCACCGCAAGCATCATTAAAATTGGTGAATCTCATCGAATTTAACAAGTCATTAAAGATAGATTTTCTCTTAAATTTCATAAAAGTAGTCAATGTTTACGGTCCATATCATGCGAAAATGGATATATAAAGGGGAGTGCCTGCTAAAACATTTCACAAATTTTTTATATTGCTTTATCACAAGAAAGGTCAGAAGCATGTCAACTAATGAAATTTGCCGCCGTCATTACCCACCTTGTGATGATATCGGATGCACTGACATCGAATGTTGTCTTGGTACGCCCCCAAAAGGCTTATGTCCCTTTTTTTTTCTTTCAAATTTTCTGTTTCTAGCTTAAAATATTATTAATTTACATCATTACTTTTCATAATTTGAGCCATTAATCATTTGGATATTCCAACATGTGAAATATAGTAGGATGCATAGATGATGAGGCATGCAATACTAATTGAGTTTTGACGGAATAATTTGAGGTTGATATTGATAAATCATTGATTGCAGATAATATAGGGGGGAAATTCCAGTGGCCTGAGTTGGTGGGACTGAGTGTAGATAAAGCGAAAGCGGCAATCGAGAATGACAATTTCTACACGACAATCGTGCCGATACCGATGGGAAAAGTACCCAAGTCTGATTTTTGCTGTAATTGAGTGTATGTTTGGACTAATAAAGTCGGCCTTGTTTGTAAGGTACCAAAGGTTGGATGAGGGGGAAAAATGCGAACCCAAGTGATATAGCTCATCATGTCATTTGATATAATAAAGCAAAACAAATAATCAATTAATGTGGCCCGTTTTATTTTTCAGAGATTGTGAGAAATTTTGAGGATTTCCTTTGATGGTTTTATGAACTTTTTTCGATTCTATGTATGATTTGAGAAAGATAAATAAAATTCCACCTTAATAACTTGACCAAGCACAAAGCAGGCTGGCACTCTTGCTTCCACGGCAAGAGTGCAATCTTCCGTGGCTTACTCAACCTTAGAGATCAGCACAGGGGAAGAGGAAACAGAAAAGTAAATAAAGAAATAAATTATCTAATCATCGCTCTACCGCATTCATCTTGTCGAGGTAAGTCGCACTCGCAGCCGGCACTCAAATGCCCATTACGACCACTATATCTCGATGAGCGCAATTTTTGTTTAGCGAACTTGATGAAATTTATTTAATGAAAGTATTTGCAGGTCAAAAACAAGCTGCGGTTCCATCTATAAATAACGTACATGTTAAATTGCCACATGTTGACTTTTTCCTTTTCATTTTGACTTTAGATTGAAGCTACTTATCGAAAGCTTCCCTTTGTTTTGCAAAAGAAGCGCCAACTCTTATTATCTAATAGCATTAAAGGCCCCTACCTCACGAGCGCGGAAGGGTTTCACACCATGGTTTGCATTCTCGAACGATTAACTTTTTCGTCCTTTTAACCATATAATTAGGGGTTCAAATGAGGCCGAACAGGTTGGTTCTTTTGGAAAACTTGTCCGGTTGGCCAGGCGTAATATGAAAATTTGTTTATTTGCATCATGCTTTAGTCAAGTTATATGGAAAATATTTTCCCAAACATGAATTCTTTTTTTGGGCCAGTTCGGTTCTTTTCGGGCCAAGCTTAAATACGGAGTTTAAAAGGCAGAACAAGACCAAAAAACTGACAAATTCACATCAAGAGAGTAATGCCAATATTTAGCAAGATCTCTTCCCAAGAACTCGATCTATAGGAGCATTTCTTCACGAAAAAGAACATAAAGAATGAATTTTCTTTTTAAAGAAAAAATTCAACTCCAATAATCTTGGTATGGAAGTCGTGTTGGTTGGATCCGAATCCCCTTAGTACTGTAGGGAATCTTGTTATGGGGGGCTTTGAGGGGTGTGGGTTTTTTTTTTCTTTTTTGAAAAAGCCATAGCCATGACGTGGCCTTCATTTTTGATCCCCTATAATACTGCAAGGGATCCATTTCTGTGTTCGTGATGCTCGGAACTTCACACGTGGTGGTTTGGACATTGTTCCTCATGGCAGCGCTGATGACATGGCATGTCGTCATTGAAGAATATAGGAGGTATGAAGCAAAGAAAATAATCAAAAGCATGTGATATCTCTATTCTCATAGTAGTTTTTAACTTTTGTTTAATTATGACGGAAAAGATAAAAGGGGATTATAACATAAATAGTCTATAAATTTTAGCTTAATGTATAATGTTATTTATAACTTTCAATTTCTTCGAGCTCCTTATCCACTAATCCACAAGTAATGCGAACAGCTTCCAATTAGAATTCGTTTCTCCTATCGTTCTCCTTTTACAAACGTGAGCTCAGTACATGTAGAAGTTCACTCTCATATCTCTCAGTTTCATCTCTCCTATTTATAGATATACAAATTTTGACATCGAAGCACGAATCGGAAAAAATCATCCCAAAAAATCTTTAATCTATTATACTTCCGTCCATTCAATACCAAACTTTTTAATTTTTTCAATTGAGTTGTAAACATATTACCTATTGCCAGTGGAGTGCATCAAGCAAATTTTGATCAGAAGATGTGAACATTAGTAGTGTTCTATAGCATGACTGATGCTATTCTATACTTTTTTATATATAATTTTAAATGTTTGTTTTTGTGAATTTTCCTCTCTCTCTCTCTCTCTCTCTCTCTCTCTCTCTCTCTCTCTCTCTCTCTTAACTTTGGCCATTGGGCAAAGGCCACGAGTGAGGGCTTCATGGCTCTCACCTACTAGCTAGCAAGAGTCATTGATCCTTGCCTATGGTCAATGAGGGTTGGTCAGCCTCAACTGTGGCTGGTGGCCACCCATAAAAGGAAGAAGGGGATAAAAAAATTAAAATTAAAATTAAAATTAAAAAATTATTATCATATTATTTAAAATGTATTATGTCAATGCTAGTTGTATTGTGTGGGTCCACATAAGTAATTTCAGAATAAAATTAATCAAATTGACTCAATTAACAATAAGTGAAATGAGTTATAATTTCATTGGCAAAATTGAAAGTTTAAGACTGAATAAGCATGTATGCATGTTAAGGACCTTTTGGACAATCTTCCTACTAGTATGAAAAACAAGTTTCTTGTATCTTATAATGATCAGTAATTAATCCGTTAAATAATATATTCATCTTTAGGAAGGGGGCTACCATACTATATGATATAACAAATAACATATTTATGAATTAAGTCTTAAATACCTATATCTCCATGAGCTTGATTTATATATGGAAACAACTAAATGTTGTGCAATAATAATGCAAAATGAAAAAATCACCAAAAAAGTCATAAATTGATTATATTTGTGCTAATTCTATCATAAAATTTGACAAGTTATCAAATTAGTTATTCCGGTTAATATTAACTTAAAATAATGAACTTGACAGTCTAATCAGTATCGACTACTCTGTGGCATAGTTGAGGAGGTCACCAACCACTATTGAAGGCTAGTGACCCTTGCCTAGTAGAGGAGATGGCATTGTAGGCCTCACTGAGTCCTAGCCCAAATGTAAGCGGGGGCCATGATGCCTTCACTAGTCAGCAAGTGTGCTTGGATTTACGCAAGGGCACAAAAGCACTCACCATCCTAGGGTTAAAAAATAAATAAATAGAAGTAATAAAAAGTTCAAAAACTTCTATTAACTTTAAAATATTTGTTCACATTAATGCTGGACATGACATATAAGAAAATAGATATTGACTAGGCTGTCATGTTAGTGATTGTTGATCAAAATTAATCAAAATGTCTAAATTGACAATTTATAAAAAAAAAATTAAGATTAAATTGACAGATTGTCAAAAATTTTGAACTAAATAGATATAATTAGATGATTTAGGGCTAAATTGACAAATTGTCAAAATGTTTAGGATTTAATCGTGACCAATGCAATAAGTTGAGAACTTTTTTTATCATTTTCCCAATGTAAAACGCACGCCATTTGTAATTATTATCATAATCTTATTGCATCCACTGCATTGCCTTTTTTACCCCCAACAGTTATTAGATGAATATAACATTGGAAATGTGAATACTTCCCTTTCTTATCTCCATAAGTTTTGCTCACGTGAGATAGCACACAGTTGCCAAAAGATCTTTACAAGGTGATACTTGTTATGCACCGAATTCACTCAAAGAACTCACTAAATATGATTTTAGCATTAATTTTCAAATTATCCAACATATAAAAGATTACCACAAATTATATGTTCTTGTGACAAGTTGACTGGTCTCTTGTTGCATTATTGAAGACCCTTAGGCTGCGTTTGGTTGTCCGATTTCTAAACAGGATATGATTAGATATGATATGTGAATTTCTTTATATCTCATCCACTATTTGGTGAACTACGAGTTTAAAGTCGGATATCTTCATATCTTATTAAATTTGTCGTTTAATGAATTACAGATTTAAAATTCAGATTTTTTTAAACAATAACATTTGGCAATACAAATTTACTAGTTTAATATTAAAATCTCATCCAAAACAATATTTTTTTTCAAATTAACATATTTTCATCGAATTTCATGATTACGCATTATTCTTTTTCGTTCCTTTGAAATAATCTTTTGGTTACCCTGTTCAACGTCAAATGTTTTTAAAATAATCACAGTTTCAATATATTCACTTTTTGAAACATGAATTCTTTTTCCCTTGTACAAGTTTTTCATTTGTTTCCATTTTGTTACATGTCCAATACCAAATCAAACAAATGTCCAATAAGAACAAATCATGAAGTCCACGGTTGATTCGTTTTTTTTTTCTAATTGTCGGAAGGATGCAATGACAATTAATCACATTAATGAATGATATTTGAATAATTCGCACTTATAAAGTATATTACAGTTCGTTGCTTTTGTAAAACTTCGATGTGAATTGGAGAGCTATCGATGAGAAGGTTTTGACGTCAATACTCTTGATAATAGTTAATTCAATTGAGTTTAAAATTTTATAAGGGTCTTATCATTTTTATGCTAAACTAAATATGTTTATTTTAAAATGACAAATATAAAATTGGTTCAAGACTTATAGAATTAATACTATATGAGATAAATTGTGGTCAAACACCTATATATTATTTTAACAAAAATGAAAATTTGATTTTTTGTTGAATTTTCTTATTTATGGTATTCTTCTTCTTCTTCTTCTTCTTCTTCTTCGAAAAAATAAAATTGAAATCCGGTCCGATTCTTTGACTCGAACCCAACAGAGGAGTTGTAGTAGTCTGTAGGTGAACGATAGAAAAAGCAAATAAACGTGGGGTTTTATGTTTCGAATAAAAGAAATTCTATCTAACCTTATTTCACCCTTCCCCTCAAATTTTTTTATCTAGTCTATATCCCTTCTAGATAGCTACCAAACACGAGATAGGATAAAGCATGTCCTATCATGATTTTTATCTGATCGACCAAACACAGCCTTAGACTTTTGACTTTGGTGGTTTTGCATTTTCAGGGATGGGAGAGACATGCGCCACTAATCACATGCATCATTAAAACTAGTGATTCCATCAAATTTAGCAAGTCATTGAGGTTAAGTTTTCTTAGATATCCTAAAAGTAGTCAATATATTTATTTCCTGGGCTGAGGACCGCATGCATCATTAAAGCCGATTAATCCCATTTGATTTAACAATTTGATTTAACAAGTCATGAAAGTCATATTTTCTCTTAAATCTCATAAAAGCAGTTAAAACAATTATGGTCCGTAATATGCGAAAGGTGTGCATGCATCATTAAAATTATTGAATCCCAGCAAATTTAACAAGTCATTAAGGCCATATCTTCTCTTAGATATCATTAAAGTAGTCAAAACATCTACTACCTATCATATGCGAAAATAGGTATGTAAAGGGCTGTGTATGGATTCACCACATGCATCATTAAAATTGGTGAATCCCATCAAATTTAACAAGTCATCAAAGCCAGATTTTTTCTTTTAGATTTCATAAAAGTAGTCAATGTTTACGATCCATAACATGCAAAAATGGATATATAAAGGGGAGTGCTTGCTAAAACGTTTCACAAATTTTATATCTTCTTTATTACAAGAAAGATCAGAAGCATGTTGACTAATGAAAAATGCCATCATTACCCACCTTGCGATGATCGCGGATGCACGACCGTCGAATGTTGTTTTGGTACGCCCCCAAAAGGCTTATGTCCCTTCTTGTTTTCCTTTCAATTTTTCTGTTTCCAGCTTAAAATATTATAAATTTACATAATTACTTTTCATAATTTGAGCCATTAATCGTTTGGATATTCAAACATGTGAAATCTAATAGGATGCAAGGATGATGAGGCGTGCAATACTAGTTGAGTTTTGACAAGATAATTTGACGTCAAGATTGATAAAGAATTGATTGCAGGTCTTATAGGGGGGCGAGTCCGATGGCCCGAGTTGGAGGGACTGAGTGGAGATAAAGCGAAAGCGACAATCGAGAATGACAATTTGTACGTGACAGCCGTGCTGATACCGATGGGAGAAGTACCTAAGTTCGATTTTTGTTGTAATCGAGTATATGTTTGGACTAATGAATTCGGCCTTGTTTGTAAGGTACCAGAGGTTGGATGAGGGGGAAAAATGCGAACCCAAGTGATATAGCTCATCAAGCTATTTGACATAATAAAGCAAAACAAATAATCAATTGATGTGGCCTGGTTCATTTTTCAGAGATTGTGAGAAAATTTGAGGATTTCCTGTGATGGTTTTATTAACTTTTCATTCTATGTAAGATTTGAGAAAGAAAAATTAAAGTCCACCTTAATAACTTGACCGAGCACAAAGCAAGCTGGCAGTCTTGCTAGCACGGCAAGAGTGCCATCTTCCGTGGCTTACTCGACCTTAGAGATCAGTACAGGGGAAGAGGAAACAAGAAAGTAAATCAAGAAACAAATCATCTAATCGTCACTCTGTCGAGGTAAGTCGGATTCGCAGTAGGCACTCAAATGCCCATTACGACCACTGTATCTTGATGTAGGAGGTTTTGTTTGCATATCGTAAGGGTGAGCAAGTTGGCTCGCCTGAATAGGGAATCACTTGGACCGGCCTAGACTAGAAGTGTCGGTTTGGTTCCTTGTTCCCAAAAGTGAAACCGGTGTCTAGGCGGTCCGGTTCCCGGTTTCTAGGAAAGCTGGACCGGACCAATTAAATTTTTTTTATATTTTATTAAATACAAAGATGTAAAAAAAAGTATAGAAAAAAACTCAATTAAAATTTTTAAATTTTAATATTTACCCAACTTTATCAAAATAATTTTTTTTAAATAAGTAAAGAAATTCAGTATTTTTTAGAATGTTTTCGGTTCTCAACCAATTTATTAGATTTTCTAGGAACCGGGTTGGACTGGACCGAGGGGTTCGGTCCAGTCCAGTCCAAGACTTAGGCGGTCCGGTTCCATGGTCCTAGAGATTGGGAAACGGTCCCACAGGTCCGGTTCTCGATTTTTTTTCTTTTTTTGGGGGGGGGGGAGGGACAAGACCGCCCTAGACCATGCACACCCCTAGTAGATTGCCCTTGGAAAAAGAGGCGACACAAAGACCAAAAGTCATCCTATACAAACCAAATAGCTAGTGCAGCACTCTCTCTTGTGCTCCAAGTTGCTAATGTAATATCTGACAGCTCTGGTCAAAAACATCTCCTCAATTCGAGGATCAATGTATCTGAGGATACAGACTAGAATAATTGAAGTTCAACATTCGAAACAAGTGTTCAACGCTGTAGCAGAGGCCGAAAGTGCAAAAGAGGGTGCACCAACAGGAAATCTCTTTTGGCAGATCACCATCTCTGCTTCCTCTTCTTATATCTGGGCAAAAATCTTTAAATTGAGAGCTGATATTGAACCTTTGATACCATATCTTGTAGGTGATGGTAAAGACATCGTTCTATGGTTTGATTCTTGGCATCCTATGTAGCCCTTGCTGGATGGCTCTCTGCTGGAGTTGTCTGTAAGTTGCAGAAGCGGAAGTTATTGAGGATAGAAGCAGCTGTGGGATTAGATGATGCGGTATCCGTTTAATCGGCACTCTGTTGAGTTGTTTCTCCAAATGCAGGGCAGGCAGGAAAAAAAAAAAAAAAGGCAACTCCTTGAGAGCCATGCCTCGGTGAACAGTGCATGGAATTGTTCTAGAGCTACAGCAAGCAGGTATTTTGGCAGTAGATTGAATTTATGGGCTTGCCATTTGAGTCAGCTCTGAACTGCGCCATTGCTGTCAATGTTATGTGCTGTGTGGAGCTGGTGTTGAATCAAGAAATGATTTGTTTGAGGAGTGTCATTTCTAAGGAGGTCTGGAGCAAGATATACCAGACTGCTTACCTATCTTTCCCCAAAACCCTCTCCCTGGCGAAAGGCGCGGGCCTATCTTTTCTCTAGCCTGGAGCCGGCACTCCTTTTACTCAGATGATTCAAGTCAGTAATCATTTGATGCGCGGGGTCAAACTCTTCCTCGGAGACGGGGAAGACTTCCTCCAAAACCGTCTCTCTGGCTAAAGGCGCATCTGGCAGCGGTTCTTCGGATCAATCACAGATTGGGGTATAAATAGGCTTGCTCTGCTTGGATTCTGAGTTGCAATGGGCTTGTAATACTTGGAAAAATTTATCCCTCGTCTCATTTTCACGGTTGCCTGGTTGCAACAACTCACGAAGACAATTTTGTAGTTTCGAGCAATGCTATATTTTTCCAGATTCAGTTAGAAGTTTTGTATGGATTGAATGATAAGAAAACAAGCTCCTTTTATAGATTGAATGATAAGAAAACGAGCGTAGGCACTTCCTCTCAGCCTATAGCCATTTGTAAGGAGCAGGAAGTTGATGCCATAGGGGATTTCTTGTGTCTTGAGCAATTTCTGTAGCAGAGATACCATAAAACTGGGCCCTTCAGTCAAAAAGTAAAAAGGACCAACAAATCTTTAATACTTTTATTTGAAGATCAAGGCTCAACTCAAGATCAAACAGCATTAGTTATGTCTCGTCTCTTGACGAATCTGGACCCCCTATAAACAGATTGAAAGGATACAAAACCTAACAAAACCCTGAATGTCTAGCAAAAATCTCTTGCTGCAGCCGAACATCCTTCTTTTCAACACCATCAGTCTGTTAGCTCAAACAAAATTTGAGGCTGTGTAAGATAAATAAAAGAAGATAACCTCGAAAAGAATTTTGCTCAACTACAAGACTATAGAACTGCATCAGCTAATGATCATCTTATTGAGGAATTCGGCTTGCTCTGGGAAATACTCCAGCAATTCATCCTTGGTGACCCAAACAAAATCCTTGCACTTCCGAATGTTGAATTTATTTGTTGCAATAACTTGTGACTTAAAGAAGAATTGCTGAAAAAAGTAGGAAGAAATCAATAAATTCAGGGCCAAATAATCTCTCTTAAGTTCTTCCTGAACAATGACGATATATCATTTTTTAGAGCAGAAAGGGACTATGAACATATATATAGAGATATTCCATTGTGATTACCTATGTGTGCACGTATGTCTGATGAGCTAAAGTCATACCTTAAAAGATGGCACTTTCTCTGAATTATTGGTTTGTTGGATGACCGTATGACCCATAGGAGCATTTCCAACAAAATACGTATGTGACAGATCTCCTAAGATTGATTCCAGTGCTGACTCTGCACACTGAAGAGATGTGCCATTATGAGAGATGGGAAGATGAGTATGAGGAAGAAATGTAGATGATGCAAATTTGACCATCACCTTGCGCAATGTCTCCTCAGATTCATAAACCTTTTCAGGAAAATGCCAGATAGGATTACCAGCAGGAGAACCATATGCATTGCCATAAAGAAGAAGATACAATCTCCTGTCTAATGCTCTTTGTAAAGACCTATTATACATTTAAACAGACCAGTGCCATAAGAGGGCATGTAATATAAAAACAAATCCCAGAATGGCTATTGAATCACCATATAACTAACTCCAATAATAAACATTTTTTAATCTAAGAATATAAGATCCAAACTAAACAATGAACCCAGAAACTGGAAAAACAAAAAAAAGGAACCACCCATCACATTGTTATGTTCACCTTATTATCAATACCAACCACTCATAAATGAACATTAAGTACGACCGAATTGGACCACATTCAACTGCAACAGAACAAATATGCTTGTTTTTTTATCATTAAACAATTTGCAAAATCTAAAGGAAACCAGCAAACTGAGAATTTGTGCAAACAGTTCCCACGTAGTTCACAATATAGAAATTCATTACTTGTGAAAGAAACAATCCCATGTCAGAGTGTTTGCTCTCCATTTTTAACAGCTGTAGTAACACGTGCAGGCTATTCCAAACAGGATATTAATTCTAGATGTCTATCAAGATCCACAGAAGTAAACAATGCCCGAAAGAATTGGAGACAGATATTGAGGAACACCACTCAAAGAAACAAAATATAAGATTATTCTACTCCATAATACCAGAAATAGCATCAAACATGCAACAGAGAGGGATCTACATACTTTCTATCATTTGCTTTGTCAGCTTCAGTGATCCGAGGAGCTGGCACATAGTCAATCTGGTAATCACCTTTTCCTCTAGTTGAAAGAAGAGAAAAAGTTTGTAAATTGAACGTGTGGTTGGTCTTAGCACATAGAACAAGAATGTAATCTCCCGTGCGATTAATGCATTCGATTCAGATACCGCAATAATGATTAAATCCTATAACCCAGAGGGAGAATGGACCACTGTCTGTCAAACAAATCATGTGGTAAAGCATTAAACAAATAGCAAGCCCACAGATCCATGGAACAAATAGAGTAATGAGAATTTAGCTTCAGGCATTGCATAGAGACTGAAAAAGACAAGTGATAGCTCAAGAGAGCTTGCCACTCACATCTTTTGAAATCAATCTATCCAATAGCTTCAGGCCTCACAAGAGGGATCAAGATGACAGAAAATAGGTTAAGAGAGATCGGCACTCACAGAATTCAAGATAATCACAAATTGTGTCAATGACTAGTCTTAAGTTTTCTAAGGGAGCATAAATAAAAAGGGGGATGCAGGAGTTTTAGCAGTAACATTTGCAACTCTTACTGGACCACAGCTTCAGCTCCATGTAATCACCATAGTTTTGTTTTACAACACCTCCTCTCGTTAGGGGGATGTGGATAATCACATAACAATAAAAAGAGCTAGCTCAAAGCATGCATACTTCTTAATTTATTCTGCAAGCCTCTGCAGTAAATTGTTTTGAAAAAAATAAGTAAACAAAGTACAAGGATCAACAAAGATAATTATATACTTAAAAAAAGCACGAATAGTAGAAATATCAAATGAAAGAGCACCATCTGTCGCCAAGACTAATACCTCGAACTAATAAATTCAAAGTTCATGCATGTTAAGGCGGCAATGTTTTAACATATTGATTTGAAGTGTGAACTACCGACACTGAACAAGAAGTCAGTTCACCAAGAAACTAAATCTGTCCAAGCTAGGGCTCGAAGATATCATACAGACAACATAGACGAAGATTCTCATTTCACAAAGACGGTAAATACTTTAGAAAACCAAAAAAGGGATACATGAATGACAGGCAACAAACAATATGTCAGAACAATTCGCTTGGGCACGTGCACAACAGATTAAAGTAAATGGAAGTAATGAGAGACAATTGCCAGTTTGCTCTTGCACCAGGAGCTAGCAAGCCAGGACAGACTAACTACTAACAACTAGGTCGAAAAGTTTCAATTGATGCTGTACCTGGCATTAGACTTGTCCAGAAACTGATCTGGATATCTCCTCCGATACTGCTGACGCCAACGAAATCTAAGCACATATAACACAAGCAAAACCAACATATTTCATTAGCACACAACTTTTGTTCCAGTCACCAGCCCATCTTACAGATTCAGCCCCGTCACCACACTTATTCTCCCAACGAAATTTTCCCAAAAGTGAAAACCCCTCATCAGCAACCACCAGGATCCGTGTGAATCCATTTTTCTCAGCTTAATGTAAGAATCGATAAGGAAACAACGAATCTCCACTCTCTAAAAGCTACTTATTACGATAGCTTCAAAATGCTAAGGTGGAAACTCAATATATTAGTCTTGAGATAAGTCCCGGCCAATCATGGAGCTCATTGAGACGACCGCCAATTCTTTTCAAGTAAAGAAGCAAGGAGCATTCAGCTAATAAACTACGCACTCAGTCAAAGTAGTTCATTTTCAGAAGAAAACGAATTCAAGAATCTACCCAATTGACGAACCCACACTCATGTGTTGAGAATCATCCCCAGCCCCGAGATAGAACGAAAAGCACAGAATCCCCCCAAAACCCAATAAGAGAGAACAAACAAGCGCAGGCACTCACGAGAACTCCTGGAAGGCGTACACCACGGGGTCGATTTTGGGGATGACGACGGGCAACCTCTCGAACAGCACGGACGCGACGATCTTCTCGGGCTTGGTGCAGAACCCTCGCGCCGGCCGAGCCAGCGACGACAACGACCGCTGCATTCTTGCCTCTCTCCCCTCTGGATCCAGAGACGCAAGACGGCATCAGATGAAACACCGACAGCAGACGGAGAAGACAGATAACATCGTCGTACGAACACAAACCTAGAGATATCAGAGACAGAGAGAACCTCGCGAGCTCCTCGGTGGATATGCTAAAACCCTCGGAACGACGACTGCAAGCTTCAGCTCAGAGCTCAGAGGAGGAGGAGGAGGAGGCTGCTGTGAAAAGACAAAAATGACACAAAAGAAAGCCTGAAATCATAAAAGGGAAAACGACCTTAACTTTCCTTAAATTTTGGCTTAATAGAGAACGTCGCTACTAATTTTTTTATCCGTTTAATATAATTCTTGAACTATTATTAAATGTTCAATTTAGTCCATTTGTTTGATCAAACGGAGAAAAAAATTCATTAAGAGTCCATAAATTATTCTGAAATATGCAATTTAATATTTAAATTATCTTGAGTTATGCAATATAATTCCTAAAGCTTGAAATTATTTAGTGTATTCCCTCAAGTTTAGTAACATGGTAAAATTAGTGACAATATTACATAGATTTTAGAATATTTTTTTCCTTTCAATTCATTTTCTAAATATAGAAAACTATGCTATCTTTTTATCGCATTTTTTATCATTTTGATCTTTATAAATATTACGGAGGTTCCATTTAAGTAAGATCTCTATAATACTAAAAGCGACTCACTTATAATTACACGGTGTCCAAATCTTTCTATTTTCAGGCAACGTTAATAATTGCAATATGGCAAAATTTGTTATGTCACGTATTTAGTTCTTATCATGGGCGGGATAAAGATTGGCTATAATAGTGATAACATCTGGCATCAAAATTATCCCATATGGGCATGGGATATGATTAAAATGTCTATGTCACAAATGCTATTTTTTAAAATAAAAAATGCTTAAATAAAAAAAATTAAAATAATAAATAAGTATAAATAATATTAAAAGTCTAACATAAAAATTAAAAAAAAAAGAAAATTTAGTTTTAATTTATTTCCTCCTATTTTAAGTTATTATTTTGAATTTATTTATATTATATAATGTATAATCTCTCTATATATCAGTATTTAGGTTTATTTCATTTTTATATTAGCATTTTAGGTATACTAGTATATTTTATTATTTAATGAACTTTTATCAAGGAAGGAATAATAAAATAAATAAATTAAAAACGAAGTAGAATCACCTAGATTTCAAATGAACAAATTCAATCTAGAAATGATGTTTTTAACTCTTGAAAGTGAGGGGCAACGAGATTTTAAAAGAAAACTCTACCCTCTTGTTCTTTTTACTCTGTAGCTTCGATTCATGTTGCAGTTTCGTGACTTTTCTAGAGATCTTTTGTTCAGATAGAAGCTCAATAGAAAATGAGGTGTTGGAGCCCATCCTTTTGAAGCTCTCTAATTCACATCAAAGGTTTATGAAAGCAGCAAAAAAAAAAATCAAACTCAATCTTCACCGTAGCTTTTTTAGTTCATTAGGAGTGATCAATTTTCCGGACGGTCCAATTCTCCCTAGAACTAGGAACTAAACTGAACCAATGGCACCAATGTGAGCCACACCCATATGCCACCCCAAGGCATATTCTACCTAAAAACCTTTTGAAAATCGATTTTGGAAAAATGCTGAAAGCTAAAATTTACTTTCAGCTTTCAACATTTCCCAAGGCTAATATTCTACCTAAAAACCTTTTGAAAATGATTGCTAAACAATTATTATTTTCCTCAAAGGGTTCAAAGTCCCCTTGAAAAAACTGAACCAAAGGCACCAAAAGGACTCCATAAGTTTACCATTCCAAGTAGAATGCAATGCATGCATTCGTTTACCATCACTAGTCTCATACCAGCTATCCAATGCAATCATCACAATAATGCAATAATCCGCAGGAATGCCCCGAGTCACACTAGGCTATGAACGTCAATAACCAAAAGTAACGCATAACCTGCGACACAGCCGCCACATTACATCATATGTCATGCAAGCTCATTCACATAACAATGTAAACTTGATAAATTCATGCCTAATGGTCTGCACTCCCTGCCAACATGGGAGTCGTCGAACTTGAGCTGCATAATTCTCATTCGCTCACACTTATTTGTAGAACGGAAATCATTTAAATTATTGAGATTCGCTTTGAACGTGAAAAAAATAAAACAAGATGCCACGTTTCTTTCCTTTGACGTTTATTCAGGGGCAACTTCAGCCACAATTTGTTGTTATGAAGAAAAATGACGCAGATCTACAAGGCGCCAATGGAAGGGCTTTGACTTTTGAAGATTAGGGGGAAAATTAGACGATCTATAGTACAGCACAAGGAAGCCTCATCTTAGGACCACTTTCAACTTGCTCTCCACTTGTTCTCTCACCTTCCACTGCAAATCATAGCATTGCTCTGCTATGTTAGTGACTAGTTTTCATGATTGAGACGTTCAACAGCAAAGGGAAAATTAAAATGACAACCAGAAGCTAAAAACACACGGTTCTCTTACCTGCAACTCATTGATTTCTTCATCTGTGAGTGAACGCTCCATGGAACGATAAGCGACCCTGTAGCAATGGCTGGTCATCCCTTTCTTGTTTGTGAAATTATCGATCAAGCATACCTGAGAGAAACCGTATTAATCAGATCAAAGGATGCTTCAATGGCAGAGGAAAACAACAAGCAGAAGCAATCGGCAAGCCTTTCCCAAACTAGTTGACATTGTTATAGGCAAGATCAACAAGATGAGACCTCCTCAACAGAGATTGTTTCGGTCCTTTTTCTCTTCTCAGTTAACAGAGACTTTTGCCTGATATAGTGGCCTATAATTCCCATTTTGTTGATGTCTAAGCCAACAATATATTTTCATCTTAACCATAATTCCTTATGCACATTTTTGTACTCAGACGAGAATCAATATTTGTATGCTTGTAAGTTAACAGCTACCAAGCAACAAGTCAAGAAGGCTGGGGCAAAAAGCATGAGATAATTGGACAACAAAAAATCATTGTGGGTTAAACACTGTTCTCTGCATGGTGAGTCCTTTTTCTTTTGGCGATTAATGTCTTGAACCTGAAAACTAAAGGAAGACAAAATGATCTAGCAACAAGGTAAGTTTTCTTGCAGAAACTAGCGACGGATTGACTCAGACAATCTAACTGCACCTCTATAATACATTAACCTTTCTTCAGTTTAGCCCATATAATTGTGGCTTTTTACACACCCAGGATACAAAGAGTATTCAACCTAACAGCAGCAAAGTAAAATGAAAGCTAGAAGCTTCGACTCTCTAACTTTAAGTTCCAAAATCCAGTTACCACAAAAATCCATCTAAGTGAAGTCTCAGAATATCTTCAGAGACTTGCAATGATATCTGCAAGAAGCAACACTTAAAGAAGACATATAGAAAGAAAAATGTAGAATGCAAACCTCCTCAACCAGATCGCCAGCAATGCCTCGAATCACTTCACACAAGTTGTTTTCAGTAAAAGACTCGTTGATCCAGAAGCTCACGTCCTTGTAACAAGGAGGAAACTGCCACAAGAAAATGATTTCCATTGCTAGAAGTGTAGAAAGATCTTAGACTGGCAATGAAAATTTTTCTAATGACCACTCATGCATCATAATTCACGTGGATATTCAAAATTAAAGGAATACAAACAAACAAAAGCAAATCCTACCTTTGAAAATGGCTTGAATTTGACACCAAGCTGGCCTTCAGAGAACTGAACATCAAAGCACAATATAATACATGTATAATTGGGTCTCCAAGGATCTCCCACAAAACTTGCACTGCATAAATAGTTAAAATAATATGACATGCAAAATCCTAAACCAGAAATTACCTGAGAGGTAAATCGCTCATCTTTTGACCAGAAAAGCCGAATATCTGGTATGTCAAATAAAACCATTGCAAGTCGCTCTAATCCAAGTCCAAATGCCCAAGCAACATTATTTGAGTTGCCACTTCTCTTCAGAATTTCTTGTTCTGTAACACCGCAGCCCAAAACTTCAAGCCACTTTTCCTGACATAACAAAAGATATGCTAATGAGATGCAATTCCTTGTTATTAAAATCAGTTGACCATCTCCCAGCAGTCTAATCAATACATTAGCAACATGTGAAAAAAAATAAAATCTCAACAAAGTCTTTAGTCCTATTTCAATCGACCCTACAGAAAAGCGGTGATGCTATCATAGACATTCACTATGCATACTCTACTAGGAATGACAATGCTTGTCACGATCCATTGGTTCATATAGAATCCATGTCCTAGGTGTATCAAAAAACATTCTTATCGCTAAGAAATCGGATTCTATTTGATCTTCTTTCTTGTCTGAGACTGATGCCAGCTTAGAAGGAAAGATCAGCTAGAGGAGAAAGAGTAACTATGTTGGAGTAACAGGGTTCTTATAGGAGGTTGTCGGTTGTTTATATGCTCTCTGAACTCCACAACACAAAGAGCAAACAACATTTGTTGTAGCTCTCACTTTCCTTGGAGAATAGGGATAAACACTGCAAGCGCATAATTTTAACATGTTCTAGAAATAAATGCCTAAGCTTGCCACCTAATGAGTTAAAAATTATGGTAGCTGCACATATTACACAGCACCACTTAACGTAGCTCAGATCTTGGTTCTGCTGTATATTTACAGTATATAAGATCAATTGTGTTTGAAAACTATCGTAGAAAAATAGATTATTTGCACTCTCACTTAGAGATATATCAGACGAAGATTGTCAAAACACTGATAGGTGACATGCTGTGGGAAAAAGGAGTAGACAGAAGATACAGCAGAATTCCGCCAGAAAGGGGCAAAAAGGATCTTTGAAGTTGTATTCTTTCTTCTTATATTCATTCTCTATATTATTTTCAAGTGTTATGGTCATGACATTAAAGAAAAGTCATTTGCCTTTAAGATTAAGCAGTTCTTTGCCACAATCAAGCACATGAGAAGGCAAGAACCATACCTGAAAATATATCTCAAGCTCAAAAGAAGGATCAGTAAATGGGAAATATGTATCAATCCAGCGCATTTCCACAGAACCTAAGAGTTCCAATGTATTGAATGGTGTGAGAACATAATTCTAAATACAGCAGACAAGTGTGGTCATCAGAAACGACGACTTTGGATAGCTTCGTTGACAAAGTCATTTCAACTTTTCTTCAATGAAAGGACCATATAAGCCAATTACAGCAGCACACTATTATATTCTCAAAATTACACAAGTTTATGGCATCAATCTGCAAACTGAACGTATAATTGGAATCATTCCAAACTCCATTAAAATAACAAAAAGTACACGTCTTCCTCTGTACCACTACAAGTTCCTAGTCGGGCATGATCTTCCATATATGCCAGTTTATATTGCATATGAGACATCATATTTCCCATGATGGCATTTCGTGTTTAATGGAAGCACAACACTTGTTATGATAGGTTTTTAAGCTTCCCATGTGAACTTACCAAATAAGTGGCGTGCCAAACCCTCCAAACATTTCTTTAAATCCTCTGCTGCATAAGAAGTGCCGTCTTTTCCAGATGACTCCCAATCATTTGGAGAAAAAACACGAACACCTTCCATCTGTATAAATTTTCGAAAATTTAAAACCAACCCCTTGAGAGAATAGTGCTATGCAATTCTACAACATACATCTAATGTAAAAGCAGGCGGTGCTTCATGACATAGAGAAAACCTGATGAAAAACTGGATAATGCGTTGAGTCAATAGAATCTCTCCGATAAACATCTCCAGTAACAAGGAATTGCGTGTAACCCTTGCTTAAGATCTCTGCTTGGTGAGCACTTGTATGGCACCTCAAAACTGTTTGAGGGTCAATATAATACGTGTCATTGTAGCTCCGGCTTACGTGATCAGCAGGAACCAGGACATCATCAAAGTTCTGCACAACAGGGTTTTTAATGAAGCTAGCTCTGTGAGAAGAATTACATTTTCAGCCCTAAATCTCAAAAAACGAAGAACTGTTTAATAAACTACCGCAATATAATATGGCAACCACCAAATTCTCATATAAACATATGTCATCAGCATATCTTGGAAGATTCAACCAGAAAAGGATGCATTTCAAATGTTTGTTTGTTAAACTTTGACCCAAAATCTCAAAAACTTACCAGAAGCATCTCAAGGTTTGATAGTTTAATGTAGTTGACTGCAACATTCCATACTTCAGGATTGCCAGTGCAATAACACCCATACTTGAGGATAATATTATCACCACTTACTATTATAACTCATCACTGATTCATCTTTTTCTTAGTTTCACATCTAGCCACATGATCACTTGTTATCACCAAGCAAAGAATCCACAACAATACAATAAAAATGCTTAAGCTGCAACCTCTTGCCTATCTATCGATAGCATATTGTTCAGGTCATGCAGTGAAAAAAAAAAAAATCCTTCCAAATTATTCAATTCCCCAAGAATTTTTTTTTTTGGTAGGTACCTCACCAAGAAATTGAAGATCAACAACCAAAAGAAATTACCATTCTGGTCAATCAGTTAACTTGAATAGAAAAAAATAGAGAAATACTAATCAATCTAGCAATTAAGCATCAACACTGAATACAGTTCTTTCCTTATCCCATTAGAAAGGTCATTTATGATGCACACGGTATTTAGGTTGACTTCATGTTGAAACTATAATGACAGATAAGCTCACAATGAATGAAAGCTCGTCACAACCAGTCTTAAATACTAGAGCCGACTGGCTAGTTCAACTAATTTGACCGGGTGCCGGCCAGGTTTCTGGTCCAATTTGTGGTCCCATGCTGCTCTGGTCAAAACCAGTCAAGGACTGGTCAAACCAGTCTAGACTAGCCATATAGGTTGTGCCGTTTCAATACAAACCAGATCATTTAACTGATTCTTAAACTCAACTAAAAAGAAAAAGAAAAAGAAACGAAGGATAGCATTAAAGAATGCTCGCATCAGCTGCACTAAGCATCATCACATGACTGTTTTGGCACATAGTGCTTAATCAATAATTACTTCCTTCACTGAAAATGATTTGTCTGGCAATAATCCATGAGTCTCAATACTGCATCCCAGCAAAATAATTAGCTGCTTGAGCCACTCTGCTGAGAAAAAAAGTTGTCATACTAATTTATTATATTAAATATATTTCCACTTTACTTGAAATTTGGTGAAAATTATAATGACCACATCTGATATATAGAAAATCAGGCCCTTTCTGACAAAGAAACCAGGGAGACCTAGCCTTGTGCATAGGCAGCGTCAACAGTATAAGACTCCATCTATAAAACGGAAAAAAGGGTCATGGTCTAAGAAGAGTTTAACATCATCCTAGAAGTTGTTTCCTCAGTTAGGATAAAAGACCTATATAATTCTTGAATGGGCTTTAGCCTATGTCACTTTTTTATGCTGGACACCACAATAGCACAATATTTAAAATCTACCCAGAAATAACAGTCATTCATTTCTGTGTATCTGTTAGGATGTTGTAGCATGAAAATAAAGGAATATGATAAACAAATCGAAGGGAGGGCCCTCGAATGATATGAAAAACACTTAAAGCAAACTTCCATATGAATATTCTCTTTTGATGTAAACTAGAGTTAACCCCATGAAAACATTTTCCTGATTCTTGCACTGCCTGTTATATGTAAGAGTTGCCAATCTTAGATGCCTACTTCTATATAGAACCTTCTCTTAATAACCGATATTTATTTAATATACAAAGTAGATTAATAGATTTACACCTCCTCTGGTTGATAGTGGTAGGAGCAACTCATATGGCCATAATTTACTGGTGGAATAAAAATATAATAGAAATTGTCGTTTCGAGGTGCATGTTTATTCTCAAGAACCAAGAAAACAGAAAAACGCCTCAGAAACAAAAATTCAGAGTCGCTTTGCTACACATAAGAGAACATACGTTGACAGTTCCTTCGAAAGCTAAGGTGTGGGAATGTTTCCAGTAAAAAACCTAAATACACAAAAAAGAGACTCAATAACATCATGATTTTTCTATCCATGAAAATATGCCACAGGAAGTACACATAAAAGCTAGACTTGAAGAACAGGATCGAAAAATCTTAAGTTAAAATAATAATCTTAAGGTTTTGTTGATTCTATTTTCATCTGAAATTCAACTTTTGTGGGAAGATGGATAATAGTGAAAGAACATCGAGACAGCTCCAGCTGAAAAAAGAACTGATCAGAAGATCCTGAGTATTAAGACCTTGAGTTCTTGCATTAAAGAGATGAATCAAAATGCTGTCATAACTCATCAACATTTTCAAAAATTGCTTAGTCACAGGTGGCACACCTTTAGGAAAAATATCACTCGTGCTCTCTTTTCAATTTGCATGAGACCTGGACACAAAAGCTAGCAAGTACATTTCAATGTTTGGTGTGATCTAACAGCATGATTGCTTAAATTGAAACTGCGTCATCCTTCTGATCATACAAATGATAGTATCACTTCCTAGCCATCTCAAATATGAATTGAGGAGCTTTTCCCCTCACAAAGAATCCGGCTAATACTCCTCCGATGATTGTGTCTTAGCAGGAGTAAAATGCCAATATGCCAAGAACATATTGACATACATCAGAACTTTAATGAGAAAAACACCACACAGGTTCCACCATTGCACTTCCTCTTATAAGAGAAAAAGAAAAGGATCAAATTCAAAAGACCTAGTATGAGACAGGCAGTAAAACAGACAAAAAATAACAACGCTATACTAAGACTCACTAAAGAAGACCATACATATCATAGCTTCATGATGGATTAAATTATATCAGATTGTTTGACAAGTTTGCAGCCTGACCTGTTTTACGGAGACGATTGGACAGAGATCATCAAACTTGTTGAACTTATTCTCATAATTAGAGTCAAAGTAATCATATATCGCATTCTTCAAAATTCCTATCGGATGTTGGTCCCTCCTATGAAGCTGCTGTCCAAGTTTTGTAAATATTGTGTCTGGGATATTGTTTGTAGGCTCATCTCGCACGACATCTGCAACCCAAAAATCACCCAATGGTAAACAAGTAGAAATCTAATAGCATTACAGAATTTGCATCCATGATCTATAGAACCATTGCAGAGAAGCTGCCCATCCTGAAACCATGTACTTTCTCATCAAGTGGTATAAGGGCAGGGATTAGCTCATGCACCAAGCAAGATTACTTATAAAGGGTACCCTTATAATCCTCTAACTATACTTAAAAAATAGTTACAGGCTCCAGTACTTTTGTTGAAAAACTTCAATCAGTTCAATATAATTCACAAAACTATCAGTCAAACACCAATTTAAGCATGTGTGGATAGTGAAGAGTTACAAAGAGGACAAACTAGTTATAACAACATGAAGGCCAACAAAAAGCACCTGCAGTCATTCCACTTTAATTATAAGTTCATGCGTACAAACAATAGTCACAGATTTACTAGCTCATGAATACACATTATTAAATTACTTACATGATGATTAAGGTGATGTTGGATACACAAAATGAGGAATTCACATAATTAAGCATTCATGCAATTTGTCAGTTCATGATAATGACTGAGACATAACAAAACTCAGAGCATAAATCAGATTGCCAGTTCCATACCAATGCATGCACATGGAAGATGCTCGGAATAAGACAACAAAGAGAAACACAGAGCCCAGCATTCCCAACATTCTACCAGTTAGGTAGTGTTAGAGGACTAACTGGAGAACAAGACTAAGAGGACCTCACTTTTTGCAATAGATAAAAGCAAACCATGGGAATCTTTACCCTTTTCTCTAAAACTTACAAGCAGAAAATGAGTTTTCAACTGAAGCCAGTATAAAAATTTGTCTTTCCATGCATTAATCTAATTGTGCAACTGTATATAGGAAAACCAAAATCCCAGCACAAACTATACTATTCCAATCACAGTCCTGCTAATCAAAAAAATCACTCAGTAACTGAGAAACAGCGAGACAAGTAATTTGTAATGCACCGAGAGAATTTAGAGCGAGTAGAATTGGGTATGAGAAGAAGATTTCAAAGTGATGAGAAGAGAGGCAAAGAAAGCAGAGAGGGTCTATAAGTGAGAGAAGACATAATTCCATTCATCAGTGTTGCATTATAATCAAAGTGAAAATGAGCTCATATGGCCTTACAAGTCAGGCTTAGTCGCATGCCACTCACATGACAATGGCATAATCAAAAATACATAATCAATATGAAACAACCTAACTAGTTGATATTTCAAAACAAATAGAAACAGACAAAATCAACACCTATTGCTAGCATTCACTAAAATAATGCCATCAACTATAACGCCATGGATCAAGACACTGGACAAAATCTTCCTTGTGATACATCTATTTAGTGGTAGCACTTTCTGCAAATGCACACCTTCTTCACTCCTTTAGAATACTTCATGCTCCAACGAAGACCTTTCAAATTTTCTTTCCAAGACTCGTACCCTGGCTTGGCAATAGAGTGACCTAAGTATAGCTTGATGTTCTCAAACAACATGTGCTCTCCAAGTCCCCCTAGAGAATGTTATACATTGAGCATTTAAGTCTTCAGGTGGCTTAATAGTCTTAAGAGATAAAGCAGTGCACACAACTTCACAATTTCCCTCTGGACGCCATCTATGCACCTGAAGTAGCCGTTTTACAGTTGCAGCGTATTCAGGTTGTTCATGACACTCCTCTTGACTGCTACTTATTTGATTCCAACTTCATTTGATCAACTGAAATTATCAAATAGTTGCAGCTGATAACTAATTCCAATTTGAGAAGGAAATATGCAACGATGAGCTTGGCCATGGAAAAATTTTTTGCCCCACACTTGGGGCAACTAAAGGTGATCGAGGAGTTCCACAAAGCAATGTCTCTCATCATCACTTTGCCCTTGATTTCTTGTAGAAGAGCATGCAAGTTGCAACACGTCTCCCATCTTATCACTAGGCAAGACATATGTACAGAAACTAATTTACTTATGCTTCTAAATACATGTGAAGTATAGGAATGACATTGACCCAATGTTAAATCCTGCATTGTGCGTTTAACCGCATCAAACACAATAGACCCAGAAGGAACTTAAGATGCGACAAAACACAATTTCGTATTGTCGTTGTAATTTGAGCTTGATGTACTTTACCCATCTTGGCTCCTCAATTAATATTGGGCTGGCTTACATGATAAATAAGTAAAAATTCAAACTGTCCTTGGTTCAGTTGGATAGACCCAGCTGCATAGCACCTTAAAGTCTTCAAGCAAACATTGATGCACAAGATTGTTGACGATGGTCCTACTCCAATGCATATATCATCCCCAAAAAGTACAAAGCCCAGCACAATCCATACATTCAGCAAGATCAGATTTTGGCAAAAGAAGCATGACATCACTCCAATAGCAAAGTAGGTGGACAACTAGTGACTCCACTTCTTTTGGACCCATATGATGCACAGTTCAAAGAGCCAACATATTTCTTTTCTGTTCAACATGATCCATCGAGGAAGCATTATTAACCAACTTCAAATGATTGAGTCCCTTATCATGCAATCCAAGAGAGGATGTCCAACCACATGGTGACTGGTGCCTTTGTAAAATGAGCACCCATCATAAAATATCAACCTAGCAATTACCGTACAATCGCCCTTCCCATATATCTCGACCATAACTGAGTCTGTCATGCTAGTCTCAATAAGCTGATCCAAACCTATCATCATGCTGATGCAGATAAGCTTCCAGTAATTGGCCTTCCCCAGGAAATTCAACACAGGCCAAACAAGCTATGACTTCTGGGAAGTGGATAAGCCACACTAGACAACTTCACACAGAAAAGAATGCCCATTTCCTTAATTAAATGATAATCATAAGTATAGCAAGCAATGATAGAATTGGTTGACAGAGTGCAAGTAAAGATCAACAAAACGGTTTCCATATTCCTTCACTCTGAGTCCCTGTCTTAACATATTAATGTTTTTGACAACATTAAAAAAATCATTTCCCCATAATGAACTAACTGCTTAGTTACAGTGGGATAACATTTTCACTCCCTTTACCATTGTGGATTAAACACCTTGCTCATAAGTCAACAAGACAGCGAAAAGCATTGATGAGTCTTCCCTCTTTAGCACCCGTAGCATCTGGACACAAGCCAATCCTTTTCAAATAATCAGATATTTGTCTTGTACAATTGAAAGTCATCAAACATGAACTGTTAAGGAGATTACTAATGATGATGATCCAGTTAGACTCCATGTCCCAATTCTCCTCAGCATTTTGTCTAACAGGTTTAGCTCCATACAAAGAACCATGTGTTCACATTTACTTTAAATAAATCCTTTAAGATAACACTTCCAAGTGAAGTGCCTCCTATTTGCCTTGTAGCAAACAACATATAGGCACGTTTTAACTCATGGAAAAAAAGGCTTACTTTTTACATTGCCAAACACCATTGGTCACGACCGAATCACTCAAATATCGAATCAAGAATCAATTCCCAGGATAACATACCATCGAACTAACCACTATCCCAGGAAAGAATCAGAGGAAACCAAACAAACCCACGAAGCAACAACGCACCACCAAGCGAATACTGCAGTCGTTACCGTCTCTAGCGATCTGGACGCCACCTCGCTCCAGCACCGAGGCCACGGGAACCCTCCATTTCTGGCGACGAAGCTTCTCAGCAGAAGAGAGCGCCAAGGAAGAAGAAGCGGCAGTCGCGGATGACGAGTACGGCGCCGAGAACACGCTGAAGCTCCTTCTGCCGTTTCTGTGAAGAAAGAGCAGGGCTTTGGAGAAGGCGGTGGACTGACCAAACGCAATGGCCACGGCCATCTTCTCTCCGCCTCCAACCCAGAACTGGGTGGGTCTCCGACTCGATGAGATGGGCGCCAATCTCAGGAGAACCTTCAGTGGCTCTTGTTCTTCGTGGGGATGCTCCTGGACAAGCAATGCCAACACGGGGTCGAATGGGGAACCCGCAAAGCTGAGAGGATGACGATTGTAAACCAAAAAACAAAGCCAGGTTGAATTTCTCTTAAAATTTCTGACCCAAAAGAAATTCCCTAGATAAAATAAAAAATAATTGCATTGAAAATCGTAAAATTTATTGCAAAAGTATACATTATTTTAAAAATTTTAAAAAGATATAATTAAATCTTAAAATTTGTGCCAAGAGTACAACTGAATTATAAAATTTTCAAATATTGCAATCAAGTTATTTCCTTAATCACATTTTTTGAATGTTTTAGAGTTTAATTATAATTTCGTAATAAGTTTATGAACTTGATTATATTTTTTGAAAATTTTATGGCTTTTAATGCATCTATTTTCAAACATAATTAAAGAGCAACTTTTCGACTCTTTGAAAAAATATAAACTAATATCAAAATTTTAAAAAGAATATACAAAAAATTGTACGTGAACTTAAGTGGCAAAAATTTATACATTGTGAAAATTTCAAATGTTCTGGTCTAAGATGTCAAAATGCATATTTTACAAGATGTAAACTAAGTAAAAAGCAAAAAGGAAAATTCTATTCATATATTCAATATATATTGCAATGAAAGTTTATATCACTCTATTAAATTTTTTCATGATTCTTGAAATTCAACATAGCTTCTCATATTCAAATTAAATTTCTTAATCAGTGCCCATAGATACTTATTGGGCAAATAATTTGGAAAACTTTACGTTTTTCTATGTTTTGACTTTTCCTGTATTATGTATAATCATCAACTTACTCAATTATGTAACTATTCCCAATTAAATATACTTGACAAGGGTTTCTGCTGCACTCATTAACACAATCGTATTTACATTTCGAATAAATTATAATAAAGGAGAAGTAGTGCTAGATTTTTGTATTTTCTTTTTTGCCCAAATAGGCCCATATGACTTAAGATAGTGCTCGTCTAATTACAATCAATTTTGATAGTAGGAGAAAGGGTTGGGCATGGAGTTGTTTTTCAGCCCAGCCCAAACAAATGGGCCTAACTTTTCTAGGCCTGATCTATAGGCCCAACTTGATAAATGAAAAAAGAACGAAATTGGAATTATTCACTTATTCCTTTATAAAAAAAATCAAAAGATATTATCCACATTTTCAAATTCCTAAACCCTAACGTACTCGACATAATTAATAAAAAGTTACTTAAGTTCAACTAAAGGAACAAAATTTCGCACAACATCTATCGAGAATTTCCCTCTAATATCAAGTTAACTATCACTCACTTAAACATAACATGTAACGAAATATCTTTTTAAAATATTTGTCAAAATTTTTACTCGACTATCAATTGTCGTCAGCGGAAGTTTATCCACCAAGTACAATCCCATTCCTCAATCTCCTTTAGATCTTGCTATTTGTGAGTTGATTTCGTTTCCTTGCCTATCATGACACTAGCCATTGCAATAATTAGTCTTTCCTCAATGCTTGCCAATCAAAAATCTCAATCACATAGAAGATCCTCCATCTTCATTTTTTATGGTTCAAATTATATCTCGTCGAATTTTTTCTATCTCAATTCAGGGCCCTTTTGACATCTCAAATAAAACCATAATGTCTTGAACTTGGCTCTAATATCGATTGATGAGTTGTACCGTAAACTGAATATGAAAGATCACAATAAAAAAAAAAAAAGATGACGCAAGAGTTAACCCAAGTTCACCTATAATAAAGTTACATCTTGCAAAAGATTCCACCATGAACGTGCAAGCCTTCTTTTTCTCTGTGTGATCTTTCGTATTCGACTCATGATACCACCCATCAAAGGCATCAGCATCTCCATTGTGGAAGGCAGCTTTTCATAGTAGATAAAACACTTAAGCTGAACACTCTGAATTAGATAGGGGATGAAAAGCCAATTGAGGTCGGAAATCACCCATGGATATATAATGTTCCGAACTTCATTTGGCTTGACAAACCGATTTGGCAGCAATTGAAGATGGAAAATTCATGGTTAAGTCCGCCTTTAAGCTCAAAAAGTCACGTATATTCCAACAACCCAAAGATTTGGAACAAACTCTGCAAAGATAGAGTCCACGAGCCACTTAAATGATGCTGTGGAGGACAATAGCTAATGTCTTACCCTGTTGAGCCAAACTGGAACTACTGTTTCATATTCCAAACCCTTCTTGATTATTGTGTGGATACTCGAAAGAAAATTCAATCACCATTTGTTTATAAGATGTCCCTTGGCCCAGATTTTGTGGAGATAAAGCTCATGGGTTATCATCTTCTCTGCTCATAATTTTAGGTCACCGGAGGAGATCGTGTGCTATATTCTTCATCCGGGACAAATGCCACAGAGTATTGGATTGCACTACAAACTGTTCTCACTTTATGCAGCAATTCTTTGTATTAGAATGTGGCCTTACTGAAACTCGACCCTACAAGATCAGATTCTTCCAAATCCTTCCCAGGCGATTAAACTAGTCATAGAAGATATTTCATGTATTTTGAACATGTATAGAGAGGGGAATAGAGTCATGGTAAGCGAGGAAGCTAGTCTTCGTAGATAGAATCCTGGCTTCCCGCGTTAGATTAAGAGCTTAAGTTTAATGCAGATGGTGCTTGAAAGAATAATAAATGGGCCATCGTTATTATTCCTCAACTAGCTGGAGGCTCAATTGTACAAGCATGGACATGCGAAAGATGGAATTCGTCGGTAGAAGTGGCCAGGGGAAATTATTCAGAAAGTCCTAAATCTATTGTGTGATGGCCAATGCTAACTTTTCAATTGTTCCAATTTAGACCTTAACCTTTTGACTATTTGCTAATTTAGCTATTTCGGTCAATTTTGGCCGAAAATTATTAACATTAGATATTGCCAACATAGGTGGCATTGCTGGGGCTATGTGGTTGAGTTTTAGAATACATATGTATATCTTTTAAATTTCTGAGTGTCATCGACCATCGCCCAACATTGGCCACTAGGGAAAAGAAAGCAGTTTAAAAAATTACAAAATTTTGAAAAAAATCTAAAAAATCACCTACCTCAAAGATTTTGGGAGAAAATTGGTCAAAATAACTAATTTGATATATTTGAAATATTTAAAATTGAATTAGCTATGAAATAATAGATTTAGTCCTCTTTGGGTAATTATCAAGTGGAAACTACAGCTTTTCTCTCACACCTGCGTATTTGCTCAGTAACTTGGCAACCACAAGCACAGTTTATGAAAGTGATTGCAATGATGACATTCAACAAAAGAGTATTTCCCCCTGGAGTATTCATCATTTCATCTTGGACACTCGCTTCCCACTTCACATCAACCTGAGGGTTGAGTTTATGATGGACCCGTCATAGCTCATAACTCATAAGCTTGCAAATTAGACACTTCATCAGATAGGGACTTTTTTCTTTTCTTTATAATTATCTCCTATCTAGAGTTAAAAAAATATGGTGGTAGTCAAATCTTCTTTGATTTCTCATGTTCATGTAACTACAAGACAATTTTCTTTGATTTCTCATGTTCAAATCTTCTCCCTCGCCCAGCCCAAATCTAGGCGAGGGAGGGGCTGCCCTGCCCAGATATGGGTGACGGCAGCCTCACCCAGCCCTCGCCGGCGACGGGTGGGGGCGACAACGGCCTCCCCAGCCCTCGCCGCCCTCGCCCGTCGCCGGCGAGGGCTCCGCCGCCTCAAAGGCTGGCCCACCTAGAAGAAAAAAGAAGAAGAAAAAAAAAAGCCGGTGCCACGTCGTCGCTGGCGAGCTCCGGCGAGCCACGTCAGCCCCACGTGTGCTTATATGGCACAACTTGCAAATGTTTAGGACTGATTTGACATAACAAAAAAGGTTGAGGACTTATTTGGCATAAGTGGCAAAGATTTAGGACTTTTTTTGTCACTTTTCCCTCAAATCTTCTATGCTTTCTCATGATATGGGACAATTGCCGAACCTTTTTTTTTTTGGCCGATTTAGTTCTAAGCCTTTTGAAATCTTACCAATTTGACCGTGAAAATTTTAAGGTTTAGAACGGAATCGGCAAAGTTGCAAAATGTTAATGATTGAATTTGCAAAAAAGGAAAGATTTAGGACTGAATCGGGAAAGTTGTAAAAAGTTTCGGACTTTTTTGATAATTGTTCCACGTAGGTACCAACTAATGCTTTGTATTATTCTCATTAATTCATTGGATTGGGACATTGCCTTTAGAGAAAAAAAGAACAAGAAATCGAAGGCGCAGCCAATAGCAGTTGCCGCCCCATTTCCAAGCAAATCTCTTCTTTATTACAAGATCAACGATCACATTTGTCCGTGGTGGCGAAGTCATGTAAATCCCACGCGTGATGAGTCAGATTCCCGGAGAATCAAGCACCTCAATGATTTCTTATTCTACATTTGCTGGAGCGGCAGCCTATCAAGTGAAACAAAGACCACCAGAACATCCCACCACATGAGACAAACATCCCACCACATGAGACAAATCTCTTCTCTTTTTGACTAGTTGAGTAGGAAAGTTAAAATAGACTTGTGGTTTGAAAATTAAGCGCAGCCACTTAATCATCCAATATAATTTTGGCATATGCTCACTCACACGCAATTTAGGCCCTATTTATTTCCCAAAAAATAACTTTCAAAAAAATATTTTCTGAATTTTCTGACGTTTATTTCATATAAAATAAAATAGTCAAGAAAAATATATTTTACTAATAAAAAAACACATTCAAAAGTGAAGTGGAAAATATTTCTCGTCTTCTTTGTTTACTTTTTAATATCGTAACATCCAACACCATGCATCAATCTTGCTTGAGGCCGGCGAGCCAGCAGCTTTTGACAAACGGATACCATAAAGTATTATCATTTTTTATGAAAATGATTTCCTGAAAAATATTTTTTAAAAATTGCTATATTTTCTATAAAACTAACGGAACTTTAGCGGAAAATTTTGTTGTTCCGCATGTGTAGCAAAAAAGAATTCCCGTGCCCTTGAACTTACGAGAGTTTTGGTTAACATCTTGACAAATGGAATTTTTTTCTTTTAAAATGAATTTTGGCCTAGGGCTTCACCTCTAAACATATGAAGTTCTTCCATTATGAGCGAGATCAATTTTGGCCTGAATGGAAGTTCCATAATCAAGATGACCACGATCATACACAAACTAGATTATTTCAAAGCTCTAAGTTGCATGCGATCAATCATTTGAACAATCAGAGATTCAACTCTCTTAGAGTTAGAAATTTTTTTTTCTTTTAATGAGTTTTTACCCACACTTCCCTTAAAAAAGTTAGTGAAATTCTTCAATAATGAAAACGAGACGATGATAAACAAATTAGCTAAAGTTTCAACTTTTGCAATATTACACTTGTGTAGACTTGTGAGCTTTAATATTCTTGCAATTTAAAGTTCTTTTCAGAACGTCAGAATCTCTAGTAATTGTACATAATTTCTGATTCAGATAACAAGTACGCTGACATCAATAGCAATTCTTATTATGTGACCCTATGGCCAAGTGATCCTTGTGGAATGATGGGGAAAACGTAAAATCTCTGGACGGGATAAGTACGTCTTAATTCATCAATTCGCACTATATGTCAATGCCAGGAGCCGGAGTGTCTGTAGTCTACATCCGATTCCCACGGCGATGTTTCTTCGCCATAGCTTTATGGTAACAATCCAGGGGCGGCACTCGCGGCGCTATGTACTCTGTCAGAGGCTTTCTTTGCCTGCAACAGTACCAAATGTCAAGCACCAACTGTAGATCGAAACATGTTTTTTACATCGATTCACTGTAAAGTACCTCTTTCTCCCAGTTGGTGCATCCTGTTAGGACCGCAAGTAACGATGCTTGCGCGACGAGTGCAACTATGATCCCAGTCCAGAGGCCCTGCAGCTCGATGAGAAGAACAAGCAATTACAGGAACATCGGACTGACTACTAGTTACAATGAAAGCAAAGGGCGAATTGCAGTAGAATGGTAGGGCAACTGTGACTTACCTTTCCATCAAAGTGACAGACAAAAGCCAGGAAAATGGCTACTGGAATGCCCAACAAGTAGTAGGCACCCAAATTGATGAAAGCTCCAATTTTTTGCCATCCACATCCTCTTGCAGTGCCTGAAAAACATGTCACTTATAGCATCAAAACAGTTGACGGTTTTGACTTGAACGTATTTGAGATTTGACAGAGTCTCCATGTTTCGTCCCTAAATTCAGATAAGTAGTCAAAATTAAACTAGGTCCAGTGCGCCATTAAACTGCAATGATAAGCAACTATACCTGACAACACGGACTGAATGCCATCGAAAAAATGGGAAATTGCGATTAGCACCAACATATCTCCCACATAGTTCACGACCTCTTCTTCTGAGCTATAGAGGTAGCCCCATGCCCTTCGACCAAAGATCATGAGAGTACCTGCAAGCAAGCCTTCCATGGCGACCATCATTAAAGAAACACAGATTGCCAAACGAGCAGCTCGTGGTCTTCCAGCACCCAATTCATTTGAAACTCTTGTGCTGCCAGTAAATAAGGCCAAGAAAGTGACTGACTGGGGAATAGCTGCTTCTTTTGCAAGATCAACTGAATTAAATAAAGATTAACCAGTTAGGATTACCTTGTTGAACCACTGAGTCCTAGAGGTATCATGTAAACCAAGGCGCAGGTGTTCAGGCTGAAACAAACACAAGATACTAAGTTTACATTGTTTAAGGATGATAGCATGTGGTGCTAAGGGGATAGCAATATTGTTCGCTTCTTGTTGATGCAAAGTACTGATGTACCTGATTGAGAGGACTGACGTTTGAAGTTTTGGGTTGGGAAGAAGTCCTGATAATAAGACCATCATTTCGAATGACCAAATCTCGAAGCTATTGCAGGCAATGAACCAAACAGAAACGTCATAATTCCTTCAAGCTACGGAGAATCATGAAAAACAATGTTGATAGTGTACAAAGAGCAGCGTCAAAGCCAACAAATAAGAAAATGTAATCCCTTCAAAATTGTGAAAATCGCATCATCAACATAAACCAGAATAAAAAGGATAACGGCCCATTGATGATTCCGAAGGACTATGACCATCATTTGTCCCGTACAGTGTCCCGCAAGTTTTTGATCATTTACTGATCTTTTTTTTTGATGGCCAAAAGTGAACTAGGAGAAGCCAAAAAGCTTGAGAATTACCAGAGCATGACAGCAGAAGGAATTGCTAATTTCAGAAATCCAGGAATCCCATGAAAGGCCTCCTTGGAGAAACCGGTCCAAGTTCTTTTGCAAGTCGGCGAAATTCTGACATATATTGCCAGTAACAGCACATTTATCCAGTACGAGATAGCATTTGCCAAAGCGGCGCCTTTGTTTCCGAGTCCTGACTTGAACACCAGAAACCAACATATAAATATATGCAGCAACGTGGTGATTCCTGAACTGACCATCATTGGGACGACATTGTTCTGCGTCTGCAGAAACCTGACATGGCATTGCAGGAGCGCAAATGCGAAAATGCTAGGGATCATGAACCGAGCATAGGATCCTGCCTCCGCTGATATCTGTGGATCTTGCTTAAAGAAGAGAAGGATTTGGCCGGCATTGGCCCAAATGATAGCAAGTGGAATGCTAGCTAGTAGGAGAACGATCATGGCCCTCTGCTTGTGGATACCAAGCATGTGGTACTGCTTGGCTCCATAAGACTGACCGCAGAATGTATCCAATGCACTTGCCATTCCTGTCTGTTATGGACCAAGCATCCATAAGATGGTGTTTGGAGCGATTCATAGATGTCCCAAGATGAAATTCAAGAAGTTGGTCAATACATCCTAGGAACCCAAATAAGACCTTACTTCGAGCATCACGAGTATTGTCATAGTTAGCTCAACCTATATCCAGCGGAAGAATCTGAAGAAGATAATTCTTTTATCTATTTCACATTCAGACTGGGGTCCCAGACAACTTTTTTTTTAAAGTGCAGTTGACATATGTCCTAATGTTTTACCCAACATTTAGTTTTAAATCTCGGCATTACGGAACCTAGCTAGCAGAGAGAAATCACATATCTAGCCCACAGAGCTTATTGAGAGATGACGTGTCCAGTAGATCAATCTTTGTCAAACTGCCATAATCTGAGAAGCAGCTAAGGTTAATTGACAAGCAATCTATTCATGGTACTTGGAGAGCAGGAGCACACGCGGGGTCAATTGATCCAACAATTTCTAGACATCGTTTATTACCGAGAAACGGAAGTCCTACAATCATATTGATACTGGAAGTGGAACTATACATCTTTCAAGATAAATAACATCCTGAAAGATAATTTTCATACAAATGACAGAGTAGGATGCCACTTTCCGATTCTTAAAATCTTTCGTCTCTAAGTTGGTTTATCTCAAGATTAAAACCGGAAGAATTGTAGGGTCTTACCATCATGCTAAAGCCAGTCACAGAAGCGAAGGACGTGGCCATGGAAGCACCGGAAAGGGCCAGCTCTCCGAGATGACCCACAAACATCACCGAGATCACCTGCAAACAATATATCATCACGTTAACTGATACCAATGGCCCGGCCAACGAGAATTGCTGCCTCATTTCCGAGAAAATCTCGTCTTTCTTGAATCCATCCCCCGATGTGGACTTATTCTTCTCTTGAAAAACTGTTAAAAGCGGTGACTCCAGATGCTGTTTCTGTTCTTCAACATCCATTGATTGCTTCCTCTGTGCTTTTGGGCGGAGAGAGCGCAGCACAGGGAAAAATCAGGGCACTAGCTTTAGAGATCCTAGAGATTCTCTCAGCAGAAAATAACCAATTCGATGCCTTTAAAGACTTCAACGCATGTTTCTTTCTCTGACGGCTGAGTATCTTCTCACATGCTTGGTTAAGTAGCGTCGCCGGATTTTTGTCTGGTTAGATTTGTTTTGAGTATCAAAATATCTCAACGGTCTCTTTAAACTCCATGCGAGAGCTTCCGAGATGTTAAATGCAATTAAAGTGAATGGAGCCAACCAGAAGATCCCACCTAATGAGACAAATGTCGTGTCCTTTCTACAAATATGATTGGAGACTTAGCATCCCTTCTGGTCTTGCTTGAACTAGAACATCAACATCTCGGAGATAGAATATCATCGACAAGCTAGTTGTGGATGTTGTTCTGATGCCGCAGAATATATGCCGTACTTGGTTGCTCACTAAACTTTACCTTTACTTGAAAGAGGAAGATGCATAAGTGGAACTTTCCTGTCATATTACTGAGAGCAGATGTTGAGATTTTATTTTCCATATTCAGTCAAGTGATTTTCCCATCAACGATGCACCAAATTTAATGATTGGAGTTTAAAAAAGAAAAAAAGACAATTGACTAGTCAATTAGGGCGGTCTTTGAAAAAAATGGAGATATAAAAGGAGGGGGCGATTAGAAAGAAGAAAGAAGGACAAGGGAAAAGAAAGGAAGGAGAAAGGATGAGGAGGAGCAAAAGGGAGTTTCATCCCTAAAACGAGCCAGAGTAACTCTTTTTTGTAGCACCTGGTAAGTACTTGTACATTCTGTTCATTTAGTTGGAGTAATTTTCGGAGTTTCGCCACTAAATGCGAATTCTGAGTTTGTGGGTTCAATCGTGGGGTCGTTAGGTTGTGAAATTATGTGTAATAAATAGTTTAGGGTATTGTGGAGTCGTGAGATTTTATAAAAATTCATTCCGAATCATAATTTGGTCATAATTCATGTTTAAAGTTTCGCACGTGTTGCTACCTGACTCTGAATTCTTGTTTCTAGTGATGGTTTTCACTTTCCTTTTGTAACCTTTTGAGTTGGTAGAGTTTAAGATCTTTCGGTACTTCAAAATGGTTATTTTTTGACAATAAGCCCGCTCGAATTGTGGTTCAATAGAGAGAGATGGGGCGTGAGAAAATTTGTCATGGAAGTGGTCTTGTCTGGACCCGCCATGCCCCACCCTTAGGCCTGCGGTGGTTCCCAATTTCTTTCTCTTCTAGCCAATTTAATTGTGACGTCCCAAGTAGGTCGCTGGCCTTTTCAAACATCAGAATCACAATGCTACGTGGAAGCGATATAAATATCAACACTTGCAACCCTTCGAACCACACCTCAATATTTACAAACACCAGTTCAGGTACAACTATACACAACCAATTCCAAAGAAGCTCAATACAAACCTAGGAGACAACTCGTATTACTTCTTCCTCTATCGATCTCATCTCGATCTACTCTTGCTCGATCGGCTCCTCCTCTGTCTCCAAATTCGAGTCCTGCAATGGATTTGTGGTAGGGTGAGATACGGGAATATCTCAATGAGTGAACCCTAACCCAAAACTAGGAACACCATTGCCCTAGGGTCCTTATCACGTCTCACCCTTTAATAATCATCTCAATTTTTCTTCTATCGTTTGACTCTCACCTAGAGTTTAATCGTTTCTAACTCTTCCAACGAAACCTGAAACTCTCTAGTTATCACCATCTGTTTTCTATTTATGAGTCAATCGGTTCGTGACCAGGACTTAGCACTAAGCCCAACAACCAGTTAGTCGCAATCCTCATACATTACACCATCAAATAAATACATAAATAAATAACAATTTCTTTAAATAAGTAAATTACATAAGTAAATAGGTAATAAGACAGTTCACGACCGGTTTATATCCTAACTCAACCCTTCTGGCTCATTGCCAATTTCCAATTCAATCGTTTTCCTCAATGTCACTTGACCATCGATTGGCTCATCGACCACCCATCAGTCCATTCCGATGCCAACTCCATGGCACAATTGGTTGATGCATTACCAACCTTAACCATTCGATTCTCCAATCAAGCCAATGCCAAGTCCATGGCACGCCATTTCGATTCACCATTCGTCCAATTCATTTAATTCATCCATAACGAAATATTTTAAGATTAAAACAAATAACAAACCATAAATAAATAAATAAATTGTAATTAAAGTAAATAACGAACGATAAATAAATAAATTGCGTGGTAATTAAATAATTAAGACCGTCCACAATTGGCCTAAGACTCTAATTAAACCTTTTTAGCTCGTCGTCGTTTTTCACGTTCAATAGTCCCCATTGTCGTCTTGCCAACAAATTGGCTCGTTGGCCAATTCATTTATTCACATACGGTCGCCAAATCCATGGCACGTTATCATCATGTCTATTGATCTGTTCAGTCGCAAAATCCATGGCACTATTCAATTTGCCAATTTCATGGCATCCTTCATTCGCCAAATCCAAGGCATGATATATCAACCACAGTTGGTTTTAGTCATCCCATCAACTGATAACTGGGGCCTATTACCCTAATTCATCGACTAAAAGCCAAAATCAAAGCGAACCGGGGTCCACGACCTCCTCGGTCAACTTGCGAAATCGAATCGGCTCAACGCAGTCCTGTCGATACCCAATTGGGTCTCGTCGACTTCCAATTTAATTAAAGCACAATAGCTTCCTAATTGGCCGAATAAATATTAAATAAATATAATAATATCCATAAATCCTCAATAATTTCTCATCGTCGCTTTCGCAGCTCAGCTGCCACCAATAACGGTCTCGTTGACCAATGACCTTTGATTAGGCCCCTTGGGCACGCAATCGATCCATTTTAATGTCAAACCCTCAACAATCTAATCCGAGTTACAATCAGGCCTCCCATTTACTCAATCAATCCTCCAATCAAATCTATGTCAAATTCATGGCATATTAACAACAATTTATCTAAATTATCCATCTAATCAACCCCTTCAAATTAAGTCATGCCATTTCGTCAATACCGTGAACCCAGCCATAATTGGCCTTATCGTCCGTTCACACCATCAAGGTACCCATTGGATTCCATTCACGTCCAATTTATCCCAATAAGTCCTATTAACCTCAAGAATATTGATTAGGGTCCCATGGCCACATAATCGGTCCTAAAACAATTATTTGGGCATCATGGCCACTTAATCGATCCAAAACAGTAATTAGGGCACCATGGCCGCCTAATAGGTCCAATCATGTGTCAATACTCTCCAATTACACATCCAAGCCATTATCGGACCTCCTATTGTATTCCAACACCCAACCGATCCAAAGGTCAAATCCGCAAGACCTTAAATACTAGTCACAATTGAACTAAATCATCCGAATACGCAATCCAACCACCCAACTATTTCATCAAGCTCATCCATTCATTCCTAATAAGTCTACTAAAGCAATATCACGCCTAATAAAGGGTTAAAGTCCACTCACATGATTTTTCTCGCGAACCGACGGTCTGCGGCAACGCGATTCTTACACTTCCGATTGCGCTCGGGCTCGGTGGGGCTTTCCATTCATTGATCTGACACCATGGACAGGACGAGCGAGGTCTGGGACAGCTTTTGGACCTCTCGGGCAGCTCCGGTGAAGCTCGGCGACGACGCCGGCGAGGCTCCGACGACCTTCGGTGAGCCCTCCGGCAGGTTGCCCATGGCCATGAGAGACCAACTGGGCCTGCGGCTAGTGCTCGTCGTGGCGGAATGGCTCCGTTCAGGCCAAAAACCGACGAGCAGACTCGGTTGGGTCTCTCGGGTCAGGATCCGGGTCGCAGGAGGTGCAATCGGGTCGAGGCTCCATTCCTCCTCCTCCGGCCAAACCAAAGCTCTAGACCGGCTAGATTTGGAAGCTAACTTCCTTACGAGTTCAATGGTTCCGGCGTTGAGGGCTGAGGTGGCCGAAGCGGCAAGTTATGGCAACATGAAGGCGACGGACCGCCGGAGAGGGTTTCCAAGGAGGAGACTGTGCTTCGGGGGCCGTTTCTCCTAAACGGTGTGGTGAAAATTGACGAGGCCGGTCCCATTGTGTTTGTGAGGCTTCCAGCTATCCATTGAGAGCAGCGGTGGTGGCTGGGTCTCACCGAAGCGCCGTGGATAGCGGCTTGGGCGGAAAATAGGGGTCATCGCGGATCGGGAAGGAAATCGGCGGCTTCGGGGCAAGTCGTCGGCAACGGTGGCCTTGGGGAGGTAGAGGGGAGGCTTGGGGACGAGCTGAGGCCAATGGCTTGGCCTGGGTCTCGCCAACGAGGGAGCAACGTTCTCAGGAAGTCCAGCTTGGGTCTGGCGTGAACATGGGACAAGCTGCTCGTGAGGGCTCCTTCGCGCGGCTCCCGGCGGCGACGGCGGCGGCAGCGGAGGCGAAGACTGGCTGGATATGGAAGCTAGTGTGTCGAGGGAGCTAAGGGAGAAGACGGCATGCTTATCGGTCGTCCGAGCCGTGAGAAAGAGGAAGGAGAAGAAGGCCACTCGGCCCGGAGGAGAGAGAGGAAGATGGGACGGGGGATGGGACGGCTGCAGGTGGGTTGGTCGCGGGCCGGTTGGACCTGTCCGACCGCAATTGGGCCGGTCCACGCGAGGATTGACTGGTTCGTTGACCAATCAACGATCAACATTGACCCGTCAACGGTCAACGTTGACCAAAAGTCAACTTTTCTCCAAATTTTTCCAAATTTACCCCTAGGCCCAAAAGTCACTTCTTTTGGGCCGAAATGCAAATATCTAAAGTCGGGGGACCAAAATGTGATTTCGAAAGTTCGAAATTGCCCCGAAAGAAGGTTGTCCGTTTGTTCCGGAGTACTTCCGAGGCCAACATGCCACTAATCAGACCCGTTAATTCGTTCGATTGGACCTCGAAAATAGGGCCGAAAGCGGGCTGTTACAGGTCTTTTGTCGTGTGAGTGGCTGTTCGTCATGATCGGCTGTTCTTGAGGTCATTTGTTGACTTGAAGTAAACGTTTTGACTTCGAAATATCATTGCCTAATTGAGTCTTAATTAAGGTGGTTATTTACTTGAGTTTTGATATGGCTCTTTTAATTGATAAGATTTTGGGTTCATCGGCTTGAAATAACTTTCAATGTTTAATCTATAATTTCTTTTGAGTGGTGCTTATCGCTTTTTTTTTTAAATTTATAAACTGATATTTTACATATTGTGGTGATCAAGGAGTGCATTTGTTCCATTAAAACTAAATCAGGCATTAGCATTCCTTATGGTATTTCCAATAGTTGGAGTTAATTTTGATCATTTGAAATAGTTTGATCAGAATATTTATGAATGGTTTGAGAATGGTTTAGAAAACAAATAGAGAAAGGTTATACTAATTGGTTTATGAACCTGATTTGTGAAACGTATTCTAATTTATAATGTGTATTTTGGATTTGATTTGTGAGTCAATGTAGGATAGGTTTGTGTTTGATGCTCATTTTCACTGCATTTAGAACCTTTTGTGTTACGCCCCGCTCTCAAGCGCGCGGCAGACCCTAGTAGGTTTTTTGTTTTTTTAAAGCTCTATCGATAGATGCGTGTTGCGACCTCTTTGAAGGTGCACAACCTAGCGTTTGGCTAATGTTTTACTAAGTTTGACTTATCTTGAGTTATCCTAAGCTCATACCAATTCGCGAATTATCATGCAAAATTGATTTCACTTGGAATCGCCACTAATATATTTTTTAGTGAGTTGATTATAAACCCAAGTAAAGTATCGGGAGATATACTATACTCCTATAAACTAGAGACTATGGTACGAGGACTTAACTACGCTAGATGACTTTAACGTCTTTTCGGTATATTTTTTTTATTTCAAAAAAATGTTTTGCAGGCAGCTTGAATTGGTTTCAATTAACTCCCTCATGTGTGGTGATCAAGCGAGTGCACAAACATTAATGTACATACAAACAACAAACAAATATGATCTATCAAAATCTAGTCGAATGATTTTTTTTTGTATTTTTTATAATCCTAACATGCAAGTTAATTATGTATGCATGAATGAAGCCTTAAATATTTTTTTGGGATTTTCACTTTGGGAAAGAATATAACTAAATGTTATCCACCCTTATAAAAATCCCATTAGGAAAGAATATAACTAAATGTTATCCACCCTTATAAAATCTCATTAGATATTATCCGCAACATTATAGGATTTTTGTAACCACAAAATCCGTCTAAATTTGAAAAAAAAATGATAAAATCAATGAATCGTATATTGAGCATGAGATCGGATTCATTGATTTTCTGTGCGGTCGCGAATCGTATCTCGAGTATGAGATCAAACTATCGACCAATATGCGGATTAGGAAACTTTCTTGATTAAATCTTCGTGGATAACGCGCGTTAGACCAAATTAGGAAAAATGATATCAAATTCAAAATCAAAATAGATGATTACCTAATTTGTGGGTTACTTCCAAATTTGAATTGATAGACGTGGATCACGCAAGGCAAATAACGATGGCAATTCTCGAACAATTCTCGGATGTTTGCAGAACTCGCGGTGTTGGATTGATTCAGCAACGCTGGTGTCACTGGGTGTGAAGAAAATCAGCAACGGTGGCGAAAAAGAATTCCCGTGCCCGTGAACTTATGAGAGTGTTGGTTAACATCTTAAAAAATGGAATTTTTTTCTTTTAAAATGAATTTTGGGCCTAGGGCTTCACCTCTAAACATATGAAGTTCTTCGATTATGAGCGAGATGAATTTTGGCCTGAACGGAAGTTCCATAATCAAGATGACCACGATCATACACAAATTAGATTATTTCAAAGCTCTAAGTTGCACGCGATCAATCATTTGAACAATCAGAGATTCAATTCTCTTAGAGTTAGATTTTTTTTTTCTTTTAATGAGTTATGACCCAGCTTCCCTTAAAAAAGTAAGTGAAATTCTTCTATAATCAAAACGAGACGATAATAAACAAATTAGCTAAAGTTTCAACTTTTGCAATATTATACTTGTGTAGACTTGGGAGCTTAAATATTCTTGCAATTTAAAGTTCTTTTCAGATAACAAGTACGCTGACATCAATAGCAATTCTTATTATGTGACCCAATGGCCAAGTGGTCCTTGTGGAATGATGGGAAAAACGTAACATCTCTGGACGGGATAAGTACGTCTTAATTCATCAATTCGCACTAGATGTCAATGCTAGGGGTAAGAGTGTCTGTAGTCTACATCCGATTCCCATGGCGATGTTTCTTCGCCCTAGCTTTATGGTAACAATCCAGGGGCGGCACTCGCGGCGCTATGTACTCTGTCAGAGGCTTTCTTTGCCTGCAACAGTACCTAATGTCAAGCACCAACTGTAGACCGAAACATGTTTTACACATCGATTCACTGTAAAGTACCTCTTTCTCCCAGTTGGTACATCCTGTTAGGACCGCAAGTAACGATGCTTGCGCGACGAGTGCAACTATGATCCCGGTCCAGAGGCCCTGCAGCTCGATGAGAAGAACAAGCAATTACAGGAACATCGGACTGACTACTAGTTACAATGAAAGCAAAGGGCGAATTGCAGTAGAATGGTAGCGCAACTGTGACTTACCTTTCCATCAAAGTGACAGACAAAAGCCAGGAAAATGGCGACTGGAATACCCAACAAATAATAGGCACCCAAATTGATGAAAGCTCCAATTTTTTGCCATCCGCATCCTCTTGCAGTGCCTGAAAAACATGTCACTTAAAGCATCAAAACAGTTGAAGTACAAGTCGGTTTTGACTCGAACGTATTTGAGATTTGAGACAGTCTCCATGTTCCGTCCCTAAATCCAGATAAGTAGTCAAAATTAAACTAGGTCCAGTGCGCCATTAAACTGCAATGATAAGCAACTATACCTGACAACACGGACTGAATGCCATCGAAAAAATGGGAAATTGCGATTAGCACCAACATATCTCCCACATAGTTCACGACTTCTTCTTCTGAGCTATAGAGGTAGCCCCATGCCCTTCGACCAAAGATCATGAGAGTACCTGCAAGCAAGCCTTCCGTGGCGACCATCATTAAAGAAACACAGATTGCCAAACGAGCAGCTCGTGGTCTTCCAGCGCCCAATTCATTTGAAACTCTTGTGCTGCCAGTAAATAAGGTCAAGAAAGTGACTGACTGTGGAATAGCTGCTTCTTTTGCAAGATCAACTGAATTAAATAAAGATTAACCAGTTAGGATTACCTTGTGGAACCACTGAGTCCTAGAGGTATCATGTAAACCAAGAAGCAGGTGTTCAGGCTGAAACAAACACAAGATACTAAGTTTACATTGTTTAAGGATGATAGCATGTGGTGCCAAGGGGATAGCAATATTGTTCGCTTCTTGTTGATACAAAGTACTGATGTACCTGATTGAGAGGACTGACGTTTGAAGTTTTGGGTTGGGAAGAAGTCCTGATAATAAGACCATCATTTCGAATGACCAAATCTCGAAGCTATTGCAGGCAATGAACCAAACAGAAACATCATAATTCCTTCAAGCTATGGAGAATCATGAAAACCAATGTTGATAGTGTAGAAAGAGTAGCGTCAAAGCCAATAAATAAGAAAATGCAATCCCTTCGAAGTTGTGAAAATCACATCATGAACATAAACCAGAATAAAAAGGTTAACGGCCCATTGATGATTCCGAAGGACTATGACCATCATTTGTCCCGTACACTGTCCCGCAAGTTTTGATCATTTACTGATCTTTTTTTTTTAATGGCCAAAAGTGAACTAGGAGGAGCCAAAAAGCTTGAGAATTACCAGAGCATGACAGCAGAAGGAATTGCTAATTTCAGAAATCCAGGAATCCCATGAAAGGCCTCCTTAGAGAAACCGGTCCAAGTTCTTTTACAAGTCGGCGAAATTCTGACATATATTGCCAGTAACAGCACATTTATCCAGTACGATATAGCATTTGCCAAAGCGGCGCCTTTGTTACCGAGTCCTGACTTGAACACCAGAAACCAACATATAAATATATGCAGCAATGTGGTGATTCCTGAACTGACCATCATTGGGACGACATTGTTCTGCGTCTGCAGAAACCTGACATGACATCGCAGGAGTGCAAATGCGAAAATGCTAGGGATCATGAACCGTGCATAGGATCCTGCCTCCGCTGATATCTGTGGATCTTGCTTAAAGAAGAGAAGGATTTGGCCGGCATTGGCCCAAATGATAGCAAGTGGAATGCTAGCTAGTAGGAGAACGATCATGGCCCTCTGCTTGTGGATACCAAGCATGTGGTATTGCTTGGCTCCGTAAGACTGACCGCAAAATGTATCCAATGCACTTGCCATTCCTGTCTGTTATGGACCAAGCATCCATAAGATGGTGTTTGGAGCGATCCATAGATGTCCCAAGATGAAATTCAAGAAGTTGGTGAATACATCCTAGGAACCCAAATAAGACCTTACTTCGAGCATCACGAGTATTGTCATAGTTAGCTCAACCTATGTCCAGCGGAAGAATCTAAAGAAGATAATTCTTTTATCTATCACATTCAGATGGGGTCCCAGACAACTTTTTTTTAAAGTGCAGTTGACATATGTCCTAATGTTGTACCCAACATTTAGTTTTAAATCTCGGCAATACGGAACCTAGCTAGCGGAGAGAAATCACATATCTAGCCCACAGAGCTTATTGAGAGATGACGTGTCCAGTAGATCAGTCTTTGTCAAACTGCCATAATCTGAGAAGCAGCTAAGGTTAATTGACAAGCAATCTATTCATGGTACTTGGAGAGCAGGAGCACACGCGGGGTTAATTGATCCAACAATTTCTAGACATCGTTTATTACCGAGAAACAGAAGTCCTACAATCATATTGATACTGGAAGTGGCACTATACATCTTTCAAGATAAAAAACATCCTGAAAGAAAATTTTCATACAAATGGCAGAGTAGGATGCCACTTTCCGATTCTTAAAATCTTTCGTCTCTTAGTTGGTTTATCTCAAGATTAAAACCGGAAGAATTGTAGGGTCTTACCATCATGCTAAAGCCAGTCACAGAAGCGAAGGACGTGGCCATGGAAGCACCGGAAAGGGCCAGCTCTCCGAGCTGACCCACAAACATCATCGAGATCACCTGCAAACAATATATCATCACGTTAACTGATACCAATGGCCCGGCCAACGAGAATTGCTGCTTCATTTCCGAGAAAATCTCGTCTTTCTTGAATCCATCCCCGGATGTGGACTTATTCTTCTCTTGGAAAACTGTTAAAAGGGGTGACTCCAGATGCTGTTTCTGTTCTTCAACATCCATTGATTGCTTCCCCTGTGCTTTTGGGCGGAGAGAGCGCAGCAGAGGGAAAAATCAGGGTACTAGCTTTCGAGCTAGAGATTCTCTAAGCAGAAAATGACCAATTCGATGCCTTTAAAGACTTCAACGCACGTTTCTTTTTCTGATGGCTGAGTATCTTCTCACATGCTTGGTTAAGTAGCGTCGCCGGATTTTTGTTTGGTTAGATTTGTTTTGAGTATCAAAATATCTCAATGGTCTCTTTAAACTCCGTGTGAGAGCTTATGAGATGTTAAATGCAATTAAAGTGAATGGAGCCAACCAGAAGATCCCACCTAATGAGACAAATGTCATGTCCTTTCTACAAATATGATTGGAGACTTAGCATCCCTTCTGATGCCGCAGAATATATGCCGTACTTGGTTGCTCACTGAACTTTACCTTTACTTGAAAGAGGGAGATGCATAAGTGGAACTTTCCTGTCATATTACTGAGAGCAGATGTTGAGATTTTATTTTCCATATTCAGTCACTTGATTTTCCCATCAATGATGCACCAAATGTAATGATTGGAGTTTAAAAAGGAAAAAAGACAATTGACTTGTCAATTAGGGCGGGCTTTGAAAAAAAAATGGAGATATAAAAGGAGGGGGCGATTGGAAAAAATAAGAAGCACAAGGGAAAAGAAAGGAAGGAGAAAGGATGAGGAGGAGGAGGAAAAGGGAGTTTCATCCCTAAAACGAGCCAGAGTAACTCTGTTTTGTAGCACCTGGTAAGCACTTGTACATTCTGTTCATTTAGTTGGAGGAATTTTCGGAGTTTCGCCACTAAATGCGAATTCTGAGTTTGTGGGTTCAATCGAGGGGTCGTTAGGTTGTGAAATTATGTGTGATAAATAGTTTAGGGTATTGTGGAGTCGTGAGATTTTATAAAAATTCATTCCGAATCATAATTTGGTCATAATTCATGTTTAAAGTTTCGCACGTGTTGCTACCTGACTCTGAATTCTTGTTTCTAGTGATGGTTTTCACTTTCCTTTTGTAACCTTTTGAGTCGGTAGAGTTTAAGATCTTTCAGTACTTCAAAATGGTAATCTTTTGACAATAAGCTCGCTCGAATTGTAGTTCAATAGAGAGAGATGTGGCGTGAGAAAATTTGTCATGGAAGTGGTCTTTCGTCGCGTGAGTGGCTGTTCGTCATGATTGACTGTTCTTGAGGTCATTTGTTGACTTGAAGTAAACGTTTTGACTTCGAACTATCATTGCCTAATTGAGTCTTAATTAAGGTGGTTATTTACTTGAGTTTTGATATGGCTCTTTTAATTGATAAGATTTCAGGTTCATCGGCTTGAAATAACTTTCAATGTTTAATCTATAATTTCTTTTGAGTGGTGCTTATCTCTTTTTTTTTTTAATTTATAAACTGATATTTTACAGATTGTGGTGATCAAGGAGGGCATTTGTTCCATTAAAACTAAATCAGGCATTAGCATTCCTTATGGTATTTCCAATAGTTGGAGTTAATTTTGATCATTTTGATCTGAATATTTATGAATGGTTTGAGAATGGTTTATAAAACAAATAGAGAAAGGTTATACTAATTGATTTATGAACCTAATTTGTGAAACGTATTCTAATTTATATTGTGTATTTTGGATTTGATTTGTGAGTCAATGTAGCATAGGTTTGTGTTTGATGCTCATTTTCACTACATTCAGAACATATTGTGTCACGCCCCGCTCTTGAGCACGCGGCAAACCCTAGTAGCTTTTTTTATTATTTATTTTATCTCTGTCGATAGATGCGTGTTGCGACCTCTTTGAAGGTGCACAACCTAGCGTTTGGCTAATGAATTACTAATTTTGACTTATTTTGAATTATCCCAAGCTCATACCAATTCATGACTTATCATGCAAAATTGATTTCACTTGGAATCGCCACTAATCTATTTTTTAGTGAGTCGATTAGAAATCCAAGTAAAGTATCGGGAGATATACTTTACTCCTACAAACTAGAGACTATGGGTACGAGGACTTGACTACGCTAGATTATTCTAACGCCTTTTCGGAAGCTTGAATCGGCGGTTCGCAGCGATGCAATCCTTGTACTTCTGATTGCGCTCGGGCTTGCTACGACTTTCCAATCGTCGATCCGATGCCACAGGAGGGATGGTCTGGCTCCGTGGCTGCTCTGGGATAGCTCAGGAGAGCTCTTGCGAAGCTCCGGCAGCCCTCCAGCGAGGCTCTGGTGAGCTCCGATGAGCCCTCCGGCGGGTGGCTCTCGGCCAGGTGAAGCCAGCTGGGCTCGTGGAAGGTGGTGGCTGGTGACGGAGCAGCTCTAATCGAGCTGAAGGTCGGTGAGCAGACTCGATTGGGTCTTGCGGGTTGGGATCCATGTCGTGGAGGTGCAGTTGGGTCGAGGCTCTGTTCTTCCTCCTCCGGCCAAACCGATGGCTGAAACTGGTGGGATCTGGAAGCTGACTCCCTTACGAGTCGTTTCATACTGGTGGTGTGGCCTGGGGTGGCCGAAGCTGGAAGGTTCAACGGCTTGAAGGCGGTGGTCCGGAGAAGTGGGTTTCCGGGAGGAGCTGAGCTTCCAGGCCAGATCTCCGACGAACGGCGCGGTGCCGGCGGCAATGGCTGGTAGATCTGAGCTCCTGGGACTCCCAGCTTTCCATTGCTGGTGGCAGTGGTAGCTGGGTGTTGCTGAAACGGCGGCGATGGCCGTGAACAGCAGCTTGGGCGAAAAACAGGGCATTGTTGGTTCGGGGAGGAAAACGGTGGCTTTGGGGCAAACCAGCAGCAGTGGTGGCCATGGAGAGGTAGAGGGAAGGCTTGGGGACAAGCTAGGGCTGGTGGCTCGGCCTAGGTCTCGTTGATGAGCCCGCGGCGGCCCTAGGAAGGCCAGCGTCTCTACACACGAACAGGGGGTAACCTGGTCGTGATGGCTTCTTCAAGTGATCCCCGACGGTGACGGCGGTGGCGGCGGAGGTGAAGGTGAAGGCTGGCCGGATCTGGAAGCTGGTGTGTCGAGGGAGTTGAGGGAGGAGATGGCGTGTTCTCCCGTCGTCTGAGCCGCGAGAGGGAAGAAAAGGAAGAAGGCCTCTCGGCCATGGAGGAGAGAGAGGAGAGGAGATAGGATGGGAGATGGGACATGCCGCGGACCGGTTGGCTCACGGTCGGACTGGTCTGACCCACGGTTGGGCCAGTCTACGTGAGGACTGACCGGTTCGTTGACCGGTCAACGGTCAGCGTTGACCAAAAGTCAACTTCCCCCAATTTCTTCCAAAATTGCCCATAGGCCCAAAATTCACTTCGTTTGGGGCCAAAATGTAATTATCTAAAAGTCGGGGGACCAAAACGTGATTTCCGGAAGCTCGGAATTGCCTGAAAATTTTCAAGGTTTAGTCCGAGGTACTCCCGAAGCTAACGGGCCACTAATTAAACCCGTAAATTTGCTCGATTGGACTTTGAAAAGGGAGCCGGAAGCGAGCTGTTACAATCCTCCCCCCTTAAGAGAATTTCATTCTCAAAGTTCATTCTGTCTAATTTCTTAAGATCAAACTCCTCCGATCATCTCTCCTGAACGGTCTCCCCAACTTTCGACACTTAATCATCTACTTCTATTTTCTCACATCTCTACACCAATGACAACTTAGTCATCTTTTCCAATCTTACCTCCAAAGATTCTTGTCCCATTATGATTTCCTCCAAGTCGGTTATCCTACCGACATGTAACTTTCATTGCCGCAAAACCCTAGTAGTCTTCCTCGGACAGTCCAATTTGTCTCTAGGGACAATTTCATGACATCGAGCATCAACGACGCTCTCCCTTCACCACTCTGATTTCTCCCGTCCAAAGCTGGTCAATTTAGTCAATTCCAACGGAGTCTTTCGAACAAACAAGGTTTCCTATCTCAAATTGAAATCCTAATCTCCTATCCTTTCCAAAGATGTCACTTTCTAACCATTAATCTCACTTCAAAAGACTCACTGTTTCATGTATCCTCCTCCATACAATTGGCAATTCCAAGACTATGACACCTACCATTGTTCCTGATAAAACGCTTCACTGTGGACCTCATATCCACTGGGACCTGACGATCTCGTCAAGACTCATCCGTTCATTCTAACCTCACGCCTTCTTTTCAAAGTTCTGTTGACGGCATCACTGTACTCAAGGGTCTTTTCACGAGCGACAATACTTATCAATTAGACCCAAAAACTTCGAATCTATGTTTCTATCATGAGTCTCAGTCATCCATGACCACTCCTATATAGGCAAGGTCCATTGAAATCTCTTCGCTTGAGGTCACGTGGCTCTATACCACCAGGTCAAGGCAGAACTCACATTATCTCTATAACGTCCAAAACCGATGCCTTTGTGCAGCCACTCTACCTCGAGAGACACAACTAGGGGTGTTGAATGCCGTGCTTGATGCCTCACAAATTCCCAACTTAAATTACTCACCAGTTGAAATCATATAACTCAACTTGGACCATCCATGGTCGAAACTACATTATCACACAAAATCATAGACAATGAAGCCTTTCTTCCTCGGTTAGTCCATCCCAATGATTCCATCGCATCACACCAAGCAAGACCATTACCGCCCAGTCTTTTCCAACTTTCGCTTCACTCATTACTAATTCATACTCCTTATCTCTCATTATCGACAGCATTTTATCATTCACGAGGTCGAAACACTTAAGATCGTGTCCAACGGCTCCACTTCCAACCAAACTGGACAGCCTGTGCACTAAGACAGTTATACGCCATCAAATCTTCCGGCAATGGTCTCCTTGGCCACTTTTGAAACAAGCTTTGGTCCTTGGGGTCTAGTACCAGTTCCATGGTACCTTTCATAATGACAACCCTTGAAATCTAAACAGGGCATTCTCCTCCCAAAATCACCTCTTCATTTATGAGGAGGGGGATAGAGCACCTACTTTCCAATACCGGTTTTTCCATTGGCCAGCGGTTATCTCAACTCAAGATAAGTCACGATTTAAAAACGACAGTTCTGTCTGCCAAGCCCCTTAATCTTCAAGGCTTTACTCAACACCTAATTATAGGCATGTAATCCTCGTGGTGCCAGTTGGCTCTCAAAACTGAATTTAATCCAAGTCAGGGCTTGACCTTTTGATCTATTGGATCCTCCACAATCCTCTTGCCTAACATTATTAGGATAGTATTCCAAACCGTTTCTATAACCGAAACAATGTCACCGACTGGTATGTACATCAGTCAACAGCACTCAACTCGTCTATTTTTACGAGCTATTTTATCTTTACTTGGGCATTCAAACTTCCTCAATCAATCCAAGGAACCATAGTAATTATCATCTAAATGAAGTAAGCTCTACACATGTCTGTTACTAAATCAAGGTACCGTGGCCTGTGAATACATCTACAAGCTTCCAACGTGTGAATACTTCTACACATTACCTAATTAAGGTACTGAGGCGTGTGAATACATCTACAAGCCTCCAACGTGCGAATACTTCTACACGTCCCAAATCCTTTTTGATTCCTTAGGGATAGCTGCTCTCTCGGTGGCCTCCAACTGGTGATTGGTGTTATCTTTCAAATGACAACTACCAATACCACTTTAACGACGTTGGGGCAGGGCCTGTAATGCCCTTAGTTGCAGCGCCCCCAATTGGTGCATATTAACAAGACTTGCCACAATAGTGTCAATTATAGCAACGACCTTTTTACTCTAAGCCAAAAGGACAATTATGTCCTAGAGGTCCTCAAGAGATTGTAGGATACCCTGACCCTCTAATCCTCTTGAGTGTCACCTCTTTTCCTCAAGCGACCTCAAGTCACTTTCTTATGTGGCGGTATTAGCTTCCTGCTTACTCCCGAGATCTACCAAGTCATACCATGCACATCAACCATTCACATATAATACTCAATCATCATTCATGCAAATCTAATACTAAACAATACCAAACAACAACCTTAATAGTAAACTAATTCCTGCAAGCCATACTCAACAAGTCCAGATCAACATTTGTTAGCTCGTCAGCCATCAATGCAATTTTACAAGTGATCGCTACTAGCTTGCGTGCGAATACATCCGTGCACGTCTTAATTTGAGGTACCAAGGCAAGCAAATACATCTACAAGCCTGTGTGCGAATACATTCGTGCACGTCTTCATTTAAGGCATGCGAATACTCTTACAAGCTTGCATGCGATTACTCCATACACGTCTTTTGCGTCCGAATACTCTTACACGTCTTAAGTCAAGGCATGCGATTACTCCTACATTCCTACGTGCGATTACTCCATACACGTCTTAAGTCAAGACATGCGATTACTCCTACATGCCTGCGTGGGATTACTCTATACACGTCTTCTGCGTGCAAATACTCCTACACGTTTAAAGTCAAGGCATGCGATTACTCCTACATGCCTGCATGCGATTACTCCATACACGTCTTCTGCATGCGAATACTCCTACACGTCTTAATTCAAGGCATGTGATTACTCCTACATACCTGTGTGCGATTACTCCATACACGTCTTCTGGTCAATTGTTCAACCTTACTGTGTACGTCCCATACCATGTCAACTTGGTTAAACAAGACCATTGTCATCATTCCATGTTCGGCCTTACTGCACATGTTCCATATCATGTCAGTTCAGCTAAACAAGGACTCAAACCCTGAGGTCTCTAGTCAAATGTCTGGCCTTGTTGTACACGTCCCATTTCGTGCTAACGTGGCTAAACATATGACACCAATCCTAAGGTTCATTGGTAATTCGATCTCTAGATCATGACTTATTACCTTCAACCTTTCATCCAATAATCACAATTAACACGGCAAGTCTCCAACTTGCTCTCCTGGGAAGTGCAATTCAACATTATCACTGCCAGCTCTATCCTGAGCTTATTTGTCTAATAAGTGATCTACTCATGTCACCAATTCCATACTTATAATCCCAATTGTCCTCAACATTGATCACTATGACTCCAACAACCACCTATCGATCACATACTCTAATCAAAATCCTAGCTAGTTATCCTCAATAAAATTTTCCATCCTTATCACTCCATGAACCTAGTCTTCCCTAGGTCCTAACCTAGCTCTGATACCAACATTGTCAGGACCTATCGCACCCTGCCTTTGGGCACGCGACGGCCCTTGATTTCCTTCCTTCACTTCGGTCATCAAGTGGCGACAACCCAAAACTTGTCGCCGACCTTCAATTCTTTAATGGAAGCGTGGGTCTCCTCCCACTGTACTCACCCCCAAATCTATCTTTAACCATGCACCTGAAAATGGTTAATAACAACGGGATGAGATATAAATATCTCAGTGAGTTTATCCTTATACCAAAATTAGAAACAATATCACCCTAGGGTCCCTACTCACTACTCAACCTTCAAATATAATTTTCCCCATGTGCAACTATCATCAATATTTCACTTGATTTATCATCTATTCTTTCTTTTTTCGAGATCAATCAATTCCCTATTCCTCGAATCCTTCATAATCACCCTGAAATTCTTTTTCGCTATCTATAGCTAACTCCATTCTTAGCCTCGAATTTAAGCCCACATTCTTGAATCAATCACATTGGTGAGCTAGATCTGTCGGTCTACTGGTTCGCGATCGAGACTCGGCCCAAAGTCGTTCAACAGCATCATATCGTGACTACAATTAATAAATCTCCTCGAATCGGCATCTGGTGCCATCATAGCCACTGACTCCTCAATTGAGTCTATTTCCAACGATCTCGTTCCTTTTGTCACACAACCCAGCTCTAGTCTCTCTCTTTGTTAACCAATCTACCTATGAGTCAATCGGTCCAGGATCGAGACTTGGCATTAAGCCACATACCTGTCAGTCTAATCTACCCCAATCACATCATACATTCACTTAAGTAATTTAATGCAAATAAATAAATAAGTTACAATTAATGTAAATAACGAACAATAAATAAATAAATTACATAAAAAATAAAGTGTGCAATAATAAATGCTTAAGACCGTCCACAACCGATCTGAGACCCTAATTAACTTCTCGGCTCATGGTCGTTTTCTTTCCGCGTTCAATTACCCTCATTGCCATCTTACCATTAAAATCGGTTCCTCAGCCACATCATCAATTCGTACAGTCACCAAGTCCATGACACCATTCGATCGCCAATTCCATGGCATAATGTATTGAACTAAAATCGACTCAAGTCATCCCATCAATCGATGACTCAATTCCTTGGCTAAAAGCCAAAATCAAAGTGAACCGGGGTTAATAACCACTCCAGTTAGCTTGCAAGATCGAAACGCACCATCGCAGTCCTGTTGACACTTAATCGAGTTCTGTCGACTTCCAATTTAAATTAAGACACTTTGGCTTTCTAATCGATCGAATAAATATTAAAATATCTAAAAATCCTTAATAACCTCTCATCGTCACCTTCGCAGCCTAGCTGTCTCCAATTACAGTCCCGTTGACCATTCACCATTCGCCCTTGATTAAGCCACTTGGGTATATAATCGATCCATTCAAATACCAAGCCCTCGACATTCTAATCCGAGCTATAATTTGGCCTCCTATTTACTCAATCAATCATCCAATCAAATCCATGGCATAATAACAACCATCGGTCCAAATTATCCATATAATCGACTTCTTCTAATTAAGCTATGTCATTTCGTCGATACTGTGAACCCGGCCATAGTTGGCCCTAGCGTCCTTTCACGCCATCAAGGCACCCATTGAATCCCATCAACTTCCAATTAGCTATTAAGACTCACATGCCACCTAATCGGTCATTCCCAATGGCCACATCGATTAAATTACTTACATAGCCATAAATCGGCCTCCAACCATCCAACCATGTACTAATGCTCTCCAATTACACATTCAAGTCATAATCGGACCTCCTATTATTTCGTCGGCCAACAGATTCAAAGTCAAGTCCACGAGACCTCAAATACTAATCACACAACTAGGCCCTCCCAATAGTCACGATTATTCTCCTCATCCAATCTCAACATTCAATCCTGCAATTAGACCATTCAGTTAGGCTCACTAGCCTCCTAATCGATCACCATGTCGCCTCACCTCCAATATCTTACACTTTGTCATACTTTGACTCAATTCATCCAAACATACAATCCAGCCATTTGAATAAATCCAATAATTCTACTAAAGCAATAAATGTGTCTAATCAAAGTATAGAGGGTCCACTCACATGGCATTTCTCTCGCGAATCGGCGGTTCGCGGCGACATGATCCTTGTATTTCTGATTACGCTCGGGCTTGCTGCGACTTTCCAATTGTCAATCCGACGCCACGGGAGGGATGGTCCGGCTTCGTGGCTACTCCGGGACAGCTCAGGAGAGCTCTGGCGAGATTCCAGCGGCCCTCAGCAAGGCTCCGGCTCCGGCGTGCTCCGATGAGCCTTTCAGAGGGTGGCTCTCGGTCGGGTGAAGCCAGCTGGGCTCGTAGGAGGTGGTGGCCGGCGACGAAGCAGCTCCAATCGAGCTGAAGGCCGGCGATCAGACCCGGTTGGGTCTCGCGGGTCGAGATCCGGGTCGCAGAGGTGTAGTCGGGTCGAGGCTCCATTCTTCCTCCTCCGGCCAAACCGACGACTGAAACCTGTGGAATTTGGAAGCTGACTCCCTTACGAGTCATTTCGTACCGGTGGTGTGGCCTGGGGTGGTCGGAGTTGGGAGGTTCGATGGCATGAAGGCAGTGGTCCGGAGAAGTGGGTTTCCAGGAGGAGCTAAGCTTCGGGGCCAGATCTCTGGCGAACGGCGCGGTGTCGGTGGCAATGGCTGGCAGATCTAGGCTCCTGGGACTTCCAGCTTTCCATTGCTAGTGGCAGTGGTAGCTGGGTGTCGCCGGAACGGCGACAGTGGCCGTGAACAGCGGCTCGGGCAGAAAATAGGGCATCATCGGTTCGGGTGAGGGAAGGCTTGGGGAGGAAAACAGCAGCTTCGGGGCAAACCAGCGGTAGTGGTGGCCATGGAGAGGTAGAGGGAAGGCTTGGGGACAAGTTGGGGTCAGTGGCTCGGCCTGGGTCTCGTCGGTGAGCCCGCGACGGCCCTAGGAAGGCTAGCTTCTCTCCACGCGAACATAGGGTAACCTAGTCGTGATGGCTTCTTTAAGCGATCCCCGGCAGCGGCGGCGGCGGCGGCAACGGCGAAGGAGAAGGCTGGCCGGATCTGGAAGCTGGTGTGTCGTTAGAGCTAAGGGAGGAGATGGCGTGCTCTCTCGTCATCTGAGTCGCGAGAGGGAAGAAAAGGAAGAAGGCCTCTCGGCCATGGAGGAGAGAGAGGAGAGGAGAGGAGATAGGACGGGAGATGGGATAGGCCATGGACCGGTTGGCTCGCAGTTGGACTGGTTCGACCCACGGTTGGGCCGATCTACGTGAGGACTGACCGATTCATTGACCAGTCAATGGTCAGCGTTGACCAAAAGTCAACTTCCCCAATTTCTTCCAAAAGTGCCCCTAGGCCCAAATTCACTTCGTTTGGGGCCAAAATGCAATTATCTAAAAGTCAGGAGACCAAAAGGCGATTTTCGGAAGCCCGGAATCGCCAAAATGAATTTTCGCAGTTTAGTTCGGGGTACTTCCGAGGCTAACGGGCTACTAATTAAACCCGTAAATTCGCTCAATTGGACTTTGAAAAGGGGGCCGGAAGCCGGCTTTTATAATTTTTGTAACCACAAAATCCGTCTAAATTTGAAAAAAAAATGATGAAATCAATGAATCCTATATCGAGCATTAGATTGGATTCATTGATTTTCCGTGCAATCGCAAGTCGTATCTCGAGCATGAGTTTAAGCTATCGACCAATATCTGATCAAATCTTTGCGGATAAAGCACGTTAGACCAAATTAGGAAAAACGATATCAAATTCAAAGTTAAAATAGATTATTACCTAATTTATGGGTTACTTCCAAATTTGAATTGACAGACGTGGATCACGCAAGGCAAATAACGATGGCAATTCTCGAACAATTCTCAGATGTTTGCGGAACTCGCGTTGTTGGATTGATTCGGCAATGCTGGTGTCACTGGGTGTGAAGAAAATCAGCAACGATGGCATCGATCTACAAAAAAGAGGTCATTTAGCTACGGTTTTAGCAATGGAAAAACTGCCAAATGTCATCACTAAATGGATTTAGCGACGAACATAGCGATAGCCACAACTCCGTCGGTACTAGAGTGTCGCAAAATTTGCACACCGTCGCTATTTTCCGACATTGTGGATCCGTCACTAATATCGTTGCTAAATGGGCATCACAAAGTTCGTCGATATTTTGCAACGAGAAAAATGTCGTCACAAAAGCCGTTACTAAATTCGTTGTTAAATTCGTCACAAATTTGCGACTACTAGTGTTCATCGCAAATGTCGTTGGTAAGTTCGTCACTACCGTAGTTGCTAATGTCGTAGCAATTTGTGACTACAAACGTTTGTCGCACATTTGCGATGACTATATGGTGTCAAAAAGTTCGTCGCTACAAATGACATGTCGTCACCAATTTTGTCACTATCTGTCATTGCAAAAGTCATCGCTACTGTCGTGACTAGTTACCAACGATAAATTTCCGTTGTCGCTAATTAGCCATGGTATTTTGTTTTTGCCATGGCTAATTTACTACGACAGAAGATTTTGCCGTTGCTAATACGCGACGGTTTTACGTAGTGCATCGCGTATTAGCCACGAAGTTGCATCTTCCCGTCGCTAATTAATGACAAAGTTGTATCTCTCCGTCAGTAATGAGCGACACAGATGCGCAGTAGGCGACACAGCTTGGGTTTTTTACTGATGATTTGTTGATTACCATTTAGCTAAATGACTGTCTGATTTTGTATTACGAGGACCAAATTGAAAGTCACTAATTTGCGCTAAATCGTGTAGGGACGAATTATATAACAACCATGTCCGCGGTATTAAATATGGTTTAAAATGAATAATAATTATTGCCAAAGCACAAAACAACATCAACATATATAATAACCCTATAAAAGGGCATATATTGTACTCCTACACATTATATGCACGAACCACGTGTAAATGAAAATATTTACAACACTGCCACCACGAGAGCATATTTACACAAATTCCTTTCAACCAAAGAGAACAAAAACATAAGCTACCTACTATCTACACCTATGCCATACCATCCTGATCATCCATGCTTCCACTCCCTACTTCAAAAGGACTACCATGTCACCAATGTGTAGCCTTTCTAACTGATCATAGACAAAAGAATTGTAAGCAATTAATTATATGTACAATCATAATCATAGAAAGTTGCCCATCTTACAATATAAATTCATACCTTAGATGAAGACACTGAAGAGTACTTGTTACAACTGCCACATTATATACACATTTGCTGTTTGTACTCTGTAAAATACATACAACAAATAAAATTAGAAAGACTTTAAGTGACCAGCATACCAAGTATCAGCATACTCTGTAACTTTCATGACAACAAATACTTGATTACATGTTTCGTATGCTATGCACCAAAACCGAAAGGGCAACAACAAATGTCCATCAATCCAAATCTACATACTAAGTATCATGAAGGAAATCAAGTCATCAGCATTACCACTATTCCAAATCCAAATTAAACTAATTACCGAACCCAACATTATTTCCTTTTTGGAAGTTGCAAAAAAAAAAAACCAAAGAGTTGAAGCCTGTATACCCCAAGTATTCAAGACAGCTAGCGAACATATATACATCACTCAACCTACTGTACAATCACAGTGTGTCAATCCCAATATCAACCTCATCATCAGCCGCCATGTCTTCATCTCCATGCTCATCATCATCAGCAGTCGAGGGAGGTCCATCATCATCATCTCCATCCTTGTCCTCCATGTGCACAAACCGCATGATACGTTTCATTTTCTTTTCCAAAGTATCTATTTTTTTTTATCTTTTTTGACAAATAAATTAGTCAACCGTTCGACTACTTCCTCCATGTGCATATCTTGTTGACCCCCCCTCAAACCAGACGCACCTGAGGAGGACGAGGACGTTGCACAAACCTTTCTTGCATATACCCTTGACATCGATCCCCATCCAAATACTTTTCCTCTTTTGACCCCACCCTATGCCTCCACCCATAAAGCCATCCGATTAGTTGCTTGATCAACCGCGCCAACACTATCACCACCACTAGTGGCCGTCATGCAAAGTTCTTCATATTTTTCCTACAATAACAATAGTAATTAAACCAGTTAATTCTTGTTACCATTATAAGTGCAAAGAAGTTATACCTATACTTTATGTTCATTATATGAAGCTCAATGTTCACTAACCTTCACAGCTTGTGCTTTGGCGCTGCACCATGTCTTATCTCTCTTTATGAATGTCCGTTCAAATGTTTGGATTGGTGTTGGTTCCCTCCCCAATTCCTTGGCCTACCAAATGTAAACATTCATTAGTTATTCGATTTAAATAAACTTGGATAGTAGCCAACTATACTTACGATTCTCTTGTGGTGCTCTTTGATGTTTATTGAGCCCCCAGCATATGTTGCCATCCCAACACCAGAACTGGAGGCTTGGTTTCTTTTATTCCAAGCACTAACTTGCTTATGATTCTCAATCCCCCAAGTTGCCAGCATCTGCAGCTAATCTTCATTTGATATATAAAGTGGCCTTGCTTGTCTTGTCTTTGCTTTCTTCATGGCATTCCTCATATTGTCACTGGCCTTCTTATTAAAAATTCTTCTAATTTCAAGCTTGACAGAAATCATCCCATCGAAAATGCCGCCGCAATCAGGTACAAACATGCGTTTTTGTTAACCATTTATTTGTGTAATGACAAATTTTTACAAAACGTACCTTAAACTCATTCCACCACATGGTCTTCACGTCATCCGGGATGGTAGTAAATGTCGTATAAGGCCCCCTCCATAGATTCTTGATAATTTTATTCAGCTCCCTCACAATAGTATTTGCATTCGAAAGCTGCATATATACACTAATAGTGTACTCAATATAATCCAACATATATAAACCGTGACAAATAATGACCTTTCTAATAACCAAATCAATATTACTCACGAATCTCCTTTCGATTTTATCAATCCGTGTCCCTCTAAATCAACTACCATGGTTTCCTCATCTGGAATCGTTTCTTCCACTAAAGATGGTGTTCCTTCGTGCATTTCAATGGTTCGCCTGTGATAAACTTGAGGTGACGGTGTATGCTCATTACGGTCTACGGGTTGGGCACTGTTTGCTGGTGGTTGAGGTGAGGTAGATGTGTCTACGTGTCGACTGGTTCCACCTGCATGCATTTTTGGTGGATGGGTCAGTATTGATGGGGGGAGGTCCAAAGGGTCGGGGATGGGGTCATCGGCTATCTTACACCTAGACGACCACCGTAACCTCGACGTCCTCCCCGTCTCTGCAATTGGCAAGAAATGCTCCCCAAATGACAATCATAACTACAACAACATTCTCGGTAATCACAGCCAAACAATGTATGAGTGCTTACCATTTTTTTTTTGTTTGCTTTAAGGTTCAAACGAAAGGTGATGCAATCCTTGCTGTCAAACTGCAAGCCTCAAACACCAAACGTCGATCCAATCAGATATAATTTTGTTACACACATGTGCTTAATAGGATCAAATACCATCAAACACATATAAATGGGATCTAAACTTACAATATTTCTATATAAATTATAGTTAAATGGCATATAACGGGAGCAAAGACATGTGTAACCGAAATGGTTTCAAGTGTAACCCACATGGTTTCGGCCAATCTCAATAGTTCTCAGTTTATATATAAAAATGAAATTATTTTAGGAACTTACCTTGGCTCGTCGAGGCAAGTTCTGTGGGAGCCGACGCAAGAGGTAGGACGATGGCTCTTGGGAGAGTGTAGGACAATCGCCACAGTTTGGTCGAACGACTTGCTCCCAAAAACGAAAGCCCTGCACACATGTACCAAAAATGTTTACAAAACGAAGCCCTAGATCATTTAAAAAAAAAAAACCCAAGCCCTAGATCATTTACCAAAAAAATAAACCAAGCCCTAGATCATTTACCAAAAAAAAAAAAACCAAGCCCTAGATCAGTTTCGACGGGACACAAATGCTACGAAGCACCTTCATGGTTCAACGAGGAGCACCGAAGACGAGCGGCTTCAGTCGAAGCTGGTCGGTCTACCAGATGGGTGGAGGCGAAGCCTTGGAGGGTGGTGGAGGAGCCTCAGACGTTTGAGTTGAGGGTGGATGAGGCGACAGCAAACTCCAAAGCCGTCTCTTCAAGTATATGAGATTCGGATGGGGGAGGCAAAGCAGCGGAGTGTGGAAGGCGAAACGGCAGAGGGTGGAGGCAAACCGGTGGAGGCGGATTAGTGACGCTTTCCTAGCGACGTAATCCTAGCAGACGACGCTCAAATGAACGATTAGGAGAGAGACGGAAGAATCTTGTTAAAATATACTGTTTAGCAAAGGATAATTATGTCCGTTACTAATTAGCTACGGAAAAAATTGTGCCGTTGCTAATTAGTTACGGTAACTCAACACTCCATCGCTATTAGCAACGGAAATATCTTTATTGTAGCTAATTAGCGACGGCGGGTTTATGGGTTGCTACTTACCGATAGATACCTTTGACGTCGGTAGATACCGACAAACAAATTCCGTCTCTATTTAGTGATGGAATTTCATTTAGTCGCTAATTAGCCACGTCTTATTTTATTGTCACAAAATACCAACGGTATAGCTTCTGTCTGTTGCTAATTTGCGATGCCCCGTACCTGTAGTCCCTAATTAGTGACGGAAATTTTTCTTTCGTCGCTAACTACGGACAGACATTTTTACAAACATCGATATTGCAAAGTTAAATCCTGATAATAATAATCAATATGAAGTATATTGATAATCATAATAAACAAGTACACTAATATAACATTAATGACAAACTCCATCAATTCAAAATAACTTCAACAACGGCCATAATGAATTACACAAATTATGAAGTTCGACAAAGTCTAATTAAAAAATCTTTGTTCTCATCTTCATTGTCCTCGTCATTTTAGTCGTCCTCGTACTCACATTCTTCACTGGCTTCACCAATATCTGTGTCAACATCATTGTATTCATATTCGGCCCCGTCACTGTCCTCCATTGTCTCATAAAAATTCTCATCTTCATTCTCCGTTGTCTCAGCAACATAATCGTCTTCATCATTGTCTAAAGTAGTTACCTAAATGTCTAATGCATCCACATCCGTCATTGCATCAGATGAATCTCGTAAAGTTGGAATGTTATATTCAGCTGTGACCCTTGGAACTCGCAGCGAGCGGGCGGCCTCCCCTTCGCCGCGCCGTACCTTCTCGCTTTGATTTAGGGAATACCACGGCCACACGAACCCACAACCGAAAATAGATAGTATTGAAAGAACAAGAGAGGAGAAATGTACATACCTTAGTTAGGGTTTTTCGGGGCAGCAAGAGGACTAGAGGATTAGGGCTTTCAGGGGGCATAGAAAACAAAAGTGACCAAGCTACGGTGTAGCTAGTTGGACATTAGCGACGTCTAAAGTATCTGTCACAAAATTCGTCGTAAATTAGCTACGGAAAATATACTCCGTATAGCTACAAAAACAATCTTTCCGTCGTTAATTAGCGACAAATTTTACAACACAAACAAGTCATCTCTGATTAGACACGAATTTAGCTACGCACAACATTACGTCGCAAAATAGAGACGTTTTTAGCGACAATGTTAAGTATTCGTAACAAATTAGCGACCAAACAAATCTCCATCGAAAAGTCTATCGCTAATTAGCAACGCTCAAGATGAGTGTCGCCAATTTAGCAACAGAATTAGCGACAATTAAAGTTGGTCGTAGCCAATTTGCAACGAGCATCATATTTAGTCATAAATTTGTGACGGAGCCTTCGTTGTAGCTAAATCCGTCTCTATTTAGCGACGGACTTATGTTGCTGTCACTAATAGCGACTAATTTGGTGACAAATTATCGTGTCGTCACAATTTGGCGACGAAGTTTGATTGGTTGTCGCAAAATTGGTCGCTAAAAGCGACGAACTCGTTGTTGTCGCTAATTAGCAACTACTTTTGTCGTTCCGTTGCTAATATCGTCGCAATTAGCAACGAAATTTGTGTCGTTACTAATTTTCCGAAGCTAAATTATAGTTTTTTTTGTAGAAGGCCACTTATGAAGACGTGACAAAATGGAGAACAACAGCAACAATTCTGGAGGAACTAGCCAAGTAACTAGTGGCTGCTTCACTGATGGTTGTTGCTTGTAGTGAGGAATCGTCAAAGGCAATGTGAAACTCGCCTAAAATTGCTGACCGTGCAAGGTGTAAGAGCCTGCAAATAAACTTCAAAACAGAAGACTTGTTGGTGCAAGGGTCGCCGATGTCTCGTTGACACGATGAAGACCAAACGTGGGTGGACGCCGCGTTAAGAGAATGGCCCGGCGACCAACATCCGCGATGCAGCGTGGCCGGAAGTGCAACATTTTCACGATGATCCCCTTCTCTTTGTGCCAAGACTCTCTGAGAAAGGAGGCTTTCCCGTGCTCTCTTTTTCCTCACTTTTTTCGCGCTCTCTCTCAATTTTTCTGTCCCTTTGTCTCTTTAAAGACACCCCCTTTATATAGCCAAGAACTTGGAGCATTAAATAAGAAAAAAAATCAATTATTTCCTTCTTCCTTTTTGGTGCATACCTTTTATAGTCAAGAACGTCTTCGTTTGCTATACCTTCCTTTTTTCTTAGATTTTCTTCCTAAGATCAAATCTTTTGGCTGATTTCTTGTTGAGTATATGTCATGGGATTTCTTCAAGCCAAAATTCACATGCAATCAAATCACAAATTTCTTATATTTTTCTACTCACACATTTCGTAATCTTTGATTGAATCCACAAAATTGATGCACATAATCCCTCAAAAATTATATCCGATTATTCATTAATGTGAACGAAACGATGCCCCCAAAATGCGTCGCAGACCCTCAACATAATCAAAGATAATCACAAGCATAAGCTATATATGAGAATTTTCCCCTAACAACTCCAGGATATACAAAAAAATGCACTTATCAAATAATCAATCGTTATTTTACTCCCTTGGGAATAATAAACCCATAGTCGAAAACCATAGTGATACTTGCCTGCCATTTGCGGCCTCTCTAGTCTAACTCGATCCTTAACCATTGCCTCCAAGCTCGGGACCTAAAAAATGGGTTATAATAACGAATGAGATAATAAATCTCAGTAAGTACACACCTTAAACCTAGATTAGGAAGGCAATCACTTTAGGGTCCCTAACTACTCATGCAAAATGGTAGGACTAAATTGGCCAAAAAAATTTAGGACTGAATCGGTAAAGTTACAAAAGGTTTATGACCTTTCCGACAATTGTCCCACGTAGGTACCAACTAATTCTTTGTATTATTCTCATTAATTCATTGGATTGGGACATTGCCTTTAGAAAAAAGAACAAGAAATCGAAGGCGCAGCCAATAGCAGTTGCCGCCCCATTTTAAAGCAAATCTCTTCTTTATTACAAGATCAACGATCACATTTGTCCGTGGCGGCCAAGTCATGTAAATCCCACGCGTGATGAGTCAGATTCCCGGAGAATCAAGCACCTCAATGATTTCTTATTCTACATTTGCTGGAGTGGCAGCCTATCAAGTGAAACAAAGACCACCAGAACATCCCACCACATCAGACAAATCTCTTCTCTTTTTGACTAGTTAAGTAGGAAAGTTAAAATAGACTTGTGGTTTGAAAATTAAGCACAGCCACTTAATCATCCAATATAATTTTGGCATCTGCTCACTCACATGCAATTTTGGCTCTATTCATTTCCTAAAAAATAACTTTCAAGAAAATATTTTCCGAATTTTCTGACGTTCATTTCATAGAAAATAAAATAGTCAAGAAAAATATATTTTACTAATGAAAAAACACATTCAAAAGTGAAGTGGAAAACATTTCCCGTCTTCTTTGTTTACTTTTCAATATCGCAACATTCAACACCATGCATCAATCTTGCTTGAGGCCGATGAGCCAGCAGCCTTTGACAAACGAACACCATAAAGTATTATCATTTTTTAGGAAAATGATTTTCTGAAAAATATTTTTAAAAATTGCTATATTTTCTATAAAATGAACGGAACTTTAGCGGAAAATTTTGTTGTTCCGCATGTGTAAAAGCAAAAAAGAATTCCCGTGCCCTTGAACTTACGAGAGTTTTGGTTAACATCTTGAAAAATGGAATTTTTTTTCTTTTAAAATGAATTTTGGCCTAGGGCTTCACCTCTAAACATATGAAGTTCTTCGATTATGAGCGAGATGAATTTTGGCCTGAATGGAAGTTCCATAATCAAGATGACCATGATCATACACAAACTAGATTATTTCAAAGCTCTAAGTTGCATGCGATCAATTATTTGAACAATCAAAGATTCAACTCTCTTAGAGTAAGATTTTTTTTTCTTTTAATGAGTTATGACCCTCGCTTCCCTTTAAAAAGTTAGTGAAATTCTTCTATAATGAAAACGAGACGATGATAAACAAATTAGCTAAAGTTTCAACTTTTGCAATATTACACTTGTGTAGACTTGTGAGCTTTAATATTCTTGCAATTTAAAGTTCCTTTCAAAACGTCAGAATCTCTAGTAATTGTACATAATTTCTGATTCAGATAACAAGTACGCTGACATCAATAACAATTCTTATTATGTGACCCTATGGCCAAGTGATCCTTGTGGAATGATGGGGAAAACGTAAAATCTCTGGACGGGATAAGTACGCCTTAATTCATCAATTCGCACTATATGTCAATGCCAGGAGCCGGAGTGCCTGTAGTCTACATCCGATTCCCACGGCGATGTTTCTTCGCCGTAGCTTTATGGTAACAATCCAGGGGCGGCAGTCGCGGCGCTATGTACTCTGTCAGAGGCTTTCTTTGCCTGCAACAGTACCAAATGTCAAGCACCAACTGTAGATCGAAACATGTTTTACACATCGATTCACTGTAAAGTACCTCTTTCTGCCAGTTGGTGCATCCTGTTAGGACCGCAAGTAACGACGCTTGCGCGACGAGTGCAACTATGATCCCGGTCCAGAGGCCCTGCAGCTCGATGAGAAGAACAAGCAATTACAGGAACATCGGACTGACTACTAGTTACAATGAAAGCAAAGGGCGAATTGCAGTAGAATGGTGGGGCAACTGTGACATACCTTTCCATCAAAGTGACAGACAAAAGCCAGGAAAATGGCGACTGGAATACCCAACAAGTAGTAGGCACCCAAATTGATGAAAGCTCCAATTTTTTGCCATCCGCATCCTCTCGCAGTGCCTGAAAAACATGTCACTTATAGCATCAAAACAGTTGACGGTTTTGACTTGAACGTATTTGAGATTTGACAGTCTCCATGTTCCGTCCCTAAATCCAGATAAGTAGTCAAAATTAAACTAGGTCCAGTGCGCCGTTAAACTGCAATGATAAGCAACTATACCTGACAACACGGACTGAATGCCATCGAAAAAATGGGAAATTGCGATTAGCACCAACATATCTCCCACATAGTTCACGACTTCTTCTTCTGAGCTATAGAGGTAGCCCCATGCCCTTCGACCAAAGATCATGAGAGTACCTGCAAGCAAGCCTTCCGTGGCGACCATCATTAAAGAAACACAGATTGCCAAACGAGCAGCTCGTGGTCTTCCAGCGCCCAATTCATTTGAAACTCTTGTGCTGCCAGTAAATAAGGTCAAGAAAGTGACTGACTGTGGAATAGCTGCTTCTTTTGCAAGATCAACTGAATTAAATAAAGATTAACCAGTTAGGATTACCTTGTGGAACCACTGAGTCCTAGAGGTATCATGTAAACCAAGAAGCAGGTGTTCAGGCTGAAACAAACACAAGATACTAAGTTTACATTGTTTAAGGATGATAGCATGTGGTGCCAAGGGGATAGCAATATTGTTCGCTTCTTGTTGATACAAAGTACTGATGTACCTGATTGAGAGGACTGACGTTTGAAGTTTTGGGTTGGGAAGAAGTCCTGATAATAAGACCATCATTTCGAATGACCAAATCTCGAAGCTATTGCAGGCAATGAACCAAACAGAAACATCATAATTCCTTCAAGCTATGGAGAATCATGAAAACCAATGTTGATAGTGTAGAAAGAGTAGCGTCAAAGCCAATAAATAAGAAAATGCAATCCCTTCGAAGTTGTGAAAATCACATCATGAACATAAACCAGAATAAAAAGGTTAACGGCCCATTGATGATTCCGAAGGACTATGACCATCATTTGTCCCGTACACTGTCCCGCAAGTTTTGATCATTTACTGATCTTTTTTTTTTTAATGGCCAAAAGTGAACTAGGAGAAGCAAAAAGCTTGAGAATTACCAGAGCATGACAGCAGAAGGAATTGCTAATTTCAGAAATCCAGGAATCCCATGAAAGGCCTCCTTGGAGAAACCGGTCCAAGTTCTTTTACAAGTCGGCGAAATTCTGACATATATTGCCAGTAACAGCACATTTATCCAGTACGACATAGCATTTGCCAAAGCAGCGCCTTTGTTTCCGAGTCCAGACTTGAACACCAGAAACCAACATATAAATATATGCAGCAATGTGGTGATTCCTGAACTGACCATCATTGGGACGACATTGTTCTGCGTCTGCAGAAACCTGACATGGCATTGCAGGAGTGCAAATGCGAAAATGCTAGGGATCATGAACCGAGCATAGGATCCTGCCTCCGCTGATATCTGTGGATCTTGCTTAAAGAACAGAAGGATTTGGCCGGCATTGGCCCAAACGATAGCAAGTGGAATGCTAGCTAGTAGGAGAACGATCATGGCCCTCTGCTTGTGGATACCAAGCATGTGGTATTGCTTGGCTCCGTAAGACTGACCGCAAAATGTATCCAATGCACTTGCCATTCCTGTCTGTTATGGACCAAGCATCCATAAGATGGTGTTTGGAGCGATCCATAGATGTCCCAAGATGAAATTCAAGAAGTTGGTCAATACATCCTAGGAACCCAAATAAGACCGTACTTCGAGCATCACGAGTATTGTCATAGTTAGCTCAACCTATGTCCAGCGGAAGAATCTAAAGAAGATAATTCTTTTATCTATCACATTCAGATGGGGTCCCAGACAACTTTTTTTTAAAGTGCAGTTGACATATGTCCTAATGTTGTACCCAACATTTAGTTTTAAATCTCGGCAATACGGAACCTAGCTAGCGGAGAGAAATCACATATCTAGCCCACAGAGCTTATTGAGAGATGACGTGTCCAGTAGATCAGTCTTTGTCAAACTGCCATAATCTGAGAAGCAGCTAAGGTTAATTGACAAGCAATCTATTCATGGTATTTGGACAGCACGAGCACACACGGGGTTAATTGATCCAACAATTTCTAGACTTCGTTTATTACCGAGAAACAGAAGTCCTACAATCATATTGATACTGGAAGTGGCACTATTCATCTTTCAAGATAAATAACATCCTGAAAGAAAATTTTCATACAAATGACAGAGTAGGATGCCACTTTCCGATTCTTAAAATCTTTCGTCTCTTAGTTGGTTTATCTCAAGATTAAAACCGGAAGAATTGTAGGGCCTTACCATCATGCTAAAGCCAGTCACAGAAGCGAAGGACGTGGCCATGGAAGCACCGGAAAGGGCCAGCTCTCCGAGATGACCCACAAACATCACCGAGATCACCTGCAAACAATATATCATCACGTTAACTGATACCAATGGCCCGGCCAACGAGAATTGCTGCTTCATTTCCGAGAAAATCTCGTCTTTCTTGAATCCATCCCCGGATGTGGACTTATTCTTCTCTTGAAAAACTGTTAAAAGGGGCGACTCCAGATGCTGTTTCTGTTCTTCAACATCCATTGATTGCTTCCTCTGTGCTTTTGGGCGGAGAGAGCGCAGCAGAGGGAAAAATCAGGGCACTAGCTTTAGAGATCCTAGAGATTCTCTCAGCAGAAAATGACCAATTCGATGCCTTTAAATACTTCAACGCACGTTTCTTTCTCTGACGGCTGAGTATCTTCTCACATGCTTGGTTAAGTAGCGTCGCCGGATTTTTGTCTAGTTAGATTTGTTTTGAGTATTAAATATCTCAATGGTCTCTTTAAACTCCGTGTGAGAGCTTCCAAGATGTTAAATGCAATTAAAGTGAATCGAGCCAACCAGAAGATCCCACCAAATGAGACAAATGTCGTGTCCTTTCTACAGATATGATGGGAGACTTAGCATCCCTTCTGGTCTTGACAGAATATCATCGACACGCTAGTTGTCGATGTTGATCTGATGCCGCAGAATATTTGCCGTACTTGGTTGCTCACTGAACTTTACCTTTACTGGAGGAGGAAGATGCATAAGTGGAACTTTCCTGTCATATTACTGAGATTAGATGTTGAGATTATATTTTCCATATTCAGTCAAGTGATTTTCCCATCAATGATGCACCAAATTTAATGTTGGAGTTTAAAAAGGAAAAAAGACATTTGACTAGTCAATTAGAGCGGTCTTTGAAAAAAAATGGAGATATAAAAGGAGGGGGCGATTAGAAAGAAGAAAGAAGGACAAGGGAAAAGAAAGGAAGGAGAAAGGATGAGGAGGAGGAGGAAAAAGGGAGTTTCATCCCTACACGCTTTGGAGGCTTCAACGAGCCAGATTAACTCTGTTTTGTACCACCTGGTAAGGACTTTGTACTTTCTGTTCTTTTAGTTGGAGCAATTTTTGGAGTTTCGCCACTAAATGCGAAATCTGAGTTTATGGGTTCAATCTAGGGGTCGTTAGGTTGTGAAATTATGTGGAATAAATAGTTTAGGGTATTGCGGAGTCGTGAGATTTTATAAAACTTCAGTCCGAATTATAATTTGGTCGTAATTCATGTTTAAAGTTTCGCAAGTGTTGCTACCTAATTCTGAATTCTTGTTTTTAGTGATGGTTTTCACTTTCTTTTTGTAGTCTTTTAAGTCGGTAGATGTCAGGCCTCGATGCGCCCCGCCCTTGGGCACGCGACGGTTCCCGATTTCTTTCTCTTCTGGCCAATCAGTTATTGCGACGTCCCAGGCAAGTCGCAGGTCTTCCCAAACATCAGAATCATAATTTCAGCGGAAGCGATATAATGATTAATCCTTACAACCCTTCGAACCACACCTCAATATTTTCAAACACCAGTTCAGGTACAACTATACACAATCAACTCCAAAGAACTTTAATACAAGTCTAGGAGGGTTTCACAACTCATATTACTTCTTCCTTTATCGATCCCATCTCGATCTACTCTTGCTCGATCGGCTCCTCCTCCGGCTCCAAGTTCGTGTCCTGCAATGGATCTGTGGTGGGGTGAGATACGGGAATATCTCAGTGAGTGATCCTTAACCCAAAACTAGGAATACCATTGCCCTAGGATCCCTATCGTGTCTCACCCTTCAATGATCATCTCAGTTACTTCCATCATCCAACTCTCATCTAGAGCTTAACCGCTTCTAACCCTTTTTGACTAAACCTGAAACTCTCTAGTTTCCACCATCTATTTTTATATCTATGAGTCAACCGGTTCGTGACCGGGACTTGGCACTAAGCCCAACAAACTAGTCAGTCACAATCATCTAGCATAAAATATTAAATATATAAATAAATAAATTGCAGAACAACTAAGTAAGTGCAGTATTAAATAAATAAATTGCGTAATTAAAAACTTAAGGCCGTCCACGACCGGCCTAAGACCCTAATTAAGCCTTTCTGGCTCGTTGTCATTTTCCATGATCAATAGTCCCTGTTGCCGTCTTACCATCGAATTGGTTCGTACAACCCGCCAAATCCATGGCGTCCTATATCAAGCCACAACTGGCCTAAATCGTCAACCGCCAAATCCATGGCACGTTGTAAGTCGCCAAATCCATGGCACTATTCGATTCGCCAATCCCTTAGCATCGTTCGATCGCCAAATTCCAAGGCACAACATATCGAACCATAGTCGGCTCAAGTCATCCCATCAAGCGATCACTAGGGCCCATTGCCCTATTTCCTCGGCTAAAAGCCAAAATCAATGCGAACCGAGGTCCACGACCTCCTCGGTCAACTTGCGAAATCAAATCGGCTCAGCGCAATCCTGTCGACACCCAATTTAATCTTATCGACTTCCAATTTAAATTAGGGTAATTTGTCTCATAATCGGCCTAATAAACATCAAAATAAATAGAATAATATCCATAATCCTTGGCAATTTCTCCTCGTGGCTCTCGCAGCTCAGCTGCCACCAATAACGGTCTCATCGACCGGTGACCTTTGATTAGGCCCCTTGGGCACGTAATCGACCCATTTTAATGCCAAATCATCGACATTCTAATCCGAGTTACAATCAGGTCTCCCATTTATTCAATTAATCCTCCGATCAAACCTACGTCCAATCCAAGGTATATTAACAACAATCGGTCTAAATTATCCATATAATCGACTCATTCTAATCAAGCCATGCCATTTCGCCAATACCGTGCACCCGGCCATAATTGGCCTTATCGTCCGTTTACACTATCAAAGTATCCATTGGATTCCATCCACGTCCAATTTGTCCCAATAAGTCATATTAACCTCAAAACAGTGATTAGGGCCCCATGGCCACCTAATCGGTCTCCAAAACAATGATTAGGGCCTCATGGCCACTTAATCGATCCAATCATGTGTCAATATTTTCCAATTACACATCCAAGCCATTATCGGACCTCTAATTGTGTTCCGACATCCAACCGATCCGAACGTCAAATCCAGGGGACCTTAAATACTAGTCACAATTGAACTAAGTCATCCAAACACACAATCCAGCCACCCAACTATTTCATCGAGCTCATCCATTCATTCCCATAAATCTACTAAAGCAATAGCACGCCTAATAAAGGGTTAAAGTCCACTCACCTTTTTGGTTCGCAAATCGAGGCGGGCCGGGTCCGTGAGTAGCGGTGAAGGGCGGCGAGATGGCTTCAATTGCACGGGCGATCGCGGGAACAGGACCAGCTTGCTGGCCAGGTCGGGTTTGAATCGGGTCCGGGTCGGGTCCGGACCGGGTTCGGGTCGAGTCGGGGCCGGGTTCCCCGGTCAGATTTTTGGACCGGCTGACCTCTTGTCGCTTAGGCGCTCGATTCTCCCTCCTTAGGTCGAATTAGAGCTCGAGACTGGTTGGGCTTTGAAGGGTACTCAGAGACGGTTCTAACGGTGGTGGCGGCGTCTCCAACGGTGGCCGGAGCTGGGAGAAATCAGCCTTCAAAGTTGGTGGTCGGACTGCAGGAATTTCGGGAAAAAGAGGGGCAAGGATCGAGCCTCAATCCGTGAGTTCTTGACCAAATCGTTCGAAACCAAAGCCATTTCTAAGCTTAAGGGACACCTAGGAATCGATTGGTGCCATCAATTTCGAGTGGGTAGGTCTAGATTGGCCGGACTTTTAGATCTAGGGTTTCGGCGCCCGTTTTTGGGGCAAATCTCGTTCTATTCAAAATTGGCCCAATCTAGACCAAATCAATCGCTACAAAAGCCATAATTGGGGTTTAGGGGTACCTAGAAGTCGATTGGAAGCAGTGGAGCAAGCTAAAAATCAAAGTAATGGGAGAACTCACCGATTGAAGCTTAAAGAGTTTTGCTGGAAAACAGGGGAAGAAGCTGGCCGTGGGGGCTCCTGTCGAGGGCTGCCGGCGACGATTCAGGCAAGGCCGGCGGTGGCGGTTGGCTGGGTCGTGTATCTGGTGTCACAAGATTTCAAACGGCACCAAGTTTGCGCAAAACGGAGGTCTGGAACGGACGTTATGGCTCGTTGAAGAAGGGGTCGCGCACTGGTTTAGGGGAAGGGGGTAGGTGGGAGCCGAGCCACTCCTCGGCTCGTCGGCGCCGCGTGGCCGCCTCTCGTTGGCCGAGAGGTACGCCGGCAAGTTTGCCACGGCGGTGGGTGGGCGATGGGAGGGGTTGGCCGCTCGATTGGCCGACGCGTGGCCTTCCCTCACCCTGCACGCCACCTGCTCGGCAGAATGCCGTACAGGCGTGCAAGGGAGGGAGCCTCCCTCGCGCGTGGGCCGGTTCGCCAGACCGGTTGAACCGGTCCGCGGGCGGTCTGACCGGATCGTCCTCTTACTAGCCGGTCCGGTCAACGTTGACCGTTGACCGTTGACCAAAGTCAATTTTTTGGAAAATTTTCCAAAAACACTCATAGGCCCAAAATTCACTTCTTTTGGGGTCAAAATGCAATTACCCAAAAGTCGGGGGACTAAAACAAAATTTCCGAAAGTCCGGAATCGCCCGTGATGAATTTTTACGGTTCAATCCAAGGCACTCTCGGGGTCGGCGGGCCACTAATTAGACCCGTAAATTTGCTCAATTGGACCTCAAAAGTGGGGCTAAAAGCGGGCTGTGACAGTAGAGTTTAAGATCTTTTAGTACTTCAAAATGGTATTCATTTGACAATAAGCCTGCTCGAATTGTAGTTCAATAGAGAGAGATAGGGCGTGAGAAAATTTGTCACGGAAGTGGTCTTTCGTTGTGTGAGTGGTTGTTCGTCATGATTGGCTGTTGTTTAGGTCATTTGTTAACTTGAAGTAAACGTTGCCTAATTGAGTCTTAATTAAGGTGGTTATTTACTTGAGTTTTGATATGGCTCTTTTAATTGATAAGATTTCAGGTTCATCGGCTTGAAATAACTTTCAATTTTTAATCTATAATTTCCTTTGAGTGGTGCTTATCTCTCTTTTAAATTTATAAACTCATAATTTTACAGGTTGTGGTGATCAAGGAGTGCATTTGTTTCATTAAAACTAAATCGGGAATTAGCCTGCCTTATAGTAGTTTCAATAGTTGGAGTTAGTTTTGATCATTTGAAATAGTTCGATCTAAATATTTATGAATGGTTTGAGAATGGTTTATAAGATAAATTGAGAAAGGTTATACAAATTGGTTTATGAATCTGATTTGTGAAACGTATTCTAATTTATAATACGTATTGTGGATTTGATTTGTGAGTCAATGTAGGATAGTTGATGCTCATTGTCACTACATTTCAGAACCTATTGTATCACACTTCGCTCACGAGTGCGTAGCAGACCTTAGTAGCTTTTCCTGATTGCGGTTGATAGATGCGACGCCTCCAAGATGCATTGCCGACCCTCAACTTAATCAGAGAATCACAAGCGGAAGCTAAATACAAAATTTCCCATAATAACTCCAGGATATGCAAACAAATATACTTATCAAATAATCAATTGTTGTTTTATACAAATTCCCTTGGGGATAATAAAACCCGTAGTTGAAAACCATAGCGATACTCACTCACTCGCCATCTACAGGCCTCCTAGTCTAACCCGGTTTTTATCCATTACCTCCAAGCTCGGACCTGAAAAATGGGTTATAATAATAAATGAGATATAAATCTCAGTGAGTCCACACTATAAACCTAGACTAGGAAGGTAATCGTCTTAGGGTCCATAACCACTTCTCCAAATCCTCATTGAGCTCTACACCCCTCTCATGTGCCTACTAGTCAAGTCGCATTGGATTATACATGACAATGCATGCCCCTAGGCTAGACTACTATGCAATCAACCACCGGCACTCGAGTTACGATATAGGCACATTAGGCTGAATACAGCTTAGATCCCTATTGTAAGGCATCTCATGTTTGCAATTCACAGTAAACCTCAACTGGCCAATCCGTTACGTGGTATGGTCCTAAAAGTCGCCATTGCCAACTCGTCACATGGTTTGGCTCTTAAGTAGGACCACCTCACTTATCACGCTACGTAACTACTAACTCTCCTGACTCATCAACTCATCACGTGGCTTGACATTCAAGGGTCACTACTAGCCAACTTATCATGTTGCTTGACCACGCGACTGACTTCATGATACTAGTCTGTGCATCTAGCCCAACTATCTCTATGAGTCCTTACCTAACAATCAATTAGTCCCTCAGTGAGACTTGGCCAACCTCTCATGTGGCTTGGCGATAATTCCCATCACTAGCTAACCCTTCACATAGGTCGGCTCACAAGCATGACTAACCGTATGGTATAGGGACATGCTTCCAACTCGTCTACTTTTACAAGCTACTAGCTAACAGTCGATCGGTCCATATTCGAGACTCGGCCTTAAGCCTTAAGCCAGCGACGCGAGGGTCATCACTTAGTTTCTCACCATATGTTTATTATTTATTTATAGATTTACCTTTTTTAATTGAATTTGCATTAGAAATTAGATTTGAACCAAAACAACATTGTTTTAACCTTATGTTTGATGTTTGAGCCACAACTATGACGGAGGGAAAATATACTAAAAAGGCAATATCAACATTTTTCCTGAATCAAATTAGATAGAATTAACGGACGAACTCAATTGTATGAATTTGATAAGTTTGATTACTTGATTGTACTTCTTGTGAGTTTTAAGACTTAATTATATTATCATAACAACTTTTAGGGTTAATAACACAAATAGTCCCCTTAGCCCAATGTGCAATATAATCCATTAAAAATTTCAATTTGTTAAATGTAATTCATGAACTTTAACTCAATAAATAATGTGGTTCTTGAATTTTCATTTGTTCAATGTGATTCTTGAACTTTTAGTTCATATTCAAACTAGTCTCTAAACTATATAAAAACAATCATTTAGCCCTTCCATTAAATTTAAGTTTATGGACCACATTAAATATTTTCATACTTTATGACTAGTTTGAACATGCAAAAAACTTTAGGAACTACAATGAACAAAATTGAAAGTTCATGGATCACATTGCACATTGGGTTAAAATTTAGAGATCACATTGAATAAATTCAAACTTTAGGGATCACATTGCATATTTAACCAAAGTTCAATGATTATTTGTGTCATATTCCTCAAGTTTTAGGACTTTAATTGTAGTTATCTATTAATTTTATATTCAATTTGCTTAAAAAAGATTTGTGTTACTCACTGACCTGCAGTTAAATGTTTTCAAGTTCTTCACCAACAAGAAGTAGGACAAGGATACTAGTAGTGGGAAACTTTTAGTAGTGAGATCTTTGTTTTTGTTGAGCTTAGCTTGTTGTATATATATGAGTTGATACTTGTTGGGTTAGTTGAGTTTTTAGATATACGTATTTCTTTTATGCCTGGTTGAAATTATGATACTATGATCAACTTGTCTCTCTCTCTCACACACACACATAATATGTGGATGTTGATTGTGTTTAAGGCTGCATCCTTCAACGACGATTGTGTCTTCTCCTCGACTTGTAGAAGTTGAGGTGTGACACTCAAAATTTAATATTGGGTTAGCGACCTCTCGTGGGCAAAATTACAACGTAGTCAATTTAAAATCAACAAAATTTTTGAACGTGCGTCGAATGAGCTTGTTTTGAAACATCGCAGAACTGATTTTGATGATGACAAAATTTAACTGAGGGCTTAATATCTTTATAAAGTGCGCAACTATATTTTATTAGTGTTGATCTTTATGAAGAATTCATGGACTGCTAGAGCTCAAGTAAATGAGGAGGCGTATGCAGGCCGAACCTTGTAATTTCTCTTTCCCAAACTTCTGTTGATATTGTTAGCTTACGTGCCCGGGGAAGCAAAGTTTTCAAGAAGGGGTTAATTCTGCATTTTTAGTTTTTATGTACTTGAAAAACCAATTCATCCCATATAAATATTTAGGCATTAATGGTTATTAATAGTGAAAATAATTTCAATTGATTAAGATAAACATTTTAGGGAAAAAAGACCTTTAAAGATTTCCCTTTTCCAAGGTAAAGGAAGAATCAAAATAATGGTGGATTGGAAAAAGGAAGAAAGGAAATAAAATGACATATTTCCCTAAAAAAACTTTCAATTTTAATTTTTGTCCCAATTTTACCTTTAATTTCATAAAAAAAATTTCAACTTTAAATCACGTCTCAATTTTAGCTAAAACTTTTTTTTTGTCACAGAAATCCTCAACTTTGGGTAATATCCCAATTGTACCCTTTTTTTGTCCCATATAACTCCCTAAACATTAGGTTAATTCCCAATTTCCACCCTAATTTTTTTTCTCTTATAGAAAAACTCTCGACTTTCACCAATTATGCCCGAAGATGCTTTTCATCTTATCAAAAAAATCCCACTTTTAAGTCCAATTCCAATTTCACTTTAATTTTTTTTTCTCTCATAGAGGATAAACAACTAATACTTAGTCACAAATAAAAGAAGAAAGCTTAAGCATCGAAAACTGAAATAACCGACACTTATAAAGCATTTGTCGAGCACAGCTTGTTTTTATAGAAGTGCAAACATTATGGATTCAAACATATTAAATAGTTCATTTTGTTAAGTAGTATGCTATAAGTATTTTATGAATTCGTTTCTTCAAATTTTAAAGTTTTAAGTTAAATGATTCACCTAAAATGATATTAGAGCACACGTTAATGAACTAAATTATGGAAATCCCATCTTCGGTTTATCCCGATGGTAAGGTTAAATTTTGCTTGACTAACTACTTAACAAGTGCCACAGAAACACAATTTTCTTTTTTACAATAAAATTCATGCTATAGATACATTTTTGACATATATATTAAACACTTTTAAACTTTTGAAAACCACCGGTGCCTACTTTGCCTTTTCAAAAAGTATGTGCGGCTCTCTGAAAAGTTAAATGTGGTTGTAGAGTGCGAATTCATAGGAACAATTGCATTATTGTCATGCGCCAAATCAAACTTATAATCAATGTAATCAAGGCCAAAAGATGTGGCAATCATTATCGAACATGCCTGCCACTTTCTCCGTTGACAATCCCCACCTCACGAAATCCAACTACCCCGAAGTTTAGCTTGTCTATTACAACCCAATAAATCCCAATTCTTCTTCCTTGGACCAACCTGAGGAAAGATGAACTCCCATCGGGGGACTACCCTGATCCTAGCGCTCCTCCTCCTCCTGATCTTGACATGCCATGCCCTCCCCAAGAAGCGCCCCAGCCCGAGCCTAGCCGACCAGTTCCTCGTGCCCCACAACATCGTTCGCGCCACCGTCCGGATGCCGCCGCTCATGTGGGACCCGCGCCTCGTGGGCTATGCGCAGCAATGGGCCGCCCAGAGGCAGCAAGACTGTGCCTTGAGGCACTCGAACGGCCCCTATGGGGAGAACATATTCTGGGGGAGCGGCACCGGGTGGAGCCCGGGCCAGGCAGTGGCGGCGTGGGCCTCGGAACGGCGGTGGTACAACTACAGGAGCAATGAGTGTGCACAAGGCCAGATGTGCGGGCACTACACCCAGATGGTGTGGAGGAGCACGAGGAGGGTCGGCTGCGCCGTGCAGGTGTGCCTTGGCGGTGGCGGGACGTTCATGGTTTGCGAGTATGATCCGCCAGGGAATTACATCGGAGAAAGGCCATTCTGAACAATTTTCTGATGATGAAATTATGGGTGTGCGCAAAGTGAGGGACATGTTGTTTCTTAATTGTTGGGCGGGGGGGTATGACTATTGGTGATGGGTGTTCAATTCAGTCAGTGTGATTAAGGTACGTTTGATACTCTCTGAAGTGATGCGCACGCGCACATTTGTGTATGATTAATTTTACAATACAAGATATTCAAACCTAGAAGCTCAATTAATCATTGCGAACATATAACTAACCGAGTCGTCCAATTCCTTTTTTTAAAAATAATTTCCTTTTATAATCGTTCGTTTTACGGAAAATAACTTTCATGTAAATATTTTTAAAATTTTTCAGCATTCATTTCATGAAAATTAAAATAGTCAAGGACAATATTTTACACCAATAAAAAAACTCTTTCAAAAGTGGAGAAAATATTTTCAGTTCTTTTAAAAGAAGAAAACATTTTCCGTGTTCTTCATTTAGTTTTAAATATCGCGGCCTCTAACAGCGTCCATCAATCTCGCTCGAGGCCGGTGAGTCGACAACTTTTGATAAATGAACACTGAAAAATTTTATATTTTCCAAAAAAATGATTTCTTGAAACACAATTTCCATAAAAGTTATATTTTTTATAGGACAACCGGAGGCCGAATGTTTTATAGTTATTCAATTGGTGACAGCTATCTTCTCTTTTATGTTGAATTATTTTCCCCAAAAGATATTACTTTGCGCAGAATAAAGTATTTGTTCGTAATAAACTTGTAGGGGGCATATAACAACTTATTCTAGTTGAAGAATAAGTCTGAGCGACCACTTCGAATTGGGACATCAGCTATGCGACTTTGTCAATCTCGATATTCATCCAAATTTTGTTCCGTGATACATTAAGAATTCCAGATTCTTCTTCTCTTCAAGCTATGTGAACAGTAAACATTACCCCTTTTTTATAAGAGAATAATTATCAATTTTTACTCTAACTCCAAATTTGCCCACGTTAGGCCTTGATCTTATAATTGCCATTAATTATCCATAGTTTTCATATTCTAGAACAATCTCATTTTAGAAATAATTTTCCATGTCACCTTATTGATGTGGATTTGTGATGGATGTGAAAATATCACGTCAAGTGGGGATTGGACCACATGCATATATTTGAGAATCAATTGAAAGTTAGTGACAAAAAAAAAATTGGGGTTAATTTGGGATCAGACCTATAGTTTGGGTTTTTTCAGGCAAAAGAAAAGTTAGGGGCATATTTTAAACTGGACCTAAAATTTGAGACCTTTCATGAGAGAATAAAAGTTCAAGACGGCATAATAAGGATTATGTTTAAAGGTATGTTAATTTTTAAAGAATTAGGCCCAATTAATTATGCTTCCTCGTCAAATCAATTTAATTTTCAACTCGTGGGCTATCGTTAAATGAGGTGTGTAGATGGAACCTTGATGTGACCATCTACCACTTTACTCGTGATAGCAAAATAGTCGCCAATACATCTTATCATCATTGGGTACACCAAGATCAATTATTGCTTCATGCAATTATAGTTGCCATTTCCAACTCAATAGCGCCTCTCATTGCTCATGCCAAAGTAGCACATGAGACTTGAAATAAACTTTCGCATCTCTTTACCATCAAGACATGCTTGCACCTCATGATTCTCAATGGGTGTTTGATCCTCACAAAATGTGACATTCGATCAATAGCTGAGTATTTACAAGTTGTCAAAGGAATTGCTAACGGATTTGCCATCACCAATTCTTCCGTCAATGATGAAGATTTGATAATAAATGTTCTAAATGGGTTCTAGTCTTGTTGCCATTAGACTACGTGAACCACCCGTTTCCTAGAGGAACTCCATAATCAACTTGTCGACTTCAAGCAATATCTGAAAACAGAAGAGAGTCAGCATGAACTGACTCTTGTTAATGTGACATCCACGTCAAAGGTTTGAATATACTATGTTAAAGAAAAAAGGACATCAGTTACATGTTATTTTTGTCTATGTCAAGAGCAATCATTTGCAAATCTCAGCCAAATCCATATAGTTTTATCTCATATTGGTATACTTCATTTATTTTCTGTCCCACGACTAACCTATTGTACATCAGATTATCAATAATCTTCGAGACCCCCACATAGATATGCCAGAACTCCCTAATCTATGGTACATCAGATAATCAATAATTTTCGAGACCCCCAAATAGATATGCCAGAACTTAACACTAACATTACATGACCTAAAGTGGGAGCAAATGCTTCTACGTACTGTTCCCCCAGCATCCAAGCCATTGACCCATAATGTATTTAATTACATCCATCAACGATTAAGAATTACTTTACATTGGAACATGAATGAGAGCATCGTGCGGAGTAGAGGATACTTGATCGCTGATAAGCACTCCGGAATCAGAGACGTTCAATATGGCCGTTCCCCTACGTAGTTCCCCACCGGGTCATAGTTGCAATTCATGAACACGTCCCCATCGTCGCAGACCATGCGGGAACAACCGATCCGTCTCGTCGTCTTCCAGACAATCTGCGTGTAGTGGCCGCACACTTGACCTTCGTCGCATGTGTTGGTCGAGTACGTGTAATACTTCTCCTCTGCGGCCCACGCACCAACTGCGTCGCTCGCCGTCCATGAAGACCCGCTTCCCCAGTATATGTTCTCTCCTAGCTTGAACCCGCCTTCCGGGAACGAATGCTCCGGTTTGCAGTCCGACTTCCTCTGGCCGGCCCACCACCTCGCGTACCTTTCTCACTAGGAAGTCACATTAGTTGTCGGATTTCATGGGAGAAATATAATAGTAGCTTGAACCATATCTAAATGAGATTTTCCTCATGCGTTTCCTATTAGGATTTCTAATATGTTCTCTAAAGTTTCTCCCAATTTGAGTATGTGTTAACCAGACGTAATTGGCTTAGTGATTAAGAAAAGGAAATGCGCGTTTGTAGACTACGCCCACCGCGCGAGTTTAGGTACCCATGTCACCAAGTTCAGACAACTTCCTATTTGGACAAGCCATTCTAATGCTCTGTGTTCCATAAAGTTAATAGTACGTGTCAGAGATAAATGCGATGCTTCCTCGTCATTCAAAAAAATTTATGTATAAAATTGAACTATCAAGCAACGCAAAAAAGGGTCAATGCCTATGTCATACTAAGTGCTCAATATTTAACTTGAGGTGAGAGATAGGAAATCCACATAAAATTTATGAAGCATAGTAAATTTTCGGTTTAAAATCACACCAAGAATCAAGTGGCTAAGGAATGAACAGAACTAGAGTAAGTGTCAGCCAAGCTTTCAAAAGGGGATAAATATTCAAGTGATGGCCATTTGAAGCCGATCTTTGCTTCTGAATGACATCACATTCACAGTCCTTATCTTGTCCGATGTGAGATGCGAGATGCCAGAGTCTTTATCGAATCAATAGAATTGAATGACATTGAATTTATACGTACCTCTCGAGCTCGAAGTCCCACATCAAGGGGAGCTCCCACTTGGAGGCTCGCACGAGGTTGTGTGCGAACAAGAACTGGAGGGACTCGCCGATGCAGTTCCAGCAGAGCTGCTTGGAGACCCTGTATATCGTCTCGTTGTCTGGCTTTGAAGAGAGCAGTTTGGCTTGGAGCCGTGGAGAGAGATAGGGAGTGGCCGAGACAACAGAGATTCTGCTGATGCTGCTGTTCATAAGGAGCACAAGGAGTAGAAAGGGTGAGTAGTGACTGCCCATGGTTTGTTGTTTGGGATGAGAAAGTGGGTGGATGCTGCAGAGCTCCGCACATCTGACTTTATATGGTTCCTAAGATGGGGTCCTGGGAACGTAAATCCAATATTAATTATTCCTCAATAATTTCAAAGCCATCGTTACAAATTTTCCACAATAATGACGCTTATCTTTGGGATAGAACGATTTTGAATCTTTACAGTGAGAAAATTCGTCAAAGACACCTAAATCACTTACTCATGAAATATTTCACTAACCCTATAGATGAGATAAGATGAGCGAGCCGGTCCAAACCTCCAAACCTTAGCAACTCGAATATGAGATTGTTCACATTGGATGTCGAGGGAATTGAACATGTACCCTATTCCGCACATCTCATCCCCAGGAATGTCCCTTCTGTGAAGAGCAGCGCATGTTCTTAAGGAGTGTTTTGACTTGTAAGGGGTATAATAAACCCAGCGGTTGCACCATTTCTAATCTATTATCGTGAAACTGCTTCAGCCAGTTTGGAAAAATTGAGACACTAAAGAACACACGTCTTTAGGGGTTTATGCGACACCATGTCACAGCATAGCAACGACAGAATACAACTGCAACGCCGCCCATAAGGTCACACCCGTAGATTGATGTTCACACATAAATGTGCGCAACATCTATTCCTTCGCGAGGTTCTGTACTGCTGTACTGTATCTTAAGCGGTCCTGTGATCACGATTCAAAATGAAATGGTTTTATGAATGATAGAAACGTATGGACCACAAGGTGGTAGACGGACAGGAAATCTTTTGCGATGTGAAGAGAGGTCCTGTGACTGATTGGTGACCTCAGAATATTATATCCTTGCCAAAGGATTGGGTTCACCTGACTGAATGGAGAGTGGGATCGCAGCAGTTGAATAGTGGGAAGTTGGATGAATCTGAGCCAAGTAAGTTGGCAAGTTTCAAGCACGCGCTTTAGGAGTTTCTCTGGCATGATATTATAGACATGAAGTAAACAAATGATCCAAGTGCTGCCCGTGAAACCAGAGCAGGGTGGTTTCTGTTGTTGGACACCCGTGAGCTGTGGGACAAGACCGCTCGCCGCCGTCCATTCTAGAACTCCACGATTGTTCACATGTCGCTACAATGTAATGTCTTGATTTATTATGTCGACTAAGAAGACTCGATGCATCAAAACAAGCGCAAATTCTATGATATTGTATGACGTTCATTTAAATATCATAATTACGTCCAACCTGAAAAACGAAAACTATTGACACGATAGCTTTTTCTTTTTTAATCTTCTTTCTCTCTCCTACATGGAATTTTCTATTATTTTCTTAATCATAGTACAAATAAAAAGAGGAACAAGCCTTTGCAAGTAGCTGCCTGCACTGCCATCACCAAAAAGGGCCAGGGGACATCACCTAGGGGAAAGGGCTTGATAATATGAGAAGTAGGGGTGAGCAAAATCATGGTGGATGGGTTCCAGATTTGGACCTTGTACTCGACTCTGTTATAATCGATTCATATTATCTAGACCATGTTCCATACTCTGTTTACATTAGACCATGTTCCCTACCTATCATATTTTCCGATTTGGGAACATGGTTAACCCTATTTATATTGAAACCTTTTTAGCAACATGTTTTATATTAAGCACTTGTAAATTTGTAATTAACTCATACATTAAGAACCCCAAGAGAGATAAGTGTAGCCACAATACTCCAATACTATATGTCAAGATGAAGGAGTTTCCTCTCCAACAAGAGATCCCAAATGGGAATCTAATACATCTTACATCTACATAGTTAAATGAAGATAGCCACAGTACATAGAGAAGTTTTTACTTTGGGGGGGGGGGGGGGGGGGGGGGGGGGGTACACTTCGGTTTTCAAAAGTTACAAGGACGTGAAGAAGAAGCTAAGCGAAGTGGAGGAGATCATGGCTCTTCGTAAAAAAATTAGGCACACCGAATGGGAAGCCAGATGGTGTTGAAGACGTTGCTCCATCAGAAGATAAGGCTTCAAATCAATAAAATCCTCAAGAAAGCATCCCGGTTGGATCTAGCTCAAAACAATTGATCCCGTCTTCGGTGCCAAAGAAAATTGCCCGTCACCAAGCTCCTCCTAAACTAAAACCACACCACATCTTGAACCACAAAATTAGAAATAAGCATGTGATCGTAGGTATGTTCAACAGCAAAAGCAGTTACATCGTGAGTTGAAAGGTTCATAACATGATTGACAATGAACAACAAACCAGTGCAATATGCACAAAATGAACAACAGACCAGTGTACATTGTGTACAGTATGCACAAAATGAAGCTATTTACTTACCACAAAATCGAAGTTTCCACAAAATGAAGTTTATTTTCTAATGATAATTTCCTCAGTAAGACAATCCAAATCTAAAAACAAAACAAAGAGATATTAAATAAGTAATTCACTTGATAGATAGCTATGCGATTGAATTACAAGATATAAAGAAATATATATGACTTACTCATCTCAAACTTTTCGGCATTCTAAATGCACTCTTCACCATTAATGGCACACGAATAACTCTTAACCAATCTTGACTATAAATCAAACCTTCCACCACTCTAGAGTTAAAGAACTTCGAAAGCCATCAAGTACACGTCTGAATGTACTAAAAGCCAACTCTGAAACAACGGTAGTCACGGGAATAGAAAAAACATCTCGAGCTATCAAAGATAATATTTCATATTTTGACCAAATACTGTTCCACTACATCAAAAAATCAAGATTAAGCATATCTTCACTTTCGGCTTTAAGCTACCGGTCAAGCTCAAATTTTTTACATCCAACACTTTTTTCTTCGCATGGAGAAAACTTATGCGCCAAGCATGGATTTCACACTCATTGTCATCAATATCGACATTGAAAGCACTACTACTGTTACTCATACTTGAGCCGCCAAATTCTTCTTTACTAGAAGAGCCAACAAAAGATTGCTCATAAGACTTGTACAAATTCTCCAAAGTGATTCACTTTATCATGCATCTCATCAATATTTACTTTATCATCATAAATTTGTTCAAAACAAAAGTTTACATAATTCAACTTCTTTGTAAGATCCAATACAACCGCAATCAATGCCATCATATTAACTCTATCCAAAATCCCATAATAATTGTCAAACTTCTTTTTTATTTTTAAACCCATAGCTTGAATCTTTGGGTTTAAAGAATACGCCGCATCATTCAAATACTTATACAACATAGTTATTCCCTCAAAATAATCATTTGAAGTAACATAGGCACAACCCGACATTCTTTTGGTTGCATCATAAGACCGCTTTAGAAATTTAGAAAGAATGATGGCATTTTCTCAATCTTGATATTGAGGAGGATCATTGTCAATTTCCCTTAAGAAACATAAATCATCTTCTGCCATTCTTTTGAAGTTTTTTTGAACTTTATGGCAGTGTCAACATCATATAAGTGGAGTTCCATCTAGTGGCAACATTAAGACAGACCGAACCATTGTATGCAATCCTCTCATTCTTAATGTAAGTTTTGAATGACTTGGCTCTTGCCGAAGAACTCCTCACATACCTAACAACGTTTTCGGATGTGTGCAATAGAATCATGCATCTCATTCAATCCATCTCTTACTATCAAGTTAAGTATATGGACAGTGCATCTCATATGTAAAAGCATTGCCATTCAAAAGCAAAAATCCTTTTTCTAAAAATTTTTCTTTCAAATAACCAACGACCACATCATTTAAACGGGCATTATCCACTATTATTGTGGATACTTTTTTTTTATTCCCCAATCATAAAAGTATTTCTCCACCATTATCCCAATCTCCCTATCCTTGTGACTATGCATCACCACAAAATTGATTATTCTTTTATGTAGCTACCAATTTTCATCAATATAATGCGCAGCAAGACACATATAGTTCAAGTTTTGAATGGAACTCCACATATCCATTATGAGTGCAATTCTAAATTTAAGCTTACCAAAGCAAGTTTTCAAATAAGTCCTTTTCACTTATATATAACTTCATACAATCTCTTGCTACCGTAAATCGAGAAAGATGTTTGAAAACATGTTGCAATTCAGTAACAAAATCACGAAAATCAAAATGCTTAACCATGGAAAATGATTGTTCATCAATGATAATCATTCGAATAAGCATGTGCCTACAATGTTTTTGATCAAATTTCCATATTGTTAAAACACTACCACTACTAATTGTATTTCCCCTTACCTTGCCAACCATATCATTGTCACATGATGCAAATAACATTTGCTTTTTATCTGCAAGAGGATACTTCTTGCACTTTTTCAAGTGCTTCCACATAGTAGAGATTTCATGATCAACATTATACACATAATCATTCCCGCAATGAATGCACTTTACCCTAACTACTTTATGTGTGTTCTCATCCATAATTCTCGAATAATTATTCCACATATTTGATTGATTAACTAGCTTTTTACCCAAAGAAGGATGAGACTTAGGTATCGTCACCTTATTTGTCATGCACATGGTCGCAGATTTCACTTAATCAGCTCCATGGAATGGCAATTCCATGAGCTGACTCATTTCATTATGTCCATCCACTTCCATTGATATGTTGATGTCTTGATCCATTGGCTGAAAATTGAAAACCAATTATCATAAAAAATAATTTTCATCATAGAAATTAAAAAAACAAACACATAATCATGGACATTTTATTTACCTTCACTTTGGTCGGGAGACATTGGCTTGACACAAGGAGCTTCTGCAACCATAAAGAAGTTACATCATCTTATTATATTTGTAAGATAAAGAGAGCCCTCCACAACACAATCGAGACAAATTGAACCCATGATTATCTGTAGGTATGACTATCTACAGAAAATACTTGTAATTCTTCAACTATGTCCTTTGCATTTGAGATGTCACATATGTCATAAAGCAAATCAAGCGCCTGCCTCCGAATGCTGCAAGCATAACAAATGCATGTGAGAAATGAAAAGAAAGGTTGGCACAAGACTTTTTGATCATACGTTTCCTAAAGATCATTGCACATTGTATTTAATATATAAAATATATATTTCTCTAAGATTAAAAAAATATGCATTCATGTACATTTTGTTTTATTGCATATGTATAGATGGGTTCAGTTGCTAACCTAAAATCATGGTCTAAAGTTTTCAAGTAATCCTACATTGCTCAAGTGGACTTTAGAAATTCATTCAAAGGAATAAATAGTTCACATTGATAGAAAGTGATAATTTTAAAGAATTACTAATTCTTATCTCTTATAGTATGTAAATTATCCTTTCTTGAAGGCCAAATTGCGGAGCTCATCTTGGTGGATAAGGTACTTTGTCCAACACAAACCAGAAGAAAACGAATCTGCCACAAAGAAGCTCGCGCAAGCTTCAATGAAGCAGTCATATTAACCGGCCTACCAGGTTTTCCATTTGAAATTTTTTCCTTGAAATCTTGCCTTGAAGTCCTGTTCTCTGAGCCTTCCTCAAGAAACAAATGGTAGCAACATCCTTCAAACTTCATGCCCAAAGGGTTGTGTTGACAATTGGATTTTTGTCTAAAAAATAAGTTTGTTATGCAAAGCATTTTCGAAAGAACAACTTAACAAGTTTTTAACAACACAACTTTCTTAATTATTTTAGAGGACTCAAACAGCATCTCTGATTGGTTCAGCTTTTAAAGAGCTGAACTTGCTGAAGATGGTGACTTTGAGGACCCCATTTGCTTATTTCGTTCATAAATCATAGGCTAATAATAAAGTTAATTGTTTGTCAGTTGTTGTAATCCTGGTGGATGATGTTGATGTCGGGAAACATGTATCCAACCGTAAATCTTTGCTAAAGGCTAGCACATTCTCTAGTAAGCAAACATTAAACACTTGAATCACTGGATCATGATCTCTAAACATTCATCTAAACTTGTCATCACTAAAGTTTCATCAACAATGTTTTCTCCTGGTAAATTATATTTTGTCATCCGTGACAAAAAAAAACTATATTGTGACATCTTAGTTATGTTACTCATACTTCATAGGCATTCATACTCTCTTTGCAACTTTCCACCATTCTTAAAACATAATTTCATTAAATGCTAACAATTCAATCATGGAATGGTAAAAATAGCACTAGTGACACAATAGAGCTCAATCATCATTCAAGTCTAAAAATTTCCTGGTAAATAGTAAATGCAAGAACAATTCAATATTAGACAGTAATGACAACTCACTAGATGACCAAATTTTGATAATTCAGCAACTTTAGGTCTCTACTAACTTGGATAGCCTACAAAAGCAACATAAAAAAGAATCAAAATCAGACACCATGAGAAGGGTAATATCTTATGCTCCAGAGTCTAGAGAAACATCTACTAGTATGCATTCTATAGAATGCTCTACAGAACTTCCATGTACTTATTTTCGGATTTGCAATCTCAAAGAGTGGCGAGGTCATTTGGGTGATTTATCCGACATGCTTTGGCATCAATCGGTTTTCTCATGAAATAGATACACTTTAAACTATGACATGTATTACAGTAGACTGTAAAAGATGTATGGCTTCATGATCTCTAGCAAGTTTTAGATGGTCCAACTCTTAAGTACCAAAATTGAAAAAGAAGACTAAACAAAGAGTGCTTGAGGCATGAAAAAAAAAACCAAAAGTAGCAAGATGAATATCATATTGATGATCTTGCAAAAGGGAAAACATAAGTGTGCTTAGCGCGACATGGCTACCTCAATAAGGTCGGGGCGTGTGTGCGCGTGTACAGGAAAGGCAAAATTAACCAGAACACATTCTCGTTCCTTTCTACTTGTACCCTCAACATTTTGTCTATTCCACATGATCCTTCCCAGGTTAAACCAAACATCCAATTGTTGCCCAATTTCAAAACTTTGTCATGCAACTTACGTAGGCAACACAAATACGAAAAGAAATCAAAGAGCCCAATACCTTTGTGTATCTCGAAACAGTCCAACGAACAATAAGTGCTTGCATTAAACAAAAGAAGAGCCAACGAAATGAAGAGACAGGGAAGACATGCTCTACTATATAGAGACAGTGTTTTATCAAAGCATAAAAAGAACCGACATGAAAGCGCATAAATTTGAGATATGATTTGTTGATTACAACGGTGAACAATATGAGCATGACAAACAATTCAAGCGTGGGCTTACTGGACAATGGATCTCCTCTCCCCAATTCCAACGAATCTAGTTTTTCACCGATCTCCTCTCCCCCTTTTGAAAAAAACAAAGACTCCCTCCTCCCTCTTTCATCTTTGCTTCCTCTTCTCTTTTTCTAACTATGCACAAAAAGGGTAATTTCCTTCTTGGTGCTTCATTGGCTTTGCTCTTTGCTCCATGCGCGAGATCGTGCTGTTGCTTCCTTGAGATCACACCAGTTCTGTCAAGGCAGATTTGCTTATGCAATTCTGCTTTCCTTCTTCGTTCCCCATTATTTCCCCATCTTCCTAATTTTTTCCAACCTAATTAAGATTCTAAGGGCTGGAGCGAACTAGGCTGAGGAGAGGGACGCCTGCAAAGAGTGGGCTGCAAGGCCGCACGAAGTGTTTCTCAAACTGGTCCTGAACCAGTTTATGGGTGGGTAATCCCTCGGAACCAGTTCTTGGACCGGTTTCAACCGATTCTGAATTTTGGGAACTGGTTCCTGAACTGGTTTCAACGGGAACCGGTTCCCGACCCTATTTTTGGGTGGGCCGATCCAGGAACTAGGTAAATCCAGTTCGATTGCACACCCCTACTAAGAAGGCTGCAATCCATGCTTCACATTTGAGCAAGTGCGCAACCAACGAGAGCTTACAAAGCCTTGATCAAAGTTGATGTGAGAATCACTAGCCATTGGTGAGGTCCAGGTGACATTCACGAATTTGGGTCACCTAACGCGGTGTCAGGTGATCGGATCCTCGTGTATCGAGGATCGTTCGATCTTTTGATCGAACCGTCTCCCATTTAATAGGGTGCAAATTGCTTTGGGGGAACTTTTTTTTTTTAAGATCGGGGCTGTCTGATCTATCAAACGGCCCTAGTTTGTACCCAGGTAGGGAATGCAAACGCTGACATCCACTAGCACTTTTTGGCAATGAATGGTGGCAACAACCACCAATAAGGGCCTCTAATTCAGTTTGTGGTGTTTTTTATTTGTTTTATTTTTTAAATCTTAGCTTTTTTTTATAATCTAGTTTAGTTTGAATTTCTTTTTTATTTGTGAATATTTTTCTAACACAATGCTCGCCAGGCACCACATTGTCACCACATATCTTAAGAAAGTAATATAATAAGAGACCTCAGTTTTTTTCATTAACTTAGTTGGACAAAGTTAACAAAAGGATTTAAGTGAACCAATTTGAGAAATTTTAGATCTTGATTTTATTTTTTGAAAGTTTTAAAACTCAATTACATTTTCATGATACAGAATTTCCGATCTACTTATCTCATGTCTTTATTAAACCTCTTCTTTATTTGTCTGTAAATAGAATCTTCAAGTCATAATGAAAAATGTCAAAAATAAGGGTTTTTTTTTTCTTTCCGCTTATTTGTTGGGTTTTATATATAATATTGTTGTTCATGTTCTCTCTATTTATTTTGTGTGGATTAAAGTGAGAGATTTGTTGTATCCTAGCAGGGTAGCCACTCAAGCACGTCGCACCGAGTTTCGTAATTCAAGAAATCCATAAGAACAGTACTCCCACTCCTTAGACATTATTAAGGGTTAAATACAACCATCTTAAGGTAGGTCCTATGGGTTCCGTAGCTGAAATTGTGTTGTTACCACCGCCACTATTGCCATCACCACCATTGATGCCTCTATCTTCAACACTCTAGTTACCCTGCCACCACTACTACATATGTCCCGTGCTAAACCATTTCTTGACATATCAAAAATTGTGTTGAGAAAAGCTCCTACATGATAGCAAAACTATTTATGATCCTTGTTCAATCTAATAAGTGCTTAGAAGTGTCTTGTTAAAAACTACTCATAAGATGCTATTATTTAGATTTAATCTATTGCTATCTTTAAATCTTGAATATAAAGAAAAATCTATATTGATATCATTTCAAACTCTCGTGGCCATAGCTTAAGATGATTATTTCATGAATATCATTAGAATATCTTACGGATATCATCAAAGCAAACATATAGATATGGGCAAAGATTTACAACGATATCATCAGAGTTTAGGCTCTATGCTGAAGTTAAATATCAAGAAACTGTGGAATTCTCTTTTTTACTATATTTAGATGTAAACTTCAAGACTTATTTTGTCACAACTAGTGATCTGGCTCGAATTTGCTATTTAGAAAGTATTGATTTATTTTCAATCTTAAAGTTGTTTTGCCACAAAATCTTTAATGCGAAACAAAAGATCTTGATTGATTGGCAATTATTGGAAAGACAAGTTACTTTCCACATTTGAAGAACTCAACTAATGGAAATCAATATTCGCATGTATAAGTCATCAAATCCATAGAGATTTATATTTTATCACTCAATGGCTACAAATCTTCTTTATAGATTTTGTCCAATGAGTTGATTATAAGATAATCCTATTAAGACTATCCAATGAATAGATTCAAAGTGGAGGTGTATAAAAGAAGACCAATATGCTGAAGAGAAGAGAGAAGTCTAGAATAAAAAGTTCCAAAGTCCAAGAGAACTTCAACCTTACATGCTTATCATTTGTGAGGTTATAGTTGTAGTCTTTGAGAGGTGTTGGTAGCATTACAATTTGTGCTTAGGTGTGAGATTGAGAGTTCTATTGACTTGAGTATAAGTCCACCTACTTTGAGGAGAAATGCTTGAGTAGAAGCAGCACTTGCTACTGAAGGTTCTCATTGATCGATTAGGGGAATACAATTAGTAAGCTATTAGCCCAGTACAGTGGATAGGCTTTCTATTAGTTGAACCACTATAAATTTGGTGTGTAATTTCTTTACCAAAAAAAAAACTTTGTGTGTAATTTTCTCTACCCTTCAATTCTTGTTTAGTGTTTCTAAATGAATTCAAACACTGGTGAATATCATTAAATCACTATCACTATTTAAACTCACATTCTCAAAATTTTAATTCACTTGAGTTTAATTATACTCAACTTGACTGTTTCATTTCCACTTTAAATTATCATGAGTATTTAAAATCACATTTTCACTCCCTTCTAGGTGATATTGGTAGCTTCCCATAGATTTAAGTATCTAGTGGCAACAACTTCAAAAAGGGGAAAGAAGGACTTTTTACTATCCTTGATGTACATGGAGTAGCTTTTGCACTTATGGAGGCTGAACCAACTTATAATAAGTTACCAAAACAATAAATAAATGGTAACAAGGGGTGGGCAGACTGAAGTTATTATTAATGGGAATGTATAATGATTCGGTGATCAAGTCACATATTGTTGACATCTAATTTTACAGGTCTGATAAATCATTTTTATGAAAAAAAATCAATTAAAATTTAAGATAAATAAAAACGAAAATCCGGTTTTGGGCCGGTTCAACCCATCCTGTGCCCGCCCGTGCCTCCCCCAAGCCCAACTCTCCATTTCTCCATTTTTATGGCCCACCTTCGAAAGCCCATCTCTTCCTTTTACTTTCCAGCCCGACCTTCAATCCCCTCTCTCTTCAGCCACGGTGCCTTTACAAGTCGTCCATTCCTAAATCATGGTGATGTTATCGCACGATGCGTGGAATTCACTGGTCTAATCATCAACACATTCAGACCATAAATACAAGAATAAAAATTTAAAGAACGCAATTGTCAATGTGCCATTGATTTTAAATCTTTCACATTCGCTTTTACGTCTTTATCCTAACTTACTTGTTAGGTAGAGCTTCACTGAATTATTCTAGCAACTTGCAAAGGATAGAAAGACATGCTTTTCTAATTTAGAAAGAAGGTAAAACCTTTACAATTAGGGAATGAGACAAGAAGGATGTTTCAGCTTAATAATTAGAAAAATGAGAGCATAAACCGTCAGTGTAAAATAAAATAAAATTCTAAAAGCGATCTGATCTGCTATTGATATGAGGATTAGTGACAGAATGTTGAGTTAAAACCCTAAATTGATGGTCGATAAAGCCGCATGTGAAATTTTTTTATTTGTATTAACAGTACATGCCATAATTGTTTTAAGGGATAAGTGCATTTGAAAATCTAAGACTCCATTCATTTTGCGAAAAATATAGCCTTTTCGGAAAAAAATTTCCAAGAAGTCATTTTCCCGAAAAATGACAATATTTTCCAATGTTCGCTTGAAACTTAAAAATGGACCATAAAAGATTTTCCGCTGTTGGTAAAGAATATTTTCCAAACTTCCTTTGTCGTTGAAGCAACAGTGATGGGGAGTTGAACCACAACTGAATGAGGCGTAGAATGGGGCTGGTTGGCTTCTTGTGGCATCATTCTCATCGAGCCGCGAAGGGGAGACGACAACGAGGCTGCAAAGCAATAACGACACGAGAGTTTGGGTGGTGTTGGAGGTAGCTAGACATGACGAGCTGAGGCGAAGCTTAAGGGTGACGTTGACGGCTGCTGGCAGATAGAAAGTGGAGCTCGAAGGTGGAGAAGCAAGGAAGTAGCAACATCCGTTCGCCCACCAAAGAGGAAGAACTGCAAGGAATGAAAGAAAGGAGGTGGCATCGCGGTGAGCTAGCGCGAAGCCCCAAGCAGCAAACACGGCAACACAGAGGAGTAGACACGGTGTGGAGGAGCGGCAAGGTCAGGCCGATGAGGGAAGAAGAATGACCAGAAGAAGAAGAAGAAGAAGAAGAAGAAGAAGAAGAAGAAGAGAGATTGGAGGGGGAAAAAGAGAGAGATTGGAGGGGGGCCCCATCTAGTAAGCTGCATTCCTATAGCCACAGAGAGAGAAAGAGGGGATGAGAGTCAATGGTGGAGTCAACAAGGAGGCGGGAGAAGTGAAAGAAAAGAGAGGGGAAGAGAGAGAATGTAAGTACATTGGGAAGGGAAGAGGGAGTGGGAGAGGGAGGACTTCGGATGAGGAGGGAAAAGAAAGGAGAGAGGAGAGAGAAAAGGGAGAGAGAAGTGGGAGGCTGTTACAGTCGCAGCAGAATATAAGGAGCATATATCAAGGACTGGAAAATGTTTTCCTTTCTTTCAAAAAAGGAAAATATTTTCTCGGTTTTTAGAAGAATAGTTTTCATTGATTGGAAAACATTTTTCTTAGCAAATTATTTTACACCCCCTAAACACCACAATTTTTAGAAAATATTTTTTGCGAAACAAATGGAGCCTAAAACTTGTTACAAAAGTCTAATTGAGTTCTAAAACTTTCAAAAAATATAATTAAATCCTAATACTTATTAAATTGGTCCAGGTAAGTATTTCCATGAACTACACTTTTTAAAAGTTTTAGAACTTTTACAACAAATTTGAGGACCTAATTCAACTTTTTTTTCTTTTAAATTATATGACTTAATTGTGCTTTCATAATAAATTTTAGGGCTTAATTGTATTTTTTTTAAATATTTTAAAACTCAACTGCACTTTTGTGACAAATTTTAGGACTTCCACCGCACTTATCCCCTGTTTTAATTAGGAATAGATAAAATGAACCTTACCAATATTAGGTTAAGGCTATTTAGCAATTTCAATTACATTAGTCAATTATTTATCTCACAATGATCTTGTACTTTTGATTCTAAAAATGATTTGGTAAAGGAACAAATTAAGGGGGTAATTACCAAAACAGTCACAATCCTATTGCATTTGTGCTAATTCACCCCTCAAATTTTTAGTTACTTCAATCTAGTCTAAATTTTTTATATTTTACCAATTGAGTTGATTCAGTAATTTTAACCGAAAATCACTAAAAAAGACGCCCGCCGTCCTACATGATATGGCAATGCTATCATTGATATTTTAATATTTTATAAAATTTGCTGTTTTCTTTTCTTTACTTTTGTTCTTCTTGGACCAAGGGTCAACAAGGATCATTGGCCAACCCTTGCCAGCGTAGGCCAAGACTACAATGCCCTCATCGAATTTGGTTTTTAAGATCATTGCTTGACATTGGCAAGTGCTGCAATGCCCTCACCAGGCACAACAAGAGCCCATAAGCCCGCACCATGAAGCTCTCACCCAATGCCAGTGACCCTTGCCTATGCACAGTTGGAAAAAAAAAAGTAAAGATAAGATAAGATAAAAAAACCATAACAATTATTTATAAATGTCCATGTCAATGCCGGAATCCATGTCATCAATTTTTAGCCAAAATTGATTAATTTGACTCAATTGAAAAAATGAGAAAAAGTTCAGGACTCAATTGATATAATTGAAAAGTTTATAATTGAACTGTCACAAATATAATGACTTTAGGAGCTTTTCGGTAATTGTCCCAAAATTAAGATCACAATCACAAAAAATGACATTGTTGCTCTGAAAGAGGTTACTTCGCTCTTGATTTTCCTAGTTGGGTCACCTAAATTTTCATTCCAATCCTGCATCGCTTCATTCATTTTCTAACCAAATAAGCAAATCAATAATGGGTGAATTCGTTTTTCTAGTAATAAAAACTGAAAATGTAAATCCAATCCCTTCATGAAAACTTTGCTTCTATGGCAAGAAAACTAGTTATATTAACGGGACTTTAGGAAAGATGAATTGAAAGAGACATTTATCAGGTTTAGCGTGGACATGCTTGCTACTCTCCTCCAGCTCTAGTAACCAATGAATTCTGACAAACGTCTTATACCAACTTTTGTAATACATAGCTGCACACTTAATCAAAGATATTAAGCACTCAATTGTGCTACACTATCATCATAATTAGGCTATGTTTACCAATAAACTGAGCGAATGTACGATCCAAAACTCTCGTTAGCAATAACTTTACTACATTGTAATTATCTTTATAGCAGGACAAGAACCCTTAGATTCATCATTCAGCAAATAGCCAGTTTTTCATTGGTTGGAAAATCAACATTGACTTGGTTGAAGATCGAAATGAAAAGCCAAATATTTGCTCTCACTGACTAACTGTAAGTATTGACTTATGCATCGGCCTGTTTGAAGTAAAGGAAAAGTCCCTTAGAGCAGCGAAATGAGGCGAATATTATTCCCACAACACATCGACATTGACAACAATCGTGAAACAATATTCTGTGGACGCAAATGTTGGTTTTCTAATTCAAGCAACACACAAACGAATGTTAATGTGCCAATCATAAAACGCAAGATCTGTCTCATTAAACATGTCACAAGATAAACTTAGGGTCGGATAAAGACCAGATAGAATAGTACATGAAAATTCAGATATTTTGCTATATATTATTAAATGTTTAGTGAATAAGAATAACAAAGCCAGATGCTTTATATCATGTCTTGCCCGTTGTTTACTATGAAAGACATATTAATGTAAATCAACTTGAAAAAGCACAAATGAAGACTGTAAGAGCCTTTCATGATCCACTACTAAAAAAACCAGAAAATTTATTTTTATTTACTTATTTATCATTTTTCCCTTTCTTTTTTGTTTCTTTTTTTATTCCCTTCTATTGTTCCTTAATAAAAAAATTTATTAAATGATGAATAATACTTATACACATAAAATGCTAATATACCTCAAATATGTGATAAATATAAGTTTTAAATGTATATATATTATAGATTAGAAAAAATTTCGAATATATATAAAAGCAATTAACAACAACAAAAACTAGTGCTATTTTGAATTTTATTTTTTATGTTATAATTTGAGTGTTAATTTAATTCTTTTGATTTCATTAATTTAATAAGTTGTTTATTCGAGATAATTAGCTTTTATACTATTGATATAAAAAAATATTATTTACCATTATCTTGCCTCCTCCATGACATATTTTTATCTAGGTTGTATATATTCCTTTTATATCCAACCTTATTCTATCTTGAGGAAGGATGGCCCCATTTTCACCCTAAATAGCTAAACCACCCCCATTTACTCTAAAAAGGCAAAATGTCCTCAATTATTCAATTGCAGTTTAAAGTGATGGCTCCACTGCTCCTTTTTTCTACTTTTTTCTTTTTTCTATTTAGGATAGTTACCTTAATTAATGTTTTGTTTTTTAGCGTATTGAAGAGAATTGCATTATCAGGTATTCCTATAAAATTTGACATTCATTGTAAAATTATCTCTCTAATAGTAAGGAAAAAAGATATTCTTTTTTTTTGGTAAATAAAAAAAAATATTCTTTGATAGGGTATAAAATGGAAAAGTCTCTTCTTCACCATCACAACTTATTTATCTTTTGTCCCTTTTATCTCAAAAGCTCACTTTCTTCATTAGGTTTCCATTAATTCCATTAGTCTAAAATATATATCAAGTCTCTTTATTTACTATATTAAAAAAATTTATCTTTTTTCCTTACTATATTGATGATATGCTTTTTATATAAAGCATGTAAGACGTTAGAGGAATATCTAGGTATATACTAATACATTATGCACAATGTGTTATCTTGACAATTTTTCGTAAACAATTCATAGATGATATTGATTTTTGTTATTCCAAAATAAAGATTTTTCACCAGGATCTTCCAAAAAAAAAAAAGGTTCTTACTTTATGGAAAAGAAGTAAATTTCTTGAAAATTTATCCTTTTGACAAAATAAATTCTTATTGAAGTAATATATATATATATATATATATATTAAGAAATAGTGCCTTTAACATACATGGAAATGTACAACAATCAAAAGCTAAATTTATGAAATTCTTAATTATGGTATATATATCCTTTCATAGATGTAAAAAAAATTATAAAAAGAGGAAAGTGCTAAATTCGGGACCACCAATTTATATTGCATAGAGAAATTTTATTCTTTTTGTGGAAATTGGGTGAATATATTTATATAAGAGATGGAAATAACTTTTCCCGTATATAAATAGGATAACTGTCTTACGTTAATCTGACTTTTATCAGGTTACCAATTGTAGGCTCGAGGCATTTGACGGTCAAAAGATATCTGAATGGACAAAAAAGCTGTCAAATTGCATGTCCCAAAATTGACTTACCTGCCAGAAAAGAAGCGTGCGTTGATGTCATTTAAAGTTCTCGACTTGTTCATGTTCTGTTGAGAATATCTCTAGGATCTCTAAAGCTATGAGCCTTTTCCTTTGATCTTTGCCTCTGCTTCGCTCTCACTGACCAGAAGCACCGAGAAAGTATTAGTGGACTTGGAAGAACAGAAACAGCATTTGGAGTCGCCCCTGTTAGCAGCTTCCCAGGAGAAGAAGGCGTCCGAACTGGGGACTGGCTTCCAGAAGGACAAGATTTTCTCGGAAATGAAGCGGCAACCGTCGTTGGCGGTCCCGTTGGTGGTCGTGAACCTGATGATATTTTGTTTGCAGTTGATCTCGGTGATGTTTGTGGGTCATCTCGGAGAGCTTTCTCTTGCCGGTGCTTCCATGGCCACCTCCTTCGCTTTGTGAAGTTTTGCGTAGGACCACCGCCAACTGTCCCAAAAGCTTAAGCCGTTAGGTGAAGACGTGGTTTAATATTTATCTACTTTCACATTCTCCCTCACGCTTAGTCTGGTCTTTTTTTGCCTAATACTAAGCGTGGAAGGACTTTGGGGAGACTAGGGGCCTGGTAAGATTTGAACTCAGAACCTCCTGCTCTGATACCATGTGAAGTTTTGTGAAGGACCACCGCCAACTGTTCCAAAAGCTTAAGCCGTTAGGTGAAGACGTGGTTTAATATTTATCTACTTTCACACGCTTCTGTTACTGGCTTTAGCTTGTTGGTAAGACAGAACAGTTCTTCCAGTTTTAATCTTGAGATTAACCATTCTTCTCTTCGACTGTATTGCTAAGAGGTGAAAGGTTTTAAGCATTGGAAATAGCTCATAGCCTCACTTTCATAAAAGATTTTTTCCAGAATGTTATTCATCTTGAAAAGAATAATGATCCCACCTCTATTCTTGACATGATTTTTGGTAAGGGAAGTGCCACGAATGGATTGCTTGTCTATTAACCTTAGTTGTTTTTCAGATTCTTGCAGTTTGACAAAGATTGATCTACTGAACAAGTTATCTCTCAATAAGCTCAGCGTGCTAGATGTGTGATTTTCCCCCTCTTGCTAGGTGGTGTAATGCTGACATTGGAGACTTAATGTTTGTGTTTGTCACGAGTTAGAACATTGGTCAGCTGCACTTAAAAAAGATTGCTCGGGGCCCTAGGCCAATGTGGAAATAAATACACTTCTCGTTGAGATTCCACCGTTGCATGTCAGTTCAGCGAACTATGGCAATATTATCCTTGTGATGCTCCAAGCAAGGCCTAATTTTGGTTTATTGGATATCCTGACACGACTTTTTCGATATCATTTGTGGAGATCTATGAATTGCTCCAAACATCATCTTATGGATGCTTGGTCCATAACAGATAGGAATGTCAAGTGCATTAGATACATTATGCGGTCAGTCTTATGGAGCTAAACAGTACCACATGATTGGTATCCACAAGCAGAGGGCCATGATCGTTCTCCTCATAGCTAGCATTCCGATTACTATCATATGGGCTAACACAGGCCAAGTCCTTCTCCTTTTCAAGCAAGACCCTCAAATATCGGCGGAGGCAGCATCCTATGCTCGATTCCTGATCCCTAGCATTTTTGCTTATGCACTTCTGCAGTGCCACATCAGGTTTCTGCAGACGCAGAACAATGTCGTTGCAATGATGGTCATTTCAGGAATTACCGCATTGCTGCACATTTTCATATGCCGGTTCCTGGTGTTCAACTCTGGACTTGGAAACAAAGGCGCTGCCATGGCAAATTCCATCTCCTGTTGGATAAACGTGTCTTTGATGGCACTTTATGTAGGAATTTCACCGTCGTGTAAGAGGCCTTGCATGGGAACTTTGCATTTCTGAAGTTAGCAATTGCTTCGGCTGTCATGATCTGGTACTTTCCAAGCTCTTAGGCTTTCCCTAGTTCACTATTGGTGAACCAAAAGATTTACAAAACTTCAACGACTCGCCGGACCAGTGGATAAGACAAACTGATGGTCATAGACCTTCTTCAGAATCATTAATGGGCCGCTGTCCTTTTTAATCTCGTTTAAGCTCACGATCTGACTTTTACAACTTTGAAGGGATTTCATTTTCTTATTAATTGGCACTGACACTATTCTTTGTGGGCAAATATATAATCTTACAATATCGACAATGGTTTTCCTGATTCTCTGTAACTTGGGGCAATGATGTTTCTGTTTGGTTCATCCCCTGCAACAGCTTCGAGACATGGTCATTCGAAATAATGGTCTTATTGTCAAGACTTCTTCCCAACCCAAAGCTTGAAACATCGGTCCTCTCAATCAGGTACATCAATACCTTGTATGTCAACAAGAAGCGAACGAAAGGGCTCACCTCTTGGCACCAGTTGCTATCATTTCCAAACAATGTGAACTTAGTCTCTTGTGCTTTTTTCAGCCTGAACACCTCGTCCTTGGTTTACATGATACCTCTAGGACTCGGAAGTTCAGTAAGGCAAGGCTAACTGGTCAAGCTCTATTTACTTAACTGGATTTGCAAAAGAAGCAGCTAGTCCGCAGTCTCACACTTTCTTCACTTTACTTTTGGCAGTACGAGAGTTTCAAATGAATTAGGCGCTGGAAGACCCCGGGCAGCTCGCCTGGCAATCTATGTTTGCTTAATGGTGGCCGCCACAGAAAACTTGTGTACAGGCTCATGATCTTCGGTCGAAGGGTGTGGGGCTCCTCTATAGCTCAGAAGAAAAAGTCGTGAGATAAGTGGAGATATGTTGGTATTACTTGCAATTTCCCACTTTTTCGAGGGCATTCAGGCTGCGGTTACAGGTATGCGCGGACTTCGCTTATTATTGCAGTTTGATGGTGCACCTGACATAGTACAACTTTGACTACTTATCCTCATAATTAGCGAGGGAAGATGGGGAGTATGTCAAATCACAATATTTCAAAGTTAAAACCGACTCGTGCATCGCCCATTTTGATGCTATAAGTTGACATTTTTTCAGGCATTGCAAGAGGATGTGGATGGCAAAAGATTGGAGCTTTCATTAATTTGGGTGCCTATTATTTGTTGGGTATTCCGGTCGCCATATTCCTTGCTTTCGTCTGCCACGTCGGCGGAAAGGTAAATCTCAGTGACCCTACCATTCTACCTGATTTCGTCCTTTACTTTCTTCATAGATCGTCCAGTCCGATATTCATATAATTGATTGGTCTTCTAATCGAGCTGCAGGGCCTCTGGACTGGGATTATAGTTGCACTCATCACACAGTCATCTTTACTTGCGGTCTTGGCAGTACGTACCAATTGGGAGAAGGAGGTGAGATTCAGTGAATCAATAAATGGAACCTCTTTATCATGTAAAATACTATCCGACCTCTAGTGGTACTTGATATTTGGCATTCTGTCAGGCAAAGAAAGTCGCTGATGGAGTACATTGCGCAGTGAGTCCTGCCAATGGATCGTTATCATAGAGCTACAGTAAAGAAATATCGTCATCGGCATCAGATGTTAGATAAGAGTAATGCCGGCTGGCTTTGAAACCTAGTGGAACAGGAAATTGATGAAGTAGGATCGACTTATCCCTCTGAATCTCATGCTGTCTGTCATAAGGAAGAGTCATATCTGGAACTTCTGCCAAAAGTCTGAAACATATGTTAAATATTGGCATGCAACATGGTTGATCTCAGAAAGCTCTGATCTTTACTAAGATCTGATGTCGAAGCCTCAACCTCGGTTGCATTCAGGATTTAGTAAGACTACCATCGTATTTTCCTTACTCGAATTCATTCTTGACTTCCTAGATTCTTGGGGAACACGCTTCAGGGGATCCAGCCTTTTCTTCTTTAATCTTGATCAATTAGTAGCACATGAATAAGTCCCTAGAAACAGCAACTGGAGACCATCTCAAATTTGAGCATCTTTTTCTGTGGCCTTTGTAACTGAAGTCTGACATAAGTCTCCAGGAAGTATCAATTACCCTTAGGTTGAACTGCTCTTTGATGTTCGCAACAATAAACCTCTCTCGCTCTCTCTCAGGGTGAACTTCTAGCTAGGGATCAAACCCTTTCCTGTTCCAGGACCATCTCATCAGTCCGGTCAAATGGTAGGCTATACATGCTGAGACGAGAAAAATCGCCATAAATCGCTTTCTCAATAATCACAATCAAATCTCACGAAGTTACAGCAAGCATCAAAACGTTGCGTTTAAGGTAGGATGATCGATGGATCCATCCATCGTATAAATTGCTTCTGCTCCCACTAAGAGATGTCATCTATCCTACGTCGTCGGCTGAGGATCACTTGGACTTTGGAATATCGAGAATTGCAATTGATTTAAGCGTTAATTTTATACCAATCATAGATAATCTCCCATTATAGCAAAGCAACATATCAAGGAAAGATTCCGTCCTCCAACACAAAAGTTTAAAACGCAAGACAATTAAAGCTCTTCAAAAAGTTAAAACCTTCAAATCAGCCAGTTCGTTTATTATTGAGTCCATTTTCTTGTGGAGCAACTTCAATAATTTTGGAAGTGAAGTTGAGGATCATAGTTCGTAGAAAAGCTTTCAGCTCCAAGAGAGACTCGAATCTCTAATGTTTCAAACAATTGATCTTGCGCAAATTAGAACATCAAAATCATCATAAACTAACAAAAATCATGGTCATCTTGATTATGGAAGAACTTCATATGTTCATAGCTGGAGCTATGAGCTAAAGTTCAATTCTTAATGAGTTCAAAGTCTATTTGCTCAAATAAGTGATAGTGCGAAGTTTAGAGCTTTGGCATTATTGCAAAAGTTAGGTGATCGAACAATAAAATTGACAAAATAAGAAAATAAATCAAACATCAGATTTACATAGTTTGGTCATAGTGACCTACATCCACGAGGAGAGCAACAGAAAATTCATTATACATCAAGCGGTACAATGGAGATTACAATTGCACTAGAGTCTCTCAAACTCTCTCAGTATTTCCCAAACCCCAATTGCATCAAATGAACCAGAAGTATTTAGCCCTCACCATTTCTCATGAAATAATAACTCGATTTCACAAAAAAAAAATTAAACAGATCTTACACGATTTAATTAGCTCTGACACTTAAACACTTGATGAACACAGCGATTCAAGAAAATCACTCTACTGCCACGGTGTGACTTGCTTCTATATACTGAAGTGAGTCTCGAAAAACCAAACCCTTAAAATGTTTACATAACCGCCATGTAAGTCTAAATTCGGTCAGCATATCTTGATCAACAAAAGATATCCAAGTCGACCGAATTTATTTCCAATCTAAGTACAAGTTGGACTTTCCAGTATTAGTCTAAAAAACAATCCGAATATATATAAACGAAAAGATTGAGCAACATCTTTCTAATCCTATCCTTCAATAAAAAAATCTCCAATCTATAATCTTTTATCTGCTCCACTCTTCCAAATGTTTTATGGTCAAAAAAGTGTCATGTTGTTGATCTTCCTTATGAACCAGATTTTTCTGAAAAAGATATTCCAACCAAGGCGAGATCTTTCTAAATGAGCAAAGAAGTCTTAAATTTCGGTCCAAAAAAAAAGATTCAAGGCTTTTCTTGATAAAAAAAAATTCATTAAGAAGAATAAATTCCCTTAGAGCTGTTCGGCATTTTATGTCAATAAAAATGTTGAACTTGATAGAGGAGCCCCTCCACTTGTCATCAACTACAAATCTTTGAATATAGTTCTTAAATGGATTAGATATCCAATTCCCAATAAAAAGGATTTATTGAATTGACTTAATGATGCAAAAATATTTTCAAAGTTTGATATGAAATCTGGATTTTGGCAAATTTAGATCCATGAATCAGATAGGTATAAGACTGCATTTACTACCCATTTCGGACAATATGAATGGAATGTTATGCCTTTTAAACTGAAAATGTACTTTATAGGTTTCAAATTATCATAAATGACATTTTTAATCCTTACTCAGATTTTATCATCTCCAATGTATTTTACTTGACCAATTCCAACTTGATATCATGACAAAATAAGAAATATCCATATCGGAATATTTAGACTTGCATATATGATAATTAATTATGGGTCAAGTTTTGTTTATCAAACTCAAACTTGAGACATATTGTTACAGAAATAATCAAAGCTATCTACAATTGTGCTCTTTTTGACATCGAATGAGATTCAACATGTTTGGAGGTGATTCTAAAAGGAAGACCTTTCAATACTGGGTGTGATCTATGGAAGTCGATCTCTTATTGAACGTACGTACTTCCTAATCATGGCACACCATCTACTTCACTATTCATAATTTTCGTATGAGAGGTCGAAAGACGTACTTCTTGAGACCAAGTTCACGTCTTGCTTCGTCAATTTTTAGAGATGCTGTATGATAAATAATAATAGCTTATTGTGTTATTATCTTTCCTATTTAAGAAAATTTAAAAGTCAAAACAAATTACTATTCATTAACCGCAAATAAAGTTAAGATTAAACTCAGTAATAACGTTTGAAATCAATTGATGAATTCGTTGACTTTTCACTGTTCTCTTTGAAAAGGGTTAACGTTTCAGAAATAACCTCTTAATTTTTCATTATGAAACAGCAATAAGCACTCAACTAAGATCACATCGAGGAAATAATAACTCTAAAATGAGGAGCGTTAAAATTAAAGATAATTCTCATTAATATATAGAGTCGCCTTTTCACTTTGCAAACAAGCTTTGATCGTCTCGCTAACCGTCTATATATTAAGAAATGAAATACATGTGAAAATTAGTCAAAAGTAAAATAAGTCCATATTAACTCAACTGGAAATCTTATTAGCCATTTTAGATCATTCTGGTTTTGATTTTTTTTTTTTGATATACTAGAAATAGATAACTTTGGCTACCCACACATGGTGGCCTGGTGGAGATGTTCATGTCCCACAACTAGGTTTAGGGTTCGAATCTCAGGTATGGCTCCGTAATTTAAGTGGAGGATCCTGGTGATAGGTTGCTAAGCTAGTCTCTCCCGAGTTATTGATTTGCGAATACGTAGATCCAAAAGACTGACAGAAAGTGGAGATCATCAGTTATAAAAATAATAATAACTTTATAATTACTTCTTTCAATCGACATTGAACATGCAAAATTCATTATACTATTTAATCGGCCTATTAACTAGGAAGCTCCTTACCTCAACCTTTGAACAGTCAAATACTAGCACATGACCCGCGTTACACGTGGCTTCAGAGGCCTCGCCAATACTTGTTGATCTAAAGTTGAGAGAAAACTATTATGCTCTTTTTCAAATTTAATGCTCAAAATGAAGGTTGGAGAGAGATAACCTATAATTGAATAAAGATTTCAATACAAGGAGAGTTTTTTTATTGCATTTTTTTCCAATAAAAAATTATTTATAGATATAGAAATACTAGGAGACACCGAAAGATCTCTCCCTTATAATAGTCAGCTACTATGTAAACTTATAGTGATCTAACAGGTAAATTTTGGATACTTATAAATATGTCAAATAATTTCTTTAGAAAATCTAATAGATGAATTAATTTCATATTTCTTTCCTTTGTTTTGTTTCTTTAATCACTCACTTGAAACTAGATTCAAGTGAAGATCTTGAAATTAATTATTTGATTAACATAATGTAAATAAATTTAAAGATATGAATCTTAAGTATTTTAACTTAAACTAAGGAATTGGAAAGGATTGTCACATGATCAGCTATTTATAGATGAGGCGGGAAATTACCAAAAAAAATCGTGAACCTATTGCACTTCTGTCAATTCAATACCAAACCTATCAATTTGGCTAATTATTGAATCTTTTGGCAATTTTTCAATTTGACCATAAAACTTTGAATTATGTCACCTTAATCATAAACATTTCTCATGATTTGTTAATTTAGTCTTTAACCTTTTACTAACTGACTAATTTAGCCTCCTTGATGGCTGAAAAATGTTAACATGACAGTATAATCAGTCTGTCCACATTACATGACTACCGCTAATATAGACTATTTCTTGCCTTTAAAAAAATCCTAATTTTGTATTATTTTTTTCTTTTATTTATTCTCTCCCTTCTTTTCCAACTCTTGGCTAGCGAGGGCATGGATATGCCTCTTGACCCCGCCTATTGCTGGCAACCCTTGCCTAGTTTAGGCTAGGGCTTTTACACCCTTGCCACCGGGCCACCATAGGGGAGGACCCAATGCCCTTGCCTAGGTGCAAGGGCATTGCTGCCCTTGTTGACAAACAGATGAGGAATGCTGGGCCTCGCCTGTGGTTGAAAATGTTGCCGACCAAGAATTAGGAAAATGAAAAGGAAAAGGAAAGAATAATTAGCGAAAAAAATGAAAAACTGAAACAATTTTAAAAAAAGGGGGAAAATTTCGCATTAGAGCTAGCTGCCAATCTTGCCTCTATAGGACAATTGGCACTACCTAAACTATCAAGTTTGCATTTTCCAACCAAAATTGATCAAGAAAGATTAAAGAGGCAAATAGCCATATTTGAAAGACATTGAAGAATAGGATAAAATAGATTAGAAAGAAAATGGCTTGATTTAGTTTGTCTTGTGGGCTCAACTTTGACAAATGTGATAAGCGAACCTACAGTCATGGATTTATGGTATTGGAGTCACGGTACCAAGTAAGTCATTGATCAATAAATTCTCTTTAAAAAAACTGCATGATCTTTGGATGCACAAGGGTGTCTCGTTTTCTACACACACACATATATATAATACATATGACTTTAACATATTGATAAGTTAATTCATATCAATCGGTGTTAAGTTCTAGGATGACGATAAGGTAATAACACTACTCTATTCACTACCAAATTCATTGAATAACCTGACTGCGGTAATCAATGGTGGGGACAAAGAATTGTCATATGAGAGTGTATGTTCGGCCTTGTTGTCAGAGGAGACATGAAGAAGGGGTCATGAAATTCTGATAAAGAGGCATTAGTGGTTGGAAGCAAGCTAGTAGAGAAGGTTCTAAATTGGAAAGAGTCCATATCCAAATCTCGTGGACAATTGAAGACTAGAGAGAGGGGGTACAGTGCTAGAGATGTGAAGAGTGAGGTCATATGAAGCAAAAAATGTAAAAACAAGCCCAGTTTTTAAAAAACCAAGTTGAATCATCCTCTAGAAAGAAGAAGGTCAAGACATGAGATATGTATATAGCTGCTACGTGTATGGCGCAGTCAAACAAGAATATTTCGTTCATTTACACCAATACTTCATACCACATGACGTCTCATAGACATTAGTTTCGTGAATATGAGTAATGTATTAGCGGAGATATCATGCTTAGAGACGCTACTACAATTTATATTATCGGATATGGTAGAGTGAAGTTGAGGATGAATAATGGCACAATGAAGACTCTACCGAATGCAATGCGCATGCCCTCAATGAGTAGATGCCTATTATCGATTAATACGATTGCTAATTCATAGGTTACTTTCAATTGTGATAATAATTCGTGCAAGATGACTCAAGGTTCTATCATGATTACATGAGGAGTCCGTTAAGAGACATTGTAAAAGTTTCTGGGAGAAATTGTGATGGCGAGTTCGTCTCTTAAAAGGAAAAGGAAGATGGACATGATATGTCATGTTATCACATCAGAGGTAAAGCATATCGGTAAAAAGGGACTGTCAAATAATATAGGGAGTACTAGATTGCTTTATGGGTTTTAGATTTAGTGAACATTAGTTTCTTGGCAAATAGAACCTAGTGAGCTTCTAACACATAGGTTTGAGAGCAATAGTGATTATCGAGTTGATTCACAGTAATGTTTTCGGGCCTACTCCAACTCTAACTATTGTAGGATCCATGTACACTGTATTATTCATGGATGGTTTTTCGAGATATAGTTGGACTTAAATTATTAAAAGTAAATCAAATGTATTCAAAAAATATTTTAGAATAAGGCTTTGGTTGAAAACCAATTGGGCAGGAAAATCAAATACTTCGTTCATATAATAGGGTGGAATTCTTTCGGACAAGTTCGAGCAATTCTGTATGGATAATGATATTGTGAGACAAAGAATGACTCCATATACGCCTCAACAAATGGGGTGGCCAAAAGAATAAATCGGTTACTCATAGAAAGTTCAAAATGCATGCCAAGTTGGGCAGGTTTGGAATCTGAATTTTGGGTAAAAGCTGTATCTATGGTTAGTTAATTGAAGAACCGGTTATCGACCTCATTAGTGAAAAATTTTACATTTTATTTGAGGCAATGTTTGGGAAAAGGTTGAATCTGTCACATGTCTAGGATGGTTCCCCAACACACTAGTGGAATTTGATTCTCATCTGAAGCAAGGGAACTTGATTAATGAAGTCAATGGTGCAAATTCGAATGAAGACCCTAACATGAATGACATACCAACTCTTAGGAGATCAATGTGGGAAAGGCAGGTACCACTTTGGTACTCACTTAATGCATTGAATACGTTTCATGCCTTAAGTATTATTGGGTATGATCCTAGTTCTTCAAAAGAGGCGAGCTTTATTGATGATTACAAATTAGTGGAAACTTGCAATGATAGATAAGATGCAATCACTTGATCATAACGAGGCATGAAACCTAAGTAAATTATCTAAGGATAGAAAGACAATTGGGTGCAAATGGGTGTTCAAGCGAATAATAAAACCGGATGGGACTATGGAGAAGTATAAGGTGAGGGTCTTAGCTAAAGGGTATTCCATATCAAGGGAGTTGACTATGACAAGATTTTTTCTCTTAAGATAAAATTGACCTCGATACGATTTGTTCTATACGTAGTAGCTATATACGATCTTGAGGTAGAACAGATGGACATAAGGACAACTTTCCTTCATGGGAACTTGGAGGAAGAAATTTATGTGAGACTATCATAATGTTTTGAAACAAAAGGAAAATAGAATTTGGTGTGCAAGCTAGCAAAGTATTTTATATGGGCTGAAATAGTTATCGAGGATGTGATATCAGGAGTTTGACACGTACATGCTCTAGCTTTATTTTGTGTGTTCAAATTTTACTCATCGTGTTTATGTGAAGAGGACAAGCAATGAGTTTGTCGTTAAGCTTTATGTTTTCTATGATCAATTTAAGTTTTCTATTTTTTAATTAGTTTAAAAATGAGACAAAAGACAATTAAGGCAATTTTTACAATTTGAATGTTATAAAAAATGTAAAATAAACGAATATCAACAAATATATGAAAGTAAAGAAATGACATTTCTTGTTGGTTTTAAAAGAATCAAATTCAAAAAATATAACGGATAAAGAGTTCACAAATATATAATAGAAATTACATTTAAGTTAAATCTTTCTTAATTAAAGGGGGGGTTGTCATTTACAAACATGAGCACCCAATGAAAGAAAAGAAAAAAGCAATCCTTCAAAATTATAAGCATGTTTAGTTATTCACTAAATTTATGACAATTGAATCATGTAGACATAGAATGTCAGAAGATGTATTATCATTTGAAGTATGGTCCATTTCTTCATCGGAAACAACATGAAATCTTACCGTTCTTGCTCATTATAAGCAAAGGCAGAGGTACCAAAGACATCTCATCTTCCTCCTCTAAAAAGACACAGCAACAAGAAGAGAAATCGGCTCATGCATTGGAAAGCAAAAGGGAAAGCGAGGTCTTATGGAACATCGGATCAAGATCGGAGAGGAACAAGCGAAGGCATCTCGCCACGGAAAGTCGTGGGTTTGACTTTTGTCTCGGCGATTCATCGCCATCTCAACGTTCATGGCAGCAAGTACTTGAACGTCGGCAGAAGGTCGAGCCGGCGCCAACCAGAGACTCCACCAGAGTTCGACCTACGACTTTCCACATTTTATCACGTGCTGAAATTAGGAAAACTCAACAACATTCTAGTAAAAAAAATTTCCGTTTGTCTGGAGACTGTTTCCTTAATCTGGAAGAACACCCACTTCCTTTGACTGCAGCTGCATCGCCCTCGCATTACATCGCCAGAACCACACGCTCCCCACCTCCCCATATAGCCCAAAGAAGATAAAAAGGAGGAAATTTGAGCAAGTCCCATGAATGATTCGCTTCCTCTCGGACTCTGCCCTGCATGTTCGCGTCCAATCTCCCGGTCCGAGCCTCGACCCCGCCCCGTTTCGCTCGGTCGCGCTTGAGCGAGCGGCCTCACTTCAATTTCGATCTCGGGTCCAAGCTTATCGGGCGGCTCGGCCTTGAGTGCAGGAAGCACTCGGTCTCGGTGGATTGGGCCAAGATCGACCTGGTGGCGAGGATGGGCGCTGGGTGCTTCAAGGACGCGAAGAAGAGCGACAGGGGATTGAAGGTGGAGTTCGACAGTGGCGGGCAGGACTTCTTTGACGCCGATGCCGTGGAAGCCGGTGGCGGTTGCGCTCCGGAGCATCTTGTCATCATGGTTAACGGGATGGTCGGAAGGTACAAGTGTTTTGGTTGGATTTTGATCTGTGTGTGTGAATTGAGCACATTGTGGTCGTTTAAGTGTTCTCGTCTAAGTGTTCTCTTCTCTTCATTCAGTGCTGAAGATTGGAGGTTTGCTGCTGAGCAGTTCGTAAAGAAGCTTTCAGATAAAGTGATAGTCCATCGTGAGTACTCCTTTGCACAAACAGTTTTCTCTCTTCGATCCCCTGTGCTTGATTGTAGAAGAACTGCATCAAGTACTGAGTATTACTTGTTTTTGTTCCTCTCCAGCACTGAGTAGGAGGTTTGATTTTCTATAATATAGAGGAACTGGAAATTCGTTCCTATCTCTGTGTTTTCTCTATGACAAGCATAAACATTATGGGTGTTTATCATGAGTGATAACTTTGTTAATGATATCTATCATGAGTGATAGCTTTGTTAAGGATAACATAAATGGGCCTTCTTGGTTGTCCTATGGACATATGCACATTTTGCCAAAATCTACATGTAGGAGGTTTGCTTTTCTATAATATAGAGGAACTGGAAATTTGTTCCTGTCTCTGTGTTTTCTCATGACAAGCATAAACATTATGGGTATCTATCGTGAGTGATAACTTTGTTAAAGATATCTATCATGAGTGTAGCTTTGTTAACGATAACATAAATGGGCCTTCTTGGTCGTCCTATGGACATATGCACGCTTGGATGAAGCAGGTAAATTCATTTCACCCTAGGTGTAATGGATAAATACATGAGAGAAGTTCCTCTCATTCTTGTTCTGAACTAGGGGTTATAATACATTGCCCGAAGGAGCAATTTCTCTTTCTGCAAATTTGCTGCAAGCTTTAAGCTCTTATTTTTAGCTTTTTCTCTAATCTCATCTTTGTTGGTTCTATCTCATGCATTAAATGTGGCTTTCAATACCCCTATGGCATCAATACCAAGGAAAGTGTATTAGAGTGGGATAACACATCAATCTGTTTTTTCCTTGAATTATTTTATTTGTGTACGGGTTTCTACTTGTTCAAACTTACTATGTTTCTTCAGATATTTTCTGTTGGCTGCGATAATTAACTGCCAGGTGTTGCTGAATAGGTAAATGTTATTGCTTTGATTGTACACCCAAAATGGTTACTGCTTTAAGAGTCCTGTAATGTTCCAATTTGTTGTATTGTCACTTCTGAGTATCTGTGCATTCTGCCAATATTCGGAGCTTCTTTCTGCCAAGATAGCATTATTTCATCATTTCTTATCTTGCAATCTACTTTGGTGTTTTGAATTATAATATTGGTTATCTGTACAAAAACTTATGTAGATTGGCCTTAATGCTGGTTTTGTTACTCCTCCAAAATCTTCATATTTTTTAGTATACTGATCAACCTCATATGCACATGTTTATTATTCATGCTTATGAAGTGCTTCCGTGAGACCAAGAAGAAGTTTACAACTAAGCGTCATTATTCTCTTCAGGTAGTGAATGCAACTCCTCGAAGTTGACTTTTGATGGTGTTGACATGATGGGTGAACGATTGGCCGAAGAGGTATTATTGTTTTGTCAATTTTCTCTTTACTTAAGTTAGTTATCATTTTGCTTCATTGTATTTGGACAATGTGACTGTCTGCATAATTGTGTGATATTGAGTGGATGTTCAGAGAATTATAGATAGTTTGAGCTTGATTCTTTTTGATGCAGGTTTTGGATTTTGCTTTGTCTTGTTTTTGTCCATTAATGCAGGTATTGGGCGTTATCAGGCACAGACCTGGGGTTCGTAAGATTTCCTTTATTGCACACTCCTTGGGAGGCCTTGTTGCAAGGTATGCTATTGGGAGACTTTATGAAGAACCTTCACAATCAGAACTCTGTACTGCTGTTAGGGACTGCTCAAGTGAAGAGCGATCAAATTATCAGATGGAAGCTCTGGGGCCTCTTGAAGCCAAAGTTGCAGGTTTAAAGCTTCATGAAGCCAAAGTTGCAGGTTTGGAGCCAATGAATTTCATAACGGTTGCTACACCACATCTTGGGTCACGAGGACATAAACAGGTAACACTGATCATTTTCCTGGCCTATACTTGATCTGAATATGCAGCTGCATAGAACACAAAACAAATTCCTCTGTCACTGTTTGAGTGGATGTCCATCACACGTATTTTGCCTTCTTCAATCTTTTCCTTTGCTAGTTATGTAAGGTGTTCTCATTCACTGTATTTGTTGATTGTTTGGAAAATCTAACTTCTAGTCCATTGATGATAATATGTTGCATGTTACTCTTGGTCAGAATGTCTCTGATGCTCATCTATTGAGATTCTTAGGTCTTGTTTTCTGTGTAAACTTATGCTTTATATTTTCTGGTTGGTATTGGCATTTGGATAGGATATAATGAGAGTCCAAGCAGTCCTGAAATAGTTTGTTACCCTGCAAAATTCTTATTTCTACCTATGTCTTCGTTATTCGTGTAGCTGCCTTTCCTTTGTGGTCTTCCCTTTTTGGAGAGAAAAGCACCTCAAGCAGCGCATTTGATTGTCGGAAGGTCTGGAAAGCATCTTTTTCTTACTGACGGTGATGTTGGGAAGCCTCCTCTTCTTCTTGAAATGGTCAATGATTCTAAAGATCTGAAATTCTTGTAAGTAGGTGTATTGATATCCTCTTCTCATCAGAAGTCCAAAGCTTTGGCCTCATTTATGGTAGACTAATAGCTTGGGTCCTGTGTAGGTCAGCTTTACGTGCTTTCAAACGGCGTGTAGCATATGCAAATGTCAATTATGATCGTATCCTTTTCTGCTTCTACTAACTTTTATGGGGTTTATATATGAAGATGATCTTTGAACCTGCCTTTTTTTTTTGTGTGTGGATCTTAACTATAATTACAAAGAAGTAGTTGGGTGGGGAACATCATCAATCAGGCGTCAACATGAACTTCCTAAGGTAGGGTCTCCCTTCATTTATTTTCCGTCATGCCTGCAAAATATGCATGACATCTGAGAAGTACATTCAGAACTTGCTCTGGTGATGAATTTTCTGCTGTTCCATTTCCAGTCCAGTCTTCTGGTAAAAGATGAGAGATACCCTCACATTGTGTATGTGGAAAAGGAGACTCCTGAGAACTTTCAGAGGAGAGCAGCTTCTCTGCTGACTGACAAAAGCATTGATTTGGAAGGTTTCTTATATCCTTTAATTCCTTTGAATACTTGATTACCTTCATTCTGTTTGCTTATTTCTTGATTACCTGTGAAGTGTAAGGACAAATATTTGACTTTGCTCTTTGTAGTTGATAGAACAATTCTGCAAGAGATGAATCTTGAAATGTTGCCACAGATGAAACCGATTATTTTAGACAAAAACGATACATTTTCCTTTCTCTTTTTCCCTAAAAATAGTTAAGCCCGTACTTATATGGATGAGCAGTAAGGGAAAGAATAAAATGCATTTGGTAATACAGAAATACAGTTTGTAAATCTTCTTAAGAAGTTTCACATCTTGCTTCATTTGATCCTGGCCTCTGTTGGAAAATGTGATCTCTTTTCTGTTGTCTATGTCCAGTGACATTGACATGTTGCTATTAGTATGGTTATGACTCCCTAGTACATCACAGGGTTGCCATAAATCTCCCGTTACCCGTGATTGGCCATCTGGCTATTGAGTTCCATAATGCAGATCTGTACCTATTTGAAAAGCCAGATTTGTGATTTTTGGCGTTCTGAAGAAACAACACTCTGATTGTCTTCTCCTCCTCCATTAGACAAGCAAAGAGGACAGATGGAGGGAGTCTTGTGTGAAAACTAAGAGACCTAAACCAGAATCTGATTTTCAGGAATGAATCTTGATAAAGACTTGGAGAATATCCATGGCTGTTGGGTTCAAGTCTTGATGTTTTGAGAGATAGTAACAGAGGATGAAATTAAAGGAAAGAACCAAGTATTTAGGAATGAATTTGACAGGAAAAGAGGCCATTTTGCAAATTTGATTTGCAATAAATTTGAAAGGAATGAATTTGTCCCAAGTTTTCAATCATGGGTCAATTAGATCTTTTTACCGTAAGGTTTCTTTTTCTTAGGAAAAAAACAGCTCTAGTTCGGCTGGAATTTTAAAGTCCTTAATGAATTTTCATCTGTGTGAAACCACTGTTTGGCTTATTTTCTTTCTACTTTTTCATGTTCCAAGACCGTAAATTAGAAGAAAGTTAGTCAGAATGACCTTGAGGTCATATTAATGTCACCATTTGATGTAAAAGGAACAACTTTTGTTCTAATTAACCTGTCCTCATATTATAACTTAAGTCACTGAAATTTAGTCCTTAGAGCCATTCTGCTTTCCAGATAAAAGTACTGCTTTCCCAAAACATTTTCCAAAAATGCTACCCCTTACGTACTGTGTTTTAGGCAAGTGGCATCCTGCATTTTAATATTCATTCAGCATGCCAGAACAATGCACATATCGGGCAACCCTAGTACATCCTCTAGCATTTGAGAGGATTTTACTTGCGGTTACAGCTTCATCTTTAAGCACATCTTCCTTTTTCATCTTCACCTGAAAATATGTGATAAATCCCAAGCTCTAGGCAGGATTTGTCTCTTGTCTATGAGGGATAACACTCTTAGATTAAATTAGGTAATTATGCTTAGTAATACATTTTTAAACAGTTTGGAGAGTCTAGTTCTTGTCATATTGTTGTTGATTTCCCAGTGCACTAGAGAGCGATCTGTAGTGCTTCTACCACCATTCCCGATTTCTTCCTTCTGAATATTTTTTTTGTTCATTGATAGCAGGCCACTAAGGTTATTTTAGGTTGTGCAGTTTCATTTGCTTTTTTAGTGATGTATCCAGTCAGATTATCCAGTCAGATATGCACGAGGAAACAAAGATTGGTTTCCCTCTAGTTGCAATAATGGCTATCCAAAGAAAGGTCCGGCATTTGCTGCTCATTATTCTTGTCTTCTTCTTGGAGTGGTAGCGCAAGAATCTAAATGGCTTTTCTTTTGTTTAAATTGTCAAAGATGGCATTCTGCTCACCTTGACTTGGCTTTGATTTATAGTATGGAGCTTGCAAGGCCATTTGGGTTCTAAACTGTTGGCTGTATACTAGACTTTCAAGTCCTAGTAATTGCAGTTACTGAATGTTGACCAGGCACTTGTAATGATTCATGACTTCATTTCTCCTAGAGCTCTGATTGTCATGATTGAGCTGCATAGATAAGAGGCCATGAGGTTGTGATTTCAGGATCAATCTACTAGTTTTTGCAACAAGTCCCCAATTAGTGCAAGGAAGTAAGCTCGCTGACATGGAATGGTTTCTTGAAGGTGGTGAAGAGTGCTTAGGAACTCAATGTCGTGCTAAAGAATATCACTGTGCTGCAGTTTGGCTTTGATATTTAGAGGCTTTGACATTTTTTTTCACCGAGTAATATCTAGGAGATGAAAGTATGGTTGAGAGAACTGGATGTGACTCCTGCAGCTTGTTTGCTTGAGTTTACTGAAGGGAAGGGAAGAAAATGATGCCGATTGTTATTGTTTTTTGTTTCGTTTTATTCTTTTTGATGAGTGGGGGTGGGAAGAAGCAGTTGAGTTGTTAAATCAGCTAATTGGAGGAAAACACTCCTAATGAAATAGGAAGATGGTTATTGAGCGTGACTCATATGGGTGATAGCTTGAGTGGCAAGTTTTCTCCTTGAGATTCGTTTAACTATTAGTCACGAGAGGAAGTGCTGTATGAAGGAATAACATTGCAATTTAGGAAATGTGATTCCACGTCTGAGGCAAAGTTTTTTTTTTTTTTTCTACCAGCTGTGGATAATATAATGATGCATAATTAATTGTTGGCGAAATATTCTAACAAGCCAAAACCTTGTGTGCACCGAACTTTGAAATTTATCTAGGAGATATTGAAATGCGATTCCATGTCTGAGTCAAAGTTACTTTTTTTCCACCAGCAGTGGATAATATAATGATGCATAATTAATTGTTGGCGAAATATTCTAACAAGCCAAAACCTTGTGTGCCCCGAACTTTGAAATTTATCTAGGAGATATTAACTTCTATCTGTGTCACGCATAACCTAGATGTGGCTGTTCAAAGCTCACTTAAGTGCAAATGTGGCAGATGATGTGGCTAATACTCTTTATCAAGCATCCACACTATTTAGTAAATTTATCCAGTAATCAAATTCACTTAAAACGTTAGGAGGGGATTTTTAAAAATTCAGGTTAGAAGAGAAAATGTAATATTGATCTTTTTCATTTCTTCATCCAACTTTTTGCACAACCAAGTTTTGGCTTGTTTGGTTTTGGTTTCTTGTTTTTTTGAGCACTGTCCTAATTCTAGTTTAGAAGGGAAAAGGTTGGCATATTTGAACACTGACTTGAACTAGACAGTAGTTAGAGGATTCTTGGTGGATTTAACTGGTAGTCTCTATACTGGGTATCACTTGCATATGATATGTTAATACTGGCATCACTTTCAGTTTAAAGAAAAATCTCAGTAAATGTCTCCTTGTAGCAGTAATGTGGGCCAATCAGCTGCAATGGCAGTTATTTTTGTGGATTACAAATCTATTTTGCCATGCTAGTGGCAATGAGTTCCGTCATGAGTGATATTGGAGTTATTAATTGAAACCGACACTTCATTGTGCAATTTTTATCTCATCTAATCTTTTAATCAAAATGAAAAACAAGCTTTTTCGATAGTTATTAAGGAAATGATCTATTTCGAAGCTGACAGTTAGTGCAAATCATGCAATAGATGATGGTAATCATGTTAATCAGAGAAAGAATCGTGAAGATACTACAATACTAACAATATTATGAGGTCAATGCTTATGTATAAGAAAGCCTATTCTTCTACTATGTAAGGAACAATTCGTGGAAGAAAAACAGAGAGGATAAAGGAAATTTCTGAGGAACTGTGCCGCTTGTTTTCCTCCTTGAGATCTTTAAATTAAATACAGAGTTTTTTCAGTCGATTTAACTCTTGAATATGATTGATTAATAAGATCTGGAATTAAATCAAAGTAACATGTTTCTAGGAGTATATTCCAGTTATATTCTTTATATATAATCTGATCTCAATTTTTCTTAAAATTCAACCTAGCAAGTTAATTTTTGTTTCCATACCTTATCTTCACATAGGAACTGTTAATTGTCTCCTCTCATATCCGATATAGCTTTGTCTATTCTTCCCCTTCTTCCATCAATGTCCTGTTAATTTGTAGACCTGACTATTACTTTTTATATCATTTCCATTCTCTGACTGACTTTTGTGACCTTTCTTCATCGTCTGTGTAGAGGAGATGATCAGAGGCCTCACACAGGTGCCTTGGGAGCGTGTAGATGTCAGCTTTAGCAAAAGCAGACAGCGGTATTCTGCACATAATACAATCCTGGCAAGTTTCGAACTGTATCTTATTTGACCAACTTTTTGGCTATCCATCAAGTGATTACTCAGAGTCTCACATTCATATTTTGATTGGAAGATTGTTGCAATGTTTTTGGAAGACTGTTTTGTTGTTTGCTTTCTCATAAGTGGATTTTCCATTCTTGATTTTGTCATCTAGAGGTAATGTCATTTGCAGAAGATAGAATCATTCAAGTACAGATAATATTTGCATGTTCAAGAGCCAGAAGTTGGAGTATCCAATTAAATGGTTAGGCCACACCCAAAAGTTTCCACCGTGATTGAGATTGAACTTTTGATTTCTTCCATGTTCCAGAATGGCTGTACAGTGCTAAAGATCCAAATATTTGACCCAATTTCTTCTAATTTTGATCTTGTCCTAGAGATTCTTTGTTAAATTGTCTACACTTCTGATGTGTCCATGTGTGACATTTGTTGAATGTCTCAGTTGCAAGGGAACTTTACTTGTTGAGTAACCAAAATGATAAGAGAGAAAGAAAAGAGAAAAGTTCTATTGCAAACTAATGTCTAATTGGATGACGCTTTGGCTTTCAGGTGAGGAGTTACAGGCTAAATTCTGATGGCGCTGATGTTGTATTCCATATGATTGACAACTTTCTTCTATAGCTTTCAATGGTCAATCATTTGTGCTTCTGGAGAGGGTTAGGTTTATTCTTGGGGACAAATTGTTCTTTGTTATTATGAGCTACTCTTCCCTTTGGCTTGCTTGCTTCTCTGGTTTTCGTGTATAAGGTTATACCATCTGTATTTGTACTTTAATTCATTGTTAATCTTTAGAAAAATTTATTCTTTTATGAGTTTGTGGTTTCTAATCTTACAATGCACTGGGTTTCGCCATAAAGCATGCCTCTGTGTGTGTGAGTCACGCACGTGCGTGTCCTGTAGGAGTACTAAATCATTGTATTGAGACTACGGTAAACAAGCTGGTGGACTAAATCCTGCTACCAGCCCAAACCACAAAAGTGTCAAAGTATTACTACTCTCCTGTCATCACACAAAGACCTACGCAAGGAATTGGCCATCCTTAGATCGGGTAAAGCCAATAATCCAAGCCTCAAATCAAGCCAACCACTACAAAAAGTAACTTGTGCCGCTAATTTGATAGTGACGTCCTATCATTTCCTGTTTGTAATATTTCCTAATGTTAAAATTCAATGGAGCAATAATGAGTTTTACTTTTTCAAGCACAGGAAATAAGTTCCTCTTGTAAATGCCTTAAGTGACCGATGCCCATTGTGCAGAAAGTATGGTCTATGTGTGTAAGAAAAGCACATTCATAGTCACTTGATGATAATGTAGTTGTAGCATTGACGGATGGTAGATGAGGTGGTAATATGGCATAGAACTCGTGATCAGTATTTTCGTAGAGGCATGTGTCTATGTTTAGGCTTTCACCATTTGTTCCATATGAAGTTCATGCTTTAGAGCATTTCTTCATTTTTTGATTTTTTGTGGTGCCATATGGGGTTAACTGATGCTTCTTCTGTTTAATATCTCCCCAAGAGATATCTAGTTGTGATCCACTATCAGATGTCACTGCTTAATGGTTCCATCAGAAAATTCATTTAGTGCACACATAAGGTGATAATCCAATCACTTGTATTTGATTCAGTGGAAGCTCGGACCTCTCATTGCTCAAGATCATGAGGCTTTAGACAATGATACTGTTAGCAGGTCTTCACTTTGAAGACATTTAAATGAATAATAGCTGCGGGGATTGAGCTTCTAGTTGCAGGCACAGATGCCTATTCTCATTTTCATTGCATATGTTTTGTTCATGTGGCTTTAAATTTTCAGTTTTCATGGGTGTTGAGGATCAGAAGCCCAGTGTTGCATCCATAATCAGTAATCTTTTATATTAGACATTATCCTATGTCTGCCTCCAGCAGGTAGAGCTTGATGACGCAGTAGCCAGGGATGAAATGCTTCATCATTGACTTTACATTAACACATGTAGGCACATGAGGCATCTTTTTGTTCTCAACATAATTTTTCATCTTGAACTACAAAATCAAGGGTTGGGTTCATCGAGATGTTAGATACTTATTAACTAGCTGCGCTCTGCTACCAATGGGTCCCCCTACGTCATTGCGCCATTAAGTTTCACAGGTCATGTTAAGTCTTTCCCACTGCTTGATTTGTTCTCCTACCATAAAATCACATCTACATCTCATGGCATCTTGAAGTGATCGCTCAGTTGTTCAGACCATATTAAGGAGTTTCTCTCTTCTTATCTTTTAGAAGACAGCTCCACTATTGTGCTGGCATATTTTTCTCTAATCATTTTGTGCATGTCTAGACATCCATTTAAGTCTCCTTTACTGATATTATGTTCATAGTGGTACTTGATCTCTCTGTATATTTCCCCTCTAAGCTGGAGCAGACTATAACCGTAATATGATGCACTTTGTTGACCAAGCAAGTGTTGATGGAGCCATAATAGCTAACAGTTGAAGAACATCTGGGGAATAGGATCAATACAAGAGAATGTTTTCACCACTCTATGTCACATTAATTGTTAATCTCCATTAGTGGGAAGGTTTTATTATTAAATATTGTTGAAAGTAGATACATCCACTTGAACTGCTCGTGCACAATAATTATATACGATGTAGGTTTAATTTGGAAGAGTATCTCTTAGGTGAGATAGAGTCAACGGAGCTGAATGCCTGGAGTTTTTTGCATTTATGCGAGAAAAAGCAGAAAACGCTGCTCATCAATTAGATTTTGTCCAGTTGGATCCTGCCCATCGTTTAATTATGCCTGGTTGGGTGCTTCTCCTCATTTAGATTATGTCTGATTGGATGATGCAATGGAAAATTTTATGACTCCCCTTCCTAACCTTTTAATGTCCTGCTGGCTTATGAAGTCTGAAATTTCTACTTGCGGGGAAAGGTGGTAGGAAGAACTCTCTGAGATGTTGTAATTGTGTCTCATGTTAAGCAATTCTTGCCAAAAAAAAAAAGGCAATTACGCATTCATTTAAGTTCCCTTTTTTGATCGTATCTAAATTGAATGCAGCTAAAAGATGAATGTCTCCATATTTTGTTTGGTTTATCGCATCGAATTTTTTTCTGGATGGTCAAGAAACTGAAATTTCAGATTCATGTGTATTAGACTTCAGAAATCGTTCAGGCTCCCTTTCCTTTAAAGTATTCTATTACCATGCAGGTGTCTTGTGTTCTCAATTTATTTTGATTTTATTTTCTGCTTTAGTTTTACTAATCTTATGGTCTCTGAACTGGAAGCATCTAGAGACCTGTTGGATAGAGCTTCTTGTCCTGGCTCCACATGTCTAGTGTAATAAAATAAACTGATTGAGACTGTTTCCACTGTTTACCTGATAGCATGAGCTAATTTTGGGTGGTAAGTAAGCAGCTTTACTGATCAACATATATCGTTTTAGTAGATATAGAAGTGGCTTAAGAATTGAGGTATGTACGGTTGTGAATTATTCCAGGTCAAATTTGAGAAACCCATCATCTCAAAGAGAACTTTCATGATAGCAATTTCGGAGAATGTGCTTTTTGATTGAGACAGCATAAGATATTTTTGGTATAATAATTTCTGGGTTATTTTAAGATTCAGATGCTGTTTCCTTCCTCACCAGCCATGCTATATTTTCTGAACTTGATTTTGAATTTTATTCAATAATCAATAATATACATATACCTTCGTAATTCGTCTCTGAGCCTGCTAGCCTGAAAACAAGTTTGCATGAATCATTAATAGAAATTCGGATTACTTTATCTTTATGGACCTATTCTAGTCTTTTAACCTTAGGTTTGTCTTGTTAAGTACTGTTGTTAGATATAAATGGGGTCAGGATTTCTCGTCAATTCTGGTGTGATAGTTCATAATGATTTAACCTTGTGGTAGCTATAAGATGACAAAATAATACTGCACTATGTCATTTTGTTTAGTTAACATTCTCAAATCTAGTTAGTGGTGTCCTGTAAAGTGCATAGTGGTGCTGGATTTTGTCGAAGATCAAACTTATGTGTGTACATATCTCATCCTTGAAACACCCTGCATATTTCTTGTCATTATTCTACTAAAGAAGACAGTGGAGATGTAATGCTATGTATCATTCAAGAAGATCCTTGGGTTTTAAGAAACAGAAATTACAGCTTGCGGATTTTTGTTAGCCATCAAGCCAAATTGAACTTGGTGTAAAAGCTTTGATTAAATTTCTCAATGTACATTCCAAATAGGCTTTACATTCTTTCATCAGATGATCCTGAGTCCTGAAAGGTGACCAGCTTGATCATAAGGAGGATGAGCAACTTTGGCGGACGTCATTATCATCAATTTCCTCTGTAGAGCTGCAGAACAGACGGAACAAGTGAGTTGGCTGTGGGATATATCAAAGATTTATCCTTTTCAGAAGCTTTAGATTACCATCCTCCTCTGACTATGTCTTTGCATTGGATTAAGCTTTCTTGAGATTTTTGACTCTCTGATGAATTGCTTGATTTCTCTGTCAGTAGGCTTGATAAACTTTGGCAGAACTGATCACAAGAGAAGCACTGTTGAGTAACATGAAGAGAAATAATCAGTATATACAGGAGATGCTGCTATTTACCTCTTTATACATTCCTAGCTCTCCTGCTGATTTTGAGATTTCTACTACGCAGTGCTTGGGGGCAACTTCAATTACCTGAGACATAACATCGACACAGGTGGGCCTCATTGGACTCATTACATTGGTATTTCCAGGCACGTCATAACTTAGTGCATCGTAATTGAGCTTAATTACCTCTGCTGAAAAATCAAAATAGGATCTAGCACATCTAGTCATCTTTTGCCTCGGATGCATCTTCATCTGACATTGTCAAGCAAATCAGCATTTGTTTGAACTAATAGTGAACGGTCATAAATGTTCAGTACCTTATTATTTAATCTTTCAATTGCAAGACTCATATCTGTTGCAGCAACTTCTATTTTTCTGAAGGTATCACTAATTGTATTTTTGGATCCAAGCCTCGTTTTTTGTTTCTTCTCTTCCTGTAGTACAAAACAAGCACTGTGACTATACAAAACTTGTACGAGACCAATGTGTTCTACTTCTTGTGCACATCTTATCTTGCCTGTTCTTCAAAAAGTCCTGATAAATCCAGGTCGCGTGACATCGCAATCAATTGAAAAGCATTTATAAATTTGTTGGACTTTGGCATTGTCTTCTCTGCATCGCTATCCTGTTTAGAAGGACACGTGATTTAGTTGAATCACTACATACTTCTCTTTGCTTATCTGTAATTAATACCTCTAGTGCGTCAAAAGCAGCATTAACATCATCCAGGTTCTTTGCATCACATTCGCCTCCACAAGCAGGTATGTAGTTTTGCTGGAACCAAGCATCCTCTACAATCTGCGCGATCGTTATTCGCTGCATTGTAATATAGGACTCTGCTTAAATTATTTGACAAGAAAAGAGACATTCTGGAACATGTGGAACGCTCTTACCCTTGTAGGATTTGGATCGAGTATTCTAGAGAGGATCTTCTTTTGACCGTCTGTGAACCATGGTGGACATCTGTATTCTGCTCTTGCGATCTTCAGAGGTATGATGATCAGTTGAGGGAATTTTTTTTTAATGGAAACTATGTTAGCATCTGGTTATGAAGAAGCATACCTTTCTGTATAAATTCATGAGGCTACGGTCATCAAATGGCAAATACCCTGCCAGTAATTCGAAGAGGATCACCCCACAAGACCAAATGTCTGCAGCTGCTCCGTCATATCCTTTATCCGCAAATAGCTGTTTAGATGTCCAAAGCATCGTTAATAACAGGATTGGGAGAAATTTCATTTGTCAATTTCGATCATGCAATGTCGAGTCCACTCTGTTGTAGTCACTGTTTCCAAGTGCTGTTCATGTTATGGCGAACATTGAAATGTCAATGCAAGGAATTAAACATTGGGTCCTCACCTCTGGTGCAACATAGCATGGAGAGCCACATGCTGTCGACAACATGTCCCCAGGCTGTTGAATTTAGCCAAAGCATGCTTGAAATATATCGACATCATATTGACACGGGCTAATCAAATTGAGTAGAAGATTGTCTTAACCTTTCGCAAAGCACTAAGTCCGAAATCAGACACCTTCAGATTCCCCTTGCTATCCAACAGCAAGTTTTCTGGCTGTGCACAAAGGATGATATACCCATTAGTTTGGACGACTTTCTTTCATCAAAATGGATAACTGAGTGAAAGAGGGTCATCTGCTGCTAACCTTTAGATCCCTGTGATATACCCCTCTGTGATGGCAATAATCCACGGCATCAATTAACTGTTGGAATAGCTTTCTTGCCTCGCTTTCACTGAATTTCCTCACATAAGACTGAGAAAAGAAAAAAAGGTTTTGATAAAGCATAGCTGAAAAACCTGTAACCGGGCTTCCTTTACGAGTAATGATAATCTCACCAGCTTGTCTGATAGTTGTCCGCCGGATACATATTCCATTACTATGTATATTTTTGTCTTGGTTCCGATAACCTGTTGATGACAGCTGTCATGTGAGAAATTAATGATCTGCAAATTATTCAATATGGAAAGGAGCGGCAACCCAGCATTCTGCAGAACAGCTGCTACCAGATCACCATACCTCGTGTATCCTCACAATGTTCGGGTGATGCAAAAGCTTCATCGTCCTAATCTCTCTTTGTACCTGAAGTGGAGTTTCAACGGTATCAGGAGGCCAATGTTTTGAAGTTTTCTGTATCTGAGGTTTTGCTCGCAGGGAAGATTAAAGGAAAAGGAGCTTCAAACGAAAAACAGAAGGAGAGATTTGCCTGATACTTAAGATTGCTTTCCATCACCATCTGCTTGTCAATAACCTTGACTGCAACGTTATGGCCACCCGTGTTGTCAACCGCAAGTTTCACCTTGGCGAAGGTGCCCTCTCCGATCGTTTGCCGGAGCTGATACTTCCCTATGTTGCTGACAGGCGCCATTTCCCGTTGCGAACTGAATGATCTTCCTTTCCTTCTCTGGCTTCTTCTCCTCTTCCAACTTCTTGGGGCCGCTTCGTCGGTCGTCCGTCGTCGGTCGGCTGTCTTCGTTCTTCTTTCTTTTACTGCTGTTGCGGCCAAAAAAATAAAACAGAAAAAGCGTGAAATTCAAGGATTCCTCTACACTCCTTGCAAGTGCTCCTTATAAGCCGGGTCTTCCGAATCTTTGCTGAAACTTGAAGTGATTGGATTTATCTCGCCCGTCATCTTCCTTGCAACGGCCATTTTCATGGCTCTCTGTGTCCCGTGAGAACATCCAGCGATTAATAATCACATTTTTTTTTTCTTCCTTTGACAAAGTCATGTTCCTTTAGGCATCTTTTATATTTTTTGGAGGCTTACAAGTCCCCACCTGTTCGATCCTCGCTGCGGGGACGTGGATGACCGGTTGGTCAGCTGATAAGAGCAAAGAGGGATGACGCCCGTCTTTGAATGGAAGGTGAGCTCTTTCTACGCTCCTATCTATCGCACAGCTTTTGGTGTTCAGATTTCAAGATACAGAATCATTCAACACCGGCTTCCCCCCCTCAATCAGAAACTCCCGGCCTTCGTGTCGAAGCGGCACTGGTCCGCGACGAGTTCGCATGTTGGCGCCGTGCCGGGACACGACCGCAGCATCTCGGCCGTCAGAAAGACACGGCTGATGTGGTCCGTCGTTGAATAGGGCGGTCAAATTTCGATCATGTTGTGGATAAAGTTACTTAAGATTTATCTACAGAGGTTGTTGAAGTCACGAAATGGAAAAAGCAACTTTGCATCTTCTTGCTTGCTTGGTGCCATAATTCTTGATGAAAACGCAAGATCTCAGGGTTTTTCTTTAAAAAAAAAAAGAGAAGGCCCTTCTCCCTCAGGGTTCTCTAGATTCAAATTCATTCCGGCGTTGCAACCTCTGTCTGGCTGCCACTCAGAAGTTCTTTTTCTTGCTCAAATGCCCATGGAATTCACTCATTTTTCTTCTTTGATCCACATACAATCTTGGTTTCTTCAATCCATTCTATCAATTGGTCGACCCCACAATTTCTTGATGCAAAACCTACCTGTGAAAGTATTTAAATATTAAGCAACGCGTTCACATAATGCCTTAAGTTCTTAAGACATTTGGTAACGATTCTACAAAAAATAGGAAGTCCCGAGTTTAGATCTTACTAGGTCTCTGTCTCCCCAAATATTTACACACTTAGTACTAGGCAATAAAAGACCAGACTAAATATGAGGAGGAGTGTAAAAGTACTTAAATACTAATGGACGCATTCACTTAACAACTTAAATTTTTAGGACAACTGGCAGTGGTCCTACAAAACTTCACACATCACCTCATAAAATATGTGAAGACCCTCTTGAGTAAAACCTGCCCACTGGAACTTCTTTCCCTCGATTGGGGTAGGTGGGAAGAAAGATTAGGTTGAAAAGAGAAGATGTACAAAAAAAGGAGGAGGGAAATTGGAAAGGTGGTTTGAGGTCACGAGATTTCCAATTGGCCTAATCTTGTTCCCAGATTATTGGAAAATTCAAAACGTGGAAAGACTTAGTGATGAAGGGAAATCCACGGTCCCGACACCTGGATGATAAGTGTGTCTAGCGGATTTGGACCACCATTTATCTTTGCCCTCTAGTGTCAACGCAGACGCCACTGTCGGCTTGTACTTTTTCATTTGTACTTTTTCATACTGAAACGAAGAGATATAAACACTTCAAGATCTGTAAAGACGATTATCTTTAAACTTTTTCTCCATAAACATATATGTCAAAAAAGATATTTCACCTTATGTTGCAGTTTAATGGGAAAAGTACTCAAAATTTTATAAATATGTTTATATTTGCGTTGAATTAACACGTTGTCCATCCAGTCAATTTTGATCATTTATCATATATAGTATGATCGACACTAAATGCCCATAGAATTCACTCATTTTTCTTCTTTGATCAACATACAATCTTGGTTTCTTCAATCCTTTCTGTCAATTGGTCGACCTTACAATTTCTTGATGCAAAACCTACCGGTGAAAGTATTTAAATCTTAATTCAGATTTCACCTAACGATTTAAGTTTTTAGGACAGTTTGCAATGGTTATACAAAAACTTGACATTATATCAGGACATGAAGTCATGAGTTCAAATCTTATCAGATATTTATTTCATCTCTCCAAATATTTTCACGATTAGTACTATACAAAAAAAAACCAAACAAAGCGTGGGGAAGAGTATGAAAGTAAACGCCTTCACCTATCGGTTTAAGTTTTTAGAACAGTTTACAGTGATCCTATAAACCTTCACACTATCATCCCATCAAATAAGTGAAGACCCTCTTGAGTAAAATCTGCCCACTAGAACTTCTTTCCCCCGATTGGGGTAGGCGGGAAGAAAGATTAGGTAGGAAGAAGGGAAATTTGGAAAGGTGGTTTGAGGTCATGAGATTTCCAATTGTCCTAATCATGTTCTCGGATTATTGGAAAACTCAAAACATCGAAAGACTTAGCGATGAAGGGAAATCCACGGTCCTGACACCTGGATGATAAGTGCGTCCAGCGGATTTGGACCACCATTTGTCTTTGCCCTCTAGTGTTAACGCATACGCAGCTGTGGGATTGTACATTTTCATACTGAAATGAAGAGATATAAACAATTCAAGATATGTAAAGACGATTTTTTTAAACTTTTTCTCCATAAACATATATGTCAAAAAAAGATATTTCACCTTATGTTGCAATTTAACGAGGAAAAGTACTTAAAATTTTATAAATATATTTATACTTGCGTTGAATTAACACATTGTTCATCCAGTCAATTTTGATCATTTATCATACATAGTATGATCGGCGTTAAAGTAAATAATTTATATTATTTTTTTCCTTTTTCTTTTTTTTTTTTCATTCTTTCTCACTCAATTATCAGGCCTTGAAGATAGGAGTGATAGGCCAAAGGCAAAGAATAACGAAGGTCACCCTCATTGGGATTTAGCGAGGGGCAACCTCGCTAGCCTAGGGCAAGTCTCGCTTTGCAAGATTTATTAAGCCTCACTTGAACCTGAGCAATCGTCGTTGAGTCTAGTGAGGGCAATCGTTGTTGAACCTAAGACTTGCATAATTGCCCCTTGCCAAAATCCAGCAATGGTGACCCTAGCTTGTCATCACTTTGTGGGTGACTACTAGCCATTATTGGGCTAGACAACCGGCGAGGGAAGAAGGGGAAAACAATAAGAAAGGAAAATAAATTTTTTAAATAATAAAATAATATCTATGTTAAGTTGGCTTATATAAGACGGATCATATTTAGTCAATAATTACCAATCAAAATTGATAGAGTAGATTATATTGACAAAACATCAAATATTTAACCCTCGATTAATATAATTATAAATTTATGGTTAAATTGACATAGGTGCAAAATAATTTTAGTACTATTTCTAGTCCAACCTCTATTGGCCGTGGCAACAAGGACGGGCAGCCACAGATGGAATATTTAGATGGAAGTCTGACAAAATGTACTTGTCAATCATTAGAGTATTGGTGAGAAGAAAAACAAATTTTGGAAATTAGTGTTTCATGGAAACAAGAAAAATTTAATTTTTTTTTGTGGCACCGTCCCTTCAGTAACCAACAAACCAAAGAGCTTTTTTTCTTTTTCCCTTTTACTTACTCAATCCAGATCACCCCCGTTTGGGGGCCATCTGATTTCTAATCAGGTGGCCCCTATTAATAGGTGATTTTTTTTTTTCAATTTTCGTAGCCGTCCGATCTGAATCAAAAATGCCAAAGGCTATGCTACTAATTTTTTTCCTTTTTTTTCCATGGATATTGACTTTCTATTAAAATAAGACTTACGCATTTAGATACGTGCCATTAATGTGTCACGCATTATCTTTAATCGGTGACATTATCTGTACGTTATAAACACTTGCCATAGTTTATAACAAGCTGCGCTTATTATAACCCTGAGAGGGGATCTTCGATTGCTTGCTGGTCAAGTGTGGACCGTGCATTCTCCAGCAATGTCAGATCTACTTATCATTCGCAAATGCCCATACGCAAAACATCTTTATTTTTTGCACACCGTCGAGACGTGCGATTTACCTAACTTTCCCGTAACCGGGGGAACTTGTCAAATGCGGAGTCATCACAATGGAAATCTCTAATTATGACTGATAGGATCGATGTTGTCAGCCTCGGGAGGAAGCTGTGAAGATCATTGGCAGTTCGACCATGGAGTGGTAGGTGGGACGAAAGTCTTACTTACCCAACAGAGGCAAAATAAGGTGAAACATGACCCGGGTTTTGCAATGGAACATTTGTTGGGAGAGAGCACATTAGGGTTTGTGACCAAACAGCTCTGTAATTGAACCGAGAAGGTAAAAAGATTAGTGAACTGCTTGTGCCGATAGTGTCTTCGTTGTCCTAGAAACAATTCCCTCGAAAGGCATTGGCTAGTCGGCGCTGTAGAAAGAGTTGCCTCGAGAGTTCGTTTATAACGTCATTCCAACTCAAAGGTTCATTTTGTGAAGAATATTGCTTTGGTCCATGCATAGCACAGGGCAATGAAAGTCTATTGCTTTGGTTCAACTTTCACCCAAGAAACTTTGAAAGACCAAAATCCTTCGAAGCAACTTAACTTAGTTGTATCTGTTGCAACAGGAGTTCATTAATCTCATTTATTTGTTCAGTTTGAGGGCCATGATCCGCTAATATATCTGTCTACCACTAAGAAGAGGGAGTTAACTGTGCATAAAGTCCAGCACCGATTGGACAATCAATGGAACTGGGATCTTCCATTATATGCTAATAAAATAGAGAAAATTACAAATAAGGACCTGAAATGCCATCATTTTTTCAAATAAGACCTGAAGTTTATATTATTTCAAATAAGGATCTCAAATGTCATAATTGTCTTAAATAAAGACTTAAAGTGATTGTAACTGTCTCAAATAAGGACCTCACCTCACCGGTTCCGACAACCCCGAATATTTCATCCGATCAAGGGCGTTTTTTGTCAAAAATAATTTTAACTCAAATTTTAGTTAACTTAAATTAGAAAATAAATACAAATTAAAAAAGAAAAAAAATTAAAATTTATCCTCTCTTTTTTTGTTATTTTGGAAAAAAAAAATTTTAAAAATTGAAACACGAAAATGCCCTTGTGGTTAGATCCTTTTTTAAGATTAATTAATTACTTCAAGCTCTTATTTGAAACACGTTCCACTTCAAGTCCTTATTTGAAGCAATGAAAGCATTACAGATCATTATTTGAAGCAGTGTCCACTTCGGGTTCTTATTTGAGAAAAAGATGGTACTTCGGGTCCTTATTTAAAATTTTCCCAATAAAATATTAATTCCTAAATCAAGTGTCTGGTGAGCGAAGGAAAAGGTTTGATAACGATTACCATCACCCGGGAGGTAGCTCCACCTACACCATCAAGTCTTAGCACTGCGGTTTTCCATTTTAGGTGATTAATTAGTAAACAAAGCTAAGTCAAAATGGTTAGGTGCTTCTGTTATGATGAAGCACGAGGCTTAATTCCGGTTCGGCCTCAGCGTTATCTCTCTTAAAGCTGGTTCACGACAGAGTAATTTCTTACAAGTATTCTAAGGCGAGCATTCCGAGATTGTTTTGTATACTCTTCCAACCGATGCGAACTTATTCAAAAGTTTAATCTAATTAGTCGAGGTCGGGTTCTAATATTGAATGCCCTAGACAAATTGACTAGGCTAGCAGAGATTAACTTAGTCGTGCATAGCTTGGTTTGGGAGATAGAAGGGGAGGAAAATATGAGGGTGGGTGTCTATTTGAGAAATTAATCTACTCCCCTCCTTTTTTTTTCGTCTTTTTTTTTTGGGTTTAAATGATTGTTGCGAAAATTTAATTTCCACCCCCACCTTGTCCTTTCATCACTTTTCTTCCAAACGAAGCATAGATGATCGTTTGCTTTGTAATTGCAACTTATACTTCTGCCAAGGGGATGATATATATGAAAGGGCAGCCAGACTTTAGGGCTCTGTTCCTTTCATGAAAAATGCAACATTTTTTAAAGATATTTTTTAGGAAGTCACTTTTTTGGAAAATAACAATATTTCCAAGTGTTCTTTTGAAACTTGTGAAAAATATGGAAAAAAATTGCTTTTATAATTTTTTTTCTTTTTCTCTCATATTTATTTTTTTTCTACATTAATCGGCCGCTAGTCACAAGCCACTTTTAAAAGAAGATGGAAAATATTTAAAAGTGATGAAAGAAGATGGAAAATATTTTTCACTTTCTAAAAAGCAAAAAACATTTTCCCCACTTTTAAAAGATAGAAATCTTATGAGAGTAAGCTCTTAACCAGTTGAACTATAGTTGTATTGTTATGTAAAGTATTTTGAAAGATGGGAAAATTGAGAATTGAATCATAGAAAGTTATTTTGCCGAGTATAAACTATTAATACCCAACGTCTTTGGAGTCTTCGAAGAAGATGATTAATGTGGAGAGATTATGGATTTTTCATCATGTTGTCTCCCTCTTGGGATAACGCTAGGGATTGAGCAACGGCGGGCATCATTCGGATTCAATGAAGCCAAAAATTCAAATAGAGAGAGATGCGAGTGTGTACTATATGTACTAAAAAAATATATGAATCGATCTTGTTAGATCCATGAGACTTGTGGAGCATTAAGTACATCTTCTATCAAATGGGCGTCTTAGGATGTACAGTATGTTCATGGGATTATCGATCGTCATTACATGCATATGAAGGAGAAAAGTAATTATACGAGCACGACAATCTATATAGATCGGAACTTTAGCAAATAGATTTAGGCAAAAGTAGATCGATTTATCTATTCCACGACCACTTCGATAATTAGTTTGTGTACTCTCATGATTTATGTAATACAGATCCCCAATACGATAGCCATTTTGATAAACGGGCGACCAAAACAACAATGAGCAAGTTGCCGACATCATCCTCGACCTTTTCTTTTACTTATTCGACACATGATATAGCATTTGAAACCGAAGACAATTAGGGTTTATTAATAGGGACGGCTAGATAACGTGCCGATTAAGAAGAAGACCCCGTGAAATTCACGCAAGCGCTTGAAGATCGCATGGGAACAACTTCAGGGGAATATTAAGGGTCGACGCAGGTTAGAAATGTTTTCTGTTCGTGCGCTGGATGAGATTGATGAGCAGTTGGTGCTCGTCTTATTATATTTAGGTTTCTTGCGATGGTAAAAGAGACGACTGCGCTTTTCGCGTCCTTCCTCGCATGTGGGCCTCCCACGTACTTTCCCCGGAGAGGAAGGGAGGAAATTAATGCTTTAATGAGGTCCACCACATAAAGTTATAAAAAAAAAAAAAGGAATGGTCGGTTTTGCCACAAGCACAAAAAATAATAATAATAATTGTTTTTTTCCCTCAATTTCGATCCTTCATGTTGCTCGGAATATGAGTTCATACAACAATTTTTCATTAATAAGCATACCTTAAAGTATTTTTGAAACGAAAACATTTTTTGCGGGGAAATTATTAAAAAAAAGTCATAAAATTTTCAACTTGTTAATTTAGTTGTAGACTTTTTAACAATTTATCAATTAAGTCATTCCAGCCAATTTAATTTGAAATCGCTAATGCAAATGCCGGTCGTATTATGAGACACGGCCAATGATGATCGCCACAGACGCAGACAATCGTTTGAATGTTTTATTTCTTCTTCTTTTTTTATTATGTTGGCAAGTGTCATAAGCGAAAGTCACTTGCCTGGATGGCCTCGCTTAAAGCCTTGAAAGCCTTGCCAATAGCAAGCAAGGGCATCAATGCCCCTACTATATCCAGGCAAGGGTCATCTTGCCTTCGCTTGGCAGGGTTGTGAAGGCCCTTGCCCATGGCTAACGAGCTGCAATGGTCTCGCATAGGGCCTTTGTGGCCTTGCCGACAAGTGACGGTACCTTGCTTGCAGAATAAAAATACAAAAAAGTTCAAAAAAAATCTTTACCAACACCAATCATTAAATGTTAACGATTTCCAATCAAAATTATCCAAAATGACTCATTTGGCAAATGATAAAAAAAAAAGGACTAAATTGATCGGATTGAAATATTTATAATTGAATTGGCACGAATGCAATAGGTTGAGGACTTTTTTTTTTGTAAATTTTTCCATTTTTTTTATATGTTGTTTTCGTAATGATATAAAAAATTAAAGTTTAGGAAAATCTTCTCTAAACTATTGATTTTTTTGTGAAATAAATGTTTCCAAATTAGGTGAATGTGAGAGTGAGACAAGCACTAACCTATACTAAAAATACTTTTGTCATCACATATGACTTAAAACTTCTTTGTGGGATTGATCGGTGACCCTTCCTACAAACGTTGAGGCCACCCACATTGAGAATTTTTTGTTCGTATCCATGGTGAAAGCAATTTTGTCGGCTTCTCTGTGGAATTTCCTGGTGATACTCAGAGAATCAGATGCTTTGAGATGGATCTAGATATTTTAGAGTAATCTTCTCTTTTCCAAGAGCCTGAAATAGATTTTATCGAAATTCTGTTCCTCACTATACCCATGGATGATCTAAAGTTCAAAAGAGATTCACCATCAAATTTTTAGATGGGTTTAGTTTAAATTTTGAAAGTTTTACCATTGTCTGGAGATAAATGGCATCACATCTCTCATATGCATGAATAGCATATACACACACGAGCTTCGCATTGTTGACTTGTTCTTTGTACAGTATCGGAGCACTACATCATTTCGCCACATCATTTTCAAGCTCATTTTCATTGTCCTTCCATGATTCCCATGGCTTCCAATGAATCCAATGCGACAAATAATCAATTGAAAAATCAAACCTCACATGAGCAGATGTGGTAGATACAAACGATCTATTCTATATTCATCCACCTAATTATCCACGCATAAGTTTAACATTTTCAACCGTCGATCAGAGAACTATTCAGCTTGGAATAGAGCCATGACTTTGGCAATCCAGGCAAAGACTAAACTTGGGGCTCTGGATGGGACAACTCCCGTGCCAAATGAGGATGCAACAGACCAGGCTGCGTGGATGAAATACAATGTGTTTGTTCATACGTGGATACCAAATTCAATCTCAAATTAAGTGTCCCATAATGTTCCATATCTCACCGAAAAGAAAGAGGCCTGGGACACTTTGAAAAGAAAGAGGCCTGGGACACTTTGAAAGACCTTCATGATCCAAAATCTGCACCTAGTCTCTTTCAGATTTAAAGAGCAAATTGAACCAAAAGAAATTCGTATTGCCTGGACATGTTTTACCTTAAAAGGTTATTGGGATGAAATGAGGACATTGATCACCCTTCCTGATTCCACTTGTCTTGCTTCAAAAGGCAATCTTTGAGCACCAACAAGATAATTAACCGAGGCAATTTGTGGCGGGTCTTCGTGAATCATATCATAGAATTCGAAGCTCAAACTTTAATGATGGACCCGTTGCCATCTCTGAACAAAGCCTATCAATTCGTAAGGTGAGAGAAGAAGCAGGAGACGATTAAGATGATTAAGAATAAAAAAAGATTTCGAAGTCCAGCACCACGTTGGGATCATCCTCATCGGTCTGTTATCTGCTCCATTGATATCTACCGGGTCACAGATACAATGCTGGACCTATAAATGGCAACAGTGGAGGCCTTGCAGCTGCAGCCATGGCGTGCAGTCAAATGGAACCGATGGACAGAGCACGATCGCGGAAGAGACAATTGGGAGCGAAGTTTCTGGATCGTCAGCTATGTCAACTTTGCCTCGAGACCAACTGATGAGTCAACTACAGCGTTTGCTGCCTTCCTGTCAGAGCTCCAATAAATCACGTCATAATTTTGCAGTTAATACATGTCCACTCATGTCTAGTAACAAAATATTCTGGACACATATGTCCTCTCCTAACATTATTTTGTAAAATGTTCACAAAATTAGCTCAAGGGAATAAAATTACCAAATGGAAATTTCTTTATGGTTTGTAGTGAATAAACGTATTAGATTAAATGAATCCATTACCCTAAGAAATGTACTTCGGTATAATGTTTAGCGAAGATAACAAAAGCAGCATCAATGTTACGAGCAAATCCACCAAAATATTTTAGGAGAGATTCCCTACTTTTCCTTTTTTTTTTTAACGAAAGAAAAATTCCATTCATTTTTCACAATAATACAAAAGAGGCACATAAAGATTTTTCAAGCCTAATAAATCCCAAAAAGTTATAGAACACAATATATTGCATAATGCAGATGACAAAATACAGTCTGCACCTAGTATATCCTCATTTCCCAAGAGTAGATTTGTTAACAATAACTATTGACTGCCGATCACCAAATTCAATGATAAGCACACACCAAGACTTCCCCTTATAGTAAATATGTTGTATATTTATTAGATAAACATTCAATTCCACTCTTTGATGGTAAATCACCATATGAAAGGCTATGCAACAACATGAAGCCAGATTACCAACATATCAAGCTACGTTTGGCCGTCTAGATTTCTAAACGGGATAGGACTGGATAGAATGTGAAAAGAAATATATAGATTTATTCATATCACATCCACTGTTTGATTTAAAGTTGGATATCCTCATATCCTATCCAATCTACTATTGGGTGAATTACAGATTTAAAGTCGAATATTCTCATATCTTAACAAATATGTCATTTGCTAATTTACAAATTTAAATTAAGATATTTTAAAAGCAATAACATTAGACAAGTAAAAATTTGATGGTTTAATATTCACAAAATCATTCGAAACAATTTTTTTTTCAAATGAACAGATTCTCATCAAATATCATGATTATATGTTGCTCTTTACCGTTCTTTTGAAATAATTTTTTGATTACTCCTTTCAATATTAAACGTTTTTAGAATAACCTCAATTTCAATATATTCACTTTAAAACATGAATTCTTTTCCTCGTTTACAAGTTTTTCATTTGTTTCTATTTTGTTACAGGTCTAATATCAAATCAAACAAATAGCCAATTAGAACAAAATATAAAGTCCAAAGTACAATCTTTTGAACAATTTGCATTTATAAAGTACATTACAGTTCGTTGCTTTCGTAAAATTTCGATATGAATTGGTGAAGTATCAAGGAGAAGGTTTCAACGTCAATACTTTGGATAAGATCTTATTCAATTGAGTTGAAAACTTTTTAAGGTATTTCTCATTTTTTATGCTAAACTAAAAATGTCTATTCAAAATGAAAAATCTAAAATTGGTTCAAGACTTATAGAATTAATACTATAGGAAATAAATTATGGCTAACCACCTAGACATTTTTGAATTTTATTTTATATTGGAAAAAATAAAATTTTGAATTTTTTGAATTTCTATTTCTTGATTTTATTTAGTATTTTTTAAATTCGAAAAAAAAATAAACTTTGGATCGAGTCAGGGAAACCTGGTTCGACTCTAACCTGGACCTAACAGAGGAGTTGGAGTCGTTTATGGCTAAACGACGGACAAAGAAAAAAATGTAGAGTTTTATGTTTCGAATAAAATAAATCATATCCAACCTTATCACACCTTATTCCTCAGATTTTTTTTTATTTGGTTTATATCTCTTTTATATCCGATCTTTATCATATCCTACACAATTACCAAACACAAGATAAGATAAAATATATCATATATTAATTTTTATCCGATTGACCAAATTTAACCTCAATGTATTTGCACAAACTAAACTTATTATAGAGGGTACGGACATATATTTCTTGGAAATCCTCAACTTAAAGGAAATTGTCTAACCGATCCTAAATCTATTGCACGTATGCGAATTTAAGCCTAAATTGTTTAATTTTGTCCATTCAGACATATACCTTTGCCCTAAATTCCAGTATTGTCATTCCAATAATTTTCATCAAGAACCATTGACGTGACGGTATGTTACATAGGATGATCAACAATGACAAAATCATAATGTTCGCGAGAAAGGACTACATTCTAATCTTGCTTGAAAGTTGAGGGCTCTATTGACAAAATTGAAAAATTTATAACTAAACTAACATCTATACAGTAAGTTTGGAACTGATTGGGTTATTTTGCTCTCAAATTAAATAGGTTTATAATTTGGACAACAAGAGAGTACAGGTCTCTAGACATGTACAATCTCATAAACATATTTTATCTTATCAAATTTAGTAAGGAAGAAGTGGATCATGACCATACTCTCCAAAGTCCCCCAACTACTGTATTCTGGGATGATAATCATGACGAATTAACAAAAGCTAAGGACAATGAAATTGATCACATAGTGGAGAGCGATTCGTATTGGTCAAATTGATCAAACAAATGACAAAGGCAAGAGCTAATTAAATCAAACGATTATGTTCGATCATTGATGTAACTGGAAAAATCAAGTCTACACATGGGGAAGATGCTGTAACGAATCGAATAAGACTTGGACAGTCATTATCGAGCCACAAAATGTACGTCCAATTGGATGGGAGTGGGCCTGCAAAATAAAGTTTAAGAGCGGCGGAAGAAGTTCATTGGCATATGGACCCCATTGTCGACCGATGTGGGTGGCACGTGTAGTTTGACTAACGGGGTGGACACATGCAAAAAAGATAATACCTAACTTTAAATATCATGATAAAATGTCCATCCTAAGAGCTTAAATTAATATGTGAATGGTGAATATATATATATATATATATATACAAATAATGTAAATCTCATCATCAAGCAATGTAAAATATGCATAGAAATCTTCCGTCTAAGGATTTAGAGGTGGTAGATGGAAATTAAAGGGTAGGTGCAATTGCTGAAGATAGCTGGCTGAAAATCTTCCATCTAACTTACCACCATCTCATGACTTATGACGGGTGTGGATCCGATGGGACAGTTTGCCAATGAAGATCAAATGTTTAATCACACGCTTCTATTAAAGTTGGAAACGTGCGTAACTTGCTCCCCATCTTATTCACAAAGTAATTGGAGCGTGTATTGACCCTAAAATTTAATTTTTTGGGTCCCTCGGTTTCTTTTCATGAGCCACAAATTGGATCTCACGCGACATATGTTAAACTACTACGGAACAACGGACAGAGAACTTAGTA